>CM024696.1:22942118-24404618 GCA_014182845.1 Corymbia calophylla
GGAGGAGGAAGGCAGGGGCAGCGCCCCGACCCGCTCGCAGGTGGGGCACATGGTGAGGGTGGTGGGAGGGGGCATGCATGTAGAACTGAGGGGAGTAGCTTGAGAGCGCGCAGCTCCTGGACCTCCTTCCTGCAGCCGCCGGTTCTCCTCCGTCAGGTTCTCGCAGCACCGCTTCAGGAACTCGCAGTCTATCTCCGTCTGCTTCAACTTGGTCCTGCCCAAACCAAAAAATTTTCAATTCCCCTCATCAGCATTTCAGTTTTCATTCATCTAAAAATCCAAGCGACATGGTAAACGTTCAGCGCGGATGAAAAATGCCGCGCATCTCCATCAAATGGTTCTGCAAATCTGAGCCTTTACTATTAAATATACGTCGAGAAAGTACCAATATCGACCACATTTAAAATATTTACCAACCCCACACAAAAAGAAAGATCCCATTTATTTCAAGATCACGTCTTCATGTTATATGCAATATTCAAAATTGTTTTTTGATCGATGCGAGTAGTAAAGGTAGGGATGAAAAAAGTTCGATTTTTTTCTTTTGTTTCTCTCACCGTGCTCTGCGGTTCTGAAACCAGACTTCAACTTGTCCAGGTCGCAGGCCTAGCTGCTTCGCCAACGCCAGCTTTTGCTTCTGATCCAACAAAAACGAAACAACACCCGTCAATCACAGCCTCGATTACAAGCAGAAAAAGTAAAAAAAGGACAGAAGACTCAGAAGTCCGACAGCCAGACCAGCAGAAGAAGAAAAGTTGCCTTTATCATTTTCTCGGCACTTTCCCTCATTTTCTCAGCAACCAGGCACCGCCCCTCACTGCCCCCACGCCCCGGGAAAAGAAAACACAAAACACGCACGGGAAATGCGAAAATCTTACGGGATTCAGAGTGTTGTGCTCTCGGAAGCTCTCTCCAAGACGGCCGACTGATCCTTGACAGCCTCAGCTTCTTCCTCGAGTTCTCGCCGTCCTCCTCGTCGCTGCCTCTGCAGTCCCTCTCCGCCTCGTTGTCCTCGCCGCCGCTGACCATCTCCCTCTCGCTCCCCTCTTCCCGCTGACGCTCGAGATAGTGCTGTTCGGCGACGACACCCCGCCTCCTCCTGCTCCTCGCAGTCCGCCGTCGACGGCGGCGGCCGGTTCACGTCGATGCCCCGCAGGAACGGCCGCGGCTCCGCCTCCGAGATCCGATCTGCATGCGAGACGTTCGGTCAGAAAACTTTGAAACGAAGAAAGTCCCCCCCCACTTTTTCCTCCCCTACGAGATCTGTTCAGACATGGAGAAGGCCACCCACCTAATGAAGCGAAGGTCTCGCAGTCTCGACGAGAGGGCCTCTGGAGGTTGAAGCCGAAAGGAGAGAGACCGAGCTGGGAAGGCTGGTTGCTGTCGGAGAAGCTCAAGCTCAGGGACAAGCCCAGATCTTCCTTCTCCACCGTCATGCTTCCCTCGATTTCTTCCTCGCCTCTTCTCCAGGCAAAGCAGAGAACGCCCGCAAGAGAAGCCGGAAATGACAAGAACCCGTCCCTTCGAGGGGGATTCCGCTTCCTTTGAGCCTGAAAAGATGGAAGATTTCCGTCCCTTCTGTTGGTGGGTATGTACTAGTTCACAGAGAGAGAGAGAGAGAGAGAGAGAGAGAGAGCGCGGTAGAGAGAGAATGGGGTTATGATGGCGTGAGAGAAAGTGGTGGATTTGCAGGCTTTATATAGGGGAAGAAGAAGAAGGGGAGAGTGGTCTGTGAGTCCGAACCATGACTACTTGGTCAGGGACATCCTCAAAACCTTAAAAAAGAAAATTAAGAATCGAAATTAAATAATTCTGACTCTACTCGGTTTGTCCTGTTTCGACTTTTCGCAAGCCCTTTTCGTTTTTCCCAAGTTTGACCTTGACCGCGGTTAAAGTTGGCAATCGGACCCAACGGATGCTTCAAAATTACACAAGCATGTATGTAAATTTCTTTTGGTAAGTGAATGTTTACACGGACAAAAAAAAATTACGTGTGTAATGTCGGATATAAAACAGTCAATTCAATCATTCGAGTGCATTTTTTTCTTGTCCCTTCTAATCAACGGTCAAGCATGTCCATGTTACCGTGTGCGCCCACAACACTATGGCGGCGCCGAATCTAAAATAATGGCAATATTTATTGAGGAATAAAAACATCCGCGAACCAACTGGTCCAATCGAACCGTAGTTTTAAAAATGGATTTGGCCAAATGAGGGAAAATCGTTCCACCATATGGATCGACCGGACCGGCCAATTTTAATGGGTCCATTATGAGATGATTCCTAGTGCTTATAAGTAACAAAAATCTGACCAAATCTCAACGGCATTAATGGCTCCCACACATGGAATGTGAGCTGCAATCTTAAAAGAACACTTACCTTAAAACAAAATACATGAATCCCCACCAATTAGAGAACCGCGTATATGATATAATCCGCATAATTCCAAGAATCGCCCACAGGAAAAAAATAATAATACGGTGTGCCCCACTTCCCCCAATACGATCACCGGCTGCGCTAAATGGCTGAAACGCAATCGGACGGCTAATATCCGATTTGTGTAATTATGGGCGGTGGGGCCCCCTCCTCCTTGTGGTTCTTTCGCTCCATTATTAGGGGCAAAAGGCCAGATCAGCCGAGCCTTGGGAGAGGAACGAGGGCCGTCGGATGTGGGGGGCGGATTTGTAATAGGATGAACGTTGGAAATTACCGACTACGTGGGGTAGTTTCGGTTTTTTAATAAATAATTGATTAAAAGGTCGAATTTCAGGCTGCGAACACAAAATGTGAAAAAAAAAGAAAGAGAAAATTACGCGTGCATTCGATATTAATTGGGTAAACTTAACTGGAAACGTTTCGATAATCCTTCTTTATTTCTTTGTGAAATGCTAAATTTTCTCTTGGAAATAAAAGGGGGCCGTAAATCTCTTTTTATCTTTTATTTGATTACTAATCATTTTTCCTGTGCGATTTTCCAAGAGGGGGTGCTTGGACAAGAGCTTGTCACTTTCCCTAACCTTTCGTTATGATTTTCGTTGCACGAGATTCACCACCCGCGCGTGAGACTCACCGCACGGCAACCAAAGCTCGGGTTTAGTTTTATGCAATACTAAATAGGAAAAGAGCCAAAGTAATCTCAGATTTCAGTGTATTATATTCAGAGTGGTTTATAGTTTTGTATTATTACTTTTGTTGATGTACTTTTTTTTATATTTTTTTGTGATCAATATTGAACATGAATGTAAATCTGGCACTTTCCAAATTATATATATTTATTGTACGAAATATTTTGAACGGCTAAAATGAGCTTTCTTTAATTAGATCGCTTCCCATATAAGTTTGGTTTTCGTTAAGTATCTTTTCCGTAAGTTTATTAAGTCTTCCCTCTTAGTTTTCACTATTTTCCGAAACATATGTAGCGTGCCTTCCTTTTAAAAGAAATTAAAAAGAGGTGGAGGTTGACTTTTTTCGGTGCCAGAATGGATTTTTAATTATCCTTACCTAAGACTTCTTAGAAAAAACTCTTACGCACCAACATATTCAAAAATATAATGTACTTATTGATATAAGTTGCCAATTTTTTTTTAATCAAGAGCAAATATCAATCGCGCATTTGTGGACGTGACCAAGCAAACCTGCAATGCATTCGAATTTTGGACCGCCGTCTTATCTGATTCGTGAAATTGATGAGCCCCGGAGGGCGGAAGAGGGAGAGTGTGGAGCTCACGCGGGAGCGGGAGGCGCGTGAGCTTTGTCCGAGCGCGATTAAAGTGAAGCGGAGTTTCGGGTCACGTCCGACGGGACGGCTCGCTCACGTGGACCGGCATGTCGTGCTGGAGGACACGTGCTCCCTCACGCCCCCGCCCCCGCACGTGGGACCCACGATCACACTTCCCATCCCCCTGTCGCCCTGTCCCCTTCGTGACCCGACACCCCACTTCAACGCAATCATTTGACGGAACTTCCCCACAATCCCCCTCCTTCCACTCGCCCCCTCTCCGTCCCAACGCGTGTCGCGCACGCCCCCCGGTCGATGCGGCCTGAGCCGTCGGATGCGCCCCGCGTGGTGCTCACGCGCGGAGGTTCGGGGTCGAGCGTGGGGGTCCCGCCCGGGGACATGTGAGAGGGAAGGCGAGAGACGATGGGCTAGCAGTGCTGCCTTTTCACCTCCGGGTTTTCGTGGGGAATTCGTCCCGTGTTGCCCCGGGGGCTCGGTTACGTTTTTACCCCCCGATCGAACGGGGAATTACTACTCGCCCCTGCCCCCCGATCGCGACAGTAATGACGAGGTTGTTCGTGCGGTGGCCAACGCCCGGTCGGTCCATTTCGGACACGACTTGTGCACGATCCCCCGTTCCTTTTTACGATCCGCAATCATGAGCCGAAGATAATTCGGGTCTCCTTGTTTGTCTTCGATTCCTCATTGGGCACTGAAATAAACAAATAAGATAATTCGGGTCTCCTTGTTTGTCTTCGATTCCTCATTGGGCACTGAAATAAACAAATAAATAAATAAAAGTAAATTCGCATAGTCATTCGCAAAAAAATAATGAGCCTACTTTACTAATTTCACGCCCCTCAAAAAAAAATTCAATTTATAAATCTTTTGGTTAGCAACCGATGGGTTCTGGACTGATTGATTGTAAAGGATTAATACGATACATTTCATCTCTTCCAACGCGGCAAGTGAATGTTAGGGTTTAGAGATTTCGAGAAATTGTGATTGTTTTGTAATTGTTTATGAAAGATTATCTTTAATGACTCAAAACATAAAAGATTAGTTGTCCTATGGATTGTGGAGGTAGCTTGCCAATCGAGGAGTATGGTTGTCATCATTGATACGGGAAACTTGTTTAGATATCCTAGTGAGAAGATTTCATTCTTAAAATACTTTTCTTTTTCATATAATATGTAATCAGCAATATATTAAAAACCAAAGTGTTTTCTTATGATATATGATTACCAAGTGTCCCAATAGAGTTGGGAGAAAAAGTTTTATTAAAATCACATAACTATGTATATATTTTTCCTAAGAAAAATCTTTAATTTTAAGTCAAATTACCAATTATATTTGATTCTTTTCTTTTTTCGATACAATTATTATGTTGCATATTAGTTAAAATCACGGGACTAAAGGTTTGCGTCCCTCGAAGATGAATCAATCATGCAGCAGGATTTCTCGCCACGAAAACCAACCAATTTCACAGGAGTCGGATCGTCATTGACTGACCAACTTCATCGGAATCACACGAAATAGTTGGAATTCGTGGGCATTCGAGAGACAGATCAATTATTAAACAATTACCCGGGTTTCCTACAATTTTCTACCCAACAGCAGCCGCCCCTATTCTCTCCCTTGTCTTCCTAGATTCTATCAATACCTGTCCTAGGCCCTAGGCCCTAGCCCCAGCCTAGGAATGAAAGGAATTGTTATTATAATAATAATAAAAAGCTGCTAATGATAATTATTTGCAAGGATCAATAAACTAATTTTAACCTCCCCATGATTAGGGGGCGCCCCTTTGGTCTTCAATTATTAGCGGGATGAAACATAATTTTTCTTTCACTTTCCTGAAAATGGGGAACTACTCCCAGAAAAAGTGTACTTCGATTTAGTAACTTGCCGCGTGTAATACAAGGACATGTTTATCTTACCAACCTAACTTATGATAGGGTTGAAATTATTCTTTTTAAGTAATTGTGGCCTGATCAAGACTGTCGATAGCTATTTCTAAGATAGAGTGTGCCATTTGTCCACTCTATAATAATTTTATAGCAATGCCTCAACATGTCTTTGAATTGATAACGGATTTTCGTGATGTTTTTATCTGAGCCTAACATAATTTGAAATAAGAATGGGCTAGAGAATTCCAATAAAACACCATGACATGGAAGGGTTTTGAGTAGATTTCTTGCGTTCACGTGTCGAATAGCGCCGCTTGTCTATAATAATTTGAAAAGATTGCGTGAACACACGTTAAATAGCCAAATAAAGAAAGAACATTATTTTCTCATCATTATTTTTTTCCCCATGCGTAATCAATATGTTAGACAAAGAAGACGACGATCATCTTTATTATGTTATGCCCTAATTTAGAAACTTGCTAACTGCAATTTACCATTCTATTCGATGATTGGGATCGTGCTATCTTGAATTGTAATTTACAAAATAAAATGAAAAAAAAATTAAGAAAAAAGAAAAAGGAGGAAATCGTTTGCTTTTCTTGGAAAGGGGTAAAGATGAGAAGTGGGACAGGAGATGATGATGATGCACTAATTACGACAGGGTGGGGATATTATTATTAGGGATAGAGTGGGAAGTTACAAGAAGAGAGAGAGAGAGAGAGAGAGAGAGGGACATGATGTCGGGCGATGATTGAGTGTCCCCACGCACGCGTGCTAGCCTGTCCCACGTGTCTCCCTTCACCAGTTTCCTCCAATAATTTCCCCAATTATCAAAACCTCCTTTTTTTTTCCCTTTTTTTCTTCTCTTTTTTCTTCTCCTGCCATCATCTTTTCTTTGTCTTTTTAATTACGGGTCAGTGAATCTGACTAATCTTTACACGCAAAGCGAAATATTCCATCCATGATGATTGATATTTAATTAAATCATATATTCAAAATTTTAAGTTACGAGAATGGTAACCACTAAAATTTATTGAGATCATTCTCACGTGAAAATTAGGAGATGAGAGGTTCAAATATTTGCTTTTTTTAGGAAGATTATAATGAAACAGTTTAACTTCACACACCTTGCAATAAAACAGTAAAAATCTGATAATAAGAGTTAAAATAGAAATAAAGTATGACCGATAAATATTTTTATTAAAATGATTGGCGATGGTCCATATAATATCTCACATAGGACATGGCTTGCATGATCCGATATTGTTGCGAACATAATATTTCTATATTCAATAGCAATTACATCAAGTCAAAACTAACTATTTCTTTCCCCTCACTTTCAACTGCCTATTTCGAATTGACTTGTACCTAATAATTAAAAGGACTAAAAAAGAAAAAGAGATTGACATCTTTACCTTATCTATTCAATGCTGCACGATTATAACTCGATTCAATGTATGATGCCAACCAATCATAAGCCATCGAAATCAGGCAACGATCCAATGCTTTAGAAAAGCAATCTAAACAGGTTTTTGTGTATCTCGAGATTGTAAAGCTCTTTACAAAGGGTCTCTTAATTGCCCAATTTCAATCCAACCCTCGATAATATTAAAAATAATAAATATAATAATAATTATTATTGTTATTGGTGGAATTCGAAGCCTTCAATTTCGAGCGGTCAAAGCTTAACAATTCCATCTTTGATCCCCACTGGAGGGGGGATTCCTATGCCCCATGCAACATTCCCTGTCGCGTGAGCAGCACGTGATCTTGCCTTTGTGGCTGCCGAAATTACCATCTTGCCCCTGACTCCGATCGAGTGAATCTCCGCTTCATGTGCAAAGCCCATATAATTTTGCAACTCGAGCATTGATTCAACGTACCTCCGTCGTGGTCGTAGATTCCGTTATAACTACACAAATAAAAATCCTCTCACCCACCACATTTTGAAGTTCATTATTAATTTTCAGTTTCATTAATTTACGGGATCTGTATATGTCGCACGTATTTTATATACATAAAACTCGGATCAGGGAGAGACAATTCCTTTTGAAAACACTAATTCGGTTGCTTGTTGGGAAAAAAGAAGAATAAATAATCATGACCAATTAGTGAAAGTCAAATTATCGAGAGAGAGCGGGGATGTAAAATGATGGATCGCCATTATTTGGAGCTAAATCAGAAGTCGACCGCTCACGGATGTTGAATATGGGCAATATGCCCAACATTCGAAATAATTCTAAGATAAATCATTCATTTTTTTTTATCCTCGCTGCAATTAATTTATTAAAAATAGAGGAATGACGTCCAATTAAAGTCAAAATTTCATAGAAAAAGGGGGGAATTCATTAAAAATCCAGATTGAAGATCTTAAGATTTGACGTGCGGCTCTTGAATTTTAAAAAGTAATTTCTATTTTATTACTTTGTAAGAACATCATTAAAAAAACGGTAAAAAGACGAGACATCACATAGTGGTGGTGCACGGCCTTCGTTTCGAACTTCTCAATCTACGTGACTTGTAAAAATTTTCGAATATTTTTTATTTTTTTATTTTTTTTTCTGCGAGCACGTTCATGTGGAGGGGGATCCGACGTGGCTCGTCGCCCCCGATGCGTCCCGACCCGGACAGCGGAGCACACGTGCGCACTCGATCTCTTCCCCCGACCCCGACCCCGACCCCGACCCCGACCCCGACCCCCACGAACGCTTTCGGTCAAAGCTTCCTTTTTCTTCTTTTTTCTTTTGCATCTCTGCTGGATCCAGTCAACGGTCAAAGCTCCCCAGCCTTTTCCCACTTTGTCTCCAATTTTTATCTCTCTCTCTTCTTCTTCTTCTTTTTTTTCTTTTGTGCGTGTGCTTTTCTTTTATTCTTTTTTTTTAATATATATATTTTATGCGACTAATATAGAAAAGAAATTCAGAAGAACAAGATACTTTAGGGGACCTTCCTCCTCGCCCATCGCGACTGGCGTAGCCAGTAGCCCATAGCCTGAGGAGGAATTAAATTCCGAAGTATCTCAATCAATCCAACAACTTAATCATTGTTGCAATGAGAGAGAAGATACTTAAATGGAGCGTGGAATTTGTTTCTAAATTATATCGCGAGTAAAGCGATATTAGATATTGTTTCCTAATGTGGTTGTCATCGTGAATGTTTCCTTATTGTCTTAAAATTTGATTTCAAGATCATTTCGTTGAGGAATTCTGAATATGAAGATCACAACCGCCATAGGAACGGATGCACCAGAAGTGATATGTGATCGAGCTGACATTAGTTCGATTTGCTATCTTAAAGGCACTGGTCGGCGTAGATAAGTTTTGAAATAATTGGTGTGAATGTGATTGTAATTACGAGAAAAAAAAAAAAGAAGGCATGAGTTGGGCACTTCTAATTTTAGTATCTCCTTTGATTTTGATTTCGATGTGGACGTGCTGGATGTAGTTTATATGATCGAATTGGCATTCATTCGATTTACTATGTTAAAAGGTCTCGGCTGATGCAGATAATTTTTCTGAAGTGTTAATTATACACGTCGTGTCGGAAATTAATGAAATAAAAATATAACGAAATTTCCTTAAATTTGCTATTTGACAGCTGCGCTGGAATAATTGAGTGGGTCAGGTTTGTGGGCTTTTTGTGGGGCCCTCGGATCAGCCCATGTGACCGGCCGAGCTGGTCACCATGTGAAATTAAGTGGGCAGCAACAAATCCATGCTTAGGTCGTCATTACATAATGATTCCTTAAATTAATCTACTCTCGAATTAATCGTATATGGACCGCACGTGTGGCGTATAAATCTTTTTCTGTCCGAGATCCATTTTTATGTTGACCAGAGAATGGGGTTACACGTGCGGGCACAAGGGCATCTCTCATCTTCTTTGTAAGTTGGGTGAAATGAAAGCTGTCTCTGTTCTTTCAATAATCGAGAGAATCCTAATAAATTAAGACTAGCAGATCAATTTATCCCTTTTTCGAAGAGCACATCTCATGATCTAAATCGATCACAATTAATATTGCGTACTTAATAAGAATCGTGCAAAAGCGATGTCTCCTTTGATGAGTATAAGGGTAATGCTCATGTCGTCGATGACATTAGTGGGCGAGTTTAGGTTGTCCTTTAATTATAGTACGTGACTAAATCTCTTTTTAAATGTTTTTCAGTAAGGTCCTAATCTAGAGAGAATCCCAATAAATTAAGATTAGTGACTTGATTTGTCACATTTTCTAAGAGCATATCAATTAACTCGCGATCCAAATCGACTCGTAATTAATTTCGCATACTTAATATAAGGTAAAGTCCGTTTCGTCAATGATTTGCAACGAGTTTAGGTTGTTTTATGAAATGCGGTACTTGACTAAATCTTATTTTAATTTTTTTTTTCCATAAGGTCCTAATCTTAAGGTTCTGAGTTCTAAATTCTAACCTAAGCCAAGTGGTTCAATAATTGGCTTAATTATCATCACCAAAATCCAGTTAATGCGAAGAACATTTAGCCTGGCATCATATCATGTTTTCACATCATTTGCAGTGATCGTTCAGGAGCAGCACGTGGACAATGAATAAACTTGTCTCGGGGACATCATGATTAAGGGGGCTTTTAATTGCTGGCCTAATCACAATCATTACTCACCAAACCATTGGGGGAAGGAATCCCACGAGATATTTTCAACCCCCGCTCACCGCCTGCCGCCATTGGCAGACCAGTCATTGTTAGCCGATCTCAGTCGTCACAATGACTACCGATCACTGATTTTCGTCCATGAGTAAGAAGTATTTTCCAAGTAGGCCAAAATTGCCTTGTCACTTTTGGAAATAATACAATTTGAAATGAAGTTCAAATTGAAGATTTCTTAGCCCTTTATTCGTAGAGAAATATATTCGGCATCATGCTCCACCTGCTGCATTCGATGGTTGGCTTATCTGAAAGTGATTTTATGATCAACTAAAATATGTTTTGCAACTATTCTCTCCCAATTTATAGTTAAATCTAGATTTGGATGCTCTTCTATCCCAATCTAACTATAGATAAATGATTTACAAGGTATCATATTCCTAACATTGCATATGATCTTGAACAGTTTTCCTCCTTGAATTAAGAAAGAACACGACTATCGGAAAGATGGGATTTCCCCAAAATCCTACGTTCCTTCGTGAGACATTTCCAAATCAAAGGAATAAAATTTAGGCCCGGCCCGGCCCGGCCCAACGCGACAGGGACTCCTACTCCCAAACCACACATTTTTCAATTCCGGATCAGCATCTCGGGTTCATTCACCTAAAAATCCGAGTGACGTGGTAAATTTTCAGTGCGGATCGAAATGCCGCACATCTCCATCTAATGGTTATGCAAATCTGCGTGTTTACAAAGGTGATGAACAAAGTTAATGACGAATTAACAAAAAATTATTAATATAACGTGGAGAAAAGTACCGTGCTCTGCAGTATGTCATATGCAATATTAAAAAAACAGATCAAAAAAACTTTTTTTTTAATTTTTTGTTTTTCTCACCGTGCTCTGCAGTTCTGGTACCAGATTCAACTTGTCTAGGTCGCAGGCCTAGCTGCTTTGCCGGCGCCTGCTTTTGCTCCTGATCCGACGAATCAAAAAAACACCCGTCAATCACAACCTCAATTACAAGCAGAAAAAGAAGAAAAAGGACAGAAGAAGAAGAAGCGAAAGTCGCCTTTCTCATTTGCTAGGCACTTTCCCTCGTTTTTTCATGTGCCAATTTCCTGAAAAATCTCGAGCTTTAGATTTGATCCTAAATATGTTCTAAATTTTTTTTATCTTCAAAAAATTCATAAACTTTAAGTTTAAACTCAAATCTATCCGAATTCTTCTTTTGTCTTGGAAAAAATCCCGTAATCTATTTCGAATTTTCCTTAAATTTATCTATGATTCGGTTCTAACTTAACATGACATTTTTATGTTAAGGTAATATGGAAAATCATTTTCAAGCTAACTCCATTTTATGATATAAAAATTAGAGATGATTAATTATTGGAGTAAAGTTGGGATTGGATGTAAAGTTTAGAATTTTTTGAGAAAAAGAAAAGTTCAGATTAGATTAGAAATTAGATCTAAAATTTGACTTTTTTTTTTTGAAATAAAAAATGTTTATGATGAAATTTGGATTAGATCTAAAATTTGGAATTTTTTTAAGGAATTAACCTTTTTCTCAGCAATCAAACAACGCCCTTTTTCTCACTAAAAAAGAGAGAAAAACCAAAACGCGTGCGGGGAAATGGCGAAAATCTTATGCTATTCAGAATGTCGTGCTCTCGAAGGCTCTCCTCCAAGATAGCCTCCTGATCCTTGGATAGCCCCAGCTTCCTCCTCGAGCTCTCACCGTCCTCCTCATAGCCGCCGCCGCCGCCGCCGCCTGTCTCCCTGTCGCCGCCCTTCTTCCCGCTGACGCTCGATAGTGCCGTTGGGCGGCGCCGCCCCCGCCCCCTCCTGCGCCTCGCAGTCCACCGCGTTCCCTCGACTTCCTTTCCGGTCTCTTGTCCAGGCAAAACAGAGAAAAACAGAGACGAGACATGACACGATGTCGGGCGATGATTGAGTGTCCCCACGCACACGTGCTAGCCTGTCCTACGTGTCTCCCCCCCAATAATTTCCCCAATTATCAAAACCTCCTTTTCTATTTCTTCTTTCCTCCTGTCTCATTTATCCTTTTCATTTTGCCTTTTTAAGTAGGGGCGACCGAATTTGAATTTGACCAATCTTTACATGCGAAGCAAAGATAGTCCTTCCGATGTTTAAATATCAAATGAAGTCTCCATTTAATAATTTAAATTTTTTAGATTATTTTAAATTTCACAAGTGAAATGATTTCCATGATTCGGTACTGCTTAGAATAAGATATTTCCATATTCGATACCATTTATAATTAAAGTCAGCGTTGAATTTTTTTCCGTGCTTTCGGTGAACTTTTTCAAATTGACATGGATTGAATAATTTAAAAAAAAAAAAAATTCCAAACAAATATACCTACGACAAATTACCTCAAATTAATTTTTTCATCATAAAAAACTCAAAAGTAGTGCATGTGTAATAAATTTACCTCAAATGACCATAAAAACCTAAAGCTAATACATTTATGATAAATTTACCTCAAAATAATTTTCTTAACCCTAAAAACCCCAAAATGGTATATTTGGGACAAATATACCCTTAGTTAAATTGGATTAATACCACAAAATTGGTAGAACTATGACAAACAAATAGTAAAATCTCAAATTAAGTATATTACCAACCTGTCACGTGTCATTCAACTTAATAATTTGATAGTAAAATATAACGGAAACTAATGTGGGTAAATTTATCATAAATATACTAATTTGAGTTAAATTTATTAAAGGTGTTTTAATCTAGGATTTTTTACGGTCGAAAATTTAATTCAGGATAACTTTTCTAAACGTATCAATTTTGAGATTTTTCGTGATATTAAATCAATAATTAAAATGACAAAAAGGAAAGGGCACAACTACGATGTGCCATTAACATCTTCATTTTCGAATAAAATAAATTTAATGAGCGCGTCGAGAGCACTCACTATAAATTGAACACTCGTTCAATCATAACGCTTTATTTCGAATAAAGACAATTGCCTTTGTCCATTTAGTGCTGTTTGATAATAATTCGATTCCACGTGTCATTGACTGATCATAAGCCGTCGGAAGCAAGCGACAATCCAATTCGACAAGAAAAGGGCAATCTAATTGTTCAATTTCAATCGAGGCATTCAATTATGAGCGGTCAAAGCTTAACAATTCAATCCTTTGATTCCCACCAGGAGAGCAGGGGTTTTCCTATGCCCCACACGACATTCTCTGTCGCGTGAGCAGCACGTGAACTTGCCTGTTTTAGGACGGGGTCGCTCGGTCGCTTGTCGACTTGTGGCTGTCGAAATTACCATCTTGCCGCCGGCTTCGATTGAGTGAATCGTGCAAATTGATAATTTACAAGGATGCCGTTTTTGGGTTATCTTGCTTGTTTTAACCACATCGGTGTCATGTGAAAGAGAGAAAGTGACAAAAAAAGTCATGTCGACATTTTTCATTAGTCACATTGATAGAGTTAATAGAAGAATTTGATTACACCATTATGATAAATTTTATAACTCAATTACATATTTTCAAATTTTTAGAATTCAATTGCAACTTCGAAATTTTTTTGGAATTTCTAGTTAACATAATTTTTTTCATCTTTGTTGGTCAAAGCCCCCCTTTGACCACTTTGGTAGTGTTTGGCAACGTCTATGTTTCTTTGTTTTTCTGCTTTTTTGTTCCTCCAAATAAAAAAGAACAAAAATCCATATAGTAACATCCACTAGTTTCTATTCTTTGGAATAGAAAGTTGTTTCAAGAAATAGATTTTGAATAGATACGAGGAATAAAAAAAAGTAACTTCTTATTCTTGGGAATAATTTTCGTAAAATTATTTCTTGGGTCACCACTATTCTAGACCACCGCCGTAGCTATTGCCAGTTGCCGCCCGCCAGTCCCTACAACCATCGAAAAAAAATTTTAAAAATTTTGTTTGAGTTGATACTAAACACATTCCTATTCTTTTTCTATTCCAATAATAGAAAATTTGTGCAGTTACCAAATGCGTTGTTTTACTCATAAATTATTCTAGATAGTAGAAATAAAAAAAATTATTCCTAAGAACAAAAATGTTACTAGACGGAACATTTGTCTCCAATTTTTATCCTTTCCTTTGTGTTCATGTGTGCTGTTCTTTCATTCTTTTTTATATTTTATGTGAGTAGAAAATGAATTTAGAAAAAAATAAGATAGTTCCCGGGGACCTTCCCCTCACCATCGTGACTAGCTTAGCCGGTAGCCTACGACTGCTTGAGAAGGAATTAAATTGTGTATTATCTCAATGCGACAACTTAATCATTGTTGGGATGTGGGAGAGAGAGAAGATATCCAAGTGGAGTGTGGAATTTGTTTCCTTAGATTATATCGTGACCCGAGCGATTTTAGATATTATTTCCTAATGTTCCCTCAATGAGAATGTGATTGTAATCGTGAGGGAAAGATAGAAGGTTGGGCACTTCTGATTTTCACATCTTCTTAGAATTTGATTTCAAGATCATTTCTCGAGGAATTCTGAATACAAAGATTGCAATCTCAATAAGAAAAGATGCATTGAACGTGACTTGTGATTGAGGCATTCGTTTGATTTACTATGTGAAAGGTGCTAGTCGGTGTCGATAAGCTTTAAAGTATTTGATTTAAATGTGATTGTAATCATGAGGGACAAAAAGGAAGACGTGAATTGAGCACCTCTGATTTTAGTATCTTCTTAGAATAAGATTTGAGGGTCATTTCGTGGATAAATTATGAATAAAAAGGTCACGGTCCCGATAGAAATGGACGTGCTGGACGGGACCTACGATCGAACTGGCATTCGTTCGATTTACTATGTTAAAGGTCTCGGTCAGCGTAGATAAGTTCTCCGAAGCGTTGATTACATTGCGTCGGAAATTAATGAATTAAAAATAAACAAATTTGCTATTTAATAGCTGCGCTGGAATAATTGAGGGGGTCAGGTTTGTGGGTTTTTTTAGGGTGCAAGTTTGGTTTTAGCGTTTGATTCAACGAATTGAAAGTGTAAAAGCTTTTGGGGGAAATGCTATTGCGTTTGGTAAAAAATTTTTGCAAATGGACTTTGAGTTGAATGTGCATTTTGGTAAAAAAAACTTTCGCAATGGGCTTTGATGGGTATAATGAGTATAATATATGTGTGTGTATATATATATATATATATATATAATTTTAAAAAAAAAATTGACCTAAAACCCTTTGCCGGACCGGCGAAGGGCTACGGCCCGCCGGCGAGGGTCGCGCGACTGGCCGAGGGCCGCCGGAGGTCGCCCGACCTCGGGCAACCCTCGGCGAGGGTCGCGCGACCCGTGCGACCGCCGCCGGGTCTCGCGGCCGCAGCGGCCCCGCCCGGGTCTCGCGAGGGTCGCGCGACCACCGCCGCCGTCGTGCGACCCTCGCGAGACCGGGCGAGGGCCGCCGCGGCCGCGAGACCCTGAAGGCGGCCGCCCGGGTCGCCCGACCTCGGGCGACCTCCGCGCCCTCGGCCGGGTCGCGCCGCCCTCGCGAGGGTCGCCCGAGGTCGGGCGAAATCTCCGCCGACGCCGAGATCCGGCTCGCCGGCGGCCAGAGCCCTTCGCCGGACCGGCGAAGGGTTGCCCCATTTTTTAATTAAAAAAAATAAAATTCAGGGGTAAAAAGCGGAAATATGAAAAATCGTGAGGGTAGTTTTGGAAAGAAAAATATGGTTTTCAAAGATTTGGGGGATCTTTGAAAGCCCAAGGCTGGTCCCTAGTAGCTTGGGCTTTCGGCATTTGCGCCGCCTTTCAATTGAAAGCTGGCTTCAAAGCTGGCCAGAAGTTCAAAATTTCCCAAGGGGCTTTCTGCGCTGCGCCCGAAAGCCCAGGAACGCCGAACCAAACGCACCATTATGTGGGCCCTCCGGACCGGCCCATGTGACCAGCCGAACCGGTCACCATGTGGAATTTAAGTGGGCAGCAACAAATCCATGCTTAGGTCGTCAATTACATAATAATACTTAATTTAATCTGCTCTCGGGTTAATTGTATATGGACCGCACGTGTGGCGTATGAATCTTTTTCAGTCCGAGATCTATTTTTATGTCGACTATAAAAAATAAAAATCAAAACCTAGAGAATGGGGTTACACGTGTGGACACAGAGGCATCTCTCATCATTTCCGTAGGGAATAGACGAAAGAGTATCTGCTCTTTCAATAGTCAAGAGAATCGTAATAAATTAAGATTAGCAGATCGATTTATCCATTTTTTGAAGAGTATATCTTGCGATCTAAATCGATCGCAATAAATTTCATGTACTTAATAAAAATCTCGCAAAAAGCAATGTCTCTTTTGATGAGTATAAGTTAGTGCACATGTGGTCGATAAGTTTAGGTTGTCCTCTATTTATGGTACCTGACTAAATCTATTTTGAAATGTTTTTCCGGAAGGTCCTAATCTAGAGAGAATCCCAATAAATTAAGATTAGTGACTTGATTTGTCCCATTTTCGAAGAGCATATCGGTTAACTCGCGATTCAAATTGATAGTAATTAATTTCGCATACTTAATATAAGGTAAAGTCCGTTTCGCCGATGATTTGCAACGAGTTTAGGCTACTTATGAAATGTAGTGCGTGACTAAATCTTATTTTAAATGTTTTTTTTTCCCATAAGATCCTAATCTTAAGATTGTAAGTTCTAACCTAAGCCAAGTGGTTCAATAATTGGCTTAATTATCATCACCAAAATCCAGTTAATGCGAAGACTATTTAGCCTGGCATCGTGTCATCTTTTTACATCATTTACAATGATCGTTCAGGAGCAGCACGTGGACAATGAGTAATTTTGTCTTGGGGACATCATGATTAAGGGGGCTTTAATCGCTTGCCTAATCACAATCATTACTCGCCAAATCATGGTGGAAGGAATCCCACTATAAGATTAAGTGATTTTGGGCCCATGGCATTTTTTTTTTCCTTTCCCTATTGTCTAAACAGGCCGCCGGTTGTTGTCATTGGTCATTGGTCGCCGATCACAGTTGTTGGGATGATTGCTAGTTACCGATTTTCATCTGTCGGTGAGAAGTATTCTCCAAACTAGTCAAAATTGTCTTGTCATTCGAACAATAAAGAGAGAATCTTACTTCCAGGAAGGATATAATTTAGAATGAGATTCAATTTTAAGATTTACTAATCCTTTTATTTGTAGAGAGATATATTCACTAACTTGTTCCACCTACCACGTGGTTGTCAAGAGTTTGATGTAAACACCGATTCCCAAACATGACTTTAATTTCCTATATTTGAGAATTTTGTGCAATTTGATCATCTAATTTCTATATTGTTCGATCAAATAAACTAACTTCATCGATTTATGTAATCAAATCCTTCGCTCAATCACTCTTGCTAAACCCTCAGGTTAACTAACAACGTGGCAATGGCATAAAATGTCACACGATGCTAAGGTAGTGCCGGATGAGCAAAAAATGCCCTAATTTGATAATATTAGCTAAACAAATGAATGAAGCGTTTGATTGCACAAAGCAAGAACATCAGAGGACTAGAAAGAACAAAAGCGAAAAATTAGATGACCGAATTGCTCAAATAGAAAATGGCAGAGGACTCGTTCACACAAAAACAAAAAGATAGAGGGCCTATTCGCATGAAAACTAAAAGTTAGGGGACTGAAACTGCACTTAAACCCTTTTCCAACTTTATAAGAAAAAGGATCTCGGGAACTTGGGAGGTAAAAACTTTCACAAGGCTTTTACAGGTAAAAAATTAAGTATAGAAGCATTCCTTACATTGTATATGATCTCGACAGTTTTCGTCCTTGAAAGTGGGTTAAGAAAGAACACGACATGTAGTACAAAACAATGAGAATCCGAAAATGCCAAAACGGAAAAATGGGATTTGCCCCAAAGAATCTAATGTTCCTTTGTGAAAAATCTTCAAATAAAAGGAATAAAATCTGCTTCTCTCGGGCCGAAGTGGAATGCCCATGGCAAGTGTCCCTATGGATAGTACAAAAATCTAGGAAAGTTAACGTTAGGACTGATTAACTAAGGCCGGCCCAACACGACAGGGCCTACTGGGTTACGTTTCCTTTTGCTTGTGTAACCACGTAAACGGACTTGTCTTACAGGTGAAGTCAAAGGTCTTACTTGGCGAAGCGTCAACCCTATACGATTTGCGCCCTCACCGTGCATCCGCCGAGGTCGAGAGATTGGTCTGTTGGCCGCAAAACCGGCACCCCAAAATCTCTATAGCTAGGTACAAGAACACATATAATCAATTTACGCACTTGATTTGGAATCCATCATTATTGATGCGGAATAGCGACAATTCAAAACTCAAGCATTTCCACTTCCACTCCATTGCTCTACTCTTTGTATCACTGGCTCAATGAAACTGCCCCTCGTGTTAATGTGCAATAGCCGCTCCTTATATGGGAATTTCTATGTGTGGGGTTATAGGAGAAACTAAGTACTATTTATAGAGTTTTCAACCAAACCCTTTCATTACAGGCCAAGCTCAACTCGACTCACATTAGCCAGTCACATATTAAATTAATTAAGAAACCTTATATCTCACTTTATTTGATCAATTCCGTAAAATGATAAATTACTATATTAATTAATATTAGCCCGCACAGGAAAACCCCACGACCAGCATGGAATGCCCCGCATCCGCCGCCCCATTCCCCTCTTTTTATCGCCATGCGAAGAGAGACTCCTCGACCTTACTTTTCCGTGAGTTCGACGAAGAAGCTCGCCATGATAAACCATCGTCTAAGCATGCCAGCTACGCGAGAGTTGTCGAATCCACAGTGACTCACGTCGTGACTTAAAAACAACAAACGCGTCGTTTCCTAATTAGCCGGACTCGAATCGATTATGTGTTGACCTTAGATCAAGTTTCCTATTTAAACTAATTCCAACTTCAACTCCACCATTCAAGGCTCAAAGATATGGTTTCTCTTCTTTTTTTTCTTCTGAAGGGACGCGAGAGAATATCGTCTGGTTCTGCTTAACTTTAACATCAATGTCAAATGGGTCTTCGTTGAAATTTCAAAGCTCGTATTTTCAAAGCATTAAAGATTCGAGAATGGTATTCTATGTAAGGGGTGCCTGCTATATAGTATTATATTAGCACGCGATAAGAGGACTTCTTCTTTTTCTGGCCAACTGAAGACTCGGCCATTAGAATTGAGACATTGACGGTCAGACACAGAGCTTATTAAAATCTTACGTGTGCGGGCATCCAAAGTTCCAGCTCTAAGTCCTCCATCCGACATCATTGCTGCTGTGGCAGCGGCGGCGGCGGCAGCGGCAACAGGAAGATAAAATCTGACCCAAATTCCAAATAGAGGAACTTCAGTGTCTCTGCGCGGAGATGTCAACCGGCGCTGCCAAAACCTTAAACAAATGACAAAACAAAATCTTGCCGACGAGTAAACGTGCTTAATTCGTCAGCAAGATTTTGAGGGCGCCCAAGAACAAAAGGGAGTTTATTTTCTCCACGTAGTAATCGATTAAGTTACAGACACTAATATGCGCAACCAATACACAAGCTTCGGTGGCACATATCGCTGCAGTAATTCAGTTCTCCAGCTAAATAATCAGATGAATGCGCATGCCACAATCGATTCATATAAAGCATATGCAATGTGCTTATGCATCACATGGTGAAGATGAGACAAAGGATCATCTTATGGATAATGGATATGGGCATTGATGTTCATGAATCTGCATTTTGCCATTTAGGGAAATGTCCCACTGCAAGAAGCTGCTCAGAAAAATAGTCGAGCTGGCTGAACCGGTTCGTTGCTCAAAGAAAGTCTAAAATTCAAGAACAGTTCTAGCAAAGCTAGCCACAGTTCAACTATTCATGGACGTAATCAAGACACCACGCATGATGGATCTTGTTCTCCAGCAGGATAAGGACATCGAGAGAAATCCATGACCTCAAAAGGCATCATGACACGATAGTTCGCCGAAACAGGAGATTGAATGAAAACTGCCCTCCCTAGAGCCAGCAAATAAGGTAAGATCCTGAAGTTTGTCGCTATTTCCAAGCACGGTTATTGGTTGCTCAATAAGCTCCAACCTAAAACAACTGATGTTAAGCAAACCCCGGCATAAGGAAATATAAGAATATGCCTTCCATAACGGAATCAGTTTTTTTGGGAAATTCTTAACTGAAACAGATCGGAGGAAAACAATGGAAGGTGAAGAGTGTCTTTGTATTTATATTTTCCTTAAGCAAGCGTTTTTCAGCAAAAGAAAAAGCTTTAATACAGTGTCGTGCATGTGAATGTATCCACGCCCATGACTAAACTCATTTGCGATCATCAACACGGTATTTCAAATATTTACTTAGTAGAAACAGAACTGAAGAAGGTCAAAACAGCAGAGAGTGCCTTAAGATCATTAGCTGGTCATCATATCTACCGATAGATACCGAAGTTGGCAAAACTATTTGCAAAAGTTGAAGAGAGTTTCTGCAGGTTAGTGAACCTCAGGAATTAAATCAAAGGGAACTGTGCGAAAGAGAAAATGCCCAGTAGATGTCCATAAAATTAATCTGAAAGGCAATAATTTCCTGATGAGCAGTATTCTGATAACAACAGAACCACAGACAAGAAATCTCCTAAGCACATGAAGAACATTGACACATGGGAGATTATTCAATTGTGTGATAGGCACTTCTAAATACAAATATGATCACCCAATTCATTTATGCAAGAAAGATAATCACACAAAGGCCTATACATATACGTAATAACAATCAAATTGTGATGGGTCTGCATTGCCCAATGGCGCGGACGGGGTTTTTGTTTTCCCAACTACACCTTGCTACTGTGCCTTGTTCTGTCAGCATATGTAGTCATGTGAAGAAGCCCATAAAGAACTTTAATCTATTCAATCAAATATAGTATCCTTAAATACAATCGAAGGGAGATCAAAATGCACAAAGCATAACATAAATTACCCTAAATATGATCTGCCGATTCATCTTCAGCCCCTCCATTCACATTTACATGTACTACTTGCAAGCGCTGAACAATTAATAAACCGAACTTCTTTACCCAGCAAACACCTAGTAGGGAGACTAAATTTAGATAGACAAACAAAAAAATCGAACAATAACTTCGTCCCTTTTCCTAATATGATAACTTTTCCCTTTCCTGTACCTAATAACCAAATTTTACCTCTAGTTGATGTGTGAATGCGCCCGATGCATATGAGCCTCCATAGGCTTTCAAGGATCACGACTTCAGGCTCTGGAACACCTTCTATCTCTGCAATACACGCCTTCAATATCAAAGTTCTCAGGGAAAAGACACCAAGAACTCCAGAGCATGCACAATTTGGTTGAGAGACAGACAGACAGACAGACAGACAGAGGGACCTCCGGCTCAGGAAACGGGCAAGATGTTCTACTGTGGGCGCAAACTATCTCTGCACAGATGAGAACACAAACTTCATCGGCGAAATTCATAGGCGACAAAATTCATTATCTTTCAAACATGGCAAGTTCATACAGAGACAGTAACATATTTCTAAGTTCTAGCAGAGAGAGAGAGAGAGAGAGAGACCTTGGCCGGAGCTTCGGCCACACGGTAAGCATCTGGTGTGAGCCCCACCAACCATAAACCAGGAAAAACAATCTGCAAGCGAAAACCAAAAGAAACAGAGAGAAAATCCCATTTGTTCAACTATGGCAAAAATTCATCGTACGAAAGAAAAAGAATATCCCACAGAGAAGATGAGAACATACATCAAGCTGCTTCTGCTCGTTCTTGGGCCTCTTCCTAGGCCTCCGGGCAGGCCTCGACCCCGTCATGACGAATATGTCCTCCTCGATCTCCTCCTTCGACAGCGATATCCATAACTTCCTCTTCTTCTCCTTCTTCTCACCCTCCTCCGCGAAGCCTCGTAACCGCACGGATTTCGGCTGCTGCTGCTGCGCGTAATTCTCCTTGTCTCCGCCAAGCGCACCGCACGCTGCGTCGAGAAACGTCTCGCCGTTCCTCAACGAAGGCGGCGGCGGCGGATTCGCCGCCCTCCTCGGCCTCAGATTCCACGGCCTCCGCGCCGCCTCGGCCTCCTCCGCCTTCCCGTCCTCGCTCGCGCCGCCACCGGCCGCGCGGCTTTGGCGCTCCCCCTCCGGAGGTGGGAGCTGCTCGGGGGCGCGAGGCTGCGGCCGGGGCTGCGGGAGCGGCGCGATCCGACGCGCGGCGGCCGCGATTCGGGGTCGGAGTCGTCGGGAGGCGGCGGAGGGGGAGGGGGAGTCGCCGGAGGCGGGGGGAGGCGGCGGTTGCGGTGGTGGTGGCCAGAGGAGGAGGAGGAGGTGGCGGCGCCGCCCCAGCTGAGGAAGCCGGGGAGGGTGAAGTTGTGGAGCGGCTGCTGCGACTTGACCGGCGCCGTCGCCATAGCTGGTGGGGGCGAGACGAGACTGGGCGAACGGCTCGAGCGAGAATGTTGCCGAGAGCGGCGCCGCGGCTGGACCGGCGATACGCGCCGCGACGAAAGCGCGGATGAAGAGTCGAGTTAGAGAGAGAAAAAGAGAGAGAGAGAGAGGTGGTATGATGGAAGAGGAGGAAGAAGAAGGAGCATGCGAGAAAGAGAGGTAATTTTGTGAGAAAGGGAAGGAGGCTTATAAATTGGCGTTCTGATTTCTGGTTGTCGTATGTTTTATGTATGGGTGAAGGTAGTTTTTTTCGGGTCCAATTCCAAAAAAAATTCCAAATTTTATATTTAGTCCCAAATATATCTTGAACTTTTTTTTATCTCAATAAACATTCCAAACTTTAGGTTCAGTCCCAAATCTGCCTCGAACTTTTCTTTTGTCTCAGCAAAAACCCTAAACTTTAATTTTAGTCATAAATCTATCCCGAATTTTGTTTTGTCTAAAAAAAAAGTTAATATCATGAAAAATCTCAAATTTGTACACATATGACAAATTTACCCAAAGTTAATTTTTAAATTACCATCTATTAGTTTCTATTAAATTTTACTGTCAAATTACTAAATTAAATAACACGTTACAATTGACGGGTATACTAATTTGGGATTTTACCCTTCATTTGTACTAAAAAAATCACCAATTTTTTTTCTGTTCTCAAATATACCTTATGGTTCAGTCCCAACTCAACATGGCTTTTCCACATAGATAATAAATACATACAAGCAAGATGTCATAGAAAATTATTTTCAAAATAAAACCATTTTAGGACATAAAAAATTAGGGATTACTAATACGGCTTTTGGACAAAGGCTAACGAGGGCAAATTTAGGATTAGAGTAAGATTTGATAATTTTCTTTTTGACAAAAAAATTGGGATAGATTTGGGAATGGACTAAGAATTTGGGGTTTTTTCTAAGACAAAAGAAAAGTTTGGGGTAGATTTGGGACTAAACCTAAAGTTTGGGGTTTTTTCTAAGAAAAAAAAAAAGTTTAACCGAACCTAAAGTTTGAGATTTTTCGGAAAAAAAAAGTTCGGGGTATATTTGAGACTGAACCTAAAGTTTATGGTTTTTTTTTGGAATTGACCCATTTTTTTCGTGGTGTTTGGTTTCACATCCCGACCTCGCACGTGCTTTGACGCTTTTGACCCCCACTGCCAAAAAAAAAGAACACATTGGAGTGTGGACCAGGAGGGCTGGCTGGCTCTCTTTGGGGCTTTTAAGGTATCCAAAAAAGCTTGAATCGAAAGACTAGAAAAATTCCTAATAACAAAGTTAAATGTGATCATTTTTTTCAAATAAATATTTGAAATGAATATTATTTTAAATAAAAATTTGAAGTGCTATGTTAGTTTTAAAGAATTGTCTGATCTCACCAGTTAATCAAGAACATTTCCATCATTTACTTTTAAATTATCTTTCTTTTTTTTCTTTTTTCGTTTTTTCTTTCCAAAAGGACAAAGGAAAAATAAGCTACAATTTAAAGAAAACAATACTGCCAGCATACCTCTCCCGCCTGTGGTCACCGTCTCATTGGCAATGGGGCAACAACCATAGGTGGGAGGGCCGACCCGCTTACTATTTTTTTTTTTTTGGTTACATGTGTTTTTTTTATGTTGTGATTTTTTTTTCTTTTTTGAGCCTGATCTTTTATAGAATAAAAAGAAAGAAAGAAAGAAAGAAAATTCAAAAAAAGTAAATGACCAAAATGCTATCGATCAATTGGGGAGGTTAAGTATTTCTTTGAGATTGACATGGCGCCTCATGGCTTCATTTGGAACAAGGTCTATTTTAAATTCTTATTTAAAAAGAGAATGGCATTTAGACCTTTATTTGAAATTTTTCCTTGAAAAACTTTACTTCAATCAACAAGAGCTACTGTTGCTTTGAGCTCCATTCGCAAATATATATGATCCAAGCCCGCTCGATCATGTCTCATAAACACTTGCTAAGCGTAATGCATGTATGAATATGAAGAATGAGTAGGGTGTGGCGATCGCAAAGCATGTATTCACAATTATTTACCCTCTTTTGGCTCAAAAGATATCAATTACTTGATGTGGAGATAGCATTCTAAGAGCTTGCTCATGCTGGTCCATCGAGGATCAGAAATTTGGATTCGCTTTATGTAACAATAGAAAATCTCTTGTCGCCTTTATTTATTTCACAGAAAATGAATAATTTGAAAAATATTTTACTAAAAAAGTTAATGAAAAATATTTTTATTTTCATGGACGATAAAAATAATTTTCATTTATTCATTTCTTTATAAGTGATAAAAGAGATCATTGTTAGGAAATTATTGTCTAAACCATTCATATTCCATGGAACATACGGAGCCTAGCTCCCAAGGAAAGAGTGTTCGCGGATTTTTGGAGTTAGTGGAATAAGACTAGCTAAGTGGGTCCAGTCAAAGGTGTGTATTCTGTCGGTTCAACCCGGATCAAACATGCCCTATCCGGCTGGTTCAAGGTTAGTCCAGATCCTAGTTCCAAATGTTTTGAACCGACATATGAGCCTTACAATGCCAGTTCTACCCTAGAACAAGTATTGAACCGGGTGTAACCCTAAGTTCTCTCCTTTAGGCCATTACCGCTGCCTTGATAGCTCATGACTAGCCCTCTCACTCTTTGTCTCTCCAGTTCCTCACTCTCCCATCTCCGGTGTTCGACTCCACTTTGCTGGCTCCACCGTGCTCCGGCGACTCCCTCCGGCACATGTGCTCGCCAGTCGCCCCGCCCTAGCCAATGTAAGGCTCGGGATTTTCGCACTTTCCTCCTTTCATTTTTGGATCCATTTGCAGCTCCGTCTCGAACAACATTCGTCACCGTGAGGGAAGTCGCCGGAGACTCTTCGCCTCTCGTCCCTTCATTTTCTTCCACGGTTTTCTCAATTTTTTATGATTCGTTATATTTATCGAGGCCAAGCCTTGCTTCGTGTTTGTTCATCCAAGTTGTTCGATGCTCAACTTACATTGATTGGTCCGTAAATATGTCGAGGTTAATGTTGCACTCTTTGAAAACCAAGAAGAAGAAATTTTTTCCAGGGGAAATCGGAGATATTTTGTTCCACCACAGAGAATTCTTTGATTCTTCCATTGATACATAACTAATCGGAATTGGTTCTTTTCCATAAATTTTTTTTTTAAAAATCCTTTCCACTTTCCGTTTTAGCAGCAAGTTTCATGCTCAGATACGCAAGCTTGGAGTTTAAAAGAAACGAAGAAAGGGAGAAAAGAAGCCTCGACGGGCTCGGGTTATCTCCGGAATCGGCTGGCCCAATTTCGGGGTCAGAATCATCCACCTCCCATTCCACGAATTGGGAACCGATCCTAGATTTCAAATTTCATTCAGGAAGATGGATTTAAATGTGAGAAAAAAGAAAGATCTTCAGTTGTTTGTTCAAATTTTATTGAAAATTTCAGTTCGATTCAGTTAATCGAACCGAAAACTAAATGGAACATAATCGAAAAAGTTAACGATTATTTTTCAATTTACCGAATCTAAAACATACAAAATTTCAGTGTAGTTTCGGTTTCGGTTTGATTTTTGACACCCCGCGGTTACGATCACTTTGCCAATCCCAAGGGGGCTCTGATTGGGGCTGCATTAATTGCCGACCCAGCCTTAACTAATTTCATTGGACATGCAAAATCGTCGGTTCCCATTCCATCCACGTTCGTCATCTCTCGCAACAATCTCGTCATCATATGTTACATCCCAAACACATGCGAACCCGTAAATGTAATTCCACAACGGACAGTGTATCGTTCGGTTCCAAAACCTCTCGCTCGATTATGAAAGTTGTCGCGCCGTGGCCTAACGTTTCCGTCACACGGGAAAGAAGGTCCATCCCTGTTTACTCTATTGCAATACGCAATTAGGAGTGAGATCACGGCTAATCTCAGATATAATCACGGAAAAAATAAAATTTATGAAGACGATGACGACCGCAGTCATGATTAGCGGCCAGTATAGTGCATTAAAATGGCCCTAAGCCCACCAAAATGGACCGGGCAGCAACCTAAGTGAGCTGTTTTCAATTTTAATAATATAGTTTTCCATTCTAAATCAACCATTATAAAAGGCAGAGACCCCGACGACGGAGAGTTTTTTGTTTTTCAGTCGATCCCATTCTACTTTTACTCTAATTCTACTTTTACTCTAACTTTCAGACTTTTATCCTACCTCTTTGTAGGGCGTTGAAATCGAAATCCACACCGAAATTATATCGTTCCCATCTCAACTCCCGGAGCTAATGGATATCCTATGGGAAGGATGGCCATCGGGACAAACTCCGGTGATTTACGTGGGGGATTTCGTTCGGTCAACTCTTTGCTCATCTTCCACGGCCACACACGCAATTTTCCAGTCTCATCTCATGGTCGACTTGACCCAAAAGCCTTCCCCCACTTTTCTTCAATTAGAGTAAATAACCAACCCAATTTAAAAAAGGAAAGGAACGGAATTGACCCCCATTTAGAATAATATTCTATGTCAATTGGTTTTTCTTTTATTATTATTTTTCTGAAATTGTTTGACATTCCTGTTTAGTCTAGCATTGATTAGATTGCCCCCCTCCCTCTCCTCTCTCACTTCGAATTTGCAATCAAAGTCATCGGCATTTGCTATAGTTCATACCTTACTTCTTGAACACGCAGGATTCGTCACCAAAATCTGTTGACTCTATCGTCACGTGAAGTTCCAATATAAATCTTAAAATTAAAGTATAATTAAGTTATAAAACTTTCAAAAAGCACAATTAAATCCTAAAAATTATCATATTAATCTAATCAGTTCTTCTATTGATTACATTTTTTGAAAATTTTATGATTCGATTGCACTTTCATGATTTTTTGAAAGTCTTAATACTAAATTGTATTTTCGTAATAAATGCACTTATCCCAATTGTAAAAGTACCTTATAGGGTCATCAAAAATTCCGGACCATTAAAAGAATAGGCTACTTGGCTGTCCTAACATTCTGTCCAAGAGGTTTCCCTTTTCGCCCCCCTCCCTTTGTTTCCTCAAAATTTACCAAAATGAAAGCGTGTGTGGTCCAATCCGAGACGCGGATTTCGTGTCGTTCACATTAGTTTTGGCAAAGAAAAAAACAAAAAAAAAAAAAGGACAGCGACAGGGACGTTTCTTCCTCCGACTCGTTCTTTCACCATTATTCACGCATCTCTCGTTTGCGTCGAAAGTCCGATCCTGGAAGCTTTCGAGTGAGGACAATTTAATATCCTTTTCTTTTTGGGGGCGATATTGAATATGTCTTTCCGGCCTTTTGCTTGAACAATATTGGGAGAAAAATTATCTAAAATTCCCTAAGTCTATTGTGATATTAAAAAAATTATCCAGAAAATCATAAATATACTACGTTTACCAATTTAGTTCTAAAGCTTTTAATTTCATTAATTGAGTTATCAGCATTTTCATCTTTTATCGATTGAGTCCATTCGATTAATTTTTATCGAAATTATTGACGTGTGGACGTTGATTGCTCTACACGTAGCACGCGATTGACGCTAATACGAATATTCTTAATAATATTTTTATAATTTTTTGAAATGTTTAATGGTTTTTTCATTTTTTTTCATTTTCTTTGCTTCTTTTTTTTTTTTTTTTTAGTTTTTGAAGTTAGGGTCGGTGCCCTCACACAAAATTGATGAGGGTCACGACACCCTTGTTAGATTGGGCAAGCGAGGGCTTGGTGGCCCTTGTGTGGGGGCCAACAAGGGGCATGATGCCCCCAGCCAAATCTAGTGAGGGCCATGAGGTCCTCACCTAGAGCCCATGAGAGTCGATTGGGAACCCTCGCCTGCCCTAAAGTCAATTTTGAAATTCAAAAAATTATTAGAAAATGTCTACGTCAATAATCTCAAGTCAATTTTGCCCAAATGGATTTTACTAGTAAAATGTGAAAATATTTGAGATTTAATTAATAAAATTAAAATATTTATAATGAACCGATAAAAACGTAATAATTTTAAGACTTTTTGATCAACTTTTCCGATATTAGGACCCGCCCCTAAAGTATTCTTCTTTTTTTTATTATAAATCCGTGTCGGTTGGGTACCTTACACGGATTTAATTTAGCGGTCTGCGATTAACGAAAACCGTGTGCCTTCACCACGTCGGGTCAATTGACCACGTGCTTCGCGTGACATGGAGACCCCATCGAGATTCATCTTTTTGGGACACGTGCCGCATGAATTGGATCCCCAGAAACAACAACCGAAATGTACGAAAACCTTCTAAGGCCATGTCACGACCTATAGAGAGAGAGAGAGAGAGAGAGAGAGAGTTTTAGACCATCCATCTTGTTTTTGTACGTACTAAAGTGGTTGGACGATGGACCACAAGACGATGACGTGGCACGCCTGGGGAATTAAGTTCGATTTTCTTTTCATTTTTTCTAAAATTTAGTTGGGCTTGGTGGGTAATAGAGCTCCAACTTTTTAATTATATGTTACATGTTATGTATTTAGCTAATATTAAGAACTTATTTCTCACTTTTTTGAGCCTTCAAGTTCATTGTTCAAAGAAATCAATTCCACCTCCATAATTCATTCATCCCACAAAAGGGGACCATAATTTGGAAGGCTACATTTGAAAATGTCGCCATTACTATATTGTGAGCATTCGCCGAAATATTTGTTTTCTCAATTGTAACATCCGTCTTGCCGATTAAAAAATAAATAACATGACCATTTACCCAATTTGTAACGTTCGCAATTAATGGATCGAGATAACGTTATATACATTCCTTATTATTGTAGATATAACTAATAACTTCTATGCAGATAAGCAAGACTAATGCTTTTCTAAGGGTTTTTGCCCCATACTTTCGGGGGCAAGTTCACATGTACGTGAATTCA
Source organism: Corymbia calophylla (assembly GCA_014182845.1). Taxonomy (NCBI): domain Eukaryota; kingdom Viridiplantae; phylum Streptophyta; class Magnoliopsida; order Myrtales; family Myrtaceae; genus Corymbia; species Corymbia calophylla. The sequence goes on from CM024696.1 coordinate 22,971,677, forward strand.
TAATATAAACTATGTAACCAAACATTGCAATAATAATACGATGTATTAGCGATGTTCATGCAATAATAAGGTTCGGGTTAATTATATTAATGCGAATATAAACTCTCGAGATATAATTAATATAGGAGGTAGTAATTCACTTTTGTGCAGGTCTTGTTGGTGGGCCAAAAATGATATTCTGAGAAGTTACGGGCTGGACTTAGAAAATTGCAAGTCCATAAGATAACGAAGCCTTGCCTCCCTTCTTTCGGGTTTCCTCTCAGGCCCAACTGAAGCGTGGAATGTTTGATTTCCTTTTTTTCCTTTTCTTTTAAAAAAATTTTTTTATCATTTTTTTTTCGTGAAGATGATGCACCGATATAAAATATAATGACCCATATTAACGGTCCTAATTAAATCGATGAGGCTAGCAAATTCGTGCCTCTTCGTCGGGTCAATCGCGTCCGGTCAAAATATGGCCGAACGCGAATATGTCGGGCTCGAACACGACATGCTTAATAAGCTCACCGATTGGCTTCAACACATTGATTACGTGCCCGATAAAGAGATTCACACGACACGATCGGCAGAATTATTTAACCCATGGCCGTCTTGTGGGTTGCTTGGAGACGTTATGTCAACCTGTTTATAGATTGGTGTTAATTTGTGTACATGCAAACATAGTTGTATATATTATAGGATTAATATTGCAGAAAATCCCAAATTGATATACCTGTGACAAATTTACAACAAATTAATTTTCTGACCACCAAAAATCTCAAATTGGTATACTTTTGACAGATTTTTCCCAAATTGATACACTTGTAACAAATTTACTTTCTATTAGTTTACGTGAAATTTTACCGTCAAATTATTAAGTTAGATGACACGTGACAATTAAGCAATGTACCAGTTTGGGAATTTACTCTCAATTTGGCACAATTGTACCATTTTTATGATTTTTGTAGTATTAATCCAATTTAATAGAGGATGGAATATATTTGTTATAAATGTTTCGATTTGATGTTTTTGGTGGTTAGAAAATTAGTTTAGCGATAAATTTGTCGCAATTATATTAGTTTGGGATTTTTCATTGTCAAAAAATTAATTTGAAGTAAATTTGTCATAGGTGTACCGTTTAGGGTTTTTCATGGTATTAACCCTAAATTATAACTTGCCTTAGCGCTTTTAATATGTTTCCATATAATATGGGGAAAAGCATAAAAAAAGTCATGAAGTTATTACATTGATATTGACTCAATCCTAATTATTTCATTTAACCAATGTAGTTCTAATCTTTTCATATTAATACTAATTCAATCTTAAACCTTTATTTGAACCAATTTAGTAATAAACATTTTTATATTTATACCAATTGAGTCAATCTAGCTAATTTATGCCGAAAATTATTGACGTAGATGCAAGTTGTCCTACGTGATGTGTCTAGTGTTGACGTGGATATTTTTTAAAAAAAAATTAATTTTCCTTCGTTTATTTTTTTCTTTATTTTTTATATTTTTTCTTGTTTCCTTTCGCTGCTTGTTGCCAAAATTGGCGGAGGTCGATGGCCAGGAAACCGTTACTGGCCTTGCCCCAGGCCCCTCGCCATTTGTCAAAAGCCGACAAAGGTGTCCAGGCCCTTGTCTGATCTTGTGAGGATGTCTGGGCCCACTCTCACCGATGGTATCAAGGAAGCTGGACGGAGGGAAATAAGGAAAAAGAAAGAAAGAAAGGAGAACAAAAAAAAAGTAACAAATATTTAAAAATTTTGAAAAATGCCAACATTAACGCTAATTATATCATGTAAGATGAGAAACGTCTAAGTTAGCAATTTCAAGTCTAAGTTGTCCGAATAAACTCAATTGATATTAATATAAAAATGTTTATAATTAAATTTGTCTAATTGAAAAGATTTATAACTAAATTGATATAAATGTGATAGGTTTACGACTAAATTGTCAGGTCTAATGTTGTTAGGTTATTTAGGCATATGAGTTCTATTTTTACTATTTTTAGAGAAAATTCTAAATAAAAATTCGGAGTGAAGAGTTGACATTATTTCAAATAAGAGCATAAAATGACTCATTTAGTCTCGAATAACAACTTGACTCGTTAACTGGCCACATCAACTGACCAACACTTGATTTTTCTGATGGTTGGAATAGCATTTATCAACCCTTACTTGACCAATAGCAAGATTTGAAGCTTGCAACTGCCATGGTTGCTCGAGCTCAAAGCTTGGCCTCACATCCAGCTATGCCATGCAAGGTTGACTCGTGAGAGTGACCAGTTGCAGGAAGTGGTAGGGATAGAGTCATTCTCATCTTCCTCAATCGTCCAGCACCATCTGGATGGTCTCGCAAGTTTGATGTTGCACTAGCAAGCAAGCTCAACCTCCGGCCAAGTTTTGAGCTCGAGCGGCCACAGCAGTCACAAGCTTTGAAGCTAGATCTGACCTTGAAGCTTGTGGCTGCCATGGTAAGCAACTAGGGTTGGCGCTCCTGGCTATCCAGGCAACATTGGGCAAGGACCAACACAAGCTGGAGGAGTTTGTCCGATTAATGGTGTGAGTTTGAAGATGATGAATAGTAACTTTGTGAGATTTGTCATTTTAATTATTTATGTAGATTTTCTTTTTGGATAAAATCACCACATTTCAATGGCCCAGAAAATCAAGTGCCAAATTTAATCAAGCCAACGAATTCAGACCCTTATTTATGAGTCATTTGTCCACTTTAATACTTTAACCGATATTGTCTTTGATCAATTCAGGTTTTTAGTTGAAAATAATGTCTAGCTTAGATATTTTTTTGGAAAACTACGTCAATGCATACGCTAGATATATGGGACTCCTTCCGATCGACTCGATCGATGTCAGCGACACTTACGTTCCGTGCTTCAGGCGTACTAGAGTTCGTACGCACGTGGCAAACCGAGGGAATCCGACCGCGCAGCTACTCCGACGCTGAGGAAATCCGGACCGCACAAGATGTTGTTCCCCCGACGACCCGGAAGAGAAAAACGTGGGATTCGTGCTTTGACTCGATGGGGGTGGGTGGGGGCCACGATCGTTTGGCGAGATAAGTCTGTAAAAAAAATAATAATAATAATAATTTTCCTATTTATATATTTATTTATTTTTTGGATAAGGTGGATAAGATATTATAGTCCTATTTCGCTTTGTTCGACGTGATCGATGGATATCCTCTCAAACAAAAGGGGCGGATTCCGAAACGCGCCCAAAAATATTCCTTCCCAATTACTGCCCTGATAAGACTACCGAATGTAAATAAATAAATATATATTTATATATATGTCTGTCCCGACAGTTCCACGTCAGCAGGGCCTTTAGGCGATGGAGGGTTCTCGAGTGTGCCCTCACCGTCCACGTGGCGCGCCGTCTGCCTCCCGTTCTTTTACTCTTTTTTTTTTTTTTACTTTTTTTTTTTTGTTATGTGTGCCTCCTCGTCGACGCTCGCCGAGGTTGATATAACGCTTGAAATCAGGACGTGCCCTAAGTTCCGCTCCATGCGCCCATTCGAGATGTTTAATTTTAGGTCTGGTCTTAGCTTTACAAATTTCATTATTGCGAACAACCCCTTAAGGTAACTCTCGTTCTTCTTGAAATTAAATATGATCGGGCGAAAATAAATCTATCACGATTGTGATACAATACCCACAATAGTATTTTGCCGAATCAATAGCTCGTCCTCTAACATGTGGCGAGCCCTTATACTTCTCCGTGATGGTTCATAAGGTTTTTTTTGAGATCAATCGAGTTAGTCATAAGCTTATACACCGCAGGTTTTCGCAAGGATGTACTTTGGCCCCTCTCCTTTGGAAAGAAAGGAGAAGCAAAACATTAAACATAATCAAAATTGATAAAAGATCAAGTAGTAACCGATTCAACTTATCGACTAGGTGTCGGGTTTTAGTTCGAACAAGTTAGAATTTAACAAAAACCTATGAGCATCCCGCGGAAACAGTCACACGTAGACCCTCTATAATGCCTTAAGTATCTACGAAGTTCATTGCTTTGTGTGGATAATTCCAGAAGGGAAAGAAGAGAAAAAGAGCAAAGAAAAGGGAACGAGTTCTCAAGTCAAGTCAACTTTTCCCGGGACAGTCGACCAATCAACGGCTCAACGTACCGCAGCCACAGTACCAGCGCAACAGAGGATCACTCCCCCCAACCCCCAACATTTCATTTTTTTTCTGACAGAAAAAGAAAAAACCTAAATATATGGATATGATGTCCCTGTTCGTTGCTGTGGCTCTCTCTCTCTCTCTGTGCGAAAAGCTGAAGAAGCATAGCAGAGACACAAAGAATCAACCCTAAAACCCCCCTCTCCTTCTCTCTCTAGCAGATCGTGTGAGCTCGTACCGAAACCTCAGATCCCAAATCGAGCTCCAATTCAGATCGCCCGCCGGACCCCAATCCCCGTTCTCGCTAGCCCCCCCGAGACCCGATCGCCGCATTCGACCCGGAAGGGGAATTTCGGGTACCCATGACCCGGCGATGCTCCCATTGCAGCCACAATGGGCACAACTCCAGGACCTGCCCCAACCGCGGCGTCAAGCTGTTCGGGGTCCGGCTGACCGACGGGTCAATCCGGAAGAGCGCCAGCATGGGCAACCTCAGCCACTACGCCGGCGGGTCCGGGTCGGGTCCGGCTCGGGCCTCGCGGGCGGGGGCAACAACCCGGCTCCCCCGGGGAGGGCCCGGATCACGGCGACGGCTACGCGTCCGAGGATTTCGTCCCCGGGTCGTCTTCGAGCCGCGAGAGGAAGAAAGGTGATGGCTTCGCGTTGTGATCATTTGGTGTTTTCTTGATTGGTTTTTGTTTGATTGTTGTTGTTGGGTTGTTGACGAAGTTTCGGTGCTCGGTGAAAAGGGGGTTTTGGGATTTTGCATGTTTTGGTTAGAGTTAGGCGGTGGTGTTTAAGGTTTGCTTGATCAGCGGGAAAGCTGTTGGATTGATGACGACGTGGATTTATTACTTGATGCTGATGGAATCCTGACAGGCAAAGTCTCGATTTTTGTTGATGACCGGGTTTTTAGTTGCCTCAATATGTTCTGGTTTCCCGTTTGGTGGGGGGACGTCGGATGGTTGTCACGTGTTGCATAATCGGGCAAAGGGTTGTTCTTTGATGTGATTGCCAAATCAATGCAGCACTTTGATTTAATAATCGCAGTTGTTTTGATGTGTGAATTGCGAGAGTTTCCGTCATTGATCTACTAGAGATAATTGTTCTGAGTGATCAGTCGGTCAATGAGTTTGTATGCATTGTGAAGTTCTGAAGAAGCCTGTCCTTGAAATTAGGATGGGAAACTTGTCTCACACACTCGAATGATATCTTCACCTTGATTTAGCTAAATTGACTTCGTTGTTGAGAGGGCATTCCTGTGTCTATTGACGGAGCAGTTTGTCTATCCAATTTGTGATCAATCAGTACTATGCTGATATCTAAGGTTTTCTCAGAAATTGCCGAGGTTTCTAAGTCCTAGATTAATGTGTTCAGGATACATGTTTTGCTTTCGAGAGTAGTTGAAAATGATAATAATTTGTCATGCAGGTGTTCCTTGGACTGAAGAGGAGCACAGAATGTTTCTATTGGGTCTGCAAAAGCTCGGCAAAGGTGATTGGCGTGGGATTTCTCGCAACTATGTCATTTCAAGGACGCCAACACAAGTGGCGAGCCATGCTCAGAAGTACTTCATCAGGCAATCTAATGTGTCGAGGAGAAAACGACGTTCGAGTCTGTTTGATATCGTGGCAGAGGAAGTTAGTATCATCATGTATTTCATTATCTATATGGGGAAATCTATTTTATATGCATATATTCATCCTGAAGTCCAGTTTAAATCCTCATAATGGATTGGTCATAAATTGAGTTCGGCTATTTTTCCTTATTTTGAATATTATGGAACCCAGATATTACCCAAGATTTTTGTTTCTTGAAATTGTTGTCATCGTCACCTTTTTAACCTTTTTTCACCGAGGCGTTATTAGTATATTCATGCTATTCATTTTCTTGTGCATTGCAGTCAGTTGATGTGCCAATGGGATCAAGGGACTTCTTTGCGGTCAATGAGCAACAGCCGGAAACAGAAGTAAATGATTCCTTGCTGCCTCCGCCGCCTCCTGTTGCTGACGAAGAGTGTGAATCTATGGACTCCACCAACTCGAATACTGGAGACTCCGCCCCACCAAAGCCGGATGTTTCACAGTCGCAGCCCTCTTATCCAATGATATATCCAGCCTACATTTCGCCATTCTTCCCGCTTCCGTTCCCCTTGTGGACAGCTGGGTTCGGGGCGGAAAACTCGACCAAGGAGACGCACGAGGTGCTCAAGCCCATGGCAGTTCACTCAAAGAGCCCGATAAATGTGGACGAACTTGTTGGCATGTCGAAGCTCAGTCTAGGAGACTCCATCAGTGACACTGGTCCCTCTTCTCTGTCGCTGAAACTGCTCGAGGGATCTAGTAGCAGACAGTCGGCTTTTCATGCCAACCCGGCCGCCAGCACCTCAAGAATGAAGTCGAGCATTGTGAGTTAATTGGAAGACAAGCGGGGATCCTTTGGCTCAAAGGCTGCGATCTGATCCATCTTCTGAGTGCCAAGGTGAGCTTTGTGACTTACTGTTAATAGAAGGAAAATAATGTGCAGTCTGGTCTGGGCAGTTCTAGTAAATTTGCCTTCGTAGGATACCTTGAATAAGGTTGTTGTCTCAGTTGTCGTTGTTCTATTTAGTGCCAAAGAACAGTTCCTAGATTGTAGGTTTTAGTAGTATCTGTAGGAAATTCATTTGAATCCCATAAATTCAGTGTCTTTTCCAAAAGCTTTTAATGTTTTTAAGGATGAGCCAGCATTGATGATTCTCCAGCAATTATTCAAAGCTTGGTGAGCAATTATACCTGATAGTCACCCAGAAGTAGCTTTTCTCAAACCTCATATGGGTGAGTGAGTAATCACATGTCCCTTGCTCGGCGCGGGATCACCCACCTGCCCCCTTGCCTGATGCTGAGTAAGTGAGTCTGCCCCAGGCGAGGGCGGGGTGAAGTGGGTCCCGAGTCCATGCAAGACCAGAAAGTATCTCACGCGTTGATCGTCTGGCTGATGTGGCGTAATGAACCAATCAAAAGTGTCCGCATGTGCATTGCATCTGAACCGATTTGGAGTGTCGGTTTTTAAGGGTGTATTTGGTAACATTTCTATTCCTGGGAACAATTTCTTTTGAGAAATAGTTTTTTTCTATTTTTACTCCCTAGAATAATATCTGAGTAAAACAAGGTGTTTGGTAACTATAAAATTTTTTTATTCTTGGAATAGAAATGCGTTTAATATCGATAAATTTTTTTTATTTCTTTTTTACTTGATGGCGGCAAGTGGCGACCGGCGGGGGTGGCGGCCGGCAATTGACCGATCCGTGATTGGCGACCGCCCGATTGATGGCGCGGGATGCCGGTCGGGCGGCGGTCATCGCTGGTCGCCGCCCGCCAAGCCGCAAGATGTTGGCCTTAGGTCGCCGGTTGCTAGGCATCGGGCTGCCGATCGCCGGTTGCTAGGCGTCGGGCCACCGGTCGCCAGGCCACCCATTGTCGAGCGAAGGGTGGCGGTCGGCCGCTAATTGATGGTCTCTAGTGGTCGGAGGTCGATGGCGGCGGTCGGCGGTCGGCAACCGGCGGTCGGAGCTCGACGAGTGATGGTTGGTGGATGGCGGTTGGTCATGAATAATAACCCAATAAATAATTTTTAGAAATTGTTTCCAAAAATAAGAAGTTATGTTTTTTTAACTTCTCATTTCTATTTTCAGGAATAATTTTTTATTCTGGGAAATAGAAAAATTAATTTGCATTACCAAACGAATTTTTATTCTTTTTCTATTTCAGAAAACAGAAGAACCAAAAAATTAAAAATAGATTCTTATTAAAAGAAAATCCCAAAAAATTTACTATACGGATCATTGTAGCTTTCAGGGATTGCGTTCTCAAACGGATCATTTGTCTCTGAACTCAAAAAATGGGAAAAAGTTGTAATGCTCTGTCAGACTGAGACAGGCCCAATAGGCTGAGCTCTCCTTTGGGCTCTAGCTCACTTGCGGTCAATATTTTTAGTCATCATGTTGATGATCCTCAGGGACTACTTCCAAGTATTTGCTTGTAACTAGATTGAACTGAACCATCCAGGTAAGCAAACTTCCCCAATGAACCCAATCCACACACCTCCATACCTGACTCAACGGTCGGTTCAAGCCTGGCTGGACCGACAATCGGCCCATATCCACAAGATGTGCATCGGTTGTTGTGCTTTTGTCGGGTTGCGTTGGGTCGGGTCGGGCTTCATGGATACTCTTCGCTTCAAAAGTTCTCTTCATGATCACGATCTAATTTGAACTGTGGGGGGTCAAAAAGATGGCCTACCACGTCAAATCGGCTAAGGTCGGACTGTTGCGCTAGCAGGCGAGTCTCGTGCATGTCCAAGTTTTGTGAGCTCGATTGAGATGACAAAGGGTGGGATTGCCTTTGATGTCGAATCAGTTATATGCGCACGCCACGGATGCTCGTGCTAGCGCGCTGTGGAACCGAAAAACATGTTTTCTTTTGAAATCTCAGTACAATTCAACCACTCCGATCAAAACCTCAAAAAAGAAGGTGGATAAAGGTTTGACATTGATCTCTCTGAAAGTTGCGGGCAACGCGAAGGACCAGCGGGACGAGCCCTGCTTAATGATCATTGGCGCACAAACCAAACTCATATTGCATGCCAGTTTGCAAAGATTTGACAAGCAATGGGGGCATGGAGAAAGAGAGAGAGAGAGCGATAAACACTATAAAAAGTGAGGGAAAGATGGCGAACCCATCGAATTGCAAATTGACTATGCATAATACGTGCCCACCCTCCATTAACCTCCACGCTTGGCTCTTCCTATAAACCACACATAGCCCTCCCAAGATTCTCTCTTTCCATGCAGAAAAAACCTGAGTTTATCAACGTGTTTGTGCTCCTAACCCCAAGGGGCCAATCATTCGGTTGAGCCGTCGTTCTCGGCAAAAACGCTTGGCGTTTTGTTAAAAAAGCAGAGGGAGGGAGGAGATAAGACTTTAATCATGAGCGGGGGCGTTTAATCATGTTGCTAATACGACCAAAATCCCCTTCCTTGACTGCTTTTTACCGAGATGAAATCCTCGTTCCTATCGGGAACCTGCGTGCGCGCGCCACCGACTTGATGGAGAACGAGTCACTATAGAGGTCAGCTTCTCGTCCGTTGAACTTCTGGATCGAAGCATCGTTCGTGAAGATGCCAGGCCGAAAGAGAAAACGGGTTCCGCGAATTATATAAGCAATTAAGGACAACATGGCTTTGGTTGAATGGATGGCCTTCGAGGTTTTATTTAAACGTTAATTGGAGGACTTGGCCGTCCACAAAAAGATCTCATTGATAGTAGTTGGGAATGTGCATAATTAGGCGACAAATTTTGTCGGGAAGGAGATGTCAAACGTGTGATGATTTGCTTTCTCTTACGTAATGGAAACGAATTAGGTGTTTGACTGATGTTTAGATGAGCATTTGAGAATGTTCGGGAGGATGCTCCCATATTCCTCCCGAGAATTTAATTATTCTTGATGGAAATTAAGACGGCCGAGGGGTCATGAATTAGACCGTGTAGGGCGTAACTTTCTTCGGCTGCTTTGTATGTTAAAGTGAAGACAATAGAGAATGGAGTTTTAAGTAGGAGTCAAATACCGGGTAGTTATATAATATTATAATATCACTCATGATCATCTCTGTACATGGGTTGATTAACTAGCCTAGACCATTTCTAGACGCCCTCCAGGTTACTATAGTCTTAAAGAAAGAATCAAGCTATAATGCATGGCTAGATTGATCTTTAGAGCTTTTTCTCTTGCAAAAAGAGAATTCGACGAGAATTTCTTTTTTATTACTACCGTAGAGGATGGGGAAGGACGATCAACTTGGCTGCTCTCCTTAAATGTTGTCGTGAAGGGCGTACAACGGCTATAAATTTAGAACCACGTGTGAAGATCATACTGAGCATCACGTACGACCTATATACGAACCCCATCACCACCTCCCCACTGAGATCCTAGAGGATTAGAATGCTACAGTAAGCCAGTTTGAAGCTGTGATCTTGTGTTTAGCAACATTAACCCGTACAGTTAGGCAAATTCCCACCGCTGGTGTACAGATACAGTCGACATCAACCTGGAGTGACAATTTCTTCTCTCGATTTCCCACGATGCGAGATAATTGCATGGAGTTTGAGGTTCTTCCAGAGTAAGACGAAATATCCAGACAAAGCTTCAAGCTATGAAAGATCCCACAGCAAACACCAACCACCAATTTGAAATGGTGGAAATTTCCGAGTAGCGTCTTGGCACCCAATAGAAGTAACTACTACCACTACAGGACAAGAGCGAACCATTTGACAATGTCCGCCGTGGGGGGAGGGTCTTATCCTAACGACTACAAGCGATCCTGCCCTCCCGTGCAACATTTCCGGCTTCTGTACTGCAAATAATTGCTCACAAGGTCCAGCATGCGTCCAAATTGAGCTTGCCTCCCGAGGAGAACGCGAACAATATACAGTGCAAAACAACAGTTTGATTGGGAAAGGTTGATGAATGCATCCTCCATGCTGTAAACGTCAATCTTACTCGAAAGGAAAAAGAAATTCAAATTCCCAGCTGAAGTGTAGCTCATCCGCAAGACACCAACTCAGGAGATACAGATGCAAACAGAAGAAAGAAATTGGGGGGGGCTCTGTTTCTGCTTCTTCCATCACTTTCCCAATGCGCAAAACAGGGGATAAATTTTCGGTTTTCATTTTCTGCTTTTTTGCAAAGAAAAGCTGTAGCTGTAGCAGTCATGGTAGGGGGGACGACCCTTGAATGGGAAGGAAGGACCTTTGCCGACCACATGTCAAAACCTTGGACAGTCACCGTACTCGCACTGCTCAACCCCACTAGCACAGTCGCTAGGTCGCATGATTCCTCGTGCTGTATACTGCAGGCTGGTCCCTCTCGGGAGCAGGTTCTATGATTTTTCTGCTGGCTCCAAGAGTAGAAATTGAAGTTTCCCTTCCTTGCCCCGTTAGTCCACATAAGCCACTGTTCTGCTTTGGCGTTGAGAACCGCCTTCTTTAGCTGTCGTGAGCTGGGATGAATCTTTCCAGGGAAGCAGACAATTGTAAATCTAACCAGTTCGGTAATTACTCGCGACGCAGTATTAACAAAGACTAAGAAATCACGCGGGTCACGAAAATAGCACTAATTAAGCCGATGCATCGTCACAAAATATGGTTTTTTCGGCCCCCTCGACATGTCCATACAAGGGAAGAGACTAGTGCAGTGCCATGGCAAATGGCCATTGCTTAACAGGGGATGCGCAGCTGGATCCCAAAGTTTTTCTATTGAGTGCGGGAGGTGAAGACTGTTACAAACTAGGAAAATTTCTAATATAATAAGACCCTGAGAATATGGTGGGGGAAATTATAAAATGCTCTTTGGTCATACACGTAATAAGGCTACATAATGGGACATGAAGAGAGGCGAGGACGCGAGGCACTGGACAGGATGAAGGCAAAACCCAAAAAAAAAAATGAAATAAGAAAGAAGGAGAAAAATGCTCTCTCTAACATCATCCTAAGATCAGCATATGTAAGTCCAAAAGCTTCTGGTCCCTTTTGGCCATTTGGCCCCCCCACCCCTCCTTGCTTCCCCTGCCTCTTGTCATTCTTTTATTAAGCTCTGTCCTTCAATTCCAAGCTCAAGATCAGCTCCACTCTCTCTCCCTCTCTCTCTCTCTCCCCTCTCTCTCTCCTGCAAAATAATGGAGCCACACATCATCAGCAGCACTACTTGCATTGAGGCTCAGACCAGCACGTCCTACTCCACGAACACTTCTCCCTCCTCGCAATCAAGCTCCTGCTCGAAGAAAGCTGGAGCGCCTGAGCGTGGTTCTAGTAGTGACTCCAAGGAGCAGAAGGCGAGCTCGGACGGCCCGAATTACCGTGGGGTGAGGCGGCGCCAATGGGGCCGGTGGGTGTCCGAGATCCGGGAGCCGAGGAAGAAGTCGAGGATCTGGCTAGGGACGTTCCAGACGGCGGAGATGGCGGCCCGGGCCCACGACGTGGCCGCTCTCACGATCAAGGGCCGGTCGGCCCACCTCAACTTCCCCGAGCTGGCGGAGCTGCTCCCCCGGCCCGCGAGCAAGTCGGCCAAGGACATCCAGGCGGCCGCCGCCCTGGCCGCCGCCGCCCCGATCACCTTCCCGCAGGGGGTCGACGGAGCTGCGGGGGAGGCAGAGGCCGGGGCGAGCCGGCCACACTCCCCGAACGCCGCGGCGGAGTCCTTCGACACCCAGGAGTCAGCGAGCTCGCCCCTGGACGACGAGGACGACACGTTCATCGACCTGCCGGATCTCCTGGTGGACTTCGGCAACAGAATGGACGAGCTCTGCATGTCGTTGGCATGGCGAGAGGAAGAAGACGGCACGAGATTTCGCCACGGAGACGACGACCCTTTTCTCTGGAACTAGCCGGCCATGATTACCAGCTCGGTCTGAATCCATCTTATACTTGTCATGATTGTGTACATGCCAATTTCAATTGAATCGAGCGATGATGATGGTGATAACAGAGCAGCCCTTTTTCTGTCATCTTGAGTTTTTGTCACAAAAAAGGTAGCTTTTTTTTTTTTTTTTTTTTTTTTTTTTTGGATCTTTCTTGTTCTTTTCTTTTCTTGGGCATGAGAGTCTTACATAAGTTTGTCCATTCCTTGTACATGTTCCTGGGAAAATGCATCATTTTCTGCTGATCTCTGATCCTTCCCCTCGCAGCCTAACAAGGCCAATCGCCCCTACTGCTACTGTCTCTTTCTTCTCCTCCGGACGTTTCTCTTGAGCTCTCATCATTGAAAAGCGATCAGAAGAAATTGACCCCAGAGCAAAAAAAGGAAATAAATTGTCATAGAGAACTGAAAAAAATCTGGTCGTCGTGCTATTAAAAGCACCATCTCGCTAACTACTTTTCCACTTACTTGGCAAAACATAAAATAAAAAAACTTTTTTTTTTTTTTTGCTATTTCACTTTTGAAGGCTTATGACATGATCTTACGTTTGGCTCATCATCAAAATTCATAAAAGATGTAATAACAGTTATAGACATGCAAAAGGCGATATGCACATATAGATAAAGTCACAACCTAACCTCATCCGAACTTCCTCCCTAGTTTTAAAGACTCTTTTAAACATATTTGCAAACCTAAGGTTAAGCATTTTTTATTGGACAGCTACGAGAGTGCGGGTAGCTTCTAAAAGGTTATTTATTTTCTTTTGACAAAATCCAATTGACTCGTCACGTCAAGCACATATGATGAGATAACCATCCGATAGAAAATCTGATGGTCCCGAAGCAGTTTCGCCCACGACCACCGTCGTAAAAAAATCTGATCTTTCCTTTTCCTTTTTTGCACCTCAATAGGCGGTGGCTCGGGCCTCGTTTAACCTCGCCATGATCCCATAAAAAAAGCTCGAAAAACATGCTCGAACATCTCACTTCTAAATCCGAAGAGGCCATCGCTCTTCCCTCTTGCTTTCGTTCATGGTTTCGATCTGAAACCTAGGGACTAACCGAAAAACCACGTCCTTAAACAAACCATACCCGCCACATATAAATTATGCAATCTTCAAGGTCATAGACAACAGCTCGAGAGTTGGCATCAAGCCAATAAATCCGCTGATCAATTTAAGCTTATCATCAATGCACAAACCGGTCGCAGTTAAACCTAATCTCAGCACGCCAAGTGCTTCCAAACGCTCATTTCTTTACTCAATTGAAGTGTAGAAAAGTGGAATGTACAGCTACTTTCCATTTCAGTAGGTGAAGATTCTTCGTTTCATGCTCATTCTAGCGAGCGCGGAGACGGCCAGCCAAGGCCCAAAGAACACGTAGTATTACAAAACAACGTGACGACAGCAAGGCATGCTTCCACATGTAAACTTCGTATTTGCGTACATAGATTTCCTTATCAACCTTCGTGGGGTTCGGAAAAAGGAAAAAATAAAAACCCTTTCGTGGGGGCCTGATAAAAACCCCTTCGTGGGGGCCTGTCCGAATGTCAACGTCGACGCACCCTCTCGATCGCGTGTCCGGAGAAAATATGGAGAATTTGAATGTGACCCATCAGCTCCAGAGATGATCGGTTCTCAATTCGCAATTTTGGAAGCTGGAAACAGGAATGTTTGGTCTTACGTCGGTTCCAGTTCGGTGAAACCAATCACTTTTTTTTTCCACAAAAAAATAATGTTACACAATGAGAGAGAGTAACAAATCTTAAAATAATAACAGAAACAACGATAAATGAAGAATTATTGTATCATAGTTTGTAGTATTATTGAACAATATAATATTTAGTTCACATTTTATAATTTTTTTAAAAACAATAAAAAAAGTATATATAGTCCGGTCCGATTCTCTCTTAGAACCAGGAATTAGATTGTCGGGACACCAATTCCATTTTTAGGAACCAAGAATTGCCCGATTTCCTGCTTGGGCAGTCCGTTTTACAAGCCCCTAATCAGCTCTAAATCCAATCTGCAAAAAAGGCGAGGAAAGAAGCCTGTAGAACGCGGTGGTTCCGGATTTAGAACGCGCCAAGGAAAAGGCTGACGAGTTGCGCGTTGTCGACGACTTACCGTCGGCCCGAAAGCGAAAGCCATTCAAAACTTTAGAAAGGAGAAGCCGTGCATGAGAAGCCCCCGACGTAGGACCGACTGGGGAAATTCCACTTACGAGAGATAGATGGGAAACTTTACTGACGAGGTACTCACTGTCTTCTTTTCCATTTCCACTGGGGTTTCGGCATGTCAAACGGACAAAGCGTCTTCCTCCCCCTCCCTCTTTTGAAGCAGACATTGATGCAGCATGGCCCCCCTCGGGGTCACTTCGTTCGTGCCCGACGCGTTCTGCTCAAGCTTTTTAATAATGGTCCTGTTCCGCACTCAGCGAAAAGGGTAAGGAATAATTGGTGGTATCTTGTGCAGCAACAACTGCAACTGTAGTCCTTAGCTAAGTCATACTCATTAGTGACGTCTGTTTGTGAATAAACTCGAGATTATCCATTGGTTTATATCGATTGGGATCTCTACGATTGGCACGGAATTTACATCGGGAAGCGAGCATCACATGGAAAATAGTCGAAAAATTATGCTTTGATCAAGATGCGAATAATGAAAAGCAAAAGAATTTATGGAAAGTCAATTGTATTTGTGCTTTTTGGCAAACGAAATTCAAATTCGGTGATTGACAAATAGATTGACTCATTCACAAGTGTGAACTAACCCCAATCACTAAAGTCGTGCCCCATGGGGTAAATAAGACTAGCCCTCACAAATGTGCTACGCGCATAGGGATTGCTTTTATGTTCTCCGAGTAAATTTGTTTTGTCAAAATATATTGCATTCAATTTTTAAAATACTAAATACATTAGGTTTTACTATATACGTGAAATTGCTTGGCTAAAAGAAATACTATGAATATAATTAAAATGGTGATGTGGTGATAATTATAAATTGAGATAGTTAAAAATATGACGTCGGCTATGCTTATCGATAATTAACCGATCTCTCTACTTCATATGTCTCTTATCTTTCGTTGCTACACCAAATTCCAAGAAAAATTACCAAATTAGTCCTAAACATATTGTACGAATGTTAATTTAGTTCTAAGTTTTTCAATTTTGCCAAGTAGTTTTAAATCTTTAAATGAAATTTCAATATAGTCATTTCAATTAATGTTCACCTGAAAATGATAACACAGCTATATAGTCATTTGTCACATCCCAAATCCTGCAGAAAAATGGATAATGACGTGGCCTCCCTTCCATCCAAAGATTGAAGCCTCAAACTATACCTAAAAGTCTAATTCCCAAAAGCCTGCAAAGGTACTCTCGTACTATCGGCCACTAAATGAGGAACCCGAAAAGATTGAGAAGGAAAAGGGTGAGCAAACACCGAAACACATTTAATTCAAATCCACAATATAGCATAAGTTGGACATGAATAGATTTTTAAAAGACTCAAGGGGAGAAGAAACATGGGGAAGAACCCTTGAGGGGTTGGACTCCCAGTGTCACTACCCGTATTCTCCTCGACAGGGAAGAAAAATATAAGCTGGGAGTTGGGAGGGCAAGGCATTTAGGAACGCATCCAGGCTAGGTGCCAGGTTATTAAACTACTGCTAGAGGCCCTTGTTGGAGCTTTCGAGCACCTATTGTCTTGTAACTGACTTGTCAACACAGTATTCCTAATTACATGACTATTATGTGTACATGGTATATATATATATATTTACTTTCAACAAAACTTGTACATATCCAAATACTAATTTCCTCAATAATATTAAAATAAATATATCAATGGCTCAATCCATTAATCAATCTTAATAACTCACATATCATTGGTCTATTCTATTATTAATCTTATCAAATCACTACTCAATGGTCCATTTCATCGACTAATCTCAAATCAAATGTTAATAGTCCATTCTATTAACCAAACTCAATCATATTTCAATGGTTCGCTCTATTAACTAAACTCATATTCAAATATCTAACAATGATTATATATAACATGCCGTAATAAAGTGACTAGGCTTTCCCTTAGGCAAGGTCTCTACCTATATTGTCAGCGGTTGGCCCATAATGATATCCTAAACTAATATACCCACAAGCCTCTTAATGGTTTCACAACGATATTGAGTACCAACACAAACTCACAACAACATCCTTCATAATTCACGGGCCAATTTGGAATCAAATTACCAAAAGGTTTCACAAATCAAACATATAATCTTTCTCAATTTTTTCATCAAATAGAATACGTTTTACAAGGCATTTCTCAAATCATTTCATAAATCAGGTTCACCATTTAGTATATATAACACTTCACAGCACATTTCCTACAACATTAACGTAACAAATGTCCGATTTAGATTTTTAAGCAACAAACGCGCTCTTTCATAACTTATAGTATATCAAATCTTTATAACTTTCAAGACATGAGTTTACAAATACATAGAAGAGATAGTAACACTCATCTAGGAATGCCCATAATGTAACTCTAGGTGCTAACGATCTCATATCCTAAAAATTTAATCTAAATTGACATCAAAATCAAGTAAAATTGTATCTCAATTACGCAATGGCTATATAATATCTAAATGTGAACAAAATGATTTTTATACGCTAACAAATTGCTCATTCAAAGCGATTATTCAAATCTAAATGTAACTCGAATTCGCTCACAAAACTCTAAAATTTTGCTTCGACTAAATCATTACTTCAAAACAACCCCTAGTCCCCACAACTTTATAACGCCACAATTCACTATTTCTTTAAAATTCCAAAGCTCAACAGTTGAGAAATTGAATTTCATGGCTCGAATTTCATAGAACTTCAAATTGAAGCCATAATTCCGAAAATTTCTCTAATTGGATGAATAAACATGGGCATTGCGAATCAGAATAACTCTGGATTGGCGAGGTGTTTGTGGCATGTACGCGCAAAGACCTCTTCCTTTCCCCTTTTCTTTCCTTCCTTCCTTGGGCGAGCTTTAGATCTCCTTTTTGTTCTAAGTGTGCCTTTTTCTTTCTTTTGTTGACTTATCAACTTTTTTCTTTTTTCGAGTCACACCAAAGGCTAGTATTATATTATTGCCAACCATCCTATGTGATGTTGAAGAACTTAAGCAAAACGACTTCATTTTGCATACTTTTTCTAATTTTTTATTTCCCTTTTTCTCGTGTTATGGTTCATCTTTCCCGGCATTTGTCCCATAGCCATGTGTTCTCATTTCTGCCCAGGTTTACAACGACCCAATTCTTGCAATAGCCAGCTAAGCTTGCCGCCAACTTATCTACACCTTAGATTCGCCTAGATTAACCGCTCATTCTCCCTTCTTCCCCTCCTTGCCCCTACAACATTCAGACAAAGGGTTGAACAACAACACTTAATGCTTGTGTCGACCTGCCTAGGCCACTGCCAACTGATATTGACCTCAAATTTGTTAGATGGTCTTAGGCCTCTCTCTTCTCAAAAGCTAA
The DNA here is from genome assembly GCA_014182845.1 of Corymbia calophylla. NCBI lineage: Eukaryota > Viridiplantae > Streptophyta > Magnoliopsida > Myrtales > Myrtaceae > Corymbia > Corymbia calophylla. The sequence goes on from CM024696.1 coordinate 22,989,784, forward strand.
CTCAAGAGATGAGACTTTCCTTTATACTTATAAACTGACTGTTTGCCCCTTCCATAATTAAAATGGTGATGCTGTGATAATTATAAATTGAGATAGTTAAAAATATGACGTTGGCGATGCTTATCGATAATTAATCGATCTCATTATTTCATATGTCTTTTATCTTCTGTTGCTACACTGAATTCCGAGAAAAATTACCAAATTAATCCTAAACATATTGTACAAATGTCAGTTAATTCGAAGTTTTTTTTTAATTTCGCTAATGTAGTTCTAAACTTTTGCATGAAATTTTAATATAGTCATTTCGATCGATGCATGCCTGAAATTGATAACATGGCTATAAATTCATCTGTCACACCCTGAATCTTACAAGAAAAGGGATAATGACATGGCCTCCTTTCCATCCAAAAAATGAAGCCTCAAACTATACCTAAAAGTTTAACTCCCAAAAGCCCCACAAAGGTGCTCTCGTATTATCGGCCACTAAACGAGGAACCTGGTAAGATTGAGAAGGAAATGAATGAACAAATATAGTTCAGTGAATAGTGTTTATATCTTCAAAACAAATCAATGACCCACTATGCACTATACAAAAAAATATTGAAACTCATTTAATTCAAATCCATAATATAGCACATGTTGGATTTGAATAGGTTCTTCAAAGACTTAAGGGAGAAAAAATAGGAGAAAGAACTCCTGAGGAATGGGACTCGCCGATGTCACCACCCGTACTCCCGCTTAGCAAAGAAGAAAAATGTAAGCAAGGAAAGTAAGACATGTAGGAATGCATCCAAGCTAGGCATTAGGTTACTAGACTACTGCTGGAGGCTCTCGCAGGAGCTCTCAGGCTTCTATTGTTTTATAATGGACTTATCAACATAATATTCTTAGTTACACAACAATTGTGTGTACAAGGTCAATTTTTTTTTCAACAAAACCTATACATATTCAAAATACTAATTTCCTCTGTAATATTAAAACAAACATATCGATGTTTCAGTCTATTGATCAATCTTAACAACTTAAGTTAATGGTCTATTCTATTGATTAATTTATCAAATTACAAGTCAATAGTCTATTTCATCGACTAATCTCAAATTACATGTCAATAGTCCATTCTATCAACAAAACTCAAATCACATTCAATGGTTCACTCCATTGACCAAACTCATACTCAAATATCTAACCAGGATTACGAATAATATGGCATAACAACACGACTAAGCTTCCCCTTGGTAAGGTCTCCACCTATATTGTCAGTGATTGACCCACAATGATATTCTAAATTAGTATATCCACAAGCCTCTCAATGGATTCATGACGATATTGAACACCAACACAAACTCACAACAATATCCTTCATAATTCACAAGTCAATTTGGAATCAAATCACAAAAATATTTCACAAACCAAATATATAATCTTTCTAAATGTGTTCATTAAATAGAATATATTTTATAAGGAGTTTCTCAAATCATTTAAGAATTCATTTCACAGACTAGGTTCACCATTTAGTATATATAACATTTCACATCACATTTCCTCTAACATTAACATAGTGAATGTCCAATCCAAATTTTTAAGCATCAAACACGTTCTTTCATAACTCATAGTATATCGAATCTCTATAACTTTCAAGACTTGAGTTTACAAATACATAGAAAAGATAGTAACATTCACCTAGGAATGCCCATAATGTAACTCTAGCTGTCGACGATCTTGTAATCCTAACAATTAAATGTAAATTGATGTCAAAACCAAGTAAAATTCTATCTCAACTGCGAAAAGGCTATGCAATGCCTAAACACTAGTAAAACTATTCCTATGAGCTAACAAATTGCTTATTCGAAGCAATTACTCAAACCTAAACTTAACACGGAACTCTCTCACGAAACCTTAAAATTTTGCTTCAACTAAACCATTGCTTTAAAATGACCCTTGTCAAACCCTCATAGCTTTGCAACGCCATAATCCACTATTTCCATGAAATTCCAAGGCCCAACAACTTCAAAATCGAATTTCATGGCTTGAAATTCACATTACTTCGAATTGAAGCCCCGATTCCGAAAATTTCTCTGATTGGATGAATGAACGTGGGCATTGCAAATTAGAGTAACTCTGGATTGGTGAGGTGTTTGTGGCATGTACGCGCAAATACCTCTCTTTTCCCTTTCTCTTCCTTCTTCTTTCTTTCTTTTCTTTTTTCTCCTTTTCCTTCCTTCCTTCCTAGTGCGAGCTTTCGATCTCCTTTTTGTGCTAAGTGTCCTTTTTCATTCTTTTGTTGACTTTCCAACTTTTTTTTTCCGAGTTACACCGAAGGCTAATATTATATTATTACCGGCCGTCCTATGTGACGTGGAAGAACTTAAGCAAAATGACTTCATTTTGCGTACTTTTCTAATTTTTTCTTTTTTCTTTTTTTTCTCTCCCTTTTTTATTTTGTGTTATAGTTCATCTTCCTCGGCATTTGTCCCAAAGCCACGTGTTCTCCTTTCTGCCCAGGTTTACAACAACCCTTGATTCTTGCGACAGCCAGCTAAGGTCGCTGCTCTAAAAATATAAAATTGTATTGTATTTGAGATGACATTCTCGATCTATGTTTACAACTTGTGTTTATAAGAAATGATACAACATTCCTAGGGCTCCTAATATGGAAGGCGTATACAAAAATAGGAGCAGCTAAAGTTAGGGACATAAACAAATCGTGAATAAATCAAAATAAATTAAGCAGTGATTGCTAGAGATGTGTTGAATATCAGGTTCCAGTTAAGGAGTGATTGCTAGAGATCTATTGAATATTAGAAGTGATTGCTAGAGTTTTGTTGAATATCAAGTTCCATATTCGGTATCCTTTGACAGTTGCCAACTCGTCTAGACCTTGGAGTTGCCTAGGTCAAGCGCTCATTCTCCCTTCTTCCCCTCCCTGCCCCTACAACGATTAGATAAAGGGTCAATGATAATCCTTAATGCTTGTGTCCGCCAACCCATATTGACCTAAAATCAACCTAAATTTGAGGTCAATCGAGTCCCTCAAGCCAAGTCTTAGACCTCATCTAACCTTGTTACAATTCATCTTTTGTCCAATTAGTGTGAGCCAATGGTGTATGAGCGAGTTGCAGACATGGCTTCCATGGCTAGAGAAGCGAAACATTAGCCACAAAAAGAAGAAAAAAAAGAAAAAAGAAGAAGAAAGGGAAATGAAGAAGGAAAAGCTTGGAAAATTTAGAAAGTATGCAAAATGACATCGTTTCGCTTAGGTTCTCCTATCTCATATGTCAGCCAGTGATAACTGGACTGCAAGTTTAGCATTTTTAGGGGAAAATTGGCCGAAACAATTACAATGTAACTTCATGTAAAGTTTTAAGATTAAACTGGCATCCATATAATATATTTTTGATTGATTTGATAATTTTTCCCTAAGTTCCAATATTGCAATACTAATATTTGCGAGAGAAAGTGAAAAAAAAAATTAAGGGTTAATACTATGAAAAATATCAAACTAGTACATTTATGATAGTTTTACCCAAAATTAATTTTTTGACCACCAAAAATCTCAAATTAATACACATGTAACAAATTAACTCCCCATTAGTTTTCGTTAAATTTTACCATCAAATTGTTAAGTTGGATAATACATGACAATTGACAGGCATACTAATTTGAATTTTTACCTTCTACTTGTCATTAGAGGCAATCATAGTTCCAGGGTAGAACTTGAAACCTGAGAACCAAATCGGTAGGAACATGTTTGGTCTAGATTTCAATGTATGCAAGGTAGGTTCTAGATTCTCCGTTTCAATGGGTAGGTTACAGGTCCTAGGTTTGTAGAACTTGGAACTTATAACTTAGAACTTGAAATAAGTTTGTATTTTTCTTGGTCTATGTATTTGCATGATCCTATGGTATCCCATAGTGTTTCGATAACGAATGTATAATACGAAATCACTAATCTCAATTTCCGTTTTATAACTGAGATTTTTATTTTGTTAATATTTCATATTTTTCGTGTGTCTAAATATAAGTTATGATCAATGAATTATGGAAGCAAATGGTGATAATTAAAGATGATAATTCATTATAATCATTCAATTAATAATACAAATGGAACCTGGGTAGACCTCTAAACCCGTGACAAAGTAGGTTCCGGGTTCTACATTATGTAAAGTAGGTTCCAGGTTAATTTGCTCCAATGAGTAGATTCCAAGTTCCAGTGGAACCTGTACGAAACTTGAAACCACTCACCCTTACTTCTCATGGGTGTACCAGTTTTTTGATTTTTCGGGATATTAATCCAATTTAACAAAAATTAACGAATGATAAATTTGTCACGAATGTATCAATTTGAGGTTCTAATTGTCAAAAAATCAATTTTGGATAAATATGTTACATGTATATTAGTTTAAAATTTTTTCATAATATTAACCCAAAAATTAACAATAACTTACTCGACAAAAGAGCCAAAAGAAGTGTGAATCCAAAATGGAAATATTAAGTAGCCTCGAAGTCGCATTTGGGTTAGGCAAAGTGCTGTTTATAAAAAAATTCTAGGGGAAAAAGAGAGTTACATACACAGATGATCGAGAGAGATCCGGTTCGTGTAAAGAGAAATAACACGTAACCCTCTTCTCAAGAAGCATCAAAACTTTAGGGGCGAAATTACAGCTAGCGACGACCCATCATAGATTGGGATAAGATGCAATTGGAGGACTCTCTTCCAAGCTTTTCCTACTTCGCAATTCGTCAAATAGAGTATCCAATTTGTCATTAGGCAAAGCAAAAAAGACAAAAAGAAAAAAGAAGCGTGAAATAAAATAGAAATCGATGGACCACACAGCTAATGATGACGTGAGGCCACGTCGCTATCGAGCTTGAAGCTTCGACAGCGACGAGGGAAAGCGGAAGGGAATCCAAAGAGCTGGGGGGGGGCCTTCCTCCTCTTCTCCCTACTCTTTCGTTGGCCTACTTTGATTTGCCGGCTGCTCAAGAGGAATTACAGAGATTCTTCCTAATCTCGGGTGAGTAGACCATCACCATCCATCTCCAAATTGGGTTAGTTTAATTATTCGTAATCCGATCGATACGAGCCACCGCTCGAGTACAGTCGTGGATGCCACCACCGTCCTTTCGAGCCGCGAGCTAGCTATCCCGATAAGTCGCTTTTTGTATTTCCGCACTTGCTCGATGATCGCTCGCTCGGCTTGACCACTAGGCAAGCAGGCAGCCCTGACGATGGATCGTGACGGCTTGTCGTCTGGGCATCGCCTTCGTACGACGTCGTCGACACGTTGCTTCTCGTGGATGGAACGAGACGAGCGAGAAAAAATGGCTCGGGGGAAACCCCTTTGGAAAGGAAGTTCGAATGGACAGGACGTTTGTGTCTCGTTCCGAAGGGGCAAATGCGCCTAAGATAGAGAACAGTTTCGAGGAGTTTTGGATGCACTCGGCGGATAATGGCACGAGGCTCGTTCCTTTGTCCTATCCAAAAGTCATCATGGTGCAAACCAAGCAAGCGACTCTTGTCCTCCACTACCATCAAAATTAAAAGGACAATGATCATTTGCTGAAAAAATCGGATAATATATTAAAAGAAATCCTAAATCTATTGCATCTATGTCATTGTAGGTCTAAATTAAATATTTTCGCAATGATACTGATTTAGTCTATTAAGCCAATTTAGTCCAAAAATCATTGATATGAATGTCAACTGTCTCATGTAATATAATTAGTAGATCACCGATAAAAAGAAAGAAAAAAAAGTTCCAAAAAATCATTAAAAAATTATTTAAAGTAAGGACAATATATACTTTTCCTCGGGCTTTTACCAAAAAATAAAAAAAAGTAAATCATTCGTAATCACTCGACAAGTGGATTGGACATCTCAGCCGATGGGGGGTTGGATAATTGATGGCCACGTGCCATCTTCGCCTTCCACACACGTGGCCTTTCCTGCATCGTGTAACTCCATGAGCAAATGGCTAAATGCCGTGTGGCACAAAAATATCGGAAAATGAGAATTAACCTGATTTTTTTGAAAAGATTCCAAATAAAATTTTGAAATGTTTTTATTTTATTAAATAAATATATAAAATGGACTTTATTTCACATAACAACATAAATTGGATCTTATTTTAAATACGGGGTTGAAGTAATCAAGTCTGATCTCACTAGCTATTTAAGAGCATTTTCTTCTTTTACTTTTTTATTATTTTTCCCCTTTTTTCTTTCTTTTTTCTATAAAAAAAATCAAAAAAGAAAAAAGCAAAAACTTAAAAAAAGAAAAAGAAAAAAATTAAACACACATGCCCTCCACCTATATCCCTTGTCGAGGTGTGCGACCCTGTGTTGTCAACGCTACCCCACTAGCAATGGGGCAATAGCCATAAGTGGGAGAATTAGGTCAATAAGCTTTCATGCCTGTATTTTTTTCTTTTAAAAAAAATATCTTTTAAATTTTTTAATCTAATTTAACTACAATTGAGGTTGAAATTGTCTTTGGACAAAATGCCCTTAATAGATTTGAATATTTTGTCAGCCAATGAGATTAAGCGCTTTATTTAAAACAGTCATAGCTATTTAGGTCCTTAAATGAAAAAATGATAGTATTTTAAGATTTATTTGAAATAATGTCTACTTTAAGTGTTTATTTGGAAAAATGAATGCACTTCGAGCATTCTTTTTGAATTTTCCCTAACTTTTTTACTGTAGGGAAAAGTCAACTTTTTTTTTCCAAAACCAATTATTCTCATGCTTATTTCGCTTTTATCCTTATGTTGCACTGTGAAAATTGTCATGTATATAAATAAAATGAGAATCGATCTATTTTTTTAATATGATTTCAATTATTATTAAAGAAGGATGAGAGGTTTACAGAATATTGGAATATTAATTTTTATTTAAATTTAGGAGTCAAGAGATTCATTAGCTTCTTGTAAAAAATCTTGATTTTTGTATATTATAATTTTGTTCGTCTATAATCATTAGTGGTCGTAGAATATTCTAATACATGCATGGATTGAACCCACGCGTTGCAACTCCTTATCATTTTCTAATGACTTTTAGGTGTTTAGGCATCTTGCAATGCCAAATTATTAATCTAGTTCTTCTCCTCCAATTGCCATCATATAAGTTGAAAATGACCCCAAAAAAATGTCATTGTTAAGAGTCTTTTAAGATCACTCTTTTATATAGAAAGTTTGACATTGAATCTTAACTAATAGAATTTTTCAATGAATCTTTATTAGTAGAGAATGAGGTAGGATTGGCAAATTCAACCTCCTCTCAACATATACTTCCATTAGCGCATGTGATTTTTGTGATGACCAATTTGGAAGACGAGATTTCTTAATTAAGGGTCCTAGCATTTGTGAAAGCCATTAGGCACATCACATGCATATGTCGTGATTAGCTGAGTTTGGAAAATCCAATTGGATTTAATCTACTATAGTAAATGTGACTTTTGAACATCAAATGTGTTTATGTTTTATGAGAAAATATTTTTTATTTTCAAATGAAATTTCGACATTTTTTAATTCAATATATCTTTAGATTCGTTTGATCGTGTGGATTTATAGTCAAGATAGAATTGGATATGATAAAATATGAAATATATGGATTTTATTATATTCTATCCACTAATTAGTGAATAACAATAGTAAAGCAAGATATTTTCACATTTTATTATGTCCATTATTGGGTCTGAACAGCATATTGATTTAAACGAATTCAAAAATTGCATAAATGAAAATAATAAGAATCTTTTACGACACTCTTGCATATTTCATTTTTTTGTGTGCTTATTATAATGATTTTTCCCTCTCTTTTCTTAAATTATTTTTTATTTCTTTTTCCCCTTCCATCATTATCTAATAAAAATTTATTAAATAGTAAACTATACTAATATGCATAAAATACTAAAATACGTATACTAAAAAATATTTATTAAATTTATAATATGATAAATAAATAAATTTGAATATATAATTAAAAATGAAATTATTGTTAGATTTATATTCAAATATTATTTTGATTTTATTAATTTAAGAAGTTTGTTATTCTAGAAAAATAATTTTTTTATTATGGATATTAGAAATCTAATCTACCTTTGTCCAATCTCTTCCATGGGATAATTTTATTAGGGTTATGTCTCTTTTGTATCCGACTTTATCTTGTCTAGGATAAGCACTAAATATAGGATATGATAATTTTTATTTTATCTTGAATACCAAACGTAAGAATTTTTAAGAAAAGTAAAACTTTAATGAAGATATCTTAAAATCTCAGTCTAAATATAAACAGTTAATTATATTAAGTCATCTACGCACAGCAGATATGTAAGAGAAAGCATTCTTTTCAAAATTTTCCAAGAAAATATTGAGAGAAGAATGTTTTTGAAATTTAACATAGTAAAAAAAAAATCTAATAGTATTTAACGTAATAGGTAACAAAATTAACTCTATGAGAAAATATCTATGCTTTACCAATATAAGTAAAATTGACTCTTTTATGCATGACAAACCTTTAAACATCTTAACGACACAATAAAATATTTAGTGGTCACAGGATACCACATAATAAGCTGATGCGGCATGTACTTTTTGCCGAAACCCAATCATAACCCGACACATGTCCATGACATGGCAAGTATTAAAAAAATTAAAAATCTATCAAAAATTTCTCTCTCTTCCTCTTCCTCTTCCTCCTCCTCCTCCTCCATGTCACCGGCAAGCTCCCCTTATTCGCGGCGACGCATTGAGACCCCTGGCCATCTCGTCGTCCCTGAGCACTCGCGGCATCAGGATTGGCCTGCTATCAGTCTCCATGGGTACAAAAACAAACCTTTCAAAATCTCCCGATCCCCAGGACACCAACCCCTTCACTCGGCTTCTCCGCATTAGAGCCGTAGCCTGTGCGGTTGCGACATCTCTTTCTTCGGAATTGAAAGAGGCCCGTGCACATCGGCTCCAATCGACAGCCATCCACATGAAAGGACAGCGTCCCAACAAAGCGACCCCAAATAGTAAATGAATGGCCAGGACCACCAACCCTCAAATTTTTTCTCCTCCTCCTCCTCCTCCTCCTCCTCCTCAGGACCGCGTGCTTCAAAAATCGGATTCCTTTTCGCGCGCCGTCACGTCCCTAGCGTTGCTCGAGATGAAATGATGCCCCCTGTAAACGAGGTCTCCTCCTTTCTCCGAGGTTTCGTTTCCTGAGCTGATTCCGACCCCACTCGAACACGACGACAAGGACGTCGTTGGATGCGTGCGATTAAAGACTCGAGACGATGGCACGGTAGCGTACGGCTTTCCTTTTGATGCTGGAATGCGCTGTATTGGGTGATGCAGAATGGGCTTCTACTGAGTGGGCCTCGAATTTTCTCCGAGATCCATGTTTCCCAATTGGTCTAGCTCTATTCTAAATTTAGATACTTGGCCCAAAATTGGGAGTCTATTGTATCTTTTCATTGTGGCATGTGTGATGCTCTCTTCTAGTCATGTAAGCATAATATAATATGAGGATAACGGCATAGGTGATTCTTGAACTTCAATTCAATATGCAATGTGGTTCATGAACTTTTAATTTGTTCGATACGGTTTTTGAATTTTTGGAAAAAGTTCAAAGACAATAGGGAAAATAACATAAATTGTTAAGCCCAGATCGATGATGTTATCTGCTTTTGGTTGTAACCCACATGGCTTTGCTCTTTTGGGCTTCCTTTCCCAAAAATGCCTCATTACAAGTTAGGACAAATGTTATCCTATATATGGTACTTCACCTCACTATACACAGGCAATGTGGAATTCGATTCATTCCTAACTCCATGCCATCCTAAAGTCGGAGCCGCACCTTGTTTGAGCCCTCTTTAGCCCTAGTGATCACTCCTGCTCTCATAGGACCAAGTCATTATACAAATAGTCTCTAAACTCTAATTTATTGTGCGATTTGGTTCATGGACTTTTAATTTATTCAATAAATTTTTTATACATGTTTAATATGGTCCTCAAACTGTATGAAATATTTAATGTAGTCCATTTTCTTAAATTAATAGAATGACTATATTGAACATTTTTATACAATTTAAGGATTATTTTGAATTTGCATCAAAAGTTCAGGGACTACCTTGCACATTGGGTTAAAGTCCAATGATAACATTGAATAAATTAAAAATTCATTGACCAAATTACACATTGGGCCAAATTTTATTGACTATTTGTGTCATTATCTTTAGATAATATGAATCATTTTATGTTATCATTTCATTAGTATAACTTCAGAGACAACATTTGACATTTTTATGTGGTCCGGTGATTAATTTGAACATATATTAAAAGCTCATGGATCACAACGAACGGATTAAAAGTTTGGGAATGACATTGTGTGTTGAGTTAAAATTTAGGAACTACTTTATATATCGGAATTCGTGGGCATTTGTGCCATTTCTTCCATAATTTGAGATTGTAGACCTGTGAATTTCGGCCCGTGGACCGTTTCTTCCGAAAGATCCAAATAGCCCGTCGTCCCTCCCTCTCTCCCTCTCTCCCTCTCTCTCTCTCCGTGTGCGCATTTCGTCGAACACTTGACGCGCAAAAAAACATTCCCAACCGTGTGGGTTTTAGCTTCCGTCCGCTTCACGCTCGCTCGCTCGCTGCTCTCTCTCTCTCACCTCGCGGACTCCTTGTCCGTCGCCACGTCCCTCTCTCTTTCTCTCTCTCTCTTCCCATCTTTCCCCTCATAAACCCCGCCATTCGCTTCTCCGCTCGTTCAAAAACCGGACCATTCTCTCTCTCTCTCTCTTTTCGATCGATCGATCGATCGATCGAAAGCTTCCTGCCGGAAAACCCTAAAAGCGATGCAGCACCCTCACTCCTACGCCCTCGATTCGCTCTCCATGTCCCAGGACCTCGCCGCCGCCCTCCTCTCCTCCTCCTCCTCCTCCTCTCCCCCACAGATCCTCTCGGCCTGCTCCGCCGTCGACTCTTTTCTTCACTCCCATTCCCCCGACCAGTCCCGCCACTTCTTCTCCCTCGCCTTCCCTTCCCTCCTCGGCAAGCTCTTCGGCTTCGGCGGCGGCGACGACCCCCCTGCCGCCGCCGCCTCCTCCTCCCCCTCCCCCCCAAGGCATGGCTGGATCGACGCCGCCCTCGGCTCCGACGACTCCGACCTCGCCTCCCGGGTCTTCGGCCTCTTCGCCCCCCACGGCGCCCTCGCGAGCTCGATCCTTGCCGTCGATCGCCTCGGCCTCGTGCAGTTCGTGTTCCCGAACGAGCGGCTGCCGGAGTGGGCCCGGTTCGTGCTCGCCAACGCCAAGGACGGCCGCGTGCTGGGTGAACTTTGCTCTCTGTTTAGAGGTAGAGTCAAGGAGGACTCCGTTAAGGGCTCTTTGTGTCAAGTGCAGCTGAATGTGTTCGAGTATTTCGTGTTCTGGTTCGCTTATTATCCTGTTTGTCGGGGGAACTGTGAGAATTCTGATCGCGTTTCGATAAAGAAGAGTAGGAAGTTTAGGTTGGAGAACTGGACCGGTCCTATTCGTGGTTTATCAGGCGTGAAGCGTGGCAATGAGCGGAACAACGAGTGTAATCTATATTTGTGGTTGCTATACGCCTATTTGCGTGCTTTTGTGCCTGTCGACGATGCAGATGCGCATCAACCGTACCGTAGCTCTATTTTGCATTATCCAACCGAGTATGATGGATCAGTGTTGGAGCAAGCTGAGTTCTTTGTTGACACGTTGATACACTATTGGCTGGTTGATAACGATTTCTCACCTGTATCTGCAAATGTGTGCAAGTCGCTTGGTGTGTCATTTCCATTTATTTCGGTTTTGGGAGAAACTCCGCCAACTCCAGGACTGGGGGAAGTGGTGAAGATATTTGTGAAGTATTTGAATTTGAGTGCCGTTAAGGGTACTGAAGGGATTGATAATGTGGAGAATAGTAGAGGTCCAAGTTGGAAAGTGTCGAGGTCCTCAGATGCCATGAAGTTGAGGGATAGTGTAAATGGGTCTCATTTGCTCTCATGTGGATCTTGGAATTGGAATTTGCGAATTCAGAGGCCTCTGTATCGGTATATATTGCGGACATTTTTGTTCTGTCCGGTGGAAGCCTCCATCAAGAATGCTTCACAAGTGTTCTCTGTTTGGGTTAGCTATATGGAACCTTGGTTCATCAGCTCAAGCGATTTCGCTGAGCTTGATGCAATTGTTGGTGGATCTGCAAAGAACGAGAAAAAGGAGGAATCTCTTACTCAAGAGGGTAGATATTCATCTCGCTGGCGAGGTTATGTTTTGTCCAACTATCTCTACTATAGCTCATTGGTTATGCACTTCGTTGGCTTTGCTCATAAATTTCTTCACACTGATCCGGAAGTGATTGTACAGATGGTACTGAAGGTTAGTCTTTTAGCACAGTATTCTATCATTCAACCGGATTACTTACTGGGCTTATAGTTCAGAAACTGCATGAAATTCTGCTTAGTTGGGTGATTTGAGACTGGGAACTCTTATTGCTTCTTATTTAAATTTCTCACTATGGAAGCCGATGCAATGCATATTGGATAGCATCTGTATGGCGGTACTTTATGTATGAGGGAAGATGTTTTGTGTGTGTGTGTATACAAATAAGTGCGTCTATGTATATTATGTTACGTTCGTATGTATGTTTGTATGTACATATGAATGTTACAATAGACAATGTCTTGGATTATGTCCTGTTTTGATGGAGAAAAATTAAATCTTTGAATTTTGGGAGATTGGTAATTTATTCGTGGGGGACCCAACTTTTGATGCATGATTTCGTATGGCAGCATGGTTTTTGGAACAGATAGGGAGGTCTCTGTTTTGTCTAAAGAAAAGTGATAACATCTCTATCTTTCTAGCTTCTCTTTCTATCACTTGACAAATAATAGGTGTGGCAGAACTTTGTGGTAATTATGGTAATTTATCTACTGGCAGTTTAACCTAAGTAGGTGAGTGAAATGTGGGTTTTTCACAGCTAACCAACTTTCATTCATGAGTATATGCATTATGGAGTTCAGCTTAGTTTAAATTAGTATATTTAGCAGTATTCATCCAACTCTCTCTCTCTCTTAGTATATTTAGTAGTATTCATCCGACTCTCTCTCTCTCTTAGTATATTTAGTAGTATTCATCCAACTCTCTCTCTCTCTTAGCATATTTAGTAGTATTCATCCAACTCTCTCTCTCTCTCTTAGTATATTTAGTAGTATTCATCCATCTCCCCCCCTTTTTTTTCTTTTGCTGCTCCAACTTTGAAGATATGTAATAGAGGATAGTGCAGAGTTTGGTGAACTTGGAAAATGAGGAAATTATGATGTTGATAATTCCTCCGTAAACAACGATGGTGACATCGCTTTATGTGATTGAACTAGCATCTTGAGAGCTGCTCTTTTATATCTGGTTTGCATCTTCTAGGTTTTTTTTTGCCTTGCATGATAGGCAAATTGTCATTGAGCCAGGATTGTGTATCCTTAATGTAAGATTTATTTTTAACAACTCTAGAAATAGCAGTTGTACAGAATGGAACAAAGACATTATTGAACAATTGGAATTCTCTCTCTCTCTCTCTCTCTCTCTCTCTCTCTCACATTCATTACTACATTATTTTGTAGCTGGACATAGTAACCAACATGCCATTAACAATAAACTGAACAAGGAACAATAATAGGCATATCAAAGATAGAGGGGTTTACCAGGTTTAGTTGTATCACATAGAGGGAGTTCATCGTTGTAATTTAGAAGCAGTGATTGACACACCTATATTCTTTACCTTTCTCCAATTTTACAGACCACTTCTCTTTTATAATGTGTTCCATCTCCAAAGTTACAGAGGAAAGAGGGGAGCAGAGGCAGAGACATGAGAGGAAGAAGCAATAGATGAAAAGGACATGAGAAACTTGTGTGATGCATATAAAAGTTGTATATTAGATATTTGGATGTTAAATGCTTAAGTTTTGCTATGCCTATCCAACATTTTTGGCATGGCTTGCTGTCAGTATTGTAGTTTTTCATGTGAAGCTTGTGAAGTTATTATGAAATGAAATGGTTTTTAATGGTAAACTGAGTCTTCAGTGTGTTATTTTTTGCGCAAGAGACATGGCAACTGTTGAGATGAGCTTTAGGATCTGCAGTTGAATGTGTCAGACAAGAAACGAGCTGGCTTTTGTTGGACTGGGTTTTGGTGCTGAGTGCTGATTGATTTTGTGTTGGGTTCAAACTTCACCATCACAATCCCATTATGCCTTTTCACATTATACAGTCTACTCATTTGTTTGTTTTATTTTTTTATTTTTATGACAGGTTCTGTGTATACTGACATCATCTGAGGAGTTGCTTAATCTGATAAGAAATGTTGATACTCTATTTCATACGAAAGAAGTTGGTTTTGGCAAATCAGCGTTAGGTGACTTGTATGGATTCATTCCATCAATCCGAGAACAGCTACAGGTAGATTCTTCATCTTGTACAGTTTATTTGCCTATTTTATAATGGAGGATATGGTAAACAAGAAATGTGAAAGATCATTTTTGGTGCTCTTTCTGCCTTGAGGTGCTGATTGGACTTATGGGAGATGGGACTCTTTGATTGAAGGGAGATGACATGAAGAAATAGTCTTCATGACCTCAATTAATAGTTCTTTTAATTATGCAAATGAAAGATTATGCTGAATTGTTATGGGAGATTATTGAATTTGATGAAATTTTATGGTGTGGTAAAGTGTGTTGCGGAATCAAATTGTTTAATTAAAAATCAGGCATTGCAACCTAAGCTCTTACTCTTCACAACTAGGGTTTCTCAAGCATCACATTTTAGATCACAGTACACTATCTAAAAGCAAACAATTACTGTAATTAGTTGAATAAAGAGTGAGAGAAAATTAAGTGGGCAGTGGCTGGATAAGATCGCTGAATAGGGATGGTTTAACCCTAGCACCTAGTAGAATGCAATAGCCAATCTTCATGAAGACGTGGTAAAGGTGTCAACACTTGGGCCACAATGATCATGTTGAATCTTTGGGCTGCATCATGTCATTCTGTTCCATCAGATCCTTCCTGGTCTTTGTGGTGCATGTTATCATGTTCTGAAATTTGTTCATCTGTTTGTGTTGAATCCATTTATGAGATAAGATGGACTAGAACACTGTTGCTAATGGTGCTGTATATTTCTTTTTTTTTACTTTATGTTGTTGTAAATTTTATTTTGACAATTAAGAATGGTTTCCCTGTTGATTCTAGGATTGGGAGGACGGCCTATGTGAGAATGATGCTGATGGATCCTTCCTGCATGAGAACTGGAACAAAGACCTACGGCTCTTTAGTTATGGTGAAGATGGTGGACAACAGCTACTCCAGGTAGACATATAGTCTCAGGTTTTCCTCTAATAGATTTTCCACTCCTTCTCTGAGATATTTAAAATTGATGTTTTGCTTCTGCAGCTGTTTATACTCCGAGCCGAAGCCGAGCTGCAGACCCTTTCTGGTGATAACCTCGCACAAAACCTTCAACACATAGATTCTTTGAAAGCCCAGCTTAGCCAGTTGTTTGGTGGTAACTTCTTTAAGCCTGTGTCATTTACAACCGAAGTGCAAGAGCAGCGGTCATCTCGGGAAGGAATATTCAAGCCCAGAAGAGTGGTCCATAATGCATTTGCCGATGTCAGGTACAAAGGTGACTGGATGAAACGTCCCGTGTCAGACGATGAAATTGCTTGGCTTGCGAATTTGCTTGTCAGGTTGTCAGGCTGGCTTAACAAAGCTCTTCAGCTAAATTATGTCGAAAGTGGTGATGCTGGGTCTACATGGTCATATGTTGAGGTGTCAGGCGACATTGCAGATGTGTGCGGTCCCGTGAATACGATGAAAGTACTATTGTGTGCAGTTGGCTCTTGGCTTCTGATGTTGGGTGGGGAAGTGGCGGGGTTGATGAGAAAGCATGGCCTGAGGGTGAATCTGAGAATATTAGCGTCGAAGAAGATTGTGATGGCCTTCGTCGTCTGTGGTTTGTTCGTTCTGTTGAAGAAAGCTGCCGGGATATAGCAATATCTATGATAAAAACACACATTGCATATGGAAAAGGAGAAAAAAGAAGCGTGAAGCGTGCAAGATGTATATAGATAGCAACCCAGAGTTTTGTTTTATCTTTTTCTTGATATGGTTTTCGCGAGTTTGGAGTGATGCTGCCTTTTGTTACCCTCCTGTAATTAAGTGAGAAATGCGCAGCGTGAGATTACTCACCTTCCCGGCTCCTCGAACATCTTTTCTCCCTTTACTATTATTACCGAATGAGATCTTAGCAGGTACTTAAACGGGTGAAGGTGGCACCTACACTCGGTGAGCCTGATTTATGCTACGGCGCGTTCCACATCATATAACGGCTCATGTGATTTGAGTGCAGCTAAAATTTCCTCCTTTTCTCGCTCTCAAGAATCCAATTCTGTCATCTTAACTGGTTGTCGCATGTTAAAACTCCCTGAAAAGTAGTTTGGAGCTCAGCAGAAATTACTGGGGTTAATTTCAAAAAAAACCCCAAACTTTAGGTCTAGTCCTAAATATACCCCAAACTTTTTTTTGTCTTAAGAAAAACCCCAAACTTTAGGTTTAGTTCCAAATCTGTCCCGAACTTTTCTTTTGTCTCAAAAAAAACCCTAAACTTTAATTTTAGTCCTAAATCCATCCCGAATTTGGTTTTGTCTAAAAAGAGTCAATATCATGAAAAATTTCAAATTGGTACATATATGACAAATTTACCCAAAATTAATTTTTGATCACCAAAACAAATTACCATCTATTAGTTTTTGTTAAATTTTATTGTCAAATTGCTAAATTAAATAACGCGTCGCAATTTACGGGTATAGTAATTTGGGGTTTTACCCACCGTTTGTACTAAAAAAATCATCAATTTTTGATCTATTCTTAAATATACCCCATGGTCTAGTCCCAACTTAACATGTCATTTCCACATAGATAATAAATACAAATAAGCAATATGTCATAGAAAATTATTTTCAAAGTAAAACCATTTTAGGACATAAAAAATTAGGGATTACTAATACGGCTTTTGGACGAGAGGCTAACGAGGACAAATTTAGGATTAGAGTAAATTTTGATGATTTTCTTTTTGACAAAAAAAATTGGGATAGATTTGGGAATGGGTTAGAGTTTGGGGTTTTCCACATCATCTAACGGAAAAGTTTGATTTGAGTGCAGCTAAAATTTCCTCTAAAGTTTGGGGTTTTTTTTTCGCTCTCAAGAAAAAGTTCTGTCATCTTAATTTGGGATGTTAAACTCCCTGAAAAGTTTGTGGTTTTTTTTTTGGAATTAAGCATAAATTACTGTGTTGGTAGGTTAAAATTGTTAGGGGTAGATAGTCGTCTGGTACTCGATAAAACAATTCTTTATAACCTAATCTTGGACTTGCTCGAACTATCATTTCGCTTGCCACCAGGTTTTCAACCGAATCCTTCTCAACTTGTTAAGAAGATGCTTTCGGCTCACAGTCAAATCTCTTGTCCGGTCTGAATAATTTAAACCCCGCTGACCTGTTTCTTTCGAGATCCAGCAAATTTAATATGACCTCATTAAACAGATCTCCAAACCAAAAGAAATATGAACTCGTTTGCAACACTAGTGAAAATCCTAGAAATTAACTCACTTACATATACTATCGACATTTATTACCGAATTTTCGAATTCGAAGAGTACACATTAAATTGATAAATAGACAATTTAAAGTCCATCGAAACAGTCTTCTTTTCCAGTTTTGATGAATCGAGATTCGTCCATACTTCTGTGGACCATTTGTCTTTCCTTCGAGTTGAGAAATTGGGAATTATGGAGAACCTCAAAAGGACAAAACTAAATCCACCAATATTCCACTTACCAACTCCTCAAAGAGAAAAAGAAGACGAGCAACAATATCCCACTAGAAAAAGAAAATGCGCTAGACTAGCCAAGCACTATTATCGCACATGGAGTGTGTCCCATCCTTGAAATTTGAAAAAGACTCGCGATTTTTAAACTACTAAAAAGCAAAAAATTGAAAAAATAAAGAAAAATAATGAAAGAAATTTCAAACCAGAAGCCCGACCCCAGTTGTTTTTCAAAATCCTCAAAGACTCGAGCAGCATTCGAAGTCAAATGAACATCGTCGTCATCATTTGAAATCGCAGCATGGCCATCGCGCAAGACATGGGTCCTCGTAATAATTCTCTCACAAAAAAATATAAATAAATAAAAGAAAAAGTAAAGGATTGCGTGGGTCTAGTAGTAGGCACAAGAAACCCAACGATCAATCAATTGTCCAATCACTTCCGTTCGAGTGAATCAAATCTTCAAAGTCGTGCTGGGTTTGGAAAGAATTTCAGTTGGAACATCGATGTTTTTCTCGACACTTGCCAATCGGATCTAAGTCTAACTTATCTTTAAGGTCTTCCAGTAATTCGATTTCAGTAAGCTCGTGGTGTGATACTGTCCTTCCTTTAATTGGCTGGACAATCAGAATTGTTGTCATGAAATTCAGTTGGGATTCTGGGAATAGAACCGGAACGTGTCCATCTAAGTCTGATTGATTAGCTTTGATTAAAAATATGTGCGAGTAGATATTTTATATGATGGGCTATCGTTTATTGAGTTAGGTTAGTACTTGGCGACGGATTATTAGGTCAGTAGTCACATGTTTTGTATTTTAGCATTCCTTAAAAGTGTGCTAAAGCTTTTTTAGGACCACTGTCATTTTACTCTTTCCTTATATTTGAATTAGTGCATGCATGAATTTGAAAAGGATCGACAACATTGCAAAAGAAAAAAAAAAAAGGCATCAATTTCTAATCAATACGCAACTTCCAGATGCTTGAAATTGACTAATCTTTTCTTTATTTTTCGCTCGATTCACTAACCTCATCGAGGGCAAGCGCACAGATTTTCCTTAGCTTTTGCCTGCCTTACGTTCTATAGAATAGAGGAGTCTTATTTTCATGACATATTAAGAGTTTCATTCAAGATATTTGAATGAGCTTTGAAGTATTTGCAAACTAGATAATTATTGATTTGGGTTTCCTACATGGCTGAGCACTGGTCTAGGGTAGACACTAGAACTGGATTGGACCGACATTATATGATCCGGCTTCGGAGTCAGGGTGTCGAATTGGATTGGCAGACCAATCATGGATGATACATATTTTATTTTCAGCGATTAGAGTTTTGAGCAATACCTTTTATGGACGAACGAGGAATGCGATTCTATAATTCTCATTTTATGCCACATGTTTTGAAGGTTTTTATTATTTATTTCATTTTATTTTAAGCATTCATCTTTTATGGGTTATTCCTTTCGAGCAAGTGCAAGCTTCACTTATTTACTTCAACTTACGTCTTGCTCGATTGAACGGTGAGTTAGGCAATCCCCTATCGCTCTAGATTTCTATTCGGCCTTTACCGGTGTTTTATTTCTTGTCGTTTCGTCGTTCCGTCGTTAAATATCACAGTTACAAATGTCGTTGTTGATGATGTATATGTACTTTGAAAGACAAACTTGTCCTTTTGAGGTTTACAGTACCTCGAAATCGGGCTAAATCAAAACGGTCAAGCTAAATCAAAATGGTCAATTTCAAGTTTCAAAAATCTAGTGACCAATACCATGCAAGTAGGTAAAGCAATGGCTTAGCCGCCACGGCGCATTGTACCTGGACGCTTAATCCTAGTATTAGCCAAACAAAAGAATTGCTAAAAAGCTCTAAGTATGCTGGAAGAGATAGCAACGTTTTGTTTTGTTTTGTTTTTGATCGAAGAAAAAGAAACCGGCGAAAGTACGCACAGTGGGGGGGGGGATTGAATCCAAATCGTGGACCTAAATATCAAGGGGGAAGAAGAAGAATGGGGAGAAAGCCGCACGTGGGAGGTTGCACGTGTCGATGCCGGCTAAATCTCCTTCCTATCTAACATTCCTTGGCGGGGAAGTAGTGCTACGTCATCGTACGGAAAGCAGGGGGCGGGCGAGGAACGTGCGATGGCGACGTCATCCTCTTCTTTATTAGGGGGAATGCACATCTCTTTCGTGGGTCTAATACGGAGAAGAAGGGAAGCTTTTTTCCTGATTGGCTGCTAATTGGAAAATTTATTATTTTTTTATTGAAATATTAATTGTTTTTTTTTTTTTTAATTTTCTCACTTTGCTTACCTCCTTTTTTCTTTTCTTTTTTTCTTCCTTGCTTTTAGTTATTTGGTCATTTTGGTGGGCCAAGAGATGGTGACATTGAGCCTGGTCATCAAGTCTTTGATCACAAAATATGTATAAAAAAAGACTCTTTTTTTCACATTAAAATCGTTTTCATTAATAATATTTTATCAGATGTGCGCGACGTCCGTCTGATTTTTCACGCCGCCAAATTGCAAACAATACAGTGTTCCCGCCACAACTTGGGTTGACGTGGCTTTTTTTTTAAATTAAAATCGTTTTGATCAATGATATTTTATCAGATGCGCGTAACGTTTGTCTGATTTTTCATGCCGTCAAATTGCAAATAATACAATATTCCCACCACAACTTGGGTCACCGTGGCTTACCTTTCACCTCAATAGATTTGTTTATCCAAAACGAACTCATTCATTATGATAAAGAAGGTTTCATTAGAAATACCTAAATTATCTTGCACTTTCGTAATCATAGACTCTCAGTGCGCGACGAGACCTGCTCATTATTCTAATGTTCGGGCGTATCATTAATGACTTAGTAATATTTGCTTTGGATTCACCGCGTCTTTTGCCTCGTTGCCGCTCTCGAAGCAAGCATCTTACAGTTTTGGAATGGGATTGATTGACAGTCGCCGCCTTACGTTTCAAAGACAGAGCCCCTCTTTTTCTCGTCCAAAACTCGGTACTCGGATCGCCCGCCATATGTCTCCAGATGTTTGGCCAAATAATTTATCATTTCGCGCGGCCCGCGACAGGCAAGTTGAATAGCCAAAATGCATGATTGGAAACGAAGCTATTTTGAAGCCGTCTGGCGTTGCTAATTGACAACTGCAATGCCGACCCCAAAAAAGAAGAAGAAGAAGCCTAAAAAAGAGAGGGAGAGGGGGCCGATAAGGGCCTACTACTAGACTTTTGTATGGCCCTCAAAAGGGAAGAAGACAAAGGTGAGCATGTCCCTATTGTGCAAAAGGGAATGCTATAGTATCGATACGTCGATTTAGTAGGGTTACTAGAGGCCAAGCGCATTGATGTCGATGGGTTTTGATAAGTGTGGATGGTTGAATAATTAGGCGGACACTAGCGATCTCGTGATTCACATTTATGGTCAGGATATGAATGATAGAATATGGTATGAACTTTATGTATTTATTATATCATATTCACTATTTGGTGAATCGTGATAATAAAACATGATATTTTAATAT
This sequence comes from Corymbia calophylla, assembly GCA_014182845.1. Taxonomy (NCBI): domain Eukaryota; kingdom Viridiplantae; phylum Streptophyta; class Magnoliopsida; order Myrtales; family Myrtaceae; genus Corymbia; species Corymbia calophylla. The sequence goes on from CM024696.1 coordinate 23,011,188, forward strand.
CACATCATATCGATGTAAACGGGCCTAAATATGCACAAACAAAGATGATAAGGATTTTTCAAGATTTATTGTTGAAGAAATCATAAATGCACAAATTAAATAGCCACCACCAATCAATTCATAATTACTATACTATCTACACCTTAAATAGAATGGGGGCACATTGCAGCATTCCGGAGTTACGGGTCTGACTATGACAATAAATGTAAATGGGTTACATCAACATCGATGAGGTAGATCAGCACGAATGCCAAATTAGTAAAAGAGAGAAAATGTGATTATTCACTTTTACAATTTCGAACTCATGCTACTTTTAATGAACTATAGGGTAACAAAAAAGGAGTTTCGACTCTTTTACTACTTTTGTGGACTTTTGACGTGAACAAAAGAGCTACAAATGAGTTGTGAAGTTTCAATATGAATATGACCTACAGAGAAGAAGACGGAGAGATTATTCATTTCAAGTTTGAATTTTTTTTTGTCGGTCCTACTCTAACTCTTTTTCTCGAATTTTTTGCCCTACCTCCTTACGCGGTATAGAAGTTGAAATCCATATTTGAAACTAAATCATCTTCATTCAAACTTTTCGAGAATATGGGAATTCGAACTCCCTATCTCCCATGTGGAGCAAACCCAGTGATTATTTCAAATTTGAATTGGTTCATTTAATATCGGGGTTCTTCTACTTCATTTTTATTTACTTATTTTCTAATTATTTTTCCTCTCTTTTTATAATTCTTTTTTATTCCCTTCCATCATTCCTTAATAAAAAATTTATTAACTAATAAACTATCTAATAAATGTAGGCACCAAACATGTACATATAATTTATATATACACACACCAAATATTTATTGTAGAATAAAAATAAATTCAAATATATAAATAAAAATAGGAAGAAATAACAATGAAAATAGTCCATTAATTTTTTTGTTATTTTGAATTTTCGTTTTTATATTATAATCCAAATAATTATTTTTTTTTTAATTTAAGAAGATTGTTATTCAAAAAAATAGCTTTTATATCTTAAATACAAGAAATCATATCAATTTTTATCTCATCTCTCTTATTGGATATTTGTACTCAGGCTATATATGACTTATATCTAACTTTATCCTATTTTTAGCTGACTTTATCTTGTCTTGGGCAGGAACTGAAAACACGATATGAGTCTATGACATATTTTGTTCGATTCCAGCTTTTATCCTAGCTACTAAATGTAGCATTTGTATCTCTCTTGCTTCCCTTTGTTATTTTGTGAATGCTCGTAGCGCAGCTAGTGCAGGCCTAGCATGTTTCGTCATTTTTTATTTTTTTCAAAGTGTGTTATTTATGTGTTGTGATTAAATGTCATTATGAGAAGAGGTGAACAGCTTCTGATCATTTATTGAAAGAAGAAGAAATAATAAAAAAAGGGTCGGTTTACGTCCGAAATGTAGAATATGAAAAAGCACGAAAAGACTCGATGTTTCGTTAGGGTTCGTGGGTTTCCTTTGGATTCGGGGATATTTAGGAAAAGATGAAATGGGGCGTCGCTCTCCTCGTGAACTCATTAACATCTCCCAAACTATAGCACTGCGAAAAACAAGAATTAACAAGAAATAATTAAATTTATCCTCTTTTAACCCATGAAAAGAGAAATAAAATGGGTGTTACCGTTAGCAAATAATTAAATGGTATTGGACAAGCCTTAGGTTTGTCGATCCTTAAAGCCTATCAAAATAAAAGAAAAAAATAATGGTTAGCGCTAAAGACACTCAAGTTTACTCATTCAATTTACTATAAAATAAAGGATGGCCTGATAAAATTACTCGTTCATTCGTAATTTGGATGAAAATTAATTTACTGTTAAGAGATAGCCTGATAAAATTAACAGAATGCCAAGTCATCTCGAGTAAAGAATATTTAGTGAACAAAAATTATAGTAAGTGGCGGCATTCATGGAGCCAAAACACAATTAATTGTATTGTTTTCAAGAAAATAATTCAAGGAGAAATTCGACAAGGAAAAATCTAATTTAAAGATGACAAAGGGGCCGATTGATTATCTAATTTAAAATAATCGAATGATTGATGGATAATTCGATTCTTTTAAAAAGAGGCATATTGAAGCCCATAAATGAACAACTTTTGTTATAATTGACAAGCAACACATTTAGTTAATAATATTAGAGTTTGGTGAATAATGAAAGTCATCGATCAACAGAACTATCACAACGTGAAGAGCATCGACAACTTGCCAATGAAGTCATCCACGACACAACGTGAAAATTATCAACGGGAGCTTCATGACTTAGAAAGTTGATCGACAAAGGCATGGACAACTAATAATCAACGTAGAAACATATTCGCTTGGTAGTTATGTTTATTGTCACTATTTTAGGATTTTTATAAGAAATAATGACATGAATGGTCCATGAACTTTTAATTTATTCAATACGGTCCTTAAATTTTTAATTTGTTTAATGTGTTCTCTGAACTTTTGGTACATATTCAATGTAGTCCATGAGCTATATGAATATGTTCAATGTAGTCTTCCATTAATTTAAGATTAGTGACAATATTGAATATTTTCACATAGTCTAGAGACCAAATTAAATATGTATAAAAATTTTACGGATTATGTCGAATAAATTAAAAGTTCAGGGATCACATTGAACATTAAATTAAAGTTCAACGATCATATTAAATAAATTAAAAGTTTATGGATCACATTGTACCTTTGGCTAAAGTTTAGAGATTATTTATACCATTTTCCCATTTTATAACTTAATGTGGTTAAGTGTGACAAAAAAAAAAAAAAGAATATAGTGTAACTTCTTATAACTACCAATGGGATTAGAAAGTTATTTTTTTATTCAAATTCAGTAATCATTACATGTAATTGTTGGTAGATAGTTATAAATATGCAAGTATACTTTTTGTAAAACCCTATTCAATCAATCAAAGAACTCATAGTTTCTATAAATTTATCATTTATGTTTACAGTAATTTACATGACTAGTTGCAATTGCCTCCAATGTTAGCACCTTTAAATTTATTGTCATTTACTTCCCTATGAAAAGACAACAAACAACCATTCACAACCGTTGTTGATTTACTCATTGATCCATCCATAATCTTAAAAAGGTATTTCATTGACAATTTTGGTGAAACAACTTGGCTCTTTTCTAATTAAAAAGTCAAATCTTCCCATTTTAGTTTTATAAAGCTGTTTATAAATCGAGATTTCCTGATGGGCCAAAAACCAAATAGCTCAAGGGTGCATTTGGTAACTATTTTGCTCTTGGGAATTTTACTTAGAAATTATTCTTTTTTGTTTTGTTCCCTAGATGAGTTTCTAAACATTTAAAGGTGTTTGGTAATTATCTAAAATTTCTATTTCGAGAATAGAAATGTGTTTGGTACAACCCTTAAATTTTTTTGTGATTTATAAATTCTTTTAATTTTTTAATACTTTCATTATATTTTTTTTCTCTTTTTTTTTTTTTTTTTTCTACTCCTCTTCTTCTTCCTCCTAGCCAGTCACCCGGCAAGATGAGATCCGGCGAGCTCGCTACCTTGCCAAGCTAGGGCGAGGCTCACCTGGCCACTAGCGAGACTTGACCTTACCTAGTCGATTCAAAGTCGGCCTCACCAGCTGTTGCGAGGTTGGCCTCATCAGGTTAGGGCGAGGTTGACCTCGCATGACGATTAGCTAGGAGGAAGAAGAAAAGAAAAGGAAAGAAAAGGAAAAGAAGAAAATAAAAAGAGAAAAAAAAGAAAGAAAATATTTTGGCTTAATTCTAGAGTTGTCATTGGGAATATTTACTTCTAGATTTTGTCTCAAATCTATTCCCGATAAGAAAATAGTTACTAAATAAATTTCTGTTCTTTTTTTTTTTTATTCTATGGAATAAAAAAAATAGAATCATACATTATTTGACATGTTATCAAACATGTCCTAAGTATATTGGCCAGATGGCATGGTAAACATATTCTTCAGGACATTACAAAGGAGTAAACTATCGAAACCATGTCACGAGAAAGGTGCTACAGCAATGCCGAACATGATTGAAAGTGTCCAATGTGAATGCACACGAGATTAAAATATACCAACTCCATTCAAACATAGAACCAGATAGTCTCTACGCTCTAGTATCGAATATAGAAGCAATTTAGCCAAGGACAAATTCGTGAAAAGGAGCGATCATGATTGACTTTGTCGATGGAGGCGTGTGTACGTTTTAACCTTAAGCAGACAGACATTTCCACGAAGCTACCTCCACCTTAGAAGAACCGGCGTCCCTTTTGGAAACCCTATGGTGATTTTGTCTTGTTGTTGGGTGGCGAATGATTAATTAGCGATGAAACACTGTTAATCATCTTTCGTTGGTGCCCCATGTAAATTTGCTCTCCTTGGAATAATTACCATGATGCAATGTTGTCCTTTATTGACTCCTCAGGGTCATGTTTGTGAATATGGGGTTATTTTCCCACAACATTACACGTCGTTAATTTTCCAAATAGTTCTCCTTCTAGAAGGTTCTCCCGCGCCACATAATTACGTGCTAATTGCGTCAACGGCTGAGAATCATTTAGTCAACACTTTTCTTTTTCCCTGGGAGGGGTTAGAAAACACTTTGCATTAGGTGGTGCCTGACGAGGACACGTGATCTCTAGGGTTTGTGCTATAGTAAAGTCATCAATTTCGAGTCCACACGGGAAATATGCTGTTAAGGTTTATATTGTGGCACTCTCCTTTTAGATGAAGAAACGAAAGTCAATCAAGATGCAGAGAAAAAAGAACATATTATTGAGCGCGATCCATTATGCACGATGAAACGAAACCATTGCGTGGGTTACTTCTCTGTGACGATTGCTTGTATGATGGTTGGAGGCCGCGATTCCGATCCATTCTAACTTGTGAGTTTCCTTGGAAAAGTGTGCATGAGCAAAGCTTTGTGGAATATTGACTGTTCACATTCACGCGGCCATCAAATGAGATGGGCGGTGTATCCCAATTGACCAAAACACGAGCCACCATGAAAAAGCAGGCCATGTCTTTTCGGTCATCAAAATTTGAAGAACGGCAGGTTGCTTTTGGATCCTTCTCTCTCGTCTGTACCCTTTGGTTTCCTCATTCACAATCACTGCAAAACAGGATATTGCAAGATGCATGCATTCTCTCTCTCCTTCCTTCCTTCCTTCCTTCCTTCCTTCAACTTTATCACGAATTCAATTTCAATGATCTCCCATGGACATAGTTCCTTTTATGTAATGATGAGGTGTGAAAAATAAAAGCTAATATTGAATTTGTAGCATGTGACCTTTCCCTCTCCCCTTATTATTTTTTACCAAAAAACCAAGCCCCTTTGATTTTATTAAATTTCTGGAGGGTCCCCACCTTCCCAGTTTTCACATGACCAGATCAAAGAGTTTCCTAGGAGATGGGAAAACTGCCAAAACAAGCACAAAACACAAGGCAACCCTTGGGGGAAAAAGATTGGTCACTCGCCTCACAATTTTAATATATTGGCTAAAAACAATTGAATACATCAAACATATTTTAGAAAAGAACAGCGTCGTAGCAGCCACTAAAAAAGGGACTTTTTTGCAGCATCCCCCCTTTATTTTATTATGTTCCTCATAAATATGGCGGTCAGTATAATCTGATTCTGAGATCACATGTGTAAAAAAAAAAAAGCAAGGAAAGCTGTGTTAGTGAGACAGCATGAGTGTTGAGTATATATGTAGTTATGCTCCCTACTTCCCTTTCTTGCCCACGACCTGTATGAACTGGTAGTTGAGTTCTTTGCTTCTTCAGTTTCTTTCATTTGTCTTCCCTGAGAAGGGTAGATAGATCTGGACTACTGACCCTTCAATCCCCCGAACGACCTAACCCACGGCACCACCATGGTTTTAAACCCGCATATTCTCTCACTCTTTCCCCCCAGATCAGCACCAAGGCCAAGCCTAGCCAAGTCATCTCTCTCTCTCTGTCTCTCTCTCACTCTCTCACATCCCCAAGAAAACACAGGCTGAGACCACTAACAATAAACAAGCGAGCCTCACACACAGACATTCACTCGCTGTCCTCACGCTATCCTAGAAGCAGCACGATCTCCGGACTTCTTTCCCAGCTCACCAAGGAAAGAAAAGGAAAAGAGGGGAAAGAAAGAACTTTTGGATTGTAAAGGTCTTTTGTTCTTCCCGCTATAATGGCACCTAAAAATGACGGGTCGGCTAAAAAGGTTATGAACAAAGGGGCATGGACAGCTGAAGAAGACAGCAAGCTCTCTCAGTACATCGAAGTCCATGGTGCCAAGAGGTGGAAGACCATTGCAGCCAAATCAGGTAATAAATTGTGTACCGTCAAAATTCTGTCTCCTTTTTCCTGTTCTTGGCATTTTCTTCAGCTTCAGCTTAATGAGTTGCTCACTACATTGTGACTTTTGTGTCCTTTGAAATGATGGGTTTCCGTTCTCTTTTCAGGTCTGAACAGATGTGGGAAGAGTTGTAGGTTGAGATGGTTGAATTATCTCAGACCCAACATCAAGAGAGGCAACATATCAGATGAAGAAGAAGACTTGATACTTAGGCTTCACAAGCTGCTTGGCAACAGGTTGGCACATTATTTTCTTTAGGATCTTGTTAACAAGTGCCCTAGGAAAGTCAGTGCATTGACAGTGAAAACATTTCTTTGATGGGCATGATTAATAAGTGTATAGAGGACATTCGTTCCTAAGAGTATTTTCTTTATAATGTGAATAGTTTCAGCAAAGTAACATAGAATTGTAGAAAATTATAACTTCTGTAGTTAAATTAATGCACATTGTGTCTTTGATTTTAGGTGGTCGTTGATTGCTGGGAGACTTCCAGGAAGAACTGACAACGAAATCAAGAACTACTGGAATTCTCATTTGAGCAAGAAAATAGATCAAAAGGGAAAAACGCAAGAAGTTTCGACAGCGCAGGAGACTACGTCACAGCTCAAAACACGGGCACCGGCACCCATGGAGGAAGAGGGTGCTAAGATTGTGGGGAGCTTGGAGCCCACTTTCGACGTGAACGAGTTTTTTGACTTCTCCACCGAAGGATCCTATGGTCTTGACTGGGTCAATAAGTTCCTCGAGCTCGACGGGGAGTCATGGCTCACCGAGAAGAGGTGAAACCAGATAGAGAGAGGTCTCATGGGCGCTCCTCTTTGAAAATTCACTAAATCTGTCTATATATAATTATAACATCCAGATTTCTCGAGCTGTAATGGTATTGGTGTCGATGCCACTGACTATGCAATAATTTTATTCGGTTATGAGCAGCCTGGCTCTGCGTTCGATTTTACAGCAATTGATTTCCGTGTTCAACTAACACCGAGTCTACAATTATGCAGCTCTTGCATTTAATAATCTTCACAGATAAAAAATAGCACTTCAGAGAACTTAGTCTCTAGGAAAAGAGGCATTTGAACCTCGTGTTGTCACCAAACCAAACACCCTGAATCTCTTTTAGATCATGCAAGCGACTGATCAGCTTTTTTATGGATGCTACAACATCACTGTTTCCTCAACTATGGCAAGTTGTCCCAGTGCTCGGCAAAAGCAGCCACATGCTAGTTTTGTTTAAAATAAAGCGGATGGAAAATTTCGTCAGAAAGATAATAACAAGACAAGAAACGAAATTTATCTTCAGGAGGTTTTCCTTGTAGAGGGTCGCTATAAAGTTGTTCGAAGTGTGAAATTTTTGAATTCGATTTTTGGTTGGCCAAATTTTTGAATTCGATTTTTGGTTGGCCAACAATGATTCCCACGTGCGGACTGCATTATCTCCGACATGAATGATCCATCTTTAATGGTGCCGAAAAGCTTAATGAGATCGCAACATGATGACATGGCTGGCTCGAACACCATTGGTTCTCTAAATTGAAGTTTTCCATCTTTGCTCCTGTATTCTTTTTTCTTCTGTCCTTAAACAGAGGATTACTCCCGCTACTGGGTCAACATCAAGGCCAGAATTAAGCATGTTGGCGCGAATTCGTGTGTCCTCCAAAAGAGCTAATCTGAGAAAGCATGGCCTGTAATAGTTATATATTGGCGTGAAACGCATAAGATTGATTACATCGGCAACCTCTCGTTGCCTCCCTTTAGGGAGGAAGCCTTTTCTCAAGACAGAGAGGTCCACTGAAGTCATCATAGAGGCGATATATTGTGCGTGTCTCTATGCGTAATGGCAAGTTTTCCAGTCTGTCCAAACCAAGTAAAGCGAGAGGCCCTTTTGGAGGCTTCATTACGTGGCCTGTTCCAGTGCGATGAATTGTCTGTACACGCTCTGTTTTCGATCTCTGAGGTTGCATTAGGTTAAGACACGGCCGGGTCGACCAGACCTTTAAGCACCAATGGAGGAATCACCACGTGATGCGATGGGGTACTGATTTTCGAGCCGTCCTTTCGGTTGCCCAGTGCAATTAAAAAAGAAGAAGTTGGTCCTATCTGCGTCCATCAAGCAACAAATGTACTTTACGCTGGATGCGGAAGCATATGCTTCCGACTCATTTTCTAGTCTACAAAGATTTTGTCCACGAGATTATTGTTGATTAGTTCATACATGTATGTAATTGAGAGAGAGGGAGGGAGGGAGGGTGTGTCCGAACCAGGTACTTTAGACTCTCCACAAAAGGGGCAATCTGAAATCAAACATAATCTCTCCCCTGAAATTGATGATAAGAAATAGGATATCACTGTTGAAGGTTGTTGTCACTGTACAAATTGATGGTCCTGTTTCTCAAACAAAGTAATTTTGCTGTACGGTGGGACATTCTTAGAATGTTTCTGGACTCCTCAATGTCATATGGAGTTTAAAGCCACACCAACTCGATGTATCCGCCTCATGCTTCAAGAGTATTCTGCCAAGTGGGTGGTCGTCTCGCTGCAGAAGGTCAAGATAAAGCTTCAGAAGCCAGTAGAGATGCATGCATACACACGATGCACAAACTTTCCTCGACAAATTGAGATCGGCTTTTACTATTAAAGTAATGTGACAGAAAAAGGATAGCAATGAATGCAGTCACCAAGGCGAAAGAAGACCCGAGTGAAGTTAAGCAAGGGTGGGTGGAGACAAGGATTTTTCAGTCTGGTCCCAGAAGCCAGGCCTGCCTATTGGTCGGACCGACATAAATTCCAAAGCAGTGAATTTTAGGTGTATGTTAAAATCAAGCCTGGGGCAGAGCCACTTGTGGATCCACAGATGAATCTGGTGACGTGTATTCTCAGCCAATCAAATTCACGTCTGCACTTGTCTTCCAACCCCTAGAAAGTTAGTGATTAGGATGAGCACACGTACCCGCAACATAAAGTCATGCATAAGTCATACGTTTCACCCAGTGTCCCAGTGCTGTCATCAATTCTGATGTACCGCCAAAATCTGTCTGTCTCAAATACCAGGGCTGTAGCTTTCGGAGAGTCCAAACTAATTCCTTCTGCTAATTTTGCATAAATTTATTCATCTGATATCAAGCACGCTCTTTGACTTCAGACACAGCGGAAAGTGAGAAAGTCAGTTTGCTCACGGGAGAGAGATCTGATTCAACCTACTAAACCAAATAGAATGCAGAATCATGTGGAACAAATCATATCTGAGTGGTCTTGGATTCCATAGAAAATGCTTTTGCACCATCTTCACATTGGCTTGCATCCACATATACTTCCTCATAGGAATTGCCAATAGTATCTCCTTTAGTTTTGGAATATCCTTCTCTGCTACAATGACAGAGAAAGAACTCCAATCTAGGACTTCATTTAAAGGAGGAACAAAGTTGTCAGCGATTATAACCGGAACACATTCGTAGTATATTGCCTCGACAATCCTGGGGCTGTTAACTTCATAACCCATGGGGCATATACAGTATTTGCTAGACTTCATGTGTTCTACATAAGACATCTTTCGGGAGACTCTATTGGGCAGAGGCCCATAAATTCTCATGTCTTCATCTTTACCTTGCCAGAACTTGAGAAGAGTGGGACGTACCCGACCATGCATGTTTCCAGCAAAGAATGCAAGAATGGAGCGCTGAGACACTCTCTTACCACCAACATATCTAAGAGGCTTCCTTGGGTTCCTTATCGTTGTCTCTGCTAGGGAAACATCCCTTCCAGCAGTAAAAATTCCTTCTGATAGATCGGCATTACATAGAGCTTTTATAGTGTTTTTGCTTAGTTCCTCATGCTCATTCACTGTGTATGGGCCCTGCAAGACTAGAATAGATTAGATGAAAATTTGTTGAAAAGACTATCGTTTAGTAATTGAAGTCTATTAATATTCAAACAGGGGAACGAAATACAGAGTATGAATCTCTCTCTCTCCAGCATGAAAATCCACCCCAGAAACTCCATTTGGTTTCGGCCAGCACATGGTTCATCCAAAGAGCAAGCACGCCATCTGGAATTCATCTCTAAAATGTGACCAGTCTTTACCTCTGTAAGTATCTAAAGTGCTACTTCCAAGCTACAAGCTTAAGCACTGACATCAAGTTTCTCTCATTATCCTCTGGGAACGGCAAAACCTTTATAAAGACATGCCTGATTTAAACTGTAAAGAAGAGAATGGTACATCTGGCAACATAAAGAGACATCAAGAATCTGTAAGCACTGAAAAAGAACTGATGCTGTTTCAAGAAAATCTCCTAGTTGAAATTATATGGCAAGCATTCTTAAGGGTGACATTTTGAAGATCCACATCAAGCTGCATCACATCAGGATCAAAATGGCAAACTATAGTTTTAGCACATAAATTCAGACTCCCATACCCAGTCATGACAAGCAACGAGGAAATGATCCAACCCATGTGTCCTATTCCAGAAAGGATATTTTGCAGCAATCCAATTCACATGATCTCTCAAGAAAATCGATAGCGGTCTCATATTATGAGAGTCAGGCACGTAAAGTGCATACTGCAACTGGCGTGCACTGTAAGATAGATAGAATAAGTGAGCCTTTTCAGGATCCCTTGTGACAAATTGGCGGTTCCCCTCCATGTGCTTCATGAACCAACCTTCTGAAGCATAGATTCCTCGGAGGTGGGGTTGGTGGAAAATTGGACGTCGTCCATCCGGATAAATATAAACTTTGAGTATTTGTTCCATCAATTCATAGCTCCTGAAATCAAATTAAAATTACAACTCAATCTTCAATTAAATAGACAAGAAAAAATAGAAGCATTGACAGACTCACATGGTCAAAACTAGATCAGCTAAGAGCCTGTTAAAATTCAAATACGCTTGGCCTTCAATTTGAAGTGAGTTTACCATAGATAAAACTGCTTGCTAGATTATAGCATGCCACTATAAAAATAAGATAAACAGAGAACACCACTTCCAAGGTTTCCATCATGTATATCTTATACTGGACACTGCAAACCGCATGAAATCATTGTCACTTCCTAACACATCCAACACTCCACGGTAGCTCAACAAGATTATCCCAATTATGTCAATATTTATTTTAAACAAAAGAATGAAGTCTTGCTGAATATATGGTTACCCATTATAGGATCAACATATACTAGGTCTATAGATGTTATATTCTTCTTCTTTGGTATTTTCATTTATCACTTTCTATGTGCCATCCTCTTTATACTTCACAAGTGTAGTTATTGCCATACAGAAAATGATATTTTTAATGAGTAAATAGAAATTATCAATGAGTGTCTTGTTTTATTTATAATATATATATTCTCTAATTAAAGATCATCAAGAAATGACTGCGCCATGTATCTCAAGCTAAATTACAAAGTATATGCTGCTACCATCATTATTTGTATACTATAAAAATAACTAACTAATAAACTTTGCCAGTAGAAAATGATTGTGTGCAGTGAGGCGCGCGGATGTTGCTAGCATGTGTAATAATTGAGCCACTTGACAATATAGAAAGTTGTGTCGACCTACAAATCATACCATCACCAGCATATCTTTTAACTTCCCAAATCCTTACTATCAATGTTCTTTTTCCATCAGGATTTGATCACTTATGAAACTAGCGGTGTATGACTGTTGAAACTAGTGGTGATAACTGTCCAAAGAATCCCTTTAACGCCCATCACCACCCTCTTTTTTTGTGTCCCGTGCCTCAAGAGTGATTACATTCTGACCAGAAAAACACTAACAAGGATTTGGGAGAAACTAATGCATTTTGAACCTGTAAAGACAAAGTGAAAGAATAAACTTCAAGGGACTAATTCATAAACTTTGCAAACTTCATAGGTTAAATATTATTTCCCCCCATTAGTGAATGCCTAGAAGATCTACTCAGTAGATAGAAAGATTTCATGTAGGTATTTCCATATCGGTTGCATGAATCTTCCTCACTCAACTTTCATCAATCGAGTCAACACACCATCTGTAATTGGACATTTCCCTATTCAATTTCTTATCGAGTGCACGAAATGGAACATTTGGGGAAAATTGAGTTTTTCTCAGGAATAATGCAAAATGTTAGATAGAATGTACCTTTTGAAGACAGAAATATTTCTAAATAACGGAGCATGCAAATTTGGATCATCAGTAACTGGTGGAGCATGTGCAATCTCCTTTTTCGCATATACCAGTGCCTCATGAGGTGGCAAAGACCATAAGTTTCTCTAAAAAGGATACATGAAACCAGTATTAGACAATCTCATAGCTTCTTCATGATTACTCGAAAAGAATAGAGTTCCATCTGGGAGTAGTTTTACCTGCAAACTTGAGGACGTGTGTCTTTTAGGAGGAAGGGGAGGAGGGAAAGCAAGAAAAGGGAGAGGTGAGGCTAAAATCTTTTCTTCCTCCAATATATTAATCTTCTCTGACATATTAGACTGCAGCTTTTCTTCTTGAGTTACTGCAGGTATCTCCTCCTCAACTGACACCAACTGAATCAAGTTTGTTGAAGCATTTACAGAAGCGACAGGGGCAGCTGGAACAACATGAGATTGTTCAATCCTTGCACCATTGACAGTCTCACTCAAATGGGTGGTTCCATTGAAAATAGCATATGGAGAAATTGTTATGGGAGGGGAGAAGAACCATGTGTCCAGTGTATAAGGAAATATGATGTTTGGAAGCAGAACACCAGCAAAAGTCATGATGGCTCCAAGAAGGAAAATCTTTCTCCAGTCAATTCTTTTGCCAATACAAAGCCGAAAGAGCTCACCCATCAGTACAAGAGCAATCTGTGGTAAGAATTTTCTCATCTCACTATGCAAGAAAGATCAATTTTGCCACTTGATAGAAGAATGACCAGCTTATCCCTTTGTCTCAAGTATGTGCACATCATGCTAACAATCTTCCGGAAGGAAACACAGTCAAGCTTGGTAACGTCCACACTATCCAAACCTAGACAAGCAAATAAAATGGTGTAAATTCCCCTAATTAGCATATGACTTGGATTCTCAGGAAGAGCTGTCAGCCACCAATTCAACAACTGTCTTTTGTCAGTAAATAGAAGAAACACAAAGTCATAGAGTTGAAGAAACTAGAAAATCTTGAAAACGTCGTACTGTATCCTCGCATTAACTTCATCACTTCGTATGTTTACAAATTACTCGTTTGACGAACCATAACCAGTTTCAACGGTACCACCAGAGTCAAACCAGAGCAGGCAAGTTCAAAAAGCAGGTAACGTCAAATCGATGAAATTCGAGAGAGATAGGGCAAACCCGATTTCCTAGTCACACTCCGCAATGCTAAATTTGCTATCGAAACAGGTTTGGCCGAGCAACATCCAGCCAAACAAAACCAAAACAACGGGTATCGAAATCACAAATCCAGCAAACCTTTCGAAATCAACGCAACAAACTCGACGAACACAACCAAAACTGCTTGGCTAGTAAGGCAGGCGACGCCAAGCTTGGCAATCAACTAGCTTTACACCCGAATTCCGTCATCCTAACCGATTTTCAAGGAAATAGGACGCTAATGGCTAAAAATCAGGACTCGTCTCTCCAACCGGTTCCCCTTCGCCTCATTCATCCATACAAAAAAATAGCAGGGAATCCGACGAATAAGCAGCATCGCCGACGAGAGAATCGAACGAGAAGAAACTCGGCGATACCTCGAGAATCGGAGACACGCAATCGGAATCCGCCGGAGCCTGATCGGAGACGAATCGGATGGAGCGCCGGAACGATTCGGCCGCGCGTTCCCCAAAAACGAAGGCGGAAAGACGGGAGAGAGAGAGAGAGAAACCCGCTTTAGAAAGTTGAATGGAGGGAAGAAGCAAGCGAGAGGCGCACGGCAAATTAACGGCTTTCGTACGCGCCTTATTTATATGACTCTCGGCTTTGCGTTCGTCTCTCTTTCTTCGGACAAGCGAATAATTAATAAAATTAAAAAATTCGCTCAACCGCCCTAAAAAAATAAATAATAAAACAAGCCGCTTGTATGATAATAATAGTAATGTTAGGTTGTATTTATAATATATTATTATTGTTATTATTTAATGTTAGGTTGTAGTTAGAACATTACTATAAGTCTCACTATCATGCACGACTATAATCATAAGTTGTATATTTTATTTACTTATCATTATAGTGTATTAATTAAGAAAAAAAATCTTTATTTTATACATGTGAGAATAATCTATGGAGTTTTTTCGATTCATTTTCTCTGCCGTCCTTCTTTTCTCGACATTGTCTTGACTTGTTTTTTTGATTGTGAATACTGAAAAAGTTTAGAAGTAAAAGTCCATCTTTCCTTTGAACAAAAGAAAGGAATGAGAGGCGAAAGGGAGAAAGGAATGTTTCAATTTCGATGTAGTCTAGGTTGCGCCCATTTTGTCCCTTTATTATACTTGTATGAATTTTGCATATAATATCAATTTGTTATATATTTAATATATATATATATATATATCATGAAAATAAAAAGGAATGTCAATTTTTAAAAAGAAGGAGACCATCTTTACCATGGACGTCGCAATTTACCAAAAATTCAAAAGAAAATTGGGGGTTGATAATTTCGAGTTATGAAGTTTTGTATATAAGTCGAGTGGGGCCCCAAAAGGTTGGCGTTGACCGTTGAATATGGTGAACGTTGCGCTGTCGAACACATGGACAACGTCCGTCGGTTTCCGTCGCAGCCCGAGCTGATGAGGCAAACGGAAATCATTTGGGCCACCGAACGTATCATTCGGATTAATGTATGTTGCCTGCATGAGCAGATTGATATCACGGGCATAGTTTAGAGTAACTCCCCAAAAAATAAGAAAAAAGCATAACAATGGTATCCAATTCTTTTTTTTTCGTTAAGTTATTATATCTTGCACGCTATACAAGATTTTCATCGTAGCATGACATCTTATGCTCGTGATTGGTTCGTGTGATGACTTGAGAGATTATTGGTATGATCATTTTGCTCTCATTTAGTTTTGTTTCGTCAAGTTCGCAAATATGCATGCTTCTCCCTAGTCATTTATCTTTTTCTCAATCTGTCTTGATTTAAATGATGAAGAATGATGAAAAAGAGAGTTTCCACATCTTCAAAACAGAGAAGATGTGCTCGTTATTCTTGTATACTTTATCATGAGGATCTTGAAGACATAACAAGTAAGTCAATAACAGCTATTCTAAAGAGAAAATTCAATAGGTGGAGTATTTATATGGAAAGAGAATAAAATTTTCACATGGAAGATGATTTATTGAATGGATCCCTTGAGCTGATTAAGCATAATTGAATCATGAAACTGAATTTCTAATAAGTACCTTCTAATTCTAAATATGATGAGTTACTTGGTGTTTAACACGTGATTGAGGTATTCTTGAAAGTGATCGAAAAGAAGATGCGGTTGAGAAAAATTTCAAGAGAAAGATGCTTCTCTTTGCATAAACATAGAAACTTAGGTAGATAGTCGAATATTAAATGTAATTGATTATAATGATAAGTAGGTCATTTAGGTGAAAAGATAGGCATAGATTTTCCATCGTGAGTGCTTATATGGTGCATTTTCTAGTGGAGAATGCATCAAGTAGAATGCTTGTAATAAAAACGAGGCTTTTCGGCCCTGTTTGGTTCGACTTTGCAAATGGGTTTTGGACTTCTAAAAGACCTTGGCCAAATACAAATCCATTTGATTCAATTTTTTGGAGAACTTTGACCAAATGCAATTGTATTTCCAAAAACTCGAAGGGCTTTTAGCCTAAAGTAGGTCCGGAAGTCCTTTGGAAAGTTGCACTTTCAAAATGCAAGTTGTTACTATTTACATGAGCGGTACTGTTCATCTTCTCTAAGAAGTGAACGAGGCCGACGACCACCGACCAAAGGATCACTGGCGCCGACGACCGTCACCTAAGGGGTTGCTCGACTTCGGTGATTGTCGCCTGAGATTGGAACTTCGACCAATCACACCGATCAATTCCGCTTTGGGGCCACCCCATACTCTACCATTATTATAAGGGCGTAGAAAAGACAGGAGAAATAAACAACTAGATGGTGATCCCTGCCTTTGTTTATCCATAAAAGCAAAGCGCATTTGCCCCTCGTTCTTGAGCGACACCTCAATCGTGTGACCGAGGCGTTGCCTACACGACCCAAGCATTGCCTGAGATCTAGTGACCTCAAGTGGTGGTCACTTGGGTTCGCCCTTGGTCGCAAGCGATCGTCGCCTAGTTTGCAAACCCATGCGACAGAAACGACACTTGAGGTCGCTCGACCTTAGGTGGGGCTATGCTAAGGCTAGATTTGGTTGCTAGAGGTTGGCTGGCGGCCAATTTTGGCCATCGGCAAGTAGATTTAAAAATATATATTTAAAACTTTTTGTATAAAAAAATTAGTAAAAGTCCTTTGCAAAATGTAATTTTTCTCAGTATTTAAGTCAAAGTTGTTTCACAATGCAATTTAAAATTATAATTTACTAAACACTATTTGCATTTCGAAAAATCTCTTTAATCTAAAGGTATTTGCATTTTTCCAATGGCATTTGCCCAAAGCCGAACCAAATGGGCCTTCATGTCACGGTTCAAAGGTTTTCAACCTCAATAGATTGATGAAGCAAGCCAAAATAGCCCCTAAATTGGCCCAATATTCTAGAATCTTCTTGTAATGTTTCGAGGGTAATGGAAGATGTACATAAAACATTTTATAGTATTCCTAGGCAATGTAAGATATATCCACTTGTATTCTAGAGACTTCTTATCAATCTCCACCATCAAATTAGATTATAGATCTACGGTTGTAATCCTAGAGTTTTTGTATGAATAGGATGCCTCCCTCTCATTTAAATTGTTCATAAATATAAACCCTAGTTTAGAGCTTCTCTCAACCAAGGATTGAGAAACACTAGAGTAATATAATACACATTTTGAAAAACACTGGAATAATATATTGGTAATGCATGAATGGGTTTTTCACTATTTTAACATATAACACACAAAGTGAAAAACACTAGAAAAAAATAAAATAAAACAACTGTTACAATGCAATAATATGTTTTTTACAAAATGATAATTATAAAAACACCACCGTATATATTTGTAAGCATTTGCTTAATGTTATATAATATGATATGATAAACATTACAGTCAAATATATTATATAATAATTTAATCACAAGATAATTCATTTTTCTTCTGGAGATAGAGGTGACATTGATTTTGGACTAGAGGGAGGGAGGAGGATGGATTTCTTGAGATGGAGGTCAGCGTTGAGAGGAGGGAGAAGGTGGGCTTGATAAAGATGGGCTGGCGGAGGAAGTTGATCTCATGGGAGAGAGGATGAAGGAAGAATTTGGGACGATAATTGAACATAACCTAGATTTATCTCTAAGTGAGTGTTAGTGATATTAGAATATTATGCTTGATCATGCATATCTAATTTGGATTTATTTTTATTTCATCTATGGAAGTCTATAAATAGGCTCTCCATGTAATTTTTTTTTAAATATATCGAATTATACAAAAAATTTCTATTCCTGAGAGAAAGGAGAAGGTAGATAGTGAGAGGAGAAGGAAGATAGCGAGAGAAATTTCATTTTCAGTTGGATTCTCGATAGAACTTGATAGAATTGAATAGGGAAGGAGAGAAAGGAGGAGTAAGACAGTGAGAAAAATCAAAATTTGATTATTTTTTAGATTGAATTAGCTTGGACTTCATTAAAGAGAAGTCATTCCATCGCCCATACAAATTCTATCTTCATTACTCTTGTGCAAATTATCTTGTAAATTGCGAGTGCACCTTAGCTTCAGGTATCATGTGTATGAATCAATTGTCTACTACTCACAAATAAGCACAGCATACTCCTTTGAACTAGGTCAACATTCACGACTGGGCTGTGACCCTTGCTAATAGAGGTTTTAAAGCCCAAGAGACTATGAAGTAGACCAAGATAGCCAATAAATTGGGCCAATATTCTAGAATCTTCTTGTACAGTAATGTTTGAAGGTAATATGGGAAATGTAAACAAGACATTTTAGAGTATTCAAGACATATCTAATTGTCCTAGCAATCTCTACCGTTAAATTATACTATAAATCTACGATTGTAATCATAGGGGCTTTTTTTAGATAAGTTCCTTGCCCTCTTTTAGATTATTAAAAAATATAAACCCTAGAGATTCTCTCAACCATGGGAAAAGAAACACCGGAGGAATAATCTATTACTAGTGCATGAACGGGTATTTTCACTATTTTAACTATAACGCACAAAATGAAAAATAAAATAAAATAAAATAACCGTTATAATGATATGATTTTGCAAAATGATAATTGTAAGAACACCAATGTATATAGTTTTGCATATTTGCTTGATGTTACGTAATATGTTATGGTAAAAATTACATTGAATGTATTATATAATAATTTAATTACAATATAATTCAATTTTCTATTTGAAAAAAAAAGATATGGAAGAAGATAATAAAATTTTCTAATGAAATACTCAATAGAAAGAGCCTTATGGCAAATGTTCGAATTTCTCGTAATCATAAATTTAAAATATCAAAACCCATTGATGCTCATGGTTTTCATAATATTAAATAGGGCAAAAAGAATGAAAAGTGCAAGAAAAATGAAAAATATCAATTTATTGTTTATATAAACTGCTAAGTTTCAAGTATAGTAGAGACGTAAGGATTTGGGATCACACAAAATCAAACACCCAAACCTAGCCAAATACGATTGCATGTTTCTTGTGACTAGACTCGAGAATCAATCTACATTGATTTGGGTTGGGCTGGTTTATTCTTCTTATTTTTTATTTTCTTTCACCAATTTGATGATTTTCGCCTTCAATCACTGATTTCAATTACATACATGGATCATACATCCTCCAAAACTCTCAATTGGACCTAAGAATATTAATGTTGAAAACAACGAATTATAGAGTAAATAAGGGATTTAGAATACACAATACCAAGACTCGCAAGAGAATTATCAATGAACTGCTCTCTATCAACTACGTGAAGTAGCTAAAAGCGAGAATAAAATAAATAAATGAATTGGAGGAATGGAATCGAAACTCAGTTGGATCGCTGGGAACTCGTTGCTTGACACGAGACCCACGCAAAAAACAATGGGTTTTAGTTCAATTTTCGTTTTATGACTCAAATCGAATTGGAATTATTACAATACCCATTTTTAAAAACCAAATTAAAACCGTCACAATACCATTTTTAAATCTTTTATCAAAACATAATGAGACATGACCTGAAAAAAAATTATAATAATTTTCCCATTCGATTCAAGTCAGTTCAATTCATACCATTTTTGACATCCTTACAGTTTTTTTTTTTGGTCGGAAACATCCTTACAGTTTAGAGGTAACTTTTAAGGAATAACTTGCAAATCATACATTTATACGGATATTGATAAGACTAGATACTTCAAATTGATTGAATAAATGTTGGCGTGGTGTTTATAAAGTATTTACAAGCTAGATAAAATATAATAATTATCTCTGTGAGAATTAAATGTCTATTTGGTAATCATTCTATTCTCGATAATAACTTCTGATCATAGATGATTTTTTTTATTCTATTTCTAGGATAATTTCTAAGTATTTAAAGGCGTTTGGGATCTGTTTGATAACCATTTTGTTTCCGAGAACAACTTTTGGTCAGAAATGATTCTTTTTTATTCTGTTTCCAATAATAATTTCTGAGTATTTAAAAGTATTTAGTAAACTATCCAAAAATTTCGGGATAGAAATGCATTTGATAAGACTATTCAATTTTTTTAATTTTTTAATACTTTCACTATAATTTTCTTATATTTCTCTTCTTCTTTTTTTCTTTTTCCCTTTTCTCTTGTTCTTCCTTCGTTAGTGGCAAGTCGCCGCCGCCAACAATAGCTGGCGAGTGGCCGAGGGAGGTTCGACGAGCTCACTGGAGGCTTGTTTGACCATTGGTGAGGCCAACCTCGAGCCTTGCGGGATTGGTTGAGCCTTGCCTGGCTACTAGCGAGGTTCGACCTCGCAACGAGCTCGCCAAACCTAGCCCAACCGCTTGCCGATGGCGGTGGCTGGGGGGTGGCAATGAGGCGACGGTGGATTGGGAGGAGGGAAGAAGAAGAAGAAAGGGAAAGGGAAAAAAAAGAGAAGAGAGTGAAAATTGATTCTTGAAATTGTTTCCATGATCAATAAATAATTTTTTATTTATTTATGATTCTGTTCCAAATCTATTATCGAGAACGAAAAATTTATCAAATGGATTTTTATTACAAATTTTTTTCCGAAAATAAAAGAATATAATCAATTATTTTCGAGAGTGTTACCAAGTAGGTCTTTAGCTTTTTGGGAACGATTTTCATCATGCGGGCCAGGACAGGTCGGGTCGGGTCGAGACTCGGCCCATCACGAATGCTCAGATCCGCAGTCCAATCAGCCCGACCACGTCCGCATAGCAAGGCAGGACCAATAATCTGACGACACGTCAGAATCGAGCCTACGTGTTACGCCTCAAGTGACGAAGGAAATGCAAACCGATCGCCGGAATGACGAAAATGCCACTCACTCGCCGGTGGCAAGAGACGGGAGAAAAATGCAAACCCGATGGAAAGGCCCGAATAGCTGTTCCTCCTGCTTACTTTAAAAATCCCCGAGTCCGATCTCTTCCGCGAGCTGGTCCGGCGATCATTTGGTCTCCGATCAGAGAACAGGACCGTCGCGGCAGCTTCGCCTGAGGGCCGCCAATGCGATCTAGGGCTCTGCGTTCCGATCGTCCGTGACGTCGTCGTTGTCGGGAAGGAAGTCGGGAAGTTGCCGCCGCATTCGCCATGGCCGCGCCGTTCTTCTCGACGCCTTTTCAGCCTTACGTTTATCAGGTAAATCGGCGAATCGCTTTGCCTAGGAATTGCGGTGGAGGAATGAGGTCTTTTGCTTTGGTCAGAGTTCGGATTCATTTTCGTCGCGTCTTTTTAAGCTCGCGCCGCGTATCGGGCGAGGTTTTTCCCTTTCTGCCGAGATTTGGTGGATTGAAAATCGGCGAAGCTGGTTGTTTGGAATGAGGTTCAGCGAGTTTTTGGATGATCGTTCGCTTGTTTACGCGAGTGAGAGTTGTTAGCGTATTGCGACATGTGGAGAATAGGTTGTGCACTTCTTTTTTCCTTTGCAGTGAATCAGTGTCTGGATAATTGGAACTTCGAGTTTGGTCGGGAACGAGGTTCCTTGATATGGAATAGAGTTTCGGGGGTGTCAGTACGAGAAGCAGTGGATTTCCGAGTCAGTTTGTTGAGATGAAAATGTGCCTGCCACATTCATATCATTGTTGGGTTGGAATTGGAGTGAATTAACTGTTTTTAAGGGTTGGAAATGGAGCAGGAGTCCTCGGTAAAGAGCGTTGGCAATCCTTTCAAATGCCAATATGATGCTTGGTGACAGGAGCTTATTGGAGTGTGAGTTCTAGTGCTGTCGCTGTCAGTCTACCGAATGGATGTTACATTATCTAAGATAGACGTTTCTTTGCCATTGGTTTGGACTTGGATCCGTAACTTAATCTGGAAGAGAACAGCTGTCTTTATTTGTTGAATTCTGAACTGTCAAGTATTTCCTGTCCTCTTCTCTGTTTACGGGTTTTTCTTTCCCTCTTGATTTTGTGTGGGTTGGTTTGCTGTAGAGTCCTCAAGATGCTGTCATACCGTTCCAGATTTTAGGTGGTGAAGCACAGGTGGTCCAGGTATACATTTACTCATGCTGGACTTCTTTTGTACCATTTGCATCTCTTTGCATATTTGAACAAATCTATGTTTTTGCTATCAGATAATGTTGAAGTCACAAGAAAAAGTCGTTGCCCGACCTGGTAAGTTGCCTGCAATTTTTTCTTTTCTTTTTCCTTTATGTTATTTAAGCCATTCAAGAATGGAGTGATGCGCTTGTGAGCTGCTTGGTACATTGCTATCTACTTACTGTTCATCATCTTGGTGAAGGAATGTTTACCCTGCAGTTGGTTAGTTTATTGATCTTCAGGAAAGAGCATCCTGCATTCAGCATCAAGAGATAGGTCACCAACTTAAGATTGCTTTATGTTCTTCATGTCATGTCATGACTCATAAATCTTTTCTATGATATGTCTGGGCCTTGTGGATGATGGAGTCAGGGAAAATAGTCCTTGCTAATTGCAATATTCTTCTTAAATCTGTTTTTGGTAGTGTATCTGCTGGTCTTCTATTTTTGGATTGCAGAAACAGAAATGGAAATCGCAAATGAACTGTGTAATCCTGGCTTTTATTGTTTAATGAATGTTATCAGCACATTTGATGTAGTCTAGGATTGGTTTCCCATGATGTGTCCTCCTTTTTATCTTTTGCACGTGAATGCAACTCGAGGTACTTGTTTTATATATATTTTTCTTGGATGAATGCTGCATGCATAAACTGAAAATAATGGTACTATTGAGCATATCTTTGTGTGGCACACTATGGATGCTCTATTTTTTTTTCTCTTTTCTTTTTGAGTATATAAGTTGGCTCCTATTTTTTCTTTTTTCTTTTTTCTTGCTGATTCTGGATGTCTCAGTGGTTGGATCAGGAACCTTGGCATGAATCACTGAACTGCTTTCATTTGGAAATTCTCATTTGCTAAATTGCTAGGTGCTGAGCTGTCAGAACAGCTTTTTATTCTTTTGCCACATATGTGGAATTAATACGTGGAAATTCGGCAGGTTCTATGTGCTTTATGTCTGGGTCTATTGAAATGGACAATGTTTATCTACCCGAGAATGAAGCGGGTATGTGGCAATGGCTTTTTGGCAAGAATGTGACAAGCATAACTCTTCGAAACCCTGGTCCTGATGACGGATTTGTGGGAATAGCCGCTCCTTCTCTTGCAAGAATTCTCCCGGTTTGTCTTTCTAGACAAGTCAGATTATTGTAGTCTTCATTGTTTTTATATACTAGGTTATTGCATATCTTCTTACTCAAACATATTGAGGCATATTGGATATCGTATCTCTAATTACAGTCCTTGATTTGTGCATTGCTTAGATTGACCTGGCTTTGTTTGGTGGAGAAATTTTATGCCAGGTAGAGCCCTACTCTGTTGCCTCATGGTTATCTTATGTATTCTTTTACTCTAACTTTATCAATAGTAATTGGTTTGGATACTTCTGAGGCATGTATTAGATATGACTTGGGATGCGTTTGATGGTCAAATTGATTATCTTATTATTACTGTGTCCTGGTATATTAATTGATTTCTCTGAGTTTTATCTGTAGCCAGATGCATTTCTTTGCTCTATCAATGATGTCAAGGTCAGTAGCACGATTGATCAGAGAGCACGCCATGTAGTCACTGGTGCAGAGGTGAGATACAATGCCTTATTAGACCTTCTGTTTTGGCTACTACTGCCGACTGTTGAAATGTGGAATTCTCTTTTGCCTGATCTTCACCTTTGCAAAATAAAATTGCTAAGTTATACATTTTTTCTTGTTTAATTGAAAAGTAAAATATGCTCTTTCAGGGTTTTTTGAGACAGAAACTCTCAGGCCAAGGACTTGCATTTTTAGCTGCCGGTGGATCTGGTATGCTCTTCCACAATCATAGTTTAATTCCTCTAGCACATCTGTTTCTTGGGATAAGCATGGTTGCTGTTAATAGTCCAACTGCAGAGAATCTAGCTATGCCTTTTGTTCCTTGTTTATGCAATTTAAGTACCAATACTTTCTTTTGTACTTCGCATACCAGAGGATTTCTTCAAGATCCATTTGGTTTTGCACTCATTTTTAGTTCACTTGTATTTGGGTTCTTGAAAAATTGAAATACATTATGCAAATTTGCATTCTCGATGAACTAGTTGAAAGAGCCTGATGTTTGCTTTGTCTCTTTGGTACAGTTGTACAGAAGAATCTTGAGGTAGGAGAAGCCTTTGCTGTCGATGTATCCTGCATTGCTGCTGTAACAGGCACGGTCAATATCCAAATTAAGTACAATGGTCCCATCAGAAGAGCGGTCTTTGGGGTAAATTTTATTTCTCTGGCATCTTCCGAATTTGGAAGTTCCGGTTATGTAGATGCTTTTGCTATATGACTGCTTTTGGCCATAGAAGCTAGCTTTTTGTCTTTGGTTAATTTATTTTTTAGGCATGTCCACCTGTTCTAACAGCTTCTTCCTCTATCTATTTTCACTGGAAGACTATTAACGGTGACATGTTATCTGCCAATTGCAGGGTGATAATCTAGTAACAGCTATTCTGACAGGGCCAGGGATCGTGTTCATCCAGAGTTTGCCCTTTCATAGACTTTCCCAGCGAATCGCTCGGTATTGTCACTTTGTGGCATGGCACTCTTTATGAACTAGTTCTTTTCCTTGCTCTAGTGATCCTTATTTCGTGGTTGAACTAACTAGCTGTCATTTCTTTACAGGGCTGTAACCTCTCCGAACATGAGGGAGAACCCCAAGTTTTTCATTCAGATAGCCATTTTCTTCTTTCTTGCGTATGTTGTGATTGTATCTTCATTGATCTTGACAGATGGATAACTTTCTTTTTTTTCTTTTGTTTAGCCTAATTTTCACTGGACCCTCCTATTTCTTTCGACTGATTGTCATGCTAGTTCATCCTTTATGGTATAGGCAGATATATGCGAAGAAAGAATTTCGATTTCAATCGGGGTTTGAACTTTAGATGTGCTCTGACCCTTCTACTGAGAAAGTTTCTTTTTCCCTTCACGTAATCCTGTATGCTAAGAATTCGAACTGCCGCTGTAGACGAAACTCTTTGCTGGTCTTCATTATCTTTGGGTACCTAACAACATGAAAATTTTCGAACGTCTATATATGTAATTATCTGATTTCATTACCGTGGTTCGGATTCCTCGTGCTCCTTGATAGCACTACAGCAATTCTTCCACGCGATAGGTACGGTACCTCCCCAATATGGAGCAATCCAATTTACACTACTTGAGAATCGAAGTGCCACTTGATTGCTCCAACGGACGTTCTTCCTACTCTAATTTGATTTCATCGTCCGCGTGAAGGATTGGAGATGCAGATGCAAATGTCTCGGTCCTTTGGGCTACTTCGGATCATGCGGCGTATCACTCACGTCCGATGATCATCAATCCATGGTCATCGCGATCTTTTGTTGCCTCTTGTTTGGTCGCTGTAGTAAGCCTAGTGAGATCGTTCTTCGCGGGTTTAATCCCCGAAGTTTCTGTGTCTCGTGATTCATTGCATACAAAGGCTCCTTCCCGTCCATCGATGTGTCTTGGGACATGAAAGTTCGCCCTCGTAATTAGTCGGAGACGGTTGTGGAAAGGCTGTGAAATTGGAGGGCAAATGAGCCTTGCATGACTTATTTTAACTGCACAGTTGTCGAATAAATTTGAGCGAACCACGATGGAATACTGGGCGCTTAGCAATGTGGCATTTGCTTCTAAGGATGCATTTATTTTTACGAAAAGTCAATAATTTGGAAAATATTTCTCTGAAAATGATTGTTTATATTGCTTATAAAAAATAAAAATGAAAAATATTTTCACCTTCCATGTATATATTTAGATATTTTTGTCACGAGAGTGAAGATGTTTTTCATCATCTAGTTATCTCAAGTGATATAAGCAATTATTTTTTAGGAAAATATTTTTCAAATCATTCATTTTCAAAATAAATGGAGCATAATTATCCCCTTTTGTTAACTTCAATTTTTGGTACTTCTAGTGGAACTTTTGCTTAATACAAGGACACCCAAATTGTAGAAAACATGAAAAAAGCTAACGTTTAAAGTCGCATCAATATTGTTTTTAAAGCTGTCCTTTTTTCATTTTTTGATAATTCCTCGTAGTGTTTCTACACAGCCTTGAAGGGAGCTAAATGAATCTCTTAAACAACTCGATGAAGTTTGTCTAAGTTATAGATGTTAGGAATATATATTAGGTATGCAATTTGTCTAACTTCCACATCTTACCTACCCAAAGTAGAACTACCCACATCAACAACAAAGGGATGTGGAAGTAAAATAAAGCATGTTGGCTATACAGTTAAATTTAATCTGAACATTAGTATTTGTTCCTTACCGAAAGAAAATCTTTTGATTATGAATACGTGAGCAATGTTGCATCATACGATTTTACTTGAAATCGGCGCATTATTGCAATTGTAATGGCAATAAGTATATCGAACCGAAAATTTGGACGAGCATGTTTTGGGAATATGAATGGGAAAACATTATTTGAATATGAATGCCTATCGAGGTGATCCCCCATTGCTCAGACGTGTGCCACGATCCATAAGCCCAAACGGGCCGGATCCGGCCCATGAACTCCCCCGTCCAAAACGAAACCCCAATTCGACAGCTATAAATACCATCGTCATCGACTGAACCCTAGGCCATTTTGTGCAACTCCGGAAACCCTAGCTACCAGACCGCCACTTCAATGGGTACTCTCCTCCTCCTCCGTCTATCTGCGTGCGCTTTGCACTAGGAGCCGTCGTGCGGTCTCCGTCGAGTTTGTTAGCGTTTTTGAGTTCTCGATATTGTCTAGGTCCGGCGCTCTTTGTCGGAGCTTCGTTCGTGGCTAGGCTTATGCGGAGAATCGTTCTGCTTGTAGACGTGCATTCAGCTCTTGGTTCGCGATAGGCTTGTTAGCATTTTCGTGTTTGTCGTGGAGTAGATTCGTGGATTTAGGTGAACCCGAGCTCGAGTGATCTGCAAAATCATTGCGTTGGGTATGGGAACGCCGTTTCCACGCTTGGTCGTTGCTTCGCGTTTATAGGAGAGGATTCTGTATGTGAAGATCGAAACTTTCGACGAATCAAATAGAGATGTTCGAGATCTGTCCTTTTCTCTCATTGTGTAGTGCTTCGTTGTTTCGTGTTTGTCTGCGGCCTGGTTTTATGTGCGGTGCTTCGTTGTCGATTTTTCTGGGTTTGATGTTCTGATATGGTTTGCTGTGTCTTTTAGGGGCTTACAAGTACGTGTCGGAGCTATGGAGGAAGAAGCAGTCCGATGTGATGAGGTTCTTGCAGAGGGTTAGGTGCTGGGAGTACCGACAGCACCCTTCTATCGTGCGAGTCACCCACCCTACACGCCCTGACAAGGCCCGTCGTTTGGGTTACAAGGCCAAGCAGGTAAAATTACGATACTCCAATTGGTCTACTCGAGTTGCTCCTCATTGACCTCTAGAAAGGATGATTTGTTTATTTTGGTGTTTTGTGTCCTTTAATTGTCACTGAGATGGTAGCTGAATGGTTGCTTTTTGGTCACATTCCTAAGACCTAGAAAACCTTAGCCTGCAAGGTTGTTTATGTACTATTTTCGAAGTCCATATTTGATGTATCGTTCATCCTTGGTTTGACTTGTGAGTATGAATTAAAAGCTTGTTATTCACCTGACTTTGGCTGACTGGGGATTTGCGTTAGCTGGTCAAGCAGCGTCATGATACGTTTACTTCCTCGAGGAGGATGTTTGCGTACTATGATTAGATGCTTCCTGAGACCAGCTATATAAAAGCAAGTCGATCATCTGACCGAGTAGGTTCTCTTATTTTGAACTTTCTTTTGTCTCGATCGATACATTAAAAGTTCCACAACTTCTATGTTCCTGGAGCTATTATCTGAAGGGTTCTCTTAGTTTGAACTTTCTTTTGTCTCGATCGATTCATTATAAGTTCCACAACCTCTTTGTTCCTGAGGAATGCCTTCCTTTTTTGGGATATGCATTTTCTTATATGGCTTGGATTATTTGATGTTTTATCCGATTGATTACATGGGTTAAATGCCTGTTGTCTGATTATATAAGCTGAAGGTTTTCCATTTCTTTTGGGTCATGGGTTATTCTGTAATGCAGCATATCGGCGTTTTGATTTTATGCTTGTTTAGATAAGAGGTTTTTGACGTTGTGCAATTTTTTGTAAGCCAACTCTTTAGAATCTGACTAATTTAAGTGATTTCAGGGTTATGTGGTTTATCGTGTCCGTGTAAGACGCGGTGGTCGCAAGAGACCTGTTCCCAAGGGTATTGTGTATGGTAAGCCCACAAATCAGGGTGTTACTCAACTAAAGTTCCAGCGAAGCAAGAGGTCTGTTGCAGAGGAACGTGCTGGCAGAAAGTTGGGTGGCCTCAGGGTCCTCAACTCCTACTGGATCAACGAGGTTTGTATATACTCTTATGGGCTTTTTTAATTCTTTATATAATTTTGTTGAGCTATATTTTGTCTGTCATAAGCTTGTTGAATTGCTCACTTTTGAAATTTATGTTTTCATTGCAGGATTCTACCTACAAATATTTTGAGGTAATTCTGGTTGATGTTGCCCACAAGACCATCCGTAGGGACCCGAGAATCAGTTGGCTCTGCAATCCTGTGCACAAACATAGGGAGCTTCGGGGCCTTACTTCTGCTGGAAAGAAGTACAGGGGTCTCCGAGGGAAGGGCCACAATAACCACAAGGCCCGCCCTTCACGCAGGGCAACTTGGAAGAGGAACAACAGCCTGTCTCTGCGCCGATACCGTTGATCTGGCCTCATTGCTTGTCAGATTATTTTTGTTTCTGGATATTTGTTGCAGTACTTTTGTTTCCTGGATTTTTCTCAGGGGCGTAGTATTTGTCAAGCGGATTGTGAAATTTTGGAGATCAAACTGTTTAAGAGCATGTCCTATTTGATAAAATACTTATATTGCCTATTTACTCTTGGTGCTTATTGCATTTCGGTTCTGTCTTGATTAATGCTTAATGAATCTATCCCTTTTGCAATAGAAATGCGTTGCCTGTTTTTAAGGTATGTATGTATTGCCAAACCGTCCTCGTACGGTTCAGGTGCAAGCAGTCGTTTCCTATTTTTTCTCAACCCAGAAGAAATAGCTGTGTGCTTCTTCAACTGGAATATCGGCTTTCCTTACTCAAATTTATGGCCACTTCGCCTGTGGCGTTTTGATTCGAGGATTGCTTAAACATTTTCTTATACATTGATTTCTCAATTGGTTTCTCTGCCGAACCCGTTGATCATGGTCGAGTTCAGTAGGTCTCATTTCCTCCGCTTCATACGTCTACAGTTTATCGACCACCTCCTTCCGACTGTTTACTATATTTTATCACATTTCACTAAACATTGTCTTAGACCTCACCTTGTAGATGGTGGACTTGGGAATTGCATTCGTCTCATATAATCATTCATTGTTTACTCCAATGGCCTCAACCCAAGTACTTGGTAGAGGCGGATTTTGAAATTTCGATGCTTGAAAGGCGTCACTTTATGACCCATACTCAATTTCTGTGCGGCTGAGATACAATAAAAGCTGAAGCTAGCTAATAATGCTGGAATGTTGCTTCAGAAACTTTGTCATCATCAGGGCCCCGAGGCACGTTTGGAATTGTCTTCATCAATGACTTCCGCAATCTCAACGAACCGGCCCTTCTCTATAGAAAGCTGTGCTGCAACTCCCATGGCCACTGAGATCAGCCCATCTTGCAAATCTACGGCAGGTGCACGCATACCTTTAGCCCTAACTGCATCCAAGAAGTTCAGGTGCTCCAAGTAGCTTGATCCGTGATGCAGGCCGTCATATCTACAACAGAGTCACATTGGTTAGGTTGGCATTTGCTGTCTGTGGCGAAATCTGGGCCTCGAATAAAGAAAAGGGTAAGTTGGGTAGCCTACTTTATTCGGTCATCTGCCGCTGTTAATGTTTGGACGCCCTCTCTGCCAGCAGCTCGAGAGCCAAATCGGACAATGCTCTCAGGAACGAATGCCTCACCCTGTTGGACGATTGACTCACTACTTAAAGAAAAGACAACCGAAAATATGCTACTTCACACACATAGTCAGACAAAGATGAGAGAGAGAGAGAGAGAGACCTTTCCGATATCACCCACGACAGCTATTTCTTGCCCATTCTTGCTGCCTTCAGCAAACATGCAAAGGTCAAGCATGCCTCGTGAACCATTCTCAAACTCGACAATAACATAGGCGTTGTCAATTATGTCTGGGACCTGAAAGCATCCATCATAGCACAAAATAATATGCAGATAAACCACTGAATTCAATCACAAGGCTAGAGCAGACAGGTAGTTTTGAAATCTACAGCTTCAAAGTCTACTACGGTCTCATGGGAGTGAGCTCAAGGGAATGACAATCTTAAATTTTTTTTGGTGTCCCAAGCCATAGAAGGAGCCAAATGGTCCCAATGAGAGATTGAGAGATGGTTCAAGGCAATGTCAATCATAAGATACGTCCTCTTTGTCACTTATGCTATTGCCTAGAGCTCTTCCCTACACAGTTTCTTCACTGTCATCACAACTGAAAGAAAATCAAATTTGCTCTTCTACATCTGATGGCAAGCAATTCACAGCCATTACCTTAATTTGAAACATACATGGTTGATAGGTTAACAAGGAATTTACCTTCCCATCATATATTTCGTCTTTGTGATTAACATCAATCGCTCCGGAAGCCATCACACGAACAGGATTGGCCCCAGCAAATAGTCTCATCAGATCGAAAAAGTGGCAGCATTTCTCCACCAAAGTCCCTCCTGTGTTCACATTGAACCGATTCCAATTGTGTACCTGACAACCGCAGAATAGATTATTCGCTGCTCATGAGTGCATACTTGATACTGACTTAATGACTTGTATTACCTTGACGAGAAAGGGGAAGCGATGTTCCCGGATAGCCACCATTTTGACCTTTCCAAGAGCACCGCCCTTGACTATTTCAATCAGTTTAGCAACAGGTGGCATGTACCGGTATTCCAAACCAACCTGCACCAGCATCTCTGGCCTTCCCTTGGCAGCTTCCACCACCTGGTTACATGAAGCAAATCAGTCAAATTATCAAATTAACATGGAAAGACTGTATAATCCTGATGAACTGAGCTTGTGATGTCATTTATCATTCAAGGCTGCAAGTATATCTAGAAAAGTGGAAGGTCCAAAGTCGCAAATCATTCCTTCTTAAGAAACATCGTTTCAGTCGGTTCTCTTTAGCCAAGAGACTTAGAGTTTGTTGAACACAATTTATTGTGCACCCCTTATGAAACAGCACGAAGAGAGATCAACCATCAGAGATGATAATGAGGTATTGATTGGATCGTCATTTATCATCAGACCTGCTGAAATTGTAGTAATGTGAAGACAAGTAAACAGAACGTTTTAGAATTAGGGTCAGAGAGGAATTATTTATATAGAAAGGAAGAGGACATGGACGAACAGACTGAGAGAGGACATTAGACACCTACTAGTTTATATCGTCTCATGTTGCTTCTAGTGCAGAGAGTCTCTTTCTGTAGCACATCTTATGGGAGTTATAAGCAAACTGACCTCCCGGCAATGAGCAACTGTGGTGCATAATGGCTTCTCCACAAGGACATGACGTGCCTTTGGGTGGTTGATGATGTCGATAAGGATATGATGATGGGTCATGTTTGGGGAAGATACAACCAGCACATCGCAGAGCCCACTGTCTAGCAGCTCTTTATGTCCTGAGAAAACCTGTGTATCTCGCAGTCACAGCTAGGCCATTTTGGTTCACTATTTGTCAAATATAACCAGAAAACATGCTGCAAATGAAACTCTAAGCCAACTTTAAGCAATGCAACAACAAATGAAGTACCAAGGAAATGTAGACACCCCAGGTTGGACCTCAGAAACAATCTAGGGCGTGACTTTGGATTAACTAAAGGAATATAGCAGAGCAGTAAAAGCAAACCACCAATAAATTCCATGGAAAATCACGGTGCCATGACGGACATAGAGAAAATCTAATCCTTTAATCATCGAAGTAAATGAAACTTGAATTGTAAAGATAAGCAGCTGTTCAGGTGTATCACCATTAGCTCAACCTTGGAACTATAACGGTTTCATCTGTCCAAAATTTGTGGAAGTGAACCAGACATCCTTCTGATACTCAAATTTATTCAACCGGGAAAAAACGGCAGCCATTTGTACACCATGTTTCTACCAGTTAAGCTAACTCTGAACCTCGTCTCTCCCTCTATCGCTAATGTGAATGTGGTTGTCCACTTACTCTCTTGTTTCTTTTCTTCGATTAGCAAAACAACTTCTTGCCCCAACTATCTCTCCGACTACAATTTGCAAGGCAATTTGAATGAACATAATCACGGCCATTCTACAACTTAGGGTCGAAAAACACGGGTTAGCTATCCCACAACAATAAGTCTCGATGTGATAGTAATTTCCTCAATATAGGCAAGTTACTTTTGTTATCAAGTCAGTAATTTTTCCGAGACTATTAGTCCCGGAACCACAGAAAAACCAAGAAACGTATATGTCCCAATCTAACTCACAAAAATCCTTCTGATATCTACTCGACACAGTCCAATTTGATTGCCCAGTTAGTCTAATTGTTAATGATCGGTCCTCGCGTCGATGATTGATGGAGAAAATTCTTAATGCCCCAAGAACAATATTACCCAGAAAGAAAAACAGAGAGACAAGGGAAAAAAAAAACAATACCTTCAATGGCCAACCAAAAGAAGCAGAGAGATCGAGAGCGAGCTGCTGAGAAGGGACATGAGGGTCAGCTATGGCAACGACTTTGACGCCAAAGGGTTGAAGATGGTGCAAGTTGATCAGGTGCTCTCTACCCATCATCCCTACTCCGATGATTCCATACTTCACGATACCGTCACCTTCCATGGCTCTTGGTGCTCAAGAAAGTTCCGATTTTTGGGTCAAAACCGGGACTCCCTCAGTCCCACCACACTACTCACTTCTCAAGTGGAATCTGAATCGTCGTAATAGGAATGACCAGGTGCAATGAATGTATGATCGTGGGGTCCCACGTTCGCCCGATGTCCGGACATTCAAATTGCGGGAATATGCCAGAAAGTCTCGCAAGTCGAGATCTTTTTCTCGACGTCGCAGAGTGGAGTTTTCTTCGAATATACAGAGGAGAGAAAATTGCCCTCGTGAGCATGCGAAATTTTTGATTCCTTCTTTATCTGAATGCGCTTATTTCCTATAGAATAACTGTGGGTTTTCACCAGCTCATTGAATTACCGTCCAAATCAAGTGCATATACATAACTTAGACTTTGGAAATTTCTATGGTACACAAGTTTGCTGCGCTACCGCTTATTTTAAAACTCTTTTACACTCGATCATAATAAATGGGTGTAAAAATTCAAAATAATTTAAAGATGTATTTCGACATTTTTGTATAATTTCCATAAAATGTAGTGTCGAATGATAAAACTAGGAAATGAAAGAAGTGCCCCTTTAAACTAGACCAGCTGATGAGGAGAAGTTTATTCTATCATGTTGGTACTATTATTTGATATATTAGTCATCTTAACTGTTGATCAATGTGAAGTGGGTAGGTTTTGAAACTTATTTTCAAGAGTCAAACTAGAGTACATATAAAACAAGATTAAAATGAGAATACATTCGAAAATAGGATTTTCATGCTATCATTTCCATAGTGCACATACCTCGATGATCTCCGCCATTAATCAATGTGAAATGGGTTAATTTTGAAACTTATCTACCGAAATAACGATTGAATTAAAGTGAGGAGTCAAACGAGAGTGCATTCCACATTTCATGATCGGAATGCAAATGGTGACCTCGGAAATGACCGGAATATACTTGACACTCGACAGTTAAGCCAAGAGGTAACTGCTTTTTTCAGTTTCCATCGAAAAACTGCTTTTCATTTTACCGACCCATCAATAGAATTCAAGAATCTACAAATTTGGCAGAGAAAAACTCCATCTTTTCATCAAAGCAGGATGCAAATTTCCAAATTGTCCGGACCCATGTCCCCGGACTTGGGATTTGTTGCATTCTCTCATCCGCTACACCAGTCCACGTGGCAGGACCAGATCCTCCGGGATCTGGTGAGACCACCCAACGCTGTCGTCTCTCGAATTTGCAATGGAAGCAGATGTCGCGATTTTCCATCCTCAAGCAGATATATATATTTTCTTCACCAGATAAAGCATCTCCATGGGATTTGAGTGATGCCCATCAATGGCAGCTTCAGCCACTCGTCGTAGGTAACGCAACCCACCCGAAAGGAACCACCTTTTCGCGGTGGCGGCTGGCGGGTTGTCGCCGCCGGACATTTTGTACGGGGAGAGAGAATGGCGTTCGCGAAGAAAGCAGCTCAAGTCCTGGGAGTAATTGCTATCGGGTCCTTCAAGTCCTCGAGATTTGCCGGGCGGTCCGTTGATTCGAGGTCTTTCACTTCTCTTGCCCACGGAGTCCACGTTTTCCATTGCCCCGTGAGTTTCAATTCAATCCCTCCAATTTCCTCTTAACCGAGAGCTGGTTTTGATCAGCTTTCTCATCATTTTCAGTTTACGGAAGAAGGCTCCCACCTTTTTCTTCTTTTGCATTCTGAGATTTTGATGTTGTTCGTGCATTGAAGCATTTTTAAGACGTGTCGTGGATTCTTATTTGTGTGGTTTCGACCTCTTCATGAAATTTTGTGAATTTCATGGTGGTTGGTGATATTTTTTGTGCTTGCTGAATTGTGTATTGAGTTGGGAGTGCGGAGCTTGATGGCTAATGAATGTAACAGGATGAGGTTGGAATCGTGGCGAAGCTATCAGATTGTATCGCTTCCAGAGGCGGGAATATACTTGGGGCTGATGTTTTCGTGCCCGAAAATGAGAATGTTTTTTATTCCAGAAGGTATATGTCTTGTTCATTTAGTTTTTCTCTTTTATACATTCTGTGTTGTTGCTTCTCTTTTTTGTCATTGGGTTCTGGTGAAGTGTTAAACTGTTCTGGCCAAAAAAAAAAAAAAATTGCCACAATGAAGTTAGTGAATTAGTTCTTTGTGACTTGAGCTGGATGCAAGTGCAAGTTTTTTATGCAGATGATTCTTGGTTTGCCTATTCTGATACATGTTAATCTGCGAGTATGGAGGAAAGTTATTCACGATTCAATTAGATTCTAAGTACCCTCTTTCTAATATGGCTAGGCTACCCCTCTTCTTGGTTTGCCTATTCTGATACGTGTTAATCTGCAAGTCAGTTTAGCAGATGGGATGGTTGCTGGTTAATCATGTAATATGCGTGGGTTATGTTTGGAGGCTGATAATGGGTGTTTTTATTAACTTTCCTGATAGGTACCATCCGTTTCAATTATCACTTGACTATCTTTGTAATGGAATGTTAAATTGTTAGTGCAACATTATGGAAATGAATAAAGTAAATTAGTTCTTCGGGAACTGGATGCAAATGCAAGTTTTTCTGCAAATGATCCTCCGTTTGTTCATTCTGTTACACGGAAATATGCAAGGATGGAGCATAATTATTCACGACTCTTTGGAGCCATGTATTTTCAATGAGTCTCTGTGGTCAGTTTAATATTGGAGATTTAATTGATGTTGGTTTGTCGTGTAATGTGCATGGACGTGCCTGAAGGCTCATTTCAAGTGCGCTTATTATCATTCTTGATAGGCACTATATATATTTTTTATCACTTCTTGAATTCTGAGCACCTTTGCATTTTTTCTTCCTCGAACTTAATAGTGAGTTCATTTTTGACCCGATTAAGTGGCCACGGGGAAAAGTGGATGAGGACTTCCTCAAATTGTCCAAGACATTCAATGCAATGAAATCAGTTGTCCGTGTTCCAATTTTAGATTCCAAGTACAAGATTGCTGTTTTTGCTTCAAAGCAGGTTTGTATTACAAGACCAATCATCTCTATCTTTCGTTTTGGCCTGCAAATTTTCATATTTGCTGATTGATCAAATTGCAGGACCATTGCCTGGTTGATTTATTACATGGATGGCAGGATGGGAGACTTCCTGTGGAAATAACTTGTGTGATAAGGTGAATTTCTTGTCTATGTTTGACCGATCCGCATGGTTGTTTAAACAATTTGAATTAATGACGTAGTTTTCTTGAACAGTAACCATGAAAGAGGCCCAAACACCCATGTGATACGATTCCTTGAGCGGCATGGCATTCCATATCATTATTTGCAGATGACTAAAGAGAACAAGAGAGAGGAAGAGATGTTGGAATTGGTCCAGAACACTGACTTTTTAGTACTTGCCAGGTATATGCAGGTAAATAAGCTTCTGTAATGTGATTTATTATCACACTGAAGTTACGGTAGAAAGTATCTCGCTGTGGATGATTTTGTCATTTGATTTGCAGTTGAAATAACACATCGCTCTCCTTTCGTTCATCATTCCAGAATCACTTGTCAATGCTATCGTCCTCTTTTAGTCACTGCTAATGCGCAGCTGAATCTTTTCCTCAGATACTCTCTGGAAACTTTTTGAGAGGCTATGGGAAGGATATAATTAACATTCACCATGGCCTTTTACCCTCATTTAAAGGAGGAAATCCATCTAAGCAGGTTAAAAAATTATTAACTCAGAGCTATACGATTTTCAATTATTTCATAGTTTCATCCTCTGTGATTTTAGTTTTTCCTGATTTGCTTGCTATATTTTTAGGCTTTTGATGCGGGTGTCAAATTAATTGGAGCAACAAGTCACTTTGTGACAGAAGAACTTGATGCAGGGCCCATTATTGAGCAAATGGTAAGCACTAACTTTCCGCCCCGGTATGGTTTTTGCCTCCATATGTTCTTCAGGAGACTTGACAGATTAAGGTTCATGCCAACTAATAGTTTCTTACACTCAGAAGGACTTTTATGTGGGCAAAATAGGCCTTTGGTGTCTCCTTAACTACCTGAAGTCTGTATACACATAGGTTTCTATGGACGTCAGTAAAGTTTTCTAGCAACTGAATCTTGAGTCTATTTTGCCTTCTGCTTTAATTTTTTCTTTGTGCCTATGATTTCTCTTCCATATGACAGTGTTTAGATCTTTTTCAATGTAAAACCTATCAAATATAAGGGCCAATCCCTAGAGACTTCATTAGACTCTCGGCTTGCTTTTGACACCAAGTATAATCATCTTAATGATTCTATCTTTTGCTGGAACCGAATACTAGTCATGAAGTCTCTACCGAAGGTGAAGAAGGAATCAGCGAAGCAGAATGGACCTTTATATAACCGTTCTCCGCAATTGTTTATCCAAGACCTTGAGCATATTATGAGTAGAGAAGCACTGAGTATGAGCATGTCTAAACCTTAAATACAGAGATCCAAGATCTCAATAGTTGTTGCCTGTAGAATTTTCTCATTGGATTATAGAGATTCTCAGTATAGTTATGATCTTTAAGTGTTTTTAGATAATGCCTTGTTGGACATTTGCTTTAAGATCTTCAATTTTCTGTTCCCTTCTTCTCTGGTCAAAGAAAGAAGGATTTGAAAGGAAATTGAGGACTTGCTTATGAAAGGAAAATGTTTTTTTAACCCATGAGGTTGACTGAGTGGTCAAGAAACTTGTGCCTGTGCATTAGATGCACAACACCAGTTTGATTGTGCACGGTATCAATTAAAAGCAACCACACAGTCGAACCTACCCACCTGGACTTTGGCCTGTTTCTTACCTGCCATAGCCAGTACCTGATGTTATTAGAATATCTCATGGCGCAAGGTTTTCTTACTGGAAACAAGAATGGTGATTCGTTTTCCTTAATTTGATTGTCTTCATAAGCAGTCGGCTCTGTCCATCAGCTTTGGCTGTATATTGTGCTCAAGATCAATAAGGATCTTCGTCATAACTTCAGATTTTATTTGTTTACCAATGTCAAGCTAAGACAGTTTTGTCCACAAACTTCTAAAAGATTCAATTGGCTTCTTGTCCAAAAAGTTCATCTAATGAGTCTTGCTTTCTAATAACTTTCTGGACCTTTTCAATTGTAAGCTGGTTGTAATATTTCTTCTCTCAAATTGCAGGTTGAGAGGGTATCTCACAGAGATAACTTGCATAGTTTTGTGCAGAAGTCAGAGAACCTCGAGAAACAATGTCTTTCGAAGGCGATAAAATCATACTGCGAACTACGAGTATTACCTTACGAGAAGAATAAGACTGTTGTATTTTAAAAAGGGGAGACGCAGTTCATGCAAACTGCAATGTCTGTGACAATTACTCACTTAGTATTCATTATCACAAACATCTCATCCTGCGAAAGTATTAGAGATGTCTCCCCATCTGTTGCCGTCACTACACTTGCTTTTATGATTCACTTGGATGAAAATTGAGTAAAGCTGATCTGTAAATTTATTGTTGCTGTGAGATCCAAATGTAAAAGCTGCTTATTTTCATCTTGAGAAGTACTGTCATTAAGATTTCATTTTGTGCCATAAGAGTGATGTCAAAGCAAAGGGCAATACCAAAAAGTGTTTCTTAATACCATGCTCCTAAGAGAAGTACCCAAGTACAGTGCTCAAAGCTTGTGTGGACAGTTGTCTTGCTTTTTCTGCATGTATTGGGACAATGGAAGAGGGGGGAAAAGATATTTACTGTCAAAAGATAAACAGGCAACGGATTCAGACTCTCACATTAGTGGAGTTTCTTTGTGTCCTGTTACTGAAACACACACCTTCAAAAACTCATATACTGATGCTGCTACTGATGTTTAGAAGCTCCGGAGAGCACTCGGTAGCTTCAAACCGGTTACCGTGACGAAGCAGGTTGTGAATCGCATCAGCCCATCTCTGCTTATGGGCCTTATTCTTGCACTTGAACTCTAGGAAACCCTGTGCAGTTCTGAGACCAAAGAAGACTTCTTCGGGGTTGTCTCTTTCTTTCCTGTACGGCCAGGCGGAATTCTCATCGCACAATCCATAAACTATGCCTGGTAACGGTATAGAAATGTCAGACACTGAGTTGATGATGGCGCATATATGCAAATGAAAAAAGCTATGATTTCCAAGTCACTAACATTTGCTGTTCGTCGAGAATGCGCCACCAATGTGCTTGTTCTTTAGCTTAAGAATGACCTGACAATACGCATCTAGAGTTTTAGTGCCATTTCTTCTTTCTCTTCGTAAGTTTGTGTGTCAACTCCGCAGTAGAGAAAGCTACTTACCTGGGACTTTTTGTTAATGTACACAGACGCATGCTTCATTTGAAATAATCCTGTAAAATTCGATGGAGATGAGTCAAAGCTCGACCTTAATAACGGTAATGGCTCATAGCATTAAGTCAAACCGTTGGTATGGTTTTATACAGTGAAGCTACTATCCTCCTCCAGGTAATAACATTACCTTTTGTTGTGTGCTGCCAAAGTTCGCCTTCGCAGGGAGTAGTACTGCTTTCTTCGATGTGGCTGCGAAGAGTCATGATGGTATGTGTTTCTGCCATTCCCCTATCATAGGGACTTATTGCGGCGTTCCTCCTTGCTTCATTTCTCCTTCTTACTTTCAGCGCCGCTTCTCCTCTCAAAGCTGAAGCAAGGTAAAGCAAAAATCAGCCAAACATCACCACTTTGTGCACTGATTTACATGAACTTCAGTATATAAAACCTATTGATTGCAGTACCTGTAGCAGCGGCTGCTATGAGAGTCATGAGATCTCCCGCACCATGTATGTCCACAGCTGATTGGACAACAGATGCCACTCGATCATGCTCAGCTCCGGCTAGTTCAGCTAGTTCGACACAATGTGATGCTAGTAGTTCTGTGGCCGACGCCAAAGCCACACTCATCTTTGAATCCGAATTGGAGCTTTGTGCTGCAGCCACAGCAGCCAAACCAGCAGCTAGCCCGGCAATAGAAACAGCGGAGTGCACATGGGCGTTTTCCATGCGCATGCTCTCTTTCTTCTTCATCATGTTCCTATCGTGCTCCTTATGACCATGGTGGTGGTGGAGATGGTGGTGGAACCATTTCCCAAAAGACCCCGTCCTCCTACCATGAACTGAATTTATAACCTTCGCTGCCTGTACAAGAAAATGCAAATCAGCAGGGTTGCTCGGTACAATTTGCAAACCAACCAAGTTTCAGACCAAAGCCAAAGTGAACCATTTGTACCACGGGACACTTCGATTGGCAGAGTGCAATTTCTGTATGGACCACATGCATAAATAGAGACTTTTCATGTGTAAGAAGTTGAAACACGCTCGACAATTCATGTGAGAGCTATCAGATCAGAGAGTATGGAAATCTCTTTTCGCTACCGATCAAATAGGCTTTGGTTTTGTATTTCCTTGAACACCCTCCTAAATCCTAATTCGTAAGCCGCTGTCTTATCCTCTATACAGAATCATGAATGTGAACCATGACGGCAGAGACAAAAGAAGGGAAACTGTGACTCACAAGAAACTGAGGAGCAGCAGGTGCCTGTGGCTGTGGACATGTATTGAGGTTCTTGTTATGTATTGTGTGAATGTCGTTCCTTCTGTGAGCCAGAGCTTTTGAAACCTCCGATGGGGAAAGGCTCCACGACCTCGACAAGAACTCCATCGGCTCCTTTGGCGTCTGTGGTTGAGGGACCGAAGGCAGCGACGACGCCCCTTTCATTTCCTCATCCTCTTCCACGTTTTCCAGCTTGAGGGAAGAGTTGAACTTCCAACTGAAGTGACGCACACCATCCATAACAATCCTGAAAGTTATTCCTTTTTGTTTGTCTCTCTTCTGAGAACCATATAGCTTTCGCCAAGTTCAATTCAGACTACTTCAGCCACTCCTGCTGCAACAAACAAGTTAAAAAGTCAGCTGAGTTCAGCGCTTCGGAAAAAGGGTAAACTTCAAGAAGAGAAACTTCTAATCGAACAGAGATCTCCCGAATACTCGCTGCGAAACTTCGAGATACAGAGCCGAACAAAATCTAAAGTAGAAAGAAAAGCAAAGAACGGAAATGACCCCTTATGCTTCAGATGGGAATGTTGAGCCTAATCTGACTGAGAAAATGGAGACTCCTTTCCAGACGTTAAAAGCTTGAGAAAGAGACCAGAACACATGAAATGGTCCTCGCAGAAGTATGAACCAAGCGGCTTCTCAGCAACCACTCATGTCACGCACAATCTCTCAAAGCCAAGAAAAGACTCAACCTTTATATATCCATAAACAAAGATGGCCTGAAGCAGGGAACGAAGGAACAGGGCAGCAGGGGAAACAAATCAATTTTCTTGTGCTTTGAAGCGGGCCCCAATTTTGGTTGTATGAACCATACAAAACCCGCCTCGCGAAACCCGAAACTGACTATTAAAATTCCAAATGAAGTAACATAAACAAAGGACACACCCAGAATTAGCGGAGGCTGTTCCATCACAACGGTACAAGCAAAACCGGCAGGTGACCATCACAAGAACATTTGATTAAGTGTGGGGGGGAGAACATCATTGCGAGGAACAGACCATTCGGAGCGATGCGTTAAATTAACGGCGGGGTGCATGATGCTTCGCGGGTAACGAGATCGATGACTTTCGGTGGATTGGGTCTACAGTCCCCAAAAGAGTGCGTGCAATACCGACCAAAAGTCACCGTGCATGAACCCAGTGACCGGACCGGCTGTCGGAACGAGCGGCAAGAATGTTAAATTCTTTTCTCACCATGATCTTTGGACGGTAGCGTTCCCGGAACACGACAAAGTTTCACCCCGGGCCGGTGGGGGGCCCGATCCTAGACGCCTGTTCATTTCGTCCCTAAAGAAGAAAAACGAATGATGACCTTTTGACGTGTTATCTAGGGACCAGCAGCCCTGTTGGCTTTTCACCTTGCACTGTCCATGCAGAAGTTACCGAGCCAGGGACACTTTCCTCAATCAGCAAAAGTGCTTAAGCAGCATGTTCTTGTGTAATGTCGTGCACGGACAGTGATCGAGAATCCAATGTCTTATATGTCACGGGAACAAATGCTGTGCCTTTGTATGGCGTTGAACGAGCACATTTGAGGAAATTAGGATTCTTGGTAAGTTGTCGACGTTGACGCCTTAACAACCGAAACAAAAAAACCAGGAAGAGAGGAGCCAAAGTGTTGATTACATGTTCCTTTTGGTGAATTATTAGTCTTAATCCTGTTAAATTAGTCCAAAGCATGATCTTTACAGAGCTTAGGGGTTGGAAGTTTGGTGAAGTGCTGAAGGCAGTTTTTGATGGAGTAGATAGATGTTAGGCGTTGGTTGCATCATTCCATTCAATATTATAATATATAGGTAGATGGACTAGACCGAATGATCCTACCCTTTGTGGGTGCTCTTACAATTTACAGAGAAGCACTTGTTTGAGAAATTAACGCAAAAGTACAGTCCAAGTGCCATTTTGTGTCAAAAGTTACGAAACGTACACTTAAATGCTAAGATCGCAAAAAAATGATCAATTAAGTGCCAATAGCGAGAGTCGTTTTGGCATTATTTTGCCATGTCAGTACCCAAAACGACGTCGTTTCGACCCCAACTCGCCGGAAAAGTGACAAGTCAACATTTTGGTCGGATTTTCTCGCTGTTGGCACTTAACTGATCTTTTTGCTCCGATCTTGGCACTTAAGTGTACCTTTCGTAACTTTTGGCACTTAAGTGTCCTTTCGTGTCAAGTTTTGGCACTCTAAGGGTCCGACTGTCAAAAATTAAAATTGCATGTACCCTAAAGAGAAAATGTGGGGAATGCCGCAACTTTTGGCCAAATTTACCCGGTGAGTGGGGTTTCAAGATATATCAATCATTCATGGCTCGAAATCCAACTTTACACTTGGCTCGACCCAAGCACATGAGCACTAACCGGACACCTATTTTTAGCTGTTACTAAGCTAGTAACGTAAATCCGTATGTACAGTGAATAAAAGAGACCTTTCCCAACAGTGCGAGACTAAGTAAAAGCAGGGAAAGCTAGCTTTTCAAGCTAGTAAAGTAAATCCATATGTAGAGTGAATAAAAGAGACCTTTCCCAACAGCATGAGACCAAGTAAAAGTGAGGAAAGCTAGTTTATCAAACTAGTAAAGTAAATCCATATGTGGAGTGAATAAAAGAGACCTTTCCCAATAGGGCGGGATAAAGTAAAAGTGAGGAAAGTTAGCATTTCGAAATACATTTTGTTGGGAGGCACAACATAAGTGTGATACCTTTAAGAGTCTAAATTTGAACTTATCAACATTTCTGATTTGGCCCATTTTTACTCAAAAGCTTAAGTCAATGAGTTATCGACCAATTAGAATATATTAACTACTTCATACCACATCAATTTTTCGATATGAAACTTCTTTAACATAACTCACATATATATCCTAACATACTTTATACAGCAATCAAGGTTAGTTTTCACGTACTTTGACTCTCTGACTCATCTTTAAGGATATACCGTTTCATAAGAATATTCACCATTCGGGATTTTACTCTCGGAGTGGTTTCATCTGTTGTCTTCTTCTCTTCCGCGAAAAGGGGCAAAAGGAAAAGTGAACTTAGTGATATAAAAAGATGGCATGATTGATCCCACGAATGTGTCCACTTCTCTCTCACGTGAGCACCAACTATGCCCTCTGCTTCCCCCCACCATATATGATCTTCATGTCCATGATAGCACCTTTTGATAGAAAAAGCGTCCTCCTTTATACAAACCCTTTATCAGTCTCTTCAAATCCGAGGCTACGCTCTTATCTTTTCTTCATGATCTTTCGAGGGCATCAAGGAAAAGTTGGTCTCGACAGTAATTATTGTTCAGTGAGACTTCTTCTCGAGATTTCCTGCTT
The DNA here is from genome assembly GCA_014182845.1 of Corymbia calophylla. Taxonomy (NCBI): domain Eukaryota; kingdom Viridiplantae; phylum Streptophyta; class Magnoliopsida; order Myrtales; family Myrtaceae; genus Corymbia; species Corymbia calophylla. The sequence goes on from CM024696.1 coordinate 23,055,073, forward strand.
CATTCTTTCTGCTTCTCAGCTTTGAAGCTCAGGTTCACTCGAAAGGAGAAGAACGGGAAATGGTCTCGGATTTGTTTATCAGAAGATAGACTAAAAGTTAGACTCAACCATGTCCTTGAAATGCTTAAAGGAAAAGAAAGAGGTAAGGAATTCGTCCGGAGGTGGGACACCTCGTAATGTCACCTAATATATCCTCGTCAGAGGGGGAAGAAAAGTTTCTTTCGAAATTAGGAAAGTGATATATGCGAGTCATTACACATTAAAAAGGAATGCCTGATTCAACATTTCTTAGCCTCATTCTTTCTGCGTTTCCACTTTGAAGTTCAAGTTCACTCGAAAGGAGAAGAACGGGAAATGATCTCGGATAAGTTAAGAGAAGATGGACTAAAAGCTGCTTATTTACATTTGCTTCCTCTTGCCGAACCCAATTCAATGTAATTGTAGTTCAGCGACTTCAGTCGATTATGCATGTTCTTTACTAATCTTATGCTCGCACTTTTTGCGAGAGTGTCCCAAATTTTTTTTTGCCATGGAGAAACTGGTTTGAGATTTCATAATTGAAAAGGTCAAAGTTATTAATTATGCTATTCATGAAGCTAACCTGATAAGAGAACCTCTAAATTAAGGGGAAAAAAAGACCACACATGAAAATAGATCTCAACCACGGTTATCGCCAACTGTTGACGAAGTCGCTTGACCCTTTGGATCCACTATAAGGGGTGTCGGCTTGCACAAATGAGGGTCGTACAATCATAGCCATAAAAAAGAAGAAGTGAAGGTTGTACAGGACTCACCACCGCTCCAGGCCCCTTAATTTGTTCCCCCTCAATTTTCGGTAACAAGACCGCTCATGATTTGATAAATGTATCTTATATCATAAAAATTAATTGAATATATATAAATAAAAGAAACTCATCATAAAAACAAGGTTTCCCACCAACAAATAAATCTTTATTCATGAATTGGCGTTGCGTACCACAGGACAGAAGAAATTACTAAAAATAAGTACTCTTCTACTACACAAAAAGTTCCAATTCTCCATTTGGAGGATACACGTATAGAAGAAATAAAATTGACTTCACGTCTCTTATTAAGCCCATGGCCATGGCTCATGGGCCGGGCTAGATGTAACCATTCGGGTCGGGCCACCCGGCCTCTTAGAATCCGGGGTTCAAGTAAAAACGGGTCCACGACGGCGCTCGGATGGAATTCGACGGAAAATCTCAAACCCCATTAAACCCTACGTCGGCTTCTTCTCCGCTCGTCGGCTTCATCCTCGACTGTGATTCTCCGGCCGGCGCTTCATCTTCGACCGTCAAGTTGCTCGAGATTTCGCAGGTGAAGATCTCTCTCTCTCTCTCTCTCTCTCTCTCTCTCTCTCTCTCTCTCGCCTCCGTGGCGTGTCGCTTCCCGTTCTTGGGTAATCTGTCGACTGAAATCGACCGGGGTTGGACTGATGCGCGCATTTGCGTGGTATCCCGTGTTTGCTCGCACTATTTGTCTGTCCGCGATGTGCTCAGTGTATGCGCGTGGGAGAGAGGGAGCTGAGGCGAGTGCTGGTGGCTAGGAGCTGTAGATGGATAGTGTGGGTTTGCTGGCTTTGGTAGATGGAGATTTAGAAGAATAATTGCGGATTTACCTGATTCTTGCAATGTTACTTGATCGGGATTTGGATTGCAATGTGTTCAACTATATGCCGGTGTCTATTTAGTTTGTTTTGTGTGCATGTTGTTTCCTATATACGGTTTGGTCATGCTGAAACTCATCGAGAAGTCTTTCATTTGTCCGAAGAAGAAGCCAAACAGGAGATTGGAGGCGAATTTGGTGTCCGGCATTGGTGGGAAATGTATGTCACGCTGAGGATGGTAATGCCATAAGACTGGAATTCGCGAGTTTGGCGAGTTGCTTTCTCTTTGGCTGTGCTTACATGAATTGTCGTCGTCACTAAGACTGCAAAGCATGAAGTTTGATTTAGTTGTCAGATCTGCGTATATTCGGCTTGGTCTGAGGGGCATTACGGGACCTTTGCAAACACGCTCATTCCAACATGATTTTGTCCCCAGAGATCCCAAAGCCAAGCCTAAGAAGTATAAATACCCAGCTTTTTATGATCCATATGGCCCTAGACCTCCACTGTCTGATAAAATCGTACAGCTTGCCGAGCGCATAGCTGGATTGCCGCCTGAAGAACGTGCCCAAATTGGGCCTGCTCTTCAAGAGAGACTAAAGCATCCCAAGATGCAGACTATCTCTACTGAAGGCATGGATTTAGGCCCACAAGGAGGGGCAGGGGCAGGTGCAGGATCCGCCAAGGCTGAGGAGAAAAAGGCAGAGAAAACAGCATTCGATGTGAAGCTGGAGAAATTCGATACAGCTGCAAAAATTAAAGTGATTAAAGAAGTCAGGGCATTCACCAATTTGGGGTTGAAGGAGGCTAAGGACCTGGTCGAGAAGAGCCCCGTCTTGCTCAAACAGGGTGTCACCAAGGAAGAGGCAAATGATATAATAGAGAAAATAAAGGCTGCTGGAGGAGTTGCAGTGATGGAATGAGGGCTCCAACATGGAATCACTGTCAAGGGCTATATGGGCAAAGTAACTTGCATGCACTTTTTGTTGAGATGTCCTTGACAAATTGCAGCCATCTGATGGAATTGAGAATTGCCGGATGGCATTCAAGTTGCATTTATCTGAATACTTAGCTGGAACTTACCATACAGGTGGAGTACTTTGCTTGAATTTTGGTTTTACATGTTGTAAAAGTCTTAATGAATAGTTGTACGTTTCTTGTTAGATGAAGGAAAAGGTGGATTGCTGGTGTCGTAATAAAAAACTGTTGCTTATGGGGCTTGATTGGAACTAACACATTCTACATTCATGGATGTCTACGCGGTATATATTCTTGCACTGATAATGATGCTCGAATTGTCTAAACAATTTTAGTTGGGTTGATGAGATCAAATGCTCTTCTTTTTTATGTATTGGAAACAATTAGCATTATGTTTGCCATTGGCATGATGAGACAGTAATAGATATTATATTCTCGCTAGTGGATTGTGCTATCTGTGATGTTTTTAGATGAGTCGTGGCATTGCGAGGGTCGCTCAAGAGGGCGAGTTCCTTGCTTGTGGCTTGGTGAGGGTTGTTGGTCCTTGTCAAGGCCCTTGGGAAAGATGGGGCAACCATGCCATTTTGTTGCACAAATTATGAATCAGGAGTACAATCCAAGCACACAAGAAGTGAACAGAAGCCAAGTCCCGAGCACGATCTTCTGTTTATGAATCAGCGACCATATCATTATCTTGAAAATGAGGAGGAGGCTAAATCTGCATATCAGTCATTTGCAAACCAGAAGGATGTGCAGAATTAGACACAGGTAAAATATGTAAGTTGGCAACTGGAAAACAGAATACATTGTGACAATGGAACATTCACCCCTGCAATTGGCAGCATCCTTTCTTTCCATCGCACAAATGCATACTTCTCAGTATCTTTTGCCAACTGCCTAGAGCAAGACGATTCTCATTAGGTACATGCAGAACGAGTATACATAAACGGAAATAGATGACCAGCAGTCTCCACAATAGCATTTGCGATCCTTGAAGCGATGAAACGTTCTGTTGTCTCCAACAATTAGTTCCCTACCTATACTAACTTTATCGTTAACGATCCCAAGAGGCGTCCTTGCAAGATTTCTGATAAGTCCTTAAGCAATTGCGAGTTGCTCGCTGCGATAGAGCAAAGCTTGATCCTTCGCCTCTTGATCAATGTCATGGAGTACGTATCCCGTGTCCGGTACATAAAACCCTTCATTATGTTTGCCATTGGAACGATGAGAAAGTGATGGACATCGTGTTCTTGCCATCGTGCTCTCTGTGATGTTGTTTTGAGATGAGGTGTGGCATTGCGACGGTTGCCTAAGAGAGGGTGAGAGGCCTGCTGCTTGTGGCTCGGTGAGAGTTGTCGGCCCTTGTCGAGAACCCACCGAAGATGGGGGCGGCCAGGCCTTGTCATTGCGCCGGCATGGAGCTGGGTGGTGTGCCGTACAGGTTGGTTTAGTTGTAGCATGTCCGTTGCTTTGACCTGATGCGCTGTACCTACATGTGCCCTTTCATTGCACAAACTACTGATTATAATGGACAACTCTAAATATTATTTCCGCATCTTCTATTCACTATTAGGGCGGGTGCTTTGACATCTTAACGATCCGAATGGGTTGATAATAGTATGTTAGAATAATAACCAATTGATATGCGATCGGTTTAGTACATAAAAATAGTATAATGATCTTATTGTCATCGCATAATGCAAAAGTGAAACCGCGAAAATTATCTCGAAAGTTAGGAAAAAAATGACAAATCGCCAAAATATATAGAATAACTTTCGGTTTTTGTTTGAGTTTATTGCACTGAACTATCTATTACTACGTTATTATTATCACAAAGTTCAAAATGGCGCCTACCATGATTTTAAAAAAAAAAAACAAAAGTTAGAAGTCCGCTATTTATATTGCCGACTTACTCAAAACAAAAATAAGATATTTCTTTTTCATGTGGAACCAACTTCCTCCCTCACTTAGAGGCAATTACAATAAATGATAATATTTGGGGTCTATATTTCAAATTGAGAAAAAGGAAAAAACTAATCCATGAAGTCAAGAAGACCGTATTATCCAGATACCAATTCCTCGCATTCCATCGTAATACTAATATACACACACATATATAAAATATCTAGTTATATATATTGGAAAGTGTATTAATTCTATTTTATATATAATAAAATAAATTAAGTAAAAAGTAGGAAATATGGTAGAATGAGGCACGAGAGTAGAATAAACTAAATTCAAAAACACTGCTAAAATTATCCAAGAGGCCACGTCATCCTTTCACTATTTCCATCCGATTCATTTTATAAATGTAGAAAGAGTGAAATTTCGAAACATAAATATTAGGAAATTATCAAGAAGACACGAAATTTCTTTATTATTTAACTTCATTTCATGAAATATACACATTTTGTTCTAACGAGCAAACGGCATGAGAAATTATTGAAATTATTGTGTGGATGGCATTAGAGAAGTCTAGCAAGTCGCATCGGAGGTCAGCATGACACCGAGCAATTCCCCCCGAGGTCGAGAGATTGCGTTTCTGTTGCACATCACGATACTCAAAACACCCAATAAGAACCTGAAGTGATTTCGCTATACACTTGTGAATTTATTAAACAAGAACAAGCCGAGGAGCATGAAGCAAAGCACAACGCCACGAGCAGACATGGAAAACCACCCAATTACTGAAACTTAAACAAACACCAAGCACGAGAGATCTCTGTTTCCCTTTCAGGCATAGTCCTGAGAAGCGGGAACCGGGGCGTAGGACCCAATGAAGACGTCGCCATACACGAGCCCGGCGAGCCCCCCGCCGACGAGCGGGCCGACCCAGTAGATCCAGTTCTCCGAGAAGTTGCCGCTGACCACGGCAGGCCCGAAGGAGCGGGCGGGGTTCATGGACCCGCCGCTGAACGGGCCGGCGGCCAGGATGTTGGCGCCCACGATGAAGCCGATGGCGATGGGGGCAATGATCCCTATCGAGCCCTTCTTGGGGTCGGCCGCCGTGGCATACACCGTGTAGACCAGCGCGAAAGTGATGACGACCTCCATGACCAGGCCTCCTATTGCGCTCATGCCGGCAGCAACTCCATGGGTTGGTACGCTCTGCAACGAGGATTCGAGGAGTTTCATGATTTTTTTCTTCTTCCTGCAGATGATCGGAAGCCAGATGGTCGGCGAGTAAGCAACGTACCTCGGCGCTGGTGACGAATTTCAGGAGGAGGCAGGCGACGATGGAGCCGAGGCATTGGGCGATCCAGTAGAAGATGCCGGTCAAGATGGTGATGTTGCCCCCGACGGCCAGTCCCAACGTGACCGCCGGATTCAGATGGCCGCCGGAGATGTTCGCCGCGATGGATACCCCCACGAACAGCGCGAATGCATGGGCCACCGCCACCGCCACTAGCCCGGCCGGGTCCAGGGCCGCATCCGACGTGAGCTTGCCTAAACACAAACACGAAAATAAATTCCTTCAAAAAAAACCAACCCAATTATCGGGAGCACAGAAGCTCGTATATTTCGACACCGGTACACGCGACTTAGGAACGGAACGGAACGTGCTTAAAGATGCGACGACATCACGCGAACGTCGTCACGGTGCACTTGCCATAAGCGATGGCAGAGCCGACGCCGGCGAACACGAAGAGGAGGGTCGCGATGAACTCGGAGAGATAGCTCCTCAGAGAGCCTACGCTGAAGGAGTCGCCAAAGCTACCGAATGCGAGCTTCACCATGTTTGCTCGATCGCAAAACCTGAATCAACCACTTTGAGATTGAACTCGCTTGGCTGTGCTTGAGCTCGTGCTTTAGTCCCACGACGAAGACGCCCATATATAATCGCCCTAATGGCATCCTTTCGAATAGTGCCCTTCTTAATTTAATCCGTTTTCTTAATCTTTTATCGGACTAATTTAAGTATATATTAGCTAGAGATGGAGGAAGAGGCACTGCCGGCACCGGCCATGGGGCCTGGAATCGCGATGGCGCGCGGTGGTTGGGTGCCGACCAACCGCCGGTGAATTCTTAATGGTGTAATAATTGGCGATTATGGGCATGAGGACAACCAACTTAACTAGTAATTTACGTGCAACGAGACAGGCGAGAATATTATATGTGGTCTTGGAGGGAATATTCAATTATGCATAGAGGCGAAGGGGGCCATCGACCCTAATCATGTTCTCATGTCATTTTCCTCGTGAGATGAGAAGGGATGTGTTGAGGGGCGATTCGCTTGAATAGAATAGGGAGAAAGGTACGATTGAGATAAGCACCACTGTTGTCCACCAACTTCTGGTGATGATGCATAGTGAATGGAATGGAGCGGAGCGGAATGGAGTGAGGTGAGTTGCCGAATCCGACCGCCGTTGCTATTGGAGGTTTGCCATCTCGATTAATGTCGGGCTAATTTCTCTATCTCAGCTTCACCTCCTGGGGGTATGAAGATATCTCATTTTGCTTATCTCGATGTTGTGCCTTAGTACCCTATGATGAAGAAATGTAAAATAAAGACAGTTAGAATACGCGTATGAATTGTATTAGAGAAATTCCATATCAAAAAATTAACGTAGTATAGAGCAATTAATATATCATAATTAACACATAACTCTTTGACTTAAGCTTTTAAATTAATATGGGTCCAACTAAATATATTAACGGATTCAGGCTTGGGTTCCCTCTTGAAAATCTCCCGGATGAAAGTATTAGGCTTTCTGTTATGCGCGTTGCCAACAACTAGCATCGAAGCCAATGGTTACGGTTTAGATAGGTGGACGTTGTAGTGTATGAACGCAAACTCATAAGGATGAAATTAGGCTAGAAGGATAACTGCTGAAGTTCACACATGAGATGAGACTCATTGATTTAAAGTTTTGAGTGAATGTAGGTTCAATTGGATATATTGATAAACTCTTGGAAATCTCCCTGAATAAAAGTATCAGGTTTCTACCGTTGCATTCCCGATAAACGGTGAAAAGTTATAAAAGTCATGCAAGTTAAAAGAACGGGACCTCGGTAATTCATCTCAAAGGATCTCCTTTCATTAATTAAGAATAAGATACAAGACTACAATGACTTACTTAAGTCCTGCTCATGTTGATTTTTATGTAGATTTATTTGTCATCCACATCAAGTTACTGGTCAATGAAATTCACTAGAGTGCATAACTTCACGATTTTCAATCAATTGTCGAGTGAGAGCTAAATATCTTTCCTTGATCAACCGACGGATATCTCGCGCTCGTATGGGCCTACCTAAGTCCCGATTGGGCAAAATTGGGCGAATTGGGCAAGAGATTCTTGTTTGAGCCCAATCTGCCATTTCGTCTTTATATAGAAAACCTAATGATTCTAAAGCATGAGGATGATCGAACAGGGACTTTTAGGCCGAGTACCAGATCCGACCCGCTCGAGCCTTCAGTGAAAGACAGTCGTGGAATTTTTGTTAGCTGGCCTGGCCGTGCTTTCTTCCACGTCGGATGAGAGAGGTCCATGTCAGCTGTTAAATCAACGACGAGTATTGACCAAGAAGTTAGGCCTAGAAGAGGAGGATGAGTCTATGCCATACCTACATGGGCAGCCCAACCATTCCAAGGGAAAACGAAAGGGAGAAGGCTATCATTGGGTAGGGCCGCTTCTCTTTCTCTCTCAACTTTTTCGAATTTGGGAGTTGGAATCGGGGAAATGAATCCCAAGTGGTAATGCACTTTTTATCTTTCATATTCAAAGCCAATAACGAAAAATTATAGGGGTTATGGCGGGGAAAATTAGTTGTGCTTTTATCTATCAACGTGCTCTATCATTGCCTAGAAAGGTGGAATGCTTAATATTCACGTGGAGATTTCTTTTGATAATTTATCTTGAAACTAATAAGGAGCTCTCTAAACAATAAAAACCTCAATCTTTTTATTGGCAAATGTCTTTCTCTCGAAAAATACTCTCAGCTTCAAAGCCTGCTTTACTGTATTTTTCTTTTTTAGGCTTTGATTTTCTTTCTCTCTCTCGATCTAATTTGTGAGTTTTTTTTTACCTCATTTATTGTCTTATTTCTCTTGCTATTGTTGCTTTTCTTTGTTCATCATGGTGAATAAATTTACTCGCAATTGAAAACTTTGTGAAAATGTTGTCACTAGTCTCGCCAGCAGGATGTCCGGGACATGGTTCCATGACTTCTCCAAATTCAGCACAACCTCTATTCTCATGATATATGTCTAGATTTAATTTTGAAAGCTTTTTTCTTCTGATCTAAATCTAGATTTGGGAATCCTTTAAAGTCATTCAATCTATGGTGGTTCAACATGTTGTCGTTGTCATCATCTCCATAGAGCAATAGTGTCGAGAGCATGAACTAGGCTCAAACTATAAGCCATAGTTTTTGAGGGAATGATTTTGGTGTGTGCCCATCTCTTGACAAGGGCGTGCTCATAGCTACACGTTATAATCTTTTGTTTGCTAGGTTTTGTTTTGTAGCTCTTTAGGATTTATAGGGAAGCTTGGCTAACTAATACCTTGGGTTCATTTGCTTGAATGAAAGTTATTATTGGGAAATTGTTTTCTAATTTTCCATTCTTTGGCTAACGAAAAAGTAATCGATTCATAGAAAATATTTTTTATGAACCAAAAATAACAAACTCAAATTGATATTTTAGGGAAAGTGATTCCTTATCACAAGAACGGGAAAATCACTTTCCCTAAACTATCAAGCAAATAAAAATTAACTGTGTTTTGTTGAAAATGAATTTCCTTAAAGTATTTTCATTTATTACGAAATTTTCAATAAAATAGATGAATCATTTATTTGATTTATAGTTGTAATTGTTATGACAACTTATAGAAATAACAAAAGGAACATAAATATATCAAAGTGGCGTTGCCGAGGAGGCCACAGACAAACAAGCCGTCAGCGGTGGTGTCGCCATCCATATGCTCGGACGAGAAGAGGTCCGGAGACGGTTCATCCGCGGCGGTCCCGCTGCCGATGGAGGAGAGCAAGGGGAGAGAATGGCGGGCCTTTACGGCCGAGCTCTCTTTATGTGGCCCACAAGCTTGGGCCACCTAGCCCACCGGGCCCAAAAATAATTCCTCTCCGCGTCCCAACCTTTATCGGCTTCAGGATAAGAGCAAACCTGCCAACAGGAAAAAAATAAAAAAATAAAAAAGATACAAACCATTGCTGACTCTCAATCCAACTGTCCGGCGCCACGTGTCACCGCGAAGAGCAGCCTCAGATTTTTATTGGCCGAAAGGGACGACTCGGCCCAAGCGCGAGATCGGCTGCGACTTGGGAATCCACGAAAGCACCCCCGCTCCCCGCTCATCACCGCCGTCGATCGCGCGACTCTCCCCTCCGGCGAGTCGTCGTTCGCCACGTGGCGATCCCTTTCTGCTCGCGTCCGTCCGATCGGGTGGGTCCCACTCGTTTCAAATTCGATCACGTTCGCACATTTTTCCCCCCTGCGCTGAAAACGAGCACTTAGAGGGAAAATTAAAAAAAGGAAAAAATAAAAAAAGAACACAAGGAAAAAAAAAACACTCGAAACGGAACAAACATCACCCATGCGCTTTCTATCTCACTGACTTTTAATTTTTAATTTTTTTCCTCTCGATTTCAGGCTTCGACCTTTCCAACCTCTCTCTCTCTCTCTCTCTCTCTCTCTAGCCCCCTCGCCGTTGATTCGCCGAAACCCTAACTCCGTCTCGCCGGAGATTCGAATCCACCGGTGAGTTTCATTTCTCTTCGGAGGGGGCCGCTCGTCTCCTTCAGCTCTGGGTTCTGTTTGCTGCTGCGCATGGGCTGACCGTGTTTCTTCTTTTGGCTGGCGCTTCTCTGTGTGTGTGGTGGACTGTTCCAGATGACCGTACGATTAGCAAGAGTTGAGGATTGAGCGGTGGGCTGGATTCGTTCGCCGGATGGAGGGAGGTAGCGTCTCTAGACTAACTTGTTCTGGTACTGTTCATTTCCTACTTTACTTACCGAAAGCTAGAGCAGAGAGATTCATGTTGTTTTGACTGTGTTTGTTTGAGAAGTGTTGAAATTGCCGGCGTGAGGCCTTTTCCCGTTCTGTCTGCGGGTGGCTTTTGTGTTTGGATTTGATTAATTGCTGTTTCTTTTTGTTTTTGCTTGGACCTTGTCTTAGTGCGGTAGTGGCAGTCTGAAAATTGTGGTTTCATCTGACTCTGTCCATGGAAAGTAGTTGGCTGTGCGAGCGATTTTAAATTTAGGTCATTTGCGCCTCTCTCGCGCCGCTGGCAGCTGAATTTGATCATTGGGTTGAAGTAGGAGTTGTGGGCGCGTCACTTGGCTGCTCGAATTTCAGTCATCTTTGTTTACTTTTGCCAGCGGAGGGGAAATTCTCTTCTCCAGCTCGCGATAGAACTGGGCTTCTTGCTCAGGCCTTGACAGTGTTTGAGTTGTTTCTTTCCCAGTTGGTTGTGCCTCAACCTAATCATTTGCAGCAGTGGATATAATCTATAGGAATGGTACCTGTTGTCACAATGGACAGGAGATGCATTGTCATTAGTGTGTTGACTTGGATATTTTCTTTTCTTCTCAACTATGTCTCTTTTTTAACTAATCTGCACTTACAAATCAATCGAAGGGTCAGATATGGAATTTCTCGAGTACTTGTTCTTTTTGTGTTTCGGTTTGCATGGCTGCTGCATTGTTGATCATCCCGTAAGTGTTTGTGTGTCATCACAAGTTAATTTAATTTTGAACTAGTGTACAGGTGGACTTTTTAAGTAGCATTTTTCTAGCTTGGCATCTAGTCAGACTAGCTTAAGAGGGTTGAACTAACTCTGTTTGGTCTCGTGTGCGTGCAACAACAACCCATCCTTTTCCTGTCAGAGTCTGCGTTATGGCTAATATTGCCAGCTGCTGAATCTGTATCTTTTGTGAATTTTTGCAAGGGAAAGGGAATTGCTTTTCTTTTAAATACTCTTTTAAATACTCTTAGTAAATGCTTATGATGATTTGGCATGTCAGTTGTTGCATGTTTGTTTTTTCTCATCATTTTCAGCTTACATGTAACATGACCACCTTCTCTACCCTTTCTCTTCCCCTCCTTGCTTTTCCTTCTCTAGGTTTATACCCATGGATTATGATGAAAATGATTTTCAGAGCCAGAATCAGCATTTAGCTGGTGAGGGGAATGCGAAATTTTCTCCTGTATTACAGCCATATGCTCTTTCCAAATTTGATTTTGACGACAACCTTCAAGGGCATCTGAGGTTCGACAGTTTGGTTGAAAGTGAGGTTTTTCTTGGAATTGCAAATAACGTAGATAATCATTGGATTGAGGATTTCTCTCGTGGAAATAGTGGCATAGAATTCAGTACATGTGCTACAGTACCCTGCTCTATAACCAGGCATAACAATGTGTGGTCTGAAGCAACCTCGTTGGAGTCTGTTGAAATGTTATTAAAATCTGTTGGGCAGGAAGACAATACAATCAATCAAACCACCATTGTGGCAGCAGATGCCTGTAAACCTGCTACCTCTACAAAAGAAATGGAACCTAATTTGACACATGATGATAGTCTCTTTTCTAACTCAGAGGAAACTGTTAACCCAAAGTCGGCTTTAGTACCAGATGAGATGTTACAAAACTATTCCAGTATAAAGGAGGCCATGGTAGATGACCTATCTCTAGTTGAAGTTGCATCAAGGACCCATAGTGAATCACTTGTTGGTGGAATGTCAGTTGACGTGGATCCAAGTGCTCTGGATGGAAACTCTGGAGCTTTTAAAGGTGAAGGGAGTTCATCCAATAATGACAAATCTGATGATAAAATTCAAGGGGAGGTTTGTAGTGTGCAGGGTAAACCTTCTAATGATAGTGCTCAAGAAGCTGGTTCTTCTTTGGATGTGCAAGGTGATAATGTAGTTAGAGTCTCGGATCACGTCGTGATGAGCCATAACAAAGTGGAAAGCCCAATTGCTCTAAACCAGGTAAATGTCGCTGTTGAGAACGTTGATGGTTTACAGAAAGACAACGATGTGCAAGGGGAGGAGATCCTTGTAGTGAGCATGGAGGAAAGAAGAAATAGCGAGATATCAGCTGACAATGCAGTTGAGATTCCAACCTCCCATCTGGACTGTAATGCCAATTTGAGCTTAAAGGGGCAATATAAGGAGGAGGGAAATGCAGTTGGAACTGGTGTTAGTACAGACCAGAAGCCTTCTTCTACCAGACCACGGGTAATGGAAGGATGCACTGGTGATGCATCTCCCAGCAATTCTGTTCAAGCTAGTATAAATGAGGATATTGTTTCTGGTAAAGATGCAGGAGCTGTTGAACAGTTGGAAGCTGAAGGCAAAAAGGATGCTGTAGTTGTTGAGCCAGCAGTTACTGGATCAGAGCACTCAATGGACTCCAACCAGCAGAAGACGAAAATGCAAACTGATACCATAGAAAAGAATGATGATAAATCTGATCGTAATGAACAGCAAGCTGAGGGCTCTGCTGCATCATTGCTGCAGGTGGATGATGAGAAAGTTTTGGAGAAAAATAGTGAGGGAGTAAATAATGTTTCCAGTCTTATGACGGTAAGCTCTTCGTCAGGACAACATAAGGAAACACAAGCAAGCGATTCATCAAAAGATGCTGATGCTAGAATTGGTCAACTAGATGTGAGTGGCGAAAAATGCAGCCAGTCTTCTTCTTCAGTTGAAATTAAGCAAGTAGAGCGAGAGAGTGAACCAGGTGATTTGAATGTGTGCTGTTTAGTCATGGAGTTTACTATTTATTTGATTGTCATTATTGCTTTAGTTTGAATCATCAATTGCCACAGAAATTGTAAGATAACCATTTAGTTAAACAGGTAATATTTCATTGTCTTTGGACGATAATGATGGAAAGGACGTTCATCATCATAAGGAGACTCAGAATCCATCCGGACAGAAATTAGAATCCATGGCAATAGATAACTTGGGAGAATGTGAAATCCGAATGCATGCTGTAAGTTTGCCAACCTTGTTGTTAGGTTCATTAAGATGTACTGATCTGACTCGGCTTTCTGCATCTATAAAGGATGCATCTTCTGGAACTGCTGAACAGCAGTCATCTGAAACAGTTTCTCAGGTCAAGCCTGTCGCAGATGCTGGTAATACAGATATTCTTGATGCATCCCAAGCTGCAGTACCTACGGTGGTGGATCATGAAACTGAGAAGGAATCCAAAGCGAGTCTTGATTCTTGTGAGCCTGTGGTGAATAAGAGTGATCAAATCAAAGCTGTTCCAGAAAAACATGGGGACACAATTGCAGAAGAAAAAATCGAGAAGGATCTCAAGGATTCAGGTAATTGGAAATACCTTTATATAGGGCACCCTGGCATATTTTTTCCTTAGCCAATTTGTGCTGAATTTTAGCAGAATATTCGTATTTGAAGCTTTAGATACTAAATCCTAGGGGTGTTAAATCTTCATCCTGTCTTCGGTGGCGGCACTACTTTATGTATAATAGCACTCTCCAGGTTGGTCATGCCATCCAATTGCCATGTGTGTGATGAAGCCCTGTCTAATCTTCATTTTGAGGAGTGGCGACACAATGCTGGTAGACAGCTATAAATATTATAGGAAGCAGGCTTCTCGGTGCCCCTGGGTTCTAAATTCTTTGTGCCCTTTTAAGCATTTCAAAATGTAGAATATTTTTTTGGCTGGAAGATTTAAAATCAGAAAATAAGGAACAGTTGTATATATCTTTTACAAGCTACCTCAATCGCGCAAGTTTGTTAGAAAGTTAAATTCATAAGCATTATCCTTTTCACCCATATAATTGAAGTGTAGGAGACAAGGTCACTGGTGAAATGGTAATCAGGTAAGATTTAGATTGATTTTTATTCCTGAAGTAGCATTTGTCACTAGGGTCTAAAGTTTTATTGTGGGGAATTTAAAGTAACAATGGACCACTAGATATCTCTTTGGAAGCCTTTTTGCACTAATGATAGCATCTCATTTAGAGTTTGAGTTGGAAGGAAGTTTTGCCGGTGGACTAGTGCTAATGCTTTTCTTTTCCCCTATTATTTATGGAGAACAACTTAATTTTTTCTTTTTTGGTCTAGTAGAATAACTTAATTGAGGAGTGTGAATAATGGAGTTATAAATCTGCTCTTAGATATACTATGGGAAACCACTGTCATCTTCTTAATTTTGGTGCATTCTCTCTACCTCACGTATTCTGACTGATGGGTTTCATGTTGCAGAGGATGTCTTAAAAGTGTCAGAAAGCTTTCCGAAATCTTCTCCTTTAAGTGAATGTCATGTGACATCTCATGCACAGGAAGATGAAACTGATAATGCAGATAGTAGCAAAGCTGAATGCAGCTCCCCAATTGTTATAAGTAGCAGTGAGCTTTCTCAAGATGTAAATATAGAGGAAGCAGATAAGAATTCTTCACATCAAAACCTTCCATCTTCCGATGCCAAGGATTCAAATGTGTCAGTGGATCAAAAAGGGACAGATGCAGCCAAAGATGAAAAGAGCTTTACCTTTGATGTTGGTGCTTTGATGACAACAGAGGGATCCAAGAAATGGCAACAATTTCCTGCTGTAAAAGATTCCAAATTATCTCCAGTTCGTTACTTGTTTCTCTTTTTTGTTTAATACTGTTTTATGGCCTCTTGTAGATGATTTTTGCTTAAGTGCCTGAATGTATTCATGTCATATTGTCTCCACAAGATGCTAGATGGATCTTTAACATGCATCCAAAGTAAAAGTATAATAGTCCTTATCCTGATTTTTTTTCTTTGAAGATTGTAGAGGGATCTCCTTCAACTCCAGCTTTAGTCCAAGTGGAGAATAAAGTTTTGCAGCCTAAAACTACTGGAAGTCCTAGAAAATCAAGGGATTCGGTACGAGGAAATACGAAAGACACACCTGAGCGTAAAGCAAGGAGAACATCAAGTAAGGCAGCAGGAAAGGAAAGTGCTAAAAAGGGAAATTCTGCGAAAGCAACAGCTGCTTTGAAACAATCAGAAGCTGGGGCACCAAGCTACCGGTCCTTAAGCCCTTCTGGAATTTACCAGGTTGTCCAGTCTAATGAGATGCAGCACTTTGGGCAGGTTGATGGCACTAATGCCAAGCCATTTGGTGTCCTCAGTACGGTGGTTTCTAGTCTGCCTGATTTGAACACGTCAGCTTTCGCAAATGTGGTCTTCCAGCAGCCCTTCACAGACCTGCAACAAGTGCAATTGCGGGCACAGATCTTTGTTTATGGGTCTTTGATGTGAGCATTGCTTGTTGCGGTTTTTCTTTTTACTTCAGTTATATCTATCATCTTGTTATCCTGAGTCTGCTGTAGCTCATTTAAACCTGCTTCCCACCTGTGAAATTGTGGTTGAAGTTCAGTCTGCTCTATTTTCATGAGAATGATTGAATGCTGTTTATTTGTTAATCCCATTTTATTGCTGCAGTTCGAAAGTTGCACCTGAGGAGGCACACATGTTCTCTGCATTTGGGGGACCCGGTGAGTGTGGTTAGAATTTAGTTTCTCTTTGGTCTTAGGTACAATTTACTTGTATTTAACAAGATTTTCTCTCTTAGATGGTGGTCGGAGCATGTGGGAGAATGCATGGCGTAAATGTAGAGAAAGGATACTTGGTCAAACTGTTCATCCAGCAAGCATCGAGACGCCTTCACAATCTCGTTTAGGTATTATTTTGTAAATCAAGATGCTTTATACCCTTAATTTAGGTGCATGAGCTATGCTCTGATGTTATGATCTTGATGCAGCTTCTGATCAGGCAACTAAACAGAATATCGTTCCAAACAAAGTTACTCCTTCACCTGTTGGCAGAGGCAGTAGCAAGAGTACACCTTCTCCTGCCACAAACCCTGTGCTACCTCTTTCTTCTCCTCTTTGGAATATTTCCACCCCTTCATTTGAGGCCCTGCAGTCTTTACCTAAAGGAGCTGGTAGGGACTATCAGCATGCTTTTTCACCTGTACATCTCAATCAAACTCCACCTATAGCGAATTATTTTGGACATAGCACCACCTGGATGTCACAGACCCCTTTCCGTGCGTCCTGGTCTGCTTCTCCTCAAACTTCTGTAGTTGACCTGAGTGTTCGATTTCCCTCACTGCCTATGACTGAAGCTGTTAGGCTAGCACCTGTAAAAGACTCTCCAGTCTCTCTTTCTTCGGCAATGAAGAATGTTGCTCCTGGTCCGGTCATACAGGATGCAGTTCAGGCTAGTGTTCTCCCTGGGACTTCTGTTGCATCTCTTGACGCTAAAAAGGTGGCAGTATCTCCTGGTCAGCCTTCTGCTGACCCAAAATCCAGGAAGAGAAAGAAGGCATCAGCCTCCAGAGATCTCGGCCAGATCATCTCCCACTCCCAATCTGTAGTGGAACCGAGTTCTATCACTACTCTGACCAGCCATCAGTCTGCACCTGTCCCTGCGGCAAACATCACTGGCTTCTTGTCTGAGACCTCCATAGGAAAACAAAACGTGTCTGTATCTTCACCAATCCCACTTAGTAATTCTAAAGCAGGAGAGCTGGATAAAAAGAGTGTATTACCTGAGGACTCCATAATAAAAGTGAAGGAGGCCAGACAGCAAGCAGAGGATGCTGCTGCATTCGCTGCTGCAGCTATTAGTAACAGTCAAGAGATATGGAATCAGTTGAATAAGCAGAAGGATTCTGGTCTTGTTGCAGCAGAAGTCACCCTAGCTTCTGCAGCTTTTGCAATAGCAGCTGCTGCTTCTGTTGCAAAGGCGGCGGCTGCAGCTGCTAGCGTTGCCTCAAATGCGGCTTTGCAGGCAAAACTTATGGCTGAGGAAGCATTGAATCCTAGCAGTAATAATCAGATTTCAAAGGACGGATTTTCTCTCTCTGCTCTCGGAGTAACTAAAAGTTCCAGTTCAATGATTGTCGCTGCAAAGGAGGCTGCCAAGAGAAGGATTGAAGCTGCTTCAGCTGCTTCATTACGAGCTGAAAATCTAGATGCCATAGTAAAAGCTGCTGAGCTGGCTGCGGAAGCTATATCACAAGCTGGAAAAGTTGTTACGATGGGGGATTCTTTGCCAATATCTGAACTAATAGAAGCTGGACCAGATGGTTTTTGGAAAATGCCTCAAATTTCTTCTAATCAGGGGGCAGAACTGCATGATGAAAATAGGGAGCAGTTGAACAACAATAATACTTATGGTAAACCAGATGCTTCCGGCAAACAATTGGCAGGACCCGTCCAAGATAAAGGAACAAGTAGCATGCAGCATGCTTTACCACCTACTTCGGGAGAAAGTTTGAGGGACAAGTCAGAAAAGCATGGGAGCTTGATGGATGGAGCCTCAAGTTTGGTCAACTCTGATGGAAAGAATTTCAGAGGGCCGAAGGGTCGTAAGGCGTCTGAATTGGCCGGAACTACTGGAGGAAATCATGTATCTGCTGTAAGTCATGAAGAGTTTGATGAGACGTTGAGGACATCAAAGGAAAGTGGCATTGCAGAAGGCTCTCAAGTGGAGGTATGTTGAATTTTTGTTGGAAGGGATTGAGCGCGTTACCCACATGGAGACAGACCTTCAACTCAATCTGCTTTTGCGCATTGAAAATTTTTCTTTTTATAAAGTACAGGGAGTTAATTGTTGGAAGCAATGTGTTGGCGCAAGCAGAAACTTTTAGGCAGGAAATTGTGTTACCAATTAGAAATAAACATATCTGACACACCTGGTTGTGTTAATAGCCAGCTTTGCGCAACAATAGAATTCTTTTCCAAGCCGAAACTCATGAAAATCAATTCAAGAGTGAAGGAGCCTTGTAAATTTAGAAGGAAGTTGAGTGACTCTAATACAAAAACCTCCCCTCTTCTGAAGCTATATTCCCTTTCAAATTCTGTTCCATGTTATTAAAAAAGTTATTTTTAGTTCTGATTTCTCTTTTTGGGAGAAGACAGATTATTCCTTAGGAACTATTCCTGTCTCAAATGTTTTGTTTCCTGCTTTAAGCAGTATGGGAGTTTGAAAACTAGTTTAGTATGCCAAAGTTTGTTTCTCCCGTCAATTAGCAAAAATGGTCCTCCATTTTTTCATGGTCTCCCCAGTTGACTGTTGGTTATGGTAAAGCATTGTTAGGCAGTTAGGACACAGATTTAGAACATTCCTAGGAAGGTGTTTTACTTGTAGACATCAGCACAAAGGTTTTCTTGATCAACTATTATTTTACCTGTAGGTTTTTAAAGATGGGGATGGGTACAAAGGTGCATGGTTCTCAGCCAATGTGTTGAGCTTGAAGGATGGGAAGGTCTATTTATGTTACTCTGAGATCCCATCAAATGAAGGTATTCTAGTACACCTTTTAAGAAAATTTGATGATTGTAGATATCTCTGACTTTTGTTTTTCTGAGTTTGAAGTGCATGGTGAATGATGATCATATGGACATGTCATGCCACATCTTGCTTTGAAATGTCTTATAGAAGTATTTTGATCTTTTGACAGTGATTATATTGTGTAAAAGTCTTGCTTGACCCATTAGGACCATAGCTTCCTAAATGTCCTAGGCTTGCTTTGTATATTATGACGTTCATATACGCTGGTATCAAATGAGATGAATTCTGTTGGTATGCGTAGTCATCTTATGCTGGAAAGTTTGTCTATTTGTGGGCAGAACAGCTTTATGCCAATTTGGATTTCTTTTCATGTTTGAGCAAGATTTCTTGGAATTACTATGTTCAGTTGAGCTCTATTCTCAAAGATATTTGGACTTTTCCGGTAATAACTGCTAATGGTGAATTACCAGAAGGGCTTACTTAATATGTATATGTTGATTTTAATTCTTCAATTTTGCCTACGTTCAGGTACTGGGAAGCTTAAGGAATGGGTGGAGCTTGGAAGTGAAGGAGATAAAGCACCCAGAGTACGTGTTGCTCATCCTATGACTGCCATGAAATCTGAAGGGACCAGAAAGAGACGCAGAGCAGCTATGGGTGATTTTACATGTTCTGTTGGCGATAAAGTTGATGCCTGGATGCGAGACAGGTTTGCAGTTTCATTTAGATATTGATTGCTTACCTTGTGATGCTCTTACAATGATACATCCTTAATGCTCCTCATTTTTCGGAAAACCAATATTTTGAATTTTGGTCAGTTTTGGTGTTTCCTTTAATGCTTAATTAAAATTCTTTTTTCCTCCTTATGGTTGGTACTGAGCCACATTGATAATCAGATGCATATATGCTTCCTGGAAATGCCAAGGAAGTATGATTGTCATTTCTCATTAGAAATATTTTTTAATGGTCCCCCTTCATCTCTACTTGACATGCATTGTCACCAAACCACTTCAAATTTTCTTTCATCTTTTTTCCCCAGCTGGTGGGAGGGAGAGGTCACTGAGAAAAGCAACAGAGATGGAACTTCAGTGACAGTCCATTTTCCAGGCATGCTTTTCGAGTTTGCTTTGCTACTGTACTGAGTTTCTGTTGTCTCCTGTATATAACCTTTTGATTTTGAATGCAGCTCATGGAGAGACTTCTGTCATTAGAACATGGCAACTTCGGCCTTCTCTTATGTGGAAGGATGGGGAGTGGATTGAGTGGTCAAGTGTGAGAGAGAATGTTCAGACCCATCTAGAGGTGTGCCTTCTGTCCTTTTATGTATTCGAACTCTTTTTGTGGCACAATTTCAACAATAATTTTATGTTTCTAAGTTGATATGAAATCTAGTTCTGCCAAATTTGTATTTTGCTCTGCCTAAAGAAAATTAATTCAAACCTTGAGCTTCCAGGGGGATATGCCTCAGGAAAAGCGGGCAAGGTTGGGAACTCCTGGGCTAGAATCCAAAGGTAAGGACAAGGTACAGGAGAGTGTTCAAGTCGTGGAACCGGGGAACCCTCCAGTGGTTGACTCTTTGGATCTAACAGCCAAAGAGAAAACTTTTAATATCGGTAAGAAGAATACAATTGAAAGTAGGATGGACAGATTAAAATCTGCAAGGACTGGTTTGCGAAAGGAAGGTTCAAGAGTGGTAATTGGTGTTCCAAAACCTGGAAAAAAGAGGAAGTTCATGGAAGTAAGCAAACATTATGTTGGCAACCAGAAGACTGATGAGTTGAATGACTCGGTCAAACTTGCAAACTATTTGATGCCTCAGCGAAGTGGACCTCGTGGATGGAAAAATTTTTCTAAAGATGACACGAAGGAAAAAAGACCGGTTGAATCCAAGCCCAAGATTCTTAGGTCTGGAAGATCACAAAATGTTTCAAGTAGAACAATCCCGCAGAAGAATAATTTGACAACTGCTGGTTCTTCCTATGGCACACTTCCTGGAATTAAGAGCAAGGATTCATCTGACCATGATGAAAATGCATCAGAAAAGCACAACTCAATGGAACAAGGATCATTTTCTAATAGTGAGGGGGTGACAGAAGGTCCAATCTCTTCTCTAGTTCCTTCATCAGATGCCAGTTCTCTGAAAAGGACTTTTGCAACTAAGGTTGATAGGGCTAATAAAGGGAAAGTGCCTAGTGGCAGATTGGCTACACGTGAGGACAAATCTTTCAATAGTAATGCTGCAAATGCAACCTCCGAAGCTGTTGAGCCTCGAAGATCTAATCGTCGAATTCAGCCCACTTCAAGGGTAATTGCTCAATTCTTTGCTCTGTTCTTATTGGCATTGTGGTCCTTTTATCAACGCATGTTTTTTTGTTACTTCTCATTTGACTAGAAGAGTTTCTGCAGTCATATGTTGCTAATACTTGCTGCAAAGGAACACATGATACCTTTGCTTTCATGTGTACATGTGCATTCATGCATTCTGCTGCTAATAAGTATGCCTTTAGCAATGCTGATGACCTTCATGTAATTTTAATGGGGAGGGTTGGCTGAGATTCAGATTGAGATGAGACCTGGAATCAGTGTTGGGGTATGTTGGTTTGGTGGTTCGGGTAGGATAGATCACACATGTTGCTTCAGATATGATTTAAGATTGCTAATATTCAGAATGATTGCCCCGAAATCAAGTCTTTGAAATTTGTCCATCTTTTCTCATTTATATATTTTTCCTTGCAGTTATTGGAAGGCCTTCAGAGTTCCATGATAATCACCAAGATGCCGTCTACTTCACATGACAGAGGCCACAGAAGTCAAATTAAGGGCAATGGTAAAAGGTGAAAATTTTGCATGCAGCACTGACTCTATTCTCTTATCAAATATGAATGTGCCCAATTGACTGCTTTGATTATGACAGGGAATGACCATGGTTAAGGAAGGCTTGAAGACGGCAAGATTTAATCGGGTTCTCTCTATACAGTACAGCACATGCTCTGTGTATATTTATTGTCGGTAGAAAGCTAGGGAACGACAATTGCTCTTTGAAGTTAGTTTGAGATCTAGTGCCTTAGTGGAAAGCTAGTGCTTAGCAGATGTTATATGAATGCTGGTTGCTGTGAATTTTCTGACTTCATGCTTACTATTATTAGCTTTTCTTTTTCTTTTTTTGTTATGAATAGGTTGTTTTGATTCTCCGGGTAGTATTGTTGGTAACTGCAGTAAGAATTCATAAAATGGTGATGACGTTTTCTTTTTTGCAATTTCTCTTGTATCTACAAACAACATTGGACAAAGCCAGAAGTTGGTCGTGGTTCTTCGATTGCCTCGGCTTGCCCCTTGACTACTTCAAGTATGAGCCATTCTGTATCTTTTAAGATGCATGATTTCTGATTTGGCGCAGTCATGTATTGCTCTTACCTGAATGGCTCAACCACATAAGATTCACGAAACTTTATCTTTATATATTTTGTTTATAGTAAATGAGGACCATGTTCTTGTGGATGAAGATATCACTCAAAAGAGCCGCGAGGTCCTAGCGTGTCTGATTAACTACGAGTGATTTCAAAGGACAAATCACATATGTGCAGTGTAAAAATGCTGAGACCTTTCTCAGCTATCATCGATGAACTGATGATGTTGAAATTTGTGAGTACAAGTTGCTGCTATGAAATTCTATGCAATTTGCGTTGAATATGCTTATCAAGGACGTTGATTGTATAGGGTGAAGTGCTACACTTTCTTTGATCGGGTAATAAGATCATCATCAAAAGAGTCGATACACTATACCGTGGTTTTTCGAAGTCGTGTTTCAGGCTACAAGATGATTCTGTAAATTCTACTTGGTGAAAGTTTATAATTACTCCAGTTTATTAGGTCGTACTTATACGTAGACACAAACGTACAATGAAACGGACGTTTTCGCGTGAATACAACGAAGATAATGCACGGCTAGTGTCTCTACGCCCTTCATCAGGTTCGCTGCAATTTCCGGTTCCCGAAAATTAAATGAACGTCCGTTTGTATCATTATGCGCAGGTCAAGTCAAAAGATCAAGGGATTGTCGTGAGTGACAAGTCGAAAGCACGCCAATGCTCTCCCTTGACAGCGATTTCCACAAAGGGAAAGTTTGAAAAAGGAGAGTACAAACACATTGGAACCACCTAATTTGGTCAACCAACGAAGCATAATCCTCAACTAAACCTGACCAATTAAGCGATTCGAGATCATCACCGCATGACGCATCCTCCCCGGCTCTTGAACGCACAGAAGACGTCTTATCTCGAGCGATCAGAAGACGAATTCAAAGTCTTCCATGGAGGCAAAAACTCCTCTCAAGAGGAGCAGACCGGAGAGTTCCGAGTAGTTGACCCACCATTAGCAGCCTCTTGGCCAGAAAATCTATTCTAAATTCGTCTTATAAATCATTTCTTGTTGCTTCCGTCTCATCTACCAAAGCGTCACCTAGATTTCATCGGATCGTATTGAACGATTCTAATTAACTCTTTCGAGTCGTCCTCGAATGAGCTTCCCTCAGTTCCGATGCCCCCAATGAAAGATTCTCCATTCATGCATTCACAAGAAGCCCTTCGAGTCCACAACAAAAGGAGCTGAAGAGCAAGGCAAACACCAAGCATCCAAAATTCCAAAAGCTATGCATCGATCTTTCGATCACATCTCCTCCCTCGCTTTCTTTCTCCTCCTCCTCTCTCGCCCCGGCTTTGCCGCCAGAATCCTCCCGGACCCCGCAACCGCGTTGACTGCCGCTGCCTCCGAGAACGCCACATGGCGTGGCTTCGCCAGGTTCCTAGACGTCGGTAAGGGGGCTGAAGTCCCTGGCATGTCAGAGCTCAAGAAGTACTTCAACCTCTTCGGCTACCTCTCGGTCCCGGACTCCAACTTCACTGACGTTTTCGATGGAGAGTTCCAATCCGCCCTGATCGCGTACCAGACCAGGCTCGGGCTGCCGGTCACGGGCAAGCTCGACTCCAACACCGTGTCCGCGATCACGACACCGAGGTGCGGCATGAGCGACACGGCCGCCTCTACCCACGGGCTCCATGCCACCCGCCACTACGCCTACTTCTACGGCAGGCCGAGGTGGACCCGCGGAGCTTCCGCGACGCTGACCTACGCATTCTCGCCGAGCAACATGATCAACTACCTAAGCATGGGCGAGGTGAGGACGGCCTTCCAGCGGGCCTTCGCGAGGTGGGCCGCGGTGATCCCCATGAGCTTCGAGGAGGTCCAGGACTACAAGACGGCCGACGTCCGGATCGGCTTCTTCCACGGCGACCACGGCGACGGCGAGCCCTTCGACGGGGTCCTCGGGGTGCTGGCCCACGCCTTCTCCCCGGAGAACGGGCGGTTCCACCTGGACGCGGCCGAGACGTGGGCCGTGGACTTCGGCCGGGAGAAGTCCAAGGTGGCGGTCGACCTGGAGTCGGTGGCCACGCACGAGATCGGGCACGTGCTGGGGCTGGCCCACTCCTCGGTCCAGGAGGCCGTGATGTACCCGAGCCTGAGCCCGCGGGCGAGGAAGGTGGACCTCCGGATCGATGACGTGGAGGGCGTGCAGGCCCTGTACGGGTCGAACCCGGATTTCAAGCTCAGCTCCTTCTTGGAATCTGAGGAATCCTCCGACCGATCCTCCGTCGGACCGGGGACGAGGTTGTCCGGGTGGACCGCTTCCCTGCCGCTTTTGGTGCTCTTCTTTTTCTCGTGCTGAAAAGATACGTGGCCACTAAGCTTCATAGCTTAGCTTGAGCTTTCCCTTTCTCTTTTTGGGGGAAGAGTTCTTTATTCTTTTGACATTACAGATATAGAAAGATCAGAAGAATTTGTTCCCACATCATTAGTGAACACACCAAAATTTTTTTTCTTTCGACCCGGATTCCGTTATTCGTAATGTTTTGTTCTAGGTATTCACGATACCTTAGACCCGTTAAACTTTATATTCGACGAAATTCTTTGTGAATTAGGGGTAGTCGATTTTGGTCCAATCTGGTCGCCACCTAGGAATCGGTGATCGGTCGTATTCCCGGGCTGTTCAATAGAACCGGTCCATTCTATGACTTTCTAAAGGAAAACCCAAAATCACATTTAACATCACTTATGACATTACTAAATCGAATTATATTCAACAGACCACGTAATGGAATATAGATAAACACAAATTTCAAATGGTATCTGATATATATTTAGACCACAAAGCAAAATACTAAAGAAATAAACAAAGTTTTAAGAAATTCGATATATATAATCAGTCCGGTTTGGTTCCCATCCAATTCCATTTTTATGGAATTGAAAATCAAGGCGACACCCCCTCCTATCAAGAATGTAGTAACCTCTTCTCCCGGAGAAGAGTTTCGACGAAATGCCCTTTTGTGCTTGGGTTGCACGCGATTAGAATAGGGTCTTAGTCCCTCGATTGAGGAGGCGAAGTGGGATGCGACCATCGATCATCCTTATTCGGACATCTCCATCAGTACTTTACCAAATCTCGTATTCTATTACCAAACGCTATCGTGCATCGTCATCGATTGGGCATGCGTATGAATAGATGATGATAGATAATATAGAGTTGTTCCTCGTAGGTTCGACATTACCTTTGTCAACCATCATTAGTTTATTTGATGACGTCATTATCCACAAACAAATATATAAGAAAAACGCCAATTCAAAAGATTGCTTAACTTTTACCATGCAAACACAATTAACTATTGATCAGCTTTTAGATAGCCTTCATTAATTCAACATTGCTTTTCCGCATACCATTATTAAGCGACCTCCAAGGAAAATTACAATACTATCAATATGAGCTACAAGGATGACATCAAATTAAAAAAAAAAAAGATAACACAAATTATCCTTGAATTTTTTATTTAATATGTAATATCGTCTCTAAATTTTTAATTTGTTCAATATAATTTATGAACCATTGATATGTGTCAATTTAGTCCATAAACTATATATAAATGTTCAATGTCACCCTTGAGATGATTCAAGTTAATAGCTATTGATGTAACCTCCAACTTGTTGAGTTTGAACCATAGATGACAAAAAAAAAAGGTTACACGTGAATTATTTAAGTAAAAGATTCTTATGGATTATTTAAGTAACAATCCACGTCATCAAATAATGATGGATATGCTAATACTCTTAATTTTTTCTTTCTTTTTAAAGTATATAGATATCTTACATCATCATTTTTAAAGATTTCAACTCAATATATATTATTCAATGTTATCAAATAAGGTCTAATTTGTCATTTGAGCAAACGAACGACTATATCATATATTTATCAATAGTTCATGGATCACATTAAATAAATTGAAATTTTGGAAAACGACATTATATATTATGCCAAAGTTTAAAGATATTTTTGTCATTTTCTAAATTATAATATAAGAAAACCCACTTTTTTTTTTTTACACTTTAATAAATCGAAACAAACTAAAAGCATCCGGCTAGCCGACCCGGCCCGGCTCCGGCCCGTTCGGTGCCGATCCTGCTCCTCCCAAGCCCCTGCGAAAACCCTAAACCCCTGCGAAAACCCTAAACCCCTCGCGCCGTGACGAGGAAGAAGAGTCCCTCCGCCGCCGAATTCCCCCAATTCGCCCCACGGGAACGAACCGCTCGGCTGATACCGACCCCTGCCGGAGCTGCAGATCCTCAGCGGACCTCGGCGTGAATGGCGGCGTCCGCTTGCAACCGAGCGATGCATAGAGCTTCGGCGTCCCTCGGACCGGCCCTCCGATCGGGCGTCCGGTCGTCTCCTCAGCTCGGATCCGCTGCCTCCCGATCCCCTCTCCCCGCCCGGTCGACTTCCTCTCCGCTCCGCCGCTTATTCTCTTCCAGGTCTCTCTCTCTCTCTCTCTAGAAATTTCGTTTCATGGAATCGCGTGTTCTGCTTCGTCATGCGTTCCTCGCGGCGTGATTCGTTCTGGTCGGACGTCTTTTTGAATTTTCACTATTGCATTGACGTGCTTGATGGACGCTCGCCGTTAATCGCTCCTCGATTTGCTGTTGTTGTAAAATATTTTTTTTTTAGGTCGCCGGCGGAGCTCGCGTGCGTGCAGTCGCTGCTGCCGCTGCACAGCGCGGTGTCGGCAGCGCGGTTGACGTCGTGCCTGAGCACGACGTCTAGGAGTTGCCGAGCGCTCTCACAGGGTACTCTCTGCTGCACCTCTCCAGGCCTCTAATATGAAATTTGTGTTTTTTCCGCGTGAGTAGCTATTTTTTTCTTTGGCTTTTCCTACCATTTCGTCTGTGTTTGATGCTTTTTTATGCTCTGGACTGGTTGTTGTATATCCCTTAGGCTCTGGTGATGCTAGTCATGCCTTTGCTGTCTAGGAGATTTTCCTTGATGGCATTTAGGTAATGAAGAGTAGATAATATGGAGTAGGACTCATATCACAGTAGTCAACTGTGGAGATTGGGATCGTTACAATTCGGCTAATTCATGATTTTGCCTGACCAACCTGTTCTTGTGGGATCAAGCATTTAGATTAGCGTGCTATTAACGGCCTCTCTCGGTGGTGTTCAGTCTTCGTTTGCTTGCGAGACAAATAATTAAGCCGTTGTTGCTTTCTTGGAATTTTGATGAACTTGTCGAGAGTAAATTAATTTATTTCAGGCAGATGCGCATTAAATAATGGATAGGATACTCATAGCATCTAATTGGAATATTTGGTCCCTGCAGGCACATGATGTTCTGAATGGTTGAACTTGAAAGAAATGGTACTTCAGAACTTGCCCATTTTGAGCCTTTTCTTGTTTTACACAATAGTGCTCCTAGGATTTTGACTGCACCTGCTGTTATGGTTGGGGTGAAGTACAATGGAATTTGCTTCATCCAGTTCCTTCTTCCTCTTATGGTTATGTATGCTTTGACTTAAAGAATTCATTCTCAAGTAGAATTTAGGCAATGATTGTCTCTAATGACCCCCTTCATGAAGGAGTTTTGGAGTCTTTTCGAAAGGATATGTGAATAAATATACAGTTGATAGAGTTGATGAAGGATTGTTGAATCAAGGCCAATGGGGGTTTGAGGTTATTTAGTGTTTTTTTTTCTTCTTTTTTTTGGGGGGGGGCAAGAACATAGATGTATGCATGGGTTAGTTAAATGTGGGATAGTGAAAAAATTATGTTGATAATTCAGATTGATGATGATTTAATTATAGGAACGATGAATGCATAATGAGAATGAGCAAAGCACTAACTGATCACTGTAGATGGAGTCTCTCGTGTAGTGGCCTAGCTTCTAGAGTGGCTAGATAATGATTCATGGATTTAGTTTGGCTCTTTCATACATTGAGTTCTTAGTATTTTAGTTCCTGTGACAAAAAAGTTCTCCTTTTCCCAGATGGAATTGATGGTACGTAAAGGGCATGCTGTTTCAAGAGGTGGACCCACATTTGTTTATTCTTCGCCATTTTGAGAATGACAATCCTCAAAATACGAGATTTTTCTCTTGTTAGTTTACAGATATTTGATGACAATTCTGTAACCATTTGGCAATGCTTTTGACATGTGATATTAGATGACAATTCTGTAGCCATTGGCAATGTTTTCAACATTGGGATGGGATATAAATAATGCAGATAATTTTACAATTGTTACTTTTGAGCAAACTTTGCTAGCAAGAACAACCTAAGGACTCATGGAATTATCCAATATTAATTACTATTCTAAGGATTGTCTTGAACAATTTATTTAAGCATGCCTAGTTCCTTCAACGGGCTCTGATACCTGTCTTTATCTTTCTTTCTTTAGTGCTCGGTCTATCAGTTCCAAGGTGACCTCTACTTGAAGAAGAGACTTGTGATTGGAAAGTGAGTTTTTGTTGTAAATCAGGAAATTCTCTTTTGAGATACTGACTGCTTCCTATGAGATATTTTTTGAAAGCTCATTGATTTTGTTTCCCTCACTGACAGAAAGTGAAAAGCTTCGAATAAGTAATTAGAGATGGTATTTGTTTCTCCACTGATGTTTATTTTCTGAAGTTATCATGCTATCAAATTTCCTTCAAGTACAGATGGAGAAAGATGCAATTTCCATCTGTGATTTTCTGATACAGTTACTATAATTTCATGGGGTTTTCAGCATGTGAAGGTAGAAATTGCAATATTGGAGTGACCGTGCACTTTTAAGATCGCTCCCAAGCATGTTAGATGAGATTCAGTAAGACAAGAATCGTCTGTTGGTGCTGAGAGGATCTTCATTAGCTTGAGGGTCTCAAATTGTCACTTTGCATGAAAAATTTATGCCGTATACTGTTGTGAGTTTGCTTGTTTTACACGTCCACTCTTAGCTTATGCTTTTAGAGCTCTGCTCATGCGACCCACGGGATTACTGGGAGGGCAAGAAATGCAACATTATGACAACTTAATAACCTAGCCCAAAAAAGAAAGCCAACTTTAATATTTCGGATCACTTAGCTACCATACACCATTTGACTATTAACGCTGCGGCAGCAAATAATTAACTGGTGGTGCTCTCGCACCAGGAGAAAGCTTGTTGAATTTGCTAGTTAGTTTTGTTCCTTAACGTGATCACCTTGTTGAATTTGCTAGTTAGTTTTGTTCCTTAACGTGATCACCTTGGCTATTTCTATCTATTAGCGGATTTCTATTTCAAGCCTGTCATTGAACTCCGCACATTTCTCCTCGGCTAGGAGCATTCCTTCATAACATCAAGCTCGGCAATGACATTCGATTGTCGCCCGTTTGTTTCTCATTTGGGGTTTTACTGTGAATGTCAACTTTTATTGCAGGGGTAATGCAAGAACGGCTCCTCGAGATGGTTCTGCAGAAATTTTTTTTTTTCCTTTTATTGGGGCCAACGTGGGAAGAAGACTGGCTTGAAATCCAACTAAAAGCTAGTCAATCACTGATCTTTAGTGGGGATGATTGGTGTCAAAAGCTGCAGCCTTTTTGCTTTTGGAATGTCGAGAGCCATTTTGATGCCTTATTTTTTCTTTGCTCTTCCTGCTTCTTGAGGGCGATGCTCCTTGATTTTCTCTTGGATTTGATGTCGTCCGTTGATAAACGGGTGCTCGATTCTTCTATAGGCCCGCCTCAATGACCGGTCAATGATCAATCTAGAATTGGCATCGAAATTGAACTTTAAATAACCCTTCACTGTGAAAAGTTTTCAAAGTAGGAGAACGGTCATTTTCACTGCACAGGACGATGGTGGAATATGAACTACGAATCGAAAGGGAGTAATGGAGACAAGCAGAGACTTTGAAGGAGCGCTATGGTGGGTGGCCTACGTCCATATTCTTTCGAGGGAATTCGATCCGGAACGAAGTACGTGGGATCGAAAATTTGGGTAGTTGGCCCCTTTTGATTCGCCCTCTCCATGAAACATGTTTTTTCACTGCACATTAGGACGATCAGCATCTTCGGCTTTTCTCTCTCTCTCTCTCTCTCTCTCTCTCTTTCTTTTATGGATCTGGCTGTTCTTTTCTCACGCTTTTTCCTCCTTCCCCACACTGCATGTGGTTTGATTCGTTCGTATGGTGAAACGTGATCGACGATAGATCTCTCAATGATCTTTGTACCTCCTCTCTTTCGACGCTTTATGTGAGTTGTTGGCGATGGTTCGTGATCCGTAGCGTCTTGCTTTAGCGGCAAAGTAGCGCCACTGTTAATTGAGGACAATCTTAAAGTTCCCTTTTCTAATTAGACAGAGATCGAATGCTACGAAAATTCCGAAAGTTGGATAAAATGGCCCTTACATAAAGATTACCACGCCCCTAATCGTCATGTCAGTGTCTCCAGACATTCGTTTGAGGACTTGACGTTCTCTCTTCTAAATCAAATGGAATAATTGAAACGTCACTCGTAACGTCCTTTATCTTCACTGCGTTTCTGGGATGTCAAGTTCCTCCCGTTCTTGTAGATGCCAGCTTCGCCATCGTCCCGACACGACTGAACCCATGCATGCAAAAACCTATGTACGACAAATAGAATAAGTATATTAGTTTTCTCGTTGTTTCTATATTGGGGGAGATTATCAGGAAAAAGAAGGATAAAGGAGTATTTGGAGGCAGCAAAGAGCAATCGGTGGATGGCACGGCGCGCACCGAAAGCCGAAACACCTGGCAGCGGCATAATCTGGCAACGCGAGAACCTTTTCGCCACGTGACCGGCTCGGGAGCTTGAACGTGTCGATAGCCAAATTTGAGGAATTGGATAAGGGAACTGGGTAAGGATGGCAACAGGGGGGATTTGCTGCTTCTTGGAATCTGTCGGATTAAATAATTAAATGCCATTTCATTCGCTCGCGCACATCTTTTCTGACTGGTTTTTATATTCTGCTATTTTGTAACTTTTCTTGGGAAGGATAAGATAATTTCACGGGTGCCTTTACAATTTTTTACATAGTGGCACTGAAAGGAGTTTCAGACCAGGTCGCTAAAATTCATAAGAAACAGGGCTTACCCTCGAATTGGGTCCAACCCCCACCCGTCTGTCTTTGGAATCTATTATATACTGATGCCCATTTCTCGGGCCCCCTACTTTGGGCTAGATTAATGAAAAAGTTCTATTTCGATAAAAAAAGAAGAAGAAGTAGGGGACATGCTCACTGCTCAAAAAGCAAATGGAACAAGTAGTCTTCTCGGCTTAAATCTTGACTTTCATTTGCCTTTCTTGGTCTGGCATACCGGATGTTTGTGTTTTTGACACAGAGTCATCTCAGCTAGAGTCGTGACCTGCATTGATAAGATACTTGCTGTTTATTTTCATATAATCTTGTTCAGGTTCGTCTTCATGATTGATAATGAGAATCACGGTCATTGATTTCATATAATTGATCCTCATCACTTCAAAATGCTCTCCAATTGATTAAATAGCGATGTACATGTATCGAATATGCTAGAGTACTACCTAATGGTGATGTACAAGTTCAAAATATATGGATTCATGGCTACATGTCTTGCCTTTGCCGAGTTCCTCATTGCAATTATTGTTCATGCCTTGAATTGGTTAGATTTATGATTTTAAGTCGTCCACCGTATTAAAAACAGTAAAGTGATGCTAATGAGATCTTAGATTCAAAGGTGACAAAATCCACTATGTTCACCCATGGTGGAGGTGCTATAACTTGAAAATCAACCAAACAAAATTATGAAGAAAATGACAATCATTTTGAACAAAATGTCAACTTGGTTGAAGTACTAATGACATAATTGTTGTGGTCACTTCTCGAGCCAATATTGTGGCCAATGTGAAAGAATGGATGGTAGACTTAAGAGCTACCATGCATATATTTACAAACAAAATGCCTTATTATCCTAAATTCCAGAGAGGAAGGTTATTTGAGAATTATTTGAAATTGAAAAATCTTCTCTACTTCTCTAACTCACATCTAAAAATAAGGTTGAGTAGTTGAGAAACTTCTTAACAAATCCTTTTTTAGGAATGAATCGGACACCTTCTCTGTCTAGGCATTGGGATTGCCATTAGAAAGAATGAAACTTCCAATTATAAAAAGAGACACATCCAATGGAGACGTAATGTGATAAATTAATTGCTTAAAAATAGAATTATGTCAATTGATTATATGAAGTCAACCACTTAAAGAAACACATCCATTTCTTTTTACTTCATTTCCAAAACCTTTCGAAATATGTCGAAATTGTTGAGTATTTCAATAGTTTTAAAAAAGGAAAAAAAAAAGGTCTTTATACTGCAAGGATTCTAATAATAATTATGACCGCCATCATTTGCAATTGTCTGATTTTATTTTATTTTGGTTTCCACAATTGTCTGATTTTATTTGTTCCTTTATTACTCCTCTCCTTCGGTTGCCTATGGGAAAAAGGACTCTAATAGCAATTATGACCGCACCCAATTTATGATTTTCTGATTTGATTTGTTTCATTATTAGCCATCTCATTCTTTTGCCTATGAAGATCTGATTTTTTTCTCTATTTGACCCTCAGAATCTCCAAATCCCAACTACAAAATACCAAAAAAAAATCTCTTTTCTTTCCATTTATTTGCTGAGTTTTTACCTATAACTTTGGTAGTTGTTCCTGTTCCCGTCATCCATCTTGTGCATAAAAAAGAGGCTGTTGTATTTCTTGTTCTTTCATCTTCTCCAACAGTTTTCTGCTGCTGCTGCTGCTTCTTCTTTGTTATTGTTGTGGAGAGAGCTAGAGAAAGAGAGACCAATGGAGTGGTACAAGAGGAAAGAGGTGTTGGAAGAAGTGGGATTGATTGGGGGGTTGGTCGGGATTCAAGTTTTGTATGCGATTAATAATGTGATGGTGAGCTACCTCATGTCCCTTGGCCTCAACCCTCTCACTTTTGTCTACTACTCTACCTTTGCCACCTTCCTTGTCCTCTCCCCATTTGCCTTTGCGTTCGAAAGGTATCATCTCTCTCTCTCTCTCTCTCTGTGCGCATTTGCACCTGTGAGAATGATGCTTGATCTCTTGTTGTTCATATTGCAGGAGCTGGTGGCCCGAGAAGCTCAGCCTGAGGTTGATGGTTCACTTTGTTCTCATCTCCTTTGCAGGGTATTTTGGCATCTTTGCGGTTGCAGATCAACTTGAAGTTCATATTTCACCTATATGATCAAATTAATGAACCTTTTGATATTTTTTTTCTATCGTTTCTTTTTCTGGGTCAGGGTGATTCTGTTCCAAACTCTGTTTGTGAAGGGGATTAAACTGACTACACCGGCGATCGCAACCGCCATGCCCAACATTGCTCCGGGGCTCATCTTTGTCATCGCATGGATTACTAGGTACTACCTTGTAGCTGGGGTTTCTTAGCAATTTTCGCCTAGGCTTCAGCTGTGCTAATTCCAGTGTTAGTTTTTCGGCTACCCATTTAGTTGCTTTGATTTGAACTGCTATTACTGTACGTTCTACCAAGATTGTTCTCACTTGAACACTTGTCAAAACATAATTTTAATCCGTCCCACAGAAAATCGTTCTAAGACGGTATTATATCTTGTGGGTTAAGTGTGCACGCGATCGATTGGTGGATATTAAAAAGATGGAGTGACCATTTAAAGGAATATCGCAGCTCTCGGTACTGCTACCATGCTCGGTTTTATTCAATTGGAAATGTTCGTGCTTCTACAGGATGGAGAAAGTTAGGCTGGGCTGCTTGTACAGCAAAGCGAAAATATTAGGCACGGTGGTGTGTGTTTCGGGCGCCGTCATGATGAGCCTATGCAGTGCTGCTAAAGAGGATTCCCGCTCAGCTCCCTTGAGTAACGCGATATTTGACACACAAATGATGATCGGTTGCTTCTATCTTATTGCTGCGGTCTTAGGCCTATCGAGCAATGCCATTCTGCAGGTATGTTCTGCTAAAGTGCAGTTGATTGCTTCGATCAACATTTGTTTCGATCCTTCGACAATTATGAGGATCCCGAATTGGCCTTACTCATCTTTTTCCCTTGGTTGCTTTCTGTGGCTTTGCAGGCAGTCGCTTTGGTCGATTTTCCTGCACCGATCTCCCTGGTCGCTATCACGTCCTTGATTGGTTCAATTGTTACTGCAGCTGTACAGTTATTTGAAGACCACAAATTGGACAATGCCTGGCCGGGTTTGAGCTTCGGCATGTTGGTTGTCTTCTCTTTTCTGGTGAGTTGGAACTTTGATCTTCTCTCGTTGAATACCTCTCGGCAACATGTGCAAAACATTATGCATCGCCCGATTCTGTTTCTGCACTTTGTTTTGTCGTTGGGCTTCACGAAATTCTCAAATGCGCAGTCAGGTGCCATGGTCGGATCATGCGTAGGCTTCACTGCTTGGGCCATAAAAAAGAGAGGGGCAGTCCTTCCTTCTATGTTTAGCCCCATCGCAACCGTCTGCGTGGTTATATACTCAGCCATAAGATTAGGAGACCCGATCAACATGCCAAGGTGAGATCATTAGCACCGATACAACTAGCCCCATAGAATTCATCCGAAACGTATTAAAATTGCATGCCTGTTCGAGCTGAGCTGATGAAAACCGCTAATGCAGCCTCACCGGCATGGTCCTTCTATTCACCGGCCTCTATTTCGTGCTCTGGGCGAAATGGAAAGAGGGTTATCGCCCAAACGAAGAAGACAGCTTGGAGAGCGGGTCGGATCCAGAGAAGCCTCTTTTGAGCTGAGAAATGAAGATGGCGGATCTTTGTGAACAGTGTCTTTTTCTTCCTCATCATTTTAGTTTGGAGAAAGAAAAGAGCAGTTTCATGCATTCCTCAGTGTTGACTTTATTGTGCATGTTTTAGACATTTAGTTTGCCTCTTTTGAGCTGAGAAATGAAGATGGCGGATCTTTGTGAACAGTGTCTCTTTTTTTCCTCATCATTTTAAATTGGAGAAAGAAAAGAGCAGTTTCATGCATGTGACAGAAACCAACCTGTGTGTATCGTGTGTTGATTTTATTGTGCATGTTTTTAGACATTGGTAAATCGGTACTTGCAGTTGCTCTGCTGTGACCTCCTCCTTGAATCTTTCACGGAGAGTTGCTCAAGAACCTGTTCCTTTGCGAGGAAATAGTTGATAAGGGTCGTCGTGGCCTGGGCTCATCTTGGACGTGATCGCGCGTGGCTTTGGGCCTGAGGATTATGTAAGACGTTCCTATAGAGAAATTCCGGTCCAAGAGGCTCGAGAAAGGAAACTTCTATTTAGGCACGCACGACCTTGGAGAAAATGAACTTAAAGATGAATTATGGCTCGCGATGCGTGAATAGATGTGCACTAAACTATAAGTTGGCCCAACCCAATCCTCTCGCACTAGGAATGGCTCCAACGAGTTCTTCCATGGTGTACACCAATGGTAGATAGGCATCGAACTATCTCACGACGTTTCCGCATATCATTAACCGAATTTGTCTAAGCCAAGCCCATCTTTAACGAATGGGTTGAACCGTCATATTTATGATTGAGTTTTGGGTTGATCCGCGTCGACATGGAAATTGATTGGAGACTTTTGTATCGGAAATCGTATCAAATTACAAGACGAAATTATATTTTCTAATGCTCTGTTTATTTTGTAAAAAATATTATCCTCATATTTGATTTACTTAGGAAAATGACTAAACTGAAAGTTTATACTTAAATTTAGGAAGATGATTTTCTCTTTAAAATATCAAAAATCATTTTTTAAAATATGATTGAATATCAATCCTTCAACTAAGAAACTTAATGTTCAAGTATGGAAACCCCAACACTCATTCCAAGCCCTTAATAGCGGACTCAGATTTAGAGACCAAGGTCAGGTCCATTAGGGTTAATAGAGGCCAAGTTGGGTCCAAAGAGGTTCACAGGGATTGGGATCAACACATTAATGCTTGGGCCCGGGTCCATAGAAAATAGCCGTAAGATTCCAATACCCTTGCCCAGCACCTCGGCTCGAGTCCATAGAGGCTGAGCCCAAGACCCTAGTGCTCATGCCCAAATGCTTAACGCCCAAGCCTGGTTCCATTAAGGCCATTGGCTTAAGTCCATGGAGGCTCTAGGCTTGAGACCCCGGGACTATGCCTCAAGTACATCAAGACTAGGCCTTGGTCCCCAACACCCGAGTCTCGATCCATAGAGGCGGGATCTAAGTCAACAAAGGCTTGACTTGAGACCCTAGAGCCCATGGTTGGATTCCCATCAACCAAGCTCAGGCTCTAGTGCTTGTGCTTAAGTCCAAGCACATCAAGGCCAAGCTTAGGACTCTAGTGTACATGGCTGTGTCCCTAGCACCCAAGATCAAGAACGTAGTGGTTATGCCTAGATCCCTTGTGCTTGAGCCTAGAACTGAGTTCCTAGTACCTAGGATCAGGTCCCTGATGCATGTGCCCAAGACCATGACACCTATGCTCGGGTCCTTAGCTCCCATGACCTGATCCTCGGGCCTAGGGTTGGGTCCTCGCCACCCATGCCTATGTCCCCATGCTCAAGATTGGGTCCATTGAGGTTGAACTTGAGACCCCAATGCCTAAACCTATAGTCTATCCCGAGACCCTAGCGCATAGGCCCCAAGATCAACTCCCCGATGCTCGAGCAAGGGTCCATTGAGGTTAGTATTAAGACTACTGGGCTTGGTCACCTTGCTATGGACCAGGTCATAGTCACCAGGGTCTTGGGCCTAGACACAGGCACCAAGTTTCTAGGCCTCGGCCTTGATGGACCAAGGCTTGGGCGTGAGGGGTCTGGGCATGAGCATTGAGTCTCAAGCCCGAGCACCGGACACTTGAACACGAGCACTAGGTCCCGAGCCCAGGCACTAGGTCTCGAGCCCATCCTTGATGGCCAAGGCTTGAGTGTCGGGGACTCGAGCTCAAGTGGGCTTTAGACATTGGGATGTTGCACTTGACCTATGTGGAACCAGGCCCAGGCTCGATGGACTCATGCTCGAGTGATAGGGATTTGGGCATGGGCATCAGGTTCTCAGGCCCAACTTTTATGGACTCAGGAATCGGTGCGCAAGCTGTGCTTGGGACATAGGAGTCTATGCCTAGATCCTCGATGCTTGGGTTGGAGTTCATTGAGGTTGGACTCGAGACCTCTAGTGCTTATGCACAGTCATTAGTGCTCGAACATTATGCGTTTGTTCAGAAAAATCAATTTATCGTTATTCAACGATGGAAAATATTTTTTAGTTTATTTTCAGATTTCAGTTAAATATCAAAAAATATCTTATTATTTTAGAAAATAACTTTCTATAAAACATTTTTAAGGAATATCAAGAGCATTCACCAGAGAAGTCCCCCCGATCCAACCCTTGTTGACACTCCAAATAAATATCGGCCGCTCGCAACATCCGCAGAATCCAAATCCATCTATCACCAGCCCTGGCCTTGCCTGTAAAGCTCAAGGCATCAATCTTTTTCGAAAAGAAATAACTCCCACGCCACTTTTTAATGTTGAGCACTTCACAGGTTTTTTTTGCAATTTCATCTATTTCTTCTTCTTCTTCTTTTTTTCTTTTTGCAGAACTTATGATGGGAACAGGAGATGAATTTAATCCAATTTGAATAGGGTCCGTACTGAAGGGATGCAACATATAAAAACTGATCAGAGCACCTTTCTCGCGTGAAGGGTGAATAAGCAACATATCTGCGGAAAGCACTGCACCGGCCTGCTAAAAGCAGGGAAAATTTTCCACCCCAATCATATTGCCTCAAGTGATTTTAAATTCTACTGCCATTCTTTTTCTAAGTATTGCTCACAATGTCCTAATTATTTTACGGGCGACATGACCCAAGTAATCTTTGAAATTTAGCTTGACGTACAATGCTGTCATTAAAATTTTAATTTACTCAATTTGGTCCCTATATTATTGGTAAATGTTCAATATAGTCATTCCGTTTACTCAAATAACAAATTAAACCTTATTTGATGATGTTGATTATCATATGCTGGGTTAAATTTTTAAAAGTAACGAGGTAGTACGTTCATCTTTTTATCCATTTATTTTAGAAAAAGAAAAAAATTGTAGCATTAATAGGCATATCATTATTTAATAACGCGGATTATTGATTCTCGATTTGAGATGAATATCTTATTTTGATATACTTGTAACATTTTTGTTATTCACTATTCAAATTTAACGGATTGAAAGCAACATTGGTGGATTCCATTAACTTGAATTAACAAAAGGATTTTACATTGAACATTTTCATATATTTTAAAAACTAGATTGCATACTACCAACAGTTTAGGAATCGTTTCGAACAAATTAGAAGTCAAAGGACGACATTACACATCAAACCAGATGGAAGAACCATTGATGTCATTTTCTCATTATGATTATTAGTTGGATTGAATAAGCTTTTAAAACTGCAATGTGATGGCACGCTTTGACATTTCACTGCGAAACTTGGGGACCTTTTTCTATTTCAGTTGCGTGACAAGAATCACCATGTAAAACGCTAATTGTTTGACTGAAACCACATCATCCTTTTCAACAATTTGCCTACCAGAAAATATGGAGTCAAGCGACAGCCGACAGGAGCTTTGAAACCTGAACATTCAAACTTTCACTCCAGAAGATTCAGAGGTTCGAGTCCGAATACAAACTCTTCGACCGATCGCCGTCGCCATTGAACTTCTGGTGCGGAGCCGACACATTCGGACACGAAGACAAAGCACGATTTGGGATACGAGAGGAGTTACTGTGAATTTCGCTTAAGGTTTTGATCATGCTCCCCTGCACCAAAGGATTCAAGACAAGTCACTCTCCTTGGACTTTACTACAAAAGCTTGAAAAACCAAAGGCATCTCCTCAATCTGGCTAAGATCTTGGGATCGCCTATGCTAATCTTGTCTAGACATTGGACTATAGTGCAACATCATCGGCCAATTTGGAACGACGGGGAGTAGTCAATAGAAAGGGGAAAAAATAGATAAAAAACATTGATGACGCCCTGCAAGTTCTGTAAACTGGCAATTGGTGCAATTCGAACGGGCGAAATTATACTTTATATCTCAAAAGGTATATGACTTATGTAAAGATGCAGTAAGCTTATATATTAATTTTCTGAAACGTAATAATAAAGTTGTTTGATAAGCGTGCGGAGAATACCGATCTATATTCTCCTTGAGAGAAAAAAAGAAGAAGAGAAAAGGAGTAGCTACAATAACTTGGAAAATTACAAGCAACTGATTATCTTGTGTGACTTTTATTAAATTAAAGATTACTATCACCAAAGGCCCTAAATTGGCATATTTATGATAATTTACTTCAAACTAATTTTTTAACCACAAAAAATCCCAAACTGGTATATTTATGACAAATTTACCTTATGTTAGTTTTAATTAAATTGAATTAATACAATGAAAAATCATAAATTGGTATTTAACTCAGTAATTTGACTGTAAAATTTAATGAAAACTAACGAAGGTAAATTTGTCACAGATTTACCAATTTAAAGTTAGTTCGAGGTAAATTTGTTACCAATTTACCATTTTGATGTTTCTCATGATACTAATCCAATTTAATAATCTTAACTAAGGAATATTAATTTGTGGGTGGCTTCCACTTTCTGTTTCCCACGCCATGTGATTGTATCATTCACTCCCCCTTCGTTGCAACCAACCCCAACCGAGCCTTGACTTTGTCTCTCGCACGCCACGTGTTTTGATTCATCCACGTGGCGCGTTTCCACTTGCCTCCACCAGAATGGTTCCTGAGAATTCCGAAATCCGTTCTACCTCCATAACTTCCATTGCTTAATTTCAATAACATAATTGAGATTAGCGGGGGGAAAATTACTGATTAACCTCCATGATTGCATGGAAAAATTGAGAGATGCTTAGCTTTGCTGTATGATCAACATCACAATCAACAATTGCTAGGGAAACAACCAGGCCGCTATTATTTCCCTACATCTTGCTTTGGTGCATACCTAACCATCTTTATTTCCCTAAGTTGCTATTAATGCCGTGTCATTTATGTGGTCACGACACAAGTGGATCAAAAGGATCCAACCCACATCGTTTGTGTATCGGCTCTGCTTTATTTTTTGATTTGACCGGTCGAATCTGTTTGAAATTTGCTATCGACAATTAGAAGTCGAGACGTATGAAAAAAAAGAATTTAATAAAAGAGCTCGGGGGATGATATATTAGATGCACATTGTTAACATGATTATAATTGACTAGGATGGTGATTAAGCTTGGTTTTCGCAAAGGTTGAGTCAATAATCATAGGAGGCAAGAGAAAGATATTGAAAAAGTTGGAGGAGCTCTCGTGCAATGTTCGTGATTTGATTGTCCCCACTTGCCTAATTTGTGCTTCAATGCTTGGCAGTTGATTAAGGAGATTCTTTTTGGGGAAATTAAGTAAATACTTTTTCACATGCAAATTAAAAAGACTGGATATAATTGTTCATATAGAAGCACAATTTAACATAGCATTCGAAAATATAAGTTTTTATAAGGGTGAAATGAAACGTAAAAGTACTAATAGATATTTACAAGGTGATGATTCATATGAGGTGAAACAAAGCAATCAAATCTTCCTCCTTCTTTATTTTTATTGTATAGTACTATGTTTTCGTAATTAATCTTTAACTATTTCCTGTAAATGAATTTTCAATAATTGAGAATTTCTAGTTGAAATTTTTTTTCTCCTTCATTAAGAGGTTCTTATTTTAATCACATGGAACCTCCTAAATCTCAAGTAAGGTCAAAACTTACCTACAAGTTTCTGATGACCAGCTAAAGGAACAAAATCAAAGGAATGTATCATAGTCATATGATGTTTGCGAAACTTGATTATCGAAAATTATAATTGGATTATTGATTGGACCGATTAATGAAAATGTGGATACACAAAGTTGTATAAGTTGTAATGTAGGAATTTTCGAGATCTAACAACCAAATAATAAAAGGAGCCATAACAAGGGGTAAAAGTAATAGCATTTGTCATGATAGTGGCACGGAAAGCTGATCATTTCAAGTGTGTAGAAGACAAGCGGCACACTTTTTTTCCCCTTTTTCAAGTCCAATTGTGGGCAACAACAAATTATTAAACAAGACTAAAAGCATGTAAAAAAAAGAAAAAGGGGATTCAGATGTTTGTCTGTACTTACACCTTCATTTATAGAAATTCATGGGCAATTAGCAAAAAAGTACAATGACTTTAACCATGGGTTAAAAACTAAACGGACTTTTAAACCTCTTTAAAAAAATTAACAATATTTTATCATTATCATAAAATTAACACGAAATATCTCCAAGAAAGAACACCCAGCTTAGACAATTGTTGCAAATTTAGCATTCATTGATGTCTCATCCATTCTCACCATTGTCTCTCTCACATGTTAGACAAAAATCAACATTAATTTAATATATGTAAGTTTTACTGCACAATTAACAAAAATTATTATTTTCCAATGACAAACAATTTGGCATGATTACAAACTCCAAATATCACATTTGAATACAAATTGTCTGCTCTAATTTTATTGTGATCTAGTATAGAGGATATCTTTAACTTGCAACAATCCAACCCTAATACCTAGTAGCCCCAAACTCTCACTAGCTCTAATTTCTTGTCTCCTTCAGCCCTATTTTCAAATTAATCTTGCTAGCTAGAAAGAGTTGCACGAAGTGATTTTTGAGGGGTCGCTTTGTTAATGTGCACGTTATTACAACAAAAATCACATCGTTTAACATGAGACAACGGCGATGATGTATGAAAGAATATCAATCGATGTTAAAACTCGTAACAATGGTAAAATGCTGTGTATCTTTCGAGAAAATTACAAGATTATGTTAAATTTACGGCAATAATAGTAGGTTATGTAATTTTTTTGGATAAATATATAACTTTTTGTTAATTATGTGATAATGTCTAATGGTTTGTGTGTATCTCTTGCCAATTGACCGAAATTTGATGGACACTACAGGAAAAAAAAAGAAAAGCATGAAAAAGGTTGGAGTACACCCCCAAATGGGGCAAGGTTTGCATGTCACTGACTCGTCCCTCGTTCCATTTTCCATGATCAGACATTATCGTGTCCTTAATCCTGCCTAATTATTAGATTAACTTTCTTTTTCTTTTTCATTAATTTCTACCCGGCACACGACGTTTTGCTTTTTTCGAACATAATTTATAAAAACCCGAGAAAATTAACAAATGTGTGTCCTTTTTGGTGGAGGAATGCTTGTCACCTACTCATTTTTCAGTTCCCAAATCTCTCCACCATCTCAGAGGGGGGGAGAGAGAGAGAGAGAGAGAGGGGAATCGGT
Organism: Corymbia calophylla; assembly: GCA_014182845.1. Taxonomy (NCBI): domain Eukaryota; kingdom Viridiplantae; phylum Streptophyta; class Magnoliopsida; order Myrtales; family Myrtaceae; genus Corymbia; species Corymbia calophylla. Next base: position 23,097,656 of record CM024696.1, read on the forward strand.
AGTTCAGCGTCCGAGCATCGTAAAGTTTTGATCTTTGCTTCATTTGCAGTCCGATGGAGAGACCCAAATGCAAGCTCTGCTTCAGGACCTTCGCCAATGGCCGAGCTCTAGGCGGCCACATGAAGGCCCATCTGGCCAGCGTCAAGATTCACCGAACCCACGTCGTGGAGTCGATCACTTCGTCTCCTTCTTCCTCCTTCGGCGAGGAGGAGCAGGAATCGTCGCGTGGGGATCAGGAGATCGAGGAGAAGTCTCTGATTTACGGGCTGAGGGAGAACCCCAAGAGGAGCTTCAAGTGTGCAGATCCCGAGTTCTCGTTCTCCGGCGGTTCCGGGTTCGCCGTCGTGCAGGACCGAGAGAGCGAGACCGAGTCGAGGAACCCGACTCGGAGACGATCCAAGCGGACCAGAAGAAAGCTGGGCAGCTGCAACGACAATGCGGAGGACGAGAAGCAGAGGAGGCTGAGGCTGAAGCCGAGCCAGCCCAGCTCGCCGGCTGAGCCGGAGCCGGTGAGCTCGGTGTCCGACACCTCGCCGGATGAAGATGTTGCCATGTGCCTCATGATGCTCTCGCGGGACAAGTGGAGGAGAAAACGTCACAACTATGATGATCATGATCATGAAGAAGTTCAGGAGGGCCAGAAAGGTAATCTGCTGGGAAATGAAGCTGAGAGGAAGCTCCACCAGTGCGAGGTGTGCAAGAAAGAGTTCAGATCTTCACAGGCATTGGGTGGGCACAGAGTGATTCACAGGAAGGCTGTCGGCTCAATGGGTTGTGAGAAGAAGAGGCAAGAAGCTGAGAGAGAGAGGCGTGATGATTCGAGCAAGGCAATGGTCATGGCGCGCAAGAAAGAGAGGGTCTACGAGTGCCCATTCTGCGGGAGAGTGTTTGGGAATGGACAGGCTCTCGGTGGGCACAAGAGATCTCACTTGATGGGATTAGGAGGATCAAGTGTCGGTGGTAATGGCGATGGTGCTCAGAGCTCCAAGTCTAAAGTCTCAGCCAGTTTGATAGATCTCAACCTGCCTGCTCCAGTGGAGGAGGATGACTTCAGCGTAGTGTCTGATGATGGAGAATTCACCCAACCCATCAAGAATTGAAAAAACACGCGCACAGAGAGAGACACACACAGAGACAGAGAGATCGCAGAAGAATTTTTCATTTTTTTTTTTATCATTGGTTTTGCTAGGTAACTGACACTCCATTTCCTTTGATCTTTGCCCATTGGTTATGGTTAGGAAGAAAAGTTCTTTGCTTGCGCTTCTGGAGATAAATTAGAACTTAGGAGTAATGATCAGGTGCTTTTTAGTTCTTGAGTTGCTTCTCCTTGCAACAAAGTTCATTCAATTCGACTGCAAATGGCTTCTTGAAATTCTTCACCTCTTGACAGCAGTTAATTCTCTCTGGAAATGCTGGGAACGAAGTGTTGCTCGTTTCAGTGAGAGGCTGAGAGGGAAATCATCAGAAAAGTAACAGTACGATCAAGTTTCTTTTATCTCCTCTCCTCTCTTTATTTTTTTGGGTTGGCTTTTTGCTTTTTGCTTAGGCGCAATTGTGCTGACAATGTAAGTACATTTTGGGGATTGCTTGTGGACCAGGACATAGTCTCTGCTCTGGAAATGCACAGTGCTTGCTCTGCTTCTGTTTTTAATCTCCTGCAGTTCTGGTTTTAGTGCCTTCTTCGATGGAACTCTTCATCATTCAATACTCATACGGTTCTTGTATCTATTGCATCAATCAGTTGGAAATAACTTAGGACTCAACTCCTCTCTCTCTCTCTCTCTCTCTCTCTGTGTTTGGCTCTTTTCCTTTTGTCCACTGTCTAAGTTAATGTTGCTAAAGCGTGAAGCATGGAATCAATCATTTGAGCATGAACCAGAAGAAGTTCCAAACTGGAATTACACAAATAACCTCCATCTCCACATGAAGTCTTGAGAAAAAAAAGAAAGAAAAAAGAATATAAAGCATCTTCCACTGCGAACGAGAACGATAGAAATATGCAGGATCCCTCCATTTTCTGAACTAGAAGATCCACAAAACTAGCGCTGTTTGCCTCGAAGAGAACGAAGCATTGTAAGCTGGCGCACAGAGAGAGAGAAAGAGAGAGGGAGAGAGAGCTGTCACAGTAAATATTCCCATGGAAAGATCAGTCAGGCTTTATATTAATCTAATTCCCCTTGGGAAAAAAAAAGAAAAGAAGAATGAATGAACGAGGCAAGTCACTGCACAGTCCTGCTTTGGCACTAGGGACACTTTGGTCCATCATCTCGGGTTGGTGTCTGTTGGGTCTCTTTTTCTCTTTTGCATGTGATGTATCTTGTTTCCTAAGGATGCTCATCCCTCAGACATATGCTGTCTCCCTTGTTTTCACCCGCTTTACATAAAGATTGAGATTTGGAGATTAACAATCACGAGTTAAAGTGAAAAGACAAAGCCAAGAGGCTCAGTTAGGTCCTAGACGATCCGATGGATTGGCACGAAAGAAACAAAAAGATGTCATTTTTAAGGCGCTCTTTAGGTTTTCGGGGCACTGTTGTCCATTTTTGTCATCACACATTCCCAAGGGATCTCCCTTTGGGACCTTCAAAAGGCCAAATGGGTCATGGAAAAAAGGAGGAGGAGCATCCATCAGCATTAGATAATTTCGCCAGTCAATGGCCAACCCAGGACTTCCTTCTTGCAGAAAACAACACCGAGGCAAGACCAAACTCGAAATGGTTACAAATAGCTTAGAGCTGATGAAGGGTGCTTCCTAATTAGCCCATGAGAATATCCTCGGATCATATCCCCTAAGAACATGTGTAAGGATTAGTTTAGAGAGAGATGAGTCGTGATTGCGATGGTGTTTATCTTCTCCACACGATCGGCATCCTTCTTTAATGTCGTTGATTTACTATGACGACTCGGTGTCGTTTGCATTGCGATAGGAGGTTATGAAAAATTTTGGGGATTGGAGTTTTGCCGTTGAACATTCTAAAACTGTCGTGAGCGAGTTCAGGGAATGAGGTTTTTTTTTTTTTTTTTTTTTTTTTGGCATTGTTGAAAGGAAAAGGTCAAATGTTCTTGCATCCTCTGCCGATCAAGGTGAGAAGGAGGGGGCAGGAATGGGAAATTCTTGGGAGGAAATTGTGGTGGGATTCAGTCAGCGTGACTGAAGGCACCCTTCACGAGAAGGCCAACCGGGACCTGTTGGCAAAATGACCGGGAATTTTGGTCAACTCCCTCCCCCGCATCCTTTCTCGGAGCGGCCGGCGGCCTGGTCCATCTCTCTCTCTCTCTCCCCTTGCCTCATCGCAACCCCCATCAATTCCTAAAATATTTTGACTATTGATACGACCATTTTTTAATGAAATAATCGAGCGATTAAGAAATTATTATTTACCCTCTTACTTGCATTGATAATAATAGGGACAACCACTAAAAAAAAAATTTCTAAACCTATTGTATAGATGTCATTTAGTCATAAATTTTTAATTTGTCCTATTTAAACATAAGATTTGGACGATCTGCTAGTTGTGATTAGAGATAGCTGACGTGGCGGTTTAATCGATATCGGCTATTCTACGTGACACGACCAAGGTTGATGTAGATAATTTTTGTGATTTTTTCTTTTTTCCTTTTTCCATATTTCTCTCCACCAATCATCGAGGCTCGGCGATGGCTAGCGACCTCTACAAGCAAGGGCTGACCTCTAGTGAGTGTTAGCCTTGCCAAACCCTCACCACCTTTGCACCCTCATTGGCATTGCCCCTTACTCATGGTTGGCGATCAGTGAAGGGAAATTAAAAAAAAATGAAAATGAAAGAAAAAAATAAAATATTTTATAAAATTTTATAAAATTATATCATGTTAGCATCGGGCCGTGTCCCGTAAGACAGTTAACATTTGTCTTAGTAATTTCTAGCCAAAATTGATCAAAAGAATTACATTAGTAAATTGTGAAAAAGTTTAGAATTAAATTAGTCAAACTGAAAAGTTTAAAATTGAATTGGCATTTATATAACAAGTTAGGATTTTTTTTTGGTAATTTTTCTCGCAATGTTATTGTATGTTTCTTTGCTTATTTTTTTGCACATGAATAGGTCAACTTGACATTAGCCCCACATACTAGACTTAAAAGTTGGAACTTATAAAAGTATAGGACAAATCAAGGGCATGATCATTTCCCAAAGTGTATGATTGGATCAAATGCTTGATTGAAATTTAGAGTTTTTCCATCATCTAATTTACTTGCAAGTGTATTCGTTTTAATTCTAAAAGAACTTCATAAAGTTTGGAACAAAAGTTAAGGATCTTAATCCATTTCAAATGAAGAAATTCTAAAATATAAGTGGCTAAATATATGTACGAGAAAAGAACAAATAGATCGAAACATGGCCTCCAAACCATAAAATTTAATGGGTCAAATGTTATCATTTCAATCGATTAGAGAATACTAAGACTCCGTTTGTTTCACGAAAAATAAAAGATTTGAAAAACGTTTTCCTAACTATGATCACTTATATTGTTTGAAATAATAGTCAATGAAAGTTGTTTTCATTATCGTTGACAATTTAATTAGCCTCCTCAATTTCATGGCCTATATGGATGTGTGTGTAGATATCTTTGGATACAAGTAAATCCAACCTTCATGAGCTAAAAGGAAAAACCCTATTCCTCATGTCACGGGCAATGAATGTTTGCCGTGCCGAACGCTTTGAATATTAATAGTGCATTGCGTGACAACTGTGGGCACGTACAGAGAGAGAGAGAGAGATGCATGACACTCCCAACATTAACAAAAAAATTTGTCCCCACAGATCTGTTCCCTTTCTCTTTTTTCTCACCCTCTTTTGGGGACTTTCCTGAGACGAATAAGAAAATATGTGCCGGGATTAATGGCGGAAAGAGAAGCGTGCTGTTCAGATCTGTTTGAACGCCGATGCTCGCTCTCTACCCACCAGCTTTCTTGAACTTAAATCGAATGAGTTCACTCCGAATCAAGAATGGCTCGCTAAGACAGCGCCAATATGACAAGAACTTAAACATCTGGATCTGTTTCTGATCTTCTCTGGTTAGAAGAAGAGATCTTGGCAATATAATGATGATTTACCGACGATGAGTTTGGAACTTTTATCTTCCTATAGCTAGAAACAAGTGAGATATCTACTGGCAACAACGAAAATCACAGGATTTGTGTGTTTTTGCATTTTGGCTCGAAATGAGGGCAACTGGTTTGTCTATGTATATATATGTTAATTTATCTGTCTAATTGATATTTTTCCTTTCCAGCGCTCAATATTTTCCTTCATTCTATCTCCTCATTCTGTCATAAAAAGAAATTATCGACTAGCAATTACCCATTTTCTTACCATTTCTCGAGATAATTGATTGAATTCACACGGCTTTGGTTTCTGCATTTGATCTGTAAACTGCAGAAACGGTTCTTAAGTCGTGTTTACAACTTGAGCCGCAAAGCATAGCGTTTGGACAAATGACTGTTCTAAAGAATAATGTTAAAATCAATCTAAAGCTTTTCAAAGCTGCACGAAAACGTACTGACTAGTTGCATAATCAGACCTTTATAGGGTTTGGCTTGAATTATGGAGAGGGCTTGGCCCCGCGATTGACCGTGAGAAGAACTGCCATCTCTGTTCATCAATCAATTAGCCAGTTAATGTGATTCTTGTTCTTTCCAAAATTTAAAAGGAAATGCAAAAGAGATTCTTATCGTGTCGAATGCAAGACATTTGGGATTCGCTTTTGGATTCTCCACAAAAAGAAGAAGAAGAATATAATCAAAAGCAACAATTATTTTTAACTTTAGTTTTTCCCTTCAAAAGGAAAAAATAAAAGGGTCGGTCAAAATACATTTATTCATCTCTCCTATATTGAATTGCGTAATCATCTTAGTTAATACTGCATAAAGGGCAAAAAGGATCTGGGGTCAATTTCCATGAATAGTTCCCTCATCATTAGATTGGTGGCCGCAAGTCTAACTTTCTGTAGAGCTCGGCTGTGTATAATTGCTTAGACAATGTAGTTGTTGAATTTGGATACCAACATTAAATTATTCTACCGAGGTAGGCGACTTAATTAGGTAAGGGTTCAGATGTTAGTCGTCCTTCTACTTCTTCAAAGTTCAAATAGTTCCTCGAAAGAAGTCCCCAAAAAGTCCAATGCTTCTGGTGACGGATATCGTTTTGCCTCCTAAGATCAATGCTTCACGAACTTAGTCAATTAGACTCAACGTTTAAATGATCACGCATTGCAAATCACTCTAGATCAGAATCATTTGTACAGGCTAAAGATCATTATTTAATCGGCTAATGAAGCTTACAAAATGTTTCATGGGCCTCCAGATACTTGGATCTTTACGTTCATGTCACTAGATTATTATAAAAAATAAGGTGTAGTGTATTAGAAATCCTAAAAATTGTCATGAAAATTTACTTGAGTTCTAAAATTTTTAAAAAGTGCAATTAAGTTTTATAACTAGTCTCGAAAATGCAATTGAATCCTAAAACTTTTAAAAAATGCAATCAAGTCCTAAAATTTTCAAAAAGTTCTAAAAAAGGAAGGATTGATTTGATCAATTTGATAAATTTTAGGATTTGATTATACTTTCTCAAAATTTTAAAACTAAGGTTGCATTTTTGTGACTAGTTTTTTAGGTAGGGTAAAAACTATCAAAACTTTAAACTATGTTCATTGTGACATCAATACCTCAAATTTATTATTATCACAAAAAAATATAAATTATGCCCTCTATCACATTAATATTTAAACTTTTTATTTTAGTATTATCAAGACCTCAAAATTGTATTTTTGCAACATTGGTACAAGTTTGGGTATTGGTGAGACATTGATGTTATAGTGAGCAAAGTTTAAGATTTTTGTCGAAGAGAGAGTATTTTTGTCACATTGATATAAGTTTAAGTGTTTTGATGACACAAAAAGATTTAAGATATTTGTGTCATTTGAAATTTTTGGTGTTGTCTGCAAAAAATTATCAAATTGTATTTTTGACTACTGAACGAAGGGTGGGCCTCTTTCTTCTTCTTCTTTTTTTTTTAATCTCTTTTGGTGAGTTTTTTCTCTCTTCTAAGTCAAGTACAATCACAACCCTAATTTAGTTTTTAAAATTTTCAATTTTACTAATGTAATTCTAAACCTTTATAAAAATTCTAATGTTATCCATTTTGATTAACTATTGTTCAGTCATAGCTAATTGTCATCACCATAAATGTCACGTTGACGTACATAGCTTTACTCGAAATGATGTCTTAGGGCCTACATGGTAACGCTCCCGAGAACAATTAATTTTGTTTTTTTGTTCACGGGAGTGGATTTTTTGTTCCCCGGGAACGTAAAATGCATTTGATAAATTTTTTTGTTCTCGTAAAACAAATTTGTTCCTAAAACAGGTTTGAAGTATAATCCAAAAAAAAAAAAAGTTGACTTTTTCACTCCAGGAAACAATTTTGAGAATTAGTTTTTTTTTTCTTCTTCTTCCTTCCCTTTCTTCTTCTTCTTCTTCTTCTTCCTCCTCCCACCCCATCACCACCCCATCACCGCCCCCATCGTTGCGGGAGGTCCAGGCAAGGCTCGAGCTCGCCTAGGCGACGCGAGGCTGAGCCTCGCCTGGCCACTCGCCCACGGTGGCCAAGAGGAAGAAGGGGAGAAAAAAGAAAATTAAAAGAATCAAAAGATTTGAAATTTTTACCGAACGCATTTCTGTTCCCGCATTTCTTCTTCTTCTTCCTCTTCCTCCTCCCACCCCATCGCCCTAGGCCACGGCCGGGCAGGTCCGGAGGCTCAAGCTCGCCTAGGCAACGCGAGGCCGGGCCTTGCCGAGCTGGGCGAGCCTCACCCGGCCGCTCGCCCATAGTGGCCAAGAGGAAGAAGGGGAGAAAAAAGAAAAAGAAAAAAGAAAATTAAAAGAATCAAAAGATTTGAAATTTTTACCAAACGCATTTTGTTCCCAAAGTAAAAATTTTAATCGGTTTATCAAACACCCGAAATACTCAAAATTTGTTTCGGGAGAGAAGAAAAAAAAAAACATTTCGATAAGAATTTGCTTCCTAATGTAATCATTATCATGCAGGCCCTTACTTGAATTATTATATCAGCGATTTCCGACAGCAATTGTCTAAAAGGACTACATTAAAATTTTGCTTAAATGTTGAGGACCACAATTGGCAAATTTTTAAAAAAAATTAGAGCTGAATTGATATATAATATGTTTGGAATTGAATTGACAATATTTTCTCCACCAAGAATTTTCGACAATTTCACGGCACATGCAAAAAATAAAAATGGAAAATAGAAAAGGCCGAACAATTGACTCATTGATGGGTGGGGGTATTTGACTTGGCGATGGTGTGAAGCTTCAACTGCCAACTACTCTTTAATTTATATTGGTCATACAACTACTCTTGTACTAGGGCCGGCATAGTGATGCATGTGATCCACAGAAAAGTTAAACGAATACAAGCCCGATTCACATTAATCACACATGAAAATCTGTGTAACGATCACCATGGGTTAGAAATTGAGACAGTCGTGTCCCAAATGTCCTTAGCCACGACCCTACATGTTGCGACACTACAACATTGAAAGCTTTTATAATAAAACAAGACTTGGAGCATCAAGAGGGGACACTTTTCATTTTATTCCACAGAGTTGTGCAAATAACTAGTCTTGCTCAAATGACCATTCTTATCCATCAAATTAACGAGATGGCGCTTATGTGTTTTCTCGAAATTCGTCCAGCGCTTCCCAACAAGTGTCTCCGAATGTGGAAAAGCCAGCGGAGGATCAATGTCGGATAATGCGGGATAATGCGAGATTATGCTTGCTGGCGCCATGTCATTTTCCAGCAAGCTCTCTAGTTTTGACCTTGGACCACATGAAAGATTGCAGGCATCTTTTACCGAATCATGCTGATCCGATCGGGTTGAACTTGAGCCGTGGTGTTATCTATAATATCGTCTAATTTCGAATTGAATAGGGAAAAGTATTATTAAAATTCTGTTTGCCGATCGAGCACGTTGGAATTAATCTCCAAGCGAAGGATACTTTCTTTAGAATTGACATGGTCATGTAGCAAATACACTATTGCAGTCATTCGAGTGTCTCGAGTCTCACAGAAGTTCTTCAACCATTATTAGATCGATCACGTGCAAGAGGAAAGCCGATCTGGATGTGCTCGCAAAACTTTGGGAAATTACCAGTTACCGTCCCACGCATCAACACTTCATCACTTGCCGCCCTCTAGTTTTAAAACTACATCTGACCAAAAGAGCCTCTATTGCGAAGCAACTCGCAAATTATCCACACCGCAAACCAGCTCACATTACACCCATTAAGCAAGTGGGTTGGATAAAAAATGATTAGACTCAAATCGGCTTATTTTGATGATATAATTATAGCAATTTACACCCAACCCAATTTTACATTCTTATCAATTTTTCTCCTAAAGTTGTTATTTTTAATGAGTGGACGATTCTATAGACCAGCTCACTGAGTTAGTAAGGGATTTCAGGTTCTCCGCTCAGGATATGGGCCAGTAGGCGTGGTATATGAGCAAAGTGGAGAAGTGGGCGAGCATCGCACTGTGGGACAAGAACAAAGGGGTTTTAGAATTGGGAATTGTTGGGTTCCGAGTTGATCCCCAACTCTACTTGGGAACTAGCCTATATTATATTTTGGGGTAAAAAATAAAATTACAATATAAAAGAACATCATTTCACTACAAAAACGTATTTTGGTAATGTGTTATCTATTCACATTGAGACCATGCTTTGATTCTTGATGCGTGAAATAGTATTATTTTGAAAAAAAGCTCTAGAGCGGCCTTAGGGGACTCGGGCACAGGCATCAAGATGTCAACTATGGGTACTAGGGTCTTGGGCTTAGGCCAAAGGGACTTAGGCCTAGCCAATTTGGACCTACGTCTAGCCTCGATGGACTAAGGGGCTAGTGACTTGGGTGACGAAGCTAGTTACTTGGGCATAGTCACTGGAGACACGGGTAAAGGCACCAAGTTCCCGAGCTTGGCCTCAAGGGACCTAAGTTTAGGCCTAGCCTCTATGGACTCAAGTATAGTCACACAAGTTTTGGGCCTGCTCTCGAGGGACCTATGCCCTCTCTCTATGGAGGGGAGGAACTGAGCCTAGTCATGATGGACTCGAGTTGGGCACCAATGACTTTGGCGAGGAGCCGAGTTGCTGCTAGGAACTCAGGCCTACCTCGATGGACCACGCAAGCCACAGGTGACTTGGACACACAAGTCGAGTAGCCATGCATAGTGGTCAAGGACTTGAACACATGGATTGAGGTCCTAAGTCAAGCCTTTAGGGGTTTGAGCCCGACCTTTGTGAACTTAGGCACCGAGCTCTCAACTTTGGCTTGAGAGGCTTGGGCCTAGCCTTTGTGGACATGGGTTGATTGTCGAGAAACTAGGCTAAGCCTCAATGTACATAGGCTTGTCTCAATGGACTTGAGCCAGGGACTACTTGACGCAGGCATGGGGGTCAGGTACTTAAGCATGGCTCGGGAAATTATGCACAGGCATCGAGATCTCAAACTCGGGCTTGAGGGACTTGGACCAACCTTTGTGGACATGGACCCAGCCATCAAGGAATCAAGCCTAGCCTTCGATGGACTCGAGTCAAGTGCTAGTGACTTGGGTATAGACTTGAGTACCTAAGCATGGCCTCTAGGTAGGACACAGGGAGAAGATGATCTTTTGAGATCAATTGTGATGAGATCGACTGCCACCGCTGTGCTATGGACAAGCTCCATTGCGATTTGGTCAGTTTATTGGATAGTAGAGGTGGTGACAAGCAAGGTGACAAAGATCCCGTTTGGTTCTGCTTTACGAAGAGGCTTTGGATCTCTAAAGACCCTTAGTCAAATGCAAATGCGTTTGGTTCAAGTTTTGGATAACTTTGACCAAACCTCTAAAGATTTCCTTAGTCAAATGCAAATGCATTTGGTTTTTGAAATAATTTTGTTCACACGGGATATTGTTCATCTTTTTCGAAAAAGTGAACGGAGGCCAACAATCTCCAAGGGAAGGGGATTTGAACCGCCTCAAGTCATGTGACCTTGGGCGATCATTGCATGGGTCACGACAATCCAAGCAACCACCGCATGAGGTTCGGAGCGCCGAAGTCATGTGACCCGGTGACATTTGAGGTCACTCGACCTCAAGTTGGTTTTGGGCGACCAAATTCTGGCCACGGGATTAGAAAAAGAAATTGAACTTTTTTTGAAAAATTTAGCAAAAGTCTTTTGCAAAATGTCTTTTTACCGAAATGCCAAAGTTGTTTCATAATATAATTTAAAATTACAATTTACCAAATATTATTTATATTTTGAAAAATTCCTTTAACTAAAGGTATTTTCCCAAAAACATCTATCCAAAGCTAAATGAAACTGGCAAAAATTGGCTCCACGATCAGGTCACGGTAGCGAAGGTAGAGGATGATTTCCGCAACATACTCCTAAGTCACACGAGTCCCCTCGAAGCGGACTCGTCGTCATCCTCGATCCACCCGTCGATCTCTTCCACCTCTGACGCCACCGACGTCGTCTCGATCGGTGACGATCCGATGCACGAGGGGCTCGATCTGAGCTCCAATGAAGAGGGGAGCCGGATCAAGCAGGAAGAGCGGCGCCGACATCAGCCATCGGTCCACGAGCTGCATCATTAGTGAGATTGATCCCGTGGCATCCGAGGCATGGGAGTCGGCGGCGACGTGGCCATGGCGGATCGAGCTACATGGGTCGAGCATTGGATTTAGGGACAATAGATTTGTTTGGTGGTGGAGGAGACATGATAAAGCGTATTTTAAGGAAGGCAAAACGGGTTACGGTAATTCAGCTGAACAAGTTTGTATTTTTTGAAACCAGAGGAGGCTAGTGGCACGATAAGGAAATGTAAGTATATATATAGGTCGCAACATGTTTTGACGCATAAAAATGGAAGATTTTTTTAGGTTCATTAGAGACAAAACACCTAGGGCACCCAAGACGACATGGAAAAATGCCAGTACATGCAATTAATTTTCTAACCTCATTGTTAGGTGGAGGCACGTGCCGTGCATTGCCGGTCCTTGTTAGCGATCTGCCTCCTTTCTACCTCCCTCCCCATCTGATCCGTGGTGTTTTTTTTTTTTTTGTCCTTTTGTTTTTCATTGCTCGTCAGTAATTAGTTGGGTAACTTGCTATTGTGGCAGGATGATTGTCATTATTTTCATTCGAGAGATAAGCACGTTGGACCATCAGACAAATTCAAACAAGAATTGTATTAACGAGTATTCTCAAATATTTTTAACTGTATATAATAATAGTAATATGATATTACATTTTCAATTTCTGATTATGCATAGTATGAGAAGAGCTGTTCTCGAAAGATGAAGAATTTTCGCCATGTAAAGATTTAATAGATGCCTCCATGAAGACTTGTTAGACAAAAATCCTTTGAAGGTTGGATTACACAAAAAAGTTCGAGGATTTCTCGAGGCAATTGAAAAAGTTTATTGTGTTTTTTAACCAATAAATATTACTTTACTCATTAAAAAAATTGAGTATCTTCTTTAGAAAATTGGATTTCGAGCTATTCACTCAATAGCCAAACTCGTACCGACTTGAAATTTGCCGCTAGTAAATAAGAGCAATCAAAATTCTCATGTGATATGTCCATACTTGTTGATCCTCGATTTCGAATTGTCATTTTCTTCATTTTCCTGAGGTCACATGATTACTCAATAATTGATACATATCACTTTAAAGAATTTTTACGTTCGGTGAGGATTAAATCGAGACGGGGTAATGAGAAAAAAAAATAAACGAAAATGTAAGGGAAGGGAGAAACCAAGGGGGAAAGATGAAACAAAAAAATTGTAGATGGTCGAAAAAACAGCAATCGCTGTGAAATTCGAGGGGCAGAAATAAAATAAATAAATAAATTAAACGTTAGCTTCCACAAAATTAAACGAATATATACGGAAAAAAAAGAAAGAAAAAAAATGATGAAAAAAAATTAAGTCAAGAGGCCCTCTGGTTTCTGGGTGGGTGGATGATGCGAAACTCTCTCTCTCTACCTCTGCGCGAGTCTCGACCTCAATCGAGTGAGTTCGCCTTCTTCTCCTTCTTCTTATTCTTCTTCTTCTTCCTGCTGCTCCGCTCCTGCTGCTGCTGCTGCTCCCATGGCCAGCTAAATTCTCGATTTTTTTTTCCAATTTTATTCCTATTTTTTTTTATAGGGTCATGTTGGATGCGTTGATCTCAAGTCCGATTTCGCATATCCCCGAGGTGTCCCGCCAGGAAAGGACGCCGGCATCGGAGGGGCGCCAGAAACCCTAGATCTTCCCCGATTCGAGCCCCCCCGCGCCCGCGATTCGGTGCCGGGCGATCGCAATTCGTCGGTTCTCGAGGCGGGATTGCGCCTGCCGAGTCGGATCTCGAGGTCTTGTCCGCGGCGTTACGGGCCGAGCCCCCCTGAGGTTTTCCTGATTTGCGTGGGCGCGTCGGTTTTCGATCCGGATTCGGGGATCGTTCGGGCGGGAGGGCCTAGCCCGATTCCGCTGTGGGAGATTGAGAGGGATCGCGGGAGGTTTAGGGTTTTCCTTTGTTTTAGGTTCCGATGGCCAGCAATCCTCCATTTGAGATGGAGGATCAGACCGACGAGGACTTCTTCGACAAATTGGTGGATGATGACGATGATTTCGGGCCTCCGGGATCGGCCTCTGCTTCTAGCTCCGATGCGGCGAGAAAATTTTCTAATTTGAGCATTGACAATTCGGGTGGAGTAGCTGATCCGAAGCTGAAGAGAGAGGATTCTGCTGATTTGGGAGTGGCGTCTCAGGTCGCACCGCCTGCAGGTGAGGAGAAGGCTTTTCTGTCTCCGAACTTGCCTGATCTCAGTTCTACAGTTGATGCGGAACCGATTAAAGATGCAGCGGTGGAGTGTTTGAATGATGGGAGTGGGCACAATGCAATGGGGAGCAGAGATCATGAGGATGCGGCTTCGGGATTGCTGAGTGTGGCTGCAGGTGAGAGCGGTGCATTGGCATCGGCCAATTCGTTTGAGTTTGACAGTCTGGTCCAGTCAAATGATAATGGCACAGGGTCTCAAGATTTGGTTGATCCATTGAAGGAAAAGGATAGTGGATCTGGCGGGGGAATCAAGGAAGTGGGATGGAGCTCATTTCATGCAGAGGCCGTTGAGCATTCCCAGGGCCAGGGGTTTGGATCCTACTCCGATTTTTTCACTAGCTTGGACAATAGTGGTGGGGAGTTCTCTGGTAATTTTCCAGAGGATTCAAACCATGAGTCAGTAATTGCAGCAGGAAGTGCCTTATATCAGGCTGATGGATTGGAAAACTCTGCACATTATGCACAGTATCAGCAGGACCAAGGCTATGAGGCTGTCAATGACCAAACTGCTAATGTGCAGGATCTTAGTGGTAGTCAGTATTGGGAAAATATGTATCCAGGCTGGACATATGACTCCAATACCGGACAGTGGTATCAAGTGGATGGTTACGACGCTAATACGAATCTCCAAGGGAACTCTGATAATTCCACAGTTCAGGAGTGGCCTGCTAGTTCTGATGGGACATCGGAGGTTTCTTATTTGCAACAAACTGCTCAGTCTCTCATGGGAACTGCTGCGGAGCCTGCGACAACTGAGAGTGTCTATAGTATGAATCAGGTTTCAGAGGGGAATAATGGCTATCCAGATCATATGGTATTTGATCCTCAGTACCCCAGTTGGTATTATGATATGATTGCCCAAGAATGGCGCTCACTAGAGAGTTATACTTCTACTTTACAATCATCAGGTCAATCTCATGGTTACCAAAATCAAGATGGATCGATTACAACTGATGTTATGAGTCAAGCTCATAATAGCGTTCATAGTGACCATCAGCAGGCTAACAATTATGGGTCACAAATTAATGTTGGTCAAAGCCAGGATGGTCATTGGGATGGGTCATATAGTGAATACAGCCAACTGAGCAGGAATGATACACGGCAATTAGGAACAGTTGCAAAAAGTGATGCAATTTCAAATTTTGGAGGAAAACAGCAATTTGACACTCTATATGGCTCCGAAGTTGCTGCAAATAACCACATCAATCAACAGAATTCATTTAATTCTTTTGGGGCGGTTGAATCACATGGAAATTCAGGCTGGAATACGAGTGAGGCTCAGGGGGCTTTTGGATCACAGAACTTTATCCCCAGTCAACCATTCAATCAGGCAAAGGTTGAGCAGCAAGATCAACTGCATTTCTCCAATAATATTTACATGAATCAGAAGCCAGTAAATTTTGCCCAGCAATCTTTTCAGGGTACTCATCAGTTTACTCCAGCGCATAACCTGGGACTACCTTCGGCAGGGCGTCCTGCCCATGCGTTAGTTACTTTTGGATTTGGTGGAAAACTCATTGTGATGAAAGATGCAACCTTTGCCAGTAATCCATCATATGGAGGCCAGGTTTGTCTTTAGACTCCTCCTTCAGTTAATTTGGTTTAGGGAGGCTGAAAGGATTATTTTCCCTCTTTTGTTTTTATGGTTCTATACTTTGAAGAGAAATTATGTTCCTGAAATTCCTCTGGATTGTGTTTTGCTGTTGAAGTATATTCATTTTAGAGATCGTTCAGATAGAGTTGATATTTAACATTATGCTTCTCTTGCATGAAAAAAGCTCTTTTTTTATGTTGTTTTCCCTCAATTTTGTGTGAAGGATTCTTCTGGGAGCTCAATTGCTGTCCTCAACGTAATTGAAGTATTCCAAAAGAAGAATGATGCTTTGGGCAATGGAGTTGCTGCTTGCAACTATTTGCATGCTTTGTGCCAACAATCCTTTCCTGGTCCTCTAGCTGGTGGAAGTGTTGGAAGTAAAGATTTGAACAGATGGATCGATGAAAGGATTGCGAACTGTGAATCACCAGATATGGATTATAAAAAAGCAGAGGCTTTAAGGTTGCTTCTGTCTTTGCTGAAGATAGCCTGTCAGCATTATGGTAAACTTAGATCTCCTTTTGGCACTGAAACAGCCTTTAAGGTAAATTTTGTTCAGACCTGCCATCAACTTTAGTTCTAACTTATTCTTTGTTTTGGATGATTTTATCATTTCTATGAAGTTTAAGCACATTAGCCTTTACATATTTTGCCAGGAAATGTTACGAAGAAAGTATTTTCAAGTTTATGCTTCTTGCTCTGCTTTTGCTTCTCTTGATCAACTGTGGATTGGCATCTTTTCTTCAAATTTGAGATCTTCAAAATTGGTTGTCTTGCTTTCTCTAAAAGAACTATATCTCGTGTGACGCAGTAGATATACTTTAAAGAGATACATCGTCTAGGGTTTTTATGTATATTCCATGCTTTGGTTCCTTTTTTCTTTAGAAAAATGACATATCTTCTTGCTTAAATTTTTAGTCAGTTTCTCTACTGGAAAAATTTCCAAATGTTGATATCTGCCATCTAGACACGGTTTAATGTGATTAATTTGCTGAGAAGTCTGAGCGGGTGATGGGAATGCCGAATCAGAAATTTGTGGCATAGTGTGAGGATGTTATCACTCTTGTTCTTTTTCATAACTTCGATTTTATATTCTCTTTTCTATTTTGCGTCCTTGCATTTTCAGTGTTATCATAGACTGGACAATTAAGATGGTACCTGGAAATCTTTTTGTCCTAACAGGAAGGTGATAGTCCTGAAACAGCAGTTGCTAAACTTTTTGCATCTGCTAAGAAGAACAATGGACCTTTTGGAGGTTATAATTCTGAAAGCCGCTGCTTGCAGTTTTTACCTTCTCCTGAACAAATTCAGGTCTGTTAATCTCCGAACTTTTTCAATTTTTTTCACCTTGAGCAGCGATCTCATGTTCTTTAAATGATCTTGGATGTTTTTGGTAGGCGACTGCCTCTGAGGTGCAGAATCTTCTGGTTTCTGGAAGAAAAAAGAGGCTCTACAGTGCGCACAGGAAGGTCAGTTGTGGGGACCAGCCCTTATACTTGCCTCACAATTGGGGATCAGGTAAGGTGGTCCTTTCATGTTATTTTTTTTACTTTTTTACTAGTGATGGTCATCTCAGGCAGCTAATGCTTGGTTGTATATCTGGTTCTTGGATTGGAATTGTCTTCTTGCAGTTTTACATTGATACTGTAAAGCAAATGGCACTCGTACAGATGGTACCTGGATCACCATTGCGGACATTGTGCTTGCTTATTGCAGGTCAACCAGCTGAAGTCTTTTCAGCAGACACCACCCCCATTAGTGCTCCTGTTACCACGATTATGTCTCAACGTCCTGCTCAGGTGTGTTTGGGTGGTTATCCTATTTTTAGTTGGTCCTGAAACTTATTCTGCATGTGGTTTTCCTTGTGTCTGGTGAATCTTCCTAGTTTTTATTGTAGGAAATGCACCAAAATTATATCATTATAATAAGTGAAAGCTCTTGGATTAGTTATGACCGAATTGATCTCATTGTGTTATCTTCACAGTTGACAGTGTATCTCTGTTGGGAGACATGGGCATCATTTCTGTTGATATCTGCAGTGAAAAAAAGGAACTGACTCTATAATTTTAATTATAATCTATACAAAATTAACTAATATTTTGCTTTCTTCACAGCCTGGGACCAATGGTATGCTTGATGACTGGGAGGAAAATCTGGCTGTAATTGCTGCAAACAGAACCAAAGATGATGAACTTGTAATTATTCACCTTGGCGATTCCCTATGGAAGGAAAGAAGTGAGGTATGTGTGTTAGCATTTCTTTTATTCCCTGTATACATGAATGGGAGATTTACAATTGAGTCCTACACAAGAATCATTGCCATTGAGTCTTTACACAAGAACTGTGTGGTTCAGATAATTGCAGCACATATATGCTATCTAGTGGCCGAAGCAAATTTTGAGTCATATTCAGACACTGCAAGACTCTGTCTTGTGGGAGCAGATCACTGGAAGTGTCCACGGACTTATGCTAGTCCAGGGTCTATACAGGTATTGCTGTCTCATTTGGCTGTTGGCTTTTCATTGTAATTTCATTTTTTTATGCCGTGATTCATTCAGTAGACTGCATGCTTTTTAAATGAATGTTCTGGAAATGATGCATAATTTCTTGGAGGTACATGTGTACCAATGATCTTTTGTGATGTTGTTGTGTTAACTTCTTATGACTAACAGATCATTTCCTTGAATAGTGAACTCCACCGTGTTTCTTGATGTGTTTGTGATAGAATAGGAGGTGGATACAGGGACTGGTTTCCTTCTAATGCTTATTTGTATGCGGGTCATATTAGGTAGGAATTATAGGATATACGCATGCACGCACACATCCACAAACACAGTTGGCAGGCATGTAAAATGGGCAGAGAGAGAGAGAGAGAGAGAGAGAGAGAGAGAGAGAGAGAGAGAGAGAGTTCAGACAAAAGCAGTAGGTATGGTCAAGGTGAAGGCTTATTTATGCTTCGAGATGCCTTTTAGATCTTGCATGGCACTGCTTATCTTGAGGCTGTCCATCGCCCTGTTGTTTACTTGAGTAGTGCCTGTTCAGAAAGTGTTGACTTTTGTCTGTATAGAAGGGAATTTTAGCAAATTTTCAAGGAAGCCGATGCCAATGCAGCCATTGCTACATATTCTGTGGCTCTCAACTCGTTGGATATCCTATTAATAAGATTAGAATGCATTGGTTGATCCTATCTCAGTGACGATGATATTTAGATGTTGGTGCAACAGATGTTGTGGGAGACGGAAATTTTTTAGCCTACTACCCTTGTGATGCCTTTGATCATGGTTGATCTGATGCACTTCTTAGAGGAGTCTAAGATCGATTTTGAATCATTAGTCTCACATTGGTTACTAGTATGTAACCATAGATGCTAAGTCCAGCACCTCTGCTTTATCTCATCAGTGTGAGGAAATTGAATTTAATGAGTGAAGCTTATTTTGCCATGTTTTTTGGACAGAGGACAGAGTTATATGAATATTCAAAAGTGCTAGGGAACTCTCAGTTTATCCTGCTACCCTTCCAGCCATATAAGCTCATATATGCCTATATGCTGGCTGAAGTGGGAAAAGTTTCTGACTCACTGAAGTAAGTATCGGACCTTTTCCTGTTATTTTGACATATTTCAACTGCATTTAGTCTAATGTAGCACGGTCTTTTAGGTACTGCCAAGCACTATTGAAATCTCTGAAAACTGGGCGAGCCCCCGAAGTAGAGATGTGGAAGCAAGCGGTTTTATCTCTTGAGGAGAGGATTAGAACCCATCAACAGGTGAGTTCGGTTAGTTTAGACTGCACACCACATAGCTAGTTAGCAAGCTGAGGTCCCATTCTTCGACTGGTTAAATTATGAGTAAAGGATATTTATCATGTCACCATTTTGACAGAACTTGTTTGTAGGGTGGGTATTCAGCGAACTTGGCTCCAGGAAAGTTAGTTGGTAAACTGCTCAACTTTTTTGACAATACTGCGCATCGGGTTGTTGGGGGGTTACCACCACCCGCACCATCAACATCTCAAGCAAGTATTCAAGGTATTGAACAATTCCAGCAGCCAGTGGCTCCTAAAGTTTTGAGTAGTCAATCAACAATGGCTATGTCATCTTTAATGCCATCTGCTTCAATGGAGTGGCCGGCTGATAGCAACAAAATGACAATGCAAAACAGAAGCGTCTCAGAACCAGATTTTGGGAGGACTCCTAGACAGGTTTGGGTATTTGCAATTAAAGAAAGACTTTCTGGAGCTTTCTGCTTATTTGTTTGAAATCTTCTGTTGATGTTGAAGTTGCAAGTTTCTGATTTTGGTTTAAGTTTTGATCAGGTTGATTCATCAAATGAAATAACCTCGGCTAATGCTCAGGGCAAGGTTTCGGCGTCAGAGAGGACATCTCGCTTTGGTAGATTTGGTTTCGGCTCGCAGCTTTTACAGAAGACTGTGGGGCTAGTAATGAGACCACGCTCAGATCGTCAGGTACGTTGATTTAGTACTAATAGCTTGTGCTAAAACTTTTTTATTGGCAATATCTGCAACTGTTCTGACTGTTCTGTCATCTGCCATTTAATTTGAAGGCTAAACTGGGTGAAAAGAATAAGTTTTACTATGATGAGAAGCTAAAGAGATGGGTAGAGGAAGGTGTTGAACCTCCTGCCGAGGAACCTGCCTTGGCTCCTCCTCCGACAACCACAGCCTTCCAGAACGGAATGCCTGACTACAACCTGAAGTCAGCACTGAAGAGTGAAGGACATGTCCCCAATGGAAGTCCAGACTTTAGAAGTCCAACACCTTCAGACCACACCTCAGGAATTCCACCCATTCCACCCAGCTCAAATCAGTTCTCAGCTCGAGGGCGTATGGGTGTTAGATCAAGGTACTTTCTTAGCTATATTTACATGATTACTCTACAGTGCTTATTTTTTCTTGAATGGACCATTTTCGTAACAACTTAATGTTATTGCTGTTGTCAGAGGACATGATCTTGTTGGATGTTATCTTATCCTAATATTGATTGGGGTTGATATTTCATCATTGTTCCTCTCAATTAAAATCGTTTTAGACAGTGAATGCTGTCGGATGATTTTTTTTTTTCTGGGGCCATCAGAAACAGATGGAGTTCATTCCTTTTAGTCCATTTTTTTATGAGAACCAGGTAAAAACATGTGTTGATTTGACAGGTATGTGGACACCTTCAACCAAGGTCGGGTAGCCCTGCAAATTTATTCCAGTCACCATCTGTGCCAGCCGTTAAACCTGCAGCTGCTGCCAATGCAAAGTTTTTCATTCCCACCCCAGTCGTATCATCAGGTGACCAGACGATGGAGGCCATTGCTGAGAGCGCACATGAGGAAACCTCAACTACTGAAGAACCTTCGACATCCTCTGCATATGACTTATTCAAGACTTCTGCACCTCCTTCGGCAGCCATGCAAAGGTTCCCAAGCATGGGCAACATCCCAAGCAAAGGGGCTGCATCAAATGAAAATGGTTCTTTCCAATCTCACTCGCGGCGAGCAGCATCATGGAGTGGAAGCTTCAACGATGCATTGAATCCACCTAAGAATGCGGAGATAAAACCTCTAGGTGAGGCATTGGGCATGCCTCCTTCAGCTTATATGCCGAGCAATCCTACTTCGATGCCCATGCCGATGAATGGTGGAGGTTTTGCAGATGACCTTCACGAAGTGGAACTTTGAGCAGAGACTTTCTTCAGTCGGAGGAACTCTGAGCAGAGAGTTGGAATATGTAAATATTCAAGTTTTGTTTTGTGTGATCAATCTGAGTTCTGTTGCCGCTTCATCTTATATGAAATGATGAAAGGTCACACAAGCCAGCTCCTGTATTATCTTGAATAGTTTTAGATGTTCGCAAGCACCGGATCTGGACCACCTACGCTGGCACTTTACGAAGTCATCTAAACCCGAGGTATTCTTCACAGTTGAAGGCTGATAAATTACCTTAATTATCAATTGATGTTAGCACGAGGGATGGGTTTCTTTATATACAAAGAATAGGAAAGTCTGCAGGGGCGGCTTTGTATAGTTCATTTGTTCATTTATTTGGAAACAGATAGTCCCTGAAAGAACATTCAGATGGTTCACAAGGAGGAAGGAGAGCCTTGCTGAATTGTAAAAGCGTAAGACGGCTCGGTGGTTTCTTCTTTTGTAACCTTTTTTTTCTTTTGGGCCTATTCCGATGCTCAACTGAAATATAGAGTCGATCTGTCATAGACGTTGTAATTTTCTTCTTTTCATTTTGAGAGAAAAGTAACACAGATCTTAAGTTCGTTTTGCTTAGCCATTGTTAATCAGAATTTGCTCGTAGTTAGATTGACACACTAACCTTATTGCGGATCAGGTGCTTTCTGATGCTCTCCTGTCTTTTTCTGTACTTTGATTTCTTTTATCCTGGTAGCCCGCTTCGCTGCTTGCTGCTTCCAGATCCCCGAAAGTTTCGAACAGGAGAAAAAATCATCATGATGCATCTTACCCAATGATAGAGGGGCCAATTTCCCAACTACCACCAGCCACATCATCCGTCTTCATCACTGATAAAACCTAACTGATCTAAGGCACCCAGAATATTAACATCTTCACATGCTCCGAGGCCTACCCCAATGGACAAGTGGTGTGCTGATTCTCATAAGCAGGCTCACTGATAAAACCTAACTGATCTAAGGCACCCAGAATATTAACATCTTCACATGCTCCAAGGCCTACCCCAAAGGACAAGTGGTGTGCTGATTCTCATAAGCAGGCTTGTGAAATAGTAGTTGGCCGATGCACAGGTTTTAATAATCACTAATCACAAAGCAAGTGATTAAGAATTATGAGGCGTAGCTTTTGTTTCAGGTGTGGGAACGATTTAGTTTCAAATGTTGATTTCAACTCCCACGTCATGGAGATAAGATAAAAGTCTAAAAGTAAGAGTTAGAATAAGAATATAGTAAAATTGATTAAAAAGAAAGAAATATGAGGCGTAACCTTTGCTTTCCAGCCTAAATTCAACGGATGGTCCTGAGGGTACTTTCTTTACAGAGATCCATGACCTTATTAAGCCTAATGCCAATTTGCAAATGCAATGAACAACGGCATCCGTAGGCCAAAGAATGATATATATACACAGAAACTTTCAAGTTCAGACTTCAAAAAGACTGCCTAGTTTAGAAGCCAAAAAAGAGTAACTTGAGCTCCAACTCGGCAACAACATAAAAAAGGAATAATCCTCCTAGAACTCAGATGAACCAGGTGTCCGAGGAAAAGGTATCGCATCTCTTATGTTCTCTATGCCAGTGGCAAACTGCACAAGCCTCTCGAAGCCCAACCCAAATCCCGCATGAGGAACTGCCACATACAGATGAAAGGTTGCGGTTTTCAATCACAGTTGATAAAAGTTGCCTGCTTCTGACATCAGAATATATGAATAAACAGAAACTCACCTGAACCATAGCGCCGCAAATCAAGATACCACCAGTAGCTGTCTTTATTCAGCTTCAAATCATCTAGACGAGCTTCCAGATACTCAAGCCTTTCTTCTCTTTGGCTTCCTCCAATAAGCTCACCAACCTGCAAAAGAGTCGGAGCATTTAATAAGACTAAAAGAGGAAAAGCTAGACTAGACATGAAAGCTCGAAAACAACTTTATGCCCACCATCTGTGAAGAGGTATGGCTTGGAAACAATTTGGCTGTAGAATGACCCATTGTTGGCATTTGTTTATGTACTCTGGTATCATATTGGACTATGCTGATCTTGCCTCAACTTTGTCAATTGTAGTACTACTTGGCTAAGACATAGTGATATGTGGACAGAATTGATCCAAAATTCGTTCATGTGCTCTCTCCAATGGAAGGGCTGATTAGTCATTCAAGTTACACATCCACGAGTCACTTAAACTAGGAAACAATAGACGTGCTAGAATTACAGGAACACAAACAACCTGTTCATCCTTGGGAAAGGTGGTACAAGTCACTTTTCCTGAATATCCGGATTTAACAGAACTTCATAACTGATGGTTTTATTCATGTAGAGAAATTAAATTATTTTCACTTTTCTCCCCTTGGGTATGTAGAGGTGGGGGATCTAATGGTGAGACTCAGACACATGCCTAAGGGCTAAGGCCAAGGAAAGGGTGGTCCTAAGCAACCGATGAATTGGCCTCGGTTCTTTTTCTCCTCTTTTTCATTTTATTCAATTTTCTGTGGGCAAATTCCCTAATGGCTTCATTTTCATTGTGTGGATTGATTGGCCAATGTCATCACCTCATGCTTGTTAAAACTAGCCCCCAGTAGACTTTAAATCAAGAAGGGCACATGATAGAAGATAAAAGGAAGAAGTTGAGTTTACCCGAGGAACCAACACATCCATAGCAGCAACTGTCCTTCCATCGTCATTTTGCCGCATATAAAATGCTTTGATATCCTAAATCATTAAGCATAAAGAAACAGTGCATTAATCCTCATTTCATAGGCAGACAAAATGCACAGAAATTATGCAGAATGAAAGTTTTTTTTTTTTTTTTTTTTTTGGGGGGGGTTGAGGGGGCAGGGGCTCAGGGGGGATGCTTAAGCAGGATGCAGGGAGAACATGGCTCATACCTTCGGATAATCTCTGATGATTACTGGGCATCCACGAAAGACCTGTTCCGTGATATAACGCTCATGCTCGCTTTGCAAATCACATCCCCATTTTACCTATAAAACAGCAAAACCACTCTATAACAAAAAGATCATTCTGCATAGTGTTTCAGTTTAAAGAGTTTCTAAAAGAAAACGGAGTTCCATGATGCTAAGCTTGTCTACCTTGGGAAGATACTTTTAGAAACTCTTGAGACGCAGCCAGGCTAAACAAAGGAAATATGCTCTGATTTAGCATATGAAAGAGAATTACCGGGAATTCAAACTTCTTCTTGGATTTGACAAGTAATTCAACAGCATCAGTATAAGTCAACTGCACAAAGTCTTTATTAACTACATCCTGCAAAACAAGGAAATGATCTCCTACAAATCAGACCATACACCTGTAGTCCAAAAGGCTTCACCATCAAATACATCAAATCTACACAATAAACAAAAACATCTTCATCAATAGTAACTCATACCGTCAGTCGGTCGATTATTCCTTTCTCAATCCAGGTATTAAAGAATTCCATATCTTCCTTGCAATTTTCGAGTATATGCCTCACCTTCAACATATAAAAGCATTTGTTAGAGATAAATCCAGAAACAAAATCTTCATATATAAGAGCTCCCACTAAGAAAGGCCAGTGAAAAGGTAACATACTACATACTGGAGATAGGCAGTTGCACAGGCCATGTCATCATCCAGATCAGCAAAGGCAAGTTCAGGTTCAATCATCTACAGGACAGACCCAAATTTCTAAGCTACTAATGAAGACTATTTTAAAGAGTTGTTTCCAATATTAAATGGAAAGCAAAAATAGCCACTTCTCACCCAAAATTCAGCCAAATGCCTTGCTGTGTTGGAATTTTCAGCTCGAAAAGTGGGTCCAAATGTGTACACCTACAAATATAATGAACAAATGCTCTTACTTCTGCAAATCTAATGCTGAAATGGAGGAGAGGATAACAACATACGTCAGAAAGAGCAGTAGCATATGTTTCGGCATTGAGTTGGCCAGAGACAGTCAAGAATGCTGGCTTCCCAAAAAAATCCTGACATGTCGCACCAAGAAATTAAAGAAAAATCATGCTAAACAAGAAAGCACTTAGCAAATACAGACAGAAAAAACATGTGTGCCATAGGGCATTGATTAGCCCTTTCAAAATGTCATCTCCAAATAGCAAGTCAACTCACTTGTGACCAATCTATTAAACCATTTTCAGTCTTTGGAATGGCATCGATGGGAGTAGCAGTGGTTTCTCCTGAACTTGGAATCTGCGGATGCGATAGACAATAACATTACAAACTGTAGAACAAACTTTGTGTTATGTGAAAAGTAAAGAAGGATACATACCAAAGTAGTGACACAGAACTGTTCTCCTGCTCCTTCACAGTCAGAAGCTGTGATAATGGGACTTGACACCCAAACAAATCCATTTTCTTGAAAAAATTTATGTGTAGCATAGGCCAAAGCATTCCTAACTCTTGCAACCTAGATTCGGAGAGAGTTAAAGAAGAAAATAGGTGCTTGAAAATATAGCCACATCAGAAATTCCTTTCAAATGATGCATGTAAGAGCATGAAAATGAATAATAGCTATATGTTACCAAATCAACACCATCACAAGTTTGATTGAGACAAGATATTCAACAAAAGGAGTAGACAAGAAAAATGAATGCTTGATTCTGAAAAAAGTGAAACATCAACATTCAAGAATTAAAGAAAAAAGTTCATAGTTTGTCAAAGTCAACTAGACTTCCTATATATCAAGTATCTATTTTAGAACTTGATCACAATAGTGGGATTACTATAGTTGACATCATCAATGGTGTTAAACGTTCTCATCATAAACTGGAAATCAAGGAACAACATCAACATAATCCTAAACGTGTGGCCAAAACAAGCAAATCCCAATGTGATAAAGTTTGTTCGAACATTCTTGAATAAATCACTCTTTTCTCCAAATGTTTTGGACGAGATCTCACAAAAAGAATAGCCAACTATTTTTGTATTAAGGATACTGTGCAGCACAAATAACTAATTTATAACGAGGAGATATCAAATATAAAGTAGAAGCAATAACATTCTTGAAGTGCTTTCCAACACTGCTTCTGTGTTATACAAGCTGCATGAATTCCAACAGAACATCTAGAAAACTTTAAACCTGCAGGCTGCAGGTGTAGTCAAATTCCCAGAAGGAAATGAGGGGTGCCTTGCTTCCATAGCTCTTAACTTTAAAGTTTCTTCCCAGTTCAATAATTCTCGAATATCAAAAAAATCAATTTAAGTCTATAAAAATGCACTAAATCAACCACTGATACAAATTCAAACAATCATAATACCACGGCAAATGGTGCTTTCAGCTCAATCAGTTCTGAAGTATATTTTAAAGTCAAGGCCGAATGAAAAAGCAGTAGAAAGAGATCCAGAGCAACCCATATTAATAACCTAGTGGAAATTGCCAAGAGGAACTCACAGGGCAGATAACACCCATGAAAACAAGTGAACCGAAGAGGGAATACACATGATAGGAGGACCTTACAGCATCTGCCAATCTTCTGTATGCTATTACATTGAGCAGCAAGCTTAAAGCAGATTCTTACCGCACCAAATGTGTTTGTCCTGGGTCGAAGATGAGCCTTTGTTCTTAGAAACTCCCTGCTGACCCTTTTCTTTTGAATGGGATAGGAAGGATCGCTCTGGCCGACCTGTCAAGAAAACTATGAGCACAACAGCGTCGCTGATTTATGTAAAAAATTGAGCACAAGTGATGAAACTGGATCACTTTACATAATAACATATTCAAGAATTCTCATAGCTCCATACCAACATGATTTTCTTGACCTTCAATTCCACCTTCTGCTTTGATCCTTGGCTGGCAACAAGGATCCCTTGTATCCAGATTGATGCACCAGTTGACACCAAGCCAGATTCTACCTATAATTTTACCCCAAAAGTTAACAAAACACACCTCTGAAATGCTTTTAAAGGAGTGCATAATCATGAAAATAACTGCACGATAAAATGAAGCATGAGAGTTTCCCAATCTCATGAAAGCTAGCACAATGTATGTAAACCAAAAATTTTATTGCTTGTGGGGTTACCTGATCATAACCTTCAGCATCCGAATCCAAGACACATTGCATATTCGAGAGGCAGGAACCATCGTTAACCTACATCGAAGATGGAAGAGAAAACCAGTACGCCATCAAAATGCTCCATTACACTCAACACTCAATCCATGCGGAACATTCGTGCCACAAACGGATCCAAGCATTATGATGGTACCACATATTAGCTTAAAAGATAAATCTTTCAATAGAATCCGAGATACTAGACTCCTTTTGTTTCCTTTAGAAGTGATCCTGCAAATGCTGTGCTTTACAAGCTTAGCTATAAGAAAAAATAATAACTAAAGCTTCGATTCGCCAATGATAGATTACTCCATGGAACTCAACATTCCCATTACCCACAAAATAAACAAGGAATGACGCGAGCGAAAAGTTCACCCACGGAAGCAGTCATTACCTCGATGAACGTGACGCTGCTCTGAGCACGAAGGGTCCGAACCCACCCCATGACCGTCAGCGTCTGCCCGACTAGCGCCAAGCCTTCGTCGGGGCCGCCCTTAATCTCCGAAATCTTCAACCTTTTCCTGAACTCGCCGACTCTACCGCCGAACTCGCCCTTTGGAGGATCCACGAGCTCCGATTTCTTGGCCTCGACGGCCTCGCCGGACCGGAGGGCGGCGGTGATCGCGGTGCAGAAGCATCTCCGGCGAGGGGCGGCGGGGGGAGGGAAGGCGCGGCGAGGGGCGGCGGAGGGAGGGAAAGGTCGGGACTTTGTGAAGGGATTGGAGCAGAGAGCGAGGAGGCGGAGGGTGGAGTAGGGTTTTAGGCGGAGGGGAGCGGAAGGCGATAAGGGAAACGCCATTGGACAGAGACCTCGGAGCTCGGCCTCTTGTCTGTCTGACTGCGTGCGTCAAGAATTCTGACCACAGAGGAGCCGCAAGTGAGCCTGTGAAGGATGAAGTTTACGTCGAGCGCGCGACAAAACCGACTGACGTGATTTAATGAAGATTTCATTTGCTCAACGTCCCATAAGCTTTATGTGAAAAACCAAGATGCACTCTTTACTCAATTCTCATAATCCTTCTAAAATAATTTGTCCATGTTATGGCATTTCTTTAAAAGACTTTTTCTTTTTGCCTTTTGATTCATGGCTAGAGAGTATTTTGAATTCATTTTTGACTAAGGCAACATTAAGGAAAGTGTAATCACGACTCATGATGGATTGCAACATTTTCAATTGATGAATCTTTATGCAATGCTCTGATCATTTTACCGGCAAGTGGACATTGTCTGTGTGTTTTTTTTTTATCTCCCCTGAGTACAATTTATTTCTCAGTTTAGGAAATACTGTGAACATATTTTCATATGCGTTTCCTCTAGAGGTGAAGAATCAAGAGAGGAAAGTCATACTTCATCCCTAGCCAAAAGGCTGAGAAAGTCTCCTTTTCTTTTTTGAACTAAATATGCCGATCCCTGTACCCATTTCTATCACAAGAATCAGGTAAATGATTTGAACCTTGAGTCTCAGGTGAGTGGAATAAGAAGATGAAAGGAAAAGGCAGTTATCCATCTTCAAGCCAAGGCATTGGATTTCACGGCAATCATTCCTTCTGGCTTTTGCCAAGTACTGAAACAATGGCATGTAACAACACGGCTGTAATAATGACCAGATTCCACTCTTATTTACAGAAAATCTAGCTGCCAATGGTGTTCATACTTCAGAATTGAACAACATAGTAAGCAATATCCACTGATCAAAATTAACTCCCTTATTCAGGGGGATTACAAATCATTCTTGGAAAAGCTCTAACAAGAAGAAACGTTGGGTACAAATCCCTCCCAGTTTCATCCATGTTTTTTCATTTCCCTGTTTGCAAGCATCCTCATGAATTGATCAATACAAGAATGGAATGACAGCTTTCCTGCTCTTTGGGTACTCCTCCCCAAACTTATCCAGATACCACCTGTGGTTTGCACGAGCCCGAGGCACCAAGTTGGCACACGTGTAGAGGAAGAACCCAAGCCCGGCCCAAGACCATGTCATCACAGCCCATCCAAGCCACTCCACAGTTTCTCCGAAATAATTGGGACAGCTCACAAACTCGAACAACCCTCCTCTTGGCACTCTATACCCTTTCCCTTCCCTCTTTAACCCCACCAACACCATGTCTGACCACACGTTCATCCACATCCCACTAACAAATATCACCAACCCCACCAAAAATCTCCCCCAAAACCACCACCCACCAGCAGCACCATCACTCTCGTAATTAGACACCCACCTGGCTTGCACGTAAGCATTCAAGAGATTGAACCCAAATGCCATGAAGGCCACAGTGACTGGAAAACGATTTGAGGCATTCGGTTGAGTACTTCTCTGACCACTGCTTGATCTGATGCGTAGTGGATATATGATCGTTCGGTGGAAGTAGTGAAAGAGGAAAGGGGAGATGAGAATGAGGGATCTGGGGTTGGAGGAGTTTTTGCCAAATGCGAAAATCAAGAGCGTGAACCAAAGAGTGGGGCTTTCCATGAGGAACCAAGCGAGGGCCGGGGAGATGGTGGGGCCCCACCCCGAGCGGTGGTGCTTGCCATAAGGGGCTTGGATGTAACGTAGGGAGATGAAGGTGGGTGGTGCAATGAGGTAGAGAGCAAGGAGGCAGTTGTGGAAGAGTTTCTCATCAGAGATGGTGAGCATCTTTGAGCTTTGAATGTGTTTGCTTGTTGATAATGTGGCAATTGAGGGAACAGTTTGGGAGTTCAATGTACGAATCTGAAACGGACTTTCAAGCAAGCAATAAAATAGGAGCTGACAAATCAAGGTAGTATCGGCCAGAGCAGAGACCTCCTGTTCTGGTGCCTAGCTAGTTTCCGTTGGAAACTTTTCATATAGTAGCTGCCAAATAAGGTTAAATTGCTGTAATTGGCATTTAGGATGAGGAAGAAAAATAATCAGCATATTATTTCTTTGAATTCTACTATTGACATGAGGTGTATATATAGCATTCAAATTCAACTACTAGTAAGTTCTCCCACTCTACCTTAAGAAAGAACAGTGATAGTCAGGTAAAATAGTTAACCTTGTGATGGAAAAGTAGAACAAGAGAGCTGGTCAATGTCACACTGAGTGTTGTACCTTCTATGATTAGAAAAAAACAAAGAAAAAGAAGTCCCAAGATTTCATTTTTCTTCCGTCGGGTAAAAAGCATACAAGAAAAGCCAGCTAAACAGAATGAAAACACCAACAATTTCGGAAAATAGGATTGGATCCACTGCGATCAGAGCATAATTGCAAGCATATAATGCCTAATGCAGAACTAGTAATTTGAATGCACTTTTCTTCAATGACAGAAGAAGTTGAAACACAGAAAACCATTTTTCGTAACATTGAGAAAAAAGGAAACCAGAACATTGTCTTGTAAATGGAATCGTTAAGCAAAAAAGTATCAGCAAACTTTCATCTCGTTGACGAAACAGGGGCTGTGCCCATATGCTATCATCAGATGCTGATGTCCACGTTTGAGAGGCATGTTTTTGTGCCATAAACTAAGAACCAAGTTGACTCTGGATGATACCAAACAAGCCTCACTCTCTCATCACTCCCAGGAAATTGGCATCTACCGCAAATACCCCTCCATCCCAAATTATCACTCGTACTTGAACCACTTAAGCAAACCCAGAAAGAACTCGTTTTTTTCTTTTCTTTTCACAGAGACATTTCAACAAGCAGGTAAGATAGACAGAAACTCAAGCAATAGCCAGAACTTAAGCATAAGTACTGAAACTCGAACAATAGCAAGCAAGCTCGGAAATGATACCATGGTTTAGGCGATTGGATACGGAGGAAGCGACGAGAGGGATCGATGCAGGGCGTACGGGACGAAGAACCCAACGTTGGGTTTCATCCGGATCTGCATCATCGGCGTGCCCCTTGTAGATTCCTCACTCTACGAATCTGCGAGGAAGCAGCGACCGGTGCTCTTTCAATGGACACTGGAGAGAAGACATAATTATTGAAATTCAGCTCAGAGGAATTAAAAAAATTGAATCTTTAAGATCCAAATCAAATATCGGATGTCCTTACCAAAAAAATCGAATATCGGATGTCCTTTTCTACTTCCCCTTATAGTTTAGAGAAGAGAACTCCCACCCTTTGCTCTCCGGACACTTGAAAGAGGGTTCGTAATTTCATCTCCCCCACCATATAAAGGAGACCCCATCAGCTAAACCTAAAAAATAAGAAAAATGATACAAAAGTGTCTGAACTTTAACTTAATATATAATTTGATCAATGAATTTTAATTTATTTAATTTAATCCATAAATTTTAACATAATGTGTTGAATTTTTAATTTATTCAATATAATATTTAAAATTTTAGTACATGTACAATATAATATCTAAATTATATGAAAATATTCAATATAATCACTTTCCATTTATTCAAGACCAAATATTACATCAAACATTTTCAAACAGTTTAGAGGCTATATTAAATATGTACTAAAAATTCAAAGATTACATTGAACAAATTAAAAATTTAAGGACCACATTACTATCTTACCTACAGATTATAAAAATTAAAGTCCATAGACCACATTAAACAAGTTGAAAGTTTATAAACTGTTTGTGTCATTATCCTAACATCTTCCAAGCCGTGGTGGATCCACAACAGCTTATGCCGTCTGATGTTAAACGGGACAACGACCAAGTCCAGCAATTTCGAAATATTTGAGGGACGTAATTTGAATAAAGTTAAAAATCAGTAGCGAAAGATGAAATCTTGGGATCGTACTCCTTTATAGTGTTTTGGTGTGCTAGCGATTCATCACTTGGGAGCTGCTGCCCCATGCAAATTCACATGGTCTCCTTTCTTCCAGAAGTTCATGTCGGATCGAGACGCTTTAGAAAATCCTCCCGTCGGATCAAGGATTGCTAGTTGCAAGTTCTGTGCCGAGGAGAGTTTTGGGTGCGCAACAGGGTGTTTGTTTCGACACGACGCAGCAGAACTGTGATCGGGGCTTGCAGCACCAGTGGGGCTCCCTTCTGCATATGCCGACCGAACAAAATTTATCCGATCCCATGTCTGACTTGCCAAGGGGCGTCTTTGACTTACAGCAGTCAATCCAGATAAGCCTACGGTACACATTCTCCCTCACATGCAGATTCTAGTGGGGTTGGTTGAACCGAGTTAAAATGGTTGATTTTCGTATCGGTGTTTAGCTCGAATGCAATCTCTGTATTTCCAGCTTATTTGCTGGAGCATATGTGAACAGCGAGTGTCTGGTGATTACAGCAAAAGATGGGTGAAAAAGCACACCCCAGGAATAGCGTTGGTTAACAGTTTACGAGAATAAATGGTCGTTTCAAGTTCAATCTTCCATGCATCGTGTCCCTATTCTAGCAGAATGCCCATATGAACAGTTCGGCCAAGAAAAATAATGCATTAAATTCAACAGATTTGAAGCAATATTTCCTGTTTCAATAAATCTTTAAGAAAAAATTATGGTACAGAATGCAGGAAGTGCAAAAAATTTCAAACTTCCCTCCCCCGTTGATCTCCACTCACTCCCGACCGGCGGCTTCCGAACCCATGTTCTTTCTTCGTGGAATTCCCTTCTCGATGCAATCCCATATAAACATCAGGGTCTGTCCAGAACATGCGCCTTCAGTACAGTTTGTTGAACCCCGGGCCTGGGGATGGCTCGCCCAATCTTGGGAGAAACCCCTCTCTCTCGAGCGACACCTGAAGGCACGTCATGACCTTCACAAAGGATGTCCACACCAGAGGCGCGCAGCAGAACGCATAGCCGAACACTGCAAGCGCCCTCACAACACCATCCCGATACCAAGGAAACGCCATGACCAAGAGGGTCCCGATGATCGCGAACCACGGGACCAGGATTGTTAGTGTGGGAAGCAAAAAGGCATTGATCGTGATGGACAAGAGAGCGAAAGCCCCAAGACAATAGAGGCTCCAACCCAGCAAAGGATGGATTGTGTGAGGGATGAGGAAGAACGGGACGGTGTAGGCAGCGAGGATGGACCAGATGGCTACCAATTTGAGGGCCGTTTGGATTAAGGAGGCGCTCTTGTCAGTGCGCCTGTAGCAGAGCTTGGAGAAGTTTGGCCGTGCCAAACGCGTCATTGCGATCATCGCTAGGTAAAACACAGTTTGGATCAGTGCAAAAGGCATTTCTGCGCCGTACCTGCACACAGAACAATGAGTGGGTAAGCTTCTGCAAAAAAGCGATATCGCAGTAATAACGTGTCGATTAAGGAGTTATTCTGTTCTCTTGCTGTTCCAAATTTCAGCAAAAGGCAGCAATATCATGTTGAAATCAACAGAATAACATGGATCAGAAATTTAGGACCATCATCTTAATTTCTTTCGCCAGTATGTATTGAAGTTCACAGAAGGGCAACAGATCATTGAAAGGGAGTTCCTCATCCTCCTAATCTTACCCAAGAGTATTACGCCGCTGCTCATGCCAAGATATTCCTAAAGGAAGGACTGGCCATGACCACCAGTACCATGGTTTCAACCACGGCGCACCTGGGAAAGTGATCACACTGTTTGGACCGCAAGGGATGTTCCACCGAAGTCTAAGATCTGAACACAAAAGGTAACAAGTGATTAAGGCCAATCAAAAATGTCCTCCACGGGCTGTGCTAAAAGACTATTTTCCTGTAACTCACAGTAGTAGGAAGCATCCATTTGGTAACCCAAAGGAAGCCTATAGTTTCCGTCAAGTTTAGTGCCATTCCCGGGTGGATGAAACAGGGGCCGATCAAGCAAATCAGGGAAGTAGCCACCAATGAAACCCTGATCTGCACCGTCTGGATTCTCTTTACCAACTTCCAACTGATGAAGCATGTCCTTGAACACCACAGCTGAAGGCTGCAGATTACACATTCATAAAGACAATCAGAAAAATGTTACATGCAGAATTTTGCAAAGTAAAAATGAGAAGAAAAAGTTCATAATGGATTATTGCCATGAGCAGGTAAACATTTCCCGAACTTTTTTCTCTTATGTTCCGATAGCTACATGGGTGAGAGCGAAATTCTACCTGCAGCACGAAGAGGCCTGTGTGGAAGATGCAAGGATTGATGAACACGGCACAGAACTGGCCACATTGGAATAATTCGTCAGTTTTTTGAAGGAAGAGGTTGTCTGCATCGAGCATGACGACCCTCTCATATTCTACCAAGTTCCACGCATAGAGCTTGTTCAGAGACAACTTGAATCTGCGATCAAAATGAGGCTGATTCTTGTACGGATTATTGAGGTTATCCACTCTTACCACCTTTGCACCATCTTCCTGTTCCCTACATTACAGAAACAGATACAATCACTTCTAATTCAGTCGTCTTGAATCCCCATCGCGACACTGCAAGAAAACATGAGGCCAAAATAGAAGGTAACATTGCAAGACACAACGCACGCTTCACCTCCTTACTCAAAACATATGAAGTTCAACACTTTGCATGTACTTATAAGCCACTATTCTAGGCAGTGCTGGTCCAATCCCATGTAAATTTTGGTGCAACCAAAAGATGAACCTTGACATGTCCATCTCCATTGACAGGGGAGGATGCCATATGCACCCCTCCTATTTCCCCAGAAAATGCCATGCAGCATCAGATGTTTGGCAGATCACTTCAATTTAATGCAGTCACAATGAAAAAGAAATTGCTTCGCATCTGTGGAATCACCTTATTAAAACAAGAGCCTCGAGCAGCATTTGCATCCATAAGTTATTCTGCTGCAAGTTTAACTCAGAACCCAAACAGAATGTTTTGTGCATTTGACTGTGCCTTCAGATCTTACATCTATTCAGATGTTTAAATACAATTAATATCTTAATTTACACATATGACGGCTTTCACCACCTTTTCAATATCAAAGAAATCATAGTTGACTTCAGCAAAGCCCGAAGCATGCGCAAGTAGGAATCCTTCCCCGGTTCCTACCTTTATTAGCTCTTCAAACAGCTCATACTTCTCATTACTCTCCTAATATATTCTTTAACTAACAAACTTCCACCACCCAAAAGCAGAAGCAACGGCCTTAAAATAAGATTCCGAGGATCCTCAAATAGGGTCTAATCAAATCCTCAAAAGTCAACAAAAGGAGCAACGTACGTCCTGTAATGCAACACTCAAATACCGTAATTTAATGGAATCAACCGACCCTGAATGATTCATAGAGCACCAACGTTAAGCTTGAAAGTCAAACGGGTTGCCCAAGAACAGCCTACTCCACATGGGCACTCTCAAGACTAATCGACTCAAGAATTATAATTAGCTGTCTGTCGGTAATTCTTATCAGAAGTCTGAACTAGTCCTCCCTATGCCCATGGGGGCGTGTGGGTCGTGGGTCGCATGTGCTCTGTCGGACGTTGACCTCCTCGCGAATTGCGGGAGGCCGGCGGGGATGGTGGAAAGTCATTGGGTTGTTTGTTGCCCGTCCTCGAGTGAAATATTAGGAAAAACCAACCACATGCTCTGTAGGAATGACCTCGTCATATTTCAATTTCACATGAGCAAAGCGACTGATCTGATCTAACCATGGACTAAGTTCAAGCCGCCTTCGCGATCCAAGCTCTTATCTCTCCCCTCAGCAAACAAACAAAACATCAAACATAGGACCTGCCTCCTCTAAGAGATGCGATCGATAATGTCAAAGGATGAAGCTTTCTCGCATTCATCGTAAAATAAAGGAATGATCTTTTGGAGTTATCATCTTCGTGGGTCTAGTCGCCCATTATCCTAATCCGCCAAACTTCAGCAAGAACAAGACAAAATGGGTCTTATCCTACATGTCCCTCTCCCTCCACTAAAACCCATCTTTCCTTTTTTATTATAAACATATGAACACATCACTTGCTGGCCCAAAAAAAAAAAAAAACCCAAGAACAAGATCAATTGGCAAGTAACAAGGACTGAACAACAAAAGGAACTTTTTGAGCCACGATACTGTGATGCAGTTCGTGCGGAAACAAACTCATCGGAACGATCCCAAATCAAAAACAAACTCGTCTTAAAATCACGAAGGCTAGTCATTTCTTTTCTCTTTCGAAATTTGAATCTCTAGAAAACGTGATATCCATCACGAGTGCCGAGGACAGAGAGTCCACCCAAGAACGACAGATGGGAAAGAAGTTCATCAATGGTTGTCTACACGTTGGAGAAGAAACCACAATTTCCTGCCAAAGAAAAACATGTCGGGCCAATGGGGGGGCACACTACTTTATCCAACCCGACACGGGCCTCGTAAGATGAAACCACCTGTAATATCTAACGGACCTCGTTGATTCACGGAAAGTAACGAAGTGACAGTAAACCCCCCCGCACTGCTGAAAAAGATTAAAATGATAAAAGCGGTTTTCTTCACTGAAAATGCAAAGCATATTCTCAGACTCCACGAAAGAATCGCCAGAAAACACCCCGAACGATCACCCAGATCTACCACGCGATCCCTGACCCGCTGGACCCAACATGTAGTGGGCACTAATCCAGCGGCCAGGAAGATGCTGGGGCCCAGGCTTACGGTGCACTCGGGAGCAGGGGATCATTGCCGGCGGGCGGGGTCCCAATTAGTCCACTTGGGCTCATGGTGGCACCAACAGGAATGCAGATGAAAACGAAAGAACTTTGCAAGAATGCCCCGCAAAAGGCCATCAACGCAAAAACCGAAAGAAAAGAAGAGAAGGATAAAAAGAAAAAGCTAACGCACTTTCCCTGAAAATACCCAGCTTTTGTTTTGGTTTCAAGATGATGTTTTTGTTCATTGGCTCGATTCAGTAAAACGAATGCGGACTGGGTGAAATGGAGAGATTCCAGACCGGAGATAAATCAATTGGTTCTATTTATTTTACTGATTCTTGCAGAGTCGGCACATGAACTCAACGCGCATATGAAACACAAAGAAAAAGGCAAGTAATTATTGCTGCTGAAGAATATGGTAGGACAGACTTACAGAGCTCGGACCCAGCGAAGGGGCACGTCGTTGGAGGCAATGACGACGAGATCGGCTTCGACCTCGAGCCTCGCGAGGGATCTGACGAGGACGCGCGTCGCCATGTAGAACTCGTAGTCCCTCGGCGTCCCCATGTACATCATCGTCGCGTAGGCGTTCCGGCCCTGCCGCGGCGTCCCCTTCCCCAGGGCCGCGGTCTGTGTCGTCGCCGCCGCGGCCGCCGCCAACAGCGAGAGAAGCAACAGCCCCCTCGCGACCCCCCACCATTGTTTCTCCGCAACCTCTCTCCCCGACCCATCAATCGACCGTTACCCCTCTCTCTCTCTCTCTCTCTCTCTCTCTCTCTCTCTGTGTTTCCGGAAGTCGTCTTATTCCCTCTCCGTGCTCATACGAAGGCGAGAACAGCCCACAGAAAACGCGCCGTCCAGACGCCCGGAAGCGAAGATGTATCTCCTCCTTCTCTCGCCAGCTCTCGGGTTCCTCCCGCCCCCGCTCAAGCTTCCATGGGAATGGGAAACGCTCGAGAGGCAGAGAGAAACAGAGGCGGAGACAGAGAGGTTTTCTAAGGAGGAGGGTGGGGAGAGCTTGGGGCTCGGGGAAGAGGGGATGAGGAACAGGGGACGAAGCACTCGAGGAGGCACCAGCACACGAAAGCAGGTCCTCTTTATCTCCGAACTTCTTCTCCCTTCGGAATTTATCATAAACAAAGAGAGTGCAATTTGGCCCCCTTAAAGTTGTCTCCTTTCTCTCACATCGTTTGTTTCCCTCATTTGCTTTGTCTCGGTCGTCGGGGTTCCATCAGCCATCATCCGATAATAATAATAATAAAAAACAAAAACAAATATTAAATAAAAATTTGAAAAAAACCAACAAAGCGAAGGAAGAAAAAAAAAAAAAGGCCAACTTGACAGACCCAAAAAAAAAAAAAAAAACGGAAACTTGAAGAGTGAACGGCTGGGAGAAAGTCCAAGCGCGTCCCGCGGGACTTCAACGTGGAAAACCAGGGCAAAACCGGGGCAGTTCGTGGGAAGAAGGTGTATTCCTAGAAATATTAAAAAGATTTAATATTATGAAAAACTTCAAAATTATAAATTTATAATAAATTTATTCCAAATCAATATACATTTAACAAATTTATCACAAACTAGATGACACATAGTAGTTGATTGGTATATCAATTTAGAATTTATCTCTATTTATCACAATTGTACATTTTTTTATGATATTAATCAAATTCAATAAAACGTATATTTATCACAA
This sequence comes from Corymbia calophylla, assembly GCA_014182845.1. Lineage (NCBI taxonomy): Eukaryota > Viridiplantae > Streptophyta > Magnoliopsida > Myrtales > Myrtaceae > Corymbia > Corymbia calophylla. The sequence goes on from CM024696.1 coordinate 23,136,101, forward strand.
ATGTATCAGTTTGGAGTTTTTGACAATTAAAAAAATGAGTTTTGGATAAATTTATCACAATTGCACTAATTTAAGATTTTTTATAATTATTTTGAAAAAATTTATCATAAATATATTAATTTAGAGTTTTTTATGACATTAATCCTATTAAAAATTGAGTTTTTTTGAGAAATTATTCTTTTTTATGTCGGGGAAATATATCGTATGGTTTTTTTTTAGACTGGTTGTAATTGAATATTCGATTGAACTCCCCCCGGCCGAGGGGAAAGGGGAGGTCGTTTACGAATTCTTGATTTTATTTTTTAAGGCTAAAATGGTAAAATAACCGGGAGGCGAGGTACTGCAGCTTTCGCGACCATTGCAAGTACTGCTTGGACATCATCGACGGGGAGGGGGGACCCGCGCGTGGGGCACACCAATTTTTTGGGGGCGGGCGGGGACCCACCAAGGGAGATGATAATTAGGTGGTGACGCACCCCCTGTTATTTTTAATTTCTGGGAAGGTAGAAGAAGAAAAGCTTAATTTAATTAATTTAATCGATTCTTAAGGAGGAAAAACCAAGACGTGCCACGTGGTCTCCTGTCCGACGAGGGATTGAAGTGGCAGCGACCTCGGATGCTTCCCCCCCCCTCTCTTCTCTTCCCCCAAAAAAGAAAATTTCAGTGAGAGTTGACTGGTTAGTGTGGGTTTGTTTTTTCCTTTTTTATTCAGAGACCAAAAGAAAAAAAAAAAATCGTTTGAAGTAAATGGGCTTTCTTGAAATGCTCGCCTTTTTTCGGTTACAGAAAAACCCTCTTGAAAAATCGCGATTTCTAATTTTAATTGACCCAATTCTTGCCCTAGGGTAATGAGACCATATTCCGAAGCAAAATTGAAAAAAATGGGTAGGCTCGAAACGGTTACTTAGATATTACCTAAACGTTAATAATGTCCAGTCAAAATTAGTCGAAATGACTAAATTAATAATTCGTTAAATAGTGTATAATTAGTTTGGCAAATCGTGAAAGGTTTAGAATTAAAGTGTCGCAATTAAAAGGTTTAAAACTAAACTTGTAAATTGCCAAAACATTTAGGAATAAATTGATAAAATCGAAAGGTTTATGATTGAAATATTTATCGTATAATATGTTGGACTTTTTGGATAAAAGAAAAAGTCACATTCTTTTCAACGTTTAGCATACCTCTGAATGGCTCGTGTCATGTTGGCTACCATATTTCGTGGGAGAGAGACTTCTTGATTGTTGATATCTTACTAAAGCTATGGTGGCGGACTTATTAATATAGGATTTTCAGATTATAAAGAAGTTTGAAGTAATCATAACTCAAAGTGAACATTTAATAACAAGATGGATGTAATGTCCTGAGAATAGCATTCAAAAGGCAATTGTCATTGCTCACCGTTTTATAAATTAATTGCCACGATATTAGAGGCACACTACAGGGATTTTATAGGTCTAGAATTAGGAAACTTCATATGACTTTGATTGTCAATAATGTTTATAGTTGTATAACCATAGATAGTGGAGGTGCTAAAAATAAAATCCGCAAGCAAAAAATCATCCGAAACATACTGTTACAAAAACATCTCTTCGACATTTCAACCTCAAATTTCACCACAAAAACCATAATATCCATGAGAAACAAATAATATTTTCTTTATCCAGCAACTGCAATAATTTAAATATATTTCCTCAAATCATAGACTTCATTTCCCATATAATAATATTTTCCAACTTCGCATACACATAAGATCTTACCATGTATTGCTAGTCTCGTATACTATGAAAACATTCACCGCATTGCAAAAAGTTTGAGGAAAATTATTGCTCGCCACCCCATAAAAAATTTGGCAAGTAAATCAAATCCTCAATACCCTCACCTAATGTTTCTGGATCTCATCCTCTACCAGTCATGGGTTTGATGTACCTACATTCACATTTTACAAGATGACGAGGAAAAGTATTAAGAGGCATGTTCAGTAAACACCACTAAACGTACTTATGAAAAAAATATATCGGAGAAATTTTTGCTACAGGCATACACATGTTTACGTGGAAAATCCAAATATTTCAAGATTTGGTAATTAAGTAATTTTCGAAAAAGAAAAAGAGAGAAACTTTTCAGGGTTAGGTCATCTTCACACGTTGGGATCTCGATTCGGAACCCCAAATCTACCTCCATTTTGACGAGAAGGTCTTGCCACTTGCCCCATAAAGCATCCTTGAAAATTCAAACCCTTTCTGGCCCAGTGCTCCCACGTTCATCATGGAAAGAATATTTCGTCCACACCTTTTTTATTTTCCTGAAGGGCGGGCGAAAAGAGGGACATGGAAAGGGACTACTTCTTTTGGATCCGTTGCCAGGGTGAGAGAGGAGGATCAATTTATCTCATCTTGACTCGAATCTTCCGTCGGTCGGACACGCCGTATAAAAGTCGGAGATAATAAGGATGGGGCGCAATGGTTTCGAAGTCGAGAGACAGGAACGTGCTTGGCATCTGGTGTAGCTTCCGAAAGTTACAGTTGGGTCCGTTCGAAGCAAGCCAGCAACTTCCTCGCGTCTGACTTTTCCTAATCCCCAATCTCAGGCCATATCCTTCGGATCTAGACCGGATTGGATTGGACCGGAACCGGATGGTGGTTCCCAATGGGACCGGTCCGGTTCTTGGGTTCTCTGGAACCGGTGTATACCGATCCAATTCCTGATTTTAGATGTGGAGCCACCCACCTAGACCGGACTAGTATATAAGAAAAATTGTTGACAAAGAAAAATTTAAGTAAAATAAAAACTCTAAAATCCCTAATCTGGATCTCAATACTCATTGACTAAGTGCTCATTGATCCCACTCTCATCTCGTCTAAGTCATCTCTCTATCTCTCACTAATGGCTTTGACTCTTGAGTTCAACATCTATTGACTCATAGTCTCGATTCTCAACTTTCAATATAAGTCAAATCTTTTTATTGATCTTGCAATTAAGAATAGGGAAGTTCTTGTTTTTCGCTTTACTTTGTCTTTGTCGGAAAAATGTTGTACTAAGTGTGTGAAGCTTGGTGGGATTGGTTCCATCGACCCACTAAGCGCGCGCGTAACATTCTCATTCATTTGTTTCGAAATAGATTTTATTCCAAACCTATTTCCGGAATAGAAACCCGTTTGGTAAAAAAAATTTCATTTCTATTTTAGAACAAATTTCTATTCCAGGAAATAGGTTTGGAATAGAAATCGAAACAAAATTTTTTGTTACTTTTCTATTTTTGGAACATAAATCAGAAATTATTTTTCTCTTTTTTATTTCTCATCCGAAGAAAAAAAATTTCGTCCGCCACTTACCACCACCACCACCACCCTCCGCCTACCGCCGGCCGCCGCCGCCATCCGCTGCCCTCCGCCGCCGATCGCCGCTCCTCCCATTATCACCGTCACTTAGAAAAGTAACATTTTTTTGATTATCAAACGAATTTCTATTTCAAGAGTAAAAAAATTTTGTTGTTATCATACGCGTTTTTTGGCTCAGAAATTTATCCAGAAATAGAAATAGAAAAATCTATTTCTGTTCCAGAAATGTTATCATTCGTGCCCTAAAGAACCAGACCGGACCAGCAATCTGATTCTTGAGTGAATCTAGGGGAGCCAATAGGCGATTTTTGGTTCTAATTTTTCGGAACCAATTCTTAGCGAGGAATTCCTAATTTTAGGGTGAGAATTGTCTATGCTCACCTCTAATTGAATTTACGTTGACAAGTCACTTGTCATGAGTATGTTTCAATGTTAATAATTTGAGATTTTTGACGACATGAAAGTTAATTTAGGATGAATATGTTAGGAGAAGTTAGGATTTTCAAATGGTACCATCCTTCATATGAATTTTCCTTCTTTATTTTTCGCATTTGCCCTTTTTATTAGCTTAGGCTCAACAAGTATCCTCGGCAAGAATGCCATAGAAATTATCATATGGAAAACGATGTGATTTCCATAGATCATACGAAAAAGATGTTGGTAGTTTGTTTGTAAAACAAACTGAGAGGTGCCTTGTCCCATATCAAAAAGATGTGAGTGTGCACATGGATGAGATTTTGCATTAATCAACTATCATTATTTTTTTTTTTTATAAATAAAATTCGGAAATTTATTTTTAAATAATAATAATAATAAATTGAATTATTTTATTCCAAATTTTCTAAACATGACGACTTTTGGAAATTATACTTGGTTCGGTTTGCAACTTTCCCGAAGGGTTATATTAATTCATTTTGTAACTTCTTTTGAAAAGTTACATTTGTTCGTTATGTAACTTCTTTCGAAGAGGTACCTATGTTTCTATATATATATGTCAGTTTTGAAAATACCACGAATTACAATTTTCGAGTCCTCTTCCCAAAACTACAGCAAAGATTTTCTATTGTTTCCTAGAGAGACTTTGGAGAAATATTGGAATTGCTATCTAGTATTCTCATTTGAGACTTTGTTGTATCCTGGAGGATATTTCAGGTGGCCAATTACCACAAGAATCGTGGAAGCAAATAAATCCTTAAAGAAAATGAGATCATGCCTCAAAGTCCGTTACCGTAAGAAATTCCGCATATTTTGACCAATTCAATGTAGAAAATGGGATTGATTGTTATTGATTCGAACGCGCATTGACTTCATTATTCCACCCAAATACGAAAACTATTTTTTCCAACAAAAGAAGTTGCCACGATAAACTTGCCATGCATCTCGTAGGACCCATATGAGACGAGACAAAAAGTCAAGTGCTACGTTATGAGGAGAGCAGATATTTTAATTAATATGATATATAATTAGGATTTATTATTTAATCAAGCTCTCAATAGATTAACTTTGAATTTGTGCTGAAAACTAGGTGCCTATAAAATTCTTAATTTGAGAATTTTTATGGACCTTACAACTATTTCTTTTAATTCAGCAACTACTTTCATAAAGAAATCAGAAAAAAAAAGGGAAAAGAATTTGCCTTTAATAGACTTTTGGTAAAAAGGGAAAAGTCAATTAAGAAAAAAAAAATTCGGCCAAGGCAGGGGAGTATGAATTCGAATTTCTTCAGCGAGGTCGTCTTTTAAAACCGGAGAAAAATAGCGATCAGTTCAATGATTTTTGAAGTCCAAAAACCAGAAACTTTTGGCATCTACGTGGCTTCCAAATTTCCAAATCGGGTCCATTGGTTGCTGAGAAATTCGAAGCCGTGTGCTCCGAATTACTTCGTGCTTAAGAGAATTCTCATCAATTCCCAGATATAATAGTATCGAATGGACAAAATTATCAAAATAGTCATAAATCTTTTGTAACTATGTCAATTTAGTCCATCTGATCAAATTTGACTCGATGATGCTAACGTTGACAATTTTTTAATAACATTTTACTCTCTCTCGCCAGTCGCCAGACCTTAGCCTTTAGTGATTCGCAAAAGGCGTTGGTTGGTGAGGCTTGGCCTCACCTCGCCAAATTGACAATGAGGTCAGCCTTACCCTAGCTAGGCAAAGCCTTGCCGTTGCTAGGTGAGCTTGGCCTCGCCTAGCCAAGGTGAGGCCTCACCAGATTTAGCATCACTCGGCACTGTTGAGGTTTGCCTTAATAGCCGCCCTTTTCATATGGGTAGGAAAAGGTGGAAGGTTCATATCTCCATTTTATTGGGAGGGTTGAGGTGGAGACGATTAACTTTAAATGTGAGTTTTAACCTCTAACGCCCTGTAAAAAGATATGACAAAAGTCTAATAATAATTTGAGAGTTAAAAGTAGGGCTAAAAAAAAAAGCATCGACCAGTCAAATTTAGTTAGATAGATTAAATTAACATGTTTATAAAATGTTTATAATTAAATTGAAAATAAATAAATAAAGGTTTATGAATGTATTGGAAAAATTGTAATAGATTTATGACCGTATTTGTAATTTTCCCATATCAAATGGGTTTGCAAATATCATACCACTTAACACTTATTATGCATCTATGGACACGAAAATACCGGAAATTGAGAAATACATGGAGAATTACATGAATAGTTGACAGTAACGTATTCGAGAGAGATTGCTAGGATTGTGACTTGTTTACATCGAAAGTTTAAATCGAAGTAACGTACATGGGGTGTATTGTTTGATTATATGGGGTCGCGGTCAATTGAGCATAACATAGACATCATTACATGCGCTGGTGACACTCTTCCGCTTAAAGTTAGATTGTGCTCTTCATATTCGCATCTTTCCAAAACTGATTATGTCATAAAATCTCGCATTCATTTAATAATCAAGTCACACGATGTATTTTCAGTAATTTACCGACATGATGATGCACAAAAAGGTGTGCATTTTGCATGCCACCTTTTGCTAACCTCATGCTGCAAATCTGCGGAAATGGTCAATCGCAATACTTAATCTTGTGGCCACAGAGACAAAATGTTAAATCACACCACATGTCCAACACTAGAGAATTGGTTCCAGAGATAGGTGTTAGGTCTAAAGAATCGGCCGCCACGTTTATTCGTGACCACCCCCTTCATGTTTTTCGGTTTAGTCAATCTAGGGGTATAAAAATAGCCTCGAACCTAACCAAACAAAAAATTCTAGGTCTTGTCAGGATGGTTTCCTTTCGATTTGGGTAATGAGTAGAACAGCAGACTTCTGACTATTCTGCTCACTTTCGAAACCCAAATCGAACCGGAACATATCACTGAACTTTCTTCTGAACCAAGACAATAAGAGTAAATAATGTCTACTAAACACCAAAAACATCCAATCTAATAACTCGACCCAACCCGAACTATTCTTTTTTTATGGGTTTCGTGCGATTTGAGTTTCCAATTAGTCACAAAAAAGAAAAAAAAGTGCTTTCCCTTTACGTTGGAAATTGATTAAGTGACCGTTCTTATTCTATTGTGAGATTAATAGTCTACTTATAGCCATAAAAAGTAGATAATAAATAATTACAGATTATTATGATATCTAATCCTTTAAAAATTTATGACTCAAAGTATATCATTCCCCCACGGTAAGTCAAACATTATTATACGCTAGTAAAGCACGTCCATGTTCAGATTGTTTTAGGTACAACTGTAGATTCATATCGAACTGGCCCGTTGTCACCGTCATGGTTGCTGGTACCCGTCCTTTTTCCTTGCATATGCAAAGATCGAGTCAAAACTTTACGTGTCCAACGAGGATGTCATCGACGCGACAGCCTCCACCAAATGATCCGATTGAAATTCCCTTGAAAGATCTACAGAGTAAGTCCCAAGACAGGCATGACACATGGAGTTATCCATGGCCATTCTCCCTCCCTTTTCCCTTTCGTCATTCAGGATGGTTCGCCCTCATATATACCCAATAGTCAAAAGACGGTCCATCCACCCCTACCCCTCTTTTTAACTTCATTAATTTTGTCATCATGAAGGTGTCCAGCAGCAATTCACAGTTTTTTTTATTGAATGCGGCGGTCCTACCATCTCAGGCGCATCGAATCATAGAAAAACCATGGAAGCCTATCCTTCGAGGGCGTACAATTGCAAGAACCTACACCGAGTACGGTCATTCACATGCTTTCCTTAAAGGAAAAGGACGAATCATATTCTTCACTAAACTCTTTTCGGGTTTTATTCCAATGTTGGCCTTGTCATTCCCTTTTTGTCTAAAGGGTTTAACATGTTGCCCCTACCAATCCGAACTCCACACGGCCGACACGTCATCGATTGACAACGAAATGCCATCTCATCCTCGATGAGTTTTACATTTTGAATGATGAATGCGAGGGAGGGGGTTTCTTCTCGACATCCAGTATGGGCTTTGATTCCTTTAGGTAGAGCTGAGCTTGCTTGTCCTTCCTTCTGACTTGACCCCGTTCCACGCTTCTTAATGATGATGACAAGCTTGGAGAGAACTTACGTGTCGTGGTACTCAGCATGAGTTCATCTCCCACACGCGAGCACAAAGAAAATTACTAGCCACTCTAAAAGTCATAATAATGTCACGTCATCATTTCTGAAAGAAAAAAATCAATAGGAGCATCGATATAATTTGTCTTTCATTCTCCCCTCCCCTTACTTTACTCGAAATATCCATCCAACCAGATGAACCTCTCTCTGGGAACTGGTCATTAGTGGACCATTATTAAAGAGATCCTCAGCATTCATTAAAAATCTTATAAGCATGCGCCTGTGCGTCATCTTGCATAGGAATTCCAACAGAATTCACTTGATTATGATTAGATTCAAGAACGGATTGGTCCCTCGAGGGATCATATGAAAGGCACTATGCTACGCCGGCTCACCCATCGCACACCTCTTTGCGACAATTGCCCTTTTGATGATGAGAGCAAATGGATTTCTTGTTATGATCACAACAATCTTTGATGGTTGTTGTGAAGCATCTAACAATGGCAAACCAACCGAATGCATGTTGCGATTTGATTCAGATCCCTTAGTTAAGCGAAAAAAGCCGAAAAAGGTAGATAAACATACCTTTTTTTTCCGAATGAGACAAATGATGTAACATGACTATGATCCAATTGCTTTCGAAGAAAGTTCTAAATCCACGGGGGATGAGCATTACAAGGAGTTCTTCCGCTGATCTTATTATAGCTAAGGGAAAATATAGTGAACTAGACAAGAAAGGAATGATTCTATGGTTTATGCCTCTTGGCTTTTACTTGTTTCTCGTTCTTTTCTTTTTTTAAATGATTGGTGGGTTTAGGGAGTGGAAGGTGACTAAGGAGATGCCAAGTTGGATTCATTTCGTGTCATCCTCAATCATTTCTTCCTTAGAATCGGAAAATCCAACCAACCAACAAATCATCATGCTTTCAGCCTCCAAATTGGCTTATGATGCTCAATCGAGGAAGCAAGGTATCACAAAGAGAATCAATAAATTGAACGGTATCAACTTATAGAAATAACATAAGTGCTTGAATTGTGATTGATTTAACATAATTTAGATGTCGTGATGGATAATCGTCAAATGTGAACTAGCAGAAGAGCAACAATTCACTAACTTTAAGATGGATTGATTATCATCATAGCTATATTATAAACTTATCATTTTGGATGTTGCGATCCAGTCTATCAAAGTCCTTGCGTCTATCTATGCATCATATCTCTTTGTATTCGGTTGATTGTATCTCGCTAGAATAAGCCACTTTGCACTAATGATTTTATCTAACTTTAGTAGCTAAATCTACAGAGTGCCGTCGGTAGTTCTCGAACTTTTGACATATGTCATTAATAAATCCTAAATTTTTATTATTTCGATTTGATTGGATCCTTGAATTATTCTTGAAATTATTCATGCTCACGCTATCAACACATCAGCAATAATAATCACAATTACCATAAAGGTGGCTGTGCATCTCTCTTTCGTCGTTTCAAAATATATGTTACTTTCACTATTGGGCAGGCACGACAATTTAAATATATATCCTTGGAACTCAATTCATGTATTTCCTTTTTCCTTATGATAACAATTTCCATACTTTGTGTACACTTAAGAGCGTGCCGTTTTCGCTAGTTTTGTCTTGTCTAGCATATGCAGAATCCCTCTATATACATGTGAAAAGATCCAAATATTTCAAGATTTGATATCCTTTGAAGAAGATCGTTGCTGGATAGGTTTATACTCAAATTTTAATACTAAAATAAGGGAGAGATTATATAAAATTATTAACTTAGGCATTTGGATGGATTCAATATTTGCAAAATAATTAATAAAAGAAATTTATTATATGAAGACCAATTCAATCATAAACATGTTCAATTGTGTCAATTTAGTCATATATATTTTAACAATTTGCCAATTTAGTCATAAATCTTTCAATTGTACTAATTTAGTCCCAAATCTTTTGGTGATTTGTCAATTTAATTCTAAACTTTTTGATGATTTGTCAAAGTAGTCTTTTTGGCCAAATATCTAAATAATAGGTTTAGGACTAAATTAACATAATTGAAATGTTTATGACTAAATTTGCAAATCGTCCAAAAGTATATAACTAAATTGATATAATTAAAATGTTTAGAACTAAATTGGCATTTCCATAATAGGATAATGACTTTTTAGATAACTAACTTTTGCAGACATTGATTTAGAATTCCAAATCAACCTCCATCGCGATCGAGTTTCTGCAACCACCCCAAACATCATCACAACTCTAAGCCTTTCCCAAATGCTCCCCAGGTTTATTCAAGACAAAAATAACGTTTTTCACACACTTTCCATAGACATATATGCTAATGGGGAAAAATAAGAGAGACTTTGACTTCTTTTGTTCCTCTTTGGCGTCGCGGGCGAGAGGATAAACTCTTACTCTCTTTTGACCTTGTTCCTTTCTTTCTCCAGCCCCAGTCGTCTTTGGAACCTTCGGCGAAAGCAGCGATCGGGTCAACGATTTTTGAAGTCCTAAGACGGCAGAAACACTTGGGCTGGCTTCGGCTGGCTTCTGCGTAGCTTCCAAAAGTTCCGTTTGGTCCGTTTCACGACGGGGACGCAGCATCTTCCGCCCATGTGCCCTAACGAGGTTCTCTGGTTTTGAGTTAGATACTACTCTTCATATTCGCATCAAAGATATGCTGCGACAAAATAATAATAATGATAATTTTGACCCGCCTGAAATTTTTTATCTACAGGCAACGGCATGGCCTTTGTGATCGAAAGATTCAAGTATCTTATTTTCGGTAATAATGCCGCTCTTCTTGTCATCGGGTTTGGTCAAGAGACGATTGTCAAAAAGTTCTAAATTTATTGTACAGTGGCCTATTCAGTCTTGAATTTTTCAATATGGCTAATTTAGTGCTTAATATTTTAAATATTTGCCAATGTAATCCTTCTAGTTAATTTTAACCAGAAATCATTGATGTGGATACCGATCGTTTTACATGGCATGTCATGGCCATCGCTAACGTAATTGATTTTTGATTTTTTTTTGAAATTTTAACCTTTTCTTTTCTTTCTCGGCAACCGGCAAAGGGAAATAGGAAAAAAATAAAACGATAAAAAGGAAAATTTTTAGAAAATTTTTAAAAGTTCGTAATAATTGTCAATGTCAACGTTAATCATGTCATGTAAGACAGCCAACGTTAACTAAATAGTCACGTCAACGATTTCCGGCTACAATAACAAATCGTCTAAAGATCTAAAACAAAATTAGTTAAAATATCAAAATGTTTAAGACTAAATTGGACAAATCCAAAAATTTAGGAACGAGTTGATCAACGTACAATAAATTCAAAAATTTTGAATAATTTTCCCGTTTAGAGATAGCCCTGCCTTTCCATTCTAGTCATCCGTTTGATTCCGAGTGGAGTCCACATTTTTGGATTCCCACGCATCTCCAGGACCGAGTCAAACTTTACATGCTCGAAGGGGATTTCATGTCTATTCACGACGCAACCAGCCACTTGCAAATGATGTTGAATTCTACGCGTAAACGATCGACCGGGATGGTGCCAAGGCAGGCTAGGCGTGACGTATGGATGGACCTCTCCATGCGGCCTTTTTCCTTGGGAAAATGACCATCACCTCTTCGTCACACGCTAGGGTTCCATCCTCATATATACAATAATCAAAAGACAGACCGCCCGTCCGTCCGTCCAGACACTATGCTCTCTTCTTTCGTTTTCGATTTATTAATCTTCGACGTTGTTGTTAAGGCATCCGGTGTCGATTGGCAGCTCGCTGTTGAACAGGACGGTCCTCTCGTCTCGTGCGCGTCGCGTTGAAAGTAGATCATGGAAGTGCGTACGATCTGCACAGAGCCTGCACCGGGTACCGCGGCTCAGATGCAGACTTTAATGACAAAGTATTCTTTACTTACCATTCCCCCCCGGTTTTTGTCTAAGGGTCGACATGTTGTCCCTACCAATCCGAACTCAATGCGGCGGACACGTCATCGACGACAACGAAACGCCATCGCATGATGCGATAAGTTATACGTTTAAAATGATGAATGCGGGGGAGGGTTTCTTCTCGACGGTCAGCATAGTTGAGGCTTGCTTCTCCTTCCTTCTGACTTCCGGCCCCGTTCTCGGCACACGCTTCTTAATGACAACGACGACTCTGGGGAGGAGTCGTGGGTCGTAGTACTCGAGCATCGATTCATCTCCCGCACGCGAGCGCGAGAAAATTATCAGCCACTTGGAAAGTCGCCATTTCAAGATAATAATTCAATAAAGTGTTCATGTCATTCGATTTTGAATTTTTTTTGTGTGTTTCTCCCATACTTTGCTTGAAATTCAACCTTGATTTTCGCACCCCCCAATCCAATCATGGATATTTCTATGCTTTCTTTGAGAGAAAAGTATCGAGAAAGTTATAAACATAATATATTAATATCAATTCAATCTTAAACATTTCGATGTGGCCAATTAAATCCTAAAAATTTTCTTACATCAATATCAATTCGGTCTATTTAGCTAATTTTCGACTAAAAATTGCTTATATGAATACCAATCATCCTACATAGCATGTTTCTATTGGAGATAGCAACATGCTGGTTCTTTTGCACTCGCTTGCCAATTCTTCCAACCAAAATTGCCCCGATGGATTAAATTAGTACTAATGTGAAAAATGTTTAGGACTAAATAAGTCTGATTGGAAGGTTTAAGCCTATATTAGTATTAATGTAATAAGTTTATAACTTATTTGGTACTTTTCCCCTCTCCTCATGAACCTTTCCTTGGAGATCGGTCACTATTGGACCATTAATAAATAGATTCTGAACATTCATCGAAAATCTTATAATTGTGCAATCTTATGTCATTTTGTAGAAGAGCTCCAACAATACGCGATTGAGTATAATTAGGTAGGATGGTAGATCAGTCCCTCGAAGGACCATACGAAAGGCTCTATGCTATGCCCACCCGCCACATCCCTACTTGCTACAATTGCAATTCGATGATCAGAGCAAATGAATTACATACGCCGGACGATGATTATTCTCAATGTTGTCAGAAAACATTCAATGATCAGAAACAATTAAACAATCGGGATTTTAAGCAAACCCCAACTCAAAACCATCAAAATTATCTTGTGATTCGATTCGAACCGAAGCCGGAGCCATTCGAGCAAACCTTTATCAAACGTGATGTACGATGTGCGTCCCTACTATGGTCGAATCGCTTTCAAAAGAGTTCTAAATCCTTGGGGATGAGCATCACAAGGAACAACAGCGAACTCGATAAGAAGGAATGATTCTATGGTTTATGCCTCTTGGCTCTTCACACGTTTCTTGCTCTCTTCTCCTTCGAAATGTTGAAGGGGTGAAGGAGTGGAAAGCGACCGAGAAGAAGATGCGAATTGGCTCATTTCGCGCACTTGTCATCATATTTCTTGGAGTCGGATAATCCCAAAATACTAAAGAAAATGATGATTTCAGCTCCTGTCTTATCATGCTTAATCATGTCATGGAATCAAGGTATCAAAGAGAGAATCAAGGAATTGAATGGAATCAACTTACGGCAGTGTTTAGATTGCGATTGATGGCGACAAATGTTATGCAATAGAGCTGCGTATGACCACTTTAATGGAATCATTTTTAGAATCTCTGGCATCAACCAACGTTGCGCTATTAAAATAATTTATAGTTAATATCCATTAGTCATCACGATGGATAATTGTAAGATGTGAACTCGAACAAGAGCAATAATTCACTAATTTTGCTTAATTAACTCCAAGATGGATTGATTATCATCAGAACTAGATATTATTAGACTAATCATTTTGGATGCAGCAACGTCAACTATCAAGTCCTTGCATAATTAATCATGCGTTTCTATCTATGTCTTTCTTATGTTTCGGGTTGTTGCATCTTTTAAGAATAGGCAACCTCTACACTGATAATTATAGCTAAAGTTTAGCAGTTAAAAAGTTAGAGGATGGCCGCGATAGTTCTTGAACTTTTTGTATGGTATTCCGAATAATCCTAAAATATTAATCATAGTGATCGTTCATTCGATGCATCACTCATGCATCACTCGCTTCTATGGGGATGTTATGCTGTTGAGTATACCTTACTTTAATAAGACGAAATCATCACTTTACGGGTCTATATTAAAGAGGGAAAAAAAGAAAACAACCACGCGCGCGTGTAATGCCAACCGACTTTATTTAACAAAAAACCCTATCATATTGAGCAATCCAAAAAAATAAATAAAATTCAAGAATCTAATTGAATCGAAATAATGACTCGCGAATCTAATTGTATGGACCAATAATATCTTGTTTTTCCAAGTGCCTTCCTTCAATGGAAATCGAAGCTACCAAAAATGATTTTCCAAATTGTCATGCCATCCCTAAAACAAGTTACACGAGCCCTAGACATTTGATCAGTCCCCTAGTTCTGCCCATCGCCTGTTTTTGCGCAACACCAACTGGCGAAAGCTAAGGGGCGCAGCGGGGTTGGCCGTATACGTACGAATTAATTACGACAAATACCTAAAAGAAAAAACAATACGACAAATAAGTCAGACATTGCTAGGATCGAGTAAATGGTAGTTAGAATAATCATTAATTGATATAAAAAAAATAGTCAAAATAAAAAGGAAAACCCAGAAAATATCTGCAGGGAAAGAAGTTTTTTTATGTCAACGTGAGGTGGGCATGGGCGAGCTGTTGCGCGATTATTCAAAGGTTTTATTTTGGGGCTTCTTGGGGACCGAGATTTGCATTACTCCGTATTTAATTTTTTTTTTAAATTGGGGTATAAAATAATTTTGGTTGAGCTGATCCAATCTAATCTCACTATGATTTATTAATAATAATATTATTATTATTTGAATGTGGACTTCTGAATATAGAAGGGGGCAACACATGGAGTCAAGCCTGATAAAAATCAGACATGTTACATAGCTCTGTAGAATTATAAATGCTACTGATTTAATTAATTAACTAATTTTCGAATCAATTGATTAATTGATTAATTAATCGATTTTTAAATACTGACAAGTTGGTGATGGGATTGGGGTCAAGCGAGGTCCCCCCTTCACCAGATGAGTCTCTTGGCGTCGCAGATGAATTGACTCGGGTGTGCATCGTACCGCCTCCGCCTTCCGTTGTTGACATCTTCCTTAGTGCATCTGGACAAGGACGTTCCTGGAGACAGCATCGATCAAATGTCATGAGCTAGGCTGGGTCTATTCTTATAGATGATCCCGAGACATCCGTGACATTATCCGGCGGCTAATCCGGCCTCGGTGCGATTGGCCTTTGATTGGAATCGTGCGAACTCTGAATCAAAGTCCCCATCCTCGATGGCTCGGGGCATACCTGTTCTACTGATGAAATTAGACCATGGGTTTGGCTTGCGTGCAAGAGGAGAGGGGTGAAATTTTTTTGTTTTCCAATCAAATCGGTTCTTGGGTTCAATTTGTATATTGGGTTCCAGCGAGGACCACGTGGTGTTTCATGGCCAAATATCATGCCTCGACATGTGTACACTCTTGGATTCATTTTGCCTCCGCTCAATCGTTTCTAACTCATTGAATTATAGCCACCAAATCATCTATACAGAATGAAAACGGTCATTAAATATTTTTACCCACTAGTTGTTTCCCAATTAGGCGTGAGTTTTAGAGCTTAGCTGTTCAACTGTGGAAACCAGCACATGAATATCATCCAATTAGAGATGAGAATGAACGTGCAGGCACGGCCAACACATGGATCTTCTCTAGATAAGCTCTCTTCTTCCTAAGGATGGTGACGTTTACCGCATCAAAGAGCAAGTCTTCTTAATAGCCATCTAAATCCAGGTGTAATTGTGAGGTGGGTATTGTCTCGCATTAAAACTAAATAATTGCACGCATAACAAACCAAGGCTGCATTTGGTTCAGCATTACTGAAAGCCCATTAGTGAAATGTTGGGTTTGGTTTGGTTGGCTTTCAAAACCAGAATTTCAAATTTTTCAATTAGCTTTTTCAAAATCTTTTGCCCAAAGCCTAATCCCTACTAACTTTGGGCAGATTCCACCAAATGCTGAAATTATTTTTTCCCTTCCAAAACTACCCTCACTTATTCTTCATATTTCCAATTTTGCCATTGATTTTTTTTTTAATTGAAAAATGAGGCAGCTCTTTGCCAGTCCGACGAAGGGTTTAGTTCAATTTAATATATATACATATATTATACTTATCAAAACCCATTGCGAAAATTTTTTTTACCAAACGCACATTCAACTCAAAGTTCATTTGCAAAAAATTTTACCAAATATAATTGTATTTTCCCAAGTAGCTTTGGGCTATTTAGCATTTGCATTGGATTCGAAATCCCTTTTACTGAACCAAATGCAGCCCAAGTGGCCTAGTCTGAAACTAAGAAAGGGGATTAAGGCCAAACTCATTAAGATATCCAATTTGGACTCGTGATCACTTGAAAATTCAAGTGAATGAGCCATGACCAATTAGGGATATACAAACTGCTCGAATGTGGGGGCTTTGCGAAACAAGGCCTCGCACATGCATCTCGACGAATTCAAGTAATTTCCAGGAGTCCAGTCGGGGTTGAACTCTACTCAATTGGACGCTCGATCTTGGCTTTGCGATTCCCTACAAATATAGAACTTGGAGAAGATCGAACCGGGATCGATCCGACTTAAAAGAAACTATCGCTATTCTCATCAATCATTGTGCATGTGACCCGATAAAAGAGGCACCCAATGATCTCCTATACATGCCTCCTTAGGCAAGGCCATTGGACGTGGCCAAGGATTGTGCTTGGGATCGTGTCCATGTACCGTGTTGCTCGTGCATTGCATCGTGTCCGTGACTGAGTTTATCGATGCAGGATTGATGCTGGCTGGTCATGTGGATCGTCCTGGTTGGCTGTGTGGTCCAATGGACTCAGCCATGATCCTCCGCCATGGGGAAGATAATCAACATACTGGGTATCAAAGGCCGATGCTGGAATTGCAGTCCAATCAAAACTCAAAAGAAGTGGGAAACCGGCATCTGTCGTTCCCTACAAATCAGTGCTGGGCTTTAGGCCTGTATACTCTCTGACAAAAAGGCCTGGAAATGTTGGTTGCGAATTGAATTCAAGGCCCAAGAAGGAACGAAAGGAGACTGAGGGCAGCAGAGAGAGACGCGAACTCAAAACTGAACTTTCATCTGAAAAAAGACGCATGAACTTTATCTGCGCCAAGTTGTTCATCTAACTTCTGCCAACTACTGGTCATGTTCCTCGACATCTGATTTGGCTATCTGGTTTCGCTACTGAAAAAATTAAGATTCGGGGTCGGATTTGGCGAATTTGGGGTTCGGATGGAGAGATCGAATCGCACGAAAATAAAGAATAGGTTGCTCGGTTTAAGTCCGTGTAGTTCAGTGCAATTTTCACCATTTAGGAAGACGTGCATTTGAGAAAGATAGTGCGCGAAAGGCGTGAGGTTTTGCTATCGAGCAATCATACCCATCGCATCGGTAAGTATGTATGAAAAACCATGTGTAGCGTCGGATTTGTGTTTCGAGCTAAGGGTGCAAAATGATTCGGCCTTTAGCATCTTGATTTTCTAACTCGATACGCAGGAGGAGTCGGGTCCTGTTGCCCAAGTTCATTAGCATATCATAATCGAAAGTTTTAAAATTTGATTGTACATTTATCTCGATAAATATTCAGGCGTTTTTAATCAAACAATGGGACATGCAGACAAGCGACTCGACCAGAATAACTTTGTCCACAAAACGTAGCCCCAGAAAAATCGTCTGTGTCTCTAGCATTGCGCTCATTTTACAGTGAAGTACATGGAATATGGAGCACGAGCTGAAAAGGGGCTCAAAGAGCAAGCATGGAGAGTGTGTGGAAGCTATCTTCATCGACCAACGTCACCGCCGCCGATCGGCTCCCGCTCATCAGTCTCTGGCGGACCAGCCGCAGAGCTCTCTCCCATCTCGTGTGCGCCGCGCGATCGTCGTCCGCCGTCGCCGCCGTCGTCGCCGGGGGGAAGCGCGATCCATCTCAGCTGGAAGAAGAAGAGCCTCGAGGCATACACGGCGTCGGAGTAGCCGCGCCAGACGCGCTCGCAGCTGATGGAGAGCCTGAGCAGGAAGGGCCAAACCAGGTAGGAGACCAGGGAAGGGCTCGAGCTGCGGGAGGCGAAGATGAGGTGGTTGAGCTTCGCCAGGGCGATCATGGGAAATCCCATTCTCTCTCGGAGTCGAAGTTTCTAGGGAGGGGGGGAAGGAGGGAGAAATGGTGGTGGAGAGGTCCCGTGTAGTTAAATCGATCGCCACGAGCCGACGCGACAACCGTTAAATCTGATGGGTCCCTTCCAGATGTACGCGAAAATCCGCCGTGTACAGTTCCCGACACGAGCGAGCGCCGGGCCGACCTAGGAAATCCCTTCATTTTGATGATTCGTGTGGATTCATAATACGGTGTTAAGAACGCGGTAAGAAGGTGTTTTGCGATGGGTTACTTGAATTGAAAATACGATGGAGACTCTATGTCGGGAGGATGAGGTAAAGGCGATGGTGATAAAAGGTCGACAGGAGCTTGTGGTCCAGATCCTCGTCCTTGGCAATAATTATTTCGGTCTCCCTCGATTTCGAAGGACGCCCACATCGGATGCAAAATGTTAATGTGATTTTGGACGGATTCTAGGTAAGGCAGCTATGGTATTTTGTTCGATTCGTTTCACAGAAAATCAATGAATTAGGCAATATAATCTCAACTGTAATTGTTACTATTCCTTACAAAAGTAAATCGATAAAAAATATTCCCATTATGAACAGCAATTTAAACCGAGACATTTTTGTAGATAACGAGAATAATTTCCGTTCACCTCCTTTTCAAAGAGATATAAATTATCGAATTCGGGAAATCTTTTTCTGGCTGTTGGTTATTTCTTGAAATAAATGGAGCGAATAGTGAGCATGGGTATCTTAATTCATTATTTGATTCCGATCGATGACTCCTTCGTTTAATTATTAAAACAGTCGAAACCCATAGATTATTGTGCAAGTTAGTCTAAGGCACTGGAATATCTTTGTAATGACACCTCTTGCATTGATTTGAGTAATACCGAGAATACAAAGTGAGTTCATGCTAAGGTCTAGAGATATAGAACTATAAACTAAGCTCATGTGAAATTGGCCATTTTTTATGCGCATGGCTCATGTTATTTTGACATCAACTTTTAGAATTTCCTTTTTTTGCCTTTGGCGGGACTCTTTATCTTGGAATGCGAAAAGAAACAAAAAGGACATTTAGGTATATCAGTCTCATTTCACCTATTTGTCGGACCAAATTTAGTAAAAAGAAGAATGTCACCGATGAGCTTTCACCTCATGTGTTATACCCAATAACCGATGTGACTGCGCTGATTTCATCAAAGTTCTCTAAATTCGCCTATCATTATTAGCTACATTCTCTAATTAAGTATTTCAAATTACCGAATTATTACACGTAATTCTACGTTCGATCTTCTCGGATACTCGAAAAGATGATAAGCATTTAAAGCTTAACAAAAGCCAACCCGTGAGTTAGTTTCGAATAGAAGTCAATTCAAGATAAGACTCGTTAGGGCTATCGAGCATGAGGAGATTCATTACAGAGCCGTGTACTCTACGAACTCCGACGAACGAAAGGCCATTTTCGCAGGTGAGGAGACGATATTTCCAGACGACGCCACTCCAATCATTGCAGAAACAAGAGGTGGAGAAGAGTGCCGACGGGCGCAGCATCAAAGCCTGTCCCCTCCATGACATTATGTAGCCTCATCAGATGAGGAAACAAAAAAGAAAAAAAGGGTTCATACGGCGCAAAGATGATTGATTGGTCAGTACCAACTGCAGGGAGATTGTGGGATCCTACCCACGAAATTTCCAGGAAGCTTCATGGCCATGATACTTCCAAACCCCACACCAGAGAGAGAGAGAGAGAGAGAGAGAGAGAGAGCAATACCAAAAGTAAATCTAGAGCAACAACCCACTTCAGGGTTCCGTCGAGGAACGGGATGAGAACACTACGAGCAATGGCAGCGGACCGGCGGGGGCACCCTCCATGAACCCACCTTTGCCGTAGGGAAAAACATATCGAAGCTGTTCATGCAAGATGCAGACCACAAGGAGGGATGAACATGAGTTCAACGTGTTTCGGTTAATAGAACATGCGCTGATGCGATGTCACTAACCGATCGAGTGTTATCACCTAAGCGACATTGATACCGACACGTGATACGTGATGCGATACGCCAAGAAAAATATCGATCGTTCTTCGTGCAAGATGCACACCACAAGGAGGGATGAACATGAGTTCAACATGTCAAGTTATAGTCAAAAGACTCAAAACATACCGATACCGACATTCGACACAACACGATATGCCACTATGTTATTTATTAAAAAATAGAAATTTTGATTTGTCGGAACACATTGCATGATATATTATTGTTTTTATAATTATTTCAATCAAATTAATTTGATTAAAATTCACAAATAAATAAATATTAAATAAAAGAGTATAGATTAAATTTACACTAAAAATGTTAATTAACAATTTATTAATATCATCCATTATTTTAATTTGACAAATTCAACTGCATTACAATAATCTATAAAATTTAAAGAAAAAAATAATCTACATTCTAGACACAAGTGGAAGAGAAGAGAAAAAAATGACATACTTGGGAAGGTGAATAATATATCACGAGAAGTGAGAGTAAAAAAAAAACAAGATTTTTCTTGATTTCCCATTTATTATCATTTTTTATATATTTACATTTTGAACCATTATTTGATGAATTTTTTTAAATTTGACCCCTACACGTCAAATTTATGTGTTGAAATTCCAAACTCATGTGTCGGACAGGTGTCGAAAAATCCAATATCTATTGACCGAGTATTGGACACGTATCGAAGTACCTCGGGGCACCGTGAAGGCTGAAACAAGAACACCCGATTGGTCAAGGACCATATTAGTTTGTCGAAATGGCACGCTGTAGAAGCACATCTCACTCGAGTCACGGGATGGACAAGCGAACCCTCTGAAAAATCACAGGACCGGATGCCCATTATTACAGTTCGGCCAAAACGGGACTATAGACAGCGGAAAGTACAAGAAAATTTCATCGTCGTCTGACGGTTGTCCATGTGCTACTGAAAATTCTAACGGCTAAAGATGAAGACAAGACGTCAGGAGGGCCTATGCTCGATCACGAGCTCGCCATTAGATGGGTCGAACGACGTTTGGACAATCAACGAAGAAGTTTCACTGGTATCAGCTGATCCATGGAACCCAGCTACCACAGGCGTGGAGAGAAGCTTCACCCCTTGCTTCCAATATCTCTGGTCTGAAAATAGAAATGTTTCCTTAGAAACCACCTCTTGACTTGTTTTTGTCTTTTGCATTTCATACCATATTGGTTACCTTAGTTTCTACCTCAGTTTCAAAGCTTTGAGGAGCCTAAGCTGTAGGCGATAATATGCATGATGGCATAAATCATAAATGATGCAGCTTCAAGCTAATTTATTGACATGACAACAATCAATACCTGGGCCAGTGGAAACCACAATGGAGTTTTCAGCATCCATCACCCAATCAATCCACAGCACCAATCCATGGCAAATTCCTCTCTCACTAAACTCAACCTGCAGGGAAAAAAATATCTCAGTTATTGGGACCCCTAGTACTGAAAACGAACTCATTTGTGAGACATACACGCTAATGTGTTGTCAACATCTACAGCTAGGTCGACTGCTTTAATGGCTAGACAGCTTTCATGTTATGACTATCTTCCAGGTAATACAGTAGGCAGAGTCCACCCTTCAAAAGTTTGCATTCTCCTTGTTTTCACACCAATAGTCAAGCTTCATTCAAGTTCTACGTTTAAAGAGTCGGTCTCTTCCAAAATCGGTTTTTGAGTTGAATTAACCCGTACTTAAGACGATGCTTGTTGTCATTATTATGTAGGTGATAAAAAATTTATATCATTCTCCCGAAGCTAAGAATTCCATTGGCTTTTACTTTCGTCTTACTTGATGCATGAGTCAGGGAGAAAGTTCATGGCTGCAGGGATCATCTACATAGGCGGGCTTTCTTGCCATGGAAAAAAGGCAATTTCATTTTTTAACATGTAAAGCGGTTGTTGATACCTCAAGCAGACATGGGGTGGTTGAGGCGCAATAATTCACAGGCAGAGTGGAAGGAAGAAAAACTAGTTTAGTACACAAGAAAACACCAGAATGATTTCAATTTGAGCAAAATGATTATCCTATAGAACACAAACCTTGGCTTTTCCTTGACATGGACTTATAGGTCTTGAGAAATCAAATTCCATTACTGTAACGATCTGGCTGAGTTCCTGAATCAGGGTGGATCAACAATCAGCAATTAATAGACATTTGACTCTGAGCAGAGTATCCTACTTCCCTAGCCAAAAAAAAACACCCACGCTAGTTTACCTTAACCTCCCCACACTGCCAGAGGAAAAAGGGAAGACAAGGACCTCCATCAGCAGCATCACCACATGCTCCTAAAGTAGCATTTACCACCGAATGATCAAAACCTTCAATTTTATCCAAAGAGCGACGGCTGTTCCACAAATCCTGCATAATATGTCAGAAGGATCACCGCTAGTTTATATACAAGCCTGTCTAAAGACTCTAGCTAAGTTTGGGAGAGAGGCAGGGGAAGAAAAGGAGAAGAAAACACCCAAATTTTTAAATTTTCCCTCCCCTCGCTTCTCATAAATATTCTAAAATTTCAAAACTTTCCACCCAAATAATCATTTCTCCCATTTTCTCTCATTTCTAAAACAAAACATTAATGAACGAACACAAAAAGGAAATGTTCAAATAAAAGCAACTTACCGGAAGAGACATAGCGCAAACCTTCAACAGTCCTTTACAAGGCATTATAGAGGCATCTTTGGAAAGTAGAGAGTCAAGAGCAGTCCGTTCATTCCTGAAAACCATTACAACTTAGAAGCAGAGGCAAATTTGAGATACATATACATTCTCTGTGTAACATATGGTTGCATAGTCTGGGACCATTGGAGTAAGGGCGAAATGCTTGTAGCTGGGGTTTCTAATGGGGGAAGAAAATGCTTTGCGCTTGAACAGTACAGAACACATTAATATGACCGATATTACGAAATGCTCAGCAGAGGAATTCTTAGTACAGCGAACCTGAAGCAGAAATTACAAATATGAGAGCTTCTTGCCAAAGGAGGAGCTGGGACAGATTGAAGGGCAAAGGAGAAAATGAAAAGGTTCATTGGTTGACCTGATTGACAAGAAACCGGAATGCCAAAAGTTGCAAGTCTTGCTTGGGAAATATTCTTAAAAAGTTTTCACCATAAAAATTTCCAGAAAAAGGGTAGAGAATCATAATGAAAGCTGTCTTTGTGCAACAGTGAGGCAAATCCATGGTCATCTGGTAATGCATTCAAATGGCTCCGGACATTAGATTCAGCAGCATAACACCAGTGTGTCCTGGTGACAGCAGGAACAGTAGAAAATTGTTGTATGCTGTTAATATATAGAAAAAAAATTCTGTGTAAGTTCCGTAATTTCTATATTATCTGTAGAGAGGAAGCAGCATGGCTCTTGACAATGTGATATTGTGTCTTTGGAAGGTGAATGGGCTTAACATCTGAATTATTCAAGCACAGGATAGATCATGTTAATATAGAGAAGAAGATTCTACTCATGCAATGTGGTTTGACAACTTACCAGAAGCGAAGGTTCTGCCAAGGAAGCATGCCATCACTTCCATAATAAAATGGCTCTGCAATCAGCAGGTCCACCTGCAAACCATATTAGCCAAAAACACAAGCTACTGTAGTTCAAGGCCAGCACCTAAAGGGAATTTGACCATGTAACACATGGATGAACATAAAAGAAAAGTCTCAACTGTCAACGAAAGGGCAAAGGAAACCATTGTTAAGCTTAGAGAGGCAAAGCATTAGTGCTACAAATAAAACATTACTACAAGTCTGGTTTCCCAGAAAAATAACTAAAAGAAGAAAAAACTAGAAAAGTGGGGTGCTGTAGTGCACAGTCCTTTCAATTATGGCAAAGCTTGAATTATCATGTTATAAAGTGGCATAAAATCTGAACAGAGGAAATTACCGCTTTCTTACGAGTATCATGCACAGTCCAGTTTGCCGTTTTCTTTCGAACAAATTCTACACGATCCATTGAGAAACCATTAGCATCAGCAACAGCTTTCAAATAATGGACACCCTTATCTTGCAAGCCAGGGAACAAGGCCATTATGTGTGATGCTATTGAAAGGTGAGCAACCAGAAGCGCCAGAAAGATGCTGTCATCAGCAATGACACACAACGAGGGAGCTCTTCTCTGCAGCTGCAGGAAATCACAAAACTTATAGTTATTACACATGCCAAGATTCTTGTTCATCGTTAAAACAAATCATATTTCAAGAACAAATCTAATTAAGCAGCAAAGACATATAAGGGCATAGAGAGTGTTCGGGAACAGAATAGTCTACATAACATATAGCAAAGTGGAAGTAAGTCAACTTATGAGAAAGAGGACTTCATAAGAGCAGTAGGGGAAAGGTTGGGCTTTTTCTCCTCCTGATACCAACTTCTACCTCTGGTTTCTACCTTTTTATAGAAAATACGCAGCATAAGCGAGCAGAAGAAGCCAGAAGCAAGAGTTGCTCTCTTTCCAGTCCCTCTCCAAACCTTTGGCTTATACTTTTTTGCAGAGTGAAAAAGAATGTACAGCGACTTTGAGACTATAATTCCAAACATTACATGCATAAATTTCACAACTAGAGCTAAGAAACCCACAATAATTAGTGTAAGTCACCCCAAACAAAGCCTAAATCAAAAACAATGATTTCTCTAAGGCCGGAAAGGAAGACCTGATCAAACAAAATACAGAAGAGCTCACAGCAGAAAACGTACAACAGCTTTTATGGCATTTAGCACAGAAAGTCGCCATTCAGCATCTCCATAAATTGCAATTCTTTCTGGGGATAGGGAGAGACAAAAATCTCCACCCTTAACGTTATGATCCCCTCCTGTGGATTTTGGCTGATGAGATTCAAGTTGATAGGAAATGCTAGTATCACCATGAGCTGCACATAAAAAGATCTCTTCATCTCTGGCTAATGGCACCCCCTTCCCTGGAATGAACCAAACACACTGTTTCCAATGGTCACACCAATTCCCAGCACCTAGCAAAGCATTGGAACCAGTTTTATCAGTTCAATGAAGAGAAGGAAGAGAATTTAAATGAGAAGCCAGCCAATATTCTTCGTCAATTTCCTTACAGATAGCCCACATCACTTTCTTGATGTAACATATTTTCCCAACTAATTATCTTTGCTCCTTAGAAGAGGTAAGACCATCCTCTGGAATCAATGCGAAATCAGCCTACCAGCATGAGACCAAAATTCCGACCCACTCATATTACCTGACAAAGCAATCCATTTTGGAGCAGTGGAATAATGTATAGACCCTTCGTCGTCAAGCTGAAGCATCCACCTTACGTAAGCACCAAGAACAAAACACTGAAGTTACAGCAAAGAAACATTATGAACCACAAGAAAAATTATCGCAATATTTGTAGTTACCAGGAGATCACTGCATTTACTTGACCACTACCGGTTGCTTTTACACGAACTGCAGTTTCACCATGACTCTCTGGCCGTTTCCCAAAGTTGAATTCAAAAATTCTGAAGGGTTCTGACAACTGGATGAATTTAGTGTTGAGTAGAAGCAAGATGACTTCATTTTCCAGAGGAAACGCAGGAAAGGATCAAGTTATATCACCACTTACCAGTTTTATTTCTTGTTTTATTGCATCACAATGCATAGGATGTTGTTGAAGTTTAACACCTATTATCCTCTCCAACCCAGCAGGAACTAGATGAATGCCATCCGATATTTCTGCCTCATTATTATACAGATCATGCAGCTTCCACAAATATGTACTTTCAACTAACTGTCAATTGAAGACCAAGAAGAAAATTATGATTACCAGTCTGACTTTTGCATTAATTATTAATCTTCTACAAATTTCCCAAAATCCAAGTCTTGATAGCATAACAACAGCAAAAAAGTGCAACATTGAAACCCACAATAGGCAACAGAAAATAAACAGCAAATCTAATCTGCATTATCTAATCTCCAGGGACCATGTGTTGGACAGATTGTTTAGGGCGGTTCTCTCCCATTAATGCTCTTACTATCACATGAATTAACTGGAATACAAACAAACTAGTTGTCTAGTTTAGTTTTCAATTATAAGTCCCCATTGCTGTAGCGACATAATCACTCATCTGAAGATTTATTGAATAACCATTAATTGAACTGGCACATGTCCTATATCTTAAGGATTAAGAATGGATAAGGAAATCCCTACAAAATGCCAAATATTCTATCAAATTAAAGTCTTTAAAGTATAATGAAACATGATATAGAAACAGACCAAGCACCTGGCCATACACGATTGTTTAGGGTGAATCTCCCGGACTAATGCTCTTACTGTCGCATGAATTAGCTGGAATACAAACAAACCACTTGTCTAGTTTAGTTTTCAGTTCTGAGTCGCCATTGCTGTGGTGACATAATCACTCATCTGACGATTTATCAAATAAGCACTGTTTGAACTGGCACGTGTCCTATAACTTGAGGATTAAGAATGGGCAGGGAAATCCCTACAGAATGCTAAATATTCTATCAAATTATAGTATATAAAGTATGATGAAACATGATAAAAAGACAGACAAAGCACCTGGCCATAAACGATTGCCTTGTATGGAACTGTTACTGGATTTTCCACCAAAAGCATGTCATGTGCATGCTGTAAGGTTGGTATTAACCCTTCACCCAGTAACTCTGAGTCAAGTATCTCACTAACCTGCATTTGCAACACAATCATCCTTGATGAAAGGAAGAAACCACAACATAGATGCATCTAATTGAAATGACAAAGTCACAAGGAACTTCAAACTAATACTGTGCAAAATATACTAGCGTGACAGTCTTCATCTTTGTTGATGAGATGAGACCAAACTTGAAGTTGAACGTTCTCCAGCATTTAGAATAGTGTATGTTTCTCAGATTCTCAAATACGTGCTCTGACATCCATTGTAATTTTCGCAACATGCAATATTAACTTCACTACAGGGTGAGGACAAACATCATAAGTAAAATAGTTCGCTGAAGCAAGCACAAGATGGACGTTGTAAAACTCACCAGAACATCAGCACGTGAGTCAATATCTACCCCAACTCTGACTTCATCAGAACGCTTGTTGAGGACAGTTATACTCCTTGCCATATCATTAGCTCGCAAAACCTTCCGCATCAATTTCACCATGGGAAGATAAGACTCGCAAGCTATTACTGATCCATTATTACTGTGGCATGTTAGTGAATCCCTCAAACTCATTGCCCGAGCAGCCATCATAGATAACAAGCCAGTTCCTGCACTAGATACCACGCCCAAGCAAGTTTAGGAAAACATAAATTGTGGCCTCATCCACCAAGAGAAAAGTAAAACATTCACGACTCCCACAAAGTCCAATGCATCTTCATGAGAAAATTGACATGTGCAGGAGGCGCAGGAAGGTCTAGTTCCCTCTTTTGAGTTAGGCTCACTTTAAGTAAGAGAATGTAATTTTCACAGGGAAGTTATACCATCTCTTCCCCACCCCCTCTCTCTCTCTCAACACCTAGGAAGATTGCCTGAATGTTTTATCATGTTCCACCAACACACTAAAAGGGTTATACAATATATCGGGTGTGGAAGTAGGCCAACATTTCTATTGATAAATAGGAGGTTTTCAAGTCCATGGCCAAGTCCTTATTACTTTTTGGGTTGTAATTGCTATCTTATTAGGTTCCGCCAGTATAGCTGTTCGGAATCCACAAACCATTCCAAATGACAGTCAGAATTTCTTCGAATATGTCCTTGAATTCATTCAAGATGTTAGCAAAACTCAGATTGGAGAAGAATATGGTCCATGGGTTCCTCTTATTGGAACTATGTTCCGATTTATTTTCTGTTTAGCCCAAAAAAAAGAGATTCTTCATTTTTCTTCTATGAGCCAGACACGAACTAATTCTTTTTTCTCTCTCTCTCTCTCCATCTCGTGCCTGGTTTTCACCATCTCCTTTTTGTCAACTTCACAACAAACCAAACTTCCTTTCATTGATCTATGGTCCATCCCAACCCGATAGCTCTCACAAACACACCACTGAAATGCCGTTGTCTATAGAAAATGTTCCCTTGACTGCAATTAATGAGAAAGGGATTCCTTCTGTGCTATCTAGCTGATACAAGCATTGTAATTTTTTAGCCAAGTGGAGCCAATGGAGTAAACTCAAACTTCGTCATTTCATTTCTAAGATCAAAACGAGACATTAAGCAATAAGACGATCCAAGCAACAATACGTAGTCGACTGACAAAGCAGTATGCGTAAAAGAACACCTCCCGACTCCCAAGATGCAAATTGGACATCTTCACAACGAGCAAATCAATCAATTGATTAAAAAAAAAATGTCAGCTTGGACATGCCACAGACGGAAAGTTAACCACGCCGACTATATCAAACTCAACAGAGGAACAGAGCTCGTCTTTACGCGAGATTACCCAATGTCGAGCACGCGGCAAGGCCCGGCGATGGCCTTATCAATGGCTTCGCGGAAGGCCCTGTTCCGGCGAGAGTCATTGAGCATATCCAAGTACGACGTCGTAGCGAGAAGACCCTTGTGGAGGCCCTCGGGAGCCGTCTCCCCCGCGTCTTCCTCGATGACGACCCACTCGGAGTTGCCGGTGAGTGGGTCCAGCCTCAGCTGGAAGACCCGCTGAGCCGAGCCCGAGCTCATAGCTCGAGCGAGCGCAAGTCCCAAGCGAGGGGCCGAGCGAGAAGCCGAGAGCAAGCGAGCTGACGAAACCAACCGGCGATTGGGTGTCAGGAACACCATGGCAGGGACATCGTCGCGCTGCGGATTCGCCGGCGGCGATGATTCTGCTGCGCGAGGAATTCTCGGGGAGGCGAAATGGCAGAGGGTCTGAATGTCGGGCCGGGCTACGCTGGGCCCGATGTCGTCGAAAAAGGTGTGGGCCCGTCCCGTGGAATTTCGCTTGCCCGCGCACTAGTACATACATGGTCATGGATCGGGCCAGTTCGATTTGATTTTTGAAAATCCGATCTCGACCTGAATCTAGCTACGTAACATCCCGACTCAAGCTAAGCCCATATCTTCCATTTGTCATCAACTCATCATGTCGGATCGATCTTAAACAGTTAACCATGGGTCAACTGTTACGGGCCCCGGACAAAACCCATGGAACCTGCGGGCTTGGATTAAAGATTGCAAGCGAAGACTGGCCCAATATAAGTCCATCCATATAGCCCGTTGTCTCCATGAGGCCAATGGGCTGGTGGACTGGGTTGTTAAGGCCCATCGGAAAAAAGCCCTTCCCTCTAATTGGCTATCTGTCTTCACAACCACTTTGGATATCCTTTGTTCAAATGTTAAAACACATCGCTTCGGTCAATGTTATGACTTGCTGTTTCCGAACTAACAAAAAAAAAAAAAAAAAAAAGAAAAGAAAAGAAAGAACACTTAGCCAAAAGCAGGGATTGTCCGTCATCCATGATTTTGCTGATCAACGGTTAAGCTTTGACAAAGGCTCTCCTGATAACTTTTCACAGTGTGTACCGCCGACGACTCTATTGGCGAGTTGTCAAATACTCTGTTTGTCGGTAAGTTCAGCTTCGACTGAACTTTGCAGTCATCGACTCATTTTGCTACATGTGGATCATAAAAGCTGGTTTTTTTTTTTAATATGTGTGTCAACAACCACTAATTACAAGTTGCCCGGTAACTTAATAAATTTGGATGTAGAATCGTTCTTTATGACCAACAATTTCTTTTTGAATAGCAATTAAGGTAGGGTGAGCATGAGATGTGAGTTTTTATTCTCATTGACCACCAATGATAGGATAGCTTAAAATATGGGTACACTGTGTGGATGAGAATGGTCTAGCCTTGAGAAAATTATTAAAAAGGGTACTAAACTTATTGTACGGATGTCAATTTTAATTATAAATATTTAAATTTGGCCACTTTAATCCTAAACAATTTCACAATTTATCAACGCAGCTACCCTAACCAATTTTAGCTGGCAACTATTGTCCTACATTGCACTATCAACGTCAATGTGGACTTTTTCTTTTGCACTTTTTAATTTTCCTATATATTTTTATATTTTTTATATATTTTTTTCCCTCATCCTAGGTCGCGGGGTATGTACAGGAGTGGTTTGGGCGTACATATTCTCAATAATTGAATTTGGGTGGCAAAATGCTGGATGCTCATCGGAAGCACACAAACATGATTCACATCAATCAGAGACTCCCCGTTGACTTTGTTCTTGTCTTGATCTCCTAAAACACGACCGATTCGTTCGGGCACGGTTTTCTCTCGGAAATGCATTAGATAGCGTTTTCTCAATAAAATAAAAGAACGAAAAACAAGAAACGAAGAGAATCGAAAGCAATAATGCTACCAAACCTCCGTAATTTAATCAATTATGCCAAAAAAAAACAAAAAAATGTCATAGTTAAAATGACCGAAGAATGAAAATTTAAGTGGAAAAAATGATTATGTGCCGTTCCATCCATAATGCCTATGTGGGACATCAACTCGAACCTGTCTCCCAATTCATGAGGAACCTATCATCAATTATTGTGTAGATACTAACGTGACGTCACATCATCATAGACTTGAGTTTGTGCCTAACCTCCCGATGAATAAGCCGCATAGGTTAAAGATGGTTCAGCTAAGCATTAGTCACTATGCAGCTGCTTAATTAGCTATATATATGTGCAGGTACTAGAGCTTAATTATATTATTATCATTCTTAAGCAACAAGCAAGACCTTGGTTTAGAAAAAAGGAAAAAATAAATTACGCGATTAGGGAATCACCTAAGAATGAAATGCAAACAAAATTTGGTGGCAAATTAATGTAGTCCGAGCTACATATTAAAGTCTTAACAAAGGGATTTGGTGTTCGGTTGACCAGAAAATGGTTCCTTGGACGAAAATGCAAAGACAAAACCCTCCTGCTGGAAAATAAAAGTATTATATGAATTATAATGCTTAGCATTGACATTTGGTGGAAATGGGTTGGTGAATATACCTTTAAAGACAAATAAATCTTAGTGTAAAGTTGTTGATATATATTATTTTTCTTGTTAATTTTTGTCGTGTCTTTTCATTAAGCGAGAGAGACTCTATTATCAACTTTCAAGGCATGCAATCATATGTGGTTGTAGGAAACAAATTCCACAAACCACTTTTTAATTAATTAATCAATTCATCACGCGTTTTAAATAGAGATTACATATCTTGTCTCATGATGCTTAAGTTGCTATCGAGGTATTAAAATCAGATTTTGAACTTATGACTTCGTGATGACTATCTACATAATTATGAGGGTGACTAAAAAGAAGGACAAGCTAGTCTTGTCTCGTGGTGATGGTGGGGATGACGATTGAAAGGCAAGGACAAACCATAGAGGATGAGGATGAAAATTGAGTTATCCTATTGATGGGTAGCTTAGGTTGAGTTTGGTAATCAATCAAAATCGTCTCATTTAATTTTGAGTAGAGTTCAAGAGTGAACTACTCGGGTGTCTTTTCAAGTCAAGCCCTTGTTTGGTAGTTCTCAACTTGCATGTCTATGACCTACTTGAGTCTAATCAAGGATCTATTAGCTTTTTCTAGAAATATTTGTTAATGGAATTAGACATAGCTCTCCTAGAAATACATAATATCCCTAAAATGCTTTTAAAAATTTGTTAGTGGAATTAGACATAGCTCTCCTAGAAATACATAATATCCCTAAAATGCTTCACCTTTTTAAAAGATCAAGCTCGAGTTTACTCATAAATTGATCGTAGACAAATCGAATTGAGCCAAAGTATCTTGAATTTTAGTTGAGTTGAGCTTGAGTGGATAATTTAATACTCGATCAAGTTAATTCGAGTCGAATTTTCAGCATTGACTTCACAAGTCAAGTCAAGTCAAGTCGAACTTGGTATTGCATTGACTTGACTCTATTATACCTTCGATAATGGGAATTTGACAACTCATTTTGATTTAAGAAGCCTAGAAAATGTTACTTGGGTGAATTTGTACTCTACCAATACCTTAAAAGAATGAAAACTGCTCACCTGAAAATTATGGGAAATTACATAAAACTCTCTTTGAACTTCAATAGTGGTACGCGATTACCCTAACTTTTTAATTTTACGGTCTTTTCGCTTCAATTTAATATTACATGAAAATGGGCGATTGCTTAAGGGTTCAATTTTCCAAAGTCAAGTCTTGTTCGATGCACCCACAAAATCGGATTAGGTTCAAAAGTCTAACTAGCTAGCTCTCCACCAAGATTATTATAAAAAAGAGCTGCTCGTGTTTAGCTCCGACTGGATAAGGATAAAAAGTGCTTTCGCTTGCTTGGTGTCTAAATTATTGAAAAAACTAATAATAATAACAGTAATAGTAATTATAACAATAGTAATTATAATAATGTCTGCAATTTTCACTCCCCCAAATGAAGCCTGAAAGGAGAGGTTTGAGTTTGGCTGCTCTGCCTCTGATTCTCTGTGCATGCAATCTTTGGGGGAAAAAGTCAACCGTCCAGCTGTTGACCCCCCTTGAGGTTGCTGCAGGGTCACACTTGGCGGTCTTCCCCTGTTTTGACTTGGCGTGCCAGCTCATAGCCAAATGGACCGCTCTGCTTCTCCACCTTCCACGCCAGCAATCCCCGCTACTCTGTACCGAAAGCAACAATTTTTTAAAAAAAAGTCCCTCACGTTTATTTTGCGAAATAATTTCGTCATTTTCCCATATTTGAATCGCCTAAGAAAATAAATTAACAAAAACAAATTTTAAATTTAGATATTGAGAAGGGTAACTTTTTGGAAGGAATGTCATTTTCATGACTAGAGCTAAAAATGATAATTGATTCGAAAGCGCCGGAAAACTTGACTTTGTAGTTATATGTTTTCAAAAGTAAATGTATGTAATCAGTCATTGAACGAAATGTGAAATATATTTCCAATGCTTTCTCATTGTATTCATCTGAATCATTCATTTGATTAACAAATTTAAATTAAACAAATTGGTTGCGTCAAAATTATCAACCGATATATTGGAATATGAGAAACCGGTATATTGAAATATGAGAAACTGGGCTTCAAGCAATTGCTTTTGAAAGCCATGTCTTTGGGACTCGACCACTCTAAGAAAAACCCTTTAATTTTTTTCTCCTCTTAATAGGAGTCCACTTGCAAAAAAAAAAAAAAAAAAAAAAAGAAACAATTTTTTAATCAATGACTAGACCGGCCCCTAAAAAATTATTATATCCTAATTGAGGGGACGACTCCGTGTTCTTTTAGCTCATTTTAAACTTAGGACCTGTCGTCTCCTTCTAGTCCCCTCTATCGTGTATATACCAAAACCATGCATGTATTAAAAGAATTTCTTGGCTCCTAAGTATCAGCATGCATCTTTCCACCAATTTTTTTGTTTATTAAGTTATGCTTTTCAATCTTGCAACTTCCTCCCTCAAATCAACCTTCTCCTTCTTCTCAAATCCACCCATCAAAATCACAAATCCACCGGTGACCAGAAGCTTCCTCTCCCCCTCCCTCCCACTCCTTTTTTCCTTCCCCTTTCTTTCACTTCACTCCTGTCTCTCTCTCTCACTCTCTGCCACTATATATTCATTACCGGTCTCTCTCTCTCTCTTCCCGTTTCAATTCAAACCCGAAGCACTCGTCATTCAATTCCAAAGCTCATTCATGGCTTCGCCCCTGCTGCTGGTTCGCTTCCTCGCCTTCCTCTGCATCGCCTCTGTTTCTCTGTCAGAGACCCTTTTACTGCCCTTGACCCACTCCCTCTCCCACGCCCACCCCCAGTTCAACTCCACCCCCACCTCCTCCGCGCCGCCTCCGCCCGCTCCGCCGCCCGCTTCCTCCGCCGCCATGGCCGGCGCCTCCCCCAGCAGGCCTCCCTCCCTCTCTCCCCCGGCAGCGACTACACCCTCTCCCTCACCCTTCACTCGCAGCCCGTGTCTCTCTACATGGACACCGGCAGCGACCTCGTCTGGGTCCCCTGCTCGCCCTTCACCTGCATCCTCTGCGACGGCAAGCCCAAGCCCGCCCCCGTCTTCCTCAACTCTTCCTCTTCCACCTCCGACGTCACCTGCAAGTCCTCCGCATGCAGGGCCGTCCACTCGTCTCTCTCCTCCTCCTCCTCCTCCGACCTCTGCGCGATGGCTCGTTGTCCCCTGGAAGAAATCGAAATCTCTGACTGCGCCGCCTTCCCCTGCCCGCAGTTCTACTACGCCTACGGCGACGGCAGCCTCGTTGGCCGCCTGAAGAAAGGCGTCGTCACCATACCCACCTCGTCGCCGCCCCTCGCCCTCCGCAACTTCACCTTCGGCTGCGCCCACACCACCCTCGGCGAGCCGGTCGGCGTCGCCGGCTTCGGCTGCGGCCCACTCTCGCTGCCGGCCCAGCTCGCTGAGTCGTCCCCCCAGCTTGGCTCTCAGTTCTCGTACTGCCTCATCTCGCACTCGTTCGACGCCGACCGAATTCGCCGCCCGAGCCCGCTCATCCTCGGTCGGTACGATGCGAAGGAGAAGAGCTCGGAGGGGAAAGGAGATAGCGACTACGTGTACACGCCGATGCTGGACAGCCCTAATAGGCAGTACTTCTACTCCGTCGGACTGGAGGGGATCTCTGTCGGGAGGAGGTTCATCCCAGCGCCGGGGAATCTACGGAGGATCGACGGCAGAGGCGACGGAGGGGTGGTGGTGGACTCGGGGACGACGTTCACGATCCTGCCGTCGGAGCTGTTCAGCCCGGTGGCGGCCGAATTCGACCGCCAGCTCGGGCGAGCCAACTCGCGGCGAGCGAGGGAGGTGGAGGACAAGACCGGGCTGAGCCCGTGCTACTACGTGGGCGCCGGGGCCAGGGTGCCCGACGTGGAGTTTCGCTTCGCGGGCGGATCAGGCGTGGCAATGCCCAGGGGGAACTACTTCTACGAGTTCATGGACGGCGGCGGGGATAAGGGGAGGCGGGTGGGGTGCATGATGATGATGGACGGCGGGGACGCGGCGGAGATGGGGGGCGGGCCCGGGGCGACGCTGGGGAACTACCAGCAGCAGGGGTTTGAGGTGGTTTACGACTTGGTGGGGAGGCGCGTGGGGTTCGCCCGGAGGCAGTGCGCGTCGATGTGGGACAGCCTCCGGCAGGGCTGACGTGCGCCCCGGGGGGCGGGGGGTTGACTTCTTCCTTCCGCTTCCGCCTCTAATATTGGGTCCATAAATGTGGGGCCCCACGTGCGGTCCACGGCAGCGAATGGTCAAAGGGTTGATAATGAGAGATGGGCCGCTTTTCTTTAGCTTTCCGCTTGTGTAAATAAATGTGGGAGATGTTGCGGAGGAAATTTGTAAATTTTACAAATACATTAGAAGGGGGATGACAATTCTTTCTTGTAAGATATGGTAAATAGCCTATTCAGAATCTCATTTTCTTCGGACAAAAATTCCTAAACTTTAACGAGGTAAAGACAAGACAAGACAAGACAAAAATAGGTACGAAACCCAGAGAAGAGGAGAGAGGTCGGGTTCCCTCAGTATGTAAGAAAAGAATCACGGTGGAGTCATATATACATTAGCATGCGTGCATGGTTCACATACACAAACATCACGGGGAACCCTTTTCCCTCCTCTCACTCTTCCTCCGGAATTTCTCTACCCCCAAGGGATTCGATTCAGTTTCGGAAACCCAGATCAGCAGCGGAACCTGCGGGAACAGGAACAGCTGCCGAGTCCTCTCCCGGACCTCTTAAGGTTTAGGTCTCTGATGAGCTGTGGGGTATCGACAACACAGATCATCATGGAGAAACCGCATCGTAATATGATTACCCAGCGAACACTAGATGGATGCAGACAAAAAAAACACCCAGAAATCAACTGACCTTAAGAGGGAATACGCGGAAGAAACAGAGAGGACATCGGATGGAGGATGCGGGGAAGAAGGGGGGGGAATTAGAACAGGGGATATTTGGGGGAGGAGACTTGGACTTTTGGTTCTTACCTAAAGTCTCTACAACCTTGTCAGTTTTTCTCTGTGATTGGACCTCTGGAGGTTTCCTAGCTATTCCACGTTGGTGTCGGCTCTGCCTGGCACGGACAAATGGTAGTCTCCTTCTTCTTCGCACCGAAAGTAGAGAGTAGAGAGAGAAAAGCCGCGTTGCTGGGGCCTCGTGTGCGTACTGGGCCGGGCCGGCTGGTCTGGTTGGGCCGCGTGTCGTAGCCTGAACCGGACCTCGCCGAGTTTTTTTTGTTTATGTATCGAGCACCCTGGATTGTCTATCGAATTGATGTGCGCATTCAAGTAACTTTCATGCATCACTATGTCTAATGACTTTATATAGAGCAGTAAAATTTTAGCGATATAACTACGTTCCAATAATTACCACTGAATTGGCCAATGAAACCAAATCCATTATGATTTTTGTTACTTACCATGCATTGAAATTGCTGCTGATTTTTTTATAAAATCATTAGAATCTCGAAAGAACTTGAATTACGAAAATGGTTCCAATGAACCTTATGCATTTTCATGGTTCTCCGTCAACAACACAAATTCACAATTTTTCCCTTTTCTTTTTACTTCGATTTCATAGATTGACGTATTTCGCATACATTGTTCTTGAACATGAAGACTTTTGGCTAATTTGAACATAGGACACGTAACTAACAACTGACATGGTTCTTAAGGTCTAGGTTCAAATCCTAATAATTTTACCCATACACGGTGTCTCCATAAAATCAATTCAACAATGAGAAAATATTAGGGAGATTTGTTCATCGATTAATTCACTTATCATTTGATACATGTATAGTTAAGGTCTACTCATCAAATTTTCATTTCGTAAAAAGAAAAATAACGGATAGATATACCCAATAAGAAGTGTTTGATGGAATCGCGGCGGACGGATCGCTAAATCCATGAGAGTGGATTGACCGAAGCCAACGATGGTTCTCTCTCCCTCTAGAAGCTTCTCTCACTTCCACTCGCCTCCCGAACCTTCTCCACTCTTCTTCTTCTTCTTCTTCTCTCTGTCTTTTCCCCTTCCCCAAGGATCTCCTCCCCTGCTATTTAAGTGCCCCCAACGCCGTCTAATTGAGTCAAGAACGATCGGTCTCTAACTCACGTACTTCCTAGAATCGTTGCGCGAAGTTTTCTGAACCCACCCGGGAAGAAGATGGCGTCTTCGCTCGCTCTCCGGAGGGCCGCCGCCTCCTCGGGCGTCCTGTCCAGGCTGACCAACCCGCTCCGCGCGGCCTCCGTTGCCCCTCACGCGGCTCGCTCCTTCAACACCAGCTCCCAGATGCGGCGCTACGACGACGCCGACGACAGCGACGTCGACGTCGAGCGCCGCTCCGATCGCTCCCTCCCCCGCCGCCGCGAGCCCGGCCTGTTTTCAGGTTAGTGTGTCATCGTCCTCTCTCGTTTCTCAACTTGGAATATGACGGT
Source organism: Corymbia calophylla (assembly GCA_014182845.1). Taxonomy (NCBI): domain Eukaryota; kingdom Viridiplantae; phylum Streptophyta; class Magnoliopsida; order Myrtales; family Myrtaceae; genus Corymbia; species Corymbia calophylla. The sequence goes on from CM024696.1 coordinate 23,173,639, forward strand.
TCCGTTTTGGTTGATTAGGAGTTTGGCTTTGATATGGGTCCATCTTACTGCGGATGACATTTCTGCGCTAGCCTAGTAGCATTTACGTATTCAATGATCGGGCATTTGATCGTTTTCTGAGGTCGCTTTCCGTTCGATGTAGTTCTGTTTCGTGAAGCATTCTCACGAATGTATGGTATTGCCGGTTGTTCAACAGATGTGTTTGATCCGTTCTCGCCCACTCGGAGCCTGAGCCAGGTGCTGAACCTGATGGACCAATTCATGGATAACCCGTTCCTCGCGGCGTCGCGCGGCATGGGAGCAGCAGGATCGAGGAGGGGCTGGGACGTGAAGGAGGATGACAACGCCCTCTACCTCCGGATGGACATGCCGGGCATCGGCAGGGAGGATGTGAAGATCTCGGTGGAGCAGAACACCCTGACGATCAAGGGTGAGGGCGAGAAGGAGCCGGAGGAGTTGGAGGGGAGCAAGAGGAGGTACTCGAGCAGGCTAGATCTGCCGCCGAACCTGTACAAGCTTGGGGAGATAAAGGCGGAGATGAAGAATGGCGTGCTGAAGGTGGTAGTCCCCAAGGTGAAGGAAGAAGAGAGGAAGGATGTTTTCCAGGTCAAGATTGAGTAAAATTGCTGAGAAAGTCGGACAAAGGGATTTCCTTTGTTGGTAAAGGTGCTATTTTTCCTTATTCTCTAGCAGTAAGGTCTGTCTCGTGTTTCGTGTGAAAACTCTTTAAACAATAATAGATAGGGGGTCTTCCTCTTGCTCGGGTTCTTGATGAGTTACTGGGTCCTGTCTTTTTGTAAAGCTTCTTCAATGAACATCGGAGGAATTTGACGAACAGAGTAAGTCGTCATTTGGGTATTTTTCCACCTTGTTCGCAACCGACCTTGGGATTTGCTCTGGAAAAAAGCAAGGATGGTAGTATTTCAGTGTAGGAGGGAGAATCGAAGCGGATCCACCACGGGGTTGTCTCTGCTTTTCTCTTTGCAGAGTCGTAATTTGAGTGAACCGTAGGCGGATCCTGCTTTGAACTGGAAATGCATTGAAGTGCAAAGTAAAAAGGACTGATCTTGAATTTGAAAGTTGCACGCATTAACTGGCGGTAGATCTTGGCATTTGCAACCCAGAGTGGGCAATGTTCTGTTTTCAGAGAGTATCATCTGTACTGCGTTTCCCTGTATATACAAACCGAGATGGCGAGTAATTCTATATGCTACCACACAATAATATGCACGAATGGAAATTGCGTTCATTGGCCAAGGTGTTTGCTCAAGCAATTGATTCTGAAATATTTGAAGAAGAGGCGGAGTTGATGTTCTTCTTTCTTGATTGGTATGTCAGCCGATTCATCTGGCACGTTCCTTTCGGCCTTGAAATTCCCCTTTACAATCACCTGTTCATTTCGAATATCTACTGTGTACTCATGCACTCCTGCATATCACAACGTGAATTCTTTCCTTAGAAATTTCCACTCTCCCCATCTGACTGACGCAACTATATATACTACGATTACTCGACGGGCTGGGGGTATCACTAATGCATCTTGCTGCATTTAACGTCGTGAAGACGCCTGTGTTGAGAGGAGTTTTCTATTTTCTTTCGATGTTGTTCGATTCAACCCTAAAATGAAAGCGATGAAACTGAGTATAGCCATCTCACCGTCCATCTTCGAAATGACTCGCGAGACTCTCTCCTGGCAACGAGCACATTGCACGTTGGCTGTCATCACTACTACCTGAAACTAAGCAAGGAATTTTGCTGAAGTCAATCCTTCAATCTGATTTGAGAAGTGAAAACAAGAAAAAGGAAAAAGATTGCCAGAAGATGAATAAAAATGAAAAGCGGAACGAACAAAAACCTACAGAGGAACATGTTTAGAACCAAACAGCGGCATGATCTTCCATCGGTACTTACCGCAGGAAGCGTCAAGTTCTCGTAGCTGAGTAGACATTGCCGCGGGAGTTTCTTCATTCGACTGTCAAACGGCAATCCTATGCTCTGCGCTTCCCCAGTTTCCTGCCCTTTTCTTCAAGTCTTCATCACTGATATGGAAGAACCAACTCTTCTCTCAGTCGCATACCATTTGTGCTCAGCAGTGTCCTCGTTCTAGCCTAGAACACGCATATAATACATTTAATTTCCGCCCACTACTATCATTGACTCCATTTAAAAATTAAGAAATCCATGTCTGACTCGAGCAGGATTACTTTATTCAGATTAGGTCTAGTTAGCTTTCAAGAGTTCGTCATGGAATGGTTGATCTCTTGTTAAATATTTCGTTAAACAATGACAATGAGTAGTTACAGACTCGGTCTTGCTCCACTTTAACCTCTCGCGAGCTAAGCCTGCCATGGAAAAGAGAGTGCCGGCACCTTTCGGTCCAATTAGAATCTCTGCAGCCACCAAGAACGACACGTACACGTCACTCGCATGCTATTTGTTACTCTGAGATTCATGTTTTCATCGGATCTTTATCTGAAACAACTTTCTTTGTCCCTTTCATATTAAGAAATTACAAGAAGAATATTGTATTGTAGCTTATACATCGCAAAAATGCAAACAAAACTCTCGGTTTCCAAGGAGTTTCAGTGGCCGTTGGATCATAAACCAGATAAATCTCGGCCATGACTTGCGAAGACACAGGATTGTTGGAGTTACAGGATGATATATATTGAAAATCTAGTTTGTCAGATGGGTTTAGTAAGATGATGATGAAGTTAAGAACTAGCATTAAACCAGCAAAAATGGAGTCAAGGGCGGCGACAGCTCAACAGCTCGTTTCACCACTTGGACCCAGGAATTCACGGGTCGATATGAAGTCATGGACAACGACATAAACTCAGGTAACTTGCAGAAGGATCAAAGTGATATCATTCCAACATTATGCCATAATGAACAAGAAAGCCAAACTGAACAAGGAATAGACATTACAAGCTCTGATGCTGACGGCAGATTATCCGCTGATCATATCCAGGATTTGAAAAGGACAGGCGAACCAGTCCATTCTTTCTCGAAGAGATTTCGAAGTGAAGCATTCACACCTCCACGGGAGCTATTTGGAAGAGGCATATGTAGATTGGAGAACTGCACAAGGGGAGCGGAAACCTCTCAAAACAGGATCTTGGAATCCAAATCTTGCCAAACCAATAGCAGTCCAGGCTCTCCCAATCAGCCATGAGGCAAGGTCTCCACAACTTATAAGTATAATCAAAAGTCTAAACTGATCAAACTTTGCAGCTTCACCTCCTCCGAAAACCCTTATCCTTTGATAAAGCTCCATCCCTCCGGCTCTTCTCTAGCATCAATGACCTCGCCCTTTCTTTCTCCTGCTTCTCTCTCTTCATCCGTTCCGCCCTCAGCTCCTCTAACGTCTTCTTCCCACTTTTCTTTCCCAGCTCCTTCACATCCTTTGATGACCCTTCATCCCCAAATTTCTCCCCGTCATCGTGATCACCCCGCTTCTCAAGATACCACGGCAATTTAACTCCTTTTCCAGCAACCCCATACCCTAATCTATATTTCTCATCCTCTGCGGTTACCACCTTCGGTGCCTCCTCTTTTTTCATCTTCTTCCTCTTGAATCCATCTCTTTCATCTGCTGCCCCATTTTTTGGTGCTTCGACTGGGTCGAAAATCTTAATTCCCTCAAAGAGATTGATATGGCCAGACTTCTTCTCTGTCTCAGCTGGCTCCACAGCTGGCTCCACAGCTGGCTCCACAGGCTGACTAGCAGGAACCTCCGCAGGCTGTCTGGCAGGAGCCAAGCCGCGGGCAGCACGAAGCTGCTCGAGACGAAACTCAGTATCGCGCTTCCTCACTTGCTCTTGCTTAAGCTGCTCCTCTTTTGCGGCAGCCTCTTCATCTTGCCTAACCTTCTCTCTGTTCTCATAATTGTACACATTCCAACGTTTCTGGGGAAGGATGTTCAAACCACCATGACCACCCATGTTGTCGTGCTACCTAGAGATCATCATGCATGATAGAATTTAGCGCATTCCAAAGACCACATCCAAAAACCATCTAATGGTTAGGAAAAATTAATGATGCATCACACAAGCAGCCTCGTAACAAAGTTAACTTCCATTGGAGCCATGGCCATCAACGAACGAGAATGAACTTAGATCTTGCCAATAAATGCACAAGCATAATTCAAAAACCTATAAGACATCGCAATGCCATGCTTTTTCAACACGAGGGAATGTAATGCACAGAACCGACGAAAATCCTAAAAAAATAAAGTAAAGTGGGACAAAATTCTTGCTTTTGGGCAAATCCACAAACGGATAAGTGCAGGGAAAATCAATAGCATCTCCTGGCGAGGACGCGCAAATAACGAAACTGAGTGGCGCGACCAATCACTAAATTCCAATGGCGAACTCCGGCATTTTTGCGAGCGATACAAATCTAGCGCACTCGCATGCCAACGCCCGTGCTAATTTAACAAAAGGATCAACACCGAATCAGGATGCAAAGGACCAATCAGGCGGAGAGGCCATCGGATTTAGTCACTTCAAAAGTCGAAAACAAAAGGCTTTTCCTTCCGATGAAAGCCGATTCTGGGCTGGCGAAGTTCCACGTTAACAGGTAATCACGATTCGAAAGAGAGGGAAAACAAGAACCCACATCCCCAATAGACAAAAAGAGTCCAAAAAACACACCAATTCAGCCGATTATTCCGATGACGAAGGCAGAGAAACAGACTGAAGCGACGCGCTACTGAGAGATGGAGAAAGCGATTACCTGGCGCGAGCCGAGACGAGAAGAGAGTGCGCGCGGGATCGAAGAGAGAGAGAGAACGAGCCCTGAGGCGAGGAGACTCCTCTTTAGGGCTTCTTCCACCGAGAACCGGAGGTCGACGAGATCGAGCCTTTCTCGTCGACGACGGCGGGCTCCTTTGGTCTCTCTTTTGCTCTGATGAACAGAAAGGAAGCGATTCCGGTTTTTATTCGGACGCCGACTTAAGCAATTCGAAACGACAAGCCGACCCATCCTCGAAGTCCGAAGTCTAGGTTGATTTTGCTCAGGTCCATAATTAATTCATATATTTTGGTAGTTATAAGATAACAAAATTTATATTTTCATGTAATGTGTTGTTCTATCTAATCCAGAAGTGTTGGGTATGGTGCAATTAGGTCATATTTTCCCTCAATTAAAGTTCCTCAAACTAATTTACTGATAAAATTAGTTCTTTTAATTTACTTGATTTGTGTAATCAATTCGTTAATCATCTACGGTTGCTTGTCAAACACTTTTTCAATTTGCTCTCTGTGAAGCGGCAAAGTCTTATCGGCGGCGCCAATGTATTAATATGGCCCTACTTGCATGACACGCACAAATAAAAAAGAAAAGATATTACTTGTGCGGGGAGAAGAGGAAAAAGGGGACGACCCTCATCGGACTTCAAGCGAGGATTGGCAACTCACGTCGTGCTCCGACGAGATTAGTAGATTTGGGCACGCGATAGGCATCTGCATGACTAACACGAAAGTGATTTTCTTTTGCCAGATTTGGGCATGATATCCTTAAAAACGAGGGCAATATATCGCATAGTTGTAGCACTCGGCAAATAAATGTAAGAAATAAGTGCATCTAATAATAAAAGTAAAATTAAATTCTAAAATTTTAAAAAATACAATCAAATCATAATATAATTGAGCCTTAAATATTCTAAAAGTACAATTAAGTCCTAAAACTTGTTAAATTGATCCAATCAAATTCTTTCGTTAAATATATATTTTTTGAAAATTTTAGGACTCCATTGCATTTTTTTGACAAGTCTCAAGACTTAAATGTATTTGATTACATTTTTGTAATAAATTTTAGATTTTAATTGTATTTTTTGAAAGTTTTAAAATTTAATTGAACTTTCATAATAAGTTCTGAGACTTTTATTATACTTATTCCTAATTGTAAATAGTATTCAATAATTACTGATCTTGCCATGGCAAAAAGCAATGGCTCTTCTCCAATACTATTCCCAGTTTGTGCTTTGACCGCTCTAACCTTACTGAATCAGCAAATGATTGCTTGCTACTATTCAAGAATAAAATCTTTGAAAAATGCCATTATGCCACTGAGAATAATCGTGGACAAACAAGAATTGGACTCAACGATGAATACAGTGATCAATGTAAAACAGTCACTGTAGCATGAGCCATGTAGTTCACAGCAACCTTTTTTCTTTTAGGAGTTGCACACTTCATCAACATTCAGAAGAAGAAGAATGCTGATGGATTTAATATCAACTGGGAAACATGAAGCCCCTACGTTCCATAGCTTGCATCCTCTACAAACCAATAGGAATCGATGTACTGCTATACAAGTTGGAGACTGCAACTCTAGCTGATCAATGAGACAGATCATATTCTTCCATCGACGATGCTGCTTCTGAACTTGAAAACCTAGGATCTTGAAGTCACACCAGCAGCTCTCTCTCTACATAAATAGCTGTACAAGGACCGAGCAATCATAGGATACCTGGTTTCTCCCCCGCCAAGGATCAGAAAATGAATTCACTGATCTGAACATGCTTGCCCCCTTGAGGATGCCTACTGACAATATATGCACTATCTTCTGCACGAGCATTCAGACAATTCATTCTGTGCCTGGTTTTGTTGACAAGTCCTAAATTAATTAATCAGGTTTTACATAAAACTTCCAGGAAGACAAAATTGAGTGCTACTGGTCGAACCATGAAAAGTGATCTTCGCAACTAATAGACCCTCTGATAATTGCAAGTCCTGCTCCTTTCCTGGATAGGACAGGCATTAATTGGAAATTCAATATCTTTGATCAGAAGGCACAATAAATGGACCTGGCTACTGAAGAACTTCTTGTATAATATAGAACACCCAAGTGGTAAATTATCACCTGTTACTGTCTAAACTGCCCAACCAACCCCAACATGGCCGATCCATCCCGCAGAATATCCCCAGCAATTCATATAAATTAAATTAATTATTTAATGTGAAAAAAAGGCCACGTACCAACTTGCAGTACACATATCATAGAATTTGTCAAAGGCTTTGTCAAAACAGTAATGGCAAGCCAAAAGATCAGATATATCTGTCACTTTGCAAGTTGCTTTACTGCATTTCACCTGCAAGAAAAGAAAAGAAGCAATCTGAGAGACTGGAGATACACACTAAGATGCCAAGCTTCCTCATGTATTTCTGCAATGCAGAGAAATATGATCTCAAGGCGACTTATGTCAGGACTACTTGTTTAATGAAGCAGCAAATTCTTTCAATCATTTTGTGCAGCATGAAGGATTATAATCTGAAGGGGACTTATCTCAGACTATTTGTTCAATGAGGCAGGCACATCGTTTACATCACTGGTTAATTTATAAGCTGGAGTCACTCTTTCAGGAAAATCTAGGATATCTTCCAAATGGTTAACTTACAAATACAAATCCAGCATATGCAAATCAATAAACTAACTGATAGAGATATCACTGAAACTAGACTAGATGGAGTAAGTAAATCCTAACCAAACGCTTGAGCTTGTGAGAATAATATCGTTGGTGAGAGGAATTCATTCTAATGTGCTCATCCAAATGACCTGCACTGAAAAATACTCCATGTGAGTGCATAAAATACTTGAGAAAAATATTGAAAATCAATACACTCTAAGGGGCTTCAGAATGAACCAATCACCTAAATTACTGTGAGTTCTATTACTTCAGTCACCACTTTCAACAATATTTGATTTGAAACAAAGTGCACTAGCATAACATGACCATTGTCCCCACAAGCATCCTTATCCTATTTTATGCTACCCAATCTACAAATTTCCCCTAATAGAAATCAACATAAGTTGTTGATGATAGTACCAACCAGATCCCAGTCAAATGTCTCAAAGCAGAGTAACAACAAGTGAAAATGGAATTAAAGGCTCCCCGACCCCTTAAACACCGTTTTAGAGTAATACCAACAGCAACAACATTAAAAGAAATGCAACATTAAGAAGACAAAACATATCCACTCAAAAGAAACAAATAATGTACCAGCCAGAAACTCTTGTCCCCTAATGCCACTCAAGCGTTACTGAACAAGCAAACGGATGCCTCAAGCAGCTAAGGCCACCTATGATGCTACTGTAATTTAACCAAAAACAGGCACTTACCCATCACATATTATTCTACTACAATCAAGGCAAGTTGCCAAACCATACGAGGATTGACATTCATTGCACCTTGCTGCAGATGAGCTTTTCCCTATCTGCTCACATCTGGAATGAACATAAAGCAATACAAAAAGAAGAGAGGAATTAAGTGTTTCAACAGCAGATGACATAAAATTTGGCCAATCTTCAAGAAAAGTGTCTTGACTACTAGTAGAAACAAATATGTGTGATCCTTAATATATGCCGAGGGTGCAAAGAGCTGAAGAACCATAATAACAGGGAAAAAGGATGAGAAAGTTCAAATTTCTTGGAACCTTCTATAAAGTCCCAGAAGATCTTTGGGTATGGAAGTTGATTTGCTTTGTCCAGCTGCAACCTGCATGACAAGGGCTTTTTCATGTTGTGCTAGTGCACACACAAGGAATAAAGAAGTTGAAAGCCAGATTATCAAACTGAGAAAGGCAAGGTTATACGGCACTCACCAAGCAATCTTCAGCAAGGTGCCCAGGCCTCTGACAGGTAGTACTACAATCAACAAAGATTTAGTGAGCAACAAAGCACAAATAGGAATATAATATCGCCATGTGATGAAAAGGATCCACGAAACCTTTTCCCTTTCTGCATATTGAAAACCACAGGGAGTACGCAGGTCCAAAAAGTTAATAAGTTATAGAAAAGATAATGCGTTAAACAAGATGCATCCATTCTCATAGCATGAAAAATTTAGAATGCTTGCTTCTTTATCCAGGATTAACACATTTAAACAGACTGAGAAGAACAATGACAAGTAGGTCTAGCAAACTTTACCAGAGATAAGTGGAGAGACTGGATTTCTTATTGGACCACCGGTGCCGGACATAATCCCAAGCATCATTTTCTTCTTCAGGCAGAGATGATCCAGAAACAAACTCAGCTGAAGCTGTGGCTGGACTTTGGTTGCTCAAGGGATCCTGGAATTCAACAGTACGAAAATCAAATTGTCAAAACTTGGAACCATATATCCCTTCTCGAACATCATATGTCAAAAGGGCAACAGCAAAATGACCTCTTTAAATTTAAGAGTTCGTAAAAGCACCGCTTTGCACTCCAAGCTGCAGATATCATCATCGGTCTATCAACACAAACAAACATCATCTATATGTCATCTAGCCAGATGTCAATGATAAGAAAGTTCTCAGAACTCCAGTTTACAAAATTTCACCTCATTGCATATATATTCTCCATATTTGCCACACACCAGGCAAACTGGTTCTCCAGGCAGGGGAAATCTTTGCTCACTTCTAATCTTAACTAGATTACTTTCCCTATTGGTTTGGTTGCTTTCAACAATATTACCTACAAAATGCACATCGGGTAAACGTTTAGAAAAGATGCCAAGTCAAAAGTGTGTTGCATATTTCCTGAACCCGTAGATGGCATAGTTAATGAAATTACTAAATCACTTATTGAACAGTCCTAACAGTAAAAGGGTCTCAGGTTATTTCAATCGCCCAAAAGCAAGAAAAACCCTTCGAGAAACTTTAGATTTATGTGCCAAATTCCATTTTCTTGGCAAGTCACCACAGGTAGAAGAAAGAAGAACAAATTGTGAGACAAACCACAGATTTCAGTCTCCTTCTCTTCATCCTTTTCAGAAGTGCTTCCATCGCCTGCAAGAATGGCAATAATACAGGATTAACATTCACAACGAGACAACATGATCAATATCCGCGTTGGAATAATATTAAGACTGAAAAAAACAGAAACAGACTTTACATGGGACATAATTGTTAAAACACCAAAGACAAACTGAATCAAATCATATCCCATGAGCGACCATGCATGGGCGTACAGAAAGAGGCATAAAGTCCTTCCAGTAGCAATGAGTCAATGACATCCAAATGCTTCACAAACATGTTTATTCCTATTAACCACAAATCCCACACAGGACTTACTTGCATAGTCAACTAGGTTCAAACCCGAACTGGAAGCCCCCTACAAAAGGAAAGCAACCCAACTAGTCAGTAATCAAGAAAAACAATATCATCGCCAAATTGTAAGGGGAGCAAAATTTACCAGAACATCAGGAGTCAATTCCTGATAAACCTGAGCAGCACTCGTTTCTCTCCTGCTCAATCAATTCGACACAGTAAGAACAGAGACACTTAAAGTTGGCGTCTTAACGAAGCATCGCGAAAGAAAATCCACAATTGCCTCCTCTTTTCCACGTATTCCTCGTGAGACATTGGCCGATCGTCCTCCACGGCGCCGCGGCTCCCGCCACGCGGCGCTTCAGAGTCCCGGCGGCGGCGGCGCTTGCGGCGTTCGACTTTCTCGTCGTTCGGAGGTTCTCCATCAGTCAAGGAGGCGCTTCCGGTTACGATGTTGTAAGCTGCCGAACCAACACGCGCAACGGATCAATGAGAAAATTGGAAAACGAATTCGGGCGATGTGATCAGCTGACGATTCAGCTCGTTTTCTGGGCAATTGAACGAATCGCGAGGGTGAGAACCGAGCAGCGAAAGCGGAGAGAGGAAGTTACCTTTGAGGTTTCGAAGGGCGGAGGAGAGGTCGAAGTCTCTGTTGTAAGCGAAGGAAGGATTCTTGTAGAAATTCGTCCTCGTCCCCATCCTCTCTCTCTCTCTCTCTCTCTCTAACAGCTGCTCAGGCTGCTACCGGTGAGCAGAACCAGATTCCGGCCATCAGAGAAGAGTTCCGTCCACCGGAGCAGAGTTTTCGTTTTTGGGTAGGAAGAGGTGGACGACGGAGGAGAAGGAGAATGGCAATCCGATCAAGCGGCAACCCGAATCCAGGAGGAATCTCGGCCCTGCACGGTCCGACCCAAGTTGCTGTTTCGGTCAGTCCGGCCCGGACCGGACTCAGTTGCCACGTTGGTACCTTTTTTATTTTTATTTTAAAGAAAAGTATTATGTTGTAAAAAAACAAAATTTACTTTTCGTTCCTATACTTTTGTGGTTTTCTAACTGAGCCCCTCTGGCCGATAAATCTTTCCACCTTCATAAATTTTGTAACCAAGTCCTTCTGACACCAAATCTTTGCGCAATCCTCCTAGCATGATTATTCAACAACACCGTGGATTAAAATTTTTCCCAATAAGAACATTCACCTGGGCTATCGCATTAGCTAAGTTTTATTCACACCAAACTTGGTTTTCCTACAATGTCCGGATGGACATCTACGTATTATATCCATATCATATTTTGGTGTCTTCTAACGATCATGTCAGCTCAATCTAGTCAGATTTAGTGTTGCAGAAACCCGATTAAAAAGCTCACAAGGATAGAAAGGTTTAGTTAGACAACCATTGGTTAATACCATTAAGAGTCTAAAGTTCATACCCAACAATACATTCACCTTAAACTAATTTATTATCTTATAAAAAATCTCAAGCTTTATGCCCAGTCATTTTCCGTCTCACAGAAAAATTCAAGGCAGCATCCCTAATGTCAAGTCCATCATCATGCACATGTGTTGACTTACGTGGATTTGACATTAATTTATCATTCTCCATATCAAGTCCACTTCGCCCTCGAATAAACGGTCCAGATGATGATAAAATATATCTGTGGTTTTTGGCAATAGTCTGGGGTCTCCATCCTCTTATTTTAGCAAATCGACTGTCAGCCTCTGACGAGAGAGCTAATGGGCGGTGATAGTTTTCGTCCTGCGTCGCAAGCGGAACGTCCTTGTCCCAAACCTTCACGCGACTAAAAAAAAAAAAATTTTGGTCGTCATAATCTTAACCTCTTTTGCACAGTCTCCACCCACCCACCTAATTTATTTGGAAAAAAAAGAAGAAGAAGAAATCCCCACAAAGATTATGGATGTCAGGTGAGACATCACTATAAATTCACTGTAACTTCTCCTAGCAAGATTGGCTACTGCCAGTGCAAATAAGCAAAATTGATAATACTGAATTTTAACTTCTAATTTATTCATTATAATTTATGATTTTTTGATACATGAATATTCAATATAGTCATTTAGAGCCTAAATTGAACATGTAGTAAACATTCATGATTGCATTTAATTATATTATATAAATTAAAATATAAATTATCATATTGCACGCTAGCCCAAAATTGGTAAATTAATTGTGTCATTTTCTCAAATCCATACGGTACACCCCCTTAGAAAAACAATTCATGAAGAAAGCAGCCTCTTTAGAAATTGTGTATTTAATTGCAATTGACTTATTCTAGCTCGTGGACCTTGGAAAGTGGGAACTTCCTTGACCATCTTCACGAGCTTTGCTCTTACCTGAAACTTCCCCAGCAAAAGGGCCGGAGGAAGCAGGGGAATCGATACCGAGAAACAGAGGGCCATCATGATCGGTTGCGGCGCCGACGGGAGCCTCGACCAGGCCGAGTTCAGCAAGCCCATGCCCTGGATCGGCGTCTACATAGCGGCGGGCTCCTTGGCCTGCGCCGTCGTGATGGCCGCCGACGCCGCCGCCGGCTTCCGCTACCGGCGGCTCTGGTTCCCCAGCCGCTACTTCGCCCTCAACGCCACGTCGCTGAGCGTGGTCGCCGTCGCGGTCAAGCTCTCCGTCGACCTCAACACGCCGATGCCACGCCGGCAGGAGCAGCTCGCCAAGCTCAGCAGCTCGGTCCTGATCTGCACCGTGATGGGCAACTCGATGCCGTCTCTCGGGGCGATGGAGAACAAGGAGCTCCTGTCCAACGTGATCGCTCTGGCGATTCTCGTCATCACGGCGATCGTGAACATTTGTATGCAGTTGGGCACTGGAGTGATCTACACGTACTGGAGGGAACATGCCTTCGTGATGTTCCTGATGCTGCTCTTGCTGATGACCCTGAGCTTCTCGGCCGCGATGGTCCCGACGACCAAGTGCTACTTGGAGATGAAGTATTGCAAGAAGCACGAGCTCACCCTGAAGGAGAGCTTGGGCCGGAGCTGGGAGAACGTCTTCGACAAGCTCAAGGAGGACCTGTTGAAGTATGGGATGATGGCTCATACCTGCAACCCGCAATTCGTTGTGGGGCGGTCCGTGACGTGCGCTGCTTCCGGGGCGCTCTGCCTCCTGAGCGCGATGACTCTGGCGCAGGCGATGCTCCGGTCTTACCTGATGCCCGGGAGGTTTGAGTTCTGCGATGGCGAGTCGGACTATAAGTGGTCGAGCACGGCGATTCTCATCACGCAGACTATTGCAGTCGGGGTCGGCACGATCGCCCCGGCATTCCGATGGTTCCTCACGATCAGATTCAAGTGCCCGAAGCGGGGTAACAAGAGCTACAGGGACGAATTCAAGCTTGAAAAGTACTGGATACAGCAATTCATAGAGCTTAAGGAATGTCCGTTCAATTTACACATTCGGAGTCGGCAGTGTCGTAAGCTCATCCACAACGCGAAGATCGTGGTTTTGGATATGGTCATCGGAATACAAGTTGGGATCGTGTTGGGAAGCAAGGTCGTGAGGCTGATCTCGATTCTGTTCATGAGCCGGATCTTGTTGTTCTGCGACTTGTGCTGCGAGTGGAGGAAGAAGTTCAAACGGAACATCAGCGTTTTGAGCAAGGACTCGCCTTCGAGTTTGCGCCTAGAAGAAGGCTCGGTGTCGAAGCCCGACCTCAGCCGATATGTTTTGCATCTCGAGGGCGAGGAAGAATTGGTTCACCTCATGATGCGGAACAACTGCGACGCCACCGGGTGTTGGATCAAGATGGGGAAGAACAATCAGCCCAAACATCTCGTACAACTTTTGGAAGAGACGCCCTCTCGCGGTTTCGGAGGGGTCATGGATTTCGACAGTGATGCAGTTCCTCCCCTGGATTCTGCAGAGCCACCGAGAAATTGGGCGCTGCCGATCGCGACCTTAACAAGCATAGCGGTCGCCATTCCAAACCTTGAATCATCTGCCAGAAAACGATTGCTGCGTGGCGTTCGAGAGTCCCTGGAGTATGTGAACTTAGTAGAAGAGAGGCTGTGCACAAAACAAGAATTGACGAACACGCGAAAGGCAGCGAGCATCGTGTTCCTGGGAGCTGATCTCTACCACAAATGGTTTGATGTAGATCTCCGCAAAATTTCCCTCCAGGGAAACACCACAAAGGATGTGCTTGAAGCGCTGGCATGCGCCGCGAAGAACATTTTCGTCGAGTTCAAAGCGGCACCAACCTACGGATGTTTAATGGAATCCCCTTCGGTGTGGCCCGTCAAAGCACAGGCCGCCTATTCCATGTACCGTGTGAGTGAGACCCTACTGCTCGATTGCAAGAGCAGCGACTGCGATATGAGCAACAGGATCTTCGAGAAGCTATCGAGGATGATCTCCGATATAATTGCGGCGTGCCTCACCAACTTAGAACATGTCATATTCTCTGACTGCTCTCGCAGCAGCATCGAGGGCCGGAAAGAGAGCGTGCAGTCCGCCGCTCTTCTTCTTGGAAGAACGGCGAAAGTGATGAAAATCCTAAGTCAAAGAGAGCTTCAATGTCTGGACTCCGAGCAATTGGCGAGCATTGATGAGTGGCGGGCATCGGGTGACCTGAGGAAGGCTCTCCAGACGAAGTCATTTGGAGATATGAGCGAAGCGTCTTCTCTCAGTCCCGGAGATCGGTACCTGTCTATTCAGTATTCACAAGTCTAGGAGGGAAGCTTGAACCGGCCTCAGAGTTTCGAGGAATGATTCCTAGTTGAATGGTTCCTAGTTGTAACGATTAACCTTGCAAAAAGAGTTGCCGAATGTACTCGAGGCATATCTCTTGCTGATATATAATATTAACGTTACTTAGGTAGGAATATGAATGACTCGCGAACATGGAAATTGCAATTATTGTCAAATTGGTAGATCTGATTTGCACCCAACATAGGAGGAGTTAGCATTACAAATAACTTCAGAATCAGGATCAGACACCAATATTAATCTTTCGACCTGCATGCTGAACTAGCTAATGAAACAACAAAGTTTTGGAACTGCTTGTCGCAATGAGATCTTAGGCCAACAGAAACCACATTTAGCACCTGCTTCAGAGTTTGTCTCATGAAATGTTGATGATCTAGGCTCTTGATCTGGTGATACGTTTTATCCCTATCGGCTTGCCATCATAACAACTGACAGCTGCTGCTAAACCATGGTACAAAACAGATCTCTCTGCCAGCCACAAACGAGAAGTATGGTGCTCAACTCACTAGCTAATCTCCAGGCTATCAGACCTCAATTTGCAACTTCCAACCAGTTGACAAAAATCAGAGACTGAAGATCAAAACAGAGCACAACTTTCATACTGTCACTGAGACCCCATAAGAGTACATCAAGTCATGTTGACGATGGGCATGTGATCAGTTCCCAGCAAATCGATTATGCCGACTCAACTCGATCCTTTCCTGGTCACTGTAGAGTAGTTTTGCATAATTTCCTTACAGACCAAATGATGCAGATTGGTGGGCCTTCTCTGTCTCCAAAAGGGTATTGAGAATAAAAGGATATTCTCATTCTTGACCCGGTATTTTGCAGTTTTTACTTTCTAAAACCTGCAACTCCAAAGTTTAATATTGGTCTCTTTGGGCAAGATAGAGAGACTTTAAGTAATCTATGTCAATCTACATCATTGCCGAACTGGGTTTAGATTCTTAGAGTTAGTACTAGGTCCTTCCATTACAAGGATGAGGGACATGATCCTGTCTCGCATGCTCGAGTGACTTGTATAATGACGCACATGACGCACATGATGATCAAAGTCGCATTAGTTCCCCAGTGTCAAATTGTTTTTCTCATGGCATGCTTAGGTGTCAAGACCAATGAGGCCAGTCAGAACTCAAAATTATTATTTTTCCCTCATTTTTGTTCAAACAGCCCAAATACTTGACTACGACATATTTTCATACCCATTCGTTCTTCTTTTGCATGAGCAAATGCTAGATTTCCCAAATTTTCTCTCGGGATATCAATTCACGAGATAGATTTTAGTTGATATTTGATGCGTTGAAGATATGTCATATGCTCAATACCTTAGAGTACAATCTTGATAGGTAATGAGAAATGCAATACTAGTCTGATTCAAATAGGAAAAATCTATTTCGAAAGTTTTTTTTAAGGCTTAAATGAAAAATAATTCGAAATGAGATAGAAAACCGGAACAAAACTTTCTTAAAAAAGGAAGAAGATTGACTATTGTAGAGGGTTAATTTATCTTATCATGATCACATGCTTTTCTTTCTTTCTTTTATTTATAAATTTTAAGTACCAATTAATTAAAGAAAAGGGTTAATATTAAAGATAGGCATGGACAATAGAGCAGTTGAAAATTAATTGAAATACACAGAGCAAAAAAGCTGCCCCGGTATCCTCGTTATCTCCTCCAGCTGATCACACGGGTTTCACAGGATTTCTCTCCCCCAAAAAAGGTCTCTCCTTTTTCTCTCTCTCGCGCGACCAAATCCCTTTTCCGTCACCCAACAAAGGTACGATCATCAGCTTCCCAGCTCGCCTCTCGATTAGGGTCATCTTGCGAACTCGTGCTTCTCCTTGACAGTTCGATTAGCCGATAAATAGGTCGGAACATCGTAAATTTCGAGTTTTTGTTTGGGAACCAATCGCTGTTCATCTTGGTGCTTGGCTACCACAGTGGTCATGCTTGAATTTGCAGAATCCTGGGTTGCTTTTCCCTTTTTTTATTCTTTTTGATTCTTTGTATGTCTGATCGTCGGTAAATTCTGTGCTCAGGGATGTGAGAAGGAGATAAAGTTTTGAGCTTTTTTTTTTTTTTTTGGTTTTTTCAATTTTGTTCTTCTCCTCCCTTCCAGAATTTGACTGTACTGCTAAGTTGAAGTACCCTTTTAGATATGGCGTGGAGAGATGGGGTTATAAATTGAAGGGCTCTGTTGTTGTTATCATTATCTTTTTGTCATATGTTATGTTGAATTTTATCTGTTGGCTTATGTTTTTGGGGCTGTAGTAGCAGGTGGAATGGCTAAGAGTTACTTCAAGCAAGAGCATGATCTTGGTGCGTATCTCTCTTCCTTGAGTAGCAATTTGCTTTCGTGGTTATTTTGGTGCAAAAGCTTCGATTTTGGACGTGTCAATTAGTAAACCTGTCCTATATTCTTTTGATTTTTAAAACCCAGAGAAGAGACGGGCGGAGGCTGCCAGGATAAGGGAGAAGTACCCAGATAGAATTCCGGTGAGAATGAAAGTTGGATGAACTTGTTATGATTCATGCTGATGAACTTATCTTTGTAATATGTAGCCTTAAGTTTGTTTCTTTGGGAACTTAGGTATCTAGTTATAAATGTAGCCTTAAGTTTGTTTCTTTAAGAACTTAGGTATCTAGTTGTACTTACTTGGGATAGTTGATTGTTTGTGTGCTTCATCTCTTATGCCTTCTAGGACTTGTGGAGTGGAAAGTCGAGCTCACAGCATTTCTTTATCCAGCATTTTAGAAGTTTAGTCTAACAATATGGGAAATAAAGTGGTATTATGAGGCCCTTTTATCCTCTTGAATTGAGAATGGTTATTGCCTGCTTGAGCTCTCTCTTACTTATTGACTGTACCTTTTATTTTCTCCTTCCTTTTAAAGATTTAAGATATAGTCACATATAATCATAGGGCCCCTCTTGTTGCCTATGTAAATGTGTTCAGGCCAGTATTTCTTAATTTTCTGTCATCACTTCTGCTCTGTCCCCAAAACAGGTCAATATTACATTATGCTGATTGATCCTTTCACATGCAAAGGAATTTTGATAAACCGACTGTAATATCGACTTAGCAGAGTATCCTCTATATTAAAGATTGTTACAAGCAATTTGCATATGATGTATGAGGTTTCATATGGACCGCAGTGCTTTTTTGATCTGTTTGGCGGAAGTCATTCATATCGATGTCCACATTCTTTGGGCACTGGATATTTGGAAAAATAACCTGTAGTCTCAATTCTCTCCTCTAACTTTTGTACATTATCTTTAGGGCGACATTACAAGGTAATGGAGAAGGAAAATGTGTGCTTTTCTTTTTACAAAGTTTAGCAATTATTGGGATAATTTGAGTTGAAAACTGCTACTGCTGGTCTGGAAAAGCTCTGCTGTTTATTTTATCGTCAGTAAGTGTATGTTATGGTAGTTAGAACTTCAGATTTCAAAGTTTTAGGCTATAAAAGTCCATAGGTATTAGGGGCTGGCTGGGTCTGGTGGTGGTCGACAATTATCAAGATTCAAGAGCTTTTGTTAGTTTAATTTCCTTCCCCTCTTGATGTTACTATTATTTTCTTTGAAGACAAATCCATGTGCATTTCATCATATTGGGTTTTTAAGCTAACATGTCTCGAACTTTGTCTTTGCTTAAGGTGATTGTGGAGAAGGCTGAGAGAAGTGATATCCCAAACATTGACAAGAAGAAGTAAGAATTGAGCTTTTGTTGATCACTTTCTGTTTGTTAAACATTAGATTCTCATCTAAACAGAGAGTGGCTGGGGGAGATTATCTGGTTATTGATGGAAAGACTGCTCAGTGGTTGCCTATGCTGTGTCTCTGAACCCTTTTTCATTATTTGTGGCCCTCAATTTGTCTGAAATCTGTGATAATTTGTTCAGCTTGTTCAAATTATCAGTTGAATGGGCGACAGATCATTTATCCATCTTGACTTTTCTTCCCTTATCCGTGATATGTTCTTCATAAAAAGGATGGGGAAACCAAGAGTCCATTGTCCTTCAATAGGTCATGTGACCACATGATGTAAAGTTTTTGGACTCGTAATTGCTTTACTGGTCATGCAACTATTTTTGTACCCCTATTCTCGTGGCTATTGTGCATACGGGATTTCTGTAGATTGTCTTTTAGTGTCAAAAGTTTCATTCTGTGCAGGTATGAGAAGTAATCATCTGTCTTCACCAATTAATTCTCAATCTTGATGTCATGCTAGGTACCTTGTTCCTGCTGACTTGACAGTTGGACAATTCGTATATGTTATTCGCAAAAGGATCAAGTTGAGTGCAGAGAAGGCAATCTTCATCTTTGTAGACAATGTTCTCCCACCAACAGGTGATTCTTGCTCTTTGTTCCGGAGCTTTTCAGTTTCATCTACTTATATTTGTTTCTTGCACTGTAACTTGGAATGGACATAAAGAAAGGTGCTGCTTTCTAATTTCTTGCAGGGGCAATCATGTCTGCGATATATGAAGAGAAGAAGGACGAAGATGGGTTCCTCTATGTCACTTACAGCGGAGAAAACACGTTCGGGCTTGGGTGTTAGATTTCAATAGCTATCTTAGCAGGTGGCTTATTTCCACTTGCTCTCCGGTGTTATTTACTTTTGTTATTTCACTGCATGGTTTATGAAGAATTTCATGGCAAGTAGTATGATGTACAGCTTGTATATAAGCTCTGACTATCAGTTTTCATGAGAACAGTTCCTGCTCAGTGCTTCCAATGCTGGCTTATCTTTTTAGATGTGGTTCAATATCTTATGATTTTATAAGCTTTGTGAAGTGCTGCACAAGCACATTATGTAAATGCTGATTAGAAATGGTGCTGCTTCACATTCTGGAAGGACCATCTGGAGAGTGGCTTGTTGTGATGTGGTGCCTGGGGGATTTTTCCAACGGAGGTACTGGAGAAGAAAGTAATGTATGCGAAGTGGATGTAATGCTCATGTCCAATGGGAAAAAAAAAGCTCGAAACGGTCTAATTTATCGAAGGCCGTCCTTGTGATTGTAGCCGAAAAGCCGATCGATGGTGGGGAAAAGAGCGCACTACCACAAGTGTTGCCCTTGATGGATTTTGATATCTCGCCAAAAGTGACTCATATTCATGTGGAATCACCCTTCACAGCATCTACTTGGGCATGGCTATTTGATAAATGAATGAAATCGGAACCGTCTTAAGAAGAGTGCTTACTTTAAATTCGGGCCTACTTAATTGTAATCGTTTTGAGAATGGCTATGCAGCACAATCTTGGTATGAATGGTTTGCATGAACTGTCTAGATTCAGAAGCGAGATTAAGTATTTAAGGGATGAGTGTTTAAAATTTGTCAATAAGATGTAATTTAATTTTAAAATTTTCAAAAATTATGATTAAATTTTAAAATTTGTTAGGAAAGTGCAATAAAGTTTTAAGATTTTTAAAAAGTGCAATCGAGTTTTAAAACTTTCAAAAAATTATAATTGAGTTTTAAATCTTGGCATAAAAATATTACATTTTGCCATATAGAGACGTTGATCCCTCAACTATTGTCGGCTTCTTGAGTTTCGTAAGTGTTATAATTTTAAATCATGCATAATTATCCCATTTTCCTAGTCAGGATGTTAATGACCATAACAATAGATCTATTAAACTGAGTCATAAAATAATTTATATTTGATGGGTTGAATTGTTATATAAATTAGTCATATTGAGTAGATAGGTTAGAAATGTGTTTAAAATAGTAAAATCAAAAATAATATGAGTTCATAATTTACTTAAACTCAACTCATCTTTACGATTCTCTTTCACTTTCACTTCATTTTGCATCTACTCATTAGGTACTATCATCTTAGCTTGGGTATGAATTTTCCTAAATTGGATTAAATATAAAAGTATTTTAGTAATATGGAGATACGGGTCGCCAAATTTATATTACATGAAAATTAATCAAAATAAGTTAAATAAATTTAGATTAAATCATTTTCGACTCAATTCATTACATGTCGTGGTCAGAACTGATAATGGTAGAAAGGCTCTAAGTGCTCTTATATGATAACTTTTCTGCTGAAAAGTGATGAGAGAAGAAAACGTCCTTCCCATGCATGCTTGGAAAAATTTGGAGGGTGGCTATGAAAGGTTGAATCGAACCACCCCACTCAAATCGACTTGGGAACTTGGATTCATCAGAAGCCTGTGGGCTAGGGTGGTGACTGGTTTAGGAGACAAAAAATCTGCCTTGGGATGTCCAACGGGAGAAGAAAGTCTCCACAAATCCCACTTCTCGAAGACAAGGGTAACCCTCGACGGATTTCAATATTTCAATTTTGGCGCATCACCCATCTCAAAATCTATTTGATAATTGATGGAATAGGAACCCGTGTTCCAAGAAGAGCACGTTCTTTAAATTCAGGTCTAATTACATGTGATCCTTTCGAGAATAGGCTCGCAACACAATCTCGGCATGGACCGTCCGCCATATGGAGATGCTCATGAAGCGTCGTCAGTTCTGAGGGTGATTTAAGTCGAATCATGCTATGGACCCATTTTTTCCCTGGTTGAGATGCAGCTCATCCACCGATTGAAAACATCCTGCTCTAATTAAATTTTTCGGCGATCGACGTTGACGGAGTCTCGAAAGCCTGGCCTCCTAACCACTTTTAGGTCGGTCCCATCATCCCTTGACCACAGTAGCAAAAAGGGGTCTAGAGTGCCCCCTTAGATGATAGCCTCTCTCTTTGAAAAGTTGATAAGAGAAGAAAACAACCGCCCCATCCACATGCTTGGAAAAACCTGGTAGGGCGGGCTGTAATTGGTGGAATAACCACCGCTTCAATTGACTTTTGAAGACTGTTTTTTTTTATTCTATTCTATTTCGACTCCCAATTCATTTTCAAATTTTTACCTTATTTTTTTTTATAAAGCATAAAAATCAAAATTCATATTTAAAATTAATTATCTTCATCCTAATTCTCTAAGAAATAAATATTTGAACTTCTTACATTTTCCTCTTTTCGTTTAGAAAGAGTGATAATTGAGGCAAACTTTACCGGTGGAAGACCTCGGATTCATCAGAAGACAGCGGGGTTGTGGCAAGGGGACGGCTGTGTCAGGAGACCAGAAGGAGGGAATGATGTGTGACACCACGCTATCTTCTCCATTCGTACCTTTTTCTTTTTCTCGAGAGTTGAAACTCAGTCGTGCGCGTTCAACTCACGCCATGTTCGCCCCCTTCCCTCCGGAAGGGGTAGGGGCTCAAATCCGGGGGCTGCTGCCGCCCCGTGCGTGGTTTCTTCCCCACCCCTCAACTTTACCGACTCCTTTTTCTCTACCGAGAAAAAGTCAAGGGAGCTTTCCATGGAAGTCGCTAGATCTCGTCCCTTCCGAGTTCGAGGCGTGATGATGATGCCAGAAGGAGGAGCAGCAGCATGTGTACGTGCGTATCAAGTACACCAGAAAGAACTTAGATGGTTGATTGATGGGAACTTGTCCGCGTATAGGTTCTCACTCCTTAGCGCATCCGTAGAGAAATGTTACAATTTATCAAAGTATCTCGTATTATTTGTCTATGGGACTTATATAGCAACCTCTCTTTATGTATGAGTGTGAATTTTTGGATTAGATTTTCCGACATGATATTTGGGTCGGGTTGTGCCCTGATTTATTTTTGGTTGTACAGCCTACTTACACACATGAGAGGGGGGTGTGAAAGCATCAGGTGACAACAAATGACTCCATCAAGGAGTAAACAGAATGAGCAATACTTTTTGTTAGAGAATGGGTCGGGATCTAAGAAGCCACCCGGCATATTCCTTATTTACGCGTTCACAAAGACAGCAATGTCATTTCGTCATCGGGTGAAAGGCGAATTCCCCCCCAACTTTCAAACACTGATAATTGGATCGGATATCACTTTCATTATCAATTTGGTTTTTCTGATTCGGGGAAAACAGAGGACTTTGGATTGTCTGCACGTTATTTCTGCTGCTGAGAGAGAGAGAGAGAGAGAGAGAGAGAGAGAGAGCCCTTGGGCGTTTGTCCGGTCAATCTGGGGCTAAATAAAAGGCATTGAATTTCAATTAAGGAAGCTTCTCGCGGTGCTGCAGCCCGTGGATTAGAATTGGCCACCAAGGAAAGTCGATCGTGCGGCTCTCGCTGTCCCAATGCATCTGGGTCCTTTGGAGTGCCCTCCAAGCACTTTGAACTTTGAACAGACAAACCCCACCTCTTCTTCTTCCCTACTTACTATTCCCATCTATGATATTCGGATCAATTTAGCGTCGCGAATACGCACGGAATGTGACTTTCAGGTGAGATGGTCTTGATTCGCGATCGTGCTTATTACATCGGGTTGCACGACCGCATCATTTGCAGGGTGCATATACAGAAAATATGTTGAATCTTTTGATTTTCTCTTTTTCAAAGTCGACAAGATTGACATGATGATCTTTAGAAAGTCTGCTCTCCGTCTAACGAGGGCCAGAGGAGCCACCGACCCTGTGGCTGTCAAAAGAAGATTCATTGAGAGTGCTTGATGCTTAGGCACCAGCAAGCAGCAAAGCAAACATTGTAAAATAATTACCATACATTTTTTTCAAATGGGTAACACTCTCCATGAAGCTATACATTCGATTTGATATTTAGGTATTTTTGCGAGAATTTCTATATTTGCATTCACGCTCGCCATGATAAGAATTCAAAAAACATAAAACGAATCGCATTAGATTATTCCCAAATATATAAGAAAAATATATAAAATTTTATGTCTTTTTTCAGTGATATTGAGATAGATAGTATCATGTATATTAAAATCGATTTACTGAATTGATATATTAAGTGATGCGACAATTTATGATGTGTTGTTAAACAAATGGGTTATATTGAACTTTCTATGAAACTTTAGTATATTACTTCATAAATACAGGTTTGGTAAATTGATCTTTAACTTGTTGGAGATTATGCTTTTCCGTCACGTAAGACGTATTCTTAGGAAGACTTCTCCTCCACAGAACTTTCCCTCTTCTCATTCTCCCTATAAAACCCCCCACAACGCCACTTACCATTTATCTCCGAACAGCAAACCAAACAACCTCCACTAACCACCGCCATACCAAAACCTCTGCCCTAAAACCGCCATCCCTACCGCCACTTGCCGCCGCCATCCCGCTGCGAACACCATGCACAAGACATACTCCTCCTCGTCCCTTGGCCCTGGTGGCCTCGACCTGTCGCAGGCCTTCTTCAGACCCATCCACAACACCGCCCCGCCCTCCTCGACCAACCGCCACACAAAGATCACTGTCGTCGGGGCCGGCAACGTCGGCATGGCCATTGCGCAGACCGTCCTCACCCAGGACCTTGTTGACGAGATCGCCCTCATTGATGCCAAGCCCGAAAAGCTCCGCGGCGAGATGCTCGACCTCCAGCATGCCGCCGCCTTCCTCCCTCGCACAACCATCCTCGCCTCCTCCTCCGACTACGCCATCACCTCTGGTTCGGACCTCATCGTCGTCACCGCTGGTGCCCGGCAGATCCCCGGCGAGTCGAGGCTGAACCTGCTGCAGAGGAATGTGGCTCTCTTCAGGAGCATCATTCCCGAGCTCGCCAAACACTCTCCCGACGCCATCCTGTTGGTTGTCTCGAACCCGGTCGACATATTGACGTACGTGGCGTGGAAGATCTCCGGGTTCCCGTCTAACCGGGTCATCGGGTCGGGCACGAACTTGGACTCGTCCAGGTTTCGGTTCTTGCTCGCAGATCATCTTGAGGTCAACGCTCAGGACGTGCAGGTACAAAAATGAACTAGTCTACTAAGTGTAATTTTCATGTTACAACTATCTATGTGATCAAATGACTGTGTCGAATGACTGTGATCGTACAGGCCTATGTCGTCGGAGAGCACGGCGACAGCTCGGTCGCCCTGTGGTCAAGCATAAGCGTCGGGGGAGTCCCGATCCTGAGCTTCCTGGAGCGGCAGCAGATCCCGTACGAGGAGGAGATGCTGGAGAACATCCACAGGACCGTGGTCGAGGGCGCCTACGAAGTCATAAACCTCAAGGGCTACACGTCCTGGGCGATCGGCTACTCCGTGGCCAGCTTGGCCCGGACCCTCCTCCGCGACCAGCGCAGGATCCACCCTGTCTCGGTCCTCGCCAAGGGGTTCTACGGCATCGACGGTGGGGACGTGTTCCTAAGCCTGCCGGCGCAGCTCGGCCGGGGCGGGGTCGTGGGGGTGACCAACGTGCACCTGACGGATGAGGAAGCGCAGAGGCTTAGGGCCTCCGCCGAGACCATCCTGGAGCTCCAGAGTCAACTGGGTCTTTGAGGGACGAACCGATTCATAGATTGACAACAATAACATGCGCTGCTTTGTTTTTTCTCTCCCCACTTTTTTCCTTATGATGTCCTTTTCTGAGATTCCTATACGTATGGAAGCTTTGATTTTTATTGTTTTGAATTTTACTTGGAGAATGTATAATAACGGACGAGGTCGGTGCACTTTTATTTACTGGCGTACTATGTCATCGGTCACCGGTCAATAAAATAAAGATCCTCTTGTACATGAAAAATCCTACTTTCCTTTTTCATGATGACATGTGATTATGATCTTTACTTATCGAGTATGTCAGAAAAAATTGCTAATCACAAAGAAAGAGACAAAATCCCATAATGCGTGTCATCTCTTTTTTAATAATTAGAGGTAAGCGATTTCAAATTTCATTAGAAATTTATTTATCTATATTAATTCCTTATCTTATTTTGGAACTTACTTTACATGTTTTGAAACTTAGAACCTACTTTTTCGCAGGTTTCAAGGTTGGTTCCCAAGTGTACTAGTGGTCGCGGGTGGCTCTTCTTTACCTTTATTGTCCGGTGATGCCAATTTTGTGATTAGGGTCATCTTTTCACATCCCTATTATCTTGATACATCAACTGCACACATACATAATAATAATAAAATATAATTTGAAAGTTCAAAATAAAGATCAAATATTTATAAAATAGCAAAACACTGTTAAGTCAAATATTATTAATGGAAAAGTCCACAGAATGACGATGACTTAGCTTGGTTAAAAAAAAAAAAAAAAACAGACGTCCAATTGCCATGAAGCGAAAGAAATACGAATCCTTGACGAGGAGAAAGTACAAATGAGAAAGCCACATGGCTCGCTGCCACAAGAATACCGCACACGGCAGCAAAGCCGTAGCCTTCAGCCCACTGACCGAGAAAAAAATGGAAGGCTCCAACGTTCAGGCATTTCGTCAAACACGTGGAGTGACGCGAAAGCTAATGTCCCAAAGATGAAGCAGCGGACGGAGAATTGCTTCAACCAAAAATTTAATCAACCTTCCACGACGAATTTTTCTCCGACTCGATCACTGGGTCGACGATGCTGAAGTCCTGAGGGAAGAAGGCATTGCGGCTGATGTTATGGCGATAAGAGGTGTCAATAGATTGAGTCGGGTTTTCATGATTCCCAACCCAAAACCATATAGGTTATGCTTAGCCTGATCCAACCCGACCCGACCTAAACCCGAATATCATATGACCTAAGAGAATCAGTCGGGTCGAGTCGGACCGACGCTGATCAGCTGATTTCGTCCTCGTTGTGCACACTTGAGAGAGAAAAAGATTGTGTCGGCCCAACCCGACCCTAACCTAAATGATACCAACACTTAAAAAGGCCCGATCCGAAAATACTCTAATTTTAGGTTCGGGTTAGCTTGGATATTTTTGACACCCCTGACAACGACCACTTTCGTTCTCTTCCCTCCACTGTTCAGGCCGCTTGCGAATGAACAAACTACCTGAGAGGTCGTCGCTAATGCCTTCCCACGGCCGGTGGCTGTGATAGCAATGAAGAGGAGGTGTCTAGACTTTCAAGAGAAAGAAATTAAGGCGGGGAAGAAATTTCCTTGGAAAGGAAGAAAGCCACAGAGTCGCCCTCAAAGAGGAAGATTAAGGTTTCGTAGAATGAGAAGGTCAAATGTATAAGTCAATTTCTATTTTTGGATTTTGTAGATTGCCAATTTGATTCTCGGTCCGTTTCCCATGAGAATTGGGAACCGAACTACATATTCCCGATTCCTAAAAATATGGAACTAGGAACCAAATGAGTTCTTGCCATAACTTGGAATTGGACTGGTTTCCATCGGTTCGATTATTTAATTCCCGATTCTACTCTGCAATCATGGGTACCCTTTATTAATAATTGTTGCTATGTCATAGGAAGTTATGGCGAATTAATTTTTTCCTATCAAAATGGGAATGGATGTGACATTTTGATGGTTGGTCCCCCTAGGGACCAACATGATCACGGAGGCAAAAGTCGTAGCTAATATCCTATTACAGAATTACCATGATATCACATTACATTATATGAAAACACCCCTGACAATAAATAAATTAAGTTAATGTAAGGAAAAGTATAAAATAATACTAGAATTTGTACAACCCAAGTCCATATTTCTTTTGTGTGGTGTCCGTGCTGCGGTCCAACCAGAGGCGATCGAGTTGAAAACCTAGTCTCGAGAACACGGCACATACCCAAATTAAGGCTCGGCTCAATTCGATCCGATTCGGGTCAGTTGACCCGATATGTTCTTCGATTCTCCCATGCTCTGGAGCACCCCGACGACATGCACCACGCCACCCCATCGGGCCGATACCATCTCCGCAAGCTAGCCCATAGGCCCAGTAAGGTTGCTTAATCACCCTGCCCAATCGGCCCACAAAAGGTCTTAGGCCACTCTCGCGCGTCTTTCGTCCATCGGCCTGTGACACATGCTTCGCAGTGTTTTTTTCTCTCTTGCTCTTATCAAGACCGACAGGGAGAGATAGATTCACCATGACCAGCACATCTTAAGCACCAGCTCAGAACTAGACGATTCGATATCAATGAAAGTGTCGATCATTCACGCATGCTCAAGAGTATTTTGCTCCCCAAAACGGAAAAAACCAAAATGCAGCTGGACCATAGTTTTGCTCGAGCGATAGAGAAGATGGCTGACTGACTTGATCAAACACACTCAACTGCAAGCCTCATGATCCTCGACCTTATCTTCTCTAGTTGCACTGCCAGGTTGTGCCTGCACATTTTGCTCCAAACGACATGATGCCCACTTGATCCCCTGTACTGGATATTTTGTTTTCTTATTATATCAAACAATTTTTTTCATTTTTCAGATGCTTAATTGTACAATCTCTCGAAAACCCCATCTTAATAGTTAATTAAAACAAATTTCGGTATGTTGCGGCACGTTATATATTAGATTTACATAGAAAAGGATGTTAATAGGATAGGTCACCACAGGGAAATCCCAACCCCATATAAACCCTTCCTCTTCTTCACCATTTTCATCTCCTTCGCCTTGCTCATTCTTGTACCCTCGTACCTCTCTCTTCAAGATACAACGATGGCTTCCAAGGCTCTCGCATCGACCGCATTCCCTTTAATCCTCAACCTCCTTTTCTTCACGTTGGTCAGCTCCACTGCGGTGCCATGCCCGCCTCCGCCATCGAAGCCGCACAAGCCCCCCCAACACTCGCAGCCGGCGAAGCCCTCTTGCCCCAGGGATGCCCTTAAACTGGGCGTGTGTGCTGACTTGTTGAGTGGCTTGGTCAACATCGTCGTGGGCACGCCTCCGAAGACCCCGTGCTGTAGCCTCCTCGAGGGCCTCGCCGACCTCGAGGCTGCCGTCTGCCTCTGCACTGCCATCAAAGCGAGCGTCCTGGGGATCAACCTCAACGTCCCGGTCTCGCTGAGCTTGCTGCTGAATTACTGTGGGAAGAACGTGCCTTATGGTTTCCAGTGTGCATGAGGGCTCTTTCTTTTTGCATGATGTTGTAATTCACTTCTGATCACATCGCCCTCCTCTTCGCCTTTTCCGGTTTTAAGTTGAATTGCAGTGGTTGGTTGCTGTATGTCCTTCATTCAACAAATAAAGCGTACTCTTTTCTAGCATGATAAAGTAATTCTCATGAACCTTGTGTCGGCACTGTTATTTGGGGCGTCGGGGGGGACTGCCTCGTTTTCGGCTACCACTAATCTAAGTACACAACATTCGACCAAAAAAAAAAAAATCTAAGTACACAACGGCTGAGTTATCCTCGCCGATCTATATCGCTCAGCAGTCAGCAACACATCAAATGACTTGGCTCATTCTATATTTCGGAACTTTCTGACTTCTTGCTCGCAAAGTTCTTATGTTATTAGGGTTGTTCCTTGTCGGTTGAGCCTAAGCCTCAGATCACTTCTGATTTATGACCCCATGAGAAAGGGCAACGATGCAGCTAACTTGAGAACATTAGGTTTTATAATTGCATCGAGACCACTCGTAAATACCATTCCTTCATGAATTCTACAAGAGTATAGGTGAGTTAACACTGCACTTAACAGTGATTAACGGAAGTTTTTTTTCTAGGGCGAGCTTTAAAAGATGATTAGTTGGAGCTGAGCTTTGAATGTCACCTGCTTTTTCAACAAATTAACCCTTGTCCAAGCATTGCTGCTAGAAAACAAAGGAAAGGAAATATCGTATTTTGGCCTTATTATTGACAGCAGATATGAGAGCGGTTGATCAGCTACACAATCGCATTTGATTCTATTTAGTTCGAGGTGGGTTTACCAACAGCTGGATGCACGTTTAATTAACCTAATCTCCGCCGCGATTATCTTCCTAATCATTCTTCAAGCAAGATCTGGGCGCTGAGTAGCTTTGAACAACGTTCCTTGTCAACACATGATTGATCAAAGATAAAAAGGTACGGAAATACTCGAGAAGTATGAAGATCTTGCTGGCCTCGTGTATCATGTGGACGCATTTTAAAGTATACAAATTTGTGGAATTACTCCCTCAAAATGAAATTGAGCTGTTATTACAGACTAGAAAATAAACTTCTGTATATCACAGGAATGAGAAAGGAAGATGGAAAATTCCACGTTACCTTGATATGCATGATCAATTGCCAAAAAGAAGAAAAAATTTCACTAAGTATTCAAAGGATGAACCAATGGTAATCCGAGACAGTAATGCCTTTTTTATCTCCCAGATCTTAGAAGTTTTCTGATTTACATGATTTATAGAGTGGCAAGTGGAAAGCACACTTACGGAACCGGTTCATCGTATTGAACTAAGGGTAATATAGTAATTGAACAAGCACACCCGATATCTTGAAAACGTGTTTTTAGCATAATAATACAAACTATGTAAGGGACCAATAGACTCGCAGGACCACACGTTATAAGGTGCTTGTTCATCCCGAAAGACAATGCTGAAAGCACTTTGGTCGGAAGTAACGACCTATCTTGTATAAGAAGAGGACATGCTTACGAAATTTATGTGAGCTTAATGCGCCACGGCCATTAGAATTCCATCTAGAATTTGTTGCTAAATCAGGGACCATGTCGTATTTTTGTCCTCGGTGAAGAATACATTCCAGCGTTTAAAAGTTACTGATGAAGCGGTCCACGGCCAGATCGAGAGCGATTCTTGAAAATCGAAAGTCAAATTGAACCGTATTAGGCCCCGATGGTTACGGCTTCATTGTTCCTTTTGGTCCTCGTCCAAATCATTATTTATTTATTCATTCGTTTCCACCGAAGATCTGACTGCAACTTCATGGAGGCTCCGAAAAAGCCCAATCGTAGCCAGCTCGTGTACATGTGTATCATATTTTTGTTCATCTGCTAGTTAGATAAGGTCCATTTTACTAAATCCCAGCTAGTTTTTGTCGTGAAATATCTCTATGCATCGTCTAGTCAATATATATACCCTACGGTCCAAAGCCCCACATGCTCCTCTTCAATTTTTACTTTCTTTTTTGGGCACAGTACTCTTATGCTCTGCATTAATCTCATTAATAACGTCTTCATTAGGAATATTCCTGCTCTATTTCTTTGGTTCTGATCATGATTTGTGCCCAGGAAGCTGCAATGACATCACGGCCCGGTCTTCTGAAGATGTTGCTTCGTAGGTGAATGAGTCAATGTTGACGGGCCCGTACAGGGAACTATCTGTAGATCTGCATGAATAGTAGATTTAGCATATAAAATTTCACATGAATCCGCATAATTACTTTGCAAGATCTAGTCTATAAATCATTATTGATGGTGGAGAATAGTCTTGCTAAGTGAAGACTACTCGATCATAGATCACGAGTTTCTGTCAACTTTTCTTTTTTTGAAGAATAAATCAGGACTGTTCCATGTGCACTCCTGTCTCCATGGGACAGCAATCAATGCAATTTTTCGTTCCATTCCGTGACTATAACACCGATCATCAGCTGCTAAGTGACAAAAAATCACAACCAGAAAGTAACATGTCCATTTTGTACATACATCTACATAAATTGTTAATTAATTTAATTCATTTTTGTGACTGCAAGTTGAATATCCAGCATTCAGATGACAGTACCTTATGAAATTATTAGTTAAAATATTAGGTAATTAAAAGGATTACGTTATGAGTGTTTTAGAAAAAAAATATTGGATGTACCAAAAAAGGTTAATTACTTATGCATCGTCATTTAACTTATTATAAAACTCAATAAAAAAATGCGACATCATTCGGTAAAAGTTTACTAATAAGATTCCTTAACGCGCTGTGGCATTGCTCAAAATTTTAGTGGGTAAATAGCATCATTATCAAAATGATACGATTACGGTTTTTTATCTTCAGACTCGATTAGTGACAAGTTGATTGTATTGTGTGTCTATATCATCAAAAAGCTCGTATTCAGATTGTTAATAATTGTACTTTGTTTTGGGCTCTCGCTTGCCCATTTTATTCCCTAACTTGCTAAATTAATAGTGGTATTCAATGTAGCAATTTGTGAAAGACACAGAACGAGGGGCCACCATTGAAAGATCGAGCTAGAAAAGAGCAATAATTTATGTACTTTATTCGTCACAATGCCAAAATTTTCTTAACCCAAGGAAAAAGAGAAGAAAAAGAGAAACAGGGATTGATAGATGCACCAATCGCAAATCACATCCATGCTACCATAACTTTATACTCCTAAAACTTAGGTGCTATATCCACAATTTTGTTAATTATCAGAAAAGATTTATTCCATGAAGTTAGTTTTTTTTTTATTCATTTAATTTTCATGATTCGTTACGATAGCAAGAGGGACTTCGCCTATGCTAATTCTAGTGAATCAAGCTATAATCACACCTTTGTAACTAGTTAGTATCATCTGAACTCCGGTCTACTAAAAACCTTATTTTCCAAATATATTTCTGCGAGTTCTTTCAATTATTATAAATAAATTAGTTGGTGAGCCCATCTATTTCGCTCCTTTTATTTTCTTTTTCATGATGATATCACTTTATTAAAAATCATGTCGGCCATAAGTTTTTGTCTTGGGGGGGCCGATTCAACAGGCGTGTGAGCAGATTCTGAGGACCGAGATCGAGGGATTCTCGAGACCATGCGCTCTCAAAATCAAGATCGAAAGTCACCCAATTTGCAGATTATTATAAAGAGACCACGACGCAAAAAAAAATTCTCTTGCAGCCACAACAAGACAAGAGACGACCCATCGAATGCTCGAATGTCAAGCCGATTTGGACGACTAAAACATCGCACAAACCTCCAAAAATCCACTAGCCGGAGGGGACTTGTCGTCTGTCTTATCAAACCCATTTGCACCGCCACGTTGTGCTGGAAATTGAGCCCACATGCGTGCGTCCTGTCAAATATTCTTTTAAAAGCATGTATTCTGATTTCGAGATTTTAAAACGGGTCAAGTTGGATTTGATTTTTTGGGGGCTTATAAGCTCATGGTCTGGCGATTACATTGAATTTAACTCGATTGATCATTGGTACTTAGTTAGTACATGATTAGCAAAACTTGAAGAAGATCGTGATCTAATTGTAAACTCAAGGTGCAAAGTGTTTGAGCCGAGAATTCATTTGATCTAATTCATGAAAAAACATGTCACTTAAAATGTCATTTTACTTATGGAGGTAGGGCCATTGATTTTATCATTTTATGCCGACATAAACAAAAGACAATGATCTTTCTAATTTGTGTTTGATCCATTAAAGATCATCTCTCGCATGTCAAATTGAGTTTATCGAATTTAAATAAATTTAAGATATAATTACAAAAGAATTGAAAGTATTTAGTTTCTCTCTCCATGTTAAAAATAATATGTTGAATTGAAATTGTGAGGTCCATATTTCATGCTACGGTCTCACGATTTAAGTTATCAATATGGGAAGTTGCATGCTCAACTCCAAATTGGTATTAGAACCAAAAATTTCAAAAATTTTGAACTTATTTTGATCATTCAATTGAGATGGGCTTCTAATTACCACGATCAAATTGACCTTTGCACAAGAGGAAAATTTTTCAAAAAAATTATAATCCATGTTGTACACCGACAATTTAAGCTTTCGATGTAAATAACTGCACACTTGATTACCATATAATCACTTCTTAATCTTCGAAACGACAAGGAAAACTTTAAGCAGTAATTATCTTTGGATCCACCTTTTCAAGACTTATTGAATCCACTAAAATTATCTTCCCCACCCAAATCTCCTCTATAAAAACCTCGACCCTCTTCATCACCATTCGCACATCTCTCTCTACCTCTCCCTCTATCTCCCTCCCTCCAACAACGCTAAACGTCTATTCTCTTGCTCTTTTGAGCATCTTCTTCGCGAGAGAGAGTGAGAGTGACCGAAAATGGCCTCAAGGACTCTAGCCACAACCGCCCTCCTCCTCTCCCTTAACCTCCTTTTCTTCACCATGGTGAGCTCCACCTACTGCCCGCCGCCGCCGGCCAAGCACCACCCCAAACAGCCTCCCACGCCGGCGAAGGCCACGTGCCCCAAGGACACCCTCAAGCTTGGGGTGTGTGCCAACCTATTGAACGACCTGCTGCACCTCGTGGTCGGCACCCCGCCCAAGACCCCTTGCTGCAGCCTCATCAGTGGCTTGGCCGATCTCGAGGCCGCGGTCTGCCTCTGCACCGCCATCAAAGCCAACGTGCTGGGCATCCACTTGAACGTCCCGGTCTCGCTCAGCTTGCTCTTGAACTACTGTGGCAAGAAGGTCCCTTCTGGCTTCCAATGTGCCTAAGCTAGGTCACACGCTTGAGGAATGTGTTCTGCATCTCTCTATTAGGTTCTTGATATTAGGTTCTTGATCTCTGATGAATTTGGTTTGTATTTGTTGTTGGGATTTGGGGTTTTGTGCGTGTTTACATTATTCTTAAGGTAGTAGTTTTGTTGTTTCAAGACATGTGCTAAATTACGTGCATGTCACAAGGTGGAGAGATCAAGAAACAGAACAAGTATGTCACTAATGACGTTGATGTCTTTCTTATAAGTCATAAAATGGAAGAAAACTCATCTTCCTTTATACAATGTCCCTCGTTATTTGTAGCCTCATTTGTTTTAAGGAGATTTTATATGGTTTTATATATGATACGCGACTCACGACTATGTTAAAAGATAAAAGAGTTCATACATGCTATCTTAGAAACACAACATGGGTCTTTGAAGATTCATAAAGCGATTTAACATGCTGTGTGTTACCAATTCAAAACAGATTGAGGAGATTTTATATGGTTTTATATATGATACGTGACTCATGACTATGCTAAAAGATAAAAGAGTTCATACATGCTAACTTAGATGCACAACATGAGTCTTTAAAGATTCATAAAGCGATTTAACATGCCGCGTGTTACCAATTCAAGACAAATTGAGGTTTATATAGTTTTATAAATGATACGCGACTCACGACTTTGCTAAAGGATAAAAGAGTCCATACAAGCTATCTTAGATGCACAACACAGGTCTTTTAAGATTCATAAAACGATTTAATATGCTATGTATTACCATTTCAAGACAAATTGTGTGAATTCTTTTTTATGCTGGTTGTGTATTGAATAAAATTATATTGTAGACTAAAATTGTTATTCGGTATGGGAACATGGTTAATTAACCCTTTGAGGTAAGTAGTCATCCAATCGAATTATCGAGAAATTGTTAGCATCTTAAAGGATTATGCAAAATGAATTTGGTAAAAAAAAAGCAACATATGCATTGCCCGCTTCGAAAAAAAAAGTATTTTTTTTAGAAAAATATTTGAGTTACCTTTTTCTGTAATGCGATGTTGACATGAATTGCATCTTATATATAATTCAACATTCACAACTTTATTTCCTGATAGAGACCTTGTCCCCCAACCTATGGATAGACACAGCATCATCTGCTTCAATGTGTAAATCCAACTAGTAACTATGCTTGAATACATTGGCAAATAAAGAGTAAATTTCTAATCCCTCTTCCCCTTGGATTTAATGATGAACTTTTTACAGCTCCACAATTAAGCCCAAATCTTATCATCAACCCTATTTGTTTTCTGGCTAGCTAGTGTGGGACTAGGATGGGACTCCATGGACAACCCCGTTTCTTCCCTCCTTGCACGTCATCACTACATATCTAATCACTTCAAAAAGAAACGACAAGAAAGACTTGAATCAAAACCCAACAATCGTTTTTTTTTCCAAGATTTGTCGGTTGGTAAATTTCAAACCCTCGAAATGCTATGCTGATTCCATGGATGGAAGCTGAAAGGAGAGGGAACAACGTGCTCAAGAAAAGAAAAGAACAGGAGAGTGGTGATGAGAAAGTGAGAAAAGGTAAGTGGTGATGAGAAAGTGACACTTTGGTACTTTCGATAATGGGACACATAGCTTGGGAGGTCATGACCAATGTACGGTATAAATAACTGCTCCATCGTCAATTTCAAATTAAACAACAGTAAAGAAACCCTTTTGTAAACACTACTGGAAGAGCCTCTTTTATTCTTCTTTTTTTTTTTAATCTTCCACGCCTGGAACTTTTATAGAGATATGAACACCTACTTCCTTAGTACATAGTCAGTAGCTACACATTGAATCCTCATTATTTTTCTCACCATTAAATTTCCAGATATTACATTCTACCCCCTTAAAAGTAAGTTTCGCCCTTAAAATTATACTTGGTATCCTTCCCCAAAATTAGCAATTTGTCAATCCTTAAAAAATTGCAGATGAAGTATCAATCTTAAAGAAATAAGGGGAAAATTATCCAAAAAGTCATAAATCTATTTTACTTTTGCCAAATCCAAAATTGGACAAAACTCCTATTGTTGTATTCCATTTATCACGAGGAGAATCAATAGAGCACCGATAGGGTTACATTTGTCATGAAGTCTGTTTAAGAAGTTCAAAAATACGAAAACTAACATTCCAAATGACCGCGAAATTGGGCAAAACTCCTAATGTTGTGTTCCATCATCGAATAGATCGTTCATCAATGTCAGCCCAAAGCCCACGCCCACGTCGGGCAGGTAGGATTCTAGAAGTCGCCCTCATGGGTTCGAAAGGTGGCTCCCATGATGCCCTAAATGGGTTCAAGAGGTTGCCGTCACCTTGTAGCATTTGTTCGAAATGAATTTAACGGGTGGCTTCTACTGTATAGTACATTGTCCCTAATGAATTCAAGATGTGGGTTCCACGGTGTAGAAATTTGTCCTGCATAGCTCCTGATTCCTACACTTTTGATTAATGCGTTGGTCCGATACTGAATCCGAAAACTAGAAATAAACACATTAGATAGCCTCAAATAACCACTTAATTCTTATAGAATGAGCATGCGTTTGATCTGTCGATGCTCTATTGATCCCCTTGTTTTTTGAATTTGGCTCTGTTTTGTAGTATTTTGGCCTTTGCTTTGTTTATATTTGATTTATCGTGAAAGTTTATGTACTTCTCATATATTCTTTT
Source organism: Corymbia calophylla (assembly GCA_014182845.1). NCBI lineage: Eukaryota > Viridiplantae > Streptophyta > Magnoliopsida > Myrtales > Myrtaceae > Corymbia > Corymbia calophylla. The sequence continues at coordinate 23,210,192 of CM024696.1, forward strand.
GAGTAATGAATATAATTTTCTTTCGACAAAAAAAATCACCAAATAATGATAAACAAGGTACATGATCCTTAAATCGTTAAAGCTACATCATAATTAATTAGCAATAACAAAATATATGAAGTGACTACGCTCTCGTTGCACTCTGATACTTGGAGTCCACAGTTGACATATCGAAATCTGCAAAAATTATGAGTGGATCAGGCTAACTACTGAGGAGAAAACAGATCATCAACCGAGCAAGTCAACAAAACATAATTTACATGACCGATCCAATTCATGTCTGGAAATATGATGCATGATCAGGCTATTTTTTTAAATGTTAAAAGAGATTAACGTTCATATTAATCAAACACCAAAAAGATGTAAAGAGACTTTTGTACCGCTTAATATGGTTTCAGAAATCTCTCTCTCTCGCTCTCTCTCTCAAATTTTCATGTTTTAGTGAACTATTCCTCTTTGAATGGCTTAAGCTCAATCATTAATCTCAGATAAATATCAATTACAAAACCACTTTCTAAACATTGTTCAATTCCAAAAAGAACCTTTTCAATCTATTATCTTTATCTTTACAATAAGTGAGCTTTATATCGAATCCTAATTATGTTCCTTGTGCAAGTTTTAGAGATATCAAAGGCTCCATCAAAGTCAGTGAACAATTCCTTTAGTGAGCACATTTCATTCCAATATGAAGCAAGAAATGAAATTTCTTCTCTTGTTTTTGCTTTCTTTATTTCGTGGTTGGGTTTCCAAGAGATGAAGACATGGGACCGCTAAAATCTTACCTTACCATCATCCCAAATGCAAAACCAGGGCAGGGCGTACGCTATAAGCTCTCTCTTGCATCCATCCCTGTCTCTTTGTAATTAAATTTCTCTGATATTGGCCTTCATGGCAAACGCTCCGTGCCAAAGAGATTGGTAAGCTTCGCGTGCGATCCGAATTCAGCAATGAAGTCCATTCCAGATGCGTCCACCTCCATCACTACATGCATCGCTGCTTCCTGTTCAGATCATTTCAGAATACAAGTGGTCACCCCCTCACCAACTTGATCAAGCCATTGGGACTGTTGCACAAGTTATGCTCGTTGATACGGTGATGAATGGAATCAAGAATTTACATGACGGTTTTCGGTGGTGCCTGCGCTGAAAAGATAAGACCGGATAGTCGGCCATAAACTCATTGAGCTACCTCATTTTTGTGTAGGGAGGTGGAAATGTTGCAGTGATTAAGAGAAGAAAGCCCCAACGATAATAACAGTGTTAATTATGTTAAAGCACATTCATTTATAAGTTAATACCATGAAAAAAAACTATGTCCATTGTGTATATACCCAAGCTTTTTTTAAGTTGCCAAAACCTTAAACTATGCCCATTATAAGATCAATATTCCAATTTTTTTTTTATCATTCACAAATTTGTGCTGGTGTGAAAAAAATGCACCCCGTCTACCTCCAAACTCCGAACTTTCGGCTTACAAAATTCCCAATGGATTCCCAAACACACCCCCCCCCCGGCCACCAGTACAAATTTGGATATTGGTGACGCAAAAAACATGTTTGGGACGATGGAGTTACAATAAGCAAACTTTAAGGTTCTGTGGTAGGCAAAAGTACTCTATCACTCTAGTATAAGTTAGAGGGATTGGTGATACGAAAAAAAGTTTGAGACATTGATGTCACAGTAGGCAAAATTTAGGATTATTGGGATAGATAGTGAGTACTTTATCATGCTAATACAAGGTTGGATGCTTTTGCGACACCCAAAAAAAAATTCAGATATTAGTATCACAATGGATATAAGGTATTCTCCCATTTAGTTATGAAAAAAATCGATGACAATGAGATAACCCTCTCTTAGCACATCATATGCGCAGTTTCATCTAAGTCCATGCTTGAAAATGTGAGATAATATTCCATGACGACAATTTTCTCAGCACGGTAATAATTTCGTTCTTTAGTATTCACATATGCCTAATTTAGGACTTATCTTACCAAAGATGAGAGATCCCAAAAGATCATAAGCCACATGCTCATTACTTCAGAAATAAGAGTGAATTCTTACTCTGAATCAGTGTATATGAACTCACCCGTCTTCCTCTGTCTAAGTAACATTTTTCTTGGTCGATGAAGATATTAGTTAAAAGAAGAGGAGCGATTGGCACGAGAAGCATAAATGCTTGTCCTGCCGTTGCAAGGAAGCGGAAGGATAATCCTAGATTTCTCTTGGTAGATTACGAAGAGAAATTTATGCTTCCTCGCACCTGTAAAATTGGGACTGAATCTGCAAAAGAAGAATAAGATAGAGGACAAAAATTTAATACTGCCAAATTGAGCACTGAAGAAATAATTTAAGATAGGAGAGTTTTCACTCTGAAAATTAAAGGGGAGAGTATTTGGACCCGTGATAAGATCACAGAACAATTTCTGAGATTTTGGAGGATTTTGTGCTTATGAGATCTCGTGACAATGCACTAGCATTTGCATCTAGAGTTTTTGTGAAAACATGTGGAGGAACGTCGATATTATCAATACGAAGAAATAAAATAAATTAATGCGCGATGTACTGCATTATTTTTACTTACAATATGTACACCATAAGGTGATGAGGTGCTCATATTCCATACATAGAAATATGGAAATTTATCCAAAAAATTATAAACCTATTATACGTTGGTTAATTTAGTTCTAAACTTTTCAATTTTATTAATTGTGTCCTAAACGTTTTTACGTTTTGCCAATTGAATTTATTCGGTCAATTTTATAGAAAATTACTGACGTAGACGCTGACCATCCTATGTGACATGGCGATCGACTAGCACTGACATGAACAATTTTTATAATTTTTTATTTATTATTTTTCTCTTCTTTTTTTTCTTCTTTTTTCTTTCTTTTCTTCCAAGCCCTGTGAAGGCCGCTTGCCAATCATAGGCGAGGGCCGAGACCCTTGCCCATGATTAGTGAGGGCTTCGTGGCTCTTGTCCAAAGTGGCCAATCCTCGCCAGACTTAGTAGAAAAAAGATTAAAAGAAGAAAGAAGAAAGAAAAAAAAATCAAAATAACAAAATTTATAAAAAAATTAAATTTTATATATTATAAAAAATTGTTCAAGGCGGCACTTACTATCTTATATGGCACTACAAGCAATCGCATCACCGATTTCCAGTTAAAATTGGCTGAAGGGATTGAACTGGTAAAGCGTGAAAAAATTTAAGACTCATTAACATCATTAAAAGGTTTAGAACTGGGTTAGTTAAAGTATAATATAATTAAGACTCTTTTGGACATTTTTTTCCCACATAAATAGGACTTATAAACGAAATTATAATTTTTCAATGACAACGCATACCTCTCGAGGACAATCTGACCGGGGTCCTGTGGCAAAACATAACTCCTTTCGTACATATTATAAAATACCACTATGTCTTGCACTTTGTTTGTTTCCTATAAATAGGATCGACATTATATAGACTTATATCATTTGAGAAATGTATATGCTCGCCAATAGAAAGTTGGAATGCGCCAAATATGGTTCACGGGAAGCTAATATGGTGGTTAGATGGGACCATATTCAGCATACTTCAGATTTTGAGATTGAAGAGGAGCGGATATTACTAGCACCTAGTGCATAACGTGACATGCACAACTGGATCAAATGAATCTCATCTCATCCAACGGATCATTTAAATCAGTGTGGTTGCAATTTTTGAAATGAAAGGATACCATAGGTATGATATGAAAAATTCTTTCTATTCGTTGACCACTCACAAAAATGTATCAACCATCAACATGGCTTTTATGCCCCATGCCAAATAAGTTCTTTTAATAAAGTGACAAATGGTGAGTGATTATTTAAGTTAGTTAGCCCATTTAAACACCCAATAAAAATTTGTCATATCATTTAGTAAATCCATTTAATATATGAATCTTTGGATCCCCTACATTATGCATAAGTTGATTGTGACTTGAAGTGCTATGTCAATTGTCAACCCATAAGAAAATGGAACCATAGGATAGGATGATATCGGACTAGAAAGTTTAGTCGCTCAACCCAATTTTTTCCTATGTCACATTTACAATATATATTAGGGAATGTGGACCCAGCGCTAGAGAAAACAAAGAAAAACATAGAAATTTCTACCAATATTTCTAACATTGCCTACTCTATTTCTAAAGTCACAAGTTTGCAATCTAACTTTACATTTTTACAGATGAAATTGCACCTATTAGTAATAAAAATAAATTATTACTCAAGAATTATTTGAAAAATCATCCTTATTCTATCCAAAGTATTCTTACCATAATCTAAGTTCCCCAATCATCCACAAGACCCCAATAGAAAACCTTAATCCTCCCCATCCTAATTAACCCGTCTCTAGCTGGGTCTTGGGTCGTCGTCGTCGCCGTGGCCCTCGTGCAGCTTGCCACCAATTTTGTTCTGCCCCGACGATCACGAGCCCCCATTATTGAAGATATCACAGCCTATCTCTCGTGACTCTTCGTGTTTTTGGTCGAAAGACTATTCAATTTCCAATGGAAGTCGTTTCAGCGCACATATTAAAGTGTCTTTATTACTATTTATTTAGACATGTCTTTTCATATATCTAAGGTATGTCAAGAGTCGCGTTTTAAGCCTACATATAAGCGAGTCTTGTAATCGGTTTCATTGTATGGTGAGTGAAAAGACATTTCAGCAAGAAAAGTAGTGTATTCATCTCCTTCCTTAATAGCTTCTCTTGCGAGAGTATTATCAGAGACGTGCGACTCTGATATTCAATACCCATACGTCTCTCTCCGTCCCTCCCTCCCTTCGAAATGGTTACCTTAAATTGAGGTCACCATGGTCGTTAGCAACCTCAAATGGAGGCTGCCACAGGATCAGACCTCGACGACCGAATGAGAGAGAGAGAGAGAGAGAGAGAGAGAGAGAGAGAGAGAGAGAAGGCCACTGTAAAAGAGATAAAGCAGAGGAGACAGATTAGAGCGAGTTGATAGATTCATAGGGGCTAGGAATCGAGAGCAACAACACTGGAAACAGTGGCCAAAGCGGCCGGGGCAACGTCCGAGGTCTGATTCCAGTGTTGTTGCTCTCGATTATTTTCATAAGCTTATTTCTCAACTGAGAGGATCAATCTTATTACAGCTGTTACTTTGTATACTGCCTACTAATATATAGACTGAAAATGTATTTATGTATGAGGTCTGATTTTTGTCTATGCAGTCCGACAGATTGACCTTTTTTTGTGAGGAATGAGGCAGAAGCGACATAAGCCCATCATTTGGGTAGATTTGACGTCCGGTTGTGAATCATAACATCTGTTAAGCATGTGATCACGAGAGGACTCGAAAGAACATATGTGACGGAGTGTATGCAAAAGTCTCTCCACATCAAGTCATCGGAGAATTTGCCCCCACCGAGATCATGCACGTACGATATCGCCTATTCCTAGGCTGTGATCTTGTGGTGTTGGCCGGTAATGTGAAGGAATCCGAGATCTTTGCATGACAATATAATAGATACATGCATATATAGTTATCTGTATTCAGCATGCAATATGATTCTACAAATTTAAATCACGTATTCTTTCCACCAACTTTAAAACTATGGATTGATGAGGTCTGCCTGTATTATTACATTTGCCCACTTAACATCGATTACCAGTTTGTCTCATATGACAAATTTTGTAGACACGCCTGAGATTGGAAACCTTTTTCCGCCCACCAAAATGCATGGTATCTCACTCGGGAAAAGGGGAACAGAAGCGTGGTCTCTAAGAGAAAGTAACTCATTTCGATTGAAATGACTGTGACAACTTCTCCTTTTCATTTCATGAAATACATAATAAGCATCGTGTAACAGGAACCGTTATTCACTTCATAGCCCCAATAAACGTAAAGCTCAACAGGCACTTTAGGCATTTAGCCCTTTTAACATACACCACCAACCACACTCACAACATATACGAAACCACATAGTCACAACAACATCTGATAATCACACCTCGCTTACATAATCAGAAGGACTTCAAACTCAGATTAATTAAGACCTCTCACGCTTAAGCACATTGGAAACCAGGAGGGACCTTCTTGGAACAAGCGTTAAGGAGCAAGCTGAGAGAGAGCGGAACGTCAAGTTGAAGGCCCAAAATATCAGCGTCAATGGCAATGCATAGGCACACCGCAGCTTCCAGGTCGGCGAGGCCCTGGATGAGAGAGCAGCACGGCTCTTTCGGAGGCGTGCCAATGGTGACATTGAGCAAGCTACCCAATAAGTCAGTGCAGACGCCTAGTTTGGGGGCGTCTTTAGGGCAAGAAGCTGCGGTGGTCGGGGCCAAGGAGGCGAAGATGATGTTGAGAGAGAGAACTAGAGCAAGTGTTGCGTGGTTCTTGGAAGCCATAGTATATGAGCTTCACGAAACCCTAGGCTTGTTTTTTTGAAAGGGGGGAAACTGGAATTAGCTACTAAAACGTGAGTGCTTTGGGATGGGGAGAGAGGTTAATGGAAGGTGGTCTTTTATAGGGTTTCAAGGAGGAACATGGGTTTGAGTCGATGGAAACAGAAAATATTTGTTTTAGATGAAAAATAATTTGTTTACTAGTGACGAACTAAAAATATTGTATGCATATAGTACGTCCCCATGTGCGTGGCCTAGGGATTTTAGCTGGCGGAACAAGCAACTCCTCCGGTGACATTTTCGGATGGAACTAATCTCTGTTTTTTGACTTGGTTTGATCTGACTGATGAAATGCATCTAAGAATTTGAAATGGGGCAGGGTTTTTCCTATTCCATGCATGATATGGTAAGAGAAGGTGTACATGTAGCCCGTGCAATCAGTCAAGAAATCAATACATTGACTCGCCGGTTTAAAGCTTATCACGGGTTATTCTACCGTTCAATGAAATGGACATTGATTTATAAACTTGAATATTATTCATGAATATCTCGTATCCCCCTATTACTTCAAAAGACTAATCAAACTGGAGTCATATTAAGTTTCGGCAATGAAATGGAATCGATAGCAAATTTGACTCTTGATGATTAAATACAGCAGAACATGTTTAGGATCCTAATTATGCTTCAATGTGCGCTAAAAGCTCCAAACTCAGCCTCTCTTTCTGGTCCGCAAAAAGTATGGCATTGTTCGTTGGCCATGGCCCATGGTACACAGAGTAAACTGCAAAATGAACGTAATGGTTTGGCAGAAACTTGTCCCTTGCGGCTAGTAGCACCCGTTTAATAATGTTGTTCTATATTGGCTTGTTCTCGGTGGATGCAAGTGTCACGAGTGCTCAAAAGAGCAAATTAACCTCCATTGTTTATCTAATGAACCTTCATAATCCGATCCGTGTCACGTCGAAGAGACTTTGTCCCAACCTACTTTTAACCTTTATGCGATTTACACCGTGTGGAGCTGTCTTTCGTTTTGCGACAGCAGAAGCGAGAAGCATCGCATGAGCGATTTAGTCAACGAGTTTGATGTTGATTTGGTGATAAGGATTAATTATTTTTATAAATTGGTGATTAGAAAAGTTTCTCTGGTTGATTCGAGCTGGTTCTTAGGACTCCGTTCAGTACATTTTTCATTTAAGGGGTCTCTGTATTTACACTTGTCTTGACGTGTAGGGGGCTAGGGGGGCTAGCCGAATTTGAAGGCTTCCATGACGGAGAATAATGTGTATTTACATTAAGAACGTATCCGAGATTATTTCCGACCTTGATTGACGTGCCATGACAAGGAAGATTATAATTTTTTATGTTTATATCCTACACAATTATGAAACCTCCTAAAGGAATTGATAGAAGATGAAGAAAAAAAGAGAAATCAAACAGATGTCTCATGTCATATCTCTAATTAATATTCACTCCCGTATAAGTGTCATAACTTTTTATGAATCGGTGTGCACTAAAAAAAAGATATTTGGCCCAAGGATTATCTAACTTAGCACAAAATGGATGAACATATGCTCAATTTCATCTGATCTATTCCCTGCACCTATTGTTTTCTTTTAGAATTCTTTGAAGAACTAGTTCCCTTTCACCCAAATGTATTGACGAAAAAGAAGGTTAACTTGTCAAAGACTCGCGCTTGCCATATACTCACATTTGCATAAGCTGCATCAATTAATAGAACTCCCTGATTTATGCACAAAAAATGGGCTTTGCCCTTAAAAGACTACCGACCATTAGAAAAATGGCTTAGCTAGCCTAACAGCGCCATTACAAGAAACTTGTAAAGGTGCAAGAAGGTCCACTCATTTAGAGCGCCCACTTAACATTATTATGACATTAATTGATCCAAGATGCGTGGCTTGCCGGAAAATTGAGCCCTTAAAAGTATGACCCAACAACATCATTCACACTAGATATTTGTCCCAAATTGGTTTAAATTGATGTTCTCACCAAGCCCTAGCGTATTTCCCCAAACCCTGGCCCTAATTTCACTTTGAATCACACATTTTGAAGTTAATTTTTCTGAATTTGGCGACAGCGGTCATCGTACGTGCTCTCATATATACTCCCTAGTCTTCCTCTTGCTCGCACTCTTGGTCTCTACTTTCTTTGCGGTCCAGGCCTTTGACAACACCGCCGCTCAGGGCGGTCCCAAAGTCGATAGAGGTGAGGCTGGTGTCATCTTGACCAAAGTCGTTTCACGAGCTCATTGGACGACCGTAGCCATATTTGCCTTAGCTCATGGTGTCGTTTTGGGGAGATTTCCACACAAAATTTCTACGTTGGGTTGCTAATTATTTAACGAAAGCCAAGTAAGAGCATATTTATCATCAACTAGTGCCCCCATGGACACTAGTAGAATACCTCGATAAAAGAAAATTTGTCCTTTCTAAGGCATTCTTTTTTTCTTGTTTTATGTTATCTATGTATTGGAATGAAAATAATTATTGTTAACTAGTCTCTCTGAGGCACTCGTTAACAAGACCCATATAAATTATGGTTCTTTTGCATAATTGTGTAATAGTGTAACAGTTATATCTCGGCCACAAATATTATGGATGGAAAAGAAAATATTGAAGTCAAAATTGGATCCTTTTTTAATTTTTGTGGTTACATTTCGCTGTTACACTATTACATGGATATATGCTAGCAATGCTCTTCTTTTATTCAGATCACAATATCTCATATTGTAGATTGGACTAACGGGCGGTGCAATGTATGCAAAAAATCTCAGAGAGAGAGAGAGAGAGATCTGTTTCAATAATAATCTCCAAAGAAGACTGCATGTTCAGCACGGCAAGGACAGGTCAAAGATGGAATGCTTGGAGAAACTAAAAAGCTATGCTAACTTATGCTTCTTCCACGTACGTATGCAATGGAATGATCTGAACTTCTTGCCTTTCAGGGGGAAAATTCACGGGAGTGTCTAAACATGTTGATTGGCCCCTCTTGTAAATGAAAATATGATAAAAGTAGGATATATGACAAAATTTTACGCAAATTAATGCATGGTGGAAGAATCTCTTCCTCTCTTTACCAGCAAAAGAACTCCAGACCACCCACATGGGATCCATAGCTCTTTTGCCTTAATCTCATCCTCAATCTCAAAAGACTCCATGCAAAATCACTCTTACACATAAGCAACCTTTTGCATCCTTTTTGTCATCGCCCCTAACCCTAATACAGGCCATTGTGCAAGTTCAGCGAGAAAAACAGATGGCTCACCACCTTTTGCCGTGTTCCTCTACATCAACCTCCTGTTCTTTGCCCTAGCGTGTGGGCGTGACAGTTGTGGTTATCCGAAGCCGACCCCATCTCCAATGAGAAGCTACCCGTGAGATGCGCTCAAATTGGGTGGTTGCACGAATTTGCTAAACAGGCCAGTCAATGCAGTGATAAGGTCACCATCAGACACTCCATGCTATTCAGTTCGAAGGCCTTCTTGATCTCGAAGCAGCCGTTTGCCTTTGCACTGCCATTAAAGCCAATGTCCTCGGGATCAATTTGAACGTCCCCATTTCACTGAGCCTCCTCATAAGCACTTGTGCCAAGAAGCTCCCGACTGACTTCCAATTTGCCTGACCCAAAAGAATATATATAAGAGCACTCATGTCTTTTCTTAACTTGTAAATCACGCAGCAAATTTAATGGTCTAATTCTGGGTTTTGGGTGATGTCGTTGCTTTGATTTGTGTTGGGAATAATTCTTCTGTTTAGGATATGGATTACTGCAGTGATTTCATTTGTGTAAGTGGAAGAAAATGCACTTTCTGTATCATCTAATATGTTCAGCTTTGTTGGATAAAAAAGACACCATAGTACAATGATACTACACTATGCCTTGCCAACTTGATGAGTAGATCATGACAACTAAAAACTTCAATAATCCAAGTTGTGAAATTAAAAAAATTTGCATTCATCAGAACACTGTTGTGCTAAGGATTTAAAAGTTATTGAAGTGTTATGGTTCTCACACCTTTTAGAGGAATATTTAGGTGCATAGCTAATATGACACCGCACAGAAATCTTTTTAATTTTTATCAGTTAGCGGAAACATAAGTTCACCTTTAAAATCATAGGCAACCCCACCTCCATAAATTCATACTACCGCGAGAAAAACCTATTTAAATGGGTCTTCTTGAGCAACATATGTTTGGTGTTACCGTCTGCAACTACCAGTAGTTTCAATGGTTTTGATTCGTGCCTTTAAAATTATTTTTCCGGGAGTATATGTCGACCTGTTCTGATCAGGATCTCGTGAACTCAATCTCTGCCTAATGATCTGGTTTTTGTGGCGTCCATTGCAACATGTAATGTAAATATACTTGTTTTTGGAGTTATTATCATATGGTATATGTTCCAAAGCTTGAGCTCTGTTCTGCTTCGCAAAATATGGGTTTTCCACTTGGTGACGGCAATCCGTGGATCGCAAGTTGCATGAAATCGGGCATGGCAAGAGTAGAACAGCGAAGACGACAAAAAAACCTAAAAAATTGTGGATTATACGGTCCGATTTAATAATCCAAAATTATTGTGAATGCATGAATATTTGGTGGGTCCAAAAGATTTCTATGATGAAACTCTTGAGGTCCACGAGCCAGTAGCTTTGTGAAGAGAATTCACCTTTTTATATTCTCTTAATTTTTTTATTTTTTAAAAATTTTAAATCAACGCAGTGGGAACTGAATGATTAACTCAATCGCATTATGTTTGTTTTGGGTTATAAACCAAGTATATAGTTTAAAATCCTAAAACTTTTACTCATAGATTTAATGAAAAAAAAAGCCCCACATATATAACTAAGTGAATCATAATTGCAAAATATTAAACGAAAGGGAGTAATTCTTTTGTTTTGTTTTTTGGTCAGTCCAGGGAGAAGCTATAATTCAAAAACATTTAAAACATAATTTCTCAAAAACGTTTTTTAAGTTTCAATTTCAATCTTCCGTATCCTTTTTGATAAGGTATATCCTTCATATATATTATAAAAACTTAAGCTCATTTCCGAAGTAGATGAAATCTTCAAGCATTTAATTTGACCTTTTTGGTATACAAACGTCATGCACACAATGCATAGATAGATAATGACTCGTTACTATTTATCTTGCCATGATTACCTTTGTCCATCATAAGCAATAAATTCCTATTATCTTTTCATGTTATGACGTATTTGAGCCAAATATATGGATTTCTAAGATAATATTTCTAGTTGATTATGATTCAGTTATCTTTCAAAAAGTCAAATGGACCTTAAATCATATATTTTAGGTGCATCCATCACCTAAAATGTTAAGGTGCACATGTAAATTGTGTTAAAAAGGTCTCGCAATGGAAAATTGGTGTGGTGTAATATATACTAGCAAGCCATATATATTGACTTCTACTATTGAGTGAAAATGTGTCCAACCAAATATGTTAATGGGCTTCCTTTTGATGATCTCTCTAAGTGAAGATAACGAATTTTTAATGTGTGCTTCCAACATAAAATATGATAAATTTATGTATCATGCTATTTTAATGTACTTAAAATGTTTTCGTCCATCCAAGACAGTTCCATTGTTTTTAAATAAAATAACAAAAAAAAATCTTTTACAATACTAGTGTCTAGCCCAAATGCTCATTTTTCCTTTTTTGAGATAATAAGACAAATTGTCCTTAAACTTTAGTTCAATGTGCAATGTGGTCTCTGAATTTTTAATTTATTCAATATGGTTCCTGAACTTTAATTCAATGCGCAATGTGGCCCCTAGACTTTCAATTTGTTTAATATAACCCTCGGTTTTTTGTACATGTTCAATTTAATCTCTAAAATAATATTCAATGTTTTCTTTTCATTAATTTAAGTTCAAAATAATATTAAACATTTTCATATAATTTAGGTACTAAATTGAATATATATCAAAAATTCATGGCCCACATTAAATAAATTAAAATTTCAAGGATCACATTGCACATTAGACTATAATTCTAAGACCATATTAAATAAATTAAAAGTTCAAAAACTACATTATATATTGAGCCAAAGTTCAAAGACCATTTATATCATTTTTCCTTTTTCTTATGGAAACTCTGTGATCATTAATTTGGGTATATTGGACAAAGGCCGGGCTCCATAGACAAATCAACTTTTGTAGAGGTTATAGGCCCATAAGGTCCTCTTCTGTAGGGCTCAAAACTGAACTGAGCCTCAAATAGTCAAATGAGGCCATCAAGAATTAGGAAATGCTTTATCCCCCAAAACAATGCCTGAAGGCATCTAACATGCCCAATTCTTCCCTCTAAACCTTTGCGTGACTTGCTGAATACCCTTTTGGAATTTGAAGAACAGAAAATCCATCAAACAGAAATTCTAATAGTAACGACGAGAAAAAGAATTAAAGCAAAATGCGGACAATATTGAAGAGATCATTTGTATCCTGTATTTTGGGAAAATAGGATAAGAATTTTGAAGCTGACATTGCCATACTGTTGTAACCTTGAACAAGGCATCGAGAAAATCTCATCTTACTATCACCATCCCGCCTTGACATTAGAACACTAAGGACAATTTAGTGTTGAAACAACGAATGATTGCATGTCCACTTTCATGATATTATCAATAAATGACATGAATGATCATATCCGTTCACAATACGTATCATCGGGTGATTGATCCATGAAATTACTGAAGGCAAATGTACTGGTTCAAATCCAATCAATTATGACTATTTTTGTTTGCAAACCATAATATACTTGGTTATTGTTCATCATGCCAAATCATATATACTGGAAATGGAGGCAACTTGTAATTGGTAGTCTCGAAGTTTTTGCGACCCTAACCTAATAGTTTCTCCCAACCTATAAGCCGGGCACAAAAAATAACATTCTCTAAGAGATCGATCTAACTCATCAATTATTGGACGAATTTCTAAAACAAAAAAACAAAAAATCTCTAGTGGATACAGAGGATACCTGAAAGTGATTCATTTTCATTCTTTTTTCCTTGCCTCACATGAAAAGGAGACTTAGGCCCCGTTTGGTTCAACTTTTGGTTGCATTCCCCCAAGTATCTTTAGCTCAATGGGCATTTGGTGAAAGCAAAAATGTTTGGCAAATTGAGTTTTCCAAAATGACTTTGGTGTAAATACCGTTTGGTAAACTTACATCTACAATAGCTTTTCTTATTTTTATTTTTTTAAAAAAATTTGAAACATTCATCACTGCTGAAGGTCGCGACGCCTGGGTTGCGTGAACCCAGGCGTCGCGTGACCTCGGCAACCCCAAGCGACGATTGCCGGGGGTTGTGCGACCTCCAACAGCGGTCGCCGAGGATTGCGTGACCGACGATGGTGTGACCCCAGCAGCGGTGGCCAACTCCACCTTCATGATTTCTAAAAAAAAAAAAGTCGAAGGAGATTGACTTGCATTCTCCAAATGCTAAAAGCTCAATGCTGGTCCCCTAGCATTGAGCTTTCGGCATTTGGCCAATGAGACCCCCAAATGCTAAACCAAACACTTAATATTTTTTCCAAGGGGCTTTGGGGGCTGAAAGCCCCTTGGGAAAGCTAAACCGATAGAAGAAATCATAGAATAAAAGGTAGAAGAAATTAAAGATGTATTTTTTCCTCGTTGACCTTGCTTCTTCAAAGTATTTGGACTGCGTACGTGGAAAACAGGAATGGCATGCACCAATTATTGTAGCGTATCTTCCCTAGTCAAAACCGACCGCAGGAAGTAACATAATTCAAATTTCAAAGACAGAAAAGAGACAACACGTTAGGAAATTCCCCAGTCGAAACCTACCACAGGAAGAACATCACGTTAGGAAATTCCCCAATCGAAACCTACCGCAGGAAGAAACATAATTCAAATTTCAAAGACAGAAAAAGGACAGCACGTTAGGAAATTCCCTAGTCGAAACCTCCCGCAGGAAGAATCATAATTCAAATTTCAAAGACAGAAAAGAGACAGCACGTTAGGAAATTCCCCAGTCGAAACCTCCCGCGGGAAGAATCATAATTCAAATTTCAAAGACAGAAAAGAGACAGCACGTTAGGAAATTCCCCAGTCGAAGCCTCCCGCAGGAAGAAACATAATTCAAATTTCAAAGACAGAAAAGAGACTGCACGTTAGGAAATTCCCTAGTCGAAACCTCCCGCAGGAAGAAACACGAAACCTCCCGCAGGAAGAAACACGAAACCTCCCGCAGGAAGAAACATAATTCAAATTTCAAAGACAGAAAAGAGACAGCACGTTAGAAAATTCCCCAATCGAAACCTACCGCAGAAAGAAACATAATTCAAATTTCAAAGACAGAAAAGAGACAACACGTTAGGAAATTCCCTAGTCGAAACCTCTTGCAGGAAGAAACATAATTCAAATTTCAAAGACAGAAAAGAGATAGCATGTTAGGAAATTCCCCAGTCGAAACCTACCGCAGGAAGAAACATAATTCAAATTTCAAAGACAGAAAAGAGACCGCACGAATTTCCTAACCCTCATCAATTCCCAGTTGAATCTCTCTCTCTCTCAAAATGGAGGATTGGTCGGCACTTCATCATGAAACATCAGACCAGCACAACTAGAAATTTTTTTTGATAAAAACAAGTGAATATTGCTAAACCATTGAATGTGATTATCAATGGAAGACTTCATTTGTCTAGCTAGAGCCATAAACAAATGTATAAGTGTGCATCCAACCACCGAATTGGATCATGCCCTCATGAGTCGTTAACCCTTCTTTTTGGGTTGGAATATATAAAAGAAATAAACATTAATAAATATTGAAGGGCCAAACAATCAATTGGTGACATCAAAGAACGCCTTTGTTATTTTCATTTTTTTGAAATTTTTTTTTTATTCATTACTTAAAAGAAGTACATGAACTCTCATGGCAAAGCAAATCGAAACAGAGCAAAAGCCATAATACTACAAAATAAAGCCAAACCCATAAAACAAAACAAAGTCAAATCCATAAAAGAAGCAGGTTAAGCATACACTCGATTCATAAGAACGGATTTGTCAAGTAAAATAATTGGCCTTCGATCACTAGATCTCGTATTATCGTCAGTGATGAGTACATGTCTAAAATTCATTGTTCGATAACTATAGCGTTAGCAATTAGTAGTGTACACTTAAGTTTAGCTTCCTCAACATCATCATTGTATGGAGACAACCATAGATTGAAAAACATGGATCTAACTTTGGAAGAGCAAATCTTTGTAATTCAGCAAGACGACAGAACTCCTGC
Organism: Corymbia calophylla; assembly: GCA_014182845.1. Taxonomy (NCBI): domain Eukaryota; kingdom Viridiplantae; phylum Streptophyta; class Magnoliopsida; order Myrtales; family Myrtaceae; genus Corymbia; species Corymbia calophylla. Next base: position 23,225,866 of record CM024696.1, read on the forward strand.
AATCATTTTTTGAAACTAGAGGCGGGGGACATGTACATGGATAGAGCATAGGGCTATCGAATCCCTTAAAATATTATTAAACTTCCAAATCTAAATCGGGAGAAAATAACTCCTAGGTCTAAAACTAAATTAGGAAAGTCCAAATTCTCATAAATAGAACTAGACCAGGAAAAGATAGCTCCTAAATATAGATCGAGAGAGAAGAGATAAGAAGAAAATAATAAGAGAACTCAAATAAAATCAACAACAAATGTAGTGGAGGTGAGATTAGCTCAAACCCTTCCCGGTGGCTAAAGGTTAAAAAATGAAGCCTTTGTTATTATTCGAGCTTAACTTGAGATTTATCCTATTAGACCATTGTTGATGTTTAGAGTAAAAGAAAAAATATGACAAAGTGTTTATGGTGACTTAGTCCTAATTATGGTTATAGGAGTAGTTAATTACAATCGGGGTACTGATAAAAATATGATTACGGAAATACCTCATAATACATATAAATTGGAAATTTGCCCAAAAACTCCTAAACCTATTTCACTTTTGCCAATTCAGTTTTGAGGGAAAAAATGTCAAAAAAGTCATAAACTTTTTACATTTGTGCCAATTTAGTCTTAAACATTTTGACCCGGTGCCAATTTAGTCTTAAAACTTTTAACTTGGTGTCAATTCGGTCTTAAAACTTTTTACTTGGTGCCAATTCGGTCCTTCCGGCTAATTTTAGTCAGATTTTAATGACGATGACGCCGGTTGGTGACGTGGCACAATCAGCGGCTGATATTAATAACTTTTAATAATATTTTAATATGTTTCGAATTATTTATTTTCTTTCATTTTTTCCTGTACTCCTCCATCCTCCAGCCGGTTGCCGGTTGGGCGGCCAGCTAGAGGTGAGGGCAGGTGAGGTTGACCTCGACCTCGTTAGCCTCCAAGGCACCTCGCCAGCGGCCGCAAGGGTGGGTGAGGCTCGCCCTCGCTAGATCCAGCAAGAGTCGAGCCTCACCCAGCCCCTGGCAAGGGCTCAAGCCGTCGCTAGAGGCCGCAAGGTCGCACTTGCGACGGCTCGAGCCCCTACAAGGGGCTGGGCGAGCCTTTGCCTGCTTGGCAAGAGGCCACCCTAGGCACACCAGCCCTCGCCTCTAGCCAGTCGCCTAGCCGGCGATCAGCTAAGGAAGGAGGAGAGTTGGGGGGAAAAAAGAAAAGAAAAAAGAAAAGGAAAAAAGGAAAGAAAAGAAAGAAAGAAATAAATAAATATTTGGAAAATATTAAAAGTTGTCAACGTCAGCTGTCGGCCGTGCCACATCAATTGCTAGCAATGCCACATCACCAAACGACATCCACGTTAGGAAAATCAGGCCAAAATTAGTTGGAAGAACTGAATTAGCACTAAATTAAAAATTTTATGACTAAATTGACACCAAAGCAAAAAATTTTGGACTAAATTGGTATTAAGTCAAAATGTTTAGAACTAAATTGGCACCAATAAAAGGTTTATGACTAAATTAGTACAAATACGAAAGGTTTAGGACTTTTTTGACACATTTCCCTAGTCTTAAGCATTTCAATTTTGTCAATTTACTCAGATTTTTTCACATTTTGCCTATTGAGGGAAGTGGCACCCTCGACCTGACCAAGTGAGGGCTAGCCAGCGACATCGCCGGCGTATGGTTAGGAAAAAATAAAGAAAAGAAAAAATTATTTTAATAAAAAATCTAATAAAATATTAAAATATTTTTAAAAATTACCAAAGGGAATGCAAAGACATTGTGGCCATCGCCGCTCAAAGGGCAAAGGCTGCCTTGGCCCGGATACCCTCATTTGGATAAACTCATCAAATTATTTATTTATTCATTCAATTATCAATTCGATATGACAATTTTTGTATCATATGTAATCTATACATTCGATAACCGTTGTGAATTATGCTCCATAATAGAACATCTACACTCATTGCCAATATGGTGAAAGGATTGACGGCCCAGTTATGATAGATAGATACATTTAATTATAACATAAGAATCATCTGAGTGAGAGAAGTTCTGTCGTTTAGTCTCTTCACTTATAATTTGAGAAGCTAAAACGCACCAATCTCATCGTGCAATTTATTTTATTAAGTTAACCATTATAATATCGCGAACTTCATCACTTCTTGTATTTGCATTCATGATCCGCCACATCATAGTCGACACACTCTCCATGCGAGCTATTTGACACGTGGCCTACTTTGAGACCATAAGCTCATTTGGGTACGGGGTCCTGAATTATAAATATCAATAGTATTTCTTATACTACATCCCAAGACTTCGACTCTATTTATTTTCTGAAAAATGAGTTAGTTTAAAAAATATTTTCGTTAAAATAATCGCTTATATCATTTGAAATAAATTATTATTAGAAAATATTTTTATTATCAACAACAATTTATATTTAAATATTTTCGTGAACGAAAAAATATTTTTCCATTTATTCATTTTTATAAACAATACAATTTGTCAATTTTTGAAAAATGTTTTCCAAATTATTCATTTTTCTCGAAATAAATGAAATCTTTATTTCCATCCGTCATCTATATTTTCTGGAAATTGTCATAAATGTATTGTACTTTTACTAATTCAATCATAAACATTTTCATGGTTTGCGAATTGAATTTTATTCGATCAATTTTGGCTAGATATTGATAACGTGGACACTGGTCAGCCTACATAATATGGACGACGTTGATGTGGACAATTTTTAATAATTTTTTGAGTTTTTTTATCTTTTTTTACTGTTAAGGGCAAGCAAGGAGCCGCCACCTATCAATTGATGCCCAATGGTCATGGCAAGGGTTGCGACCCTCATTCAAATCTGGCCCTCAATTATATTTTGGTAGAAGTAGAATAAGTTTAGAACTTTTTGAATAATTTTTTTATAATAATTTGATGTGTTTTATGATTTGAAAAACCTTGATAAGACTTTTGTGCCGTCCAAAGATGAGGGAATCTATGATCACGGAGTCATCCAAATAAAATATTATAAATTTATGTAATTATCATATCAAGTGGATAAAACAGGCAAAACACCTCTGCATAAATAGTTGCACTTTGCTTATGCTGGCCGTTATCAAGTGATCTTGCCGACTCAGCTTCTTATCACCCGTTGACTCTAACACTCTCTCTCTCTCTCTCTCTCTCTCTCTCTCTCTCTCTTCCATTATGGACATTCTTTAAAAGGATAGGTTTAATGTATTTGGAGCTGAATTATCATCCACTTATCATGCCACGTCCGGTGGATCGCCCCTTCGAGCATCTGAAAGAATACCCGACCAGGAGTATTTTTATGATTCCTTTTTTGATACCATGCATCTCTTCTGAAGAATCCAGGCTAAATAATAAGGTTGACCAACACAATCAGAAAGATCCACCCCTTCCACTTTTATATATTGCCGTAACTTCAACCGAGGGGATAGGTTCAGGAAATTTCGTGTCTCATGTATCTCAATAATGTGGATAATACACTCCTCAGACACTCAACACCACTATTTATATTTAAATAGATGAACAATACGATGTGGAAAACCCGGACGGATGCAAGGGAAATTGAAGTTAAAAGTGATTATTGGACGGGCCACTAACAAGTCCCCCCGCTTGCATTAATGTTTTGAATTCGTGATTAAACTCGCCGCTCTTAAACAGAGGTTTTGCGATTGAGAAGACCAATAACACACTCGATTATCATGCTGCTATAGTGTCATTTCACTGAATGAGGCATTGGATTAGACGTAAAACAACTCCAACCACTTGAAAATGATGTGAACCACAATTTCTGAATCCACACTTATTGATTTTTAATTTTACTTCTTGAGCTCATTGCTGCTGGAAAGGAAGAAAAGTGGAGAATCGGTAGCTCAAGAACAACAATATTAGTTCCAAACTCGAGCAACTGAGTTTATTTTCCGGACCCTTGCTGTGGTAAAGCATCTCTCTCTCTCTCTCTCTCTCTCTGAGTGTTCGGGAGCAATACGTAGATCGAGAAACTCTTCAAAATAACAACTCAGACGGTTAGGAGTAATTCCAGATATATTGAGAGAACATGAGCAATAATTCTTAGGTGTCCAATTTGCCTTGTTGTGATCCCACTATCTATTCAAGCGTGTCCCTGCAGGGAATAAAACTGCTGCAATTATTCATCACATCAGAACAAGAAGGGACACGCCCTATAGAAATTATAAATTAACCCCACATAATGCATAGCAGAATCTTTTTCAAGCCATGGGGAAGTCACGTTTGGAAGATGGCAGATTCTGCGGTATTTTTTTTAAGTACATAGGAACTAGTCCAGACAATACAGCTGATTCAACGAGATTTGTATAACCCCATTTCAAGAACAACTCTCTTTCTTTTTCCTTTTATGATGATGACATGTCACATAACTAGTGTTGAGACAGACGAAGGAAACAGATGTTGGAGTGCAAATGGATCTATCCACTTATCGTGGATCTTGTGGTTTCTGGCCAGGACCACCCCTCCTTTTGCCACTTCTTATTCTTTTGAATTAGCTTAAACTATTGATACGCATAGCCTAGAAATAAACAAAACTTATGTCCATATCAGATAAGAAGGAAATGAAGTGCACGCAATGAAAAGGTAACATGCGAAAGAAGGAATTTTTTTGCTGTTATTGTATCTGCATGCACCCTCAATCTTTGGCTTACATCTTGTTCTCCGCTTCTCTGCCGCTACGCACTCTGTCACACATTACGTAGTCGCTCTCGTTCAAAGGGTCGGTCAGCCTATCTCGCTATTGTTTGACAAAAAAAAAAAAAAATCCTATTTCGCTATTGGAAAAAACTTAAAATCTGTCTGACGAAAAGCTTTGCTGAAAACTTTTCTTCTGGTTGAACCGGCGGGAATCCTGGCCAAAAGAAAGAGAAGAAAACACGATAGGGGAGCTTTCGAAATTAGGCTTGACAATGATGATATGATTATATAATAAAATAAAAGGACCAAAAAGAAAAGGGGAAGTCGGCCAGGCTTGTAGTTGTGAGTATATAGTGGCACCACGTGGCATTAAAGAGGCCAGTGACATAAGGATCACCAAAACCCAAAATCATTTGCATAAAAAATGGGACATTATCACTGATTGTGGCTCTCTGATTACCAATATTTTAATATAAAATGTGGAATATGGGGCCCTAAAGCCAACCCTCCTAGTTTCTTTTCTCCAACCTTTCTATTTTATCTTTGTTGAAAAAGCCTCCTGGTAGCATAAATTTGACCGGCTTCCTACGCCATCCACGTTTCGTTTTCCTTCTGGCTTCGGGAAATAAAGAATTCGAATTATTCAGTCAACATTAACATGCCAATGAACAAAATGCGTTGCGCAGATTCAATACGAAGATCTGTGAGCGAAACACGTGTCTTTGCAAGCTACTCATTTCCCTCACGAACTAGGTTTTTCTCTCTGAAATTGGCACGTTTGAGTAATGTCCAGCTTCATTTTTCTTTTTTAGTCTCTAATTGAACATACGACCTCTTCAGAAAAGGAGGGGAGTAAATCGTCTAATGTCGTGGGGAATCGATATAAGTTCTTGCTTATCACAAGTAAATGAAGTGGTCAGACTTACCTCCATGGAAGAATAATAACGTGAAAGACCAAAAAAATTTTCCATGCTTAAATTCAAAGGGGCGCTATCACTTCGTCTGTGAAAGTAGATATTAAAATACCTTTGATTAGATCATCAATTATGTCATACATAATCTATTTATATATAAAATAAAGAGAACCTCCTACTTTTAGAAGATCATCATCGTTTTTTTCTTTTCCAAATATCCTAAGAAAGTCATTTTTTTGCCTATTTTGTTGATAGACAAAAAAAAACAAAAAAAATCACTGAGATTTGCCCCAATAGCTATCATTTCCACATGAAAATGGAGAGATTGAGAATTTGAATCCCCACCTTCTTAGGGATTGGAGTGAGGACGATTTAGTTTCAAATATGAATTTTGACTCCTACTTCATGGAAGGAAATAGGGCAAAAGTTTGAAAATGAGAGTTAGATTAGAAGTATAATAGGACTGATCAAATTTTTAAAAAAATGACAAAAAAATGTAAAATAATATTCTTCTTCAATTAATTCATGAATTTCAATTTTAAAATTTGATTCTTTCTACAATATGCGAGACCTTACCCATAAAAAATAATTATTGACATATTTTTCTTTTTGCCATATGTATGTGCACAATCGTTTCATGCTATGATCAATAAGTTCCCTTTACTACTTGATCTTTTGACCCATTCGTAACTTAATTAATGCTTCAAATGGCTTTTACATAAAAACTTCGATAAAATGTTTAAAAACAAGAACGATGGCATTTATCAAAATTAAATCATAGAATAGGATATTGTCATAATTAACCAATATTTTGTCTATTTTACATGGTCAAATACCACAAAAAAATCATAAACTATTTTTATTGTGATACAAATACCTCCAACTTTTTTTGGGTCACCAATAACCCTAAACTTACACATGTACCATAAATACCCCCAACTTTTTTTACAAACTTATGCATATATGACAAATATACCTTCTATTTCAATTCTATCTAGTGTATATTTGTCAAAATGGTATAAGTTTAGGGTTTTTTATGATAAAAAAAAAAGTTTAGGGTACCTATGTCATAATGGATAAGTTTGAGATTTTTAATAATATCAAAAAATAGTTACATTCACAGCGAGTATGGTTTGAGATTTTTGTAGTATTAATCATTTTTTTTTATCAAATTTCACATTTGTCAAGGTATTAGAGCCACCATTGGGCATGTGGCCCAATGGTAAGGGAATTGGGGGAGTGGGGACGTTATTATTATAAGTGTGAGGTTCGATTCATGTGCTCTGAAAAAAATAAAATGAAATAAGAGTTAGAGATAGGACCGATAAAAAAAGGGATATTAAAGCTGACCATGGAAAATATATACCTCTTGCTTGCTTCACTATTTGGACAGAACTCGATGGTCTAAGAAAAAGAAATTTTTTTATTGACTTTAGAGAATCAAAGAGCATCATTGGAGGCAATATTCCAATGGGGTCATTTGTTTGGATATACTTTCTCTGATAAGGTTCCTTTTTTTATAGCTTTTCAAAAGCACCAAAAACTTACCAGCAAATTACTATTTTGGCTCACAGAAATCTTCATCTAATTTAGGAATTTTTGGGGCCTCGCCTGCCGGATCAAAGCTAATTGTGGGCGTGCTTGACAGCATGGCTACAAACAACCAAGGAAGACAAGGAAATCATCGCAATAATGCCAAATTTTCTCTAATTTTAGATAGGTTTAAAAAGAGAAAACACATCTCCCTCACCTTTAATCATGTGGTGACCTCGCTGATGTGGTTCTTTTCAATCAATCAATACTGTCTGAGCCTCCTTAATGAAAAGAAAGTTGATGTAACTTGGATTAAATCGAAAAAAGTGAAACGGGGTTGGGATTTGATAAGCATCACATCCCTTCTAAGACTCTAATAGAAAAATAAACTGTTCGACTGCGATGTCTACTGCGCTATTTCACCATGTAATTAGTGAAAGAGACTGTCATTTAAGGGTCACATTTGTACATGTTGTGTTATTGCACAAAAGAGAGTTGTCTTCATCGAAAGTGACGGGATAGCTGGGCAGGGCTTGCCATGGCCTGACCTTTTCAATCCCATGGTCATGAAGTAACAAGAGGCAGGTCACCGGCAAAGAACTTTCGATCACGATTCTTCTCCATTCTTAACCGCATATATTGTCATCTAATTAGATGGACCTCACGTTTTAGTCGTATCGGATCTTGAAGCGCGAACAGACCACATTCTTATCTGGGGGCATGGAACGAAGAATTTCAAATTTCATCTGAATTAAGTTTGGAATCCATGCTAAATTAGATTCTTATAGATTGGCAGGCCATGCTGGATTATAGAATGTGCTAGCTTGTAACAAGTTTACCATGAATTTCTTCGGATTCATGACATACACCAGTTGTGCGATAAGGTTTGCTTATTGTAAGTTATGGAAAAATAGATGTCTATCACGCCCCGCTTATTTTGTGAAAAATGACCAATTCGAAAGACATTTTCTTAAAAATGATCACTCGTATCGTTTAAAAAAATTAATAAGCGAAATATATTTTTCATCGTCCATAAAAATATTTAGACATGTATTATTGTGGATAGTTAAAAATTCTCCATTAACTAATTATTTTGAGCTATACAAGCAATCATTTATAATAAAATATTTTTCAAATCATTTATTTTTCACAAAACAAACGGAATTATTGACCTATCCATATAGAGATCTTTTATTTCATCACAATGAATAATACTTCCAAGCATTTAAATATCGAACAAGTCTATCGCCTACTAAAGTTTTAGATAGGTTAATATGTTTTGCTCATCCTTTTCTCAAAATCATTTTTCTCTAAAGTTGCTTGTGGCCGTATAGACCATCTCTATTGTATTGAAAACAATCCATCCTAAGTTTTTCATCTCAATTTTTTTTTTTTCTAAATAGAAAGTGGCGATTAAAACCGATGTCAGTTATCAAAGGGAGAAGCAACTACACATTGAATTCCAAGGACAAAAATGTGATTTTATAAGATAAATGATTGGGCAAATCTGTCTATATCTATAAAAGAGGCTCTTTCCTTTCCTTTAAGATAAAAAGAGTGCGCTCTTTTCTTTGGTGTGACTAAAAGAAGGTGAATCACACGAATTTCACGAGACTGTGCTGTCCTGTTGCTGTTCTGACCACAACACTTCATGTCCCAACGGTCAAAAGGGAAGGCAAGAGAGACCTCAGACATATGTTCGTGTGGGTTGTACTGTGGCACTATCTCCACCTCACATGGCGTGTACATGCTGGTTTGTTGTGTATCGCATGTGAAGTTGAAAATAAGATCTCAGATGAACTGGAAATACCCATCGAGATCGTGCATTATTGTTCTTCTTTTCTCCCCTTTCTTGGACATGCTTTTTCGTCTCCGTTCGACTGATCCACTAAGGAAAGAGAAGAAATCGCTAGTTGCTCAACCTCTCCTCCTAAACTATGTCATTAAGTATTGTTAAACAAAGGAGAGATTGGAAGGATACCCCTCCCCCGAATCGAACCAGCCCGACTAGATAGCGTCTGCTTAACCAATCAAAGCCAACAAATGCCAATCAACCGAATTTCGCCAGATCTAAAGAAGAAGAAAAAAAAAAAACTAAAACGGATTTGGTATTATGAACATTTTCTCTCGCCGTTCGATTCCTAAATGAAAAAAGAAAAGGAAAAGAAAGAAATGTTAATGGATGAAACAAGGATTAGGGTTTGTCATTTAGTGCCCTTAAGATATTAAAAAATATGCTCGATTATTCTCAAGAAATGGGGCCTTGGGACCTCCGACTATAAATACCCCACCAATTAATGAGACCAGCCATCTCATCTCTAGTTCTTATACATCACTTGTACTCTCCTATCTCTTTCTCTCTGCTATATCGACCGCAAAAATACACGCAAAGGCTCTTCCCCACAACCCACATAGTAGTCTGAACCCTTTTTCAGCAGCTCCGCTTCATTGAAGGCAGCATGTCTCTCCCTGAAACGGAGGGCAAGACCCTCCCTGATGCCTGGGACTACAAGGGCCGCCCCGCCGACCGGTCCCGCACCGGCGGCTGGACCAGTGCTGCCATGATTTTAGGTCTCGAAGCAAACGCCCTGCCTCCGGTTATTTGCTTTCGTACATTATCCGTCGATTTTTTTTTGAGCGTTTTCTTCCTTTCTCCTTATTTCTCGCTACAGGAGGAGAGGCCTGCGAGAGGCTGACGACCCTTGGAGTAGCGGTGAATCTGGTGACGTACTTGACCGGGACCATGCACTTGGGCAATGCCACTTCCGCCAACATCGTCACCAACTTCATGGGCACCTCCTTCATGCTCTGCCTCCTCGGTGGCTTTGTCGCCGACACCTTCCTCGGCCGGTACGCTTTGCCGCGACACCCTCCGTGGATCTATTTGAGTCGGCCTCTAACACTAACTTGGGTACTTTTCTTCTTGGCTGAGACAGGTATCTCACCATTGCTGTATTCGCAACAATCCAAGCAACAGTAAGACCTTCTCGATTACTACGGTTCATCTTTTAACTTTACATGTACCCTCGAATTCAAATGGTTCGAATATTCAGAAATGAATAAATAAACCTTACCAGTGTGATTGGAATCAAATTGCCACTAATTTCGATGTTTTCTTTTTTTGGCTTTTTGTTAGGGTGTGACAATCTTGACAATATCAACCATAATCCCGAGCTTGAGGCCCCCAAAGTGCTCCTCGAGCACTGACCAGTGCACGCCGGCGACTGCCACACAGCTGACGGTTCTCTATGTGGCGCTCTACACGCTGGCCCTCGGGACCGGCGGCCTCAAGTCGAGCGTGTCTGGGTTCGGGTCGGACCAGTTCGACGAGTCGGACCCGAAGGAGCAGTCCCAGATGGTCAACTTCTTCAACTGGTTCTTCTTCTTCATCAGCATCGGCTCGCTCGCCGCCGTCACCGTCCTCGTCTACATACAGGACAACCTGGGACGACAGTGGGGCTATGGGATCTGCGCCTGCGCCATCGTCATCGGGCTGCTCGTGTTCTTGTCCGGGACGAGGAGGTACAGGTTCAAGAAGCTCGTGGGGAGCCCGCTGACGCAGATCGCCGCCGTGTTCGTCGCGGCTTGGAAGAAGAGGCGGATGGAGTTGCCGTCGGACACTTCGCTGCTCTTCAATGTGGATGATCTGCCGTGCGACGAGAATGCGATGAAGAAGAAGAAGCAGGAGCTGCCTCGCAGCAAGCAGTTCAGGTTAGCATCATCGATAATTCTCTTCGACTAGTCTCCTAACCGTTCGTTTAACTGTCAAAACAGGGTCCCGTTTTCATCCTCATTATTTTTAAGTATACCCAGAATGATATTTACTTTTTTTAATTTTTATTTAGTTCCAAATCTTATGGCTCGCATATTTAAAAATTATCAAAGCATGAAATCGTTCCGACTTTTTTTTAAAAAAATTATTAAGACGTTCAAGGAACAGATTAGAACGAGACCCAGTTTAGCCAGACCAATAAGAAAGTTTCCCAAAGCTAAGTGTAGTCAAAATACAAAGACAGATAACCTTGTAAGCGTTGCATCAAAATCAAGCCCAACTTTCAACAAAAGTTTTGGCTTGCTGATAGGCTCATGTTAGAGAAGAAGATGACGCCTTTGAAATTTAGATCTCAAGTCATGATTAAAATACTACATTATTGATGGCGGGGTCTTTCGTCAGTCGCTGTTCTGGCATTTATTTATTGACCCTTTTGATTGGTGAGATAGACTCGCTTCCTGCGTGACAATAATTTTCTCTGACTCTGTCCACGGCTCCTCGCAATCACTCCAGAGGCAGGGGGAAAGTAGCTCCCCACCTTCGGACAAAAGGACAAAAAGAGTATCCGCATTCGGCCCGTAAATGATTAGCACATTAAAAAAACGATTAAAAGGAGGGATATGTTCAATGAATCACTTCACTTCCGTGCCAGCTGCAGAAACTTCAGAGAAAATCGACAGCCAAAACCATAGTATACAGAACAGCTGTTTCATTTATGTGCTGGAGTTTGCTAATTTCCAGGATCAATCTTGATTAGATATTTGTATCTTTCCCTCGTGAATATTCTCGTGTGGTGGTCCGTATCGCTAGGTTGAGCTAATACCGAGAACCCTATAGAGAAAAATCCTATATTCTGCTTTTTAGATTACTATATGAAACTTTTGCTACTTAAGAAGAGACAGCGGGTTTAAATTTTAGTCTTTTTTGCTTCGTTTGTAGCATTTGTTCCTGCAGAATCATCTCCCTATATTAGGTAAAAACAACGAGAAATTAATTAAATAACTTTAATGAGTGCTTACTTTAGAAAGAGGACTCACGAGCGACCGATTTGATTTTGATCCTTGTGCTTCTTGTCCTCGCTTTCGACCTTCCCCAGCTAACTCACGGATCTTTCGGTCCTCTTTCCTGGCTTGATTTTCAAGGCTTGCTCTTTTTTCTTTGTGCTCATCTAGGCAAGTATGTTTTCTTGCACGACATGACCGTCTAGAAGTTATACATACTTGGAAACTTTAGATTCCTTTAGTCTCATTTTGTGAAATATCCTGTATACCAAATTTTTGGAATTAGCGTGAGACCCACAGAACATGAGCACATGAGCAGAGGTCGCATTTTCGGTCGGCTGTAATGGGAAAATACTCGTTTCTCTATCACAATCAATAATGGTTACTTGAAAGATAAAAAAACATTTTCAAAAAGTCTTATCACTTTCACCTGAAAAGTAGATATATCACCTGATATGGTAAAAAAAATATAAATCATGTGCACGTACTTTTAGGTATTTGACATGGCTGCTAATAGTGGAAATTAGATCTGAAATGCTGAAAATAAGAGTTAAAAGGCTGAAGCAACTGTCAAAGAAAAGACAAAAAAGGTAGAGCCTCCTCAGACGGGGTCTAAAAATCTTATCTTATGCAAGCTTTCACACGAGTAAGTCTAGCTTCCTGTCGAATTCAGACGTATAAGGTTTGTCTCGTCATGATGTCTTTTGCCCGAAAGAAACCGGTGCACTTTGCCTCATCGTTCCAATAATTGCGAACCACCGAAATCATGTGCGGTTGATAATTGAATCCCTTTTCGTGGACTTTGTCTTCCTCGCAGATTCTTGGACAAGGCAGCAATCAGGCTCTCGGAAACGCCCAATGGCGTCGCTGTTATGAACAAGTGGAACCTGTCGACCCTAACTGATGTGGAAGAAGTGAAGTTAGTCCTAAGGATGTTGCCCATCTGGGCCACCAACATTATGTTTTGGACCGTCTATGCCCAGATGACCACGTTCTCGGTCTCCCAAGCGACCACCATGGACCGCCACATCGGCAAGTCGTTCCAGATCCCGGCTGCCTCCTTGACCGTCTTCTTCGTCGGCAGCATCCTCCTGACTGTGCCCGTCTATGACAGGATCATCGTCCCTTTGACCCGAAGACTGCTCAAGAACCAGCAAGGGCTGACCCCGCTGCAGAGGATCGGGGTCGGGCTGGTGCTCTCAATACTGGCAATGGTGGCCGCCGCGCTGACTGAGATCAAGCGGCTGCGGGCCGTCAGGCAGCACGGCCTGACGGACGACCCGAATGCTGTGATCCCGCTCAGCGTGTTCTGGCTGGTCCCGCAGTTCTTCTTCGTGGGGTCTGGCGAGGCGTTCACGTACATCGGGCAGCTGGACTTCTTCCTAAGGGAGTGCCCTAAAGGAATGAAGACCATGAGCACGGGGCTGTTCCTGAGCACCCTGTCGCTAGGGTTCTTCTTCAGCTCACTCCTGGTCACTGTAGTCCACAAGGTGACCGGGAACAAGAAGCCATGGCTGGCCAATAATCTCAACCAAGGGAAGCTGTACGACTTCTATTGGCTCCTGGCGATCCTGAGCGCGCTCAACTTCTTGCTTTTCTTGGTGTGCGCCAAATGGTATGTGTACAAGGACAAGAGGCTGGCCGACGAAGGGATTGAGCTCGAAGAGGAAGGACCTACTTGCCATGCATAAATGGTTTCCGCCCGCCCCACTTTTTTTTTCGGGCTTTTTTTTTCTATAGCTTTCGCAATCGTGATAAAGTAATTTCCAGTGTAATATATTCGCGTCGAAAAGCAGATCGCCAGGGAAATACATCTCTGAGTTAACAGCACGTATTAGGCAAGAAAATGATGGAGAAGGCGCAAGGCCTTATACGGTCAAGAATTTGGTGACAAAAGGGAGATGATCCCTCCTGGAGTTTCATTGGAGTGGCTCTCAGGAGCCTTCTAACTCTTCTTGAAGGCTTCAATAATGTGATCTCGCAGCTGACTGCTTCTCATCTGTTGAACTCAAAATCAGTCAGAAAGTCCCAACAACATACTGCTCGATGGATGAACGATGCGATGAATAAAACCAAACACTATATGACAAAAGAATTATGCGAGAACTTTATTTGAGTGGGGCCGGTCGTGAATTGCGCCGAAGAAAACCACCATTTCTCGATCATTGTGATCGAAACGATCTTCTAGATTTGATTTAGAATGCACCTACGAGTGATAATGGTCGGTTGGTTCGGATGTCATCATCAAGTCCATTTGGTTGGTAGTGCCTGGAAGGAGCAAAAGGTCACCGAAAATTAGATCACGCGGTATGACCATATTTTGCTTTAACACCTGCGCTTCCGTTAGTGGCAAATCGTTTTGGTGCTTTTGATTTATATTGGCACTCACTGTCGGTGCAGATTCCACGATTAAATTGCAGTGCAAAGATTCAAAAAAGTGTTGCTAGGATTAGGTAAGGGCTAAAGGCTACTACTAAGGTCATCAAAACAGCAAGATTCATGGGACCGGCTACCTCGGTGGAACCACGTTAAAACTTTAATAAGATCACTTAGCTTTGTCGGTCTCCGAACAGGACCATTTCGCTTTTTAGGATTCGGGTGCTCCATCCCATGTTTCCTCTACCCTTTGCTCTGAGGTCTAAGGATGGTAATGGGACCGGGCGGACCGGGCCACCACTGTTATTCGAGCACCGACGAGTGTTCCCATATCGAATCAAGATCCTCTGCTTCATGCGGTGCTCTTATTGATGTACAGATCTTGTATTGACCTTCGATGCACATAAATCAAGAACGCATCCAAAGTTAAGTTAGGTTGAGACAACCGCATGAGCACCGTGCGATGTTGAGCATCCATGTCCCTCTAGCCCATCCCGATCCCCATCCCCATGGAACGCTAAAATTCAAGTTCGAAATTTTCTGACAATCAGATATAATAATCGATGGAAAATATGCGGATGTAGAGAATTAACTTACCCGTGAAACCAAATAAAAAGTCGGTGCATTCGAGAATCGAGTATGAAAGTTTAATTCGAAAGGTCTTTATTACTTAATCAAGATTAGAATAGGGAAACACGAGATGTATCAAATGTCGCAGAAATGACAAGAATAAGGAATTTAGAACGAGAGGACTAAATAGCCGCATTCATCCTTGCCCCCACCTTTGCATTTGAGAATGGTGGGTTTTAGTCGCGCAAGAACTCGAGAGCGATAGGCGAGGTGAGCATTGCAGAGGCAAAAAGGGCCATGCCCATCGCTGCTCCCGCCTTGCATCAAAGACAGCAAACTCTTGCCACATTCTTCTCGTCACAAAACTCTGCAATTGTGAGTTTTAGTTCCTCCAGAATCCAAGATGAACAGGCAAGGCACGGGGCGGATTTGATCATCGAGCGGACGACCCGCTGGGCCCCCCCGGCCTGCCCGTGAGAAGGACGGGCTAGGTTGAATAAATCTAGACTCGTTAGGCAGCCCTAAACAAAGGTGGCCCAATAGGCAGGCATGGGCATTTGCCCAGGTCCTGAATTTTGGGCTTGGGCAGGCCTTGGTATGACCTTTGGAGGTTCATGCCTGAGTAAGCCCGCCCACCCAACAAGCAGGTCTAGGCACAGTGTTCGAGGACTTGGTCTGGTAGGCCACCGCCAGGATTGGGGCAAGCTTTGCCCCTGGGCATGAGGTGTTGAGATTCACGTCCAAATTGTGTTAAAGAAAATCCACGTCAAAAAATTGATTTGGTATTCAGTAGTAGTTTGCCCATAATTCATTAGTTTAAATTTTTAAGTGAAGATAGGTCAATTGGTTTATGATTACAATCTTAAACTTTGGCTCTCTCTTTGCAATTTTCTCATGTGAAAGTACTGAACTTTTACTTATGCTCCAAACAACCGGTATAAATGCTTCGCCTCCAATTTATTCTGGTGTTTGGTGAATATCTCAAGAAAGAAATCTCATAATCGATTCTTATTTCAAGTGGAAATAGCCATCATGGTAAGTCTAGTGAGAATACAGCATGGACAGTCGATCAAGCGACACAAAATAGAAACCATGGCTAATGCAATCCCAAATTAGCAGTTTATGATGGTTTCGAGTTGAGATAATATTGATTAAGGAGGAGCAAATCTAACAATGAGTTTATATGCAATAGGAGAGATTGTTGAGATAAATATAAGTTGTGTTAGAGGAGTCTCATATTAGAAAATTATTGTGGTTTGAGTAGTTATAATATTATTAAAGAATTTATAGCTCATTGATTGAAACTTTTGAATAAACGTGAAATACGTTCATCTTTTTAAAACCCATGCATGAGGTCTTGTATTATCATTTTATATAACAACGATTAAAAAAATGCCAAAATATTTCTCACGTAAAATAATGTAATGCCCTGTAGGGGCCCCGTCACCCATCGCCCTACGCGAGATGGGTGGTGGCGGGGCAAGTTTTAGCTTGTGAGGCGGGGAATGGAATCGCGGCTCCCGTGCCATCCCTTATGGCAAAGCAAAGATAGCCATAGCCATTCCCGCCTCATCTCACATCTCATATCTAGATAGAATGTTGTTGAATTAGTTATAAATTTATCATACATATGTCACCTTTTCTTAGGGTTCTATCTACAAGATAAGGTTCTTTCCCTTGCTTCCACTTTGTTGTTGAAAATTCAAATCCAAACTTTTCAATCTTCCAATCTGATTATAAATATTTACACGAAATTTCAATGTAGCCCTCCTGATCCATTTTTGTTAGAAATCACTGATAATGTGGTGTGCCACATAAGATGGCTAACAATGATCGAATGTCATGTCAATGATTTTTTGCGAAAATTGACTGAAATAACTACATTGGAATTTCTAAAAGTGAATCGATATCCATATAATAAGTTTAAGGTTAATTTGATACTTTTTCTCATATCTAGAGTAACAAACTCTGCCCCATGTCCAACCCAAAGCTCAAGAATTGCGAGTTTCAATTGCCCCGTTAAGGATGTTATAGTCCAACTGGTAGAATTTCCTAGGGATGAGCATATAGAACTACCCAAACCGAACTGAACTTGGGCAATTTGCAAGAGCATTGGTCCAATTCCTAGTTTCATAAAATTGAAACCGATGCCAGACAATATGGTTCCCAGTTCCATGGTAGGAATCAAACTACTTGGACAAATTCTTTTTTTTTAATATTTAAAAGAACAACACCGATGTCCATGTGTGTGAAAACCTAATTACCTCTCACACGCCTCTTCTTTCCCTCTCGGCTCTCAATCTCGTGCCTCGCTCTTTCCCTCTCTTGCCCAAGTCGCTCCCTCTCGCTCGACTCTCAGACGCCAAACCGCGCCACCTTCGCTAGTCCAAGCCTTAATCACTCTTCGCCTTCACAAGGCTCCGCCTTGGTTTTGACGGACAGAACAATGAGTCATTACCTCGGTCTTTCCAAGTCCAAGGCCTAATCACGCCTCGCCTTCACAGATCTTCTCGCTCAATACTCTAGCTTGAGTCGCCCACGCCTCGCATCCCTCCCACTGGAGTCTAGACTCTCTCACTCAACCCTCCCGCCTGAGTCACCAGCTTCCATTTTCGCGGCCATCATGATTTCGTTGCTTTGTCTCCCGGACGATCTCAAGTACCCCACGGTTGAGGTGATGCGAGAGGGAAGCATGAGCGTTATAGGGGGCATTGATCATCATGATCCAAGGATCGAGATATATGTTTTGGCTCTTGCGGTTTGGATTGCTGTCTCCTCCTTGCACGGCCAATTAGAACTGCTAGAGCGGGACGGTGCAGATCCACCGAGCAAGGAGGTGCGTGATGTCAATTTATGCTTCTAATCTGAATTATGTCTGTCGAGTTGAGTCCCTTGAGGCTTTTTCTTTTTCTACCAACTCTGTTTACCCACCTGGAAACCTAAATCAAATTGATCGGTTCAGTCTGGTTTGAGGACATGATGGTTCGGTTCCCATTCCTTGTTCCTGAGTGGGAACTAAACCATCCGAGTACCAATTACCCTAGAGTTTCACTGTTCCAATGATAGAAATTCAAAACAAACATTTGGAAGAATGAGGGAAAGGAAAGGAAGAAGGAACGGTCATTCGTCCACTTCACCATTCTTTCAAATAATATTGCCAACCAAACACATGAATAAAAAGAATGGCCATTCAATTCCATTCCGATGGGGACATCAGTGACAGTTCCTTGGCTATAAAGTAGCTCGTGTGGTGCTTAATGAGCGGATAACACTAGATCAGCCTTCATTTTATAGTGATTTCAAAGAACAATACTGCAAATAATTTCTTTATATGAGATCACACCATACTTAATTTAGTTCGAGTGTCCAGTCCATCGAGCGAGATAGTAAATCTCTTTAGGCTCCATAACTGGTATTAAGAAAGCGACATCAACTTCCAATTAGTTTGTGCATGAGAGACTAATCTCACCTTCAAAGCTTTGTATAGATATATTCGTTCAATCCTGAACTCCTAGCATTTCTCACGGACCAGTTGTATTCTTCCCATTTGCATCACTCGCTATTCACTCAATAACCCCAAACTCCACTCACAAAAGTTCACAAATATAAGAGAATCACTAACCATGAAATTCTCACCTACTCAATTTCACAACGCCATGGTTATGGGCTATTTTGTCGTTTCCCTACATTTCCTTAACCATTGAATGCCACTTTGGATCATACATCAAATGACAACAATCGCTCGATAAAACAATTCACTCCACAAACAGCTTCTTTTGATCACATCTATTTTGGCCTCTTCGATCAATTATGCTTTCCCTAGCAAGTGTGCATTTTTCGCCAATCGCACCTTTCGGCAACACTCTCTTTTGCCTACTAAGTTTCTTAATCTCAGCAAACAAATGGAGGTTTCTTTCATTGTTGAAAATGTGGCAGCAGATCTCTTCTCGAGATTTGTCAATTGATCTAGGAACATTTCCCCATTCACTAAGAAATCAAATCTTTCCTATGCCCTATTTTCATCCTAAAAGTTGGTTGAGAGCCACGCTTTGTTTTAACATCTTTTGCCTTGGCGATTCACTATTTACCCTCATAGGACCGAGTAAATCACAGATTTTCTCCAACTCAACTCATTAGAGAGATCTTGCTCTGATACCATTTATAACAGGCTGGCAACAATGCCTAGTGAGCAGACAATACAAAGCCAACCTTTGTTTGATAGTTGTTCCAATGAATAATAGAGCGAATAGCTTTCTTATATGAGATCGCACCACGCCTAACTTAGTTAAGACGTCTAGTATATTGAGCGAGAAAGCCTATCTCTTTAAGCTCCAATACCGATTTCAACCTATCATGACCTAATCAAAAAAGTGACATCAGTTTCCAACCAATTTATGCACGAAAAGCCAACCACACCTTCAAATCTCCACCAACCATCCTAATGATACTCTCACGAACCAATTATATTATTCTTTCCCTTTGCATCACTCATTTACTCAATAACCCCAAGCTCTGCTCACAATGATTTACAAATATAGGAATCGCGGACCACATCACTAGTATCATAAGCAAATATATATGTACGTATATAATTAAAGTAATAAAAATAATTCTCCACCACGTTCACCGAGATCGTCTTCAAATTTGTTTAATCGGTAATTTGAGTGAATGAATGAGTTACAGAGCAGGAATACGTAACTTCCTGATGATCATGACAGACACTTTCAGTGTAATCTAGCACAGTAATATGTATGGACAGCACATATCCATCTTTCCCCCTTCTTATTCTTAACCAAAAGAAATTTCTACAGAATGAGCGTGAGCCGAAGGCTAGTCTTTCTTTGTAGAAATTACAGAAGACGGGCACGGATGAAAGTGCATCGCATAAATGTCCCCGCTAGAAAAGAATAATTATCAAAGTCCAATTTGACAATTGGACTAGAATCTAAGGGATTAGTTCTCCACTTTTGAACGCCATCTTGGGCTAAGAATTGATCTCGAATGGCGCCGCCTTGAACTGAACATCTCATGAAATGAGTTCTATGTCTGCATAACCTGATGGTAACTCTTCAGGATTTTTCCTACATCACCAGCAGATTAACACAGTCAGCAATATTGAGAACAACCAACTATAAAGAGAAGCAATCTTGCGGAGGTTAGAACTATTTTAGCACACATGTTGTCCAAGACCCAAAAAACAGGGATGAGAGACATGATTTGCACAGGAAGTAGTAGAATGTCTTATAGAATTGGTCAAGCTTGCCATATATTTGCCCCGTCCACCTGCCTACTACTAAAGTGTTTTTCATGTGCCATATTTATGAGTATGTGTCGTAGGTCAACACTTCTGTCTATGACACATTCTCAAGTTAAATTAGAGGCAGGGCGATTCATCCATCTTCCAGTTTAAAAGTACATCTAAAAGCATTGAGGATACAATTCTCCGTTTAATATATGCACTCTGATTAAAATCACTCTTCAACAATGATGGTGACCTCTGCATAAAACCATAATCTCCAGTGAACATGGTATTTTTTCTTTTTATTAGAACCAAACTACTGGATTTGATTTGGCAGAAGCAGCAAATAGGATAGATCATGGAACATAGAAGGATGACGCAAGAATGTAAACATGCACCTGACTTGAAATTAAGAGTTACAGGTGGATTCCCCAGTATCATCACAAAACTCGCCAAAGATATCTAGGCATCCTTCCCATTTGCTCTGTTGGCGTGCTTCCCAATAACCACCAACATAGCGAAAAGGTCCATCTTCACCCTGTCTCTGGAACCATCGGGGCTTCCACCCATTTTCTTGTAATTGCCTTGACTGCATGAAATAGTGAGTGTAATAGGTGGTTAGCATAATTAACCAATGATGTGAATTCTAGCTAATTTAATACCGCTTAACGAATTCAGGGGAAAGAACATACAAAAAACCAACATGATCCAACAGAATTTCTAATCTTAAATTCATTTTACCACAAAACACTACATCCATCTCAAACAAATTCATATGCTCAGTGACAGATGCCCACAGCGAGGTAAATTAAAAATAAAGGGATGTTCTATTCTATTCCTAGATGCACCCAGCCTGTGGTGAATATAAATGTGTATGGGTTTTTTTATACATCTACTTCAGGGGCTCTCTCATTCTTTTTAATTTCAATCCAATGTATCTCCTTGATCTAGGAATAGAGACATGCACTAGACTAGATAGGTTGGAAATATTATTTTGCCAATTTGAATCTCTCCAAAGATTTAGCATTCATCCAAAATAGAGGACCAAAGGCACTTCAACGTAACCTTCATATTTCATTGCTGAATTAATGCTGAAACAACACCCTAAGTTAAAGGGACTCGATGCCCACTTCATCTCTCAGAGAGGTCATTTATAACAACAGAAACTTAGCATTAATTTCTAGTTACATCAGCCATACTAGTTGAGTTGGTCACACAGGCACAGAGTCAGATTGCTTTGCCACCAAAACCAATACATATATAAACTTTTGAATGATCATACTGATAATTAAATATTACTGAAAGCAGGACTGCTCACAATCCATGTGAATTCTTGAGCAAACAAAAACAATGTGACAAACGCTAAGTTAACCCTGGTGCTCACTGGGCAGGTTGTACTAAGCCTGAAGATGAAGCCTAACTTGTTGCACAGGCATTAACATCATTAAAAAGATGTATAATATATTCAAATCTGGCGGCTCCTTGTAACTAAGCACCCTTGCCCAATTCCACCAGAATTGATTGTAGCCTATCGGGCTTGGATAGGTGCAGCAGGGTGTTCAGCCCACGATTTATTGCACGTGTACACAAACTGATACAACATTTCAAACTAAAGGAAGTATATTGCAATGAAATGTCATACCATTCTCTGCCTCTTCTCCAAACGCTGTTTCTCAGCATTTGCCTTTTCGTACTGTCCATTCTCCAAATGACGCTGGTCAGGCCTGAGTCTGGAATCCGTAGGTGGAAGCTTCTCCTTAATCCATGATCAAACACCCCGAATCAGACTAAACTATAAAGATCAATTAGAGGTACATAAGGGAAATGTAGATTCATATGAACTAATGGATTGAGCACATCCCCTCTACCTGCAATCCTGGAGTTAACTCATTTAGTGTAATTGCAAATGAAGACATGTTGTATCTAGTGAGAGTAGGAGGTGGCTTGTTGCACTTCCACAATAAAGAAGCATCACTATAATTCTTTAGCTTCCTGGTCACCTCCCCATCTACATAGTATATGGCCTCGTCCCATTTCCCAACTATCGTGGCAACTTTTCTCCCGATGACATCTTCAACAAATCCATGGACCTAACAAATTGCAGATACTCATCATTAAACACATGATATACTACCTTAGGTCATGATTTATCAAGATAAGCTTAGAAAACTCAGAAAGCATGCAAACAAAAAGGAGTTGTTAGAAAATCAACACAATTAAGAAAGCAGAAATGACAATGATGTTAAAACTATCAATAAAATTTCCAAGGAAAACACTCAAGTTCAGGTTCACATTCAATGCCCACTTCAAACCTGGTGAGGAGTTCGGTCAAGAATAGATGGCTCTTTGAACTTCACTTTGCATGAATATTGGCAGTTACCATGAATATTCATGACACCGTGATGATCACAGTAAACTTTTCCAATGATAAGATTGTTGATGCTAGTTGTTACCTAAGAACATAGGAAAAAATCCCAGCTGTATCAGACAAGCAAAAGATTTAGCTAGACAGCTACAAAACCAAAACACCAATTAACAACAATAGAGAAATTTAATCTCAGCAACCGAATATTAAAAGGCATGCACACCTTATTCCACTGAAAAATCTCGCCATCATCGAACTCAAGGGTGAGTACTCCCACAGGATCAAGCTGAATCGATTGTCCCCAAAATTTTGTCCTTAAATTGCTGTCGGCCCAGAATTTCCAACCTCTTCCTTCACAATGGCAAGCAATGAGAGTAGGGTGGTGGCTAACCTGGAGCAATATAAGGCATTAGCACCAACAAACCAGGTTCCAAAAAAAGAAACAGAAAAACTTAAGGAAACAAGAGAGGCCATGGTTTTTGTATCCTGTTTATCTGAATCCAACTTCAAGGTTATATGACATTCCTACGAAAAGTGTGAATCATGCATTGGCACTCCATATTGACAATTTAGGAAGCCTCATTAAAGAGAGTATAAGTAGCATTTGAAATGCCTTCTCCACTTGCTTCTTTAATACTGCTCTTAGTTCATGTTTCGAGATGTAACCATCATAATTGTAACCATCTACATATAAAGACTGCCTCTCCAGCCCCCAGCTGATTCTACCATACAGGCCTATGATGGACAATAACTTCCCCCCTTAAAAAAATATAATCTCGAAATTCTTGAAACACAAAATTGCCAAATGAATAAACAGGACTGGAATCTCGGACACCAACACAATTACCTAGCAAACCCAAATGTTACAGGCATTGACACAAATTAATAGTTATGTGGGTTTTACAGTAAAATAGACCAAAGGATAGTGGCAATCAAAGACATGAATTGACACGAATATCTAACCCGATTATGGCACATGAAAACTAATTGCCAGGGGTTCATTTCTTTTTCCTATAAGTCTCCCTTAGCTACTGACCTTCTCAGAAAAGAAGCGAACTCCTTTCTCAGGATAGTCGGCTTCATAAGTTTCCCCCAGTAAAGGGTTGAAGGGTTTGCAATGCCGCCCTTTAGATGAAGCATACCCAGAAACAGCAAAAGCTGCAACATTCAGAATCCTAAGGAGACTGTTACCCTGCAAACACGATACAAGACCAAGAATGAAGTGTTAAAAAAATAAGCGAGCATGTATTATATCATGATCCTCCCAAATCGTGCATCAATAGAGCAACAAAGAGACAAATATTTGGGAGGAAACAGACAAGTGGAATCAATTCAAACTTATAAGCACAAAATGGTTGGTTAATCTACTACATGACAATTAGTCATTACTTCATAAAAGATGTTCCAATGAAACTGTCCTAAAGGTCAGATGAGGAAAAGAAAACCCTTGAATCGCAACCATAATGTGCATCTGCTACTGTAGTGTTAGCAGTAAGTACTCCTAATAGTTCATTGTCAATGTGCAAAGAGATGGCTGAAAACAAGTCATCTTCACTCTTACCGCTTTTCCATGCTCGTATGCTTGATCCAAAAGATTTGAATACTCGAAGTCCTCAAAGCATTTCTGTAGGGATGAAATCGGCTCATTGAAATAAACAGGTAGACAAACTCGGGTAAGGTCTTTCCCCACATTGTCTTTGATCAGTGACCATAGACTGACTCCTTTCTCTTTCTCTACTGGATCAGGCAGCTTCTTCCGTCTACCAGAAGAAGATATTTCAGCATCACAAACTTTTTCCTCCGTATGCATTTCCTTCACATTGCCATGCTGACTTTCAATGCCGTTGCATCCATTACCTGCATGTGTAGTTTTCCTTACCACCCCACTGGTAACAGATGGTTCAGTAAAATACTCTTCTGTATCAAAATACGATGCGTCATCTTCATCTGAAACCTCCTCAGCTTCTTGTTTCTCAATGTCGTCAGATGATGCAGTAGTGCTGCATTCTGGAAGCAAGATTAGTGAAGACAAAACTCTAGGTCAATTGCATGATCTAAGTTTCATATGGTACGTTCAATCAATTCATACATGCAATCAATTCATACATGCAGAAAACTCCAACTACAACATGTGCAATCTGTGAGTTCAAATTCCAAGCAATCCAAAGCACAAAGGCATGAATACTGAACACTTCTCTTCAGAATTAATATATCAAAGATGATCCCTTCGAAAACAGGATGCCATTACGAAGACGACATCACAACAACCACCACCACTATGACCAATAGAAGCGAGCAATCTGATGTGGAGAATACATAACAGAAAATATCATATCCTAATTAAGAAGGGTTATGGATGGCACGTACCACAATACTTTCCACGGCCTATACTGGAAAACCCATGTTTTGGCAACACATAATCGGCATCATTAATCCCAGAGGCTTCAGCTTCTAAATTAGCTGCCTGCACATCAGAAGGTCATCGTACATGGTCTCAGCTTCTAGTCTAGACCAGGACAAATAATGGCCAATTTTCAAATCAAACTAGGATACAACAGAGAGAACAAAGAGGACTGAAAAGAGAATATGAGAATCAAGACCATTTACATATGGAACTATTAACATGTTCTAGTTCCCTATTCACTTAACTACAAATGTTCTAGTTCCCCATTCACTTAACTAGACAAAGCAAGGATGTTTACAGCAGTGCAAAGTTGGATGTAGCACAACTACCAAAATACGAGAATCTATGTTATGAAGACACCAATAGATGAAGACCATAAAAGAAACAACGAAAACATGCAGCATAATGCGATTAAGTTAACTCACCTCAAGTTGTCTGAGTGTGTCAAGCAAATTCGATCGTTCTTCACAAAGCAATTGAAGTTGTCCTTGTACCTCAGAAAACTCGGATAGCATGATCTGTTCACAATCCTTCACAGCATTTTCGCAGAGCCCCTCTTGAATTAAGCGCTTTCTCAGTTCATCAGTTGATATAGACAGATCATTTGGTACCAGAGAGAAGTCATCTTTAAGCGATCTGGACGGAAAGAGGGTTCGGGTCGAGATCAAGGCTTGTATCCAAGCCACCCGGTCTCTCTTAGAATCAGTTCTTAAATGGAGGGTTTTTGTTGCTGTAAATATGTAGAAACGCCGGTCATCGGACTTGCTTTCTCTAAATGACGAGATCTACAGAAGAAAGTGAATGACGAGATTGCTTAATGTTTGTGCAACAGGAGAGACTTGAATTTCCATTGGTCAATAGGAAGTAATGAACTCACATGCCAAGTAAAAAATTACAGGAACTTCCATTTTAGCAAATGAGAAGGAACTCACATGCGAAAGTTTAGCAGTAGTGGGCAACATTATCAGAATAAAACGTGGTCAAATCATGTCACGTTGCATTTTAAGTGCAAAAAATTGCTTTCAGCAATATAGAGGAGACCAATCACCTGCGCAGCTCCAATCCGTAAGCAAATCGAGATTCGAGGGTAAGGTTCAACTTTACTTCTTGGAAACAAACTCCGGCGGATCAAGGCTTAAAACCTAGTTCGACGGAGAGACGCTCGAGGGAGAGAACTTAATTCCTCACTTGAGGACATTCAAGGCCCCAAAAAACAAAAAGCTCGCAGCTTTCCAGGTTCTCGCAGTATGGAAGAATAAGAATTGGTTGCTACTTGAGCAAGCTCAAGGACCGATTGCGGTTGTGGCGAGGTGGGGAAAGAATGTTCCGGCGGAGCTCCGAAGAAAAGAAACAATCTATGTTTGCTTAAACCAAAGTGGTCGCTTAAAATCGAAATCTTGAGGATGGACACGAGGGCCAACTACTGGTCCCGATCCTAGATCGAGACCCCAGCCCCCACGTTCTCTCTTTTACAGAGGGTTTTCGTAGGAAAAACAAACCGAAGTTTCTCAGAGAAGAAAAGTTTTATTTAGTCAAAGACGACAAGCGCCTCGACCAAGACCACCCCAGATACAGAGATCCCCCTTCAAAGGATAGTAAAAGACGAGGCGAACCTTTAAGATAATTGCGGTGCCAGTGTTTTTCCTCACCAGAAAGAGATGGGCTGCTTCTTCATTTTTTTCAAACAACGCAAGGAGACCTAGACCTCAGCGAAAAAATAATATGTCCGACTTCGAGAAGAACCTGACAAAAACATGAAAGTAACAGCCCCATCTACGCGCATTCATCAACCCCAACAAACTATTTTTAAGGAGACACCACAACAAAAGAAGTGGAACCAGTAGTAGCGTCACTCGGCCAATCGACACCGAACTCGGCGGAGTCCACAGGCTATGGGCAACGAAAACAAAAGGGAAAATCCCGAGCTGGAACGAGTTGACAAGCGGAAGTGACGGAACAAGAGACCAGATTTCTGAGCGCGTGAAGAGATCAGGCAAGGATTTGAAAGATCGTGCGGTAAATTGAAGAAGTTTCCAAAGTTAAAATCCCGATCCCCTCATCTTTTTTTCCCTTCCTTCTGCGAATGATGTGACCACAGGGTTAAACCTCGACCCACAAGAAAAAACCTACAAAAAAACCTGAGCTGCCCCTATCTACACCACCTGCTGATGTGACCCACTAGGAATTAACACCCAGTTAAAACTGTGAAAAAAAAAAGGAACGAGCTTTAAAAGGTACGTTTAAAGAGGAAAATAAAGCTGAAACGAAATCCGTGCCCGGGTGGGAAAAGAGGGAAAGATTAGTAGTGACCACCGGGCAATAGGATGTTCTGTCCCAGATATCGAAGCAGGCTTCCATCCAGACAATGGGGAGGGACGAAATCCTTTTTTCGCAGAGAGAACAAATTTGGAAAAAGGATCAGGTGAATTTCGAGAACCAAAGATGTTTCCTATATAAAGGTAATTCGATCGTTGGCCACTCGGGAGGAAAAGGCAAATCCCTGTGATGTCACGCCAAAATGTGTTATAAAAAGGGGTCGAAACCGCAGGAGAAAAACATCAGAGAACAGAGGAGCGATGATGTTCGGAAGTTCAGCACCTTGGCGACCAACAAATCGCAGGTGGGGTTCGCATTTTGTAAGACGATTTGATTCGGTGAATGATACGATGCAGGTTCGATATTTTTAGGAGGATGATTGAGAAAAAAATATTTTTTTAATTGTACATTGACGAAAATCGAGCGGAAATTAAAAAGATGTGGACAAAGAAGAAGACCAAGCGAAAATCGCAGACGAATTCTATGCACGCGAGCAACGACGAAAGTGCCATGTGAACGCGCATTATCTCGATCGTACCTTAAGCTGTACAATGCCGACGGTCTTCTGGTGCTTCCGCCTGCAACTCCGGCCATCGGTCCTCGAGGGCTTGTCGGCCGGGATGCCTCCGATCAGCCTGACGTCGTCCTCCGGCGGCAGCAGGTTCATGCTGTCCGTCCGCCGGATTTTCGAGTACGACAACACCCCGCTCCGC
Organism: Corymbia calophylla; assembly: GCA_014182845.1. Lineage (NCBI taxonomy): Eukaryota > Viridiplantae > Streptophyta > Magnoliopsida > Myrtales > Myrtaceae > Corymbia > Corymbia calophylla. The sequence goes on from CM024696.1 coordinate 23,253,742, forward strand.
AGCAGGAACCACCGCGATCTCCACCCCTTGCCGAAATTCGTCCACTTGTACAGCACCCCGGCGACGATCGGCTCAGATCCCGGCGGGGGGCGGCCATCGGATCCGCCGGGGAGGGCGGCTAGGGAGCCTGCCGGCATGCTCCGCGCGCGGGCCAGCGGCACGTCCGGCGAGGCCCCTCGGTCGCCGCCGCCTCCCCCGACGCCGCCGCTCTCGAGGGAGATGCAGCAGAGGGGGTGCAGTTCCTTGACTCGCATTGCCGATCCGCGCGCGATTCCGGTCCTACGCGCGGCTTCTCATTGACCGGGAATGCAACCACCCGGGCCGGTGCAGGGAGGCCGGGGGAGATGAACCGGCGGCGGTTCCCGGGCGCCGATTCGAGCGCGCGGGTGGAGAGAGAGAGAGAGAGCTCTGGTGCTGTGGACTGCGATGGAGTCTTGCTTGGGGGGTTGCTGCTGATGCTGCAGCAGAGAGAGAGAGAGAGAGAGAGAGAGGGGGGGAGGGAGGGAGGGAGGCGTTTCGAGTAAATAAATAGGGGGGGTTCTGTTCTTGCTTGATTAGTCAGTAAAGTGTGGAGTTTAATGCTTATGTCCTTGGAAAATACTGGCTAAATCCATTTTACCCAAAAAAATCGCCTCAATTTTAGAATTTTCAATACTTTTTTTTTCTCGTATCATGCATAATCGATATTTCAAAATACTTGAAAAGAAAAAATTATTAGTTACGCTTAATGAGTATTCTAAAGACGTCGATCGATGAATTTATAGGATTTGCTTTTGCGGCAAGAATTTGCGTACATTTTGATTTTTTTTTTTGTATAGATTGAGAAAATATTTGTGGGCCTTAGGCTTCATTTATTTTGTGAGAATTTTACATCGCTTAAAAATTTTGCTGATAAAAAATACTTTCATTATTAATAATAATATTTCGTGAATTATGGAAATATTAATTATTCATTCGTTTTTTATAAGTGATATAAATAATCATTTTTAGGAAAATACTTTCCATATCATTTTTTTCGCAAAACAAATGTGAAAACATTCATGAAAATGATCGCTTATGTTGTCCGAAATAATTAGCTAATGGAAATTATTTTCATCATTGACATCATATGTTTAGACATTTATGTGGACAACCACCTAATCTTCTATTGTCCACAAGCTGCCAAAAATATAACGTCTAGCTTGAAATATCTTGCCACGGTTTAGTGACGGATTTTATATATTTTATGTTCAATAACCTTTAATCGAATTTCAGATTTTCAATCTTCAATTGCCTGTTTAATTACGTAATCGCTACGTGAATTCTTTTCAAGTTGTGGTCAAAAAAAAAAAAACTTCAATAAAAGAAAGTCCAATGTGGGAATTATTGATGACCAATTATTTTATCGAATTTGACTTTAAGTCAAAAGTAAATGGATAAAATTCGAATTGTAAAATCCAAACTACTAGAACAATTCGCACATAATAGATTGGAAATAAATAAGGAAATTGCATCAAACTTTAAATAAATCAGAATATGTGAGTTATGTTCCTGGCTTGCTTGATGACAAAAGTTGACTGTTAAAATGCTAATGGAGATGACTGAAATGAATAGAAAAGGTAAAAAGCTTACAAAATACGAATGGAAAACTTTTATTATTTAAGGCAAGTATCGGAATTAATAAATTTGATCTAACTCCAATTTCAAATTTAAATTTTAGATAAAATCTAATCTAAGGTTATTTGTTTTAGAAAATAAATGATTTGAAAAATATTTTTCTTGAAAGTGATTAATTATATCACTTGAAATAATCGGTTAATTGAAAATATGTTTATCATTAATAGCGAATTATATTTAAATATATTTCATGAACTATGAAAATAATTTTCCTTCATCCATTTTTTTTAGCAATATAAGCAATCATTTTTAGAGAAATATTTTTCAAATCATTCATTTTCTATAGAACAAACGGAGTTTAAATTTTGATCCGTAACGAATGATCTTCCTATCCTCAAAACTTGATGTGCTCCATCGTTGTTATTGCCTCGATTGCTTGTGTATTTGCTGATTGATTGGCTGTTAAATGTGTGTTGTTTTACTGTATATCTTCACTTTGATTCCTTCTCTAAAGTTAATGAGTCATATTGTCATGTGCCGTGAATCTTGCACAAAAATCTCTAACCACCTTCACTTGGGCACTACTCCAAAGACAACTGCTCTCGATTTGTTAGCGGCAGATTTCCCTAGCTATTGAATTCTCCTCGATTCAATCTTCAACTTCCGAGAACACTTCAAGTCAATGGACCCCAACAACATGTCGTGCACAACACCAAAACTTTGCCTATTGAAAACTCACGATGCACAAGCTCATCCGGCATTCCATCAATAGGTCTTGCGAGTCAATTGCACTATTACAGCCACCATAGTTGACGAGTTTGCTTAGTCCTTTATGTGGCGTCGACATTACTATAGCATTGAAGAAAATATAAATATGAATCGAGTTTTTGCTTCGAACTTAAGTTATTTGTTCAAACCACTCAATTGAAATCTCAATTTTCAAGCCGGTTTGTGAATTTTTATGGAAATTGGATTCACTAACCTACCCAAAAACACACCTAGTTCTAGTGGTAGCATTGAACTAGTCATTTTGATCTTTTTTCCCCATAATTTTAATAATTCATTCAAATTTTTAAAAATCACGAAAAAATTATGTGTGAATCTATGTATCACTATTTTTTTAAATTTTTAAATTTTCGTGAGTTTTGAATTGAAAAAAATTATCAGAATGCATGGGTGGCAAAATTCGAGTTAAATAAAACGTAAAATTCAATTGGAAGAGACGGGTCAAGTCAAATTATTTGGGGGGCACTGCGCCTGCCCACACCATCGTATATTAGATAATTACGAACGGAACTGCTTGCATGATCAGGCATCAAAAAATAAAATAGCAATAGTGAAATAATAATAATAATAATAATTCTCATTTTATTTATTCGGATGGAATGAGAGAAATTCAGGGAGATCTGGTAACAAGGATTGCGACTTAACAGTAAGATTATGTTGTCAGATCCTAACAACTAAACGACTTCGATTGCCTTTAATGATAACGTAATTATCACCCGACGAATTCTCTTATATTTCAAATCGAAATTTAAAAGTCTCTGTCTTACAATCATTCAAATTCTTTTGCTTTTGACCCCAAAATTTTTTTTCTTCTGCTTAAAAAGATTTTAAATGTTTAAATATATGTTTATTTAGAATTCAATATCCCCCTTGTTGGCATAAAATGAATAATTTAAAAAATATTTTTCAAAAAATAATTACTTATATTGCTAATAAAATACCAATGAATGAATAACAACTTTCATCAATCACGAAAATGTTTAAACATAACTATTATCGATAATGAAAACTTTCTTGATTGACTAACTATAAGGGAAATCATATTAAAAATATATTTTTTCAAAATTATTTACTTTTCATGAAACAAATGAAGCATTGATTGCTTTGTGCGCACACACTATATTATTGATTTCATTGCACATTTATTAATTTCGGTATTCTTTCGCACGCGTTCAATGGGTGCGAAAAGTTGGGTGCGAAAAGTTGGGTACGAAAATGCTTCTCCATCGACAGATTGTCAAAAGCTCTGCATAGTCAAAGAAGGTTTTGGCTGTAACGTAAGAATCAAGCTCTTGTCGGTGATAAAAGAGAAGGACATGTCCATAAAAAGTTATTAATTTGATGGCGTTGCCTTAACTAACCCATTTTGTTCAATCATGTCATTTAATTGCAGCCAATTTAATCCCCTTTTGTTTCCATTTTATTCTTAAGAAAGTCCAACGATCTTGTCGATGTTAAAAAATTCAAATAATTTGCCTATAGGATGGCAAATCCGTAAAAATCAAAGAATTACTATTTAAGAACTCAAATCATGAATATGCGACAGGCTTTCTAATCATTAATCTTCTACCTTCCTAATTATTTTGCTAAAACATCACTATCAGGATTAAGAATATCACCCACTACATACGTTAAGGTGAAATGAAAAGATAAAAAAATATTTTTTAACCCATAATTCTAAAAAGGCACACCATCATGTAATATTCAATGAAGAAAATGATATCATAATTTCTCAATTTCAAATTGGGGAAAAAAACAATCAACCCATGATTCTAATAGGGCTACGTCAACAAAATGCAATTCATACTCACCATCTTATTTAATAAAAAATGTTCTGTTGGAATATTCGTCGAAATAGAAACTTCAAGTTAGAAATGGTAATAGTGTGAATACATTAATTAAAAAGTGCAATTAGGGAAATGGTCAAAACTTCATAATATCCTCCCAAGGCAGGGCAGCCTTTTGACTATTCAAATCCTCCTCATATATTATAATATCATAGGAATTATGTAAAAAAAAAAAAAAAGTGAATGAGTGCCCCATTCACACACCATTCATCTTAATATATCCATATTCTTGTTAACGAGTGCCCCATGAACATCCATCAATCAGCTATATGAAGAAAATATGCAATTTCCCGAAAACGCAATGCTTTACCCATTCTTATGTTTATTCGGTCATTTGCCAATCAAAAATCCCTCATTCAATAAGTAAGAAGACCTAGTAAAAAGTTACACATGACTTTTCTATCGAATTTAAACTATTGCTTAAGTTTAAGAAAAAATGATGACAACAATTACATGTTAACCTATATATTATAGGTGTTCACCGTTAAATGAAAACAAAACGTGGGCCATAGTATAAAAGGTAGAAATTCAATAATTATAATTATAAAAAAAAGCCATTTTATATAGATCCGCCACCCTAAGAGAGGCTGCTCCGATTGAGCTTGGCTTTTGGGTGAGGTCCCCTCCTCTAGTATACTTGGTTATTATTCCAAGTCACGCCTATGATCTTCTGCTTAGGCTACGCGCCAAGCCTCGGGCAAATTTCACTTTCAAAAAGATAAAACCCTTATCCCATCTCGCTTGTTGATGTGATTTTAACATGCGACGCACCAATATTATATCAAAATTATGTTCCATCTCAAATTTATGTCAAGCGCAGGGCTCCGATTTTAACTTGGCTTTTGGGTGAGGTCCCCTCCTCTAGTATACTTGGTTATTATTCCAAGTCACGCCTATGGTCTTCTGCTTAGGCTATGCACCAAGCCTCGGGCAAATTTCACTTTCAAAAAGATAAAACCTTTATCCCATCTCGCTTGTTGATGTGATTTTAACATGCGACGCACCAATATCGTATCAAAATTATGTTCCATCTCAAATTTATGTCAAGCGCGGGGCTCCCTATTCATCAATTCGCATGTAGTTTTCAGTTCGCTCCGCGTCCATGTCACGCGCCTAAGTTCATGGACACACATGAGAGTGCATTTCTTATCCATTAAGCGAAAGTTGATGTGTTTCCTTACATAATTTTCAATCTTTTGCAGTAATAACAAAGAGATATTCTTGCCAATTTTTTTAGTCACAACATTAATGAAATAGGTTCCTTTTCAATCAGTGAAAAAAGGATGGGAAGGGATGATTAGGTTGGCGGCCCTCCTTGGACGGTGCTAGTGAGAATAGATGCTAAGTAATCTTACACCATGGCATAATCAAACTTACGCCGTAAACGAATCAAGGCTTATTGAGAACAGGGAGAGATCAAGGGATTTGAACCTATAACTAGGGGGTCTCAAACCATTTGGGAGTATGCTATGCCATTAGGCTTATCATGACGGGGTGTTGATTAACAAATTAGGGTGGATGAAACTACATGTAGACACGATGCGGCAAAATGTAGAGATAGTGTTGGATAGTAAATATAAAGAAGATTACTGTTTGGATATATAAATCTTTTTTTGCCCAAACTATTTGGACCCATTACTCTTATTGATGTGGGTAAGTAACGCTAAGAATACTAAAATCGATCAGAAACTAATTTATGAAAAAAGGGCATATATCTTAGATGGATATATAAATCTTTAAATCCTATTTAAGCATTCGACAATAGCCCCTCTTATTACTTCTCAAACTTACCTACAGATTAACTTTTCGTTATCTGTAAAAGTGAAAAGGGCAGTAGCGTGACAATTTGAAGAAACCGGGAGCGATAAACTAAAAAGACCAAAATGCGGATGCTGTTGGAACAGCAGGCAAGCTGTTCCAGATGGAAATGCATAGAAAACTATGCTTTGCTCAGGGCCTATTTGAAAAGCTTTTTTTTTAATTATTACTTTGGCCCCGAACTATAAAATGAATAATACATTTTGAAACCTTGAGAAATATTTGAAACATCAATATTTGTATATTGAATATGTAAGTGTCGCAAACTGGAACTTTCACGAATATTTGGCAGGAAAGTTTTACTGTTGATGAAATAAAGCCCTATATTTTATATGATTTATTCCCAATGCGGGCTTCTCATATGGAAGACATGCATGAAGGAGTAATTCCTCTCTCTCTCTATACACCAAACGTCAGATGCACATGAGTAAGCAATCAAACGTAGTTTTCAAGGGAAAAAAGGCCTAGAGAGCATGCCATGGATGTCAGAGAAAGCAGTGCACGACAATCGATGTGGGTTCAAAAATTGCTACTATATGGCCACTGCTTAATGTTCATATTCGTACAAAGATAGACTTTGTTGAATGGTCGCCGTATAATGTTTATATCACGCAACATGCCAATGCAATATCATTTATCTAAATGAATATCTGCCAGTCATTCTCGATACATCACTCGTCTAAAGGCGAATCCTTGATCGGAGCCATCCATTGACACGTCGCCAACACTCATCGGAAAACAAATGGGAATATTCCGAAGTGACCAAAGCTGATCTCACCCACTTGTGATGCATGTGTTAGGCTCGCGGTTCCATTGTACACGCTTGCCATTTTTTTCCCTCCTTTGCTCTAATCTATGGAAAAGCTTCCCTTTTCTCTTCTCGAGGTCGCACCATTCTCTTCTCTCTTCTCTCATTATCTTTCACATGCCCCACTCCATCTTTTGATTATTCCCTAGATACTATGTAACTCTCTATATTCATACCCAAACTTTACCCTAATCCTATCGCTGTTATCCTTTTTCCCAACACGATCACGTTCGAGCAATTCGCGGATGTAACTATCCCGACCATTTCCTATCGAAATAATTCAGCTCATCTGCACGATAATTGAAGCGAAACCCTTAACAGCAAAGGCTACGGTATGTATGGTTATGTAGGGTTTCTGTTAAATTTCACGCAAATTATTGTACTAGGGATTTGAATGATAGGAGGCATGGAGAGTCGTAAATTATTGGCTCCACCTTCCATCTAACTTCGAGAGAAAATGATTAGAAAGTGAGAGGGCTCGTACTGGGGAAGCCACTCACCGTGACCCCCACGGTACCTTAGCAGGGACACCGAGAGGATTGGCAGGGGAAAAACACTTCCAAAAAAGTAATAAAAAAAAGGGGCAAAAACTAGGGTTATACAAAAGAAAAGCTGGCTATAAACTATCAAACTACACTTTTAAGATAAAAAAAATGACACGTAACTAAAGAGCATGTCTATTTTTTTAAAAATAATTGCTTGTATTACTTATAAAAATAAATGAATAAAAAAGAAATTTCATTTTTCAATAAAATGTTTACGCATAGATTGTTATCGATAACAAAAACTTCTTTTTTATATTCACTAATTATTTCGAACAATGTAGATGACTATTTTAAGAAAATAATTTCAAAATTTTTTTGTGAAAGACAAAGCTAATGCCAAATAAGGAAAGTCCAACTTCCAGAAGGCAGCAAAAGGGGAGTCTTAGTTCTCCCCCGTATGTTCTTGCAAACGAGGCATTATCATTACAGAAAGGCGATTTTACAAATGCATGGTTTTAGATAAAGAGGAGAATACAGATGCGAAGAGGCATTACTTTGGCGTAACAAGGATCAAATCGGAATCGCAAACTCCAAAATATAATGGTGTCAGGGCTTTGCGAGACAGGAATTATCTGGGGGTTTATCTCTTTCCCATGTGGTGGTACCATTAAGATTTGTGTCTTGAAAAAAAAAAAAAAAAAAAAACTTCCGCATCTCCATTCCAACTCGACCCCACCAATGCATGGGGAGCAGGGCACTGCCCCGTATCACGAGTCTCCTCCGGGCTTCATTCTCTAAAAGGCAAAAAGAAAGAAAGAAAGAGAGAAGAGAGTACCTTGCTTTGAGGGCACATTATCGAATATCTGCTCCCTCTATGTTTCATTATTTTTTAATACCTTCTTCTCCAAATTTTCTCTGTTTAAGATTAATTATAATGTGTGTGTTGTTTTCATTCTTTCTGAGAAGATCCGCAAATGGAAGTATTGCTGAATAAATGGATCCTTGGAGGACTAGGATGGTGGACATCCACGTGATCATGTGAAGGGGGAGAGAGAAGGATGCCTTGAGTAAAGGGGCTTTTCTTTTTATATCCCGTTTGATGAAATTGAGAAATGAGTGGTGAAAGAAAATAATTCAAGCGTCCACTTTATATGTGCTGAAAAATATTATTAACAAGCGACTTGATGGTAATTGAAAATCGATTGTTGGATATTATTATTGGTTGTTAATCGAACTAAATTGTCTTTTTCAATGAAACTTAATTTTCACATACTTTAAATGTTGTAAGTCTCAAAGATCATAAATAAAGGAATAAACTAAACCTCGCGATAGTTATTGTCACATCATTCAATAAATGAGATTTATTAATGTCGATGTGAAATTAAGTTAGCTTTTTCTTCATTTTTGGCGGAGGGTGTCAAGTCAAGGCACTTCTTGCTAAAGCGGAGCTTTGCACTCAGATCCTGATTATCCATGTTAGCAATATTTAATTAAAACGCATGATGCAATTTAATATATTACGAGCGTCCAACTGGAGCGGAAGATTTGAAAAAGAAAAGAAAAGAGAAAGTTATGGTACTTTTACATGTGCATTCAGCAGGGACATCGCCGCTAATGGATGCTGCATGCTCAAGCAAAGCACGCACGATGAAACTTTAGTTTGGTCTTAGTGGATTGCTTTCCTCGGAATCTCTCTCTTCTTTACTCCTTTTTTTCTTTTTTTAGCACAAGGGAACTTACTGTTATCTTCCATTCTTTTTCGGGCATACATACAAAAGAATCGAGGATGTTTCTTGAGTTACTCTTTTCATAAATATTTAGTTTTTTAAATTCGTGCGGTCCAGACGGACCCAAAATTTCGATAAGAAAAAGGTTCTTTTAATCTCTCGTGAAAGTGAAATGTTTCCTGCCCTTTTTGACTAATATTTCCCTCATTGATTGACTTCAAAGAGTCTTGCCTTTCCCTCGGACGTGAAACTTCCTTGTCAAGGTGAAAGTGCATGGAGAAAACTACAGCCCATATAAAAAATAGAAAAGACGAAAGGTAGATCGCATCTTTAGGGATTCGTTTAGCCGCTTGACCGTCAAGTGAAGCAAATTTTCTATCATCCTATATCGCACTCGATTAGTCATTTCCCATCGTGTACTCTCTCTCTCTCTCTCTCTCTCTCTCTCTATCTCGAGTCTCTTACTGCGCGCGTACGAGATTTTCGGACGGAAAATTCTCTAGTCCCATACGGTGCTCCTACCGATGCGAACGCACCAGCCTTAAGAGCAGGTGTTTTCATGTGTTGGCCTAGCCAAACTCTAGATTTTCTCAAGAAGTTGGTTCTGCTCTTCGTCTCCTCAAGTTCTTGGAAATGTGTATAGTGGGGGACAGATTCAGAGAGCATCATGTCACATTTTCACCAGGAAACTTACAGTATAATATAGATATATATATATTTTTAGGTCCTTTGCAGAAAAGTGGGGACAAAATTCAGAATAATAAATAATATACTTGAATGGCCATTGATAGTTTCATCCCTTTCCCATGCATTTGTGAGTGTGTTGTATATTTTAATTGAGCGAGCTCCTCCCCAACGGCAACAAGTAGACTCTCTTAGAGATTGATCCAATGAGTTGGTCCACACTCGATATGTGAATTCGAATCATTACACTTGCACATTCTCTTGAAACCAATATTTGGAGCATAGATTCATGCATTTCTAATAATTATCCGACGCGAACATAATGAAAAAACTGTCACACTTGATGAAGATTAGTCGAGTGCTCAAAAAGTCCTGAACACCCTATTAATATATGTAAGAAAAAAGTACGATTTCTACATTCTTTTAAAGTTTTTGTGGTGACATGGTGCTTTTGCATTCTATCCTATTTTAGACTTAGACTGTGCAAATTATATTGACCGGATATATCAGATATAATTAGAAATTCAAATTGTTAGCACCAAAAGTTGTTGCTAACTTTGTCAATAAATACAGACAAGGAATTCTATAAGCCCACTTACACATATCTAGTCCTCTTTTACGTTAAAATTGCTTATAAAAAAAAATGGAATTGGATAAGGAATCTAAATAATTCCAACTACATTGTATGCATGCTCCCATATATTTAACAACTAACTGCCTTTTTCTAAATTATGTCTGCTTTTTATTTGTACTTTTATTATTCAATCACGAACAACATCAGACAATGATAAATATAAAAAAATCCACATCTAACGTTATCGGAAGTGATGAAGAGTTTTTAAATAACTATTAAAATTTCAAATAGCTTCATTATTTCCAAACGGGAAAGCCAATATTACATTTTCCAAAATCGAAACAAATCGGTCCTAAAACTTTGATTACCAAAAAGACTTAAATATGTAATTTACGCAGCCTTGCTTTTTAATTATTTTGGACCCCATACACTTTGTGGTATCTCAAATTTCAAAAATTAGATACTGCCATAAAGGAAAATATCAGAATTGGATGTATTGGCCACCACAAGATCTTCTGACTTCTGAGCCTGAGAAAGTAGCTTCGCACGCAGCGGAAAATACAGAAAATTTAACCACAAGAAACTGGAAAATGACCAGCCGAGGAGAAAATGTGCCAAGCACCTAGTGTTAAGCTGGGTAATGATATCGTTGTCAGAAGATACTCCGACATGGGCTGTGATGACTATGGTTGGCATCGATCTGGAAGTAGCTGTAAAACGTGCCTCTAAATCTAATATAGTTACACATATAACATATGTATATATATTTCATGATAGAAAAGAAATGAAGAGCTACAGATATTATTCTGTGGTTGTCTTATCTAATGGATCATCTATGTCTTAGTTTTTCCAATTATTTTATTTTTAGGTCGAATAGTCTACGTCTGAATTTGAACTCTCCTACATCAGACTAACATCAAAAGAGGGAAAAAAGAGAAACCTTGGGAAATCGAACCATGAAAGACACAATAAAAAAAAAGAAAAAGGAGACTGACTATTGAACACAAAATAAATAAAAAACGAAAAAATGATGTTTTTATCTAAGGAAACGATCGAATGGATTTTGTTTTTCAGTAAAAAAAAAGGGTTTATTTTCTTTCAGTTGAAATTACTCAATCAATTACAGATATTGACATTATTTTATATAAAAAAATTAACTTATAAAATAAATATATAACACTTTTTATGCACACCAAAAGTCCCTTTCTCCTCGCTTTTTGACCTAGTAAAGTGGTCGTCATAATAATAATAATTGCTCGGACCTAAGACAATTCTTTAGGACCCTCATTCGAATTCAATTACGACCGAAGACTTGCGAACCCCACGAAATTTTTCGAATTTGAAAGGGCACGGAAGAGAACATCTAAACAGCGAATAACCCCATTGGGGCTTACGTTGACGGTCGGAGAACGGGCGATCAAATCCATGTTTCCCACAAGTACCAAACAATAATGGAAACACTGAAGACACCTCCGATATTTATGTATTAAAGGCTAACAAGGACAATCTCATCGCTTCGAAGGAGCGGATGGCACGAAAAATTTTCCAGTTGGGAAACAGCTCAACCGGAGGGGTACTATCGAAGGGTCCCATGGCTACGCCAATGGCCGGACCAGAAGCTCTCATCAAGATGTCGATTTTATAAATTTTACATCAAATCAAATCACACAATTATGTGTCTCACCAGCACTACATGTGCTTCCCCATTCCCTCCCCCTCACTCCATGTTTGGGATCATCCCATCATGCTTGAATCTCCCATGCAACAATGAAAAGTTAGGGTTTAGATACATCCGTTAGAAGAAGAAAATTTGTTTTCGAATTATTTTTTTTCGATCTTTTGGTGTTTAAATAATTGAAAACTAATCGGGAAAGGTTTTGCATGAACTGAAAAATAAGAAACTTAGATAGGGGGAAAATAACTTCCTTTTTTGATAGAAAGGAAATTGGGAAAATTATCCAAAAATTCTTTAACCTATTATTCTTTTATTAATTCAATTACAAACCTTATAAATTTTTATCAATAAAATCTTGAATCAAATTTTGCCAATTGAATATGTTCGACTAATTTTTGCTAGAAATTGTTGGTGTGAATATCGACCGTCCTCTATGGCACAGCTAACACTAACGTAAGTAATTTTTAATAGTATTTATTTTTCAGTTTTTTTTATTTGTTTCTCTTTCCCTTTTTTTACTTTTTTTCATTTCCTTTTCTTTTGTTTTTTCTTCTTTCCCTTTTTCCTTCCACCAACCTTCGCCGAGCCTCGTCGATGGCCAATAGAGGTTGCTAGCCTTAGGCAAGGGCCGCCCTCACTGGCGTTGACCTTGAGCGAGGGATACTCGGTGCAACAACATGGTCCAATGAGAGCGGGGAGTGGTCATCGAGGCTAGAGGGTCTAGATAAGGAACGGCTCTTGGCAGGCTTCTAGGATGACAAAGGAGGTAGGAATGAACCAAATTATGCACCAAACATGGGAAGAGCGATTCTGGGATATGTGTGTGTGTGTGTGTGTGTGTGTGTGTGAAAAGTTGAAATTAACTCACAAAAGTGCCTTTTAACGTAACGGTAAGCTTTGCTTGGAAACTCCAAAGTTAAGCAAGCCCAAGCTAGAGTATTATCATGATGGCTGACCTTTTTAGAAAGTGCTTGTCTATATGCCAAAGGATAAAACTGTGAGGCTCAATATGGAATAGGTCAAAGCGGACAATACCTCCATAAGTTAATCCCGGGATACCACACTTGGGCTTGGGTTGGTGAGGGTAGCCCTTTGCCAGATCAGGCAAGGGTTTGCCCTCGCTTGAGGCCGGCGACCACCGGTGACCATCGGTAAGGCTCAACAATGGCCGATGGAGGGAAAGAGAGTAAAAAGAAAAGAAAAGAAGAGGAAATGAAAAAAAAAGTAAAGAAGGAAAAAAAAAAAAAGGAAAAATTAATTAAAATAATTGGAAAAATATAAAAATATAATTAAAAATTGTACATATTAGTGCCGACCATGCAATATAGGACAATTGATGTCCAGTTAGCGATTCCCTACTAAAATTGGCAAAATTTGAAGAAGTTTATAGCTTAATTGGCAAAATTGAAAGATTTAAAACGCAATAGATTTATGACTTTTTTGATAATTTTGCAAATTCTTTAAACCACTAAACAAATAAAAACTAACTATATTTCTTGAAAGAAAATGACTTCCATGAAAAAAAAAATCCTTTATTATAGAATTTTCAGTGAAATAAACACACATTTAGTGTAACTTCTAAAATGAGGGTTCAATGCATAAATTGGCGATGGACCCTACGCTCTCCTCTTGCGATTATTCATGGCAACTGACTCAAAAGGCTCCACCAAGCCAAGGCTGCGAAGTGGGAATTGATTGGGGGCTCGATCGTCGCGATAGACATATCTTGTTCAAAGGCAATCAATCGGATCTCTATTTCAAACCTTGCTATCCAAAGGCTCCACAATTGTACCATGGCATAAAAATGTACATGGAAACACAATGACAATCCATACCAATTCGTACTCACGATCGCCCATGATGTCGGTGTCGCCCTCTCTTATGACATAGCGAACACACACGAGGCCGATACCTTGTTTGGCCCCATATCACGTGGGATCGTTTGACATATTGATCCCCTCTCGGAATGGAATTCCATGGAGTGGTTGAGTCGTTCCTTTTCCTTCCAGTAAGCGTCAAGTCATTCTTTTCAGAGTTCGGGGGCCGAAAGAAAAGGAAGCTAAGTCTCGAAGAGCATGGAGCATCTTGGGTCACGGACAGCGACAAGCTGGTGAAGGACTACCCGTGCAACCAATATTGTTGTTCATCAGAGTAGTGACTCGAGGTTGCTAATGCCATTGACTAGCTTGGCTGGAGAATGAGTCGAGATCCACAAAAGCATGTCACGACGAGAACAAAAATTTCCTAGTGCGCATTTTCTCCTCACCGAGCACTGGACACTCTGGCAAAGAAGAGAAGAATTAAGATCGCTCGTTTTCTTTATTTTGACTAGACTTTATTCGCTGAAATTATGCATACCGCCTGCAAAATGCATCTCGACCGCCCTCCACGTTCAAGCCGATGGGTGGCGATCCGCCAATAGAAAGAGTTAAATTCACCCTCGATCGCAAGTTGTAAGGATCTCGATGTGGTAAAGTGAGTACAAATTTACAGGATCATGTTAAGGATTGTCAGTGAGAGACAAAAAAAAAAACAGATAGAGAGAGAGAGAGAGAGAGAAGCTGTTTGACATAGACCCCCAAAGAGTGGAGAATTGGGTCAACAATCTCCATTTCCTCATACAACCAGTAGCTGGTGCCAGAGGCCGGCCCCCACATCGGCAGAGAGAGCCACTTGGGAAAATTATTAATAATAATAATCGGGACCCCACGAGATACATTTCCGGAATAAAAAAAAATGGAGCCAAAATAAGGCTAGAAGTTAAAGCTGTACATAGAGATTTTTATTTTTTTTATAATGCGAGGGGAGAGGAATATGGCATTTCACGATATTTTACGGTCGATTAGGATGAAACGTGGATACGCTGTGGTACTATGGTAAGAAATCTCAACTTACGCGATACCTTTGTGCTATGGCCAGAAAAAGAATATGGTACATTTTCTACGTCAGGTTTGCTCTTTCCTGGCTATTTTTATTGAATTTTTTTTCCTTTAATAATTTCCTCGAGAGAGAGAACTCGCTTCCCAGTCTTGCCTAGCATCTCTTTTCCTCGCTCTCTAGAAGGAGATTCCTGAGCCAAAATAATGCTCAGGAAAAGAAAAGAAAAGAGAAGGACCAGAAGTTGCTACGGTGAGTTGGAGAACTGCACCGAGAACAAACAGTAGTCGAGCAAGGCCATAGCACAAGCATGCATTACATGCGATAGCTGTGTTTATGCAGACATCTGCTGATGCTGCATGCATGGATTAAGGTCTATAGAAATCGTGAATCATGCCGGGGACATTGGTGAAGAACCAAAAGTCAGCAACCAAAAGGGTGGAATATGCTCTAGGGAGGTGCAGACAGATGCTTGGATTATGATTTTCAGAACATTGAAGCTGGTGGGGCAAAGAGAAAACAGCTGAAGCAGAGAGACAGTTCATCTTTTTCCAGACTCCTACCAACTTTTCTCCCCCTCAAAAGCGAAAAAGAAAGAGAAAAAGAAAAAGGGAAATGATCGATTGTCAGTCCCTTTGTTTCTGAATCTAGCTGTCCAGGTTCCTCTGTTCTGTTGCAATCATATGGGGAATTGGTACGCACTAGGGTAAACTCAGAAAGTGAAAATTCAATTTCACTCCTTCAAGGCATTGTGGTCCTGAGCTGCTGACCATGTGGCTTAGGCAGATCATCTCAGCGTCGTCGTGGATCGATTCACAGCCACACACAAACTCCCCACAGTACCAGTTGGACTTCGAACCCATTTAGCCTCACATGCTTGCATTGCATGGCTTATCTTGTTACCACCCCTACGAGCTAACTGAGCGAAAATCGATCCATGAGCTCTGTATTTGCATCCACCTGTGTCAGAATCTAAGCACAAAAGTTCCTCTGACTAGTGCCGTGACGAGAAAAAAAGAGTTGACCGGTCAAGCTTCCAGGTGAATCAGGATCGAGGTCTTCCAAACTCTAAAAGGTCTTAAGGCACCAGGTAGGGGACCATGACCAGAACCAGATGGAGCAACTACAGCTGGAGATGATACCATGCCGGAAATGGCACATGAGACAACTAAAACGAGCAGTAACTTACTCACAGCGCTACTTACCCGAAAACAATGACCATCTTTCCTATTTGTGATGAATTCACAGAATATAGCCGTGACCTGCGATTTGTTAGGCACCGTTTCAAGTAAATGGCACAGCATAATCACTGAGCTAACTTGTTTACAGACCTCAAGGACAACGTGTACCCCAGGATACAATAATCCATGGCGTTAAGCATGATGTAAAGTATTTACTCTTAGCACTGTCGATGATGGACATATATGGCTCAGTCAAACCATGAGATTACCAGCACTTGAGTAAATAGAGTAGGTGCGAAACAGAGTAACATTCTCAAACTCCCTCCATTTCGCGAGCTCCTTCACATGCGCTAAAGCGGCCCTTCTAAGATTCGAAAACAGGGAACCAACTCAAGCAAAGAAAAGCTGGTGTTTGCATATGCAGGCTGTCCCACCATTTTGACAAGCCTCGACACTAATTTCCACAGCCAAAGAACTGAACCTACTCATTGTCCAAGAGCCACTCTGTATCAACAAACGTTGGGGGACCATCCCTAGGAACATAGTGCAAATGAGAACCAGTTCGTGTCCAGGACCCCCACTATAAGTGGATCCCCTTAAGTAGCTAGATGATTGAATTTGACTAATGCTGGTGACAATCGACAAAGAGAACCCTAAGCTTTTGCAAGGAAAAGTTTTCTAAGTTCAAAAGCCTCTCATCTCCTTATCAGCATCATAGTTGGAACAATTAAAGGGAAAGGTAATGATAAGATGGATGCCCACACTTTAGCTAGAAGATATTCCAGTCGCCTCCACCCACCGAGCCCGAAAAATGATTAAGCCTAGCATTGCATACACTGTTCTGGGCTTAGGTGTTAGCTACCCAACAGGTCAATCTCACAAACAGAGGGACTAAAGTCCCTTTTCCTTGGTATGGTTCACATTTTTAATCATCCGTTTCTAGAATGGCTGTAGGAAACAAATAATTGAAAGCAACAACATAGCGAGTTTGTTATGTCCTTTTGACTCCAACAGCAATCAATCAATCAGTGAGCTCCAGCAACAATTATCCTGATGAATCAAACCATTTGAATTTGAAGTTGTTAGGTAAGTTACCAGGCTAACACCTACATGATTAAAGACTCCATTGCTCCAGAAGATGGACTTGACGAAGGGTCATTTTAACATTGAAGATACATCGAGTTGAGACAGCAGCGTGCTTAGCATTCAAATCATGCAATTTCTTCCGACCACCAACAAAAGACGGAAAACAATGAAATAATCTGTTGTTTATTCCATAAACTGCCTTTGCCACGATAATTGGCTTGATTCCATGTTCAACTTGGCGGTTATTCCATAATTCTCAAACGATTTCATGAAATGAATAATCATCTGCAATTGGTGTAATAAAAAGAAACCTTCCAGACAACTTCAAGTAGTGAATAGGTGCAGGATTTAGGTCAAGGGGGCGAGATCAGTTGAGTGGAGCAATTTGAAAAGTTTCTATAAAATTTCCTTAAAAACCTTGTATATAAAAAGAAAAAATTCCCAATATAGATTCTAGCGCACGTCTAGCACCATGAAAGTAGCATCTCGTCCAACAAAGACTGCGAGTTTTCTGCTAGTATAGACAATTTACACATGATTTAGCATTCAAAAGGTTCAGTTAGTCAACGAAAGCAGTAATGATTTAGCACGAGGAGCTAAGGAGTTCTAGGTAAAGAGGCTGCTGGCTAGTAAGAATTCTACCAGCCAAAACTCAAAAAAGCCACCATCATAACATCACCAGCGTGCCCTGTTGAACGTGCTATTGGCCACTTACAAGATCTTTTTCTTTTTCCTTTTTATTTTTTTGACACTTCATTTACAACAACATCGAAGATGGGCGACCAATTCAGACCTCAAAGGCAAAAATTTCAAGAAGCCTTTTGAGTTATCGTTGTAGCTGTTTGCTGTTGACTAGCTGGAAGCCAGTTGTTTTAGAACTGTTCTTACGGGCACTTTTTACTAAAGAAATATCCAGAGGACAAACACGAAACGTGCCATGATTCCGAACTTTTCCCTTTATTGCATATTCTTCTCACTCAAAAGCCAAAAGCTAAGGAAGAACAACTATTCATTTTCTCGACTAGCTTTCGTCGACCTAAGGTGTCAGCTAGTAGGTATTAATATAGCCAGAGATGGAAGTGAAGAACCAAAAGGAGCCCTCCACTACTTGGGCTCAAACTCCAATGGGCCAAACTGAAATTCAGCCCAAAGCTCCAGAATAAGAGGAATCTATTTCATGCGCAAATTGAAACCACTCGAATGCAGAGGATAACAGCAGGGCATAAGTAGCTAATTTTATTTATTTTTGGTCAAAATCTAATATTAACTGCGTCTAAATTATATAAATTGAATACAAAATGTATGACAACTGGATGCCTTTCATGATGTCGTCCAATATTTACAGATCCCGCAGTTAGTGCAATTTGCAAGAACCTTAAGGGAAGACACTCCCTCTCAAAGTCATCTGACAACTCG
This sequence comes from Corymbia calophylla, assembly GCA_014182845.1. NCBI lineage: Eukaryota > Viridiplantae > Streptophyta > Magnoliopsida > Myrtales > Myrtaceae > Corymbia > Corymbia calophylla. The sequence goes on from CM024696.1 coordinate 23,272,302, forward strand.
GTGATGCGTAAAGGGAATAAGTTGAAGAACTTAACATTCCTACTCATGAATAAGTAAATAAACTAAGGTTAAAAGATTTATAAGACAAGTAAGATCAGCCTAAGCTCATGCTGATACCTCTCAGTATGTATTTGCATCCTGAGAGGAAATAAGCTCCAGCGACTTCCATTACTCCATAATGTTTTGTGAAAATGATAGAGCTCAAGATGGCACTTTTTTCTTGCAAAAGAGATGAAGATGGCACACAAAGACTGTGAATATGATTCTACCCCTTTGCATGGACTGATAAATTTGCTTGTATATTAAACAGAGGGAGACTCGTGCAGCTTGTGCAGGATTCTATTTGTAAAGAGCTAACATCGCCCTGCAACTTCAACCCAATTAACTGCAACACACCTGGTGCCGACTATCTGCTTGGCAGTAAATCAATAAGTAATGTCATCCAAGACCCTGTCCAACCATTGACTACCTCTTCCCCCCACAGACTTGGACCAACATTTAACTAAGAGATGGGACAACCAAGAGTGCAGAAAGGGAGTTTAAGAGACCACAATCACCATCAAACTAAGTTAATCCACCAGTGACTTATATCATGATCACCTTTCACTGCAAAGACTAAATTCACGTTCAACCATTCTAGGTGACTGATTAAAAACTACATAAGCTTCATGACTACTTCACAAACCACCATGAGGCCCACTCCTCACTAATCATCGCCTTTGATCAATGAATCAAAAACATCTATTGAGAGAATGAGATGTCGATAGAGAGATTTCAAACAAAAATTAGGAAATTATACATGACAGCTTCATAAGCCAAGCTGTGAAACTTCATAACATGCTCCAATGAATGTAGGGATCAGAGGAACAAGGAAAAATTATTTCTAAGACCAAGATCTTTTGGAAGAGAACTTCAACCAGTAGGTGCAAAGACTGCCCTTCCAATTGTTGACACAATGGGCTTGCACAAAATTTGATTCATTGGAAGAACATAAGCAAAACTTATAACAGGAGACCCATTGTTCAGGTGTTGCAAATGGGCAACAAACCAATAATCCAAAGATTGCCATGCTGCAGCCTAGTATGCAGGAAATTCATGTCTTAAACCTCAGCATAGCCAGCCTGTTAGCAAGACGAAGCTATATAAGAGGGGCCAGCGGATGCCAGCAATACACGGTCGGTAATGTGCACCTCATCTGCATGATCCTAAATGACTACTAGATATATCTATTTATCCGTAGTTCAACATCCCACCTGAACTACTTTACAGCATTTCCTTGTTACTGTAACACGCTGACACACATGTAGCTCTAGTCCAATGTGAGGTTGATACCCACCAAATAAGCGCAACATTTGCAGAAGAACATCATTCTTGGAAAATGACAGGCTCTAATGACATACAATTTCGCAACTTTTCACATTGAAGTGATCTTAATATCGGTAGATTACAGTGATTTCTCTCTCCCTCCCCTATCTGTCAATCATAGTTAACAAAAAGATCAGATAATACAGAAACTTCTTACCTCAAACACTACAACCTCAGGTAAGAATACGCAAGCCAACCTTCGATCACGCCCAAGCACGCTCCAGCCAACACATCGCACACGTAATGCCGTCCGAGCAAAACTCTAGAACCCGCCGTCGCCGCCGCCCAAACAGAAGCAACCAAAACCACGAGCTCCACGAACTTCTGCTCGCTGCCCTCAGCAATCCACCGATCCACGAATCCGCTGGACCTCGATTCCACGACGACCCCTTCCATCGCCTTCGCCGAGAGGTAGACCAATGCGGCGACGAAGCAAACCCTAGAGGCGTGTCCGCTGGGGAAGGAGTAGTGGTCGACGGAGACGGCGACGTTCATGTTCTTGTTGTAGACGGGGCGAGAGCGGCGGAAGATGAGCTTGACGAGGCCAACGAGGGCCAGGTCGAGGAGGAGGCCGAGGATGAGAGGAGCGAGGAGAGGGCGGAGGGAGGGGATCGGGGAGAGGTAGAGGGAGAGGGAGACGGGGAAGAAGAGGCGGAAGTCGGCAGAGAGCTCGAGGAGGAGGAAGAGAGGGCGGGGGAGGAAGTTGTGGCTGTGGAGGAGCCGGGAGAGGGAGGCGTCGGCGGCGGAGAGGCGGCGGAGGAGTGGCGGTGGCGCGGTGGCGACGGTGGTGGGAGGAGGAGGGTCCATGGCCCGGGGGAGGCAGGCGTCGGGGGCGGGGCGGGGCGGGTCGGGTTGGCGGTATAGCAGGAGGGAGGGATGGGATGTGGCAGCTCGCGATTGGACTTCCCCAAATGCTTTCTTTTCCAATCGAAACGGCATATATTGGGACGATTCCAAATATTCGATGCCGAAGTCAAGACGAAACGATTTAAATATTGTTGATAAAAAAAATAAAGGAGTAGTAAAATTATTTAAATTGTCAAATTTTATGAGGATTTATCAAAATGCCTATTTGTTTGGAAAAATAACATGAACAGTTCTTGAATTTTAGTTTAATATGTAATTTCGTCCATGAATTTTTAATTTAGTTAATATAATCTATGAATTTTAGTTAAATATATAATGTGGCTACTGAGCTTTTAATATATTTAATGTAGTTCGTGAACTTTCGATACATACTCAACATAGTCTTGGAATCGTATTAAACATTTGAATAAATTAAAAGTTCAAAGATTACATTGCACATTAAACTAAAATTTAATGATTATATTACATATTATTCAAAGATTTTTGTGTCACTATCCATATATGTTTCTTTGAAAATTAGTCACTCTCTTATAAATTATCGATATTGACCCAACGTTTTGATTGTTCTAACATTACCAAACCTTACATAAAATTACTGGGACTTATTTGAATTCTTGGTGTGATTTATTACACAGCTCAAGTAAAAGTCGTTGACCCGAAAATAATTAGTGACTCGCTTTAAAATAAGAGTTAATGACACGACACGAAAGTCGGTAAAATTAAGAAACACGAATGAGTTACGTTGACCAAAGTTAGTAAAGTTACGTCGGTAATTTACGCCAAGAAAGCTCATGGTTTTCATCAGATTTGCCGCGGGCCTAGTCCTCTGATGAACCGAATATTAAAATAAGATTAATTTTTTTCTCTAATATCGTTCGTAACGATGCAGTCCATTCAAAATAAGATGGTCCATCACCGGCTCAGGTCTCGTATCTCGTGAGAAAAGGCCCCGGTGATGTTCATCGAGGCCCGTGAAACGAGGAAGCCCAAAGCATTTTGGGCTTTCTGGATCTCAACGCAAATCAAGCAATTCGGACCCATTCGACATCGGAATGACCGATCCTTCAGCGGATCCGGTTGGCTCACGCCACGTGGCGATCTTTTGTTTTTTAGTGCAGCTCTAAAGGTTCCGAAACCGATGGGAGAGGTCAGTGATATTTATAAATAAATACCCACTTCATTATATGCTTGTCGGGTTATGAGGAGTACCTTCATGTGAAGCCTAGTCTAGGAGGGTCGAATGGGCCGAATCGCTACAATGATATCCCGGCGGGACTCCCTTTAATGTGATGCGTAGCTTGTGGACAAATTATGCCCTAGCCCGATAGACGAGAGTGAGAAATGACCATCGCGGCAAGAAGGCTTTCAGTTGTGTGGCTCCTTATTGGCTTGGGAGAACCGTGTCGAAGGTATCATGATTTTTGTACACCGCTCATTTCAATATCAAATCTTTTCAAGTAATTATTTAAGTGCCGCTTTCTTAAAATGAATAAAAAAAGGACGGTTAACTTTAGTGCCATTCTCAGCATTGTCGATTTGGATTGCTAAAAAATCTGATACGACGATATCTTAATGTTTTTTTTGACTGATGTGACTCGCCAACAAGTGGGACCAAGCAATGGTGGTCTTTCATAAAGATCCCAAGTACTATTAAAATAAAGTGCCGGACATCCCAAATGTCAAAAGTTTCGAAAGATATACTTAAATACTAAAATTGAAGTAAAATGAATCATTTAAATACCAATGGCGATAAATTCTGATAAAAAATTCTAACATAGCATTTTTCCAGTGACGTGAGCTCAAAACGACGTTGTATTGGACGTTTACATGGCTAGACACAGCCAAAACGATGTTGTTTTGTCCCGAATTCAATTTTGAATATAAATATTAATTAAATTAAATTAAAAACTATATTGAGAGAGAGGGAGAAGCACATGTAGGAGGGGGCTCCCCGCTTATGATCTCACTTCATTACTAGTGGGGTGGTGGTGATGGTCAGCGAGAGTTATAGGCCCTTGCCTAGGCATAGGCACCAGTGGGGCAATGGCCATAGGCAAGGGAGTCCTCTTCTACCCGTGCTATTCTTTTCTTTTCTTTTTAATTTATTTAAATAATAATTTCACTAAAATCAATTTAGGACCAAATAAGGTCGTTTTGGCTGAGATTAAGCTAACTCATTTTCTAGAAGGTCACATTAGTGACTTATATTATTAAAATATATCATGTCGAATTTTCGGCACATTTCACTGGACTTAGCGTTTAAATGTCTTAATTTTAAAAAAAAAAAGTAGTACTTAAGTGTACCTTTTAGAACTTTTAACATTTAAGTATCTCTCTATGGCAAGTTTTGGTACTTATGCTATATTTTGCCTATAAAAATATATTCACAAGATACACACCACATTCTCAATAATATACCCAAGACTCAATAAATCGTGAAAAATATCAAACAAATGGCTACAAATCAAAACATTCCGATGCCGAATGATGAAATAGGGAGGCGAAAAAAGACTTGGTCACGTTTCATTATAAAGAATAAGGTTCGACAAGACACCCTGGATCAATCTTGAGAACATGCAATATGAATGTTTCCCCTTTTTCAACCTATTCTAATAGATCTATAGATGGTACGACAATGACACGGGAAATAGGTCACATCAAGCATAATGCAAAATCGAGACATATCTGCTTCAACCTCCCAAGGTCTCTAGCAAATTTCAAACGAGCAAATAGCATTATCTCATTAAAATTAATTTACGGGATTCGTGAGTAATATCCAAATTAAATTATCTTTTATTTGATGAGATATCTCAAGTAAACAATTTTGATCATTTAATAATCAAAGTCATTTACTTCGGTAAATTCGAATTTAAATAAATTAATCGCGACGCATTTATGGAGGCAAGCGGGCGAGGGCCGATATATCGCATTTAAGGGAAAGGAGGTATTCTTTAAATTTCGCGCGCTCGGTACCAGCAAGTTGAACTGCACAAGTTAGTCAGAGAAAATGGTACGTTTATTTAATTTTTCAATTCATAGGGAAAGAAAAAAACAAAAAGAAGGGTATACCCAGATAAAAGCAAGGATAATTTAAATAAATAAATAAATAATATATATAAATCTGAAAGAGGTACATGTTCTGCGCCACTAGGATAGCGAACTAGGTTGTTTCTTTTGGCAGAAAGACTCGGCTTCTTTTCTACATGCAAAAGGAGAAGATAAATTATTGATTTTTCCCAAGACCTAACGTTATTGTTTTTTTGAAAAAAATAATACAACAAAAATAAGAATGGGAAATTTTAAAAATGAATTAATACTACAAAAAATTCTAAATTGATATATTTATGATAAATTTACTCCAAACTAATTTTTTGACCAAAAAAACTCAAATCAATATACTTGACAAATTTGCCCAATACTAATTTTTGTAGTAAAAAATTAGTACATTTGTGATAAATTTACTCTTAATTAGTTTTCGTTAAATTGGATTAATATCCTAAAATATTACAAACTAATACACCCATAACAAATGGAGGATAAAACTCCAAATTGATACATCCATCAACTGTTATGTGTCATCAATTTAACAATTTGATAATAAAATTTAACGAAAACTAACATAAGGTAAATTTATTACAAGTGTACCAGTTTTGGATTTTTTTGTAATCATGGGGCTCAAAATTGATATTGTTCCAAATAAGAGCATAACATTGCTGGTTATCGGATGACTAAATTTTTCAACCAGTCAAAGACATTTTTGTCATTTGCCACTTTTCTTTTCTTTTTTTCTTTCATTTTTCTTCCCATTCATCTTCTTCATCATTGCTGGTGGCTAGTCGGCCACCGGCGATGCCCACAAAGGGTGGCAAGGATTGCCCTCACCCAATTTGGCAAGGGCCACCCTTGCTAACCACAGGCAAGGGACGGGCAAGGCTATCTCTTGCCTTGAGGAGGCCGCCCCGCGACCATTCATGAGGTCGGCCCTCACCAATTGCAGGCGAGGTCGACCTTGCCAGATTTGGTGAGGGTTCGCCGCCCTTGCCGGCCACAGGCGAGGGACGAGCGAGGCCGTCTCTCACCCTGAGGGAGGCCGCCCTTGCAGCCATCTACGAGGTCGTCCATATGGCCATCCTCGAGGTCGGCCCTCGACAGCCATAGGCGAGGGATGGCTTGGGCGAAGCCGTCCCTCGTCGGCCACTAGCAAGGGTGGCCCCTGTTGGATCGGGCAAGTGCAACCCTCGCCCAGCCCTCTATGAGCTTCATCGATGTCAGCCATCGGTGATGAAGAAGAAGAAGAAGAAGAAGAAGAAGAAGAACCAAACGAAAGGAAAAAAAGAAAAAAATAATGAATGATGAAAATGCCCTTGATCGTTGGGAAGTCAGGTACTTATTTAAAACAAACATAATCACTTTAGGTCTTTATTTGAAACAATATCCACTTCAAATCCTTATTTAAGAAAATTGTTGTATTTCAGGCTCTTATTTGAAATAATGTCAACTTCGGGCCTTATTTGAGAAATTGAGGGCAATTGAAGCCTTTTTTGTAATATAGGGTAAATTAATTACAAGTGTACCGATTTAAAACTTTTGGTGATATTAACCCTTATAAAAAATTTAAAAAAAAAAAATACACGCGGAAGCTCATTTTGTCGTGTCTTTTGTTTTGGTGCTTTAAGGTCTAGTTAGTGATCATAATGATAGCTTAGCATGCATTAATTTAGAAGCAAGTTGAAGGATGTGAGAAATTAGTGATAATTAATTTAGGGTTATTTCTTTTCGTATCGAAACACGCAAAAGTCGGAACGTCGTTCCCGGAGATAATCAAGATTTGGCAGGCGTGAAGAGCTAAAGGCAGGGAAAAAGGTCCAAATTAAGCAGCAACTCCCAAGTCCAATAGTCGCCATTTAATCAACCACGTTTTGAGTTATTTATCCAAAGGAATAATTTCAGAAGCTCGAACATTTTATAAGAAAACGATGTGCTCGACCTATGATTCCAGAAACTGTTCCTGTAGATTCGATGATTTATTTTCAAACGTTAGGTTCCATCCAAGGAATTTACATGCCGGTGTCGTTTGCCGGTCTTACGAGTTAGGTTCTTGATGTCATTTTGGGTTTTGAATGTGATTTTGCTAGTAATGCTTTGACCTTACTGGGTTTTGGTATCCTATCATAATCTACCGAATAAAGCAAAAAAAATAAGGAAAGGAAAGGAAAAGAACAGTGCCATGTCCTCTCAGTGTATTCAAGTACGTAGAAACCGAAGACAAAGCCATTGACAAAGCTTTGCAAATCTCAAGGTTGTCGCTACCTCATGTTTAACTCCAATTTATTCTTCCGAGGTCACGCTCCAAACTTTTGAAAGTCTAGGGACTGCATGAGTGCTCACTTCCGGCTGCCGTGGATGCGTTTTCGATCTGTTGATTAAGCTTAGAAAAAGATTAGGAAGAAAATCTGTCGTCTAATATCTAATTCGAATTTCAGAGCTTCTTTATTTTTTTAAGTTATGTTCTCCGCCAGCTTCCATTCTCTTCATATTCTTCTATTCTTCTATTCTATGCTCATCAAGTTTCAACCCAAACTTCCATACAAGATTCCTCCCTCGATCCCCTTTTTTTTCCTCGTATTTTATCTGATAAAATCATAAAGAATTCCTCTATCTCTTTCCCTCAAATTTCGTGTGTAATTACTGCTCGGGGAACTCGGGAATCTCCAAGTCTCCTGTCGAGCGTCTTTCAAAACCCTAATTACACGACATGTTCCACTTCGAGTGAAGATTTCTTGACAACACGAAGAGCTGAAAAACCGAAGGCAGCTCGGGTCCTTTTTAGTTCTCTGTTCTTTGTTTAGGCCGTGAGACTTTTCGTCACTCCTTCTCTCGCCAATACCGATGTAATGACAGTAATTGTTGCTTTGAGTCCAAGGAACGACAAGGGTCATGTGTCATTCATACATGGGACAGAACGTGTGTTTATTAGAAAATGACTCGACCCGGAATAGGTACTTGACCAATAAATTCCCCGAGTTCGAACCGTCCAGAAAATGGGCAAAAAATAAAGAAAGAAAGCATTCGCCATTCTTGATGTCTTCGGCTCGATTGGAAACTTTGAAAGCAACCTTTCCCATCACTTATATCAACCCTTCATTGATTCCGCGCACAAATGTCAGGAAACCCTAACCAATGAGAGGAGATTGGGGGAAAGCTAAAACTATTTCGGCAGATGGGGTTCGATGGCAACTTAAGTACCCCACCCCACCAATAATTATACCCCCGAAAAGTGTATAAAAAAATGAAGGAAAAACGTATATTTATAAAGTTAGAAAGCTTGGGCAATAGATAACATTCATCTAATGGTTGGTACTCGGTACCAATAATGTTTTCCGCTTCTTGGCAAAAGCTTAGGGCAAACCCTGGTATGTACTATGTAGTGCTTGTGCAGCATTATTGAAGGTTCTTGTTGGGCGACACTAGTAGCCTTGAAGACAGTTTGGTTGGCTTAGAGAAAGACAAAAAGAGGAGGAGAACAATCGCCGGTACTAGATTACTTTTGACTTGACTGCATAGGAAAAACAAAGCCGAGGAACCGAAACATGAAGAGAGAGACAGACAGAGAGATAGCTCTGTCCAAGAACTACGTCTTAAAGCTAAATAGCACATAGAGCTTTTTCTCTCACTACCTTTAGGAGAGATCGCATGGAAAATAACTGAAATTGCAGGGCAAAGAACGAATCAGCAATGCGTCCGATCAATGATGAACAGAAGAGGATCTTGAATGATGAAGGGGCAAGACAACAGTGAAAAATATGAGAAATTTCACACGGAATATATAGTACGTTATTCAAAATTTCACATTATATCAAACCATTCAAAAGGGCATCGGCCCTATTAGCCTCAGCTACGTTTGTCGTGGCACTTCAGTCAAAGTGCAAAGCCACCACGGCTCGCCAAGAAAAGCAACTGAGTTCTCCCTACCTAGCCACATGATAATCTCCTCTAAAATAGGTGGATTATGCTCTTGCCGTCTCTTATGGGTCCCTTTATTGCCAAGAAGGCGCAAGGCAATTGGGAAAACAGGTGGTACTGGTGCTCTCTTCCTCTAGCCAAATCAGGCAAATCCGATCCATATCAAATCTTTCAAGATCCATATTCTCGTAATGAAAGGAGATGATAAATGCCTTTAAACTGCCAAATCCAATGTCCCCTTCACTAGGGTCGATCAAGGGCTCCTCCTTTGAGCAATAAAGTCGCTGAAGGTGACCACCCGTCACAACCAAACAAAATACAAACGTCTTATTCGCGAACCCCCCCGTATGAAATCTTTGGAAGCTATATACAAAGAAAATAAAAACTTCAAATCTGTGGTTTGGAGACATAATCATGGAAATTTGTTTCCCGGAATAAATGATTCTGTAGCCTTCCTTGTTTCTTTCCACTTCTGTCCCCATGAAAGGGAAGGGACAGCGCCCACGTGGGGTCGCCCTGCGGAGGGCACCCTCGTCTTTTCGCGTGCATGTGGTAGTAAACGCCCATCATTTAATATCGCTCCATTGTCTCTTCCTCTTCTTCTCCTCCTCCTCCAGACCACCCAGCTTCAACGCCGAAAATGAAAAGCAGGATAATGAGAGGAACGAGATCATCACAGGAAAAGAGATACCAACCCTAAGCTCTCTAGAGAGAGAGAGAGAGAGAGAGAGAGAGAGAGAGGGGGAGAGAGCAGAGCAGAGCAAAGCTCGAGGTGTTCGTAAATCAATGGCGACGGGGTGGGTGAAGTCGTTGCAGTGCAAATCGAGAGCATTCGAGGACGTTTATCACCACCCGAACCCGAAGAGCCTCCTCACGACGTCGGCGAGTTGCCGGAAGAGCGCACAGACCGTGAGAGACGTCGTCGAGATGGCCAGAGGGAAGCCCAGGTCGAGAACGCAGCAACCGTCGCCCACCAGGTCAAAGCACTCCAAACCCTCCAAAAGGGACTCGGATCCGAACGACCCCCGCGCCCGGAAAGTTGTTCCGGCCGCCACAGTCTCCCCGCGCTCTTCCAGGTCGTTATGCCCGCCCCTGACCGAGCTGCCGGAGGGCCACCCGTCGCGCAACGTGGTGGAGATCATCTTCCACACGAGCTGGAGCGAGAAGTCGGCGTTCCCCGGTCGGGTCGAGAAGATCTTCAAGGTCCAGACCGGGCCCAAGACGACGGCCCGGTTTGAGGAATATCGGGAGGCGGTCAAATCCCGTGCCGGGTCCGGGTCCGGGCAGGGTGCGGTCGGCGGGTGCTCGGAGGACAATGTGGCCCGGTGCGTCGCGGATGGCAACGAGGTCATGCGGTTCCGCTGCATGGGGCCCGCGTCAGCGGGGGGCGGCATCTCCTCTGCCGACTTCTCCGCCTTCTCCGGCGGCAAAGGGGTGGCGGTCTGCACGTTCTTTGCAGGCAGCGGGACGGCCCACGAGAGGGCGGGCGGAGGGAAGGGGAGGAGGGCAATGCTGGTCTGCCGGGTCATTGCCGGACGGGTGGTGAAACAGGCCGGTCCCGACCCGTTTTCGGAGGATCGGGCCGGGTATGACTCGGTGAACGGGGACAGGGGCGAGTTGATAGTATTCGATCCTCGCGCGGTCATGCCTTGCTTCCTTATTATCTATAGATTGTAAAGGTATATGGGAAAAGAACTCTTGATTTTTCATTTGCTATTTAACTTTTGTTTCTTTTTATTTCCTTGTGGGTTGTCGCTTATGACTTTGGATTGATGAAGATGTGATTTTTTTTCTTTTTCTTTTTGGGGTGATTAGTTTTCTTTTATTGTGTAGAAAGCCGTCTGAATGTATGCTGAGTTGCTAAATTTACGATTTTAATCTAATTTTTGGTGTCATGGCACTATTAATCAGACGGGCATTATAGTTTCATTAGTTGTGTGGTTAGTCCTTTTGATTATGTTGGAAACTATCTCAATGAATGCTGAGTTGCTAATCTACCATTTCAATGTAATCATTGCTCAAATTGATTACTTTCATTTGAGGTTTGAACGTGGAGGAGATTGAGAAATTGTTTTGTTGAAGAGTTTAAACCATGGATTTACCGCATCTTCAGCAGAGCGCACCATCTCTTTTCTCTTCTTCAGTCTGTGCAGTGTCGATCATAAAGATTGATTAAAGAAAGAGGAGAAAGATGGATACAGCTGAGAGCTGAGATGAATGTACGTTATCTTGCTGTAGTTGTTTATGTCTGCGGCCATCATCGAGCGCCATGCTCGGTCTGCCGTTTAAGACCGCGGTCTGGACATTGCATTATAATCTGTATCTACGTTCTGTATGATAATCTTGTTTAGTAATGTGATGCTAAGGATATGACCTTGACGTGTTCTTTTCTTTCGTCTTCATCGTATCGTACATGATACCCTGCAGAACGTGCTATTTTGTTTTGCTCTCTATTTGACTTTCGGTCGCACAGATACGATTTTTAACCGTGTGTGCGTTCAGTCATTCATTCAACCGCACCAATGGCCAAATCAGATAGCGATGAGCAGACAAAGATCCCTTCCTCGAACTCAAACCCAAAACCAACAAGTTCCACGGTCGGCGGAAGCTCATCACTGACCCGAAATACAGTCAAGTCGAAGTTCATAAAGGCAAGGCGTTTTCTCATTCCTCATGTTTCCTTCCCCTTACCATTCGAAGAATCGTTCGAATGTCCCGATCTTGACCGGCCATTGTCACTCCTGCAAGAGTTTCTCAGGTTCGTCCCTTGTTCGGTTCAGTGGCATTTACGGTTGACCGTTAATGAAGTAGAATGAGATCAGATCACGAATGACGCAAGACGGTTAGGTCAAGCTAGTGAAGGAGGGTGGTGGTGATGGCGGTTAGGTTAGCAGTCGCCAAAGCCTTTCTCAACTGCTCATACTTATTGCCCAAGTCTAAGTGCTTCACAAGCCATATGTTTTGTTCGGTCCATACTTTAGCTTTACTTAGGAGGAACATGAAAAGAGAGGGCACGAGTAGAGGGTACATGGTCACTTTCGTTTGCTCGATTTCCATCATTTCCTTCACTATTCATTCTGTATAGCTCTATCTGTAAGACCAGAGTGACTGAAAGTGCAATTAAACTCGTGCATGAGAAAGCATCTGATCAGAACACCTGCTGAAAAAAGGCAATGCATGATTTAGTCAAGAAATTTTAATGAGCTTTCTTGGAATGTCTAGCGATGCGAATGCGATCTTCGGATTGCTGTCTCGAGACTTGACTCTAGGTCCTTTTTTATCATTCCACTTCTAAGCTAGGAAGCATGGAAAGAGAGAGTGGCGAATTGAATTCAAGACCTCTTTGATTTGGCAAAGGATGAATCACCACCACCACAGGGACAAAAGCCCCTGTCGGTCTTATACTTGAGAAAGTTCAATTGAAATTTCCTAACATCTTGTGCCAAAGAAGCCCTTTATGCAGTTCGAATTTCTTGCCTAACCTACCAGATAAATGGAGGGTTTTGAACCAGCAGACTTCAAAATTCTCTCCACCCAATTGACGAAACAGAGAAGAATGAAAAGCATGTTCCCACCCGGAAGTGATCATGAATTCCTCTTAATGTACACTGTGGGGGGCTTTGCTGTCGTTGGAGCATCGTCCCCCAATCAATGGGACTCCACGAGTACATACAATGGTTTGCCATGCAACCTCTCACGTCCCTGAAATGTTCAATAATGGGAAAAACAACATATAATAATGGCCCAAGCCGATTAGATGAAATGTTCTGTGTGGGAAAAGATAATACTACAATAGGATGCAAAGGAGTGGAATGAAATGACAATGGATGGAACGAACATACGCACCTTTAAATCCGGAAGTTCAATGACGCATGCGCATTCAACTACTTGAGCACCAACACGTTCTGAGAAACATAAGTTAGCATAAGTTTAGAGAGCAAAATAGCAAAACATTTAAGTGGTGTTCACCGAGAAAACTACAAAAGCAGGTGAAGCACATGACTTAGCTCAGTGAAAAAACCAATTCTAAACAAAGAAATGCGAGAGATTGTGCCTGGGGGGTAGCGGATTTGCTAAACCAAGCAATACACCAAGATACTAAAGTTTAAGTTCATGATAATGATGATCAAGTTCAAGAGAAGTGAATGAGAGCTCTTTTCAGGTGAGGCAATCAGGGACAGATGGGAAGAAGCGAGAGGTGTTTTTATCAGAGAAGATGCACCGTTCACTTTCTTCAACAAACTAGCTATTTGGTATAGCAGTCCTAAAGCTGCTTTGCATTGACTCACTGTGGTTAGATTCTAACCAGTGAGCTGTATTCACATATCAGGCAGCTCCTATCGGGAAATATATCTCAAACCACATTCCTCTCGCCTACTCCGTACGCTACTTGTCACAAGGCAAACTGATTAGTAGTCCATGTTCACAAAACCGTGCCCTAATGTCTGATCCGGCCACTGAAGTTGTCACCACGAAGACCGAAACAGGGTAATGGATATAATAAAATTACCCTTCCTAAAGGCCATAAAGACCAGAGCTATGTACACAGAGGCTAAGAGTTTCCCAAAACTGTCAGTAGCGATTCAGCTAGAGCGATGTGTAGGTGATTCATAAGATACTATTAGAAGTCATCTATCAATTACTTTTGTCTGGGTACAAATTCATCAGCCTCTTCTTTCTTTTTTTTCTTTTTTTATAAATAAACTTCTCAAGTGTGAAATATTTGAGTTTCTAGTTTTATATTACACTATTCTACCATCACCTTTTGTTTCTCAAATCAAAGAACACCTCCTTGCACAATAATGAACCCATAAGTTTAGATAAATAAATAGAATCACATAAAACTGCATTTTGTGTACCTCAGTACAAGAAATAGAAGAAATGAAGCATTGCAAGCACATGTTTATGTTTATTTATCATAAAAGGCAAGTAATAATGTAGCAGGAAAACAGAAGAAATCTCTCTTTCTTCAGATTGGTATAAATATTAGAGATGGAATCACTATCCAAACAAACTTTGCAGTACCTGAACCTGCAAATCTATTGCGTTACTAGTACTGCTATATTAGAAGTCCATTGAGCCCTTACCTAGTAAATTCATAGCTGCACAAAGAGTTCCACCAGTGGCAATCAAATCATCCACCACCAAAGCCCGATCACCAGGTTCCACAGCTCCGACATGCATCTGAAGACAATCTCTTCCGTATTCTAGAACATACTCTTCTGAGATAACTTCCCCTGCCATGGAAGAAAGCTCTTAGTACCATGTGCCACAATACTTCAGCATCAGTCTTCATTTAAGAGCATCTACATGAATGCATCTTGAGAAAGCCATCAACATGGAATTTTTTTGATATATCATGTCCAGAAGAAAACAAGATCGCCAAGTTTTCTACAGATGGAGTATGCTAATTCTGTCAATCAGGAACACAACATGACCAAATAATTATTGGAAGACATGAAAGATTGGAAAATTTGGTAACTTCATTAGAAGGCTGGAGATACTGAACTTTTGTCGATGGACTTGAAGTACAAAAGAAATCCAGATAGGAAAAGGACAAATAGGTGAAGCTACAAAACCGCAATGTTAAACGAAATGCTGAAATGAAATACAAAAAAAAAAAACCTAATGTTCTCCAATGAGACAGCCACATTGTTTATAGGTCATAGCCATGGCCCACATACTCATGCAAAAGGTTAAATGAGTTAGAGAATGACAAAAACATCAATATCAAGGATATTCCAATACAACATCTTAGATGTGGTTAGGAAGGGCAAATTATAAGTATATCAAGATTAGGAGGCACAATTTCGGGCTGGAATTTGTGTGTAATCACTAGGTGGTACCAATTTTGGGAGATTCATAGAGCAACAGTTGAGGAAGAGGTGTCCTTAGGGCGCAGTTATCTAACAGATCTCACTCAAAATGACTTGCCAAAGTTTTAAAGACTCTGACATTCATTTAGGTGAGTGTTACTAAACTAGCTTGACCTTAAGTTATCACAGTGGTTAAAGATATCGATCATCACAATTGAGAGATGACATCGCGGGATTATCAATCATCTACCGTAAACAAAGGACAGACTTAGCTGAAAAACATGAGCATAGAGAGGCAACAGGCGTGACTAATCTCTCTGGCTATTACCATGAGAGTAATATTTAAGACCGCAGATTTGTTGTCCCTTGGCACCATTCGAGACCCCTTGGTCCAAGGTGGGCCAGCCCCGTCATCATAGCCCCACCGATGTGCTAGAGGTCCAGAACAGAGAAACAACACACAACCATGGACTGCAAGCAAATTCAACCTCATGACCTCACGTTTGTGGAATATCAGCCCATAGCAGTAAGCTAGCACCCCAAATTGTAAACCATGGAAACATCCCATAAGCAGATGGACATCTAAAGGGACCAAAGAACTGACAAAGAAATTCAATTTTCATCATAGTATATGATGACCAGTACAGAAAAATATTTCGTTAAATGATGACAATATCTTCAGTTTCAGAATGCAATGTACATGTAATTTTATCATAGCTTCTCATACTTAAGGCAGATTAAAATAATGACAAAGGAGGAGGAGATATAGCAAATGACAAATAGGACATGACAAGTAGGCATGAAATACATAAAAGAAAATATGCACCGATGAACCCTCGTCACTACGATGCATGAAAGGGACGGAAGTATGAATGCAAGGAAACTACTTAGGTTGGATTAAAGTTACCAGGTAATTTCTTTGGCTTTCTCAGAGGTACAAACTTTGCTCCAATCGCCAATGCAATGGGAGGACCAAATATGAAACCTCGAGCCTCTATCCCTGGAAAAAGGATGTAGAAAATAATTTCAGGGATTGTTAAACGCGACAAGTGTAGTGACTGCTACATGAAATACAGTAACAGTGCTTGCCAACCAAGAACCGAAGCATGTAATCATACTAGACAGTTACAGTGTTAGACAAATCTTTTCACATCAAAAACCCTTTCAGAAGTATACAGAATCAGAATGCTTTTTAATGGATAACAAAAATCATCAGCCTGAAAGAAAAAGGCAAACATTTTGAGCAAGATGATTGAAGTTGAAAACCTCGATGAGATATCAGAGGAAACACTGTCAGCCATAGCAATTTTTGTGCAGTCACTCAAGCATATCCAAAAAGTTGGATTGAGATCCTGTTTATGTTAAATTGACCCCTGGGGGCAAAATTGAAATGTCAATTATTCATGATGAGGACTTATCGTCTTAAAGCGATCCAACGGTTGAAGGTCTATCTCATGAAATTGCTTGTCAACCATAAATTTCGTCACATGCCATGATCTTACAGGTCAATTGACAATCAATTTACCACTTAAATGTAGAACAACCATATCCAAAAGGTTGATATCCTTGTCCCAAAAGTGATACGCAAAGATTGTATCATTTCAATAACAACTGGCGGCAGCAGGCACCACCATAGTCCATGTTTTCACATATAAACATGAAGATGCAAGAAAAAAATCTGAACATAGGAACATCCAACCACCCTAAATTTCAGCATCCATAGAATTATATTCTCTCCAAACTCAACTAAAATCTGACAAAATACTAGAAAAGACATGGACATATCCAGAAAATCAACAAAATCCAAGCCCACCTCAGCAGGGTCCACTTTAACAATGTGGGCATCCATTATCACCTACCAACCACATAATCAAAGATGCAAGCACATGCTCACACCCCGGCGCGCTCACGCAGAGAGAGAGAGAGAGAGCAAATGTGAGCCGCTCAATAAACTTGATAGAGAGCATTAAGTAGCACACTCCACTAGCAATGGCCCATAGTCAAACCAAGAAATCACCGCTCCAAAAAGCCAAGTAAAGAATAGAAGAAAACCACAGTCGCTTCCATTCCACGATCTTTTCTCAAAAGCATTCACAAGACTGAAGACCATCTATGCACCAAAAAGAAGGAAAATAAACAAACAATAATAACATGCAATAATGAGGGAGAAATTTCCCCATTCTTCCCTAACCTACTTTCTTCTTTGCATGGACCCCACCTAAGTCTTGAAAGCTAATCTATTAACCAATTCAACACCAAAGTCTGCTAAAATTCCATAAAAAGATGAATTTTTTAACACCCAAAAAGATTCTTCCCCGTCAATATTTTTTTTCTTTTCACGCCCCCCGTTTACCTGCGACGACTGATATGTTTTTGCCCTTGTATCTCTCAACGAACAAATCAACGGTGTCTCTGAAGGCTTGCGGATCCAGTAGCAGAGTAGTGATGTCCTGGAACATTATACCTGCAATCATGCCCGTCGGTGATCTCGACCCAACTGCTCTCGAAACGAAGTAACGCTACCAAAGAAAGAAAGAAAAGAGAAAAGCCGGGCCAAAAGGAGACAGCTTTGAAGCTAGTATTGCATGTCGTCACCGCCACGGGGGGGCCGAAGCGGAAAGGAACTTCATTTGGCCCCTGCATGCTCGCGCGACATCCTCGATAAAAACTGGAAATTTCAATAATCGGACGAGCTCGGAGCTTCAGGAAAAATCCCTCCTTTTTATCCCGACTCATCTGGGTTCCAGCATTTTTTGCGACCGGGAGGGAAAAAAACAGAGAGAGAGAGAGATCGCGGGGGAAGCGAACCTGGTTTGGGGAAATTGGGGACAACCCGAATCTTAGTTTTGATGCCATGGATGCGGGGATCCTTGTCCTTGTAAGCTGACATTGTTGCCCTGTCTGCTCAACCACAATGCAACAGAGAGAGAGAAAGAGACACAGAGAGAGAGAGAGAGAGAGAGAGATGCAAAAGCGACCAAGTTCTCTTTTCTGTTCTTTGCTCAACAAGCACAGTTCAAAAGCTAAACTCGGGCATGACTTAAATGGAGAGAGAGAGAGAGAGACAGTGGAGTGTGTATTTTGTTGGAGAAGAGAGAGGAGTGGAGGGGCTCTCTGCACAAGAGAGAGGAGGAGGGGGCAAAGGGTGAAAAGGGGAAGTGGAAAAATGGAATCACGAGGCCCCTCTTAATTCTTCTTTTTACATGGGTAACCCTCGTATTTATCACAAATGATGCATTTATTTTAGAGAAAACTCGAAATCTAGATTACGTTGTTTAGAAAAATTAGTTAACAAAAAATTCTTACCGTCGATAGCAATTTATATCTAACTATCTTTGCTGGAGACTATCAATGTTTCTCATTCATTTAATGCTTAGGCGATTCAAGCAATTATTAATTACCCTCATACTCTCTGTACAATCTGTATTTAGAAAATCGAATCATTCCCAACAAATTAAACTTGGTTAAGCACATCAAGAAATAAATTTTATCAATGTTAATAGCGAAAATTTTGAACTAATGTGCAATGTAATATCTAAATTTTTAATTTATTTAACATGATCTTTAAACAAGTAATAAATGTTTAATATGATCCTTCTGTTTGCTTAAACAGCCGATTAGACACTATTAGATGATATGAATTATTACATGTTGAGTTGAATCTAAAAAATGATGAGTCGACATTTATGTCTTTTTATCCACCTACTTCAGAGTAGAAAAAAAGTTTATATATCCATCGTTATTTAACGATATAGATAATAATATTTTGATTCCTGATCGTGGCCTCTTAGATAAATTTTCAATGATTTCTAACTTTTTCTAAATCTATTGCCTTTTTTCTTACTTTTCACCTAACCTAGTGGCAATCTTCTGTTATTTATTGAAAAAAAAAAGTACCCATCAGAAGAAGGTGATTTAAATAGTAAAAGGCCTATCTTGCATCTTGAGAATTTCATGAAGTTTTGATTGTCTTCCCGATCATGCTCTTTAATTAATGCTTTTATACTCTTATCATTTCTAACCCTATTCTTTTATTCTGACACATATCGTAACAAGATATTTTAAATTAAGATAAATGCAGATTACCAATTGCATTTTATTGATCGTGGCCTTTCGAGGATTGTTTGTTGATTTTTTTAATCTCGCACTTTAGTAAATAAAATATCATTTTTTTCACAGTGAATTTTGTATAATATACGGTAGTGTGTGGTTTTTCAAATTATGGATTAAATTTTTTCTCTTTTTTGTATCTTTCCTTCACAAAAGGTCAAGAGAGGGTCCTTCAAAAACAATATCCCAATCAATTGTATAACTTTTATCCGAAAGTGAAATAATAATGCCTAATTTGTTTTGTTATGGACAAAAAAAAAAAAACAAACTTGGGAACTTTCCCACGCCAAGCAGACAAACATGCGCTGCATAATGGATTTCAGCCCTTTTCATGGGATCGTTCTCTTTGTTCTTTGTGGCTTTGGTGGTTAGGTTCTAGGGTTTGGGTTGTTGGTTCCGAGAAATCTGCGAGATTAATTATTGCTAATCAAGATTTACAATTGGAATGTCCTCTCAATGCGATTTGCGGCGATCTTCGGGTCCACGCGTGGACTAGGGTTTGACAACTTCTTTTTTCTCTTGTTGATCAGCTGTGTTAGGTAGGGAGATGACAACTTCGGTACCTAAGTAATTAAAAAAAAGAGCGGCATCTTATCCATTTTTTATTTTATCTTTACTTTAAGTGCTCGAGATAAGATTGTCTCGAAGATAATTGTCCAAAAAATCTCGAATTTATTACATGGTGACTAATTCAGTTATAAACATATTGTCATAAATCTCTCGATAATTTGTTAATTTAATCTCGAATATTTCAATTATGTCAATTTAGTCATAAACCTATCATTTGAATAATTGGACAAAATGGACTTGAATTGATAAATCGTCAAAACACTTAGGATTAAATTGCACAATTGAAATGTTTAAGATTGAATTAGTCAATTGTCAAAATGTTTATGAATAAATTGACACAATTGAAAAGTTTAGGATGGAATTGACTTATTCGTTCTTGTATTGAAGATAAAATTTTCATTGATTTTTCCATAAAAAACAAAGGATGACATTTCATTTTAAAAAAGTTATACTTAGGCTCGTGTGGAGAGGTTTCTAAAACTTAGCTTTTCTTTGTCTCAAACATAAGTGAACCTCAAATGCTGGAAAGAATAAATTAAAGATCGTGCCCCTTGTTAAGTCTCAACAGGCATGTTTCGAAAATATAAAGTTATCTATTCGAAGTAAAAGTACCTACCTATCTTTCTTAAATAGTACACTTGTTCGATTTTTTAATTGTCTCGAAAAATAATCTTTTTTCTTAGATTAGCTTAATTAATGTTCTCGAGACATTTGTCAATAGAAGCCGAACAAACACTGGTCCAAACAGGCCAACAAGTGGTCCTCATCATTTCAAAAATTATATCATGAAGGAGGTGTAAATTTATGAACTATTTATGAGACGATATAAATACCGTATTCCGTTGAACCTCAAAATCAGCATTTCGGAATCGTTCAACAAGATGTTCAGGCTCGCCCTTCATCTCGCATGGACCATGAACATTGTCGGAATTCCTTAGGGCAAATTCGAGATCGGAAGGAAGCCGAGTTTGTTCTAGGATTGAGTTTGGCTCGAAGACATGCTCCGAAATCTCGTTGCCTGACGTAAAACGTAAGTCATTTCCTCCGGAGGAGAAAACATTTTGCGCTGCCCGGTCGGATTCTCTGCAAAATCTGCAGATGACGGTAGGCTCCTTCGCTCGGACAAGAACCAGAATCGATCTGACGAACGAACGAAAAGGGGAGAAAAGAGAAGAAAGACGTCATTTTTTCCGGTGAAAAAAACAGTGTCGGGACGAAAACGACGAGGACGGACGGACACATTTAATTCACGATGGCCGCGGGTTAAAGAGGAAGAAAAAAGAAAAAGAAAAGTAATGTTTTGGGGTTAAATGCGAAAGGGATGAGAGTTGCCCACAGAATATTGCTGTAGAGATTCGAAAGCAACTCCTGATAAAAGGCGACGGATATTTCTATATATCTTTCTATGTAGATCGGCCCCCCTAGAACCATTTATTTTCTTTTTAAGTCTTTTGCAAATATATAAATATATATATATATATGTATTTAATTTTTTTCTGGGCATGTGCTATTTTCTTCTTCTCCTGCTTCTTCTTTTTTTACGGAATATATCTTTTGTGCAGAAGCGATATCTGGTTGTGCAGGAGATGCCGGCTTCAGGAGGACATGGAAGTCAGCCCCTGCCTTCGTGAAGATTTTGTATGTCCCTTGTGCTTGGACCCCCATTTATGTTTTATTTATAGGAACTTTCCAAGAATTATTGATAATTCCTTGAGAATGCAATATATATATATATACACACACACACATACACCTTGTTTTTTCCTCTCCTGACCATTTGCATGTGGCTAATTTTAGATACATGTGCTTGCACCCTGGACCGGTTACTAGGGTCTCTTTATCCACGAGATTGTCGTTTTACCTTCCGAGAATACCTTGTCTAAATCCTGAATTCGCTGGCCCGCTAAAAACCAATGGATTCTAGCGGGCGATTGAAACCTGCTTCGTGATCGTAGATTTCTTCAAGAAATAATGCAAAGATCACTCGATTCAATCGCATTGTGTCTACAGAAGTCGAAACTAGGAAACTGATCTTCCTAAGGAAATTAATCATGTTCTGTGCGTGCGGATCTCGACCAACTGCTTGCTCATTCAATCCACATAGATGATCGTTGCCTTTTTCTTTCCATCTTTGCGGTTGTTCTCGTCATCATCTCCTTTCTAAACTTGCTCATGTCACTCGAGCTATGGCCGTTGTGGATGAGCCTTCGCTGCGAGGAGTGTTCCCTGGCATCGCCGACAAGATTTGAACCGTCTAGCCTGGCAATATATCCTCTGATGAGAAACTCCAGCAGCTTCCCAGTAGAGACATAAGTGTAGGGACGACAATATTCACCGCAGCCCTTCATGGTAGCACTCTATGGCCGCGGCTGTGGATGCTGGTGGAGGTCTGCAGGTGATGGCTAGCGAAATTTACCTTGGCAGCACTGTAAAAGATAGAGGTACCTAAGTGGTCTTAAGCCAAAATTCGGGCATGTCTTTGATTAGCACTACTCCAACTTTTACTTTTGGATTTTTATCCTACTTCCTTGCAGGGCATATGAGTCGAAATCCATATCTGAAGTTGGATCGTCTCTATCCTAATGCTCCTAAGAAGGTGATGATTCCAACCCCGACTTCTCCCATCTCATGTGATAATGATAGCTACTGGGGCAAATCTCAATTGGTTCTCTCATTATCATTGTTTAAATGATTCTCTCCTATACCTTTATACCAGCGACCAGGGATACTCAAATACACTCGCTCACATGCAAGTCATAACTCGATTCAATTATCATATCATATTCAGATGTACGAACCGGGACCCCTATTGTAGTCGAGCAGGACTTCCCATTTTAAACATTAGCTATCATCATAACTCGAGCGAAATTATTTTATGACATCAAAGTTTCCATTCCTCTTTTTCTTTTTTATGAATTTCACTTTTCTTTCCTATTGGTGCTGAAAGTGGGGGAGGGGGAGACCATAACGTTAAATGGACCGAAAGGGCTCCTCGCACGGCCGCTTTGTCCCGTGCCTAGTCCCCATGCGATTGGTGCGGCACGGCATGGCATGGCATGGCATGGCGTACCGAATGATTCCGATTCCTGTGTTGGTCGCTGTCATGGGAGGCGTCTCCCGTCCGCCTGCCTTAGCTTTGCCATCTTCGGAAGGTCAGATCTTCCGGAAGATCCTGCCATCCATGGATTGTTGCTTTCTGCGTATGCCATCCAGAAGGGAAAATCCCATTTACATCTCTTTGCTTTTTTTCGCTTGATTATTTATCTCTTCTTCTCTTTTCCCTTATTTTAATGCCTGAGGAATTATTGGGCGCGCGCTTCGTATGTTTGCTTCGATAGATGGGCATCTCGTGCTGTGTGACGACGTCCGAACACCTCCGAGGTCATAATCAATGGAGGAAAGAAACACATGATTTGGGGAGGGAAAATTACTTAATTAGTCATAGATTTATTTTGTGGATGTCGATTCAATCCTCAACTTGTCGATTTTGATAATTCTATTCTAATCATTTGCATGAAGTTCAAATGTTGTCATTCCGGCTAACTTTTGCGAGAACAATCAACGTGGCGATGCGATCATCCTATGCCGCATGTCGCCACATTTGTGATTTTCAGTCAAAATTGATCAGAAGGATTATGTTAGAATTTCGCAAAAATGTTTAGGATTAAACTGAGAAAATTGATGAAAGGTTAAGGCGAAATTGTCATTTATATAATAGTTTTAGGACCAACTGGATTGTTTCCTTGATTAGAAATGTTGAAGATGAGCAATCATTGATCATGGTTCCAATCACCTTATACATTATCTTTAAGAACTAATTAAGCCTTTCCCTCGCTTGATCAAATGATTCAACCAAGGGGCCTTCACATGCGTGATCTCATCTCGATTGGATCTTCTAGAATTCACCTTTTCCCTATACTACGAACAAAAAGGATTAAATCAAGTCAATCCATTTAAAAGCAATTTCAGTTCAATTTGATGATCATTCCAGATGTACTCGCCCAAATATAATTTGAGTGGAGCTTGAGTTATAATCAAGAATCTTATTAAGTGAAGTTCGAGGGCCGATGCTAAGCTTGTCAAGCCTAATTGAATTTCCATAATTCTTTTCCAACAATTTGAATAGACATGATAATCCTAAATTTTTCATAGTATACCCACGTTTAATTAGATGTTGGGAATTTGACCAAAAATATATATATATAGATGCTGGGAAGATGTTCAAGCTTATCAAGCCGCTTAATTAATTTCATTATGACTTATTATGATTGAGTTGAGTGTTTCAATATTTTACTCAGTTCCAATCTGAGCATAAATTTTACTACCCGCAAATTTTAATACCCAATTGAGCTTGAGTCGAGTTTAAGCATCATACCCAAATTAGGTGAGCCCTAGATCCAGCTTGGCTTCTTTTTTAGGGTAAATATGTCAAAATAGGCATAATTTAAGATTTTTAGAGACTTTTTCCTACTTTAATTGGAGGGTCAAATTTGTTAATTTGCTCATAAAGATCATACTCATTTTCGAAATAGTATTTTCTACTCCCATCATTTTCTTGGCCTTCGCTTTCAAGTTTCAACCAATCCCAAACACCATCAAAGGACCATATGAAACACGATAGTACGAATTGCACACAAGATGAAGGCAGAGTCCAAACATGTGGGAACCTCATTGGAAAAGGAACATCTTTTTTCATAGAATTTCGTCTCCCATTTTCTTGGGTAGTTGTTGATTTGATCGATCTGTAGGAAAGAACCTAGGAATGATTGGCGCTTGCGATGCCGACTGATCATCCGAAAATCACGCCTAGGACTTCTCGAGTCAAATGAAAGACGGAGAATGTGTCGGTCCAGTGCCACTACATATTGCTTAAGATGCTCGGCAAACGATACGTGAAAAGCAAAAACACAGATTTCGAGCGATAATTACTTCACGCTAAGTGACGCGTCGCCTTCATCTTGACTATGAAACCGAGGCGGGTTCAATACGTATGCACGTCCTTAAATCCCTGATCGACGAATTCAAGTTTTCGAATTCAAAATTCGAAAAGAAAAGAATTCGACGTGGTGTCGGAGTTAGGGTCGAGTCGTGTTCGAGAAGTGAATAATCTCGAGGAGGAGGAGCATCATGACTACCGTTTGTCTTTTTTCTTTTTGGGAACGAGTGACGCAAAGGATTGATTAGGTATCCGGAAATGAATGGGGCCAAAGATTGAATTTCTGAAGTATCATCGATGCTCCTGCCATGTTCGGACGATCGGTCCAAGTCATTGCAGGTTCAAATCTCCATTTTTAGAGAGAGAGAGAGAGAGAGGGATCCGAGGAGAGATGCAATTGAGCGAAAGCATTTATTGAATTTCCTGTCATGGAAGACGCAGGACAAAATCCAAGGCCCAGAAGTGAGATCCAAAATCTCATTCCTGCATCCCTGCCCAACGTCCGTGCAGATCTACAATAAATGTTTTCTTTTTTCTTTTTCTTTTTTGGGTCCAACTACAATAAATGGTTTAAGCTGTTTAATTTCTTGCTCGGTTTGTTTCAAATATTTTTGTTCGTTCGATTTTTTTTTTTGCAAATGATACGATAGGCTATTTTTGGGGAAAAAAATTTTAGATGGTTTTTTTTTTAACACAAATGATAAGATAAGCTATTTTTGAACAAAATTTTTGACTAAGTTAGCTAAATTAAAAAGTTTTTTTTTCTCTGTCTATTCTATTCTAACTCTCTTCTTTCTTTTTTGAAATTTTGCTTTGTCTCTTAAGAGCATATGAAGTTAAAACGTTTTTACCCCATCCTTCCCATTCCACTAGGGCACGTGCTCAATGCTACTGATTTGTTCCAAATATGTTCACATGAATAATAATGTGATCATTATACTTATCATCCGACATATAATATGTATCCTTTCTATTTCCTCCTCCTTTTCTTTTTGCTGTTAGAATATCCTATCTCTCTTCGGTTGCTGTTCGTGCATCACATAATTTGACTATTTACCCACCTCCTATTCATGCATGAAACTCGCAACATAAGTGACGCTAACACCTTCCTTACTTACATTGACCAAGTGCAAAATTAGTGACGACAATTCCAATCCAACCTCATGATAATAAAATCTACGTTGCCCCACCCTCCGGAGGACAATTAAAGCCCGCAAGTCGCGGAGTTTTTGTGCTGCGGTGGGGTCACGTACATCGACCTACACATGGAGTGCAACGGACATGAATCCGATTCATATGATATAAGTGTTTTATAAAAGACGAACCGTGCATGCCTACTTTCCTTATACGAATATTTAACAGCAATTTGTCCTTGGTTTCTCAAATCTGTCAAAATTTGGGATGACGCTAGCATTAAAAAAAATGGAACGATCAATGCGAAACGTGGGGAGAAAATCCGCATGCCCAAATTTTATTTCACTAAAGTTGCAATTCTTATCTTTATTAAAAGAACATCCCTTAGAGCCCACTTTTGGACTGGGCCGTAGACTTATTCAACCGAAACATGGGCCGTGCACTTATTTGGACTGGGCCTTCATTGACAATTTGAGCCCACTTTTATACCACTGACGCCATCCGAAGGAGGAGGAAACGCACGTTCACAGCGG
This sequence comes from Corymbia calophylla, assembly GCA_014182845.1. NCBI lineage: Eukaryota > Viridiplantae > Streptophyta > Magnoliopsida > Myrtales > Myrtaceae > Corymbia > Corymbia calophylla. The sequence goes on from CM024696.1 coordinate 23,298,596, forward strand.
ACTAAACTTGGAAGATCTGCAGTTTCAGTGAGGAGCAAGTCTCCATTCTCTCTTCGTCTCTAGTGATTCCGAATAAGCGATCCACGCGATCTTCTTGTGGCGATGTGATCGAGTTAACCGAGTCGAATCATTCGATACGTAGGGTTCGAGTCGAGCGAGGGACTACCTCTGCTGTCGAAACGTGCATTATCTCCTTGGAGGGGAATGTGGCAAAAAGCCAGAGAGCAATTCTGAGAAAAGTAGGAATTGCATTGGCTTTGTTGTGTCGCTGTGCTGATTCAAAAACAAAATTTGGGGCGTGAATGCGGGATTGTGTTGTATGTTCTAAGATAGCTATTTGAACTTTACTTCGTTCGAATCCTGGGATATTATTCGTCGAAATGTTTCTGTGCATAGATTGCGCTTTCCCATGTTCAAATTCACATCGATGATAGCTCGTGTTTGAACTTTTGGCTGGTTGCGATCGCTGCAGTGCCAGTGAAAGGAGAGATGAATCTGGAGTTACTACTTCTCACACCATGAAACAAAAAAGAAAAGGGAAGAAAGTTGCGGTTCCATGAAGAACAAATAGAGTTTTGAAAAAAAAAAAAAAAACAAAAAATGTAAAAGAAATGCACCAGCCGGGAATCGAACCCGGGTCTGTACCGTGGCAGGGTACTATTCTACCACTAGACCACTGGTGCTTGTTGAATGGTCACTTCTTAATCAAAGATTATATATAGGATCAAATTCTTAGCCTCCATCGCCTCTTCCATGTTAAAACAAAATTTAAATTTTTATGAGAGCATCACTTGCTGTGTAATTGAACAAGACGTAAAATTATCGAACCTTCTTAATGTAGATAGAAAGAGAGCTATATACAAACATTGCGGTTCCATCCGGTTCGGTCGCCACAGGTAGCCACTCATTTGAGCTTCTCGTCCTAGACAATGCAAAAAGTCTCGACATCACAGCCCTTTTTCATTTCTCATACTCTCTGTTTGCAACTTGTGAGGTGTATGATATAAAGATGGGTCGATCTCCTTCGATGAAATTGCGATACTATTCATTCAAGATACAGGGTGATGCCATATGGAGCTAGTTTTTTTCTGGTTGTTTTCAATGTTCTTCATCATTAATTACCAAAGCATACGACCATTTTTATTCCCCTCGCGGCCACATTGAACTATTTTTGTTTATACGTGGGCTTGCGCGTTGGAAGAAAACCTAATAGTCGGCAACCTGATTGCGGGTTTTCGGGCGTCACTTCGCGGCCCATGACCCGAAAACCCGCAAAACTATCCGGGCGCCCCGCCCATCCGCAGCTTTCGATGCTTTCTTCCTGTGAAAACTTCTTCTCTTCTTCCCTGCAAAAAGTGCAGAAACCCTCAAATTCGCCTTCCAAAATTCTATCTCCATTGACGTCTCCCTGGTCTCTTCAACATGCACAAATCTGCAGGTATCTCTCTCTCTCTCTCTCTCTCGTTTCAAGGAAAGACTGGCCGGAGCCCTAGCCGTGCGATCCTCTCTCTCTGATTCTTTTCACCGTTTTGCACGCAGCCAACCTTTTCAAGAAAACCCGCCGCTTCGCCGACTTCCACGCCAAGTGGTTCGACGCCCTCGAGCGCGCCCTCCTCCCGCTCCTCCGTGACTCTCTGTCCTCCTCCTCCTCCTCCTCATCCACCTCGACCCAGTTGTCCGCTGCCGTCCACGCCCTTCACTGCCACCTCCAGTCCTACTACTCCGCCCTCAACCTCGCCGCGTCCTCCTCCGACCAGCTCCCTCGGCTGCTCTGCCCTCCTTGGCGCAACCCCCTCGAGACGCCCTTCCTCTTCCTCGGCGACCTCCACCCTTATATCTTCACCACCCTCCTCCGATCACTCCTCGAGAACGACGACGATGGCGACGACAGCGACGACGAAAGCGCCGGTGTGTTTCTTGAAGATGACCGCAACCGTCTTTTGGGCAGGCCGTGGCAGGTATTGACGGCATGGAAGAACCCTAGCAAGCACACGTTATCCCGGATGGAGCAGATCGAGTGCGGGGTCCGGCTGATGGTGCCGGCGCTGTGGGACCGGGCCAAGGCCGAGCAGGCCCGCTTCACGGACCGAGTGGCTGATCAGTGGGCAAAGGCGTCCGGTGAAAAGAAGAAGGAGACGGCGGCGGTCGGGAAGGCCACGAAAGCAGCGACACAGGGCTTGGCGGGCGTCTTCTTGGACGCTAACAGGCTGAGGAAGAGCGTGCTCGCAGATATAATGAGCGCGACCAACGTGTACCAGGCGGGTCTGTTTCTTGAAGCTTTGGCCCAATTTCTTGTTGGGTTGAGAGACCCCGAGTTGCTGGAGAAGTTCCAGCATTGCCCGGTGAAGATGCGTTGATGAGGATTTTCATAACTTGGGGATTATTTAAATTTTCACTTTCTTTTCGGAGGATTTGGAGTGGTCATTTTCCTTTTTGCATGGGGGACTTCGTCATTGCGAAATGATGGGAGGGAGCATGTGACAGGTATGTCATCATCATCATCTAACCCTATCGTCAAATTAACTTTCGTTTCATGGCCCTCTCCCCCAAAAGAAAACGTACATCTCCTTTTCGCACTGAGAATTCATTATAAATGGTAATTTTGGGAGTAAGGGAGTAGCGATTCAGAACGTACAGAAGACAATGGATAGCCGTCTGTAATGTAATCTTGAAGTTGTCCAGATGGTTGTTGCTATACAAGCTGATGAACTCAACAGCTTTCATGTTGAATTTTTTTCTTTTTTGTATCGATGACAGGGAGAAGAAGGCTGGCAGCTATGATGCCCAGATCGAGTGTTCATTGCAGTGGATGTTATGAACCCTTTTCGATGGAGGCCTTGGATTGCCAATTAATTTGGTGCGAGCTCGCATTTTACCGTAATCAAATCGACTTTAGTAGTGACTTTTTGTTTGTATTCTCGCTTTTCCATTTCTTTCGTGGGAAATGCTTGCCTCCTAGAAGTTTACGAAGGAGACTGATGCAGTGTAAATTCCTCGTTCTTGCTTCTCAATGTTCGATCAGGTCGATGAACAAGTGCATTTCCTGGGTATGATAGATTAGTCCTTTTCTTCTCTGTCCCTCGCTTTTCGGCCGAGAGATAGACAATTGAGCAAAACAATACAGGAAGAGCCCAAACCATGATACACATCAGTTGGGCCCAAACCCAACACTGCTTCTGCATCATTCGAAGGTACCGAGAAATGAAACTTTAGGAGCAGACTGAACAATTGTATCTTTATATTACAGCTTTAGCTAGCAAATAAGGAGCTTCAAGTAACATCCGACAAGATCGTCGGACCACGTGGTCTCATGTATTCTGTGGTGCCGATTGAGCAGAACTAGGCGGATCGATCACGCAAGTTAAAGAAATTTATTGGTTGACGCCAATGAGACTGGCCGAATATATGGGAACTTATGTCAGGTTCGAGTTTAATATCCCATCCACAGTATCTTCCTTATCTACAAGGACGATCACTAATTACACAAACGTGCAAATGTCGAATCCTGGACATGGCGAGTAATAGTATACTCAATGTATAATGCACAATAAACAAGAATGACACAGCGGCCCATACATACTAAAAAGAGAGGGTTTGAATCTGAAGCTCCAGCTCATTTTTGGCAAATACGATGAAACATATTCTAACGGGCATGAATCAGCCACCTGCACAGATTGCTGAACTCCTGAACAGTCTCGACCGATGATGCAGATGACAGCAGCTAATCATACAATAGCCTGCGAGAGAGCTCGGAGTTGGACTGATGCGGAGAAGGAACCGTTTCAAATCGCCACGTTCTCAACTTCTTGTCCCGGAACCTGGTCTCCCCAGAGTCAGATTCTGCTTTATCCAAAGCATTGACAGATTTAAGGCAAGAGAAAACGAGTTATAAAAGGCAAGCTCTGACAGATCCGGGGATACAAAAAATGAATGAAGATGAGGATATTACTTAAGAGTCTTGAGAATGATTCCCATAAATAGCACCTGCTTAGTCCCCACCTTCCCCCAAATATGGCAGCATGTGCACCAAATACCTAGGCTCTTATCATCATTCGAACAATGGTAAAGTCAAAGATTGGGTGAGATCTTCTCTAATATTGATACTTGGCAGTGGTTTTCAAGGCCAAGTGCTTCTCAGGTCCGTGCGGTTTTATCCACCCTTTATTTGAGGATCGTAATTACCACAATCTCGAATCAACGATGGATAGGGCCACTTGTGTAAATTTTGTTTTATGCTAGCGATGTATGCTGTAATGGTTCATACGTTCGTCACTCCATTTGTATTGCATAAATAAAAATGTTGCTAGTGCAAAAGCCCTAAGCTATGCCTACCACCTACTACTTTCTAAATTGATGCGCTCTGTGGAAGCTATTACCTGTGTAGTAGCTATCGTAGCGCCGTGAAAATGCGCCGTAGCGCGTGTCGGTGCTACTTATTATTTCACGGAAATATCAATTGAAGTAGTTAGCAAGTAAAACGTCCATAAAGGGGGCTCTCTCGGTCTCTCTCAAGTCTTGATCTCCTGGGGTAACTCAGAAAGCATGTGATCCATTTGCCGTGATGACTACAGAGGAAAGCCTGTAGATATAGCCAGAACACCCGAAGCAGGAGGCTCAGACAACATACTTTATCGTAATCGTACCGGCACAATACAAGATTGCATGCGCTTGAACCCGCAAGTTGACATATTATTAAAGAGCAAATTATCGTGACAAGACCAAAGCTGTCCTGCCTATTAATTATCTCATCTCCATCGAGTGTTCCTATTCTCGATGGTGGTGTTCTTGATGCTCGATCCACATTTGGCCTATATTATCAACTTCTTGTCTTCCACCATCTCTCTCTCTCTCTCTCTCTCTCTCTCTCTCTCTCTCTCTCTCTCAACAAACGACACACAAACACACCAACATAAACATGAGCGGAGTAGGTATCGATATATATATTTCGGATGAGAGAAGCTGTCCACGTTGTTTGTTCGAAGCGAATAGTCGTGAGATGGTATTCTTTTAATTTCTTGGACTCCTTAGCTGCAGTGTGCATGCACGTCCATGTGATCCATGTATCCGAATGCTTAGCCTATAGACCAAACTGAAAACGAAGGCATACTCGCTCTGCACATGATTGAGGTCTTCATGGTGGTGATGGTGAAGGCATACTACTGGCTCACGTATAATTGAGGTCGCTTGTCAATGATAACGATCACCCGAGGACGCTGAATCGGCCCTAATAAGTTCATGTCTTCGAGATATCGAGCATGGACAGTAACCACCTAAAAACAAGTGAAGGGACACAGAACGAAAATCACGGCAAACCTAAATAGGCGAGGGATATCCTTTCGAGTTTCCTAGGCATCTCAATCGTAGATTACAAGTTGTCAAGCAACAGTCTGATAACCAAACCACAATGATATGAGAGTAAAAGATTTCGAGGGAACGATGAGATAGAATAATAATTCCAACACGATAATCTAATGATACTATAAAAAGTCAGAGGTTTCGAGTCTAAGTCCTTGTATTTCCCCCTTTGTATACTTATGATACGGTATTCACTGTCGCTTATCTCAAGCTTTCCTCGTCCTATAAGTTTTCCCCATAAATCTTTTAATTACTTGTTGTTTATTTAGAGCGACCTTTACTTTTAACTTTTGACGTTTTACAAATCTCGTGATATCGTGTGCCTTTATCATTTTAAATCTGAAGCACATGAAGCTTTCGTAGTAGGTTATTATAGACACGTTAGTTTACCTACAAATCTTTTGTGACTTTTTATTTTAGAAATTTGAAAAACGTTTCGAGTTTTTTAGTGGGAAAGTAAGACGTTACTTTCGACCTCAACAAGTCTTAAGACTTTTTTAATAAACCGATGGCACGTTCTGACCTTAAATTATCAAATGATTATTGCCTAATGCGCTCGTGCACGATCGATAGAGCAGCGTAATTGCCATTTCGTTTCCACGCACTGATCTTGCCATCGGTATCCAACTTGCGGCCTCATGTTTCAAAGCTCTCTCTCTCTCGTCTCGTCTTGTCGCCACCCCCATGTGATTTACATAGCTGGACATTGACCTAATGAACGTGGTGGTTGCTCCATTGGACTCTCGAGCTATCAAACTAGGACGCGCATGGAGCTTAAGGTTTCGTCGCTAAGCACTTTGGTTCTTGTCCTTGCAACGAAACTGTTAAAATATTTAAATAATAAACTATACTTTCATTCGACAGCTTAAGCTAGTAGGTGGTGGTTTCACGAAATCTCTCATAATATAGGAGTTTGAGCTTCTGAGTCTTTTCAGGCCCCATTTGTTTCTTCAATTATGTTTCTATGCTTAGTACTAGTTAAAACGCCAGACCAAGTATGAAGATGAGCATTAGAATATTTAAATAATAAATCATGCTTTCATATAACGATTTAAGTTTTTATCTAATGATTTAAGCTTTCAGTAATAATAGGTGGTGGTTTCATGAAATCTCTCACAAACCCTAGTCCACTGTTCATCGGCAGGTCTTACTACTGCAAGCATTACTGGGGTACATGGAATTCGATAGACAGTCTTCTTTCATCGACTCGTACTATTTTGTTCTTTTACTCAGCTTGAGATTATGACAAAGGACTAGAACTACCGACACGATCGGGGAACAAGGACTTTCTTTCTCTTCTGAATAAAATATACATGTCTTTATGTATGTTGTCGTGCTTACAAATATCTGTGCGGGACGTGACATTTTCGTCTTGGGGTCCTCCGCACAACTCCTTCGTGTTCATGATGCTGTTGCGACATTACAAACGACGAGCTACCTAACAACCTAGAGAAAGAAATAATGCAGGTTAGGCTTGGAAGGATGTCGAAAAGGAAAGGCTGTACACGAGCAATGAAACCAAACGACAGGTTGTGATTTTGACTTGTATAAGATATTAGCGAAGTGATCGATACGACTTGGCTCGAAATTGTGACTTTAGGTTTGATTGGAATCTTTCGTACTCTTCTTCTTTTGTTTTTTTCTTTTGGGGTATTCAGCACTTGGTAAAAAATTTGTGGTGCGGAGGGATCGGACAGGGATGCGAAACTAGAGAACATATGACCGCGAGACTCGATCGTGTAAAAGTATAGGGTCATGGGTTTGCATTTAGGGTTCACAGCCAATGCACATACGTTGGTCGCCATTAACATGTTGCTGCACTTACAAGAGAGGTTTAGCCACAGCCCTCGATATTCGGGAAAAGATTACAAGTGGCAAAGCATGACATCCCGTGATAATAACAAAAATATATTAAATAAATCTATTTTGTATTTACTAGCGCCGTTATGGTTATGATCTTTGAATATGTGAGCTCCCATGATGAGGTCGGCTTGGTCAATGGCTACGGTGAGAAACCAAAGCGCTATGTTACTTTCGGTGCTTAATGATTATAAAAGAGATGTCAGGGACATGACTTGAGAAATGGGTTTATGTCTTTATGACATTAACTAAGGAGGATTGTATTCGTCCAAACCTAACTTATAGAAAACATTGCTCCATTGTCTATATATAGGAAACATCTTAAGAATTAACTTTTATTCATGGGTCGAGCCTTTCTCGTGTGGAATTGGGCCACCGAAGGTGTGCGAAGAAGGTCTTCGTTCCAAACCCTAATATTCTCGCATGGATCTGAAATTTTTTAACTTTTCTTTAAACTCTCTTTAATCTTTAAGACGTCCAACCCTTTTTCAAACAAGTTCGACTAAATAAACAGCTAACGCTCCTGCTTAAGAAAAGCCCAAAAAGAAAAGAAAATGACCTCACCGGTGACATCGCTACCGACACTTCCGGTAGGGAAATCAAATAATTGAGTTTACGAAGGAAGGGAGAAAAAAAAAAAAAAAAAAAAAAGACCCCCCATTTGTCAATGATGGCCTCATCATTGCGTCCGTACCATTTTCTTATTTCCTCACGAGCTAAAAATGGAAAAAAGGTAAGGAGGTTTTACTTTTACCGGTTGCCGCCGTCCGTGCATCTTCTCCGCTGTCTTTCCATACTTGGCAATCTCAGACCTAATTTTCCCGGAAAGTTTCGGAAAGGCGCGGGGAGTGGGAAAATGAGATGGGGCCATCGTCGTTTTGTCCGGCCTTGGGTGCTGGTTCGCGAGTGCAGTCCTAGTCAGCTCCAAGTCAAGATGGCCGTGGCGGACAAAAGAGGAAAGTGGGGTGGGGACCGACCGGACCGACCGAGAACGACCGTCGTCTAAAAGTATCCCAGCCACGTCAGCACGGCCGCTTTTGATCATTGGGTCGCGAGCGAGATACAGAGACAGAGGGAGAGAGAGAGACAAGAGACTGATGGCTTTGAAGTACCGATGGGGGTGGTGGGCCCCGCCGCTGCTTTTGTCGGATCGAAAAGGTCCGGTCCGAGGTGGTCCGAGGTGGTTTCGACCGACTTTGGGACGTCGTGAACCCCCTCTCTCTCTCCATTCGCAGTGTGCTCTCCGCTAGGGTTGCATAGAATTGGCATCCTTGTGATTTGAGTGAAAGGACGTGGATTTTCATATGGTTCGTCGATTGGATATTTTGCTTTTGTTATCATCTAAAGGGAAATATCTCAAATGACCGATTTTTACAGTTGTTTAATCATTTAAAGCAAATCCATCAATTGGGTTTCTTCTTGTTTTTCTAGTTCCTTGCATTTTTTGATATTGATCGAGAGATGGACTCTAGCATAGCGAGTGAAGAGAAGTTATATGGAGCATCATTAGGCCACTAATAAGGTCTAATTGAATCGAATCGATACTCGAGCTCAACCCAATTCTATTGAGGATCGATAATTAGCACACACATCAATTCTCAAGCTCGACCCGGCTCGAATGTTTAAGGCTCGACACGCCACGTAACCTCGATTGAGCATGATCTTTTGAGTCAAATATGTTTTCAAGAAGCCCGGCCTCCACTCGACTCGATCGATCAATAAGTCTCACTTAGAACTCAAATTTGAGCTAAACTCCAGGGGGAAAAAAAAAGAAGAAGAAAGCACGGCAATCGAGGGTTGTAAATCGCTCGGTAAGTTTCGCTTAGCATACCACGCTTAATGTACATTTGGCATGCTCGCTAGCTTCAATCGTGCCGGGGTTCACATGTGAGGATGTAGGGCCTATTCGAGGGGCCTTTTCCTTTCCCGCCGGGTGAGGACAAACGACATCGGTACGACCGTCAACGTCAGTAATTTCTCACGGACTAGTCTTACTTGTCCTCGTGTGCATCTCCCATCATCACATTTTCAATGGAGTTGACGGAAGAAATTTACGCGCGTAGAACTGGAGAAGCATCTTTCTCGCCCGTTCCTGTTCTGAAGGGGGAAAAAAACATAAAAAAACACTTCGAAAACCGACAGATATGGAATTGACAAAAGAGTTGGAAACGTTCAGACCCGTCGAATTCGCATTCACTTTCGCTTTCGCTTGAAGCGTTCATGGTTCGGGGAGCGTTTTGTGAGAGCAACGACGGGTAGGTGTCCTAAATTGATGGGTCGCTAGATCAGAAAACAAGAAGAGAAAAAAGTGCGTGTGGGATATACAGTAAATTTTGGCCCTTGGAATTTTTCAATTTCACAGCCAACATCTCTCCTTTACTACTCGATATGATTCGATTTGATTGTACAACATTATTATGTCGTAAACGATATTTAGGTGCGTTTTATGTGATGTTCGTGTTTTAATTGTGAAGTTTTCTGATTTATAGTACTCGAAATATGACTTCATATGGTATTTGACTTTATATGGTATTTAAATATTGTAAAAGTGCTGAGCACTAAAATATATATAGTGAGAAGAGAAGTATTGCCTTTTCTTTAAAAAAACCATGTGCACAGTAGGTTGAGGCGTTGGAGGACATCCAATTCTGTAGCTAGATATAACTTGTTTTACTCTATTCTTAATTTTAATGCTCAAATTTTTACTCTTTCTCCATGTAGGGCATAAGAGTCGAAACCTAATCTCAATCTCCTGAGAATATGGGGTCTCCCCTTTCTCATGTGAGAAGGATGACCACTAATGGTTAACCTCACTTCTTGTACCTCTCAATTCGATTTGATAGTACAACATTGTACTGTCTTAAATGATATTTAGGTGTGTTTCATGTGATGATGGTGTTTTAATTGTGAAGTTTTCTTATCTATAGTATCTGAAATATGACTTCACATGGTACTTAAATATTATAAAAGTGATGAACACTAAATATAAATAGTGAGAAGAGAAGTATTGCCTTTTCTTTCAAAAAATCGTGTGCGCACTAGGTTGAGGCATTGGAGGACGTCCAATTCTATAGCTAGAGATCACCTGTTTGAATCCTATATACTACACGTGAATTGCTTCGAATGAGCGCTATGTGCACTAGCCAAGTGCAAGGGCCACATGCAGAGATTGAAGGTCCTAGCTCGATCAGATCACACGGGACTTGATGGGTGGTTTCGTGGGATTTTCTGATAGTCTCGGATCTATATGTCCACGCCTCTCAATTATTTGAAAGGAAACAGCAATTGTAGTTGGATGCCTACTCTTCATATCGAAAAATCCCTATCAACCAACGTTTCGATTTAAAAAAAAAAAAAACACGAGAAATGTGAAAAGACGAGAGCAAGAAATTTCTTGAACCAAACTTGGGTACGTGCGCTCAGCTACGCATGTTCTGGTGTGGGTGTCGATTCGTTTGGTAAGGACCAGAACATCGGGTGCTTTCCAATGGAACGAAACCCGTCGTTGCCCTGACTTTGATTTTCCTCCTTTTATATGGAGATTCTCCATATCTTCCATGATTCCTCCATATCTCTCAAGATTGCATAATTTCTGCACATATCGTGATGAAGAGCAGATGAATCCATTTATAACTTTAACCAAATGGCTATGTAAAGCAATGTGATATTACAAGATCAGTAACGACCAGTAACAATCGATCGACACTACGCACACTTAGAAGGAGGCAATCCCAAGACACATGGAGAATCAAGCAAGATATGAAAAATCCCCTAATTATCTTCCCAATTATATGCATGAGTTTTTCTTTCCTTTTTTTTGGTTTTAAAGAAACTCTTTGTTAATATTCGGTCCTGGCATCTAGAACTTTTACTAAGTCATACGCAAAACAACATTATGATTTATGGTGGAAAGGAGGAAAAAGAAAAGAAAAGCAAGTTATGAAAATCGAGAGGAAATTGAACAACATAAACAATTCGAGCTGAAATAGGGCAAAGACTTTCGATCACATGATGATCAGCATTCTCATCTCGATGTCATTTCAGTTCGTGAGAAAGAAAGGGAAAGTTAGAGGATGAAGTGTCGTGTTCCCATCTCCGAGGATATACACATTCTCAATAAGAACCAACTCAGATTTCTTCTAAACGATACGATTGCTTTTCATTTGTCCATGTACTGTAACTTTCACGAGTGGGGGAAGGATTCGTGGTGACTAAGGAAGCGCATAAATTCACGCGAGAGATGCGTTGAAAACTAACGGCGGTCCAAATTCAAACCGCGAGATCCGTTCACACACCTTTCGCACGTAATCTCCGATTAAAAAATTAGGAAAAAAGGTGACATTTTTCGCGAATTCAACCGAAGATTCCTGGGAGGACCCGGTGACCGACGGCGGCAAGGAACGAGGAAAAAAACGACCAACCGTATCTGGCCCCACCGAAAACCCTAAAGCACCCCACCGTTTCGTCTAGAAGGGGGAGGATATTTTTTTTATAAAAACACTTCTTATTTTTGTATTAAATGAATCCGAGATTTTGCACATTTCTCGCATCCCACATGATGCCCTTTGATCTAGTCAAGATATAAATTGTTTGCCACCTGTACAAAAAAAAAAATATTTTTAAAAATTTTGTGAGCTTTTTAATGACCGCAATTTCAACCGTCTCTAATGCCACTTTGCTTGTGAAAAGAAGAAACTGGGCAAGCCACTTGAGACCGGTTCTCATTCACAATTAGTCATAATTCTCCCGCATTTCTTGTGCATCCTTTCATAGATGGTGCACATTTTTCGCACCCCACATGATACCCTTTGATCTAGTCAAGATACAAATCATTTGCCACTTGCACAAATTTTTTTTTTTTCATTTTCACGAGCTTTTTAGTGATTGCAATTTCCATTGTCTCTAATGCCGCTTTGCTTGCGAAAAGAAGAAACTGGGCAAGTCACATAAGACTAGTTCACATTCACGACTAGTAAAAAATCTCCTGTATTTCTTGTGCATCCTTTTAGAGACGGTTTAGTATGAACTTTTTTTACGGGCGAAACATACAAATTCACTATTAATGGCAAGACCAAACTTGCATGCGCCTCCATCTGTTTCGCTATTCGCCTTTTGTGTGTGTCTTTTTTATTTTTTGAATTCTTGTTCGGTATATTAAAATTGAAATACTTCATATAAAAAAAAAGCAGTTTAGTAGCCCAAATTAACGTCTTTTCATTTACGGTGGAAATCTTCAAAAAGGAAATATATAAATCTCTAAAAAAATCATTTTGCGAGCTTTTTCAATGACTGCGATTTCCACCATTTTTAATGCCGCTTTACTTGTGAAAAGAAGAAACTGAGCAAGTCACATGAGACCAATTCGCATCCACAACAGTTGTAATTTTCCCGCATTTCTTGTGCATCCTTTCAAAGACGTATTTCCTACAAACTTTTTTACAGGTGAAAATGTGCAAATTCTCAGTTAATCATCGCAAAATCAAATTTCCATGTAGCCTATCTCTTTGCTATTCAGCTTTTGCGCCTTATTTTTTTATTTAAATTCTTATTCGGTATATTAAAATTTGAAGCAATTCATTAAAAAAAAGAAGAAGGGCAGTTTAGTCCCTCTAACCAACGTCTTTTCATATACAGTGGAAATCTTTAGAAAGGAAAGAAAATAAATCTGTAAAAAAAAGAAAAAAAAAAAACGGTTGGAAGAGGAAGCCGACGCGAGGGGGAAATGGAGGGGGGAGAACCCGAGGGGCCAGGTCGGATGGCGGGACACGTGGCGCGGATCACGAGATCCGTGCTGCTCCAAGCCGTAGAAAAGCAAAACCGCCTTTATACCGCGCTGATTCTCCCACGTGACCCGACCACCCACCCTACGCCCTTTTCTGCCACGCCTTTTCCTCATCAGCGGCTCCTACTTGCCGCAAATAATTAACCGTTTCCTTTTCCTTTTTCTTTCCCATAAAAAAAAAATTGAAACGAGAGACCATGTAAAAATAGGGAATTTCTCCTTAATTAGTGCTGGGAAAAATAGATTTTTCGATTTTTTTGGGTCCATTGAGAAGGTCCGAAATCGAAGCTTTTCGATTTCCAATCATAAATTATGATTTTTAATGGAGTAGAGAAAGTCTGGATATCATAAATATATCTTAAACTGTTATAAATTTATTTATCTTGATGATTATTCAATCATGATAAAAAAGAAGCATCATGAAAAAAAAGCTTTGATAAGATATGTCGGAGTGGAAATAGAAAGGCCCGTCTCACATGATCACTTTATCCTTTATCTTATAAAGCAAAATGTAAAGAACCTTTCACTTTCAAAACTTTGTAAAAAAATGAAAAAGAGAAGACATTCTCGTGATTATTATAAAAGGAATGATGTTATGTGTGAAATCACGAACAGGCATGGCGATGGAAGAGATCTTAGAATAATTCTCGTTTCTCAATTTCACAAATTCGCTCGGGAGCTCTAAATTTATCGAATTATGCATTTTTCCTTTCCTTTAATTATGAGTTTGATCTTCCTAATTTCCAGCAGGAATGGCGAGCCGCGTCTTTTTAGCTGACGCGCATGGAGGTGCGCATGACTTCAGCCGGGCAACTGGCGATTTCCCTCCGTTGACGAAATCAGCAAGGAAAGGGGCGACGGAATCGGCGGACGTTGGCGGTGGTGCCTCGCCTCGCCTGGCCGACCGACCGCCTGACAGCTGGGCACTGTTGGGGGTGGGGGGCGACAGCGACGCGAGCGCGCGATCATTGGGGCGGTCATCTCCCCTCCGCGCGCGCGGGGCCCGCGCTGACACGTGGCCGCGTCACCGCCCCCCGCGATTTTGTTCCCGAGCAAGGGTCAGCGTCTCCCAATATTCACCGCCACGTATTTCCGACGGGGTTCCGCGGGCGCCTCCCCAAAAAACAACGACGACAGAAGCAACTCCACCAATTTTAAAAATAAAAATAAAAATTCTTTAAAAAAAGGGGGAAAAATGCTTCCGGTTGATTGAACAACCGAGCCAGCTGCCTTGCAAAGCACGTCTTCTTCGTCCCAACCGAAAACCCCCCAAAAAAAGCTCTCTACAAATGCCCCCTCCCCCTCCGCTTACGATCCTTCGTTCTCTCTCTCTCTATCTCTATCGCTCTTCCTGCGGTTCTTTTGGCCATTCTCGTGTTCCGCGGCTCGTGCGCTTCGCTAGGGTTTTCGGGCGGTTCCCCTCCACCATTCCTCCTCCTCCTCCCTCCGAAGGTGCAATTCCGGCCATCCTCTCGGAACCCCACGCGAAAGTTCGCCGGCGACGCGGGCGTTTTCCCGTTCGAGGGCTCGGCTCCCGATCGCGCGCGATACGGTTTTCCCGTCATTCGTGGTTAGATTTGTTTGCCCACCATCGCTCGTCGTCGATTCCTTTAAAAAACACGCGTCCCCGTCGGGACGTTTTCGCTGGTTTTTTCGTGTTTTTTCGTCCACTGAATTCGGTGTTTTTTTTTTTTTTTTTTTTTTTTTGGGGAGACGATACATGTTGGTGTGCGGAAATGGGAGGGATCCCGCGCGGCTCTGTCCGATGTCATCGTTTTTGTCTCCGTCGGCGTCTTCGTTTCTTTTCTTCTTCTCCTTCTTTTTCTTTTTTCGCGTGGATTGGGGAGGAAGTTATCGGCGGCGTTAGGTCTGTGCAGCTGTCGGCTCTAGGATTTCTTGAATCGGTGGCATTGGGTTTTTTTTTACTTGGCTTTCGGTTGTTATGGTTTCCTCGACGAGGTGTTTGACTTTGTGAATAGTATTTATAACTTTGCTTTTTTTTTTTTTTGGTTTTACATGCGATGTCTTCTATCTATGTTTTAACATACGCTGATTTGACAAGGTTTTTCTTTGTCATTAGTTTTTTTCTTTTGGCTTCTTGTCGCTGTAAAGCGGAGAGAGTCGTGTCTAAGTCTCAGAGCACGTCTTAATCGCTCTCTCACGATGTAACCGGCATAAGGAGCAAGCCCCACGACCTTCTAAGTGGGGAAAAGTCTCACGTCTTGTTTGGTCTGATTCCAAGAACTTTTTTTTATTTTATTTTAATGAGTCTATAGCGTAATTTAGTTCAACTTTCTTTTTTTTTGGTTGAGTGTGCTGGTGTATAATGGGAGGAAGATCTTTGAAAATCCGAAACGTGTGTAGATTCTTTCTCGATGCAATTTGCAATTTGTTTGTGGGTAAAAGTCGACGCATCGATTGTTCGGGTACCTATTACTTTCTCCAATGGGGTCTTGCTAGATCCTTTATATCTTGCTAAGAAACTTCTATTGTCATTAACTCTTCCTATGCTGTGTTAAAGGTGACTTATTGATTCATTAAATCCGAATTTTTCTTGAAAAAACATGTGGGCACAGTTTTGCTGTTGTATTTTTCTGGGTTTTCTGCAGTTATTTTGGTAGTTGCGGCGTCTTTTTCGCAGCCTTGAATTCATTACTTTCTTTTTCTATTTTATTATCCCACTATCATATTATAGTGGACATGTGCTGCTTAATGTCTAGTAGGCCTTTGTCTAAGTCCGCAGAGGCCCACAGCATGTAGCTCCCCTTTGTTTAATGTCGGTTGAAGATGTGATTCTGAGTATGAACGTGTGGTTTGTCGTGTTTGTTTTCATAATGGAAGGTTATTTGTCGATGGCCGCATCACTATCGGTTCTTTCATATCTTCAGTACGTGAAACAGTAAATGATCCTTAAGAGGTCATCCTTTTGATTTTAGCAGGAAATTTGGTTTATATTGTGCATATTAAATAGTATAAAATGGTCCCCCATCTTTTCAGACTTAGTATACATGAACATTCCCACTTTTGGCTTGGAGATCATAGAATAAAGATATGCATTTATCTGATAAGAGATATTGTAATTGGAATATGTTATGCTGCAGATCATGAAATCATGACAATGATGTTCTTCATATTGATGAGGATTATAAATATTGCGTGCCACTGAATTCGTAGTTTTTTAATCAAGTCAACGCAACTGTTGAAGTCATCTTTTAACATTCATTTTCTTGTTAAGATGATTGTCGATTGCAATCAAGATCTAAGAGGCTGCAGATATTCAAACATTGTACAAGTGATGGAAAATCACTTACTATAAAACCATCCATGAGTTTTCAATCAAACTTGTACATTTGGTCTGGTTATTACACTTACATGTCGAATTCTTTTCTCAAATCCCTTATTTTTTAAGGTTTTGGCCAACTAATCATTGAGTTATTATTGCCCCTTCAGTGATTCCGGGAAGGAGCAGATTTTTACACTCCTGAGATTTGGAAGCGGTTTACTCCATCCTTCTGACGTACTCCTCCATGCTGACGCTTGATCTTTTGCTATAAATGTGGTTTGGCTTTGGAGATGAGAAGGTAATCTATTACTCTCTGAAATAGCTCTATTTTTCTTGCATTTTTTACTCTGAATTGAGTCGCGATTACTCGACCTTGTTACCAGTTCTTGGGAAGCCTATGCTTAATGGACTGCTCACCCAACAGCAGCAGTGATAAGAAGACTCTGAAGCGGTGGTTTTTTATAGACAAAAGGGTTGGGTAAAGAAAACCGGGCTAAAGGTGCTTAGATCTCCATTCTGACCAAGTGGCTGTTTAAAGAATTCGTTTTGGTTTAGAGTATATATATACCGTAGCAAGAAATCTGGATCCAATGGAAATGAAGCCTAATCATGCTTCTCCTGTTCTTACTGATCCTGCTCCCGTTACCAAGTCAAGGCTTGGCATTCGCTCCAGCTTGTTGCCTCAGCATGGAGCACCGTTTTCCTCGAACAAGTACATAACAATTCCAAGGAAAAAGCCTGGAATACTAGATGATGTCCGTTCCAATGGCTGGCTTGATGCCATGAAAGCATCCTCTCCCCCTCGCAAAAAGCTTGTCAAGGATTTCATTTTTGAAGTTGCTGCAGATGACTCTGATGCTGCTTATGTATCCTGGATGGTGTGTTTTCTTTCTCAAATGATTAGTTGAGATGTTTTGTTCTTCTTATCTCATATATAGATAAATAAACATATTAAGCAGTACAGCTTCAATTATATCCTTGTATTTTAGATCACTGAATTGTGATTTCTTTCCTTATATTGCCTTTTTATTTACTGATTGCCTCTTTCGGGTGATTCTGCAGCATAAGCATCCATCAGCTCTCAATTCTTTTGAGCAGCTAATGGAGCAGTCTAAGAACAAGAAGATAGCGATGTTTCTGGACTATGATGGTGTTCTGTCTCCAATTGTTGATGACCCAGATTGTGCACTAATGTCCGATGATGTAAGCTGACAATATATTTGCCTCTGCAAATGTCCGCTTTGCACATTTACTTATGTTGAACCATATAAATTGCTTTTCAGATGCGTGTAGCTGTAAAGAATGTTGCAGATCACTTTCCTACAGCAATTATTAGTGGAAGGAGTCGCGACAAGGTAACGACAAACTTCCTTTGAACACAACATGATGTTTCTTTTTGGTACATCTGTTGATCCACGCTAATATAATTGAGTTCCGACTTGCCTTAATTTGCAGGTTTACAATTTGGTAGGACTAACTGAACTTTACTATGCTGGTAGTCATGGAATGGACATTATGGGCCCTGTCAACAACAGCGTGTCCAATGACCACCCAAGCTGTGTTAAATCAACTGACCAACAGGTAAGGTGTTTCTTTCGGAGAGCTTTATTGTTGTTGTTCTCTCCAGGTGCTATGCTTAGGTAGCGAAACCATATGTTCTTTTGATTTGTTTTGCCTAGCGAGTCTCCAATACCTTGACGTAACTAACATGGATGCCTGCCATGGCAGGGCAAGGAGGTAAATCTCTTTCAGCCTGCTAGAGAATTTTTACCCGTGATTGATGAGGTACTAGAATTGTTCCTCATGTATTATTATCGTTTCTAATTGCAGTTTCTTTTCTTTCCGATTGGATGACGTTTAATGTGTTTATGCAGGTTTTTAGAACCCTTGTCGAAAACACAAAGGGTATCAAAGGCGCAAAAGTTGAGAATCACAAGTTTTGTGCCTCTGTACATTATCGTAATGTAGATGAAAAGGTAGGGGAAAGTTTTGGACTTCAGAATGTCTATGTATAAGTTTGGCTGGATGCATATTGATGGTATCTCTTTCTCTTGACTTCAGAATTGGCCAGTTATTGCTCAGTGTGTTCATGATATTTTGAAAGAGTATCCTCGTTTGCGGTTAACACATGGACGGAAGGTACTGTTGGATGGACCTTCGGAGGTTCATTTCGTTTCCTTTTCCCTCTTAACATTTGTTTTACAATATCATAAGTCCGCCTTCTGGTGGTCGTGTCCCTTATTCCAGGTTTTAGAGGTCCGTCCAGTGATTGACTGGAACAAGGGAAAGGCAGTTGAGTTCTTGCTTGATTCTCTCGGTACTGAGCCATCTTGCCATTATCACCGCATTTCTCCTTTCGTGGTTTTTGCGTAAGCATTGGTCTCATCTCAATTACTCTACTCTGTTGTCACAGGGCTGAGTGACAGTGAAGATGTGCTTCCGATCTACATTGGGGACGACAAGACAGATGAAGATGCATTTAAGGTAACAAAATGGCAACCCTCATCCTCTCCCAATCTGGACATGGCCTGTTCTTTGAGTGCCCGATCTCAGCCCGATGTTCATTTTGTTAGGTGCTGCGAGAAGGGAATTTCGGTTTCGGTATTCTGGTGTCTTCAACACCTAAAGAAACTAGTGCTGTTTACTCACTCAAGGATCCGTCAGAGGTGCATATACCTGTTATCATGGAAGTTCCTCTTCGCCGAATTTTGCATCTTTTCCGGCATCGGTCTAATCTCGAGGTGTTCTTCTTTTGGGAAAATTCAGGTCATGGAATTTCTGAAGTCCCTGGGCAATTGGAAGAAGACCGAAGAAGAAGCGGGGAATGATTGAGAATCAAATGCACCTCAACAAGCATATTGCAGAAAAGCCAGATCAGATCAAGGCTCCTGTGTTTTTTCTTTTTTCCTGCTTACAATAAAAGGAGGCCTTCTGCTTGCGATTCTTCCTTTTTCCGGGCGACCGAGTGGGGTATTCTTTTTCTTGTCTGTAAGGTTTTCACCGTCGCTACGCACGCGTTTAATTCGCCGAGCGGATGGGATGGGATGGGACGTGCTAAATAAAGGTTGGGTTCATTTCATAGTCTTAGTCAGTACTGATTATTGAGACGGACAATGCCCGAGGGAATCGCATATGGATGGTCGCCGTTTTTTTTCAGTTTATAGCTGCGTCTTCCTCTCTTTGAAGGGTTCAATCAGTCTTATTCTTTTGAGTCTCTTGCCGAGAGTTCTGTGATTGTGTAAAGAGCTGCAGCAGAAGATAGCGAGTCAATTTACAATGAAAAGCTGTACTTTTCTAAGTGACGTTCGGCGAAAACGACGATGATGACGAAAATGAATTTCCCCGACTAAGACCCAGAATATAAAAAATCAATGTAGTAATCGATGTGACGGACTGCGAGCGGACAGTTGAACGAACCGGGCACCAACCGTTTAGCATCCTCGCAGAATCGTATACATCCCGGAGGGGTGCCGATGTTGAGAAACCTCGGCCTTCCGGCTTTGGAATACGAGCGCGTCGTGATCCAGAAGTGGGCTCTGGGGCGGTTGACGGCCCATCGTGTTTTTTTTTTCCTCCATGCGTTTGGACTCGCGTGAGGAACGAACGGGGCGGAGGACGCGAGGAGGGGAAGGCGTTGCTTTCTTATCCACCGCTCTTTGTCCGGAGGTGTCTTACCTCGATTTCATCGACCAAGTTGTCGTTCGTGATTTTCGACCCCGAAAATAAAATCCATATGAGCCCAAAAGCATTTCAGGTGAATTTTTGAGATAATATATAGATTATATAAGAACCTTGTAATGGGAACCTTGTAATGGAACCAACTATGGCTTGATAAAAGATATACTAGGAAAGGTTCACATAACCCGACGCGGCGGGGTGGAGAGCTAATTGAGTTAAATTTTGGATTTCTTGACATCCTCAATCTGAATTTGACCAATCATATCACCAGTATCTATTGTTTAATTAATTTCAGAACTATACATAGCAGGTCAATTTCTTGGAAATTCACACCTGTGTGATAAATAATTTAGTGATTTCACTTGAACCCTCTGTCTTAATATTACAATGAACTCGAACGTCGGGTGCGATCAAATCGACTCGGGCCTCGATACGATTCACCATGCCTATTGGCATTCGATGATTTTTGGAGGTGGCGAGCGGAGAGCGAGTCGAGAGAAGTTGGTCGTCGCCGTCGTCTGTCCTTTCCCAAGTGGGGGACTAATCCTAGGCAATCCCCGTATCTAGTTATCATCATCATCACAGAGCTGTTTCCTCCGCACTCCCACTCGCGCTCGCTCTCCCGAGAAGCTGAAGAGAGAAAGATGTCACTCTCCTTGCGATCTCCGACTCTCCCCTCCTCCTCCTCCTCCTCCAATCTTCACGTAACACCTCTCTCTCTCTCTCTCTCTCGATTCTCCCATGGAAGAATGCGTGAATCGGTGCTTCGAATGATGTATTTATGCAGGACGGGAAGCTGAGGCTGCTCGCTCGATCCGCGTCCCCCAAGCTCGCGTTCAGCTGCCGGCCGCCGCTTCCTCGAATCCGAGCCGCCTCCAACTCCAACTCCTCCTTCTCCTCCCTCGATACCGGTCATTTTTCCATCCGTTTTCCAGCTTAATGTGACTTCTTCGGCGTCGCGATCGGCATTTGCGTTTGGTGATTGATCTTTTCGTTTGGTTCCTGCTTTTTTGTTGTTTTTTTGATTTGAAGGTCTGAGCACTGAGTTGGATGCGGTGTCCAGTTTTAGCGAGATCGTTCCCGATACTGTCGTCTTCGATGACTTCGAGAAGTAAGCGAAGCGAAATGATGCTACTGCGTGCTTGGTTTATCCGTTTTCTGCACTGGCGTTATTACGATGCGCGATAGTGATTCCGTTACTCTTATGCATCGAACAAATTTCGAGCTTTATGGCGAACGATCATTTGCAATCTCTCCGATTTCAGGTTTCCTCCTACCGCTGCGACCGTCAGCTCCTCGCTCCTCCTGGGGATATGTAGTCTTCCGGATACCATTTTCAGGGTAACGATCTCCTTTTCTTTTAGGGGAAAGTTTCGGATACTAGTGGGAAGAGTACACTCAGTCTTTTGATTCCCCAATTGACTGCCCTATTCGCTGAATGGAAATCATTCTTGTGCTTAGAATGCCGTCGAAATGGCCTTGGCTGATAGAGGCTGCTATGGGTTGGCCAACAATGAGATGAGGTTGTCCTGTTTTGTTAACAAGGTAGGTGTGTTTGTCCGACTCTACCTTTGCAGTTCTCAATTCACGATGTGTTATACAACAGAAAAGCTCAGCAGGAAAGCAAAAAGCACGAGAGAAAAATTTATATTATTTCGCCCTTGTTTTTGTATGGAGATTGAATGAAGAGTACAAGGAAAGAGAACAAAGTTTACCTTACTGACCATTAGTAGTTTGCCCCTGAGCTGCACAATCACGTAAGTACTGAGGAAAAGGAACCATGAAAAGGAAAATATTCATCCAACTTTCTTTTCAAAAACAAAGGAGGAAACAAAATAATTTGCTTTTGTCAAATAATTATACGTGACATGCCAGATCATATACAAATTTTCCTTTTCTTCCTCTGGTTGGGTGATTGATGTGACATTTCTCAATGTAGGCTTTGGTCAATGTTGGAAGTGATTTGGCAAAGCTTGTTCCTGGTAGAGTATCAACAGAAGTGGATGCTCGTTTGGCTTATGACACTCATGGAATTATTCATAAGGTATTGGCTTCTTTTGTACTCCTTAATCAATAAGCCTGTAACATCCTGATAGTCATAGAGCTACACTCCACATGTTACTACGAGTAAGCGTAAGCGTCCATATTAGGTTACTGATGGCAGATGCCCTGTAGAAAAATTGATAAATTAAAAGTCCCTACTGAGCTATGTAAACAAATAACTGTCTTGCAATTATCTCATGTTGAAGAGGTTTTTTAATTCAAGATGGTAACTAATTGAGCTTCCTCTCTAAATGCAATGTTTACTGTGTATTTGGACTTAATGGTTGATGTTACTCTGACTTTGGCTGATACAGTTGATCTTGCTGCAATGTGTTGTGATGGAATATAGATTAGAGAGTGTGATGTTGGAGATGAGGCTGACTCCACTTTATCACAGAAATGGTTATTGTTGCATTTATAGTATGCTGCTTGTAAAGAAAAGATTGTTAAAATCTGCTTGATGATTTTGATCTGCAATATGAGTAGTCAGTTGCCTTGGGCAGCTCTTAGCAGTAACAATTGGAACTTGGTTGTCCAATCCGATGCTAGCTACATTTTACTCATTGCAGGTGCATGACTTGCTAAACCTGTACGGTGAAGTAAACGTCCCTCCTGAGCGTTTGTTGTTTAAAATTCCTTCCACATGGCAAGTAAGTGGCCAGTGTGTGCCTTAGTTGGAACTGGTGGTTCTTTTGATAATTTTTAAAGTTAGCTCATGCATATCTGGCCCTTCTATGGGCCATTTCCGGGTGTGTATGTAGGGGATAGAGGCCTCAAGATTGCTTGAATCTGAGGGCATCCAGACACATTTGACTTTTGTTTACAGGTATATTTGAAAAGCCCTTTTTTGGTTACTTCATTTTGTTTACTTACCCAGTCAAGCTACGTTGATGTTTATCATCTAGAGTCCTCATTTTTACACTGGCTGCACCAGACCTCTGTGAAAGCATAGTGGACCAGCTATCAGTTTGCCTCTGCATTGGGCCTAAATAGTCGTACTTAATGACCAATGACATAAAAATATGTAAAGAGATAGTTTTAACATATTAGAGGCTGGTTGGACCCTAAAAGAGAGCCATGGGCCATGCCCACTTGCCTTCAAAATTTTGTGCTGCGGGCTTGGTTGAGGCAGGCGCCAATGCCCATAATCAGGGGTAATAGCCTGTTTGAATGTTGACTTGAAAGAGTGCTTGTATCACAATATTTGGATAATGAATGGCATGGCTAACTATCTGATGCGTGGGAAAAATCTGTGGAAGCACACAGATGAATCCATGCAGCTACTTGAGTGTGATTGACAAGATTCTCAACATGACTTAATTCGATTCTAGCTTTTTGAGTGTGATTGCAGGTATCCATTTTACTTTCAAATCTGAATCATCACCATGTAAAACTTGTTTCCTTGTCCGGCATTGGTTTCGGTGACCAAGTCTGCAGGGAAGGTGCGGTGCTTTTGCACTGCCTCTTATGTCAGGAGAACATATTGGTGGGGATAGCGTACATGGACTCTGAAATATTTTGAATCCCTGTGCTGATAATCACGATTCTTTTCTTTCGTTGAAAGATACAACTATTGATTTTCCAATGGCTTGCCCAGAGATTTCATTAAGTCATACCATCATATTTGACGTAGTTTTAGAAATCGGGAAGTCATGTTTGGTATGATTAACATGAAGTCTGCTAGTTTGTCAATGTTAATTGACTGGCATGGCTCTTTGTTGATAAGCCTTCTAGAGAATTGTAAGCGCTATTAATGGACTAGGCTTGCGATCCAGCTGGATTATAGTTAGGTTCTGTTGTTTTGTGTTTGGAAGTTTCACTGCTATTCTACTCCTTGTTGCTTTGATCTTTTTGCATATCATTGTATTTTTTTTCTAGTTTACTCCTTTCTCTCTCTTTTGTGAAGCTGTCTTAATGTACTAGCCATTGATTATCTGTTCATTTATCTACAGCTTTGCTCAAGCAGCAGCTGCCGCACAAGCCGGTGCTTCCGTCATTCAGATTTTTGTTGGTCGTGTTAGGGTAACAGCTTAGCCCTTTGGCTTTTTTCTATAATAATTTTGTGCGTTATTTGTAACATTCCGTTTGAAACTTGCATCATCCTCAGGATTGGGCACGCAATCACTCTGGCGACCCAGAAGTGGATGCTGCTTTGAGAAGAGGTGAAGATCCAGGGTTGGCTCTGGTTAGTTACAAAGCTTTTCTTTTGGGTTAATTAAATAGCAGTCCTAGACTCATTTGTGATTGTATTTCTATGCTACGACAGGTTTTCTTCAGTTAGTTATGCCCACCCATACTCACTGTCCATGGATATTCTCTTGTTGAAATTCGTGATAGCTTTGTGTGTTTTTACAAACTTGTTGGCTTTTAGAAGGTTGAAGGGTTCAACTCTTGTTCAATAATGATATAGCTTTTTCCTCAGTTTCTTAGTTGACTACTATGAAAGGTATGTTTCTTTGCATATTGATCTTTTCCTGATCTCTTGGAACTATGGAATTCACATTAGCCAGAGATCATAGGAGCAATCCGCTTCATGTTGGCTATCTCCATAGGTGCAGTTTCTGTAAAATTTCTTATACATATGCAAATTGGCATGTGCTAAGGATTATGTAGAGGTGGTTTGAGCTACAAAGATGTCAACTCACAAGGCACACCTTGTAGGAGACAAGGTGATCAATTAGCATCAATGGTTTTATTGTGTAGCATTCTGGTACTTCTTGATGATGCCTTGGCAGTAGGGTATGTCTGAGCTCCTTTAAAGAAGTCCTAGGCTCCTAGTTGGACTGCATATTAAGAGAGATAAACATCTAGTTGGATTACCCGATTAAAGTTGATTTGACATGAGGGTACTCCATTGCATCGGTGACGCAAGGAAAGAGTTCTATTTCACAATATTGATGTAGATTAGCTGGTCATGCCTCATCTAGTTATGTTCTTCATGTAGGTGACAAAGGCTTATAACTACATCCACAAATACGGGCATAAATCCAAACTGATGGCAGCAGCAGTTCGAAACAAGCAGGATTTGTTCAGTCTTCTAGGGTACTCTCCCCCCCCCAAAACACACCGTTCATGGCATCATCTTCTCTTATGCTAATCTTCTGAACAGAATCGAAGTTTCTAATCGGTCAATCAACAAATGTCATTCTCTGATCTTGACTTTCTGTTCTTCCTTTACAGGGTGGACTATATTATTGCACCATTGAAGGTCTTGCAATCTCTCAAAGAATCGATCACTGCTCCAGATGAAAAATACTCTTTTGTTAGGAGGCTGTCACCAGAGTCTGCTGCTATCTACAATTTCTCTGAAGAAGAGGTGCACTTCAATTTCCCATATTTATTTCCCCCATGAAAGGTTCTTGCTTGCTGCTAGTCTGTGTAAAGCCCATTTGATTTTAAGCATAACCGTTAGATAATGTGAGCTCCATTTCAGAGCCAAATGATCCAATAAGTGACCAATGATGCTGTAGCTTGCAAAGCTGTTGGAATGAAAATAGACGTGAACTGTGAAGCACAGTGGAGTTTTTGTTAGTTGCGTTGGGTGTGTCATGCATGGTGTAACTCTGTTCTTAGATCGGAAAGTGCATAGTGCAGGCAATGCGTATACACACTGATGCACACTCGTTAAATGCTCTTCCTAGCAAAGTGAATGCAACTAAAGCTACATATTGTAAGAAGCTTGCTAAAATACTTAAAAAAAGTTACAGGTGCGCTTGCTTGTGTTTTAATAACGATTAAGAAGCCTGTAGTGCTACTTCCACGTGGATGATTACTACATGTTGAGTAAGAAAGATGACCATCAGACGCATTTCATCATTGTGATAAAAACTCTCTCTCTCCCATCGACTATATCACTGACTTGATTTTAATGGGGGTATTATCCTGTTTCAGCTTTGTAAGTGGGACCAACTGACCCTCGCCTCAGCTATGGGACCAGCTTCTGTGGAGCTACTTGCAGCTGGATTGGATGGATACGTTAATCAGGCCAAGCGACTCGAGGAACTTTTTGGCAAGATCTGGCCACCCCCAAATGTATGATTCACCATCTGGAATCGCTAAGCGGCTCTTTTCTATGAAGAAAATAATTGTGATTCCAACTGCTTTTCACACTCGACTTTTCCCTTGGATACTTAAATTGGCTCTGGTGGAAAAGAATGTAAAACTCATCCCCCGACGTTAATAAGTTCTACAGCTATGACTTCCTCCTCCTTGTTCTAATATGAGAACCAAACTTGAGTCGATACCAAACAGAGTGTAACCTTGGTGATCCAGGTTTTTGCTTTATCGTGTATTTTGATTTGGAAAGCTCCTTTCCCGAAGACTGATTATTTTCAATGCTCATGAAGCATGACTCGGCTCTCACATCGCGACATGCTTTTCAGATGCTAATGAGATTTGACGTAGCTACTCTAATGTTTCTGTCGAACCATACCTAGCAAAAAGAACTAACTAAGCACATAAACATTCTGGCATAAGATTTTGCCAGAACATGTCAGAGGAATATATCTTCAGTTGAATGACAGGTCTTCCATATTCCCCTCTATAATCCGTCCCCTGATATGATTTCTTAGCTGTTGGCTTCAACTCAATTGAACCTGGTCGACCATACCGATCCGGGTAAAAAGTCATGTAAATGAAATCTCCCACGGAAAAGCTGGACGCATAACTTTATTTTCAACGCACGCGACATGCATTGCCCTCGTGCCTGAAATTGGAAACCCATGATGGAATCAAGGCACTAGAGCGAGGAGGGTCCTGTTCTCACGTGCTCTGTTTCGGTCTTGCTATGAGTGCTAATTCAAGCTCATCGAATGATTTCACTACCTGCAGAACGTGGAGGATCAACAATCTCAACCTGCTCGTGGGACATACCCGCAAATTGAATGCGGCCATCCATTCGTTTAAAAAGTCGTAAAAGGCATAATGCATGTGAAACTTGATGCATCTTTAGATGGAGAATCTTTTTTGAACTTGATTGAATAATAATTTTTGACGACTTGCCCACTTTTTTTTTTTTGGAATTTATTATTCCATATTTTTTCAAACTTATCAATTCTTAAACAAGCAAATGGATTTTGATTCTCGTAATAATTGATTGGCAAAAGGAAAACGATTTTTGCCTTGCCCACTTTTTTTTTTTAAATAATTTTCGAATGAATTATTTTGGTACTAGCTTCCATATTTTTATATATATAACTTACTGGCCCTCACCGGGGGCCGGCAACCATCGCCCGCCCTAAGCCTCGTTTTTTCAAACTTATCAATTCTTAAACTCGCCGGGTGATGGTAGAGGGCCGGCCCCGGCCCTTCCGGCGTGGGCGGCGGCGGCGGCTGAAGGAGTCCTCGCCGGCACATTTTTTTTTTCCCATTATTAGCGATTCTGACGCACTTTTTTTTATATTGAGAAAATGATGTTTTAGAAAATGATGTTTTAGAAAACGGCGCGGCTCTTAATGTATATCCTTATTAACAAGGTAAGGCATCTCAAAAGTGATTATTGTGGTGACTAGAATCTGATTATTGTTTTTTACGCCAAAGAGAATGTCCGATTTGTGGGTTTTCTCTCTCTCTTTACACGTGGATGACCAAACTTTTAAATCCAGAGTGAACTCCAATCACAAATTCCATCACCTCCCGATAGGAATCACATTGAACCTCTGCAGGTGGTGGAGCCACAAAAAAGTAGGTAGATCTATGAAGTGGATGCTGCTTTGAGAAGAGGTGAAGATCCAGGGTTGGCTCTGGTTAGTCCTAGACTCATTTGTGACTTTTTTTCTGGTCAAACACATAGCAGTCCTAGACTCATTTGTGACTTTATTTCTGTGCTACGATAGGTTTTCTTCAGTTACCCATGGCCACCCAAACTTACTGTTCATGGATATTCTTTTGTCAAAATTCGTGATAGATTTGTGTGTTTTCAAAACTTGTTGGCTTTTAGAAGGTTGAGGGGTTCAACTCTTGCTCAATAGTGATATGACTTTTTCTTCAGCTTCTTAGTGAGTACTATGAAAGGTATGGTTCTTACAGCTTCGATCTTTTCGTGTTCTCTTGAAACTATGGAATTCATGTTAGCCAGAGATCATAGGAGCAATCCGCTTCATGTTGGCTATCTCCTTAGGTGCAGTTTCTGTAAAATTTCTTATACACATGCAAATTGGCATGCACTAAAGGGAATTGTGGAGGTGGTTTGAGCTGCTACTTGCAAAATGAAATTACTGGAATTAACATGACTACTTGCTGCATATCCTTTGCTATGTTCATTAGGATCCTGCCACTTACCCGACTATTATGCTCAATCTAAAGCCACGATAGTTGTGCTTTGTAAAGATCATTGCCTTCCTCGGTCCACAGACCTCTGTCCTTGTCTTTGATCTATTTGAAAAGGATGTCAACTTACAAGGCACGCCTTGTAGGAGACAAGGTGATCAATTAGGCCCGCGTAGTAACGCTCCTAACACTTTTTTTACGTTCTTTTGTTAGGGAACGTAAAACGCGTTTGGTAAATTTTTTGTTCCCGAAAACAAATTTGTTCCCCGGAACAGGTTTGGAGTAGAAAATCAGAAATAAGAAAAAGTTGTTTCTTGTTCCCGGGAACAATTTTAAGAAACACTTTTTTTCCTTTCTTTTTTTTCTTTTTTCTTTCTCTTTCCTTTTCTTCTTCTTCTTCCTCTTCCTCTTCCTCCTCCCACCCCTCAGCCGCCCCATCGCCGCCGCCGGGCAAGGTCCGGCGAGCTCGCCGGCGCCTCACCAGGCCAGGGCGAGGTCCGGCAAGCTCGCCGAAGCCTCGCCCGGCCATCGGCGAGGCTCGCCCATGCGGCGCGAGGCCGCGCGAGGCTGGGCGAGCCTCGCCTCGTCGGTGGCGGCCTCGCGTGTCGGTGGCGGCGAGGCTCGAGCCTCGCGGTGGCGGCGCAGCGAGGCTCGAGCCTCGCTGGTGGCAGCCGCGCGAGGCTCCGGCGAGCTCGTCGGAGCCTCGCCGGCGGCAGCCAACAAAAAGAAGGGAGAAAAGAAAATTAAAAAAATCAAAAGATTGGAAATTTTTACCAAACGTATTTCTGTTCCCGGAGTAAAAATTTTGAACCGTTATCAAACACCCTCAAATGCTTAGAAACAGGTCCCGGGAACAGAAACAAGAAAAAACATTTCTGAGCAGAAACTGTTCCCGGGAATAAAAACGTTGTCATGCGGACCCTTAGCATCAATGGTTTTATTGTGTTGTATTCTGGTACTTCTCGATGAAGCCTTGGCAGTAGGGTATGTCTGAGCTCCTTTAAAGAAGTCTCAGGCTCCTAGTTGGAATGCATATTAAGAAAGAGAAACATTTAGTTGGAATGCCGGATAAAAGTTGATTTGACATGAGGGTACTCCATTGCATCAGTAACGCAAGGAAAGGGTTCTATTTCACAATATTGATGCAGGGTCATCCCTTATCTAGTAATGTTCTTCCTGCAGGTGACAAAGGCTTATAACTACATCCACAAATATGGGCATAAATCCAAAATGATGGCAGCAGCAGTTCGAAACAAGCAGGATTTGTTCAGTTTTCTAGGGTACTCTCTTTCTCTCTCTCTCTCTCTCTCTCCAGCACCGTTCGTAGCATCATGTTTCTCTCATTCTAATCTTCTGAACAGAATCAGAGTTTCTAATCAGTGAATGTCATTCTCTGATCATGTCTTTCTGTTCTTCCTTTACAGGGTGGACTATATAATCGCACCATTGAAGGTCTTGCAATCTCTCAAAGAATCGATCACTGCTCCAGATGAGAAATACTCTTTTGTTAGGAGGCTGTCACCAGAGTCTGCTGCTATCTACAATTTCTCTGAAGAAGAGGTGCGCTTCAATTTTACATAATTATTTCCCCCATGAAAGGTTCTTGCTTGCATCTAGTCTGTGTAAAGCCCATTTTATTTTAAGCTTAACCATTAGATCATGTGAGTTGCATCTCGGAACCAAATGATCCAATAAGGCACCATTTGCTAATGTTGCTACTTTTTAATTTTTCTGTTGTTTTGTTCTCCGAAATAGAAAAAAAATAGAAATCCATTATTAACATTTTTTATTCCCCGACGTAGAAAATTGTTCTAGAGAGTAGATTTAGAATAGAAATAAGAAATAGAAAAAAAAAGTAGCTTTTTGCTCTTTGAAACAATTAAGAAGTAGAAAAAAAAGTAGCTTTTTGCTCTCTGAAACAATTTCTACAATAAGTTTTTTTTTTTTTTTCTTCCACCTCCCGTTGCTCGCTAGCCGCCGCTGGAAGAAGAAGAAAGGAAAAAAGAAAAGAAAAGAAGAAAAATCTCAAAAAATTATTTGAAAAATTGAAAGAAATTTTACATTACAAAAAAATTTGTGAGTTGTACTAAACATATTCCTATTCTTTTTCTATTTTGGGAATAGAAATTTTGTGCGAGTTATCAAACACGTTCTTTTATTAAGAGATTGTTCGAGGGAATAGAAATTGAAAAGAATTATTTTTAAAAAAAAGTTGTTCTTAAGAACATAAATGTTATCAAACGCACTCTAACTGACCAATGATGCTGTAGCTTACAAACCTGTTGGAATGAAAATAGACGTGCACTGTGAAGCACAGTGGAGTGTTTATTAGTTGCGTTGGGTGCATCGCGCTTAGTGTATCTCCGTTCTTAGATCGGAAAGTGCATAGTGCAGGCCATGCGTATACACACTGATGCACACTCACGCTTGTTGACTGCTCTTCCTAGCAAAGTGCATGCAACTAAAGCTACATATTGTAAGAAGCTTACTGAAAAACTTATAAAAGTTACAGGTGCGCTTGCTTACATAATTTTTTTTCATAACGATTAAGAAGCCTGTAGTGCTACTTCCATGTGGATGATTACTACATGTTGAGTAAGAAAGATGACTATCTGATGCATTTCATCATTGTGATGAACTACTCTGTCCCGTCGACTATGTCACTGACTCGATTTTGATGGCGTCTATCCTGTTTCAGCTTTGTGAGTGGGACCAACTGATACTCGCCTCAGCTATGGGACCAGCTTCTGTGGAGCCACTTGCAGTTGGATTGGATGGATACGTTAATCAAGCCAAGCGAGTGGAGGAGCTTTTCGGCAAGATCTGGCCACCCCCAAATGTATGATTCACCGCCTGGAATCGCCAAGTGGCTCTTATCTATGGAGAGAATAATTCTGATCCCAACTGCTTTTCACACTCGACTGTTCCCTTGGATACTGAAAAGGGCTTTGGTGGGAAAGATTGTAAAGCTCATCCCCCCGATGTTAATAAGTTCTACAGCGATCGACTTTCTTCTCCTTGCTCTAATATGACAACCGAACTTGAGTCGATACCTAACAGAGTGGAACCTTGGTGTTCCAGGTTTCTGGTTTATCGTGTATTTCTGGTTCCGAAAGCTCCTTCCCCAAAGATCATTATTATCAGTGCTCGTTAAGCCCGACTTGGCTCTCGCATCGTCACATGCCTTTGGGATGGGATGCTAATGAGATTTCTCCTATTTTTCGGAAAAATTGTCCAAAAAGTTTTAAACCTTTTATTCATTTACCAATTTATTCATCAACCTTTTAATTTTATTAATTTAGTTTTAAACCTTTTCACTTTTTTGTCAATTGAATCCATCTGACCAATTATGACAGGAATATGCTGACGTGAATAGATCGGCGCTGATTGTTATTTTTAATAATATTTTAAATTTTTTTTAAATTTTTTCTTCTTCTTTATTTATTTTATTTACTTTTTGTGCCTATTGTTTTTTTTTGGGATCCGATTAGCAAGGTGGTAGGCCGGGCGAGGGCCGGGCTGACCCTCGCTAGCTCTGGGTGACAGAGTTGTGGCCCTCGCTAGCTTTGAGCGAGGGCTGTGACCCCCTTGCCGACAAAAGAGAGGGTGCGCGAGCCCTCGCCCAGAGACGGCAAGGCCTTGGATGCCCTAGCCAAATTTGGCAAGTCGAGGGTGGTGACCTCGCTTGAGGTTATCACCTGGGGTTGGTGATGGCCGGTAAGTCCTGCTTGGCCAGATTTGGCGAGGGTGCTGTGGCCCTTGTCGTTTTTGGGCGAGGGCTCGTGCGCCCTTGCTTTCGCCGGCAACCCTTGTTGGCTATATCCCAAACCCAAAAAAAAGAAGAAGGAAAAAAAGAAAAAAACTATAAAAAGATTCAAATTATTATTAAAATATTATTAAAAAAATGTCATGTCAGCATTGATTTATTCATGTCAGCATTTTTCAGTTAAAATCAATTGGATGTACTCAATTAGTAAGAAGTGAAAAGTTTTAGAACCAAATTGACAAAATTAAAAGATTTATAACTAAATTGATAGAAGTACAAAATGTTTAAAACTCTTTGAACAATTTTTCCTATAGAAGCATACCTAGCAAAAAGAAATAACTAAGCACATAAACATTCTGGCAAAAGATTTGGCCAGAACATGTCAGGAGAATATATCTTCAGCTGAATGACAGGGTTTTCCATCTCCTCCTCTATAATCCGTCCCCTGATTGCGATATCTTAGCTGTTGGCTTCAACTCTTTTGGACAATTTTTCCTGTAGACGCACCGCTTTTTTCTCTTCGCACGCGGCGTTCATGGTCCTCGTGCCTGAAATTGGAAACCCATGATGGAATCGAGGCACCAGAGCGAGGAGGGTCCTGTTTTCACGTGCTCTGTTTCGGTCGTGCTATGAGTGCTTGATTCAAGCTCATCGAGTGATTCCGTTCCGCGTGGAGGATTGACCAATCTCAAGCTTCTCGTGGGACATACCCCCCAAATCGAATGCGTCCATCCATTTGTTGAAACAGTCCTAACGAGTGAGAAGATGGTAAAATGATGGAGGCTTCAAGCATGTGAAACTCAATGCACCTTTTTGACGCGTGGAATCTATTATTTCGTGTCCAAGCAATCGGATTTTGATTCTCATAATAATTGATTGGTAAAAGGAAAATGACTGGTGCATTGCCCACTTGTCTTTTCTTTATTAGTTTTCAAATGAATTATTTCGACACTAGCTTACATATTTTTATTTATATAACTTACTAATTTTTGCAAACTTATCAAATCTTAAACTTGAGTAGACACCCCATTATTAGACTTTGCCTGAGATGCATCTTGCCATGCAAGGGTCATTTCTCACCTTAGGCGCGGGAGGTTACTATACCTTCTCTATCTGGTGGTAGTTAAAATTGAATTTCTGACGTAGAGTCTACCTTCCCTACCAAAGGGTCTTTAATTCCTAGTCAGCTTTTTATTCCCGACTGAGAAGGAATACGGAAAGTGACATTGCGGGGTATCTCATCCCAAGGTGGATTTCCCGCATGTTGCTTCCCCTTTGAGCTTTTTAAGGACATGTTTGGGTTTGAATTTTGTTTGAATCTTTTTGATGTGTGGAATTATATTATTTCATATTCAAGCATCCGGATTTTGATTCCCGTAATAATTGATTGATAAAAAGAAAACGATTGATGCCTTGCCCATTTTCTTTATATTTATTTATTAGTTTTCAACTTAATTATTTTGGTACTAGCTTACAAATTTTTATTTATATAACTTACTATTTTTTTGAACTTATCAATTCTTAAACTTGAGTAGACACCCCATTATTAGCTTTTTATATTGAGAAAATGATGTGTTAGAAAACGGCGTGGCTCATAATGTATATTCTTAATAACAAGATAAGGCATCTCTCAAAAGTGATTATTGTGGTGACTAGAATCTGATTATTGTTTTTTGTGCCAAAGAGAATGTACGATTCATGAGTTTTTCTCTCTTTACACGTCGATGACCAAACGCCTAAATTCAGAGTGAACTCCAATCACGAATTCCATCCCTCCCGATAGGGATCACATTGAACCTCTGCATCGAGTTGGTAGAGTCACATAAAAGTAGGTAGATCTATGATTCACAAACAAATCATTATTAAATTGTCCCCACGGCAAGATTATTAAAAAGTGCTAAACTTAATAGATTTATGCCAATTTAGTTGTAAATCTTGAGATTATATTAATTAAGTCCTAAATCTTAATTCAGTCATTCTGATCAATTATGACTCGAAATTGTCAATATGGACACTGGCCGTCCTAAATAGCATGGTTAGCACCGACATAAATAACAAGATAAGGCATCTCTCAAAAGTGATTATTGTGGTGACTAGAATCGATTATTGTTTTTTGTGCCAAAGAGAATGTACGATTCATGAGTTTTTTTTCTCTCTTTACACGTCGATGACCAAACGCCTAAATTCGAGTGAACTCCAATCACGAATTCCATCCCTCCCGATAGGGATCACATTGAACCTCTGCATCGAGTTGGTAGAGTCACATAAAAGTAGGTAGATCTATGATTCACAAACAAATCATTATTAAATTGTCCCCACGGCAAGATTATTAAAAAGTGCTAAACTTAATAGATTTATGCCAATTGAGTTGTAAATCTTGAGATTATATTAATTAAGTCCTAAATCTTAATTCAGTCATTCGATCAATTATGACTCGAAATTGTCGATATGGACCACCGGTAGTCCTAAATAGCATGGTTAGCACCGACATAAATAACAAGATAAGGCATCTCTCAAAAGTGATTATTGTGGTGACTAGAATCGATTATTGTTTTTTTGTGCCAAAGAGAATGTACGATTCATGAGTTTTTTTCTCTCTTTACACGTCGATGACCAAACGCCTAAATTCAGAGTGAACTCCAATCACGAATTCCATCCCTCCCGATAGGGATCACATTGAACCTCTACATCGAGTTGGTAGAGTCACATAAAAGTAGGTAGATCTATGATTCACAAACAAATCATTATTAAATTGTCCCCACGGCAAGATTATTAAAAAGTGCTAAACTTAATAGATTTATGCCAATTTAGTTGTAAATCTTGAGATTATATTAATTAAGTCCTAAATCTTAATTCGTCATTCGATCAATTATGACTCGAAATTATCAATATGGACACTGGCCGTCCTAAATAGCATGGTTAGCACCGACATAAATAACAAGATAAGGCATCTCTCAAAAGTGATTATTGTGGTGACTAGAATCTGATTATTGTTTTTTGTGCCAAAGAGAATGTACGATTCATGAGTTTTTTTCTCTCTTTACACGTCGATGACCAAACGCCTAAATTCAGAGTGAACTCCAATCACAAATTCCATCCCTCCCGATAGGGATCACATTGAACCTCTGCATCGAGTTGGTAGAGTCACAAAAAAGTAGGTAGATCTATGATTCACAAACAAATCATTATTAAATTGTCCCCACGGCAAGATTATTAAAAAGTGCTAAACTTAATAAATTTATGCCAATTTAGTTGTAAATCTTGAGATTATATTAATTAAGTCTAAATCTTAATTCAGTCATTCTGATCAATTATGACTGGAAATTGTCAATATAGACACTGACCGTCTTAATAAATTCTCTAAAAATTAAATTTTTAATAATTATTTTTAAAAATTAAATTTTTTTTACTTGTCCTTCTTTCTCCACTTGATGGCCGTCGATTGGCCATAGGCAAAGGCCACAAAGATTCAAAAAGTTTAGAATTAAATTTGCAAAAATGCAATAACATTTACGTCATCTTTTGGTTAATTTTCTATTGTCATGATTGATTTCATCCGAATACCAATCACTCACAACATTCCAAAAAGAGCCCTCGATTGATTCACTCCCGCTTACGTGTTAACACCTCGATCCCTCTCTCCCCATTATTGTTGGGTTCCTTGCCAACCCGGGCAAACATTTTTCTGTGGTGGCAAGAGCATGTGGTGCTGGACGGCCACCACGTGGCCTCCCTCGTTGGCCTCCCATGTGAATAATGCAGGGGCCAGCAGCAATCAAGCACTCCTCCTCATAATTCACCAACATTATTAGGAAGAAGACAAGAGCTGATTTGGGACGGGTTGTCTCTTTTGGAGTCATTGCCCTTGTCCTTTTCCTAATGAAGAGACCTGCGGACCAGAAATGCCACCATGTCCCCTACGCAAATCATCATTTTCGGTCAAACGATGGGTCCGTGCTGAGTCATCCATGTACTGTGGCCAGGATCGTGCGGTCGCGCTCTATGTTATTCGCGTGGACTGTTAACCCGGGTAGGCGGGACGCGAATCTGCACATTGAAAATTGCATTATTATTGTGGACATGAAACTGATAAAGGTGGGGGAGGATGAGTCATCTTTCGGATCCGAATCGGCGCCTTCTCAATACTTCTCTCGTTTATTTGTGGGACATGTTTTGCCAAGTCGAGCTCTTCAAAGTGATGACAGGAACCCTAGGGTTTGTGGATCTTACGTGTCCATCTTCTCTTTTTGCTCTCGAATGCCCTCGTTTTTGGACCATTGAATCATTCGTTCCTAGATCCCTGATCGATCAGCCAATTCGGGTCACGCTTTCCTTCACGGTAATAAGGGAAAAATTAGTATTTTTTTCGCAGTCAGTTTCCTCGATGGGTGTGAACTTTTTGGCTTCCTCTGATTGATTTTGAATGGACTTTTCTCCTTCACGTTTTCTTGGACGTGTCCATCGTTCTCATCCTTCGACCTTGCTTTATTTTAGTTCTTATCATCTGCGTGAATCATTTGAGATAATCGACCGACCAAATTAACGACCTTAGTCACGACTTAGAAATTTCCTGCTAAACAAGAGGGTCTCGAGCCTTGACGCTGCCCCCTTGGAGGTTGAGTGTACAAATTTCACGTCATTCTGCGCCCTTGAATTAATAAAAAAAAAAAGAAAAGAAATCGGAGACATCCATCGAGGTCCGGAAATTGAGATACACATTTGAGATACGAAAGAAGGACAATGAAACATGGGACGAACTGGCATATTCCCTTGTTTCCTTATCGAACCGCCCTCAATCAAGGCGGACACCTAACATGCCACATGAGAGATATCACAAGGCACCAAATGGGGACAGACTTTAGCTTATATGATGCAGATAACTTATTTTATATCACCCCCCCGCCGAGCCCCCGCCCCCGCCCCCGCTCATTTCCGAGCACATGCTTCGGATTCGTAGATTTCCGTCGCATTCGTATAAATGAAATTTCCCACTAGAGATAGCATCGATAAAACAAGGATGATTCTACATGTTACTCCCTCATTGGCATCCCTCCAGATAAAATAATGTCGCTGGTAATTACAATGTACAACTTTATACGTTCCGTAAACAAATTAATAAACAATGTTTCGTTCGCGATAGAGAACGCGTGCGTGTGTATATATTTATGGGGGGCTCCTCGATCCAGCATTGACAAACTCATCTCCATCTTCACGTCCGGATCGTCGTCTATCATCATTTGCCTTGCATAGGGTCGATACCCTTTTCCATATTCAGCACCTCTAATTTTGCTAAGTCAGTCAATCCTCATCACGAACAGCCTGTGCAAAAACCTTATTCTGGCCTTCATCCTTCCATTGTCCAGTTTGCATTCTCTATTTCTTTTTACATCTTTGCCTTATATAACTCGCTTTCCCATCTTGAAAGCCGTTCCGGCAGGATGGTGGAACCCTACCCGGGCCGGCAGGAGGACCCCGAGTACGCCCCTCTCGCGGGCGGGGCGGAGCCCGGGGAACGCCGCCGACCGGCCAAGGCCATATTCTTGGCGGGACTTGCCGTGTTGCTGGTCGTGGGGGTAACGATCGGCTTCGCGACCCGCAAGAGCCCGGACTCCTGCACGGAGTTGAATTCCACCCTGCTGGCGCCCTTCCAGGGAGGAGGAGCGGGGCTGCGGCGGCCGGTGCCGGCCGAGGCGGTGGTCGAGCCGGCGCCTCGCGGCGTCAAGGAAGGAGTGTCCGCGAAGTCGAACCGGATCTTCGCCGGCGCCGGCGTGCGGGGCTTCCCGTGGAACAACAACATGTTGTCGTGGCAGAGAACGGCCTTCCATTTCCAGCCGGAGAAGAACTGGATGAATGGTGACCCACCTTTTTTTTTTTTTTATAAACTTTTTCCATTCCTTTTTCTCGTCGATTTACGGCATTTTCATTTCTTCAAGAACCCTTTTTTCCCTTTTTTTTTCTGGAATTTTCCTTGACGTTATTTACGTTATAGAACGATATTCAAAATTTTTTCCGAGGGTTCTTCCAGTCAAATCTTTTTCTGGGTACCTTGAAACGTCAGTTGCGTTTATTTTTTAAATTAATATTTTGGTCAATTAGCGAACAGTACATCAGAAAATGTAATTTAACTTGGACTGAAATATCGACTTTATGAATGCTGTGCAAAAAAAAAAAACATGAGAATCTCTGGAGGTGCTTAGCGACAAGATCTTATTCTTAAATTTATTTAATTTTTCTGGAAAAAATTGATTTTTTTTTACTTTATCGATACTTACAGAAAGAGGTTTCTGTTTAACTGACTTGCGTTTATTTTTTTCTCCTCCTTTTCATGGCTCTGCTCTTGCTCTGGCATGGGGATCTCGTTTCATCGTCTGCAATAGATCCCAATGGTAAGATTGTTCTCCTTGTTTATTCTAAATTTTAATATTGCATTTTCTTTGCTTAGAATTCTCGCATTCATATGATATGCCTCGCGTGAATTCGGGTTTGCATTTTCCGATAATTGTGAAAAACTAGTAGATTTATAACGAGAATCTCGATTGAAACATCCAATGATATGGACAGGCGATTCGTATCCGCCTGTCATATTCAGATTTATGAATTCGCATCGAGATTCACGTCGTCTCTTCTTCGACGTGTCGCTAGGTCCCATGTATTACAAAGGGTGGTACCACTTCTTCTACCAGTACAACCCGGACGGTGCCGTTTGGGGCAACATCGTGTGGGGCCACGCCGTGTCGGAGGACCTGATCCACTGGCTCCACCTCCCCCTGGCGATGGTGGCCGACCAGTGGTACGACATCAACGGCGTGTGGAGCGGCTCCGCCACGGTCCTCCCCAACGGCCAGGTCGTGATGCTCTACACCGGCTCGTCCAACCAGTCCGTACAGCTCCAGAACCTCGCCTACCCGGCCAACCTCTCCGACCCGTTCCTCCTCGACTGG
Source organism: Corymbia calophylla (assembly GCA_014182845.1). Classification (NCBI taxonomy): domain Eukaryota; kingdom Viridiplantae; phylum Streptophyta; class Magnoliopsida; order Myrtales; family Myrtaceae; genus Corymbia; species Corymbia calophylla. Next base: position 23,337,571 of record CM024696.1, read on the forward strand.
GTCAAGCACCCCGGCAACCCTGTCCTAGCCCCTCCGCCGTGCGTCGACAAGCAGGACTTCCGCGACCCGACCACTGCTTGGTACACGTCGGGAGGCAAATGGCGCTTTGCCATCGGGGCCAAGATCAACAAGACGGGAGTGTCGTTCGTGTACGAGACCGACGACTTCAAGAACTACCAGCTCTTGCCGGGCCTGCTCCATGCCGTCCCCGGAACCGGCATGTGGGAATGCGTGGACTTTTTCCCCGTCTCGGACGACGGGCTGGACACGTCGGTGAACGGCCCGGGAGTGAAGCACGTGATGAAGGTGAGCCTCGACGACGACAGGCGTGATTACTATGCGATCGGGACTTACGACGAGGAGGCCAACACTTGGGTCCCGGACAACCCCGAGATCGATGTCGGGATCGGGATCCGGTACGACTACGGTCTGTTCTACGCCTCGAAGACGTTCTACGATCAGAACAAGAGGAGGCGGATCTTGTGGGGTTGGATCACGGAGTCGGACAGCGAGACCGCCGATGTGCAGAAAGGATGGGCTTCGCTTCAGGTCTGTTCATTGTTTTCACTTGCCTTGGATATGCTTTGAGTCTGTAATGACATATCATGTGATAAACTGCATTCGTATTTCTCAGGGAATTCCGAGGACCGTCGTGCTCGACACGAAGACCGGAAGCAACCTACTTCAGTGGCCGGTAGAGGAAGTAGATAGCTTGAGATTAAGCAGCAAAGAATTCCACAGCGTAGTGGTCAAGCCCGGGACGGTGGCGCCTCTCCATGTTGGAACCGCCACACAGGTCAGTGTCGTCTTCGAATCTTTTGATCTGTTGCTGTAAATATTCAGTGTAGTTAAAGGACTTTCGGCTAACGAAAGAGAATTGATTTTCAGATGGACATCGTGGCTGAATTCGAGCTAGACAAACAGGCCATAGAGGCGACGCCCGAGGCCGATGCTGAATACGTTTGCAGCACCGGCGGCGGGGCCTCTCGACGAGGTGCTCTAGGACCGTTCGGATTCTTGGTTCTCGCGGACGGCGACCTGTCGGAGCAGACGCCCGTGTACTTCTACGTCATTAAGGGATCGAACGGCACCCTCAAGACTTCGATCTGCACCGACCAATCGAGGTAACCCTCTCGATCTCGTTTTTCTCCTTCGATTCTTGTCCGTTCTAGCATTTCATCAATCGTGCGGAATGCTCGTGTCTTTCTCCGCAGATCTTCTGTGGCAACCGATGTCAACAAGCAAGTCTACGGGAGCTTCGTCCCGGTACTCGAAGGCGAGAAGTTATCGCTCAGAATACTGGTGAGAGAGCTCGCATTCTGTGTCACATGAAATAACGTTATACGCCATGCCTGATCCTTGGACTTATCTGTAACTCGTCATCTCTTTCGTCCATCTTCCAGGTGGATCATTCGATCGTAGAGACCTTCGCTCAAGGAGGGAGGAGCTGCATCACGGCCCGCGTTTACCCCACCAGGGCCATCTACGGCGCCGCCCAGGTCTTCTTGTTCAACAACGCCACTGAGGCGAACATCAAGGCCTCGCTCAAGATATGGCAGATGAACTCCGCTTTCATCCGCCCGTACAACCCCCAGTGATCGAAAACGAAAGCAGGAAAAAAAGATTGGACATAAACGATTCTTTCCCGCAATGGAGAGCGGCTATCGCGTGCAGTTCTTTTTTCTTTTTTTTTCGGAACGTTCCCTGTGTTAATGACCCTGTACAAGTTCTATCAGTCCCATCATCTTCAGTTCGCAAGATGGGCAGGGGACCTCCATTTTCCATTTTTGAGTAGACGAGTTGCAGAAGAAAAAAAAAGAAAAGAAGAAGAAAAGCATCTGCAGATGAAACGACAATGAAAATTCACTGTTCATTTGCTGTAATTCATGTCCTGAGTTTTCCATAGCCATATCGCCATGGCCGCCACCCATCTCGAGCTCATGAGAGATTTTACAGATTCTGCAACAAATTATAAGCTAATGATAAGGAGATGAGATTATGAACAAGATGCAGAGTTCGTTGGGGAGCTGCGGAATGAGTTGACAAGTAGATTCCACCGTGGAACTTACGCCATAGACAGTTTAAGATTATGTCGACTGCACGATGTCTTTTCTGTCGAATCCAGAGTCTCGCCATCGCCAACGGAAAAAAGGGAAATAGGCAAAAACTTGAAGCTCGCAGTCTCGCTCCGTCTTCAATGGCACAGCTCACGTGTGCCCACGCTTCGTCCTTCCTTCCATCGATCAAAACCATCGGCATTTCTTCTTCTTCTCCTTCTTCTACTTCAGATTCGAGGGCTGTAAAGCCACTGCGATTTGCTTCAAAGCCGTTCGACTTCGTCTACGAGATAGAGTCACCTCGAGCCTCGTTTCAAGGTGAGCTCTGTTTCCGTCTCCATTGACTATCGCTATCGAATCAGATTCTTGTTTTGCAAACGAAGCGTCTCATTGTTCTAACTTTTCTCGAAACACTGGCTCATGAACTTCACTACTCCAAGTCCACGATTGTCCAATTTGTTGTCATGCCTTGGCTTCAAAGTTATCCTGTACAAACGCGTTTTGTGTTTCCAGGAATGGGAAAAAAAAGAAAAAAAGACCTGATGCGAGCTGCTCGATATCCAATTGTGAAAATGCATAACCCAAAACCGGGTGGGTGGTGGTTTCTGCTGCGTTGGCAACTGCGGTTGATCAGGCTCATCTTTGCCGGCGAATGCCGATCACAACAAATTTGAAGCAGTGACTGGTTGTGAGTTTGGGATAGGATTCGCTCTGCAGTTCGGTCCAGAAGATCTCAGGTTGTTAGTCTCGGTATGTATTGTCTGATGTATTGGCTCCGCCCTGGCTGTGACATGGAAATCTGGTTTCATCGGCCATAGATCCCAATGGTAAGACCCACTAGGTCTGTCTTACATTCGATATCTTCTTTCGGCATTTTCAAGTCATTACATGCTGCGGTTAGGCATTCATGATTGGTGTTTAACCAATTATGCCTGTTTAGATAGTCAGTCTCATGCATCAACGGTCGACAATAACCGACGGCAATGATGACAACAGTGAAGATGGTTTTCTAATAATTCAAGCTTGATCTTAGGTGCTTCCTTCCGCACACTGTTCAATGAAATAGAATGGGAAAAAGGAAAAGCACTCGTGTCGGTTTGCCTCGTGTTGTTACATCAACTGTCTTCGAAACTAACTTCTAACTGTTCACTTATGAAGCAAATCATCTAACATCTTTCGAGGTAAGTTATCTAAGGTCCAATGTTCTACAATGGATGGTACCGCTTCTTCTACCAATACGACGAGTGTAGACGCGATAGAATGGTCTGGGGCCATGTCGTGTCAAAGGGCTCGATCCACTGGCTCCACCTCCCTCTTGCCATGGTGGCTGATCAGTGGTATGACGACAGTGATACGATCATGCGAGATGGCCAAGTGATTGTGCTTTATACTGGATCATCCAATGACCCTGTGCAGTACCAAAATCTCGTGTGCCCCGCCAACTCATCCGATCCACTCCTCTTCAATTGGATCAGGTACTCTGGCAACCCTATTATAGCTCCTCCTCCAGGTATTAACAAATCGGACTTCCGTGACCCTATGACTGCTTGGAACACTCTGGGAGGAAAATGACAAATTATAATTGGCACTAAGGTCGATAATACAGGAATGTTGTTTGTGCACGAGACCTAGGACTATTAGAATAATATAAAATTGATTGTTGAAGATTTATTTCCTTTGCACATGTCTTGCAGCATGAAGACAAATGGAAAGAACAAAACAAACAACTTTTGCATCTGTAGAGAGGAGTCCAAAGTCAAAAGCGAGATTCGTTTGTTCTTTCCTCATAAATTCTACCGCACAGAGGGATTTGAAAAAGAAAAGAAAGGAGAGAAGGTCCTATGTCCAATTTTTCTCTCCTTCGTTAATGCATGCCTTATTGAAGGGTGTCGTTCGTTCTGTAGAAGACTTGTGGGCACCGCTTTTTGCTTTGTGTTCTTTTTCTTCCGATTGTAGACTTTCGTTGTTATTGCTGTAGACTTTCGTGTTTTCCTCATTTAATGTCTGTCCACAGTGTACATGCCCAACCTCTTTAAAAGATTGAGGAGTTTAAATTTGTAATGATGCCTTGAATCCACTAGAAAGCATTTCCATTTCAATTATTCTCTTCAATATTCATTTGTACCTCGTTCCAAAAAAATTCTAGATGTTGTCATTTTTTTTCTTTAGTTTTTGGTTCCAACAAGGACATCAAGAAATATGATCTCTTGCCTGGCGTGCTCTGTGCTTTTCCAGGGACCGGCATGTGGGAATGCTTGGGCTTTTTCCCTGATCTTGGTGGACTCTGAAAATGGCTCGGACATGTCGGTTAAAGGACCAGGAGTGAGGCGTGTGATGAAGGCTAGCGTCGATGAGGATAGGGATGATCACTATGCCATAGGGGCCTATGATGCGAAGGAAGCCCGATACTTGGGTTCCGGACAGTCCCGAAACTGATGTGGGGATCGGGATTAGGTATTACAATGGCAATTTATATGCCTCGAAGACGTTCTATGACCACAGCAAAGGCAGGAGAATCTTGTGGGGGTATCTGCCGGAATTAGACACCGAGGCTCCTGATGTGCAGAAGGGATTGGCTTCACTTCAGGTTTTGTTAGCGTTTATGTTGACTTTTACTGGTGTTCTTGTACAGCCTACTTCCGGAGAATGAAATTGATTTAAATTTACCCCTCCCTGCTTCAAATCTGCTGGAATCAGGAGTTGTCTGCGAGCTTCTGCTCAATTGATCAAAGCATTTCCAATATAGTAAGACTGTAGAAACATAAATCGAACCGGGCTCACTATTGTCTTGAGACTAGAAGCAAGAAATTGAGAGAGATCTCAAATGTCATATTTAGGGTCAATAATCTCAAGATCTAATTGATAAATCAATCACGATCATGTGACTGGCATCTTTCAGCAAATTCCGAGGACCTAGGTGCCCGAAAAAAAAGAAAAAAAAGACAGGTACCGACCTGCTTCAATGGCCAGTGGAGGAATTGGAAAGGCTGAGATTAAACGTTAAGGAATTCAGTGACATAGAGGTCGCTGAATCCATTGTGCTTCTAGATGTTGAAACCGCCACACTGGTCCGTGTTGTTCAGTAGTTGCTAATTTGTAGAAATTCGGTAAAGTCGGAAACTTGTAACAAATGTAAAATTTCAGGGAGACATCATGGCAGAGTTTTGAGTTAGATGAAGAGGTACTAGAGACAACACCCGAAATGGATGCTATTTTCAGTTGCAGCACCAGTGGCGGGGCCTCTCGATGAGGCGCTCTTGGGCCTCTTGGCCTTCTGGTTCTTGCGGACAAAGGTTCTATCTGAGCAGACTCCTGTGTAATCCTACGTCGTTGAAGGCCAAGATGGCAACCTCAAGACTTCAATCTGCACTGACCAATGGAGGCGCGTTCTATTACTTCTAGCATGGTAATGTTCCTTGATAAGACTGAATTTGATGGCAGAGAGAAACACATGTAGCCGGTCACATTATTTCTGCTGTCACTTTTAGGTGTATCTCCACCATGCTCTTTCTCTTGAGTTGTGATTGTCTACCTCTGATACCTCAGTCGACACGCTCAATCTCTTATCGCGATTTTTCCATGCGATTGGCTCGACCATGTACTTCATCGAACTGGGCTTGCTTCAGTCGTTGAATCTCATACTTTTTCTGGTAGATCTTCAATTGTTCAATACGAACGCTTCCCTATCCGAGACCATCAGATTCGTCAGAAGCAACCGTTTCTTATCATCCACGGGGACCATTCCATGGTAGAAACCTTTTGCTTGCTCAAGGAGGTAGGCCTCGCGCGCTTGTCCTAAGGAGGCAATCCGCGGAGACACCCAGATCTTTTTGTTCAACAATGCTACCGAGGCAAATGTCGCCGCCTCGCTCCAGATGTGGCAGATGAACTCTGCTTTCATACGCCAGTACGTGCGTACATGTTCTATCGATCCCATTCTGCTGTGATGTATTCTCAAACTGTGTAAAATTTAATTTCCAGTATCTCCTTGCCACATGACCTTGTGCAGGGCAGCCTCTGGCCATACCCATTGCGCCCAATCTGACTTTTGACTTTGGTTTGGGATTGAGCGGCAAACGATAGCTGTAGAACCTAACTCGGCAGTCGTAGATGCTGCATGGATTTACTGGATGGACGGACGTACACCTAGTTGCTTTTGGTTCCGAGTTATGAATTTCTTCGGAGGGACGCGAAGGCTCTTGAGTTAAAAGGATTTTCTGAGTATATTTTAAAAACACTAATGCCGTTATTATATTTTGTAAAAGATTTTTGCCAATTCCCTTTTTTTTAAACCCTCAAATTATTTATCAGTGGAATTTAGCTACCGCCGGTGAACCAAATTGACCATCGGCCTGTCTTGCTTGGGTTGGGTGACTCAGACCTCGCCTGAGGTTCGATGATCTTAGATGAGGGCGATTGCTCGTTAATGGCATGCTAGTTGCTCATCAGTGACGGAAATAAAGTTAAGGTTTTCAAACATATTTTCGAAATTATGAAATTGAGTGGAAAAATCTGGAATAAAAAAAATCTATTTAATTCTAAAATATTTTCAAATCTATCTTGGGGTAAAGGTATTTAAAGAGTTTTGGAAATTTGATTGTATTTTTCTCAAAGTAACTTAAAATTTTTATCGAATAATATTTGCATTTATCGAAAAGGCTCCGGTACTCGAGGAACTTTTGCAAATGCTGAATCAACCACGTATTGCGTACTCTCGATCCACATCATAAATTTTCACCGTCAGATGAGGTGAATTTCACGTGGAGCCCACGTCACCGACCGGCACGTATGTGGTCGCAGCGTACACCGGCGGATTTTTTCCATTTTAGCCCGGGATATTTCGAGGGCCTCATCCCGGCGTGACCAGTGCACAAGTACGTGTCATCCGATCAACCAAACAATGGGACCAGTCTCATGTGTGCTCATCACAGCCAATCGTTCCTCTCACCCCCCAACAGAAACAAACGGATGAAACAGAGATTGATGAAAGCTCGAAGGATCATGGACTGAACACACGTGCCCTCTTCCTTCATTTCAGGATAACGATCTCTCTCTCTCTCTCTCTCTCTCCTTGTCTCTCTTCAATGGCGGCTCTCGGTTCGATCTCTCTGCTCTCGATCAAATCCATCTCAATTTCATCATCATCGTCTTTTTCTTCTTCTTCGTCGTCGAATTCAAGAACCGCGAAGCCTCTGCAGCTCGCTCCGAGGTCGTCTGGCGTCGCATGCGAGGTCGAGTCTCCGGTGAACGTCTCTTCTCGCGGTGAGTTTCCCCTTCTCCGTCCGTACTGAAGTCCGCGGTCGCGGTATCTTCTATCTGAAAGTGGCTGGAATGAGTGTCATTTGCGTGCTGAACCAAAATGATACCGAGAATTTGGAAAGGGGGGGAAAAACGATATCTTGAGCCGTTCGATGTCTTTTTTGCGCGAATGCAGAATCGAAGACTTGGCGAGCGGTGGTTTCCGCCGCATTGGCGGCGGCCGTCGTTAGCTTCGGCTCATCTTCGCCGGCGAATGCCGATCTCAACAAGTATGAGGCGGAGACTCGCGGCGAGTTCGGGATAGGTTCGGCCGCACAGTTTGGTTCGGCGGATCTCAGGTCGAATTTACTTTGAGTTTCTGTAACTTTAGCTGCCGCGTGGCTGTGTTGGGTGTTATTGAATTACTGTTTCTCGACTTGCAGGAAAGCAGTGCACGTGAATGAGAATTTCAGGTGATTCTCTATCTCACTCTACCTACTACTTGTAAGTTGTGACTGGAGCTCTAGGAAGATTATGTGAGTTTACGAGTTAATTGATGAACATTGTAATTGCTTTAACTCAAGATGGCGAATAGCGATGAAAAGTTGCAACAGATGGATTCTGCTCTTCCTATAAATCTGCATTCCCATGTTGTTTTGTCCTTGGCCAATCACTTCCACGTCAAAGCATTCATGGCCTGTTGTCATATGCTTCCTACTTAGTAAGACTGAGCTTATGCGGCTGTCTATTGCATGGATAATATTTGCTGATGCAATGCCGAGTTAAATTTTACGTTTTTTAATATAGTGTAAATGGCTGATACAGAAGAGCCAATTTCACAGCTGCTGATATGAGGGAATCTGACTTCAGTGGCTCTACATTTAATGGTGCCTATCTTGAGAAAGCTGTCGCCTATAAGGCAAACTTTACAGGTATGCCTAGTACCTCGCCCACTAGTTCATGGGGATGTATGAAAATTTTTCCATGTCTCATGCAAGATTTGTCAATATGTGTTTTTCTCAGGTGCAGACTTGAGCGACACGCTGATGGATCGCATGGTAAAGATAAAAGGCTCTTACTTCATTTGCTTAATTTAAGTGTAAACAACTATTAATCATGAATAAATTGAGTGCTCTATTTACATATTCCTCCCAACTCTGTAAAATAAGCCTTTGTACTTTGAGGTTCGGATGGCTATTGTCATTAGATGTTGGAGAACTTGAAGCTGTCATGATAATGGTCATAACTTGTAACTTGCTGTAAATTTTTGCTTGAATTCAGGTTCTCAATGAAGCTAACCTCACCAATGCAGTGTTAGCAAGAACGGTTCTCACCCGCAGTGATCTCGGAGGTGCCATTATTGATGGTGCTGACTTCAGTGATGCTGTTCTGGATCTTCCACAAAAGCAGGTATTCTAACAGCTGTTCTCTCAGGACTTCATTAGTTTCGGTCTACATTTTGTATATATTTACTGTATCTGTTACTCCACTACTTCCAACAACCCTCGGTTCTTGGAACCACTGGAAGCCTGGAACATACTGTGGTGACCATATATTCTAAGTGGAATATGCTCATCTGCAAGTTTCTTGATATATATAAAACTTGGTCAATATACACCGATCATTTAGCCTCCTGAGATCAAAGCAATCTATCAGCAAATGAGAATTTGACGAATAGGAACTTTCAAATGATCACAGCACATTCTCAATAATCATATTATTGATAGCCACCGCTTTTTGCTTTTGTCCTCTTCTAAATTTCTTTCGCTGAATAGATAGCCATTGATTCTTTAGTGGTTCAGCCATGCAACCTATATTTCAATTCCCTTTTATCCTGCCTTTACCTATAATTGTTCTTTCTGCTTCCAATTAGAATGATTGTGAGTTTTGTTGCTTGCTTCATGGCTAAAGGTTAAAAGTTGATTAGTGTCTTGTGCATGTTTAACTATTGGCTTAAAATGGTGAACTGCAGCTTCTAGGATATATAGTGATCAAGAATTCATCGGCCATTTAACAGCATTCTTAATTTTTGAAATTTTTGTGCTGTTAATGAATCCATGCATGGACAATAATAGAAAGAACAGCTTCCATCTCTTGGACAGTGGAAGCTTCTAGCTCAATTTCAGATTTTACATCACAGTGCATGTGTTGGACCTTTTTATCTGGTAGTCCTTGCTTGCTTGATGGTCCAACTGCTCTTAACAGTGTAAAATACTTGTATCTGTTTATAAAGGCTCTTTGCAAGTATGCGAGTGGCACAAACCCAATTACAGGGGTAGACACCAGAAAAAGCTTGGGTTGCGGAAACAGCCGTCGCAATGCATATGGCAGTCCATCTTCACCTCTGCTAAGTGCACCACCACAGAAATTGCTTGATCGAGATGGCTTCTGTGATGAGAGCACTGGACTCTGCGATGCAAAATAATTTTGAGAGGTATTCTTTTGGGAAGTTGTGATGAAATTCTTCATCCTTGTACATAAGAAAGCATCTATTAAATGAAGTAAACTGCATACTGGTCGTGAATATCAATGTTGATGCAAATGATGGTAGACATTTGTCGAAGCCGAGATGAGTTGAACAGGAAACACTGAATTGATTTTTTGATCTTGCGAGTTTAAAACTGCGCCGTGACTGTACCTTTTCCCTCTCACTTCCTATCTCTATAAAGTTACTAGAGAGAGAGAGAGATACATTTGCTATACAGATTGTGTTGGAACGAAGTGTCGAGATCATGGAAGGATTTAGTCTTACATGGAGAAATATAGGGGAATTAATAAGATTGCCCTGACTCAAAAGGGTACGGAAAATTTTATGGAGCACGCTCGGCTGTTGCTCTGAAAGTCTATCTGGAAGAGGCCCGAAGCCCGTGGCCGAGGTGCAGTTGGTTACGCTGGTATGGGTATCTGTGTAGAAGCTCCTAGTCTTGGTTTGCATCTCATCATCTCATACATCTCCTTCCTCCACCCTACTTAGTGCAATTTTAGTTTTTTAATCTTGACTTTCATGCATCACTGATGGCAGAGTCACAAATCGAAATAGGAAAATACCATATATAGATTGGAAATGGCCTATACAGAACAATCAAGGCCCCGAACTCAAGAAAGAGCAGGCGACAAGAAAAGTGAAACGAAAAAAAAAAAAAAACAAGGCATTTGTGCATTGTCGCCTTCTCTGTGACGCAGCCTCCGCATACGCTGGCGACATCTTTTGAGCAACTTGCTTGTCTCCGTCTCCACCCTGTCCCCGCACACTCACGCAAACCAAACAGCAGTCGCCATGGCGGTTGCTACCGATACAAAATCCTACAAGGCATCAAAGTTTCTATATTTGCCTCTGTTGCGATCGGGGCTTTTAGTGCATTTGCATTTTCTTACAAATAAGACATCCCTCTGTAAGATGTAAGCAACTTGGATGGTTTCGTATGCTAACCTATTTTAATTGATCCGAGAATGGAGACAATCAATCACGGAGTGGCACAACTGGACAGCGTGTTGCACAATCTAAACTCTCAACCTGTGTCATGAATTCGACTTGAAATTGCTCCAACTCAGGACAAAAGTCGATCCGAGTCTAACTGATGGTATATATCAGTCAAGTCAAACTTCACTTTAGAACCCACTAATTAAATCGCATCTCCAAATTGGGTTATATAGGGTCCAATGCTTTGCTAATAGTCTATCTATTGCGTCGAAAATGGCAAGATCCCTAGTTCCTATAAAGCCATTACACGATTGCAACTCTGACGTGATAGTCTCAGTTAATGTTAGTTAATTAAGCTTGTCTAGATGGAGTGCTTCAGTTCTCATACTTCTGATTTATATGACGTAAATGATCTGCCAGATCCCTCACCGTCAGGCCCTTTTCTGGACTCGGTTGATGTAAACTGAAGGAACAGGCGAAACTTTTAGCAAACTCTTGCTCCACAACTTACGTAAGTTCATCTTTCCTGCCCGACCGTAAACAAGTGCATCTTTTGCTCGCGGATCTAACCCTTTTTGATGTTTTTAGCGGCATAATTTCTTCAAAAGATGAGGATGAGTCTTGGAAGCTAAGACCCACTCCCAGAAATGAATCAGATCGAGGAAAAAGAGGAGAGGCTTTTTACAAGTTGAGTTGAGGAATCTCATGAAAGCTCACAAAAAAACAGAGTGGTGGAGAGAGAGGCTATATTCCCCAACTCCCAAGCCAAGTCTGGGTCCCCTCAACACAAGTTGCGTGGACTTTACTATAATCATTCTCAGTGGACCATCAAGAATTACTCTGAACAGAAAAAGAGGTGAAGCATTCATGAGTGAAGAAAGAATGGCTTGTCTCTCCTCTGTTTGGCTATTCCTCTTCATCAAACTCGGATGCTATCACATCGAATCATTTTGCTAGCTCAAGTAGATTACATCTCAAGAAACAGCGCAAACCCGAGTTTTGACCCCACCAAAAGAGAATGTCCCGACACCGTCTTTCTTTCCTTCCCTATGATTGGTTCTTGCCCATTTATTCAGAGAATGATCTACAGTGAGCATAGGTAACTACAGATTATGTCCAAGCTATCAGCTCACAAGCTATAGAGCTATATTAATGATCGTCAATCATATAATGAACACCTCTATCCATCTTCCCTCTTTATTCTTATGTATTACAGATTATATTGGGAAATATACCGTATTGACCAACAATGTGAGAACGTCGACAATCTCACCCCCAATATTTTCTCTTTTACTCTCTCTCTCTCTCCCCACCACTGTTTTTTCACAGAAGCAATCATGAGATTCCTCAACTCAACTTGCGAAAGGTCGCAAAATGCAAGTGTATTTCAGCAAATAATATTTCTGTGGAATCAGTTGTCATGTATGTGTACACATACCGTTTTGCCTGCTTTCTTATCATGCAAATACATAATTGTCCCATTATAAGTACGACTGGACGTCTGTAAGATTTCTAAAGCTATACGTACAGACGCCTTTCCTGTTTTCTTAGACCTGTACTTGACTCATGCAATTTTTACAGAGTTGGATTAGAGTCGCTATGTGACACACTGATTATGCATAACGGAAGTGCTTGGATGTTAAAGACCAATGTTACAAGCTAGATCATGGAATACCGTGGTTCGTGGTATAGGAATGAGGACGGAGTATGCTGTCGCTGCTTGTAAGAAAGCAGCACGTTTTCAACAATTCAATATGTTAGGGTCATTTTCCGTATCATAAAGTGAAATTAAAATATAAAATCATACAGAAGTTGCATGTGGGATTTAATTGGGATATATTATCTCGCTGACGCTGTATCTTTATGCGCTAACTTATTATTATTAATTGTCTGAAAGATATAATATGATGCTCTCTCCTTGAAGCGGGAAGGTCGGTCTTTCCTAGGGCTGTAGCAGAAAGAGGATTGACTTGAATAGGCATAAAATTACTAAAGCAAAGCTAGAGTTGCAGCCCGCATCAGTTATTTAGGTGAGAAATTGGATCAATTACATTAAACAATGATAAAACACTGAAAAGCAAGGCACATTATATTCATCTTCTTCTCCAAAGACAGTGGGAGGCTTCAGTTTTCGGCTGGACACATGATGATGCTGTCTCACATGGGTTTGTTTCAGATTCTTAATGATGTCATCTTACTTAGCCTTCAAAGTTCAAACAACATAATTTACAAAAACCCCAATAATTCATTCACCAAAGAAAGCGTCAACGCGCATGGTCTTTTCAGCTTTGACCAAAAATTATCGCCTACCTAGGCTCATTCTTACTTCACCATAACGCATTTGCATATGTTTCACATATTGCAATACGTCCTATCCTATCGATCATGTCATCTAAAAAATGAGTTTATATAGTATCTGAATCGAAACTTTCTTTTGTTTCCAAACACATTCACGTTTTACATAATTAAACTGATCTTTATCTGTTTATTATATGTAGAATGAGCCTACACAGTACTTGCCTCAACAAATCAAAGCAGTCTCTCTTCGCATATGGGTGAGACTAAAATGCATGGAGTTCTATATTACATTCTTTGTCCTAACTAATCTTAAAATTAATAAAGATTCTAGGTTGTGACCCAAACCCTAATCTGAAAAACCTAATTAATAAGTCCCTACAGATCAAACATAAGTCAGAAACAAGGCACTGACAGTCCTAGGGTTTCGACCCTCCATCCTCTCTCTCTGTCCATGTGAGAGCTAATGAATGATGAGTCCATGAGAGCACGCCCAATCATTATGTCTCTCATTGCTTTAAAGGGATTCTCATGCTTGACTTGAACCCAGCAAGAAATGACTCCAAGTCAAAGACAGCCAAACAAAAAAACCATCATATCGTCCTCTATGTCCGTCCATTCACAGCCATAAGTTTGTTACTTGGTTTCGTTGCATTTGTATTTAAACCGAACTTCAATTTTCAAATTTGATCTACTGGCGGTCTGGTGCCGGGGTTCTAGTCGAGTACGAGTCCTGCAACTTTGGCATAGAAGAAGCAGGGAATGCTTGATGTGTTTTTGATGGTTTCCGAGTGAGTCATGAAAACCAATCTGTAACTCCTATATGCTGTCGTTTAATGCTTTGCTCTCGCCCTCTACTCTCTCCCATGGATGCATGCTCAGATTTATAGGGGAGTTCCTTAAATAGTAGCTCCTTCTCTCTAGATCCTTTGCATTTTGTGGTCTTTAGAAGGAATGTCCATTTCGTTGGCATGTAGTGATTCATATGTTGTGCCTCAACAACAATTCTTTGGCTTGAGTCTATCACCTTGCTCAACAGGTATTGACCGCATATTCTTTTGGTTTGCATGCATAGAATATGAGGTGTTAGTAAAGTACGAGAACATAGCAAATCAAAAAGATCACACAAATAGATTTCTCGGTCGTGCATAGTGATACAATACAGCCTGCTCAAACTCATTGCTTACATTCATCTCTCTGTCAACAATTTGACCATTATCGCTATTGCGTGGTTCATCTTGCAAAATTCTTGATCGCCAAAATTTAGTTAGGGAGTTTATCGGGTTTTTATGTTCTTCTTTTTTTTTAAAAAGAAGAAAAGAAAATTTTTGCCAATTGCACGTCACATTTGACCTCTTCCATACCTGTGGAGTGCTACAGAGTAAATGGAGGGAGTCGAATTATTTTGACATTATGAAACTACCTTAATGTCAATTTCTTTAAACACTAGCCTTACTCCAGACGTACGCAAATACACGTTGGGTAAAGAAGTTGTTGCACTTGCTGCTAGATTAGATGCAACAGGTATCTACTCTTGACCTTAAAGCATACTCAAGACGATAAAGCACCCACTTCATAACCTCTTCCTCCTCGCCCCACCCCTCCCCACCCGGCTCTCTCTCTCTCTCTCTCTCTCTCTCTCATACTTATGTGCTTGCAATTTATGAGATTATGCATATGGACGATTATAGAGAAGTTGTCCTCTAAGGGATCACGCAATGAAGGATAACATGGACAGTAGATGCCAAAAGATAGGGTTGTTTCATCTTGTGCACTTATTTTGTTGAAATAAGAGGACATTTGATTCAAGATATTGAACCTGAGATATAAGACCTGCCAGTTAAAGTGTTAGATTTGAATGTAGCCAGAAGATATCAAATTAATAAGGCGTTAAAATTTTCTTTGCAAAATCAGTCAACTTCTTTTCATCAATTAGTAGGTTAAGTGATGACTGGAGGTCGTAAGCTTGAATGTTAAGCATGAGTGATTAGTTTTCTCAAGAAAATGCAGATGGTTGGCAATCGAATAAAAAAAGATACAACAATCTCCTTCGACATGTATTTGCTTCTCTTCTTGGATAAATTTGAGCTAATTAATTCAAGACGAGGACTAGTATTGAGCGGAACTTGCATGATAAACTAGAATAAAGTTGCATACTATTTTTGCTGGGAGAAGAAAAAAATCACAATATGCTTCAACAGAAAGAAAAACACAATGTGTTTTGATAAACTCAAATTGCTATTTCAAGTAGAAGAACATCGTAGATGATCTAAGTAGATATAAGGGGTAAAACAAGAAACCCCATTCTGAGTTCACATGAAGATATTTCATGCAAAAAAGCTAAGTAAATTCAGAATACACCGAGACATTCCCAATACAACTCGGTCATACGTGCATCTACGTACATATGCTAATTTATTTCCAATTAGCATAGTGTCCTTGAGTTTTAGCTAGTTGTCCAGCACTTATCACAAAGCCTTCCCATTCCCACATAGCTATATATAGTCAAAAGGCTTCAAGCAATACCATTTTAGTTTTATTATGTACAGTGAACAGAAATTATGTGATGTCCTTCAGCATGTAGCCCCCTTCTAAGATCAGTATATGTATCGTATGTCTAGCTTCTATAGTGTAATTTTTCACTTCCACAGCTCGATTTGGCAACTGGAGGTCGATGTTGAAGCAAATTCCTGTGGGACCTCAGGCCTCTTGGATTCGATACTCACTTGCTCGCCAACATGATAGACGGTCGATGAATTGGAGTAGTGGTTTTCCTTCAGGGCATTATCATGGCTGAGCTGAGATGCAACAAACTTGTCAAGAACACGCCAATCGGTAACTTGGTCGGCCACTTGCTCACTCGGTATGTTCCCAAAAAGTGAGTTCATGTTTAGATGGTGAATCTGCTGACTGTGCTCCTCTTGTGTAAGATTCGACGACTGGAAATTGCTGCAACTGCTACGATCGTATGCATATGGCATCAATGAGTTGCAAGTGATATTTGGAGCTGATTGAGTGACCTTAGGGCTTTCCAACTGAGGCAGTTGAAGGAAAGCATCATGTGGCGGCATGTTGTATTGCAGCTCGATTTCTTGTTTGCAAGGATATTGGTGGTGGTAGGGCGAAGGATAGGGCTGAGAAATCCTCCTTGGGGAGTCGAGCTCCGACATGAATGAGACTTGGTCGTCATACCAGCATGGTGACTCATACTCGCCCATCTTCCTCACTGACGTCATCCGTTTCTTGAAAACCCTACACACAACCCATCCTTCCTCCTGTTGAACAAGAAAATGTCTTCATGAAAATAAAGGCTATGATTTTCAAGGATATCTTAACCGAGCAAATGACCATCGAAATTCTTAATTAATCGAGTTAAACTTTTTTGGCTCATTTTGGAAAATCACACAGGAACTCTAATTATACTCTGAGGAAAAAGTCCAATTGATGCAATAAACTTTGTATCATGACCTTGTTCAATGACACTTGGATATATTTTACGCATGCCCATGGTGCCAAATTACTCAACTTTGCTATATTAATAATCACAATTACCATGTATCTATCCAGATAAGCATAATTAAAAGGTGAAGGAGATTACTAAACATGTCTTATTAATTACCTCAGGAAGTATCCATAGAGAGACTTAACTGTAATCAAGATTAGCCATGCATCCATGTATGAAATCGATCTCTTCATAAGCAATTTATTTACTTTTAAAGCAATAAATTATTTAACTTCCATTCTTGCCTGAGGAGTCCCATTTTCGTTAGTCTCGAGCCGGTACTCATGCATGATCCAGTCAGACTTTTGTCCATTCGGTGCACGCCCTTTATAGAATACCAAGGTTTTTCTCATGCCAATGAGGCTATGCTTCAAGTAAATAGCTTTATCTCTTCCCGTTGCCTTCCAAAATCCAGCTTTTGTGGCCCGATTAGTGCGAGTTCCAGTCGGATACTTCTTGTCTTTGTGGCTAAAAAAGTACCATTCATTCTGTTCTTCAGTACCTATTTTGCACAATTCTGCCAAAATTAACTAATAAGTAAATCGAAAATCTAAAGTTTCTATAACTTCTTTTAACATACTACAAGTGTAGGTTATAGGATCACTGATACCTTGAAGATCCCAGGGCTCAATTTTGTAGAGATCAACATCTTTGATAACATCCAAGTCAATTCTCTTTGAGGCGACTTTTTTCCTTAAATAGTAATCTACAAGCTCTTCATCTGTGGGATGAAATCTGAAGCCTGGAGGAACATGTGAAAAGGAATTCATATTTCTCCCGAGCAACTCTGGAAGACCTGCAAATTACATGTAAGACAACAAATCATTAATGGCTTCTTAATCAATCGATTGTTTAAAACAATGAGCCTAAGTAGAATTCATGCCATTAACATTTTAGAAAGTTGCAGTCTGTTTTGTAATGATCGGAGGATAAATATTGCGTACGTGCTGAGGCCATGATGAAGGAAAAGTAACAACAATGCTTAGAGGATTTCAGTGAGAAACATAAGAAAACAGGTTGACAAGAAGCGAGTACTTTATGCTAATAACTTAATGCAGACATGGGTATATCATTATCTTCTCTCTTCTTTGGTAGAGAGGTAGAATTAATGCATCGCATGCAATTATGTAATTAAGATGTTCTAGTGGACAACTTCTCATTGTCCCTTGTCTTGTCTGAACCAAACAAAGATTGGATATACCAAGAAAGTCTATATGATTATATGTCTGCTGGACCTTTGAGAGGATATGATTTCTGTTGGTCACTTTTTTCATTAAATGAAATTCATATCACACCCTTTTACCTAAAAATGAATTGAAGGAAAACCCATTATTAGAGATGAACTATTAACCTTACTTAAGATGTTTCGCAGATCAAATAATCTTCTCCAAACTGAAAGAACTTTCGGTCCTCGACAACAGCAAAAACTATGGCATGGAGAGTTAGTTTAATATGCCGCAAGTTACCCTAATAGATTATGGGAAAATTGCATCACAAGTCCTAAATCTAATGTAGGGAACGTAATTGTCCTAAACATTTCAATTAGTTCAACTAAGACCTATCATTTTACTCAAATGTGCAATTGAATCGTAAATCTATTGTCTAGAACTGCAATTTCAGTATGCTACGAAGGCCATTTTAGGTACCATTCATCAAAAGGTCTTAATTTCATTTTTTGGAAAAGGTTTAGGACTTAATAAAACCATTTGAAGGGTTAAGGACTTCATTGCATTTCGTACACATACTTTAGAATTTCTGGTGCACTTATTATATAAATAGTTGAACACTACTTAGGAGGATCTGCAGATGGACTAATCTTTCTGCACTGAAAGAACTTTTTATTAACATATGGTACGAAATTCAGTGAGTTAGTTTAACAAGCTCCAAACCCAATGGAAAAGGAGGTAAAAGAAAGATACGCAAACAAAAAGAAATGGAGAAGTATGTTTTATTCTTTACTAGATAGCAGCAACCTAGGCTTGCTAGGTTTATATACCTCTCATTTGAAGACGGGTCTGCTGATAAAAAAGACAGAAAAATCACTTCTGAAAGATAAAATCTAATTGCCAGTGTGACATAATGTAACCGACATTATTATTACAACAATTTATTGATGAATGAACAATTAGTATAGTTCAGACATGTTGAAGGATCATTAACTTAAATCATTTAAGGAATTTGGATGCTTTTCTTTGACTTGAATTGATCTTAATTAAATACGTATATTCATAGTGGATTAGTTCAAAAAGAAAACGCCAGGGTAAAATTTATTGAACGAGAAAACTAAATCTAAGCAAGAAGATAGCTCATTTGATAGTACATGCTTGTTCATCAGATGAAAAAGACTAGATCAAGAAGTAGATAAACCTGATAAAACCAATTCAAAGCCGCTAGCTTTTCTGTCCAGTCATGCTACGACATGAAACCCAGTTCACAAAAGTATCTTTGTCCACCCAAAAAAACTGAAATCAATTAAAGAAATGAAAACTCAACAAATATGTAGTGCGGACATATGAATTTCACGTAATTTCTCCGATGCAAAATTAGTAATGTCATTTTTGCAATAGATGACACTTTCTTAATCCTCTCTCTTTGATAAAACATCAATCGAGGTTTACATGTTTATGAAAGAATATTGGTTTTATGGGAGATTTAAAGAAATTCCGGCCACTCATGAATTTATGAAAGTCCCAAGCAAGAAAAGATCTCCGTGCATATTACTCCTTTGGAAAAGATAATTAATATAGCTTAGCTAGCTAAAATTACCAAGAATAATCATGTTGTTTTCATTGTTGAAAGGTTACTGAATACTAATGATCGATGCCACCTATACGACAAACAAAATATTTAAATTTGAGAAATGTGGGAAAAAAGAATTTAGACGAAGATGGAAAATGCGACACCATTGGCAGCAAACTTGTCTAGAAGAAAGAGGAAACTACAGACCAATTTATCAGAAACTATTAATAGGGGGTGACCTTATATATCTTATTCAAATCCCACAAAGAACTGAAACCAGGCAGAGATTTTAAGTTAAAACTTGTTTTGTGCCCACGAGCACTCAAATGATAACAACGCAACAAACCATTGGATAACACAATCATGGCTTCTTGTCTGAACAAAATGACAATCCTAATGTATACCCTAAAATCTTGCATCTGAAGCATCGTTCATCTTTCTACTCGAGCACTGATCATTCTTTTGCAAACTAACTGCACTTAATTGAATGCATTAGAATCAAAACCAAAGTCTGAGGAGGAGAAGGAGAAGATGAAGAAGAACAAGATAAGAACAAGAAAACTTTAACAAGAAACCCCAGAAACTGAACTCACAGTGAACAGATCTGATGATAGGATCGAACCAAACCCCGTATGTGTCTTCTCTATCAGCTCAGGAATATAATACCACGAGCCTTTTAAGCTTCTTTTTGCTGGCTTTTGCTATCGTCACTCTTCTGTAACTTTTTTTCTCGTTCAAGAAGGACAAGAAAACATACACGAGAGAGGAAAATAAACAAAGAAAAAAACAAGAGGGAGAGAGAGAAAGAGAGAGAAAGAGAGGGGGGAATTTCCTCGGGAATTGAGATTCAACTGATGAAAAGTCTCGAACAAAAGAGAAGTTGTCTTCTTGTTGTCGAGGCACATACGAGAGAGAACATCAGATCCCGAGGAAATGGAAAGAGAGAAAGTAAGAGAGAGAGCGAAAAGGAAAGACGGGTTGAGGAATGGGAAAAATGAGAAGAGGTGGGGTTAAATAAGAGAGAGAGAGAGAGAGAAGAGAGCACAGCACACAACCACAGATGCCCTAATGGCAATAATCCATCGCTCTCATCTCCTGGGGTCTCTGTTTCTCTCTCCTTATCTTTCAGAGATTGCTTGATTGCTGCGAAAGCTTCTCTCTCTGTCTTTCGCAGACAAAAGGAAGAAGACCTTTGAATGGCTCAGAGAGAGAGAGAGAGAGAGTGATGAAGGTGGAACTTCTACTATATTAGCCACCAGCCATTGATGGAGACCACAAAGAGAATGTTTTCTTTCTTTTTCTTTTGGGTGAGAGAGAGAGAGAGAAGGAATGATTGCAGCGAGTGAATATTGTAATACTATCCGGGGGGGTCCTTGAGTGACAAGACCCAAAAAGTGCAATTAAAATAACTCGGGGGACTTACTGACATAAATGAATTTAGATCATATGCAATTAATGAGCTTTGCACTCTTCTCTCTCTTTTCGCTTTTTCTTGTTGGCCTTTTTGGTTGTGTGCTAGATATCGGGTGGGAAAAAGGTTTCATTACCAGAGGGCGTGATTCATACTAACTTATTTTAGGCTTATGAATAATATATGTGAATCTACAACATTGCAATATCAGTTCTTCAACATTGTTGCTCAATTTTCATATAATTAAAAAAATGCTTACTCGAGCACCATTACTTGCACCCATTTGATAAAATCCTTATTGAATTTACCTTACTAATCGGTGTAGTATATTTAGTGCACCTTAATGGAGAAATTCTCTTTGGAGAGATATATAAAAGGTTAGGCACAATGGGTTTTGGTGTAGGCATAGGAGCAAGCTAGCAAGTGAGTAACGAAAATTCAGGCACAAAACTCCCCTCTTTTATGCATCAAGCATATGTAGATCCAATATTCATCATTACATTGCTATTAATAAGATTTCGACGCATGTCCATTTAAAAGTTCTGGTATTTCCAACACCATTGAACTTGGCTAACTGATACGAAGTTTGGGATCATAGGCACAAGCAGTAGTACAAATTATTGGACACATATTTTTAGTTTCCGTCTAGTTTTTGTGTATCTACTAGATAGTACTCTCGGTATTGAACTTGAGATCTTGTGTTGTGATTAAACGGAAATATATAGTTATTTTCAGAGTTAAAAAAGGCTTTTCATTAAAACTTTATTAAACGGAAATTTGATTAGATCTCCGCATAAAATTTCCTAAATGAATATTTTTCTCATAGGCGCGTGCTGCATCCCCGAGAGCAAGCTCGATAAGATGAGAAACTCCAATTTCACTGGAAAAAGTGCAATGCTAAGCAATTGCAAATATCTCTTAAAATGCCCTTTTAGAAATTATTCTTTTTCTTCTTCTCTTCTGGTGTATAAAGTGATGAAAAGTCAATATAATACATATCAATGGCCCACACCAGCAAGTGCACGCGACGTCTGGTTGGTTGGTCCGCAGTTTTATAATAATTAGTTTTTCCTCAGACAAAAATATCCATATTACATGCTTTTTCTAGATAAATAAAAAACTATACTTCCTAAGCTTTCACGAGAGACCCCTGGAACCGACTTGAACCTAGACAATACGATAGTGATATCTCTTCAAATGCACCATCCAGGAAAATGATGGTAGTTTTTTTGGGGGTGAGTCTCTTGTGGCTAATGGTCTGGCGTAGCTAGTTTACGATCATTGAGCTCACGATTTGGGTACAAGTCGATTGTGGGCGGGAGTCCAACCCGTGACAACATATCACCTCACATTCAATTCTTTTCTCTTCATACAAATTTATCTTCATACATGGCGAAATCCTATAAAAGAAAGACCTGAATTGTTGAGTTCAAATTTTCTCGATGATCAAGGAAGAGATATGATGGACAAATTAATCACTAATACTAGCTAGTGTTTGCTCCTCGACAGATTCTATAGATTCCGATGCGCTGTACAGAAGCACTGAGTTTTCGTGACCGATGATTGGCAAAGTTAGTTGTCATTTAGCGATTTATTTTTCTACATATAAAAAGCTTATTATTGAAACTATATAAATGGCTTTTAGAAAAGATCTCCATTTACAATTTTCCTATAAGAGCATTTCCCCATAGCCGCGTGACACATGATCAAGAGCAAGCTCAATAAGATGAGAGACTGCAATTTCACTGCAAAAAGTGCACCGACTAAATAATTACAAATCTCCGAACAGAAAAAATAAATTACAAAATAGCTTTTATAATACCCTTTTAGGACTTTTCAATTTATATTACTTTTATTTTGGTGTTTGAAGTGATGAAGAATCGATATAATTCTATATCCACGCCCCTCACCAGCAAGTGCACGCGACCTCTGGTTGGCTGGTCCGCAATCTTATAATAATTAATTCTTCCCCACATAAAATATACATATTATATACTTTTCTAGGTAAAAAGAATAATGTCCTAAGCTAGCACAAACTAGGTCCCTCGAAAAGAGCGTAGCCAGTACGATGATCATTATTTATATTCATTTTTAGTTAAGTTTGCATATAAGTTATGTTACCTATTTGCAACTCACCAATCAAAAAGCTTTCCTCCGATCACGGAAAGAGCAAAACACAACTTTGCAATATAAAGAACTTATACATTGGTTCCTCATTCTTTCTCGACAACATAAACTCATGTGGATTGGCATGTGGATTGGGTGTGGTTATGTAAGTTCAAACAATGTCTTGGCATGACGTAATAATACCGAACAGTTTATGAATTGTAGCACGATATAGAGTAAAACAGAAAATGTAAAGAGAAATTTCACATAGAAAGTGACATGGTATGCATAATCCTTAATGTAGTTATCGACTATTATGTCATAAATCAAAATATTTATCTAGGAAAAGAAGGCCGTGCCTTCTCAAAGTGACAAATCATGAGATTTTTTATTAGTGCTTGTGCGTGCAGATAAGTTAAGCTAATAAAAAAGAAAGAGAGAAAACAAGACTTTCCCCTTTTTCCAGGGTATCGGGCCGGATCCTCGCCTAGGCTTGGGGACTTAAGAGTGAAGGGTATTACAAAAGGTAATAATAGCAACAAAAATTGTATTTTATTATTATTTAATTTTAGTATATGCTTTTCTTTATCTTCTGATTGGAAACAAGTATAGAAGTGAAGCAAAAGTCTCAGACGTTATCCAAGTGTCATCTGGGCCCCACCTGGTCTTGAGTGGCAAATTGACTATTCGTGTTATAGTACAGATTGGTTATAATCAATTGTTCATCCAATTTATTGTTCATTTTATGATTGTAATTTGATTCGATGGCAAAAGAAAAGGAACTTGTGCATTCATTTGGCTCAGCCATTCTCATTTTGCTGTTTTTTCTTCTCTTGCTATATATAGATCAAAAGAAATCCTACGTAAAGAGCCATGGCATAACTCATTTAGAGAAAAATGCCCTGAATTAGGTTTTTATTGTTCACATAAGAACAAGAATAGATAGTGCTTTCATGCTTGCTAGGGTTTTGTAGAAAAAAGTCCTATTCGTTTCTCTGAGAGCATAGATTGATGCAGAAGATGTCTCTAAACTCAAGGCCACAATCATTATGTTCGGAGCAGCACACTTTCATAGCTTTATATCCTAACCTAAAATAAGAAATGGGAGAAGAGTGAATAGCCCTGCGAAACATTTAAAGGAAACTTATCCAGCAACTAAAATAAGAAATGCTTCGGAGCAGCACACTTTCATTGGTGGATAATTTTATTTTAGGTGACGCTCACGAAATCTTTCATGGATTCCACTAACTAGTATCTCAAGGAAACTTATCCAGCAACTAACTTATGAGTTGTAAATTTTTAATCGATCGTCTGTCTCATGTTATATGTTATTGTTGCAATTAAAAAGCAACCCATTCTTTACTACTCGGTTATCTTTTTATTCTAGGTGAAATGTGCAATCATTGCAAGTGGCATTAGAAGTTTGATATCAATGCAATTGAGTTTAGATAAAACAAATCATGTGTCTACTGTATGCATAGCTGAGATAATGTATATGTCTTTATCTTCTGGCGATCCATAGTGGAACACTTTTATCATACTGCTAGTTAAATCAATAAATTAAATTGTTTTATCCTAATTAAGAGGGGAAGTAAACTAGGGTTAGTGGTGATTATAACCCAAACAAATGGTGGGTCCTGACCTAATCATTGCTGAGATGGTCCCATGATTGTCCCGGTTCCCCACGTTTGCCAGAGAATGGGCAACTTCCTTAAAAGAACCTGTCCAGTGGCGTTTCGAAAAGTCTCCCAGTTCGTGTCTTCTTCTGCTTCTTGCATACCCCACTGTCCCCAACCAGCTTATCCCCTTCACACCAGTGAGAGAGATTTCAATTATATTAAATGAAAGTTACATTGGGTCCTCTTTGGTGAGTTCCCATTGGTCACCTACCACTGCATTTGAAAAGTCACTGTCGTCACCAAGGTTTAGTTGGATCAGAGATGACCCTTTCATTGATCTGTAACAGCTCACTAAATGACAGGTTCACTAGGGTTGACCTCATTTCTTTTGATGGGATCGTATGCAATGTTTCCGGACATGGAATGGCTGCGATCAGCTGTTTTAACTTCAAGAAGTCGAATGAAATGCGTGTTGCTATCTAAGGGCAGGACAATTTGGCATAAGCTCATCACTGGTGATTGTAAGAAAAAACAGAAAACAGAAGTGAGATTTTTAGTTATGCGTGACCCAGATCTTCAAATAATTGTACATGGACATGTCGAAAGAGATTTTCACAATAACAGCATGGATCGACATGCCAGTTCAATCTCCATTGTAAATCAATTCACCGGATGCGTATTGATATGGAAACTTATGACGTAAACATGGATTGGTGCAAACCTAAAGCACAACTGGGATGATGCTCTCTGGTTGTTTGAAAGTGCAGTATCTTGAGAGGAAAACGAAGTTATACCTTGAAAGTTTGGTCATTCATGTGTCCAATGTGTATATTCCTTTTTGGAAGACAAATGGGTTGTGATTTCTGTGTTGCACCATATGAAGATGGTAGTTTGGGAATTTCGGTCCGAACAAAGGTTTTATTCAGAAGGTTCATGTGTACCTACAAAAAAGTATGGAGTAAAGTTAGGGCAATATCAGTACAAAAGTAGGCCATACGCTTGAGGCCATGTATTTTCATTTTTATTTTTGGACATCGATGGGTGCACATCTGCTATTGCGATCGCTTACCAGCTTTTTACTTTTGTATTTATTTAGTTTTGCATATGGTCGTGCAGCTTCGACATTCTTTCTCTTTATACTAGCTGGACCACCAGCCAGGACAAACACGAATTGGAGTAAAATCATCTATTTTTTGCCGAGAAAAGAAAATGCGAGTTTATTCTTTGGATTAAGAGGGAAGAGAAATGCTGTATTTACCAAGTCCGGGTTATAAAGATGGTATACTAAACGATGAAACAAACTATATTGCTGGGTGTTGGAAATGCCCCACTTACTTAATTGTTCACTCACAGTCTGTCACATCATTTAATATATCAATTCTGTAGATTGATCTAAGTATAACTAAAGGAAAATGTAATGGCTATCTCACATGCGCATGACAAGGTGCTCAAATAAGATTAGCAAATTTAGATGATTTGACCTTGTTTAATATGACATTGCATGCTTTGTTACGTGATAAATTCAGGCTTTAATCAAGGAGTAAGAACTAGGAACATAAACAACAATGCAAACTAGACCTAAATAATTAGAAGAGGAAGTATCAAGATTTTATCCTTAATTGAACTCTACTATATCACGTTGGAACAACCATTTGTCTACATTGAATGTTAAGTGATATTAGAGACTGCAGTAATTTGACATTTAAAAACCCTGGTCTTAGTCCTCTTTTCGAGCTATCTGCGATTGCTTGATCAATGTCACATGGTACTATTTGTCACATTAGCATTGTAAGTCGAACTTGGATTCTAATCTCAAAATTCATTCTGACACTAGTGGAATAGGCAAAACAATAGAATATTAAACTGAGGCTGGACATCAAATCAAAAGAGATGTGCTTTCGCATGAGGAAAATAGTAGAATTTAAAAGAGCTGAATAGGATTTTTTTTTGAAGAGTTGAATTGGTCCAATCAGTTAGGTCGGAGTCCAAAGCTGTAAGGACAATGATTTTGTCTGAAATATACTCTCTTCAGGTCAAAAAGATAACAGAGTTGCTGTGTTATAAAACAATTCCCTTTAGGTGTTCTTAATCAGCATTCATGTCCTTAAACTGATATGTAACAGGAAAAAGAGAAGTTCTACAATCTTCAATCAACTGATGCAGAGAGAGAGAGAGAGAGAGAGAGAAGCAGTGAGGATATGCAGAACTGCATAGTCAAATTCAGCGAGTACATGCGCATAAACACGCGGCAGACCAACATTCAGCGGAGCTATTAACAATCAATCACTCCTAAAACACCATCATTACCATCGAGCCCAAAATTCAGCATGTGACCATTGTTTTTCTCCCCATAGAGACAAAGACCTTGTGAAACCAAAACCCTGGCAATCTCTTTTTGACACGTCCATTTACATGTGTTCTCTTCGCATCGCTCCCAAGATTCTGTTCAGACGCACAGTTCAACCTTCTGGCTTTGTCTTCTTACTGTCGAGTCCGATTTACTCGCGTGCTTTGGAGAGCCATCAGTCGTTGCCAACCGTTTTCGCTCTATAACCAAAAGAACATCAGTTACTTAGCGTGCACATGAACTATCCCGTGGAAAATATGTGACTTCTCCACCTTCTGCATATCTGAAGGTGATGCTTTTGCCTTTGAGTCCATTCGAGGGTTCATGCTGACGCCATCCATGCAAAAGCTAGAGGCAATGATCCTGAAAGATTAAACTGCTGCAACTACTAATTCCACAACATAATAACAGATCATTACTGGCTAATCCTGTATCGTCGTTCGGTAATGTTGAGTTGAAGAGCCAAAGTGCGCATCATTGTGATTGGCGCACTGTCCTTGAATGCATGCACTCTCGTGAAAAGTCGTGCATACACTTTCCAATTCCATGTTATGATTCGACAGTCCACTAAGTTGCATACACTATCTGGACGCTACATTCACGTAGGAAAAGGGAACTTTTATCTTCGGAGGGAGATTGAATCATGACAATGCATAGCACTTAGTGTGGTCGTGATCATTGGTTGTTTAGCTGATCTTCCAAGGATGAAATCATACTCTTGATGACAGTCCAACTGTGGTGAAGCCTCATTTAGTCAGGTCCATTATCATCGTTAGAGCAATAACATATGGTTTCATCTAACACTTGATACTTTTTCTAGATAGATTTGTCGCAATCTCATAAAACTGTACATGATATCGCAGCAAAATATTCTATGTATTTAAATTCCTTGAGGTTCCTCATTTCCCCTCTCCATTTACCATCATTTTTACACTTTAGGCCACATTTTAGCTTACATGTGTTGGTGTGGGGCGTATTACAAATTTCGGTAATTTCAGCTTACTTGTGTGGTGATTCTCTTTAGGATTGTGATAGCATTTTCAGTAATATCATAATTTCGGATTATCATAACATACCCTGTTTTGCTCAAATACAAGAAATGTGGTTGAAAAAAGGAAGAGGAATTTGGTTGCTTTTAATTGGTCAAACACTGCATTTAAACTATTAGATAGATTAAATATGTCAAATAAAGTACTGGAAGTATCATCAACTTCTCAATTGGTCCAATTACATAAACTATTAGACGAAAAGCATTCCAAACAATGCAAATGCTTTAAGGCCAAAAAACCTATGTAGGTCTAACCCCATCGGCACGAACTAAGTCGAATTAGGCCTAAGCACAAAATTGAAGTTTGATTTCTCAATGAAAGACATAAAAATGCCATTTTGCAGCACCACCTTGCTGTCAAATTTTCTTTTGAAAGCTTCGATCTTTAATAAAGAATCAAGCACTTCGCTTTACAATTCTTGATTAGGGAGAGAGGGGATTAGTATAAACTACAAATATCCTGCCCGGAATTAGCGGCACTCGAGTACCGGAGCACATAGAAAATTGAAGAAGGGGAGCCTGAAAAAGTTGACCCTTGACTTCATATAAGTCGGTCAACCGTTCCCCCCTGGCCCATTCCCGGGCACAGAAACGCATGCACACAGCGTAGCATCATGTACTGTTTGGTACCGCAGGCGTGACGACTACTGATTGCTCTCTCAAAGAATTTTCTTCCTTTATTTTTTTATTTATAGCTTCGAGTCTTTCTAGATGCATTGATTGCCAAGGCTTGGAACGAAGAAAATGGAAATTCATTATGCTGAGAGGGGCGAGGACCATGATTACTTTTCGGTTTATGTGTCTCCTTCGGAATAATAACACCTATTATGGTGATAGTAATATGATAAAGAAATGAGAACCAATCGAGGATAAAAGAGTGGGATTTGGAATGATGATGACCATTATCTCGGTTTGTTTTTTTCTTTTTCTTATTTTTTTTCCCTTCCTAGAAATACCCTCTAACACAGAACACATGATCTGCAAAAGGAGAGATGACTCGTGGAGTTTGGTGATGCATTTGAGGAAAGAAATGCTGCCTTTGTCAGAGAAAAATGGGGTGGTCGATGACCATCGCTGAGGTATTTCTCTTCTTCTGAAAGTGGCTGGAACGGAATACGAGTCTTTGACTTATCGAGAAGATAGAAATTTATATAAATATTATGAAAACGAGAGTCACATAAAAGTATATTTTAAGCATTTCTATAGGTACAGATTTGCTCCTACATCATGAGATATAATGGACACGTCCCAATGTGAAAGACCTGTACGGATGCTCGTTATCTAGAAATTCTATATATTCGAATGCATTTTACTTTTTATTTCATTAATATGAGCCAGTTCTAGTGAAAACAAATTGGCCAAAATTTTCCTTTGTCTCATGAAGATATGATCAATGATCTTAGGGCAATCAAGTCCTCTAAGATTCATCATTTGTACAATTATCCTCTAACTTTTATTTTGTACAGTCAACTACTTTAATATTCTAGATTTGTGCAATTGGTTCTCTAATTTTAATTTTGTGCAATCAAATTCTCAAACTTTTGTAATTTGTGCAGTCAAGAGTTATATTTACCCCATGTAACTAAAACCATCGAAGTTGGGATTTCTTTTTCTTGTTTTCCTTGTATGCTTTCTGCTTATTTGGTGCCAAACTAACATCACTATTTTTTTGTCATATGAGCAATACCACATCATAAATTGATTGGACTATTTAGTTAAAGTGGCTGACCAAAGGATTTGACTGCACAAATTGAGAAAGTAAGAGGACTTGATTGCACAAGACAAAACTTAAAGGGCAAAAATACTGAAACTTAAAGGAATATATCTTGTGTTAATCTGTGATACTATCTACTTGAATGTTGTTCTATGTTGTAAATGTACATTGCGGTACAAGCTAACAACTACTTGTCTATAGACGTATTCACTCATTTTTCATCAAATTTTTTTTTTTGTTTTTCCTAACATATAGGAGCATATAGTGTGATGAATAATTAATCAAAATCTTTAGTTATGAAGAACATTATCTATAGAAGCAGCATTGATCGAACAAGTGGCATACATGTTTAATTTACAATTACTGATTAATTTACATATCATTGAGAAAAGCGTGCTATATTAGATCTAATTTGCCTTTGAAATTAAATAAAGGAGAAATAAAAATTTGCAAATATGGTGTATATATGAGATTTACATTAAAATTCCATAAAAATAAACCGTATTGACCTGAATAGAATCACAGTGAATATATAGTGAAGCATGGACGCCTGGGCATCTAAGGAAATATAATAACACTGTGAATATATAGATCAACAATGTATAAATATACAATATGGAATACTAATTATAATATTGAAATATTACAATTTTCGATATATTACAAGATACTAAAAGATTGTAAATGGTTGCGAGTAACTTACAATGCAGCTCTAATGTGATATCTAAAACACGATTGTAAGTTTTACCGATACAAGTGAGGGTGTATGCTATTTTATAGTGCAAATGATCATGGGTGCCATAGTATAATATATGTGATTACATGTGATGCTACAATTTACTATCATGATTGTCCATATATATAGGTTATAACGATGGTTAATAAAAATTGCACGCAAGTCATTGTCTTAATCTCGCTCATTGATTTCGTCATTCTATGCCGGCAAGCATACCGAATAAAGTTCAAAGAAGCTCAAAGAAGCCTCCTTCCACAACCATGTCCAACTTCCCACTGCGAAATAATATTGAACTAGCTCAAAAGCTTTAGGAACTGACTTGCACACAATTGAGAGAGAGAGAGAGAGAGAGAGAGAGAGTGTGTGTGGTCCAGCCACACGGCATGCAAAGAGAAGATGCTTTATATCTGCAGTTAAAATCCAGGTTTAGGTTCTTTTTCTCTTTCTCTGGACCTTGGAATTGGAAAAGTTTCTCACTCGTGGTGAGGCAACATTGGCCATCCCGAACATGACCTGTTCTCTCTTGAAAGAGACATATTCAATGCAACAATAAACATTAAAACAAGTCGTCCTTTGTCCCTCAAAGAAGTAACATCTGATGAAGAGATGGAA
Organism: Corymbia calophylla; assembly: GCA_014182845.1. Lineage (NCBI taxonomy): Eukaryota > Viridiplantae > Streptophyta > Magnoliopsida > Myrtales > Myrtaceae > Corymbia > Corymbia calophylla. The sequence continues at coordinate 23,368,416 of CM024696.1, forward strand.
ACAGTGTCCTTTTTAAAGAGGTATCTTCACTGTTGTGGGGGCAGTCGGAAACACATAAGGCAAGGCATCTGTGTAAAAGACCCAGTGGCCAGTACCAAGTTCACATATGCTACCAAATGGGTTGTTTTCGTATGCCCACCGTCTTTCCTATCCGATTTGGACAGGACTCTTAAGGCCTATTTCGCAACTTGCCAAACAGTAAAAAATTTTGTTATTTTATTCCCACGAGTAAATTTGGAACAGAAATCCGTTTGTTATCATTTTTGTTTCCGGGAACAAATTTGTTTCGGGAAATAGATTTGGAACAGAATCAAGAATAAAAAAAAAGTTGCATCTTGTTTTCCAGAACAATTCAAAGAATCAGTTTTTTTTTCTCTTCTCTTTCTTTCCTTTTCTTCTTCCTCCTCTCAGCCTACTGCCGCCCACTGGCCACCGTCGTCGGCACTGGCAATAGTCGGCAAGTGGCTGGGTGAGGTACAGTGACCTTGCCGAAGGCTTGCCTGGCCACCGGCTAGCTCAGTCTTGCAAATCTGGGGGAGACTCGGCAAGGCCAACCTCGCACCCCCTGGGCGAGCCTTGTCAGGCTGGGCGAGGAGAGCCTTGCCCGGCTCGCGAGACCGAGCTTGCCGATGGTCAGGCGAGGCTGCAGCGAGCTTGCCAGACCTTGCCCAGCTAGTCGCTAGCCATCGCTGCCGCCGACAACCAGCCACAATGGAGGAAGTAGGGAAAAATAAAAAAGACAAAAAAATAAGAAAAATGTTTAAAAAATTATTAAAAAATTAAAAGAAAATATTTTGGATTAGAAATTTTAAGATTTTACTAAACACATTTATATCCCAGGAATAAAAAATTTTGGACGATTACCAAACGTCTTCAAATGGTCAAAAATTGTTCCCGGGAGCAAAATAAAAAAAAATCATTTCTGAACAGAAATTGTTCCCAAGCATAGAAGCGTTACTATATGCACCCTTAGTCACCCATTAAAGCTTAAAGCAACATGGCTCCTAGAGGGATGAGAAATTAATTAAGAGAATTCATTCACTCTCCTCGAGTTTCTTTATATTTGACTCATAAATCACACAATATTTAGTGATGTCAATAATAATCTCTAAGTCATCAACTTGAGTCGATCGGCCTTTCATCAACCCTAAATTGAAAGGAACAGATATTTCATGATGCATATAGTTCATTTGATAGTCATAATCGATTACAATTGATCAAGTATTTGGTACCTATATAGTAGGGTTTAGAGCAAAGATTGCGATATTCTAAACCAATGTTCATGTTCAACAGTTATCGCTTCCCATGAACTATTGAGGTCAAGTTTTGAATCTCTGATTTTGAGCTTTTTAAACCCTCGCGGGTTTTTTTTTTATATAAAGTGAGCTCTCGGTGTGCCTATTGAATAGCTAGTTTTGTTTGAACTCTTTCATGAACAATGATTTATGCAGTTTCACCATCATATATTAGTAACTCTTGAATCGCCAATAGGGTTCTCAGCAAATAATTATATCCATTTTCAAATAGAGAAGCTGCTTAATCAAGTCATTTTTCTTAGATAATTTACAAATTCAACTTTGGTGGTTACTTAGGGGTCCCCTTCGCTTTATAGGAACGAGGTACATAAAGTCAGTATGGATGAAGGGGTTTTAACACATTGGCCGTTCATCTCATACAAGGATGAGAACCTCTACCATGCTCGGTATCGCCCATTCGATGCCTCATTCATCGCGGTAGAGATTTATTGAGATACTAATGGAGACAATATGATAGAGAATCTTCATCTAACAATACTTGATCGGGCCACTTACCCTCTATCTCTATACGTTTCTCCATCGTCTCATTCGCCGAGACCACGGTTTCATATGAATCAGGGTGGTTATGAAATTTTGACTAAATGTATCAACGGTCGAGATTTATTGCGAAACTGAGAGGGGTAGACGATCTTTGACAAAAAAAAAAAAATCCACATATCGGGCCGTTTCACGCATGCAAGCATCGGTGCAGGGTTCCCAGTTTGCCCAAATTACCCATCCCTAAGGGGCCAAGCTTTCCATTTTGGGTCGGTTCTAAGCCCAAAGTTATGTTAGGACTCTTTCTCATTCAAGCTTTAACTTTGACCAACCTAGAGAGGGGGGAAAAAGAAAAAGAAAGAAGAAATAAAAAGCCAGGAAGCCTGAAATTTGTTTCAGTTTCTTTAAAGATAGGATATTAGCTTATTATAAACATAACCCCGATTTACTTTTGAATGACAATGAAAGTAATATTACTGTTTTCACGAACTTGACATATGAATTAATTAAAATAAAAAAATTCTTTCTGAGTAATGCCATGTTTTAAAGTTGAAAAAACAAAATTTCTCTATTTGATCAGGAATGCATTTGTGTTTTTGGTACGATGTTGTTACTTAATTTGAGTTGTTAAGGCGATGTTTAATGCTTATGCATTTATCGAAGTATATGTGATTATGATGAAGACGAAATATAATGACAAGTTCTTTATATACAAACTAGGGTCATCAATTCCCGGCAAAACCTAAATATATCAATAAATTTGAGTTTGGTATAAACGGTTTTGTGTCATAAACAGATCAACCCCTTTAAGACACGACCAAAATTATGTTTTATGCGGATTAACATACTTAATAAGTTTAGATACGAATTGATATGTTTAAGTTAATGTATTAATATGTCATCTTTTTAACATGATACCATAAGACGCCTTTTAATGTGTTTAGTACTCATGTCTGTTGCGACCTACCTTTTCCGTCTAATGGGAAAAGGATTTAGGTTTAGGGGCATTGTCTAAAGGATCGGCCTAGGACCCTCGATTAGATGCAGGCTCTCTCAAGCTCATACCCCGACATTGGATATTCAAATTGACATTATAGAAATTTTCTAATGAGAAGTCGCCACTTAACTACTAAGGTCGGCTAGAAACCAAATGAAGCATAAGAATATACCTCACTTCCTACGTAACTAGAAAGTCTAAGATCGAGGACTTGATTATACTAATTGATTAACTAGTGCCTTTTCGGTACCTAATGTTGTTAGTATTAGAAAAAGCCTTTTATCAAACAGTTTGGATTAATTTTAGGCATATCTATCAACATATGAGCTGATCATGCGGATGCGCAATCACTAAAATAATAATCAGTAACTAGGAAAGCATTAAATAAATTACAAAGGAAAACGAGCATCTAACAACAATCCTAACTAGACTAAGGGGAAACCACAATCATCATATCAAAAGTGCACAATAAAAGGGCATTTGTCTCTAAGGACAATTGAAATCCTAAGGTAAAGCCCTAATGGCTTGTCCAATTTTGAGCACAATCTTAAACCAAATGGCTTCCACTTTTTAAGAGAGAATTATCCAAAAACTATTTTAAAGCTCTTGAAGGAATTCTGATTTTTTTTTTTTTGGATATTTTGTAATTTTTAAGATTTTTTAGGATTTTTAGAATTTTCTGAATTTTTAATGCTTTAATTTTTTAATTTATTTTTTAAAAAGGATTCGGACCGGGTCAAGGTACCTGACCCTACTAAAACGACTCGGACCCTATTGGTCCGGGTTGGACTAAAAACAAACCGGGCCGACCCTAAGGCCCTTTCGGAATTTGCCAAATGGCCCATGAAGAGTTTTTTAAAGGAAAAGCCCACTCAGACTCAAATCTCTATTCTTAGCCCCATCCTCTTCAGCCCACAACAAAAATCAGCCCAACCCCCAAATGAACCTAGCCCACAAAATGCAGCCCACTTCTTTTTTCCTATTTTCTATTTTATCTTCTTTTTCTTTTTCTCTCCTTTTGTCTTCTTCAGTTTTTTTGCTATTTTGTTTTCTTCCAATGCGTCTTCTCCTCCAAGCTTTCTTCTTCCCCGAGGATCTCACGCCTGCAACTACACTCCACCGAACCAAAAAGCTAGCGACTCTAGACGCCACACCAACCTCCCTTGCCACCGCCGTCACCTGCACCTGTGCCACCGCCGTACAACCACCAGCCGTCCGCTGCCTATTCCGGTTGGCGTCCAACCACCATCGGTCGCTCACTCCGGCGACCATAAAAACTTTTAAAGAAATCTCACAGAAACTACACTTTTAACAACGGAAATCTCAGTAAACAAACAAGAATTAATACATTACTATGAGACAAAATAGTCTAACTAGTGCGGCCTCAAATCGCTGGCTTTGTCAGTGTGGGAATGGTTGCTACGGCGAGGTATTCATTCTCCGACGACTCGAAAAAATGGTGGATACGCCATGAAATCACAGAGAAGAGCATGATATCAGATGCAGTTCAGGAACATAGGAACGATTAAGCATTAAACTAAAATCCTAAAATCGATCGGATATCATGGATTTCAGTGTTTCATTCACGCGTTTTGTCGAACACGTGGTGTGCGTAAGAATGGAGTTCCCGCCGCCGTACGGTTGCTGGCGAGGCTTCGACGGACGACAAGCAACCTCCCTTCTCGTCTAAGGATCGAGTATGAGGTCTCCGTACAACTAGTCCAAGAACGGTGTTGCAGCAGGCTCGGCCGTCGAGTTGGTTCCGGCGGGCGCAAGGATCCTCTCCTTTATCCTTCTCTTCTCTCTTTCTCTCAGCCTTCCCCGGTTTATTGTTCCAGCGAAGCTCTCTTCCCTCCAACGGACGCGAATGCTCTCTCTCCGTTTTCTCTCTTAGCCGAAGACCTCCCCTTCTCCCTCCTCCTTTTCTTTTTTTTCTCTTCCTTCCATTCCTCTTACGACAGGTGGAAGATTTCTTTTTCTTTGCTGGCGTCAGCGGAGCGGCGTCGTCGCCGTTAATGGCTGTGTACGCGAGTGAGTGTGTATACCGTGAGTGTACGTGTGTGAGTGGGTGTGACTGTGACTGTGACTGTGAGTGTATGTGTGCAAAGGGCAAAGGAGAAGATGGGTTGGGCTTCTCCTTCTTAAGTTCTGAAATGGGCTTTGAAAACATTAAAGAGATGGGCTAGGGAATGAGCAAACAAAGATGGGCCAAGGGAATCAGAAAATGGGCTGGACTAAAGAGGGAGGGTCTTAAATGGCCGAAATTTGCTAAAAGAATGGGTAAGAATTTTATTACCATTTTTATCTCTATATATTTTTTTTGTCCTTTTTCTTTTGTACATATTTTTTCTTTTTATCTTTTTATAAATTTATATATTTTTCAAAATATAAATGGATATTTTTAAAAAATGTTGACATAAATTCAGGTGTCAACAATGTCCAAAGACATTTTTATCATTAAAAGTTCATAAAAATAATAATACACATGTTAAAAAGAAGAAATGGTAAACCAAAACATATTTAGGATTACAAAAGTCACATGACGTTAAGAGGTCCTTACTGAAATGCACCTCCACATGTAAACGGTACTGATTGTCTAGAAATTTGTTGAATCGAGTTACACGATTTAAGACTTTGTAAAGGTTATTTGTGTATAAACATGTTTTGAGTGTTCATTGTTTTAAACAAGGAAGCATATCATGTCAATTGACACAAGACGCGGTGACACATTTGATAATCATGTTAGTCATGCCATATCGTATGACCCACTTTATTAAGTCTATCATATTTGTGTCGAGACAATTCAATACATTTATAAATATGTAATGTTTGAGTTAATGATATCGTGTTATACTCCTATTTTGATACAACACAATACTAATTGTCAAACTCATATTTCTTGACCAAAATTCTTACTCACTCTCTAAACATATGTAGTCATACCCAATGTCTTTCTAACTAAATGCACATTCTATTGCTTCTTTTTTTCCCTAAGTCGAGGAAGAAGTAGATTATTCGCTTCAAAATGGAAAATTTTGAAGTAAACCGAGAAAAAAAGAAGGAATAACTCATGGATCTCAATTGCCTAAAAAGGTGTTATTAAATATAAAGACGTGCTTCATCAAACATCTTAAGATGTGTTTGCCTTAGAGCCAAAAAAAAGAAGAAGTGCAAAAATAGCTCCACTAAAAAAGAAATTATGATGATTTATATGTATTACGACAAATTTATCGATACATTTTATATTTTGCAAATCATTCAGACACTCGAGATATTGGGGTACATTATGTTTAATGAGGTTTATAACTAGATTTGCAATATAAAACATTACAACCATATGACTAGATTTTGCAAATGACCGACACCAATTGCTCCCAAGTGGGGATCACCACTGATCAAGATTATGGTTGTGTTCGCTCCACCGTTCACTACTTAGCAATCAGATTCTCAATCAAGTGACTTGACATCGTTCATTGCATCTCAAACAACTCAAGATAAAATCACCAATGCTAAACGACGAAGGGATTTGGAATCTCTACAACACTATCTTACAATTTTTCACTCCAAAAACTATACTACTTTAAACTTGCCCGGCGACCGAAGATCTAGGGTTTGGAACCAGCGTTAATTATCATTGAACCTGCTCGTGCGGGTTGAAAAGGAATATACACCGGCATAATGCGCTTAAACAATGCCAATCACGCAGCACATCACAAGGCCCATGAACCTCTCAGGGACGACAAGGAACATAGGGCCAAAACCGAGGATGCCATTTTGTCTTCTTGTCTCTAGGAATTGGGAGTCCAAGCACCTGGAAATAGTATACTGCAGGTTTGGTCTACGATCTTCTCTACTATTTGGATAAGGTTGCGTGCGTGCATCAGAGAAGGAGAGGATTCAATCGACACAAGGAGACGAGCTGATGACTGGTCAATTAATAGAAAATGTCTTCATTAGCGCAAAGTAATCGGCCCAAGTATAGGACGATCCCCGCTGCTCGCGGTTGGGAGACTCGACAATGTCCGAGAGGCCAGCCTCTGTCTTGCCTCTTTTCTTGTCTTTTACGGGTTAACATGTTCCGTGCACTTAATTGAACGAGACTAGGGGAGACGTGGAGGGCTGGCGTTCTTGGGGTTTGTCCTTTTGCTCTACAGTTTTCAAGCTTGATTTCATGCTTGGGAGTTCCCGCATTCTTCAAGCTAACTGATGTGGGTCAACTTGAAGCTGGACTAGGCATTGTCGATCGTTACGCTAGAGGCGTGCCCGACCCCATTCATTAATAAGAAAGTTCTTTTGAACGAAAACCTCCAGAAGATCAAGACGAGATTGAATTGTTGACTTTGCCCGCCTCCCACAACGAAAGGAGTCATCTCTTGAAAAGTAAATAATAGTATTTTCAGTTTGAAGATCCAGAAAGGGAGACCTAAGAGCATCATCCATGAATGAAGTCGATTAGTAGTGGTACGAACGTTTGAAAATATGAAAGAAGGTTTATAACGGTACGTAACAAAATAAAATATATATATATATATTTATATATATATATATATATATATATATATATATATATATATTTATATAGTTAAGAAGTTGACGGCACTGATTGGCATAAAGTTACGTATTAATTTATCATATCGATGAAGAGCATAGACCCTCGCAATATATGTATCGCCTGACAAGCTTTGCTGCGATTTGAGAAGTAAGAATATGATCATAGAGAACGTAACATAAATTTATATGTATAATTTTATCGATCTGACTTATGTTTATAATTAGAGATCGATTAAATACTCTAAAAACTTAGAATAGCTAGTCACTCGGACCAAAGTTGCAGCACAAAACCCAATTTTCTAGTAAGATCAAGAAGATGAATTCCTCTGCTTCCATAGCTAATCTTTCGAGAAACTCCCCTTTTTTAAAGCGTTCTCTTTTCTTCCTGTTTGGTTTGTCAAGGCCAGTCACCACAATCAAGATGTCCTTTAATTGGTTTATATACTACGGTAGGTGCAATCATACGCGAATTCATGACGCCATCGTTTACTCTCCACGAGTTACTGTCAGCTGTTCCAAGTAGATGCGTGCCTAATTTCCTTTGAAGGAGGTTGGAAGATGGCATACGGATTGTCTTCCATGCTGGGATCGACAAGCGACTTTTGTTCATTTACTCATCCTCCGCTTCTCAATGAGGAACTCATTAAATATGGCAAAACAGAACATGAGCTCTTCTATTGATAGATATTTTTCGCTCTTTTGACATCGATCTAACACCATCTAGGAGCAAGCAACCGAGCCAGTTCAATCGGGATTGGTCCGGTTCTTGCTCTTATGTCAACATCGCCAGTTCAACCCGAGAACAAATCAAGCAAGCCAGTTCTAGGGTTGAATTGGTTTTATACACTTTATCTACAGAAAAGTGAGATACAAATAGGGAACCGTGTAGCTTAAATAGGCATATAAGACCACTCGACTGGTCATTGACTAAAAAACCATGATATATAAATTTTAATTACGCTGTTTTTACAAGTTCTAGGCATATTCCAAGTATAATTAGTTTGGTTCTAGATTCAAATTTTTCGATATCGAGACCTATAAGGTAAGCTCCAAAGTTTTAATCTCAAAACAGATCTATTTTGAAATCCATGGTCCCTCACCGTTTACGCGTAATCTTGATACATTTGACAAGTCATAATGCAATAAATGTTTTCTATAATTTTGCATGTGCTCTCAAACCCCCACGGAAGAAAATATCTCCTAGAAAACAGTGGTGACAACAATGAAAGGCCGGCATGCTATTCTTTTCCAAACCTTATCTTCAATATACATTTTGAAATTTCTACCTTATACTGAATAAAAAACCGAAACGAACAGCGTTCCGTGTGCAACTACTGCTTGACTTCTTCAGCTTCTCGACGTTTGGTGTAAAGGAAAAAAAAAGATATTACAAAAAAAAAAAAAAGGAAGAAGGAGGAGGAAAATTCATAGTCCACTTTCCCTAGAGTGGAACTTCTATGGAGGCATGCAATTCATCTCCCCCATCAAATTTGCCCAAAGAGAGCCAGTTTACAAGTACCACAAGTACAAGCTCCCTGCTATGGATAAAGCCCCCCCGCCAGCATCTTTTCCTGCTTTCCAATTGCAACCATCCGAACCCCTTATTACAAATCGATTTGGCAAGTTCTGATGAGAAATCTGAGGATGTCATGGCTGTAGCCCTCCAGGTCACGAGAAGCCAAAAAAAAAAAAAAAAAAAAAAAAATCGAAATAGGGGATATGACCACGTCAAGATGCAGGGGACACGTGTGTGGTCGATTGAAGAGTCCTACATCAATCAGTGCACTTGCCAATTTGGCTGTGCCAAGATTCCAAAGTCCGTACGTGTTTTTTTTTTTTAAAATTTTATCGTGGTCCTATGTTGGATCTCATCGAAGCTAATGGAGTTGGTCTGCATTTAACATCATAACACGTGAGGACTAATCCGTTGTAATCAACGACGACAAGCGACTCTCCCGCTGAACCTGCCAGAATGTGTCGATCTTTCTTTACTCATTCAATTAAAAGGAAGGTAAAAAAAAAAAAATGAAAGAAGAGTCAATTCATCCATCCTCGTAAAGCTTTGTTTTGCCAACATCATATGGTCAAAGACAGATCCCCATGTTATTCGTACCTTGTAAAAAAATTATATCTCTGTTACTTAAATCCTATAAGGTTGTCCAATTAAAATTATACGTTAGATCTTATCACGCTATCAATAGCATGAATTCATTGGGTTTTTTACTATTATATATTCATATGATTACTTTATAATTGATATCACCGTCTCTTATTTATAAATTCGAATACCGTATTTCCTCATCAATAATTTCAAACATGAATAAGATAAAATTGGTAACTTTGACTTGACCAATTGGAAGCTTCAAACGAACTGATACATTGATTGAATTAGCGGATTGTTTATGGGAGCATTAATCCATGGTTGGATGCTAGGGATTGTTCGTTTGAGCAAATATTATCTCACCCTCAATGAGCCGAGACCGAGAGAAAGAGCAATTAATAAGTAGAGACGAGATGGGACATCTAAATTTGACTGGATTTGACCATTACTTGCTCCCGTTGCGTTTCAACTTCGCTCTCCTCCCCTCCCCTCCCCCGCCAAAACAACTTGCTCTAATCTAATCATAACTTAATCTCTTCTCTCGAAGACAACCAAATCCAAGATTTACTCTCCATCTCTCCAGCTGTCAATCTCTTTAACCTTTTCTCTCTTTTAAAGACGGAAAGCATTTTTCCCCCTTTTGCCCGTCCTTTACCTTTATATCTCTTCTCGTCTTTTCGGTTTCCTCATTTATCCACTTGCATATGACTATTATCATAAAACGTTAGTACCATAAAAAAAAAAACCCTTAAAGTTATACACTTATAAAAAATTTATCAAAAATTAATTTTTTATTACCAAAAACTCTAAATTAATACATATATGACACATTTATTACAAATTAATTTTTTTATTATAAAAACTTTAAATTGATATATCTGTAGTAAATTTATCATACATTATTTTCCATTAAATTATATTAAAAAATATAAAATTAGTATATTTGTGATAAATGAAAGGTAATCCAAAATGAGTTCATTCATTAATTGTCATATATTATTCAACTCAAAAGATGATTAATTTGCTATAATTGTATCATTTTAGGATTTTTTTTTTAGAGGTATTGTCCCTGTTATAAATCATGAGCACGCCTCCTTCATTTTCCTCATGACCCCCGCGTTCGCTTTCCATCCCCTCACTCCCCCACAGTCCACACTACCTTTCCGCGTGCCGACCATCTCTCCTTCTCTCTCTCTCTCTCTCTCTCTGGGAGAAGTGCTTTTGACCACCATAAAAGATTCAGCTCACGCCATAACGCCGCATACAAAATCCACTTCCAGCTTCGTCTCGAATCGGACTCTCCAACGATTACGGCAACACCCCACGATAAGGAAAACCAGTGCTGGGATTTCTAGGATGAGCAACCTCAATCTCGCCACCGGCTTTAGGAGGAGGAGAGGCCGAGGATTCAGGCTCCGAACCAAGCTCGCCAGGCTCTTCCGATGCATCACGCTGCCCAGATTCCGGAATTCGCACCCGACCACGTACCACCGCCTGGGCTCTCCCCCTCCACCCCGCCGCAACCCCATCTGCAAGATCCTCAATTTGGCCAAGCAGAGGCTCTGCCGCTTCAAGCCCCGCCGCCGCGGGTACGTCCGGGTCAGGCACGACGACACGGCCGAGAAGACGCTGTCGCCGCCGGACGTGCCGAAGGGGCACCTGGCGGTGTACGTGGTGGGGCAGGCGGTCGGCGACGTGCGCCGGGTGACGGTGCCCGTGATGTACTTCAACCACCCGCTGTTCGGGGAACTGCTGCGGGAAGCGGAGCGGGTCTACGGGTACGACCACCCGGGCGGGATCACGCTCCCCTGTGGGATCTCCGAGCTCGAGAGGTCCAGACCAGGATCGCCGCGGTGGGCGTCGGCGGCGGCGACCTCCGGCGGCGGACGGCGTGGGGGCGGTGGTGCTGAGATTTTTCTCTCTCTTGAATTTGAGGGCGCGGGCGAAGCCTTCTGGGATCAGGATTGGGTGGTCGGCGAGAATTTCACGACCCAAATTTTGATCTAAATTGGCGGTCGCTTGATTTTCTTCGTAGTTTTTTTTTTTCTTTTTACTCAGAATTTTTCTCTGTATTTCTCTCTCTTTTTTTGGCTATTGTAGATTTTTTTTTCTTTTGTATGGAGGCTAGTGTGCCGTGTAGATTATTGCATTGCAAAGACTAGAATTCACTCATTCACAAGGACAAGAGGAATTGAAAAGATTAAGAGATGTCTATTACATTCATTATCGATGTACAAAATAATATATTCAGGTCACGCCAGAATCGCTGCAACGCGGGAAAATGTAACTACAAAACTACCTCCAAATCTTTATTTCACTCATCTAATGATAAATGTGTATGAAATCTTTTATATCGGTGGTTGATAATCGCATATTAATCCATGATAAATGTAGAAGCAGAAATGTGATTTTACAAAACTAAATACTAAGTAGGCATAACATGCCAATGTTACTAACTTGAATTACCATGTAAAATATCAATTTCATTTATGTGATTTGTAGAACAAATAATAATAATAAAACGGAAATAAAAATTATTAACTTCATTAATGTGATATAATTCCGAAAAAGAATAAAAAAGGATTGAACTAAATAAAGATAGGTCGGCACAACATAAGGTACAATCTTACCGGTAATCACACACCGCGTCATCTAATTATAAAGCGAGACTAAAAATAATTATCATGCTTTTCGTTTATCTCTACCGAAAGGAAACTTTTTCTGTTCAACCTCTTTTTCTCCTTTATCTTTTCCCCCTTTTATATACTTTTTTCGAGTTGCCGTTGTCCAATAGTAGAGAGCGGGAGCCTTTCTATGGGCCGAAAAATGGAGCGGACTTCGGGCCCACCAAATGTCGGGGTGAGGTGCGCGCCCAGCTGGAGTGCGGATCTGACGCGGCTCTAGTTTGTCGTCACGTGCGCGGTCCGGTGCACGGTGTCCACGTCACCCAACGGACAACAGGGTCGTTTACGTTGACTCGTACGATAAAAATGGGAGGAATTACCTACTGGAATGAATAAACAAACGAAAAGTGGGAATTGCAAAACCGGCCCCTCTTTGATTAAGTAATGTGACAGATTTCATGAAATCTTGTGTTGGGCCCTACGTGTTGGAAAGCTGAGTTAGATCGTACAAATTGCTTTTAGCAAGTCGGTTTTAGTCGTCGCCCTTTTCTGTTTAACGATGGATTAAAGAGTGGAAATTCACTATCAGGAGTCAGCCAGTTATCCCGAATGCGCACGCAAGTTTCACAGCTGTTATTGCGACATAAGGTACCTTCCGAGCAATAATTGTCGGCCAATTTTGAGCGACCCTGCCATGGCCGCCACCCCGATAGTGTCGATTTCCAAGGATAAGAGCTTAGTCTCAACCTACCCAAGATAGAATCCATGTGGATTGTACTTGGTCTTACCCTTCACCTTGGGTCGTACCATGTGGGAAGAATCAATTCAAACCGAGAAAAGATGTAGAGTTCTTGTCTTTTTCTTTGATGAGACGAAATGATAGATCTCCCTTCTTTCTTTTTCATTATTAGTGCGATTGACACGATCCCCATCCGCTTAGAGCTTCGTATGACTTTGCATGTCTGATTCGGCCTCTTGATCGAAGCAGTTCTGGACTTCTCTGCAACATGGGACAAACTCGATCCACGTCACAACATTCGTCGCATCCAATGAATCTGCACCTACGACTTCTAAACCTCTCCTGATAAAAATCCAAAGCAGATGACGTTTTCGCCATGGCCATACAAGGTTTATGCATCGGGGAGCTGCATCAGCCGCTTCCACTATCATCAGATTGCTTGTGTACCTGAGGCAAGGTGACGACGGATTCGCATATACAAAACGGTGTTTGTGGATGCATAGCTTTGCCTGATCACTAGGTAAACCAACATGCAATATTAGATACTGAGATTATCGCAATTGGTTTATGCATCAGGAAGCTGCATCAGCTGCTTCCATTATCATCAGATTGCTTGTATACATAAGGCAAGGAGACGAGAGATTCGCATATACTTTGCCTGATCCCCGTGTAAACCATGATGCAATATAAGATGCTGAGATCATTACACTTGCATTAAGATGGAGCTAACGGAGGGACACTGAAATGGACTCTTTTTTATGTTTCTGAACTATATATATTTACACAAGTTTCCCTTCTTCTGCTGAGACTTAACTCATTCAGGCACTGTAACCGAGATTTGAAGGATGCCAGAGGCTGCCGTGGCCACCGCATGCGCTTGCACAAGCTTCCTCCATCGATTCTTGGGTCACTTGGCTGTTGCAGATGTTGGCGAACGCCCTCATGTGCTTCATCCCGTACTGCGTGAGCGATCCGCAATGTGTCTCAAAGACTCGAACCTACAACAATCCAAAGTTTTAGGCGTCGCCTAAAAGTCCTTGATGGTTGACGAGTTAAAACAGGATAGAGAATGATGTCAGTATAAGATTAGAGTTACCATAGACTTGAGGCATTTCCAGTCATTGACGAGAGGCAGACCGGGCTCTCTCACAGCAGTTAGCACGGTCGAGCCCTCCTCAGGTCCGAAGAGTAGTGTACCAATCATCTCAATGCTTCCATCTAGACGAATCCTGTGCCTCATAGTGCTAGATATTTGCCCTAGGATCTCCTTCCTCTTCTCTGAATTGTCTTCTGTTTTCTTGTACTGCAGAACACAATGTCTAGTTAAGGCTTGAAGAAGAGAGAATGCACCAGGCTCGTTCAATTTAACACAATATCATTCCAAAGTGAAATTCAATGCCTCATTGTACATCTGAAAGTTCTCTCTTCTGCCGGTGCATTAAAATTAGCTGCGCCAATTTTTCATTAGCACAATATCCTGATTCGATGCGAGTATAGAGCAAGTATCTTTGTACAGTCCATTGACTTGAGAAGACTACAGAAGATGAGGAAGAAAAGACCCATCTTCTACGTAGAGAATGTCCAAAAGAATGGATGAACGCTCAAGGTTAATTATCAGAGTAGAAGATGTAGCTTGAGCTCACCATCTGCCAGAGGAAGTGAAGATCCACGTCTCTTTGATTAATGATGCCCATGTATTCAGGAGGGACTCTGTTCGGAGGGAAGTTCACCGATGCAGGATCGAAACCTTGATACAAGTAAAGCCTCTCGTCCTTAATGCTTTGGTTCCCATATTCCATCACATGTGAACCAGCATTATATTGGTTGAAATTGGATGTCCGCTGCTTTACCTGCACAATCATGATCATCGATCTGTCAGCAACGAACCTCAGTCTCAGGGTTCAAGGCATATCGAACGATCAGAGCATCAGCCTTACCGATTGATATTGTTGCTTTATGGTTTCTTTCTTGAGATTATGACTCTCACTGTACAAGGTTGCAGAGAGTTAGATCATTAATCAACAGCAGGACAACATATGATTCCGTAACTGGAAAATCTCTTTTATTGGTTAACATACAGAGTCCAAAAGTCCAAATGAACAAGGCTTTATATCAAACAATTAGAGTTTATATCTACTAGTGTCCTTTAATAATCGGTGTGGGAAAAGACTACACTCTAGAAAACCAGACTTGCCTGTCTTCCATCCAAGCAACACTATACAAGTCACCTAAGCAAGTGATGTACTCTGGCGGTGGCGCAGATTCCATCCCGGGACAGTAAGTTCCAAAGCTGCTCTCCTGTGCGTTTGATGCTGTTGTCACATAGATATCTAAATCTTTTGGCATTATTCCTTCAAAGACACTCCCACTCTCGCACGCTTCCACATATATAACCTGCGCATGCCAATGATATTGAGCCTCATCAGATAAATAAAAGCAAAAACGATGGGTAAGTAAAAAAGCTGATTTCAAAAATGAAACCAATACCATCTCTTTGTAGCTCTTGGCTGCATGCTTTTTCTTTAATACATTGATGAAGTCCATGGCATAGAGGAATGGCAGGTTCGGCATCCCTGTATCGATTAGCAATCAGTGATGTCCAAGAGCCCTCAATTTTGGTATAAATTGAAGATCTCCACTAGAGATCTCTTTGAATATTAACCACCACAACACAAATAAAATGCAGCCTTTCATAGGATAAAACTATGATGCATTTTTCTGTCCA
Organism: Corymbia calophylla; assembly: GCA_014182845.1. Classification (NCBI taxonomy): domain Eukaryota; kingdom Viridiplantae; phylum Streptophyta; class Magnoliopsida; order Myrtales; family Myrtaceae; genus Corymbia; species Corymbia calophylla. The sequence goes on from CM024696.1 coordinate 23,383,946, forward strand.
GTTCAGACACCAAGTACAGAGCCGTTAGACTAATATCATTGTGATTGTCAAAATCCATTGAATGGGATAAACCTCAAAACATAAAATGAATAGATATACTAGTCTACCTGTTAATACTAATTCGATCCCCTCACTCACATACTTCAACTTCGACTCAACTAACTATTAATTGCTATTCTGCCCATTGTAAGGTGATGACATTAATGTCAGTCTCTTGATGTCTACTCAATCTTATTGAACAATGTCTCATCTCTTTTCACAGTATAAGTCTCCACCCCCCCCCAAAAAAAAAAAAAAAAAAAATCATTGTTGAGTTAGGCAACTCCTATTGGTCAAAACAACCGTCACTGCCAAGACAGACGTCAATCAGGTTCGAAGTTACCCAGGGCGAAGTAGCAAAGAAATTGCAGCATACTTAACACAAGTAAAAGTATTAAGACTCACCCAGAACACCAGGTCCTCCATGATCAGAGTAATAGAGGAAGATTCTGTCATTCGGTTTGCTAGTAACCACCTTTCCGCTCCCACCCTTCACGGCATTCTTGTCTCCGAGAAGCACCGCGTACAAATTCGCTGCCGTAACATTTTTGCCAGTGTAATCCTGCCATGATCACCATCAATATCAGCAAACAATCAGAACTGTTTCACTTTCATTACTTTCCGCTTGCTAGTTTGTTCCATGATCCAAGTGAAATAAGAGGGTTTTTTGGGAAGTCCAGACATAAGAAAGAAGTCAGGTTGATAGATCTTTATAACAATTAACAATAAATGAATCAACATAACAGACATGAAAATAAGTCAGATTGATCGATTAGTATAACAATTAACAATAATTGATTCGACATAACTTTCTTTGGAGTCCTTTTCAATGTCTCTGTTTCAAGAGTGAAGTCCACTAACCTCGGTTCTGCTCAATAATTAAGTTCACTATTAAAACACCAGGAAAAAAGAAAAAGAAAAAGGAGAATCTCTAACCTTAGGAACACCAGCATAGACATCTTCACCTTTGGGATGGTTGATGACGACCCCAGGCCTGGGGTTCAACTGATGCGTGGCGATGTCGTCGTACATGAACACCACTATGTTCTCTTCCTTGAGCCCTCCTTTCTTCAGTATCTGATACGCATGGCACACATCCGCCTGCACGTACACATGCCCAATGCACACGCTTTGGATCTTGACTAATCATTCTCGAGTACAGTAATCTCAAGCTTGCAGAAACAAGTAAGATTTCAAGTAAAAGACGTTTTTAGTATCTTAATGAGGTGAGATCCACAAAGAGAAAAAGATCTCCATCCACCATTTGAAAGCTACAGAACCTGACCTCATGTCTCTTTCCGATAGCTTAAACTTAAACTCAACTCCAAGAAACGAAATACAACTATCCCATGATGAGTTCTCTTGAAGAAAACGTGAGGATTTAGATGCATAAAACTTCTCCGTGTGAAGAAAAAAGAGCAAGAGATGAAGCAAAACATTACCTGATGCCTGTAATTTCCATAACCGGAAGAACCGGCCACGAGAACGGCCCATCTCGTCCCGTTTCCCTGGCCTTCATCATCCCGGGCTTCCTTTCCCTCGGTCGGCATGCGAATCGCCGGCTCGGCAAAGCCGAACCTCCAGCCGGCCCGACCGGGTCGGCTCGCTCCTCGGGCTTCCAAGCAAGTTGGGAGCACGAGCAGCAAGGCCGAGCAGATAAAGAAAGCATGTCCCCGACCCATAAGCACAGAGTCAACAATCCGCTCCCAGCAAAACTAACCAAAGCAGCGGAGGAGGTCAAGCGGCGAGCAGGCGGAGAGAAAGAGAGAGTATATAAGGAGAAGTGGGGGTTGGCGCAACAGAAAGAAAAGGTGGTGCGACCGAGACCTAGACCGAGAGCCTTATTTGTTCACAGCAAAGCAGTGGTTGCATGCAGAAGAAGAGAGCGACACGCGTGAAAGAGGTCTGAAAATGGTGGGTCCTCCGAAGCGCCTCGCGCAACAGGTGGGCAGGCTTGCGGGGACGAGGCGGTTTTCAGCTTCTCTCTATGTGAACAGTCCTTGCTTAGATCCTGACGAAACCATTTGATGAGGAAACACTTCTTTGTCTTTTGTTCTTGATTATAGCTCCGCTTGATGATCTCCTCTTCTTTTTCTTCTTCTTTTGGGACAGAAAATGATCTCCTCGCATGGAGGTGATGGAATGGACTAGTGAAGGTTGGTGAAAACTGAGGCTTTTCCGAGCTGAGGTTTGGATTTTTCTTGAAATCCAATGTTTTGCTAGAGTACCTTTCCACTGATATAGATATATCGTGGCGATAAATCGAGGGTAAGTAATGTCGTGGTCGTGTTAATTATAGCTGTCCCCTTAAAGCTTGTGGTTGATGTTTGGTTGTTAATTACTCTCCTTTGTCGCCATATTATGAGGCGGATTTCAGGTCGGTTTGCGTATATTGATATGGTTTCTTCTGACTTGATATTGAAATGAATGTCTTTACTCGAGTAATTTATCGAGATCATTAAATCGTTATGTCGTTAGTGCTTGATTAAGACCCCCATCAATATCTAGGATTAGATTAGCTTCCACTAGGTTGAATGGAGGGACCTACCGACCAAAGCTACGTTCTTGAACGGTCCTTATTTGATCCTGATTTAGAACTCATAAATTTATCTAATCTTTCCAGGCCGAGCCATGACAAAGCTGGGGTTGTTGGGGGCATGAAGTTAGAATAGATATTTCGATTATAGCTGTTAATTGGATTTGATTATCTAGGAGAGTCGTGAGCCATTACAATTCATGATCAACCTTGGTTTCAACGTTTAGTTTTCCTGCTACTTGCCATCTGGCCGCGTGGAACAGAAGCGCTCATAATTTAGAATTTGATTAGCCTGTCCCGTACGCTCGACAAAAGCATGTAACATAATCTCCATCTCATGGGATGTTGGGCATGTCCGTATTCCTCGATCCCGTCGCAAAAGCATTTAAGTTAATCTCCATGTCACGGGATGTTAGGCTTTGTCCATATTCCTCGCTCCCGTCGCGGCATAAAAGCATCATTTACAAAAGCCGAGGAGGACCGATTTCGTTTCGCTCTTGGGCCGCAGAAGTATCCGGGATGGTGAACGTCGATCGCCACGCATGTTCAATATGAGAATGCAAACACGATAATCGGCCCGCCAGGGCATCGAATTCTCGTTTGAACGTGTAATTAAATATCCATCTTATGGAATGTCAGGCTGTTCTTATGCCTTGATTCCGTCATGGCATAAAGCGCCCTTGACAAAAGCGCAAAAAAGCAAATTTGATTCCGCGGTTGGATTACAGAAATCTCTGGGACAGTAAAAGTTCATTGCCAGAGATGCTCAGTACGACAGCGCAGAAATCTCTGGGACAGTAAAAGTTCATCAACAGAGATGCTCGGTACGACAACGCAGAGACATGAGCCAGTTCGAATGCACAGGTCTTCCCTCCGAGAAAATCCTCCCATGTCTCCGGTATTCGAGTGAGAGAATGGGATTGGAAGCAAACCTCAAATCTTTTTCCTGGTATACACATGCCTCCATCTAGAGGAAAGTTTTACATTCCTAATCTTCTCTTAGGGACGCACTTGGGCTTAACACTGATATTATTCGATCTTTACACTATCACAGCTGAACAGATACTCGCACATTTCGACTCGGAAGCGACAACCTTCCACCAACTCATTGGCCTTTCTACTCCTTCCAATGTCCAGCAGATCTCTTACTATGGTAGTGATATCACGAAGAAACAATTTGAACACAACATTAGACTAGATCAACTCGCATTTCCTTGTTCCACGTATGTTACGACTCAACGTCCAATTATCCATAAAACCAATGAGTCAAATCTCTTACCATGTTACGACTCGCATTTTCTTGTCTCACAATAGCGACCAGGCACACCTCCTTGGTTGGCCTGCCCACCTCCCCTTCATTCCTTTAGAACAATTGTTCCATTACGGAGAGTCAAATCTCAAGCATGTATATATACCACTGACCAATCTCATAGAACACTAAAATTGACACGGAACCGGAAAAGAACCCACAATTTATACCGTGAAGAAAGCATTTCAAAATTTGCATCTAAATCAGTTTCCAATAATTAAGACCCCTCGATTTCACACCAGAGAAATACAGATGAAAACGGATGACCTCATGCAAATTACAGTAATCATCTGATCTGAACGATTCCAGCGCTGACCAGCTTCTGGATCTTGTTCATCACCATTGGGTTCTTTGTGTGCTCTTGGGCAGCCTTCGGGTTCTCCTGGAAGTCTATCAACACCTGCCAAACACACGTGGACGTCAGCCAACCCAGTAAAATCCTGCTGATTGCTATTTTTCCTGACATTAGTTTTCTAACCTGTCTCATTACAGGATCAGTAAGAATGTTCTGAATCTCCGGATCCTGCATTGCCTTGGCCTACAGAAAAGAGAGATATGTAAGAAGAGGATGCTCTCTAAACAACTGAATTGGTGAAAGCTAAAACATTGACAAAATACAGTACCTGTCTCTCCTTCAACTCCTCTGGAGTCAAATCACCACGACTTGCCTTGTTATTTTGTTCTATACATCTGTAACAAGTATTAAGACTCGATTATGTTATGCAATAATCAATATCACAAAAGCCAGCGGTAAAAGCAGGCCTCCACCATTAACAGCCATACCTTCGCACACCATCAAGCAATTCCTGGTTGTTTGGATCGTGCTTCAACCCCTCCTGGTATGTTTCCAAAGCTTTATCATATTCCTTCATGAAGAACTGAACGGCACCTTTTCGTGTGTAACCCTTGGAGAAAGTCGGATCAAGCTCAATGCATTTCTCAGCATCCTTCAGACCCTCAGGCAGGGCTCCAAGCTTTGTGTAGCATGCTGCTCTATTACTATATGCCTGGAAACAGAAACAAGCATCAGCAATGTCCCAACAGAGATACAAATAGCAATAATGACAAACCCAAATATCCTTACCCTCGCATCTTCAGGGTTCCTTCTCAATGATTCTGTGTAATGCTTCACTGCCTCAGGATATTTCTGCTCTTTGAAACATTCATTTCCTATAAACAAATCTAGTCAGTACTTCAGCACTAACCAAGTAAATAAAATAGCAGAGAGAGACTATGAATGAACATCACACATGCATACAGATAAATCAAAATACAGAACCTTTCTCGCGCTCTTCATCAGCCAATTTAGGATCGAAGTATTCCTGCTGTTCCAGTTCCTTCTTTGCCTTCTCAGCGTCGTTTAGTTTCTTCAAAGTGTCTGGGTTGCGATGCTCTGTAAGAGCCTTTTGGAAGGCCTCAATAGCAGGTTCATAGTCCTTAGAGCATTTTGCCATCTTTACAAGGGCAGCTCCCTTCCTAGTCAAGGCTCTAGCTACCATCTTGTAGTCTGACCTAAGTTCTCTTCCCCTTTCAACAGCCTTATCACAATCTTTCATGCAATCCTCATACTGGAACAGCATCAAAATATGAGCAAAGAGAAGCCAGATAAATTATCTAGTGGCAGAAAATACAACAAAAGAAAAGGGAGCACACACAACTGAAGGCCAAAATGAATAAATCAATGTCAAAGGTTATTGCAAGGCCACATGCTTATTAGGACCAATTCTTTTTTTCTTTTCTTTTTTGGGTCAGAAACTTAGGAACAATTCAATAGTTCAGAATCTCTGATTGAAGAAGATTACCAAAAATTAAGCAGGAATAGCAACACAATCTCCAAATCAAAAACATCCATCAATACACCATGCCAGTTACAATACTAGGCTGCCACATGAACATCAATGGGCACGTGATAACATTACAATGAAGACATAAGAAGTAAGGTGTTGCCAAATATGCTTTTCTTCCTTTAGCAATAAGCACATCAATAGGAATTGCTCTTGCCTTCAGATTTTGTTAACTTGGAGCAAAAAATGCAACACCAAGATTGAGACATAGTTATCAGAAACTCCTCTACAAATGTTACCTCTCAGAATGGACATCTGTTTTCCTATAAATAACCACACAGAACTCAATGTTGCTACGCTTGCTGGTATTAATGAAGAAGGCAAGGACAAAAGAAAGCTCATACCAATCGCACTAAAGTACATCACTAGAACCTCAATCAACATTTGCCATTCTTCATTATGCTCCTAAACACAAATGAACACACCCAAACACAGTGCTGGATATGCATAAAAATTAAGGCTCAACGTCAATGCTATGCAGCCAGAATTATCAGGTTTCACATAAATGGGCTATCATTGGTTTCTATTAAGAAAAATAAAAGCACCATCCATTTGTCTACCAAGAAACGAAGCCAAGAAGGCTGAACACAGTTTAAAGACACGGTGATGCTGCTCAGATACAGAACAAGATGCTGACATCCACTCCACTTGATTTCCAAACATGACCATCGACCAAAACCATCTGGAACAGGCCAGGTAGACTTAAAAGCTGATTTAAAAGTACGATAGCAAAGCATTTAGTACTGCGTAATTCATAGTTCCAATTTCCAACTTCCGTTGGGCAGAGCAATTCTATTCCACAACGCATTCAGTACTCATACAGTTCATTGTTCCACTCAAGCATTGCCAACACGAACAACATTAAATTTCTCTCCCGGAAATGGTAATGTCCTTCCTTCCTAGAGTAACATAACTGTCAGAAAAAAGGACATAACCGGTTTACCCATTAGTCCACGTCCTAGATCCATACTATCTATGGCTCTAAACCAATCAACACTGCATGGCCTAAGGCCAGAACAAAATCATGTGTACTTCAAATTAAATTTGTTTAAGGAGCACTCCAGCAAAATTTTAAAGTTTCCTACTAGTCATTCACTAGCAAATTCTCGAACTACATCATTGCCTGCTTGTGTAGCCCGCAAAATTTTTTCCTTAAAAAGAATCGACAAACAAGCACTCAGCCTAATACGTGCTCACATCAGAACAAGCACTGAACGGGTAAACATAAACTATATAATCACAATATAGGACGAAGTGCTTACCCTTCCCATTTCCAAATACACAGCAGCTCTGTTCGTGAGAAAAGAAATATCCTCATCATCAAGCTCGATAGCCTTCGTGTAGTGCTGAATTGCAGTCTCGAAATCCTTCTTCTTATAAGCTGCATTACCAGCCTCCTTCTCCTTCTGAGCCTGAGCCTTCCTCTCCTTTACTTCTCGCTCCTCCTCACTTATCTCCATCGGCTCTGGCACCGGCTCCGGTTCCTTGGCTGGCTTGTTGTCTGGCTTGTTGTCTGGCTTACTCGCTGTTGCCGATGAATCAGCCTCTGCCGCAGCATCAAAGCCCGAATCCTGACCAGGGGTATGCAATTTAACGTTCAACAGCACTCCAAGCGCCTGCATCACCCTCTGATCCTTCAAGTACAGATTCAGACTGCTAGGATTCTTCTGCAAATCCTGCATCATCTTCACAAAGTCCGGTTGCTGCAGGTAACCTCTGGTCGTCGGATCGGCCGTCAGCTTCGCCCACATCTCCTGCCCCTGGAACACATCCCCGAACGGATTGTTCGGCGGCGGGGCGGCGCGGCTCCTGGACGACCCCGCGGCGGCCTGCGCGTCGGCCAAGCCGGACTTGAGAGCCTCGTTCCCGGGATCGATCTCGAGGCCCCTCTTGTAGGCGGAGACGGCGTCGTCGTACCGGCTCAGCCCCTGGTAGGCCGCGCCGAGGCGGCTGTAGCCCTTGGACCAGTCCGACTTGAGCTCGACGGTCTTCTCGGCGTCGGCGAGGGCCTCGGAGTAGTTGTGGAGGGAGGCGTGGGCGGCGGATCGGTTGGAGTAGAGGACGTGGTTGGACGGGGCGAGGGCGATGGCGTCGGAGAAGTGGCGGACGGCGGAGCGGTAGTCGCCGGAGGAGAAGGCGGCGTTGCCCTTGGCTTTGGCTTCGTCAGCCATGACCGGCGAATCGAGATCGGAGAGGGAGAGTAGATTTTTAGGGAAGGAAAGTGAGTGGGAAGGAAAGCCGCGTTAGGGTTTATAATGATTGAAGGAGATGGAAAAAGGAGGAGCCCAGAGAGTTCTCGCGATGGGAAGGAGTGCGAGGTTGGTTCTGGAATGTTCTCTCAGCGACTTTGGCTTCCATTGACTCGTGCGCGCAAAACAGCGAAGTGATGCTGGACTTTCGGGCCGTTTGGCAGCGGGGTTTCCCTTGATCCTGGCTCCGTTCGGGTGCGAGTCAACCGAGTTTCTGTGTTATTCCGGATAAATGAAAGAAAAAAAAAACACACGACAATTCCCGGAAAAGAAAATTCGCGTCTTTTCCTTAATTGACAAAAGAAAACTCCCGTTTGCTGATCCATCGGCCTGATTTCTGTTTTGTCTGAAAAACAGGGAACTCCATAAATTTTATATGACTTAGGTTGACAACTAGATTTACTTAAATTATTAGATATTTCGAAACCTTTACTTTACAAATTGTCTCAATTTAGATATGTGAATAATTTTTCACATGAATTTCATACGATATTCAAAACATTATTTTGTTTTTAACAAATTCATGACATAAAATGTTCAACTTCACTTGACCAGCCTTTTGATGGACCTTGTATGGATGTTTAAGACTTTGAAAATCGGCTCGACCCGTATTCTATATCTTAAACTGAAAGCTAGTAATTTATCTTACACTGAAACCTAGCAATTTGTCAAAATCCTGGACATCTAGAGAAGGATAATCCATCAACGGAACATAGCGTAAAAATTGAATTCAACAAACTTCATGGCGAAACACCCATCATGGTGAAAATTTTCTCTTTTTGCCATTAACGCGAGATATGAGTAGAGCATTGGCAATGAATGCCCCTGAAAAACACTAGTCAACACCATTGAAAATAGAAATAGCACATTTTAACACACTTTGAAATTGAGCAACAATATAATTCCAAAAAGTCATCTACTTCTAATGGAAATATTTCTATTACCAAAACACAATTAATGAGACTTAACAAGTGTCCCGATAAATTACAACTATTGAATTTCTTTCATTTCATAATATTCGATTCCCAATTTGAAAAAATCAAGGCTGAGCCAGGCATTATATCACAATAATTACTTTCATTCCAACCAAAAGAAGCACAAAATTTCACTTCAATCCCACTGCAGAACAATGCAATTTACAGTTTTCCGACTTCATCAATCGGGCTCAGTTCACCAAAACAGTCTGCATCAAACCCTTTCCCTCTCCATCTTCAAAGTCCTACCCGCATTCACATATGGAACTTGTAAAGTAAATTAAAAAGAAAGCAGAAAAAAAAAAGAAAAAAATCATCGCTTTCACCATCTGGAAAATTAGTTTAGGCAGTAACTTCCTGCTCCTTTGCCGCAAGTTGGTTCTGGATGTGCTGCGGGACGACCTCGAACTTGGCTAGCTGCATGGTGTAGGATGCACGCCCTTTCGTCATTCCACGGAGTGTACTTACGTATTGAAACATCTCTGCTAGTGGAACAAGGGCATCGACAACCTGAAGAGTTTAAAACCGAGCTTGTGACAAAGATATTAATTCAGTGATAAAGCAAAGAGTCTTCTCCTCAATAGTTACATTCAACTAGTCTCATTTCCAATTTAGAAAAGAAGCATATTTAGATCCACAAGTACCAGAAAGGATGTCCCATGAACACTGCAGTATTCAAACTCATAGTACATGGCATAAAAGGCATCATTAATTATATGAGTCGGCAGGCAATAACTTAATTAAAGACTTTCTAATTCTTGGAAGCATGCAAGTGATATGGTCAGGTAGAGGCCAAAAGCCACAAAATTTGGCTAATCAAATGAAACTGGAGTATTAAAGCAAAACGAAACACATTTTCAGGCAGGAAGGCGATTACACATATCCAAGATGAAAAAGATATAGCAGTTCTGTCAAGAAGGCTCAGCAAAATCATAGTCATGAGTTGGATGCAAGCAACCAAGCTAGCAGGAAGGAGCACAGAAAACGCTGGATTGCTGTTGCTTGGTATGGATTTAAACCAAAAACTGTATCTACGCTCCATAATGCAACTGAAAGCTAAATAAACTGCTGAGATAGGGTTGATTTTCTTAATCTGTGTTTTAAGCACACCATAAAAGTTAAAAAGCGTGAAAAACCTAGGCAAGAAAGAAACACTTGGATTAGTTTGCATTACCTTGAGGTTACCAGGTTTGTCACCAAAACTGTTGATCTGGCCTCTCCTCGAGTTCAGATCACCAATCACATCACCTAGATGGTCTTCAGGTGTTACAACTTCCACTCTCATTATAGGCTCTAGCATCTGAGGGCCAGCTTTCCTCATTCCCTCCCGGAATGCTCCTCTGGCAGCCAGCTGGAACGCCAACACACTTGAATCCACATCATGGTATGAACCATCAACTAATGCAGCACGCACGTCGACAACAGGAAACCCGGCAAGAACTCCATTACTCATACACTCTTCCAAGCCTTTCATTACTCCGGGTATATACTCTTTAGGAACTGCCCCTCCTTTGATCTCACTCTTGAACTCATAACCACTTCCAGCCTCCAAGGGCTCAAATCGCACGGTAATATCCGCAAATTGCCCTTGCCCACCTGACTGTTTCTTGTGCACATACTTTACTTCAGCGACCTTGGAAATGCTTTCCCTGTAGTTCACTTGCGGTGCCCCAACATTAGCTTCAACCTGGAAAAGCAAAGTTATAGACCGGTGAGATAAAAGAAAAGGAGGGATCTTCAAATACTAAATGAAATATGTTATGCCACTTCTGAAGTGCCAGCTGTAGTGGAAAAGTGGATTGACAAAAGCAATAAGAAAGACATGTGAGCTATCAGCACGCAGGAGATGGATGCCAGCACACTAGAAGTTACAAGTAGTTGTTTAAACACTCTTGGAAACTCAGAATTGTAAAAAGCATCTTCAAGAATCAGTTCTGTGCCAAACGCATTGAGTAAGATACATACCTTAAATTCCCGCTTGAGCCGATCGACAATAATTTCAAGATGCAATTCTCCCATTCCTTCAATCACTGTCTGGTTGATCTCTTCATCACGCGAGAAATGGAAAGATGGATCTTCTTGAGCAAGTTTGATCAGACCATTCGCCATCTTGTCTACATCAGCTTTAGTTTTAGGCTCTATTGCAACCTTAATAACAGGATCAGGAAAGTCCATCCTCTCAAGAAGAATGGGAGCATCTGGGTCGCAAAGTGTTTCACCAGTTATTGTATCCTTCAAACCAGCAAGAGCAACAATATCGCCAGCCAACGCAACTTTTACATCCTCCCTACTGTTGGCATGCATTTCAAGAAGTCTACCAATCCTCTCCTTCTTTCCTTTGTTCGCATTCAACACATACGACCCTGCGCTTAACTTCCCTGCATACACTCTCACAAATGTGAGGGACCCCACGAAGGGATCACTCATGATTTTAAAGGCTAGTCCAGCAAAAGGCTCCTCATCACTGGCAGGCCTATCAATTGTTGCTTCTGGATTCTCAGGATCAGAGCCCTTCATTGGCGGCACGTCAAGAGGTGAAGGCAAATAATCCACAACAGCATCAAGCAATGGCTGAACCCCCTTATTTTTAAAGGCTGACCCACATAATACAGGGACAAAATTGCTCAATATAGTTCCTTTCCTAATTAATTTCTTAATGGTCTCCTCATCCGGTTCAACACCTTCAAGGTAGTTCTCCATGGCTTCATCATCTAGATCGACTATAGTTTCAATCATCTGTGATCGGTAATCTTGAGCCATCTCTTGCAGATCAGCTGGAATATCATCATACACAAACTTTGCACCCAACTCTTCCCCAGACCATACTATAGCTTTCATCTTGACAAGATCAACAACGCCTTGGAAATTATCTTCTGAACCAATTGGCAACTGAATCACAAGGGGTTTAGCACCCAAGTTTGTGACTATCATGTCCCTTGTCCGAAAGAAGTTAGCCCCAAGGCGGTCCATTTTATTGACAAAGCAGATTCTAGGTACCCCATATTTATCAGCTTGCCTCCACACGGTTTCGGACTGTGGCTCCACTCCAGCCACACTGTCAAACAAGCAAATGGCACTATCCAAGACCCTAAGTGCTCGCTCCACTTCAAGGGTGAAGTCCACATGGCCGGGAGTATCAATGATGTTAATCCTGTGTTTGTTCCAAAATGTGGTGGTTGCGGCAGACGTGATGGTAATCCCTCTTTCCTGTTCTTGTTCCATCCAATCCATTGTAGCTGTACCCTCGTGCACCTCTCCAATCTTATAGTTCCTCCCCGTGTAGTATAGAATCCGTTCAGTTGTAGTAGTTTTCCCTGCATCTATGTGAGCCATAATGCCAATGTTCCGGTAGTCCTTCAACGGCACCGCACGCTTTCCATCTGGCAAAGGATCATATGAGAAAAGTGTGTCATTGGTGGCCGAACATGCGTCAAAATCTTGCTGTACAAGAGAACATAGTGGACTGCAGATGAAAATTAGACTGTCCAACCAGGATAGGTTTACAATTCCTATCACAGGCAAGGAAAACGACTCCGATCACTCATTTCACCATAACAAAGCAAGGCAATGGGGAGATCCCAACGTACACTCAAAACAAGCATCAACAAGATTACAACTAGAGCACAGCATATCAGAGAAGAAACAACACGTCAACAAGGTAAAATAGTATGGAGGTCAGTCCTGACAGAAAATTCACTACCGATTCATATTTTAGGCGTCTTCACTCCTCACAATATGCGAAGAAGGAAGCAATTAAGTTTCTCAGAAAGAGAGAACAATCAGATTGTCCCTCACAAGAGACAACGCATAGCCTCCGAACCGGTCAACTCGCGATCAGTTGACGGACAGGAAGATCATTGCCGGGCATTTCATCAGTCACCTGGCGGGAAGACTACCACGAGCAAAGCTCTCGCCTCGCCTCGCCTCGCCTCGCCCGTCAAGCGACGTAATTCACACTCGCCACAAACAAGATACCACATCAAACTAATCGCCGGCTCCACGATTTCAGTCACGTACCTTCGCCGGCCATGGCGAAAACGGAGAACTCCCTCCGCCCCCGGCGCCGCGAGCTCGACGGCCTCCAGGAGCACCCGGGGCCCAAGCGCAGCCCGGCGAGGAACTGGGAGCTGGAAGCGGAGACGGAGGAAGCGCGAGGGCAGAGGCAGAGGAAGGGAGCGGGAGAGAGGAGAGCCGCGGGTCGCCGCTGAGAGCCGTTGAAGCTGCACACCGGGGACGGACCGGCCAACCGCACCGACTCCGCCGCCATTTCTTGTGTGTGCAGAGGCCTGCCTCGGCGAGGTGTGGGAGCGGTTGGGGATAACGAGGGGCCGAGAAAGAGCGGAGTTGGCTCAGGAGTGGAGCGAACGAGCTTCTGAGGTCGAAAACTGGAAGGGCGATGATGCTATAAATTCCATTTTTCATTTTTCTAATGGCTGGTAATAAGTTTTGGGGAGAATTGGGGCGAGCTTGTGTTATTGCCCGTGTGATAGTAAGGAATTTACCAATCTGCCACCAATGATTATTTTTAAGAAATGACGAGATGATCAGTCTTAGAGTGGAACTCTATTAAAATCGGGTCCTAATTGTTTAAACCTAAACCTACCTATAATTTTCTTGGAACCAACTCTCGAACCTACTTTGCTTTGTTGGTCCGGTTTCAGGGTCTACTTGAGAAACTGCTTTTCATTTGTTCCTTTTCTTTTCATTTTATCACGACAAAAGTTTAGGAATACCAAAATGATTCAAAATAAATAAAAAATGAACGAGGGCAAGTGAGAAAACGCAAGTCAAGAATGGGTGGGGGATTGTGAGGCTTGAAAGAGCGAGGGAAAGGGTGAGTCGCAAGTGAAAGAAAAAGTGTTAAAGTGTTTGAGAGAAGTTGAAGAGAACAAAGAAAAAGGAATATAGAAAAAAAGATGCCAAAAGATAAATTAGGATTTTTAAGTTTTATAAAATCAATTTCAAATTTGATCCGGTCGGTCTAGTTCCTAGATGGTTTTAAATTTTTAATTTGAATTTGAGATTTTAAAATTGAACCGATTTTGAGGACAATCCGCTCCAATCTCATATAAAACCGATCTAATTGCTCGGCCCTAAAATGAGTCATTTACATAAAAAGGAACTTGTTCCTTCGTGGACACATGATATTCCAACGGATATTCGATCCGAGAGAATCCGAGTCATGGGTAGTCAAGTAATTTCGCAACATTTTTCCAAATGGATGATGGCCCCGTCCCCAGAAGTTTTTGAGCCATAGAAAGCAGAGAGGCACAAGAGTTGCCACATCTCTCCGAATCGCCTGTCCTCACACCCATCCCATAAGAGTGTCTGGAAGGTCCCATCCGGCCTTTGGAACCAGCCTTATTTCATAATTTTCACAAAAAAGGAAAAACAATCGAGAAATCCCTGGATAAACCTCGACAAGCCAATAAATACATGCAATGTTTAGCATTTCTTGACATGCTTGTTAGAAAATCCAAGACAGCGTAACATAAATTTCACATAAATCTCGTGATCAAGTAGCGCAAGATATTCAAATATGTATGTGGACATTCATCTCACACATAAATCAAATATAGACTTCATCCTACGATCATTAAATAATCTTAGGAGGAGAGAGAGCGCTTCCTTTAACAATATTCAAAAGTCATTTGTCAAGAAATTCAAGCATTCCATTCATAAAAGGTAGGTCTTTCTTCACGGTTGAAATAGATAAATAAGTAATTTGGTGCTTGCTTTGGATGGCTATATGATTTTCTATTATTTCCTAACTCACGGCTTGTTTAATAAAATTGAAAAGTAACTGCTAAAAATTTAAATATGGGATATTAAATGATGAAAATTTTAAGTATTGAAAATGAAAATAAAAGGTTGTTTGACAGTTTTAATAATATAATCGATAATATATTATACTCATAAGATCTTTTGTAACTTAACCAATTAATCAATCTCTTTCGTACTGACCATATTAACTGGCTTTTAACTTGAAAGAATCGATAAATTGTGTATATTATTAGATGCTATCAAATGCATTTGATGAGATTTAAGTGCCCCAAAAATTTGATCTTTCAACACTTAACATGATTATTAGACACACACCCTTGATTGCTTACTTTTAATATTTGATTTTCGACCTTCATGAATCAAACCAAAACGCTAAACACCTCTAGATTCTTGTAAGAGTGGATGGGATCCAGAACTAGGTGATGTAAGCTTTTCGCCCTCCATTGCCAGTCTCCATCTTTTGGGCCTTCGGTTATACTTTCGGGGGCTTCTAAAGTAATGGGCCCATTAGATTATTTAAATCCATTATCAGTCCTGAATCGATTGCATTTAATGGGCTTGCTCCGTGCATCAGGTGAATAAAGACTCTATTTTATTTGTCATTTAGATAAGATAAAGGAGGGCGAAGAGGAATATAAACCACTCACTTATTGAATGCATCTTGATAATTATGGACCATTAGGTAGGTGATGCCATTGCTTTTTTTTTTTTAATCACATACATGGTCATTTTTTTTAGTCTGTTTATGGCCAAATTGAATAGACTACTTATTTGCATCTTAGGCCCGGTCCTCTCTGGGGTGACCAACTTCATGACGGTAATTCAATATGTCTCCATCATAGGTAGGCTTGGGCCGACAGTGATTGGGTCCAGTATAGACAAGCCCGATCTTATAAAAGAATTGTGATCGTATGTTGGATTAAGACCCTCTCAACAATGAAATCAAACTCAAGACACATTTGATATTTGCTAGTACTAATGTGCATAGCCAATTTAAGAAAAGGGAGAAAGTTACCAAATATCTCAAACTATCTATATCGTGACACTAATACGTATACATGTTTTCATGTCATCAAAAACCTCAAAATTATACCCATATAACATATTTTCCCTTTATTAAAGTATATCAATGGGCACTGTTAAAAATCCCATACGGCGTGGAAGAGGAAATGCAGATGATGCTAACATAGCGCTTTATGTGGCTTAAGTGAAAGTGCTCTGTGTGTGGTGCTCCACATTCGAAGCTCCATTGCTCCATTGCTCTTGATAGTCAACAAAAACTTGATTTGTCTGAAGCTCGAGTGCTCTTTGTTTCTTTATGTCTCTTTCAATTGCTCCACGTTCAAAGCTCCATTGATCCAATGCTCAAGTGCTCTGTCTGAAACTCGATTTGTCCACAAGAATTCAATTCGTGGCTGAAGCTCAATTTTAGCGTGAGTCCCCATATCTCCATTGCATTTGCCTACAAGTGTGCTACAATATATATTAAATTAGCTTTGATCCAAGGCAAGAACTATTTTGTAAGTTACGTGAAAGATACATTTTGGTTTTTTATGCTTCTAAGGCAAGTATGTTTTTCTTCTACCATTTTTACAACAAAAGTTTTATCTTTCTTCAATCAACTATCATCAAAGGACCATGCACATTCAATCACATATTCGCATATATCTTGGTATTTAACTCTTCTTCCAACCAATGTTGTAACCGTTTGTGATTACATATTTCTGCATTATCCTCTTATCCGAGGATGAGACTCAACTCTCAAACCTACCTAAGACTACAATTCTTTATTCTTACAATTAGAGTTATATTTAATAGTCAAAGCTCTTGATTGGTCACAAACTACCTCATCTCTAGAGTTAAGAGAACTAAGATCTCTTGGTATGCTTCGATGTCCTCATCATTTCATATTCATTCATGTATTCTTCTACCACATTAATAGCCAATGCTACCTCCCTTACTATCCTTGCCTCTTAGCTCATTCCTTTACTTGAAAGTAATCCACTTACCAAATAGAATGTGTTTCATCACTCCAGGTTAACACATCAATTTCACCATCACTGTTCTTAATGTAAAGGTTATCATCACTCTTACTATAGTCAAGAGCAGCGGCAATGTAAGCGTACTCATCTAGTAGTCTCAATGGACGGAGACAACGTGCCACAGGCAAATCTGAGTTTGGGACTAGCAACTACAACCAGTGGGGTCTTGGAGGAATCGCAGCCGCCGGATGGGTCTCCTAGAGGCGAAGGGGGAGAGGTGACGGCAGAGGCAGATATGGCTTCGGACCTTGCGGCTACCATCGGCAAGGCTCCTCGAGGTGACGCCATAGGTAGATTTGAGCTCAGGATCAGCAGCGGCCGACAGGGGCTCTTGGGGACATGCTGTAGAGAGAGAGAGAGAGAGAGCCTTCTTCTTCCTTTGAAGGAGAGGGAGTGAAATTTGGAATAATCTTCAATAGAGCGAGAGTGGGAGCCATGGACGACAAGCGGGCGTGACGTGTGGTCCATAGAATGAGCTGGTCCCATGGCGACGTGGAGGGCCGGTCTACGCAATATTTTTTCTAGAATAGCATCTTGAAAAAAGAAAAAAAGGACAAAGAACGTGAGCCCCAAGGTGCGCGGTGCATTACCTGCCTCTGCCTTTTACCGCCCCATCGGCTCTGCAAAGAGACAAGGTGAAAAAGAGCACGTACTCCACTGGAATCATTTGACTCTCGTCTGCTCAATCCGAACTTTCTACAGAAACACCTTCTGATGTGCTCATTGTTTCCTGCTTTTCCTGCGGCTGTCATGTGGACAGGACAGACTCCCGTACATAAATATGTTATCACAATGATTCCGATGCATGTGAACCCAACTAGCGTGTATAAAACTGATCTCAGCTTAGGATCATTCGAGGTCCTACGAGCTTGAGTGCTGCCAAAGGCGGAGCCTGCATATTACCATTCGAGGCAACTCAAGAAAGTTCCTAGAGAAAGAGAGAGATGAAGCCATCGATTCGCTATAAGATTTCAATGCCATGATGGACCCATCACTAATTGAAGAGAAACGAATGAGCATAGCTAAATGACAGGATTAGATTTTACTTCTTTGGAGGGCCAGTGAAGCTCAGATGATCAATGCCAAATACACAAATGGACTCTGGACCACTCCAAAGGATTGCAAGAAAACCACCTAACAACGGCTCAACATGGGCTGAATCAGATGAAGCAGTAAGAACAGAGCCATCACGTGCGATTAAAAGAGCTTAATTAGCCCTCATTTCTTTTAGTTGGCAAGTCTTGACACAGACTTCCTTGAGTTAGCACATAAAAACCAAATTTAAGAATTCTTATGGTTCATGGCACTTCAAGATTGTTGATTGAGTCCATTATCAGCTATTTCAACTCACACCAAAATCAAACATTATCTCTAGCTCATCGGAATGATAGCATAATCAGAATATCGCATGATAAGTAATCAAAGATTGATATCATTATCTTTAGCTTGTATTAGAATCAAAGCACAATCAGAATATCTACACAATGAGCAATCCGAGATTGATTCAAATATTAACTCCACTTGTAGTTATTAATTCTATTGTCAATATTTATTTCTTAAGATCATTTCTAAGTGCATATACATAAGAGCGGTAATACACAATTTAGAAATCAAAATATATCATTTTTATATCTTTTATATACTCTGTTTTCTTTCTGCATCTCCATTTCGGTCAAAGATAAGCTCAATGGCAAACGGAAAGGAAAAAGATTGTTACGTGGAATGCACCTTGTACGTACATGGTCGAAGATAATGCTGTGCTGACGTGCCAGCATCAAACCCAGATTTGATTTGACGAGCGGCTGGCTGGTGGTGACTCCCCATTCGTCAACACAAGCTTTAAATAAATTTACCTCTGAGAAAACTCCCCGCAAATCACGCTTCTTATGGTTCCTTCCCCGAGAAACAGTGCAATCCCACTCCAAGTCGCGACCCAAAACGAGTTCCTTAATTTCAAGTGTTCATGCCGAAACCCTCATCCATTTTGAGGTCATCTCCCGATGCATGTAAAAACCCAACAGACTGTGGATCATCAACACCATTTAAACGATGCGATCTAAGGCTCATATGATTCGGGAAATGCATCCAGTATCGATGCTCCTATCACCAAGACAATAATTTAACTGGAAGTGTCCATAGTCAGTCGCTGCAGAGTTCCGTTGAAGCATTCATGCTTCACCAGGATGTTACTTGCTAGACAGAGCTAGTTTCCCATGAAAAGCGAACTCAAGTCTCGTGGACTAAGCAAGACGCGAGATTAGAGGTCGGAACATCGAACTATTAAATCTTGAGACGGCGAATCAAACATGAACAGCGAGCCTATTGCACATAAGCAAGTAAGAAAACTAGTTATTAAAGCCAACAGAGACATCTCTTTCGCTTGCGACAGTACTAGGGACAGTGAAACTAGGAATTCACAACTGGTAACTCGCACACTCACAAGTTCTGGTCGTTCTTTCTTTCTTTTTGACCTTTTCCCATTTCCATCGACGAAGTCTAATAAGCCAGGAACAACACTCCCCACACTGCTGCTGCTACTCTCTCCTCGCGCATTTTACACAAGACGGGAAAGAAGAAAAAAGAAAAAACGAAGCACAAGGTAAAACCTATTATTCTCATACTTCATTCAAGGCTCTCCCGCCACCGTCACCGGCCGGTGTCCGGAAGCGAACCGGTTCACGAGAGCGAGTGCATTGATCGTCACCTGAGCAACATCTACGACCCTCCGCCTCACTGCTGCCTTCACGCCCCCGTCCATGACCCGACCCGCGAACCCATCTACGCAGGTGTTCTCGTCCGTCAGCGCGGCGCTCACCCACGTCTCCACGTTGCTCATGTGCCACGCGAAGTTCCGGCCCGCGTCCCGACCCGAGCGCCCGAGCTCCCTCACCGAATCGGCGAGGCGGTCCACGGAGTCGCCTAGGTTTTCGACGCAGTCCCTCACGGCCCGGAGCTCGCGGAGCTTGATGCGGCGAGCTTGGGACAGCCTGGAGATGAAGGAGGCGGTGGAGCGGGCCCGGGCGAGGCTGACGATGAGTGCGGCCTGGGCGAGGTGGTGGTCGCTCCGCTGGATGGCGCGGCCATAGGCGGCGAGGCAGTGGACGCAGAGGGCCGGGTAGCGGGTGGCGCGGCAGGAGGAGACGATGAAGCTGGTGGGGGCTGGTTTGGGGCGGTTGGGGACGAAGGATTGTGATGGGGTGGTGGCGAGGGAGAGTAGGAGGAAGAAGAAGAAGAAGACGAGAGATGGTTTTGGTTTCGCCATTTTTGTCTGGGGAGATAGAGAGGTGTGGCTCTGAGAGTGTAAATATTCGCACAAATAAATGATGGGCTACCGAGAGGCGAGCGGTACTTGTTCACGTATTTCTAGTGAAAAGTTTAGTACAAAAAAAAGCAGTCGATGGTTGTCCGATTATTTTAAAGAAAATATGTAACAATTTCTCGTACAAATGACTCTGATAAATATAAACTTAAGGAAAAAGATTAGAATTTATTATGTTCAAAAGCAAGCTTCTTAGTAACTTCATTCTAATCAAGTCAAGTGGAGTTAAGTATGCATATATCTGAATTTTCCATTCGAATTAAATTTGAGCCGATTAAATTGTAAGCCGAGTCTCAAGCGCGAAATATGTACATCAAATCTAGTAGAGTTCGTGTCAAGCTCGGTCCGACCCGGTTGTACAATCCTAGGTTTCAAAATGCCACACTGCATTAGGGGGAAAGAGTCTTCCTATGGAAGCCGGCAATAAAGGTGATCACGTACTTGCAGGCAGCAATCATGGCTGTGCCTAGCTTCTTTGCTTTCTGCTTTTGCTTTGTCTTTTACTTTATCGTTCATTCTTTTCCGCCCGAATCAGGTGTGAGAAGTTCTACGAATTGCGATTGCTATTTCTCGTTCGATATTGATAGACACATTCGATGCCAATGAACTATTTTACTAGTCGCAGGATTTCGGAGTATTTCTATTTTCTTACGAGGATTTGAAGATATTTGGCTTCGTAGTTTAAATAGGGATGACTCTAAATTAATGACATGACTTGGAATTTTCTTTTTATGATGATTTAGAGGAATTTGACTCAATGGACTTGAAACAGGGCTCCTTAGAAAAGATCTAGTAATACCTCCCGACATGCAATCCCATCTGTGGCCCCATGTCCTCGTGACATGTGGAGGTGTGCCATTCGCCGATATGCTCACATTGCCATATGGCGAGATCTTACTCACTTATCATATTGACTACATTCTTATAAATTTCTTGCTAGTTTTTCATTTCAAATGATTCAAAGATAAGAATACGGAAAGTAATATCACATTTTCTCATAGATTCAGCTTCATCCCACGACACCTCCTCCTAATACTTGAGCTTCTAAGATTGCCCACTCCTTCTCTATCCTTACATTAACTGATATAAGGGCCGGCAAACCCAGATTCAAAGGACCCAATTTGATATAATCGGCAAATCCCTAAACGAATATTAATCTAGGAAAATCTAAGACTAATTCCCAACTAGTATTAATGCTAGAAACCTAGCAAAACTAATCAAAATCTAATATCTTAGCTTTTTCTAAATCTTTTGTAATTTTATGTTTTTATATTATTATCTTTTATTCTAAAAAGGGGGACTTGGTTAATACAGGACTTTCTTCGAATTGTCCAAATGTGCTTTCCGTCTATACTCTTACCATTTTTTTCAACAGCTGAAGAGAAAACACCAAAAATTCCACGTCTACACGGATTACGACATCTCGAATACGATAGTTGTCCTAAAGGAGCAAGGCACGAGAACTCCAAAGGCTTCGCCTTCCTCTGGTTCTTCGACCAAGTTTTGACGAATACCGTCTTCAAGGAAGATAAATAAGTTAATATGTTGTTCATTTTGTGACGGTTCTACTTTTGTTTTTTCCCATTTTTGGTTTTCTCTTTGAATTCTTATTTGCGAGCGGAATGCGAAAAAAAGAAGAAGAAGAGATTTAGGAATTTTGGGTTGTTGAAGTTACGTAATTTATAGATTTTAATTTTCAAAAATTATTTTTATCTTAAGATGATTACAAAGGAGTCAAAGATCAACTCCATTTTTTTTTTTTTTTCTGTTATCGATTCACCTGATTTTTAGTCAACAATTCAAATGGTTTTTTTTTTGGTAAAAATGAAAAATAAATAATAAAAAGAACAAAAATAATAATAATAAGCAAATAAACAAAAATAAAACGGACCAATTTGGACTTTTTTCTAACATAAATCTCATCCAGATCCCAATTAAAGCCCACAGAAGTGACCAGTGCCCGTTAAACGAGCAAAGCCCATTCATCGAACCGGCCCATCTCGCCACAGGAACAGAACGAGACGCAAGCAGAGACCTCTGTCCCCGCCCCTCCTCCGGCGAAAATCCTTCGCCGCCGCGCCACTTCGACCATCCTACCTCCGATCGGCGGCGTCATTTCCAGTGCGTTCTCCACTTCGTTGCCTTTCTTCCGCGCCCGGGGATCTTCGTTCGAAAGGCTTCAGAAAACCTCAGCTCAGTTTGTCATTCATCTAACCGGAGGAGTTGTCATGTCATCTAGTTCAATCGCTGTTCTGTTTCTCTCTTTGGTTGAGAGTACTCTGACGTTCGATTGTTCTTCGTTTGCCTTTGAATTTATTGATTTGTCCCTGATAACATCTAGATAACCATCTCAAGTCATACCGATTCATTGAATGATCTGTCTATTGAACTACTCAACCTCTCGCATTTCACGTTCACCACCTGTTCGATGACTTGCCTCATAGACATCAGCATTGATTCGAGAGTTGTGTAGTGTCATGTGGACGTTACTGCTTGATATGTTGAGCTGATGACATAGCTGCTGATTCTTTCTTTGATGGCCAAGAGTGCTCATTCCTTTAGTGCATTGGTTTGATTTGCTGTCCTCGTATAAGATACTGCTTCTGATATGTTGCTGAATTGCCATCTGAGCTGAGAATCTCTGGACTTACTTTCGATCTTGAGGTGTTCAAGGTACATGTAGCATAATTGTTTAGGTGTTGATGTAAACAAACCCTCTATAGTCACAAGTTGTTCATATGTTGAAGTTGTAGCTTTTCTTTCACTTACTGGTTGCTGCTCTATTGGTGTTCGGCCGAGACCTCACATTTCACCGTCTGCCAGTAAAAGCCACAGCCACGTTCTCTTGTCTGCACCAAGAGCTACGTGTCCCTCTTCGAAGCTTTCTTGTGCAATTAAGCATCACTCCTGTCCTACTTCTCCTCCATTTTCAACCCAAAACTGTACATCATTCTATCACTGATCTGCCGAAAAGAACAAAATGATGCACTGGTTTAAGTCTCATCTCTGGTCCCCCAAATCCATTGCATCTAGTTTCTGGACGCTCCGCCACAACCACCACCAACATGACCTCGACAATGTCAGGTTGATGGCCTCCCAGCTCAAGACTCGGTCTGTTGTCCGGTTCAGTGGCCCAGATACAATCAAATTCCTCCAGGGCCTATTGAGCAATGATGTGCAGCGATTTGGTGAATCCCCTGGCAAGAAGACTTTAAACCCAGCCATGCCCAACATGCCTGTGATTACAGTTCCACCGATATATGCTGCTTTGTTGACTCCTCAAGGGAGGTTTTTGTATGACCTGTTTCTGTACATGCCCACGAAGCCAGAAGAGAAGCTCGACAAGACTAGATCTGGATGGGGGTCCAATGACGGGGAGCTCGAGCTACTCGCGGACGTGGATACACAGGTCTTGGATGAGGTTGTGCAGACATTCAAAAGGTGATTTCATTGAAATTTTCAAATCATTGTCTTGTTCTTTGGGGTAAATATCTGAATTTATGTATGCTTTGCGAAGGGAGGACAGAAATGTTTATGCGTGTGTTGGTATGCTTCTCACTATTTTTTCTCTTGGGAATAGTTTCTTCTCATTTTCTTTCAGTTTTGTCCATCCTAACAACGCAAAAGTTGGTTCTCTTAGGTGCAATTGATTGAGAAATGCGAATTTTCAGTGGTTCTCTGAAGTCTTGGGCTGCTTGTAAATTATGTTTGTCCCAATATTTTCAAGGTTGATTTTTTAAAATGTCTGTGCAACTGCACTTTTGTGGTTTGAACTCAAGGCAGAACCTTGGATATTCATTGCTTTTTAGGTGATCAGAAGAATTTACAAAGCTTCAACGGTGAGCTATTGAACATCATAGTGTTCTCCAGTCTCACCACTCACGTAATAGCCAAACTTTGTCCCCAGGATGAATCGAAACTTCATCCTTCTTTCTTCTATCATTGCAAGAACTACTCATAACTTCTATTTAATTTCCTGGAGTGTTGCTCTCCAGTCTCACCACTCATGTAGTAGCTGACCTTCATCCTCTTGTTTTTGAACCAATGGTGTCCTTAAGGATCAGCTATTATTGAGCTTGCTGTATTCTTTTTTGTGTTGGTGCAGCAGATGAAGCTCCTAGGCACACATGAAGTTGTGTGCTTTACCTTAATCTTAACCATCAAATGTTGTCTATATTCAAGAGGAGGCATTTTATAAGGTGTGAGGCATCTTTCAAAGAAGTATGGCATAATGAAGATCATTATAGATATGGATGATCAAAGAAGGTTTCTTTTTAGTAACTTTTAGTGCACAGATCTTGGTTTGGTATCATTCTAGCCTCATTTGGTTCTCCAATTAATATGATGTAGAGATTCTAGGCGAAGTCAATGCTGTGAATTGGCAGCTTTCTGCCCCTGTTTAGCAGGGTCGGATGATGAATTTTTGTTAGTTAATATTTGTTCACCCAATCTGGGAAGTGGGAACTCAATCACATATAAGTAACTTTAGAATTACCTGCGATCTCTCTTTTGACCTCAATTTAGTTCTTTCTATAGGCAGTTTCTTATGCCTCTGCATTTTCATGCAAGTAAAGTAATTTGGTTTTGGGTTCCTTATACCTTTCTGGTAAATAGATGGGCTTTGATGAATATATGAAGTGCACCAGGAACTTTTCCCCTTCCAACAAAATAAAAATGATGACCTTCCCTTGGGCTCATGTGTACCGTTTCTCATTATCCTGTTGCTGCAGATACCGATTGAGGGCCAAAGTGGATATTGAAAATATAGCCCAAGATTTTTCTTGTTGGCAATGCTACGGCATTAACTACTCTCATGAGTCCTCAGCAGCAGAGGAGCCGGATACTGCTAGTATTGGCTGGGGTACTGGCGTTGACAAATCCACTATGTCTGCTTCACAAGGAAATGATATCAGGTGGCAGTGGTTCAAAGATCCTAGATTAGACTGTCTGGGTTATAGAGGAATTTTTCCATCTTCTTCAGAACGTATGTGTTTCTTGTTCTTTCTCAATTTGTTTGCTTGCGCGTCTTTGGTGTCATGTTTTGAAAACTGGGCCAGCATCTTATATTTCCCTGCAAATGCTCTTTTATTTTAGACTGTTAAGCTTCTTTCTTGTGTCTATTGCAGCTCCTTTGGTTGAAGCAGACAAAGAAACAGATGAAAAGAATTATCTTCTTTGGAGACTAGAGAAGGGAGTTGCAGAGGGCTCAACAGAGATTCCCAAAGGTTCATTTGTGTTTCCCAATTTCTCAATTTAAATGTATCAGTTGTGTTGAATTTTTTAAGTATCATGAGATATAGAGCCTTCTTGTCAGATATTCTCTGCAAATCTCTTTCCAGGAACTACTTGAACATTTCTGGGAGGCGTTCAAAATATCTGAATGAGATTTGTTTCTTTTAACATGATAATTCTCTTCATGGCACAGAGTTGGATTTCGGTGCTTTAGACCTTTAATTATGTCTCTCTCGGCCACATAAGCTTTGATCATTCAACTCTTTTCAATGTAGGAGAGGCAATTCCACTGGAATACAACCTAGAAGGTCTTAATGCAATAAGCTTCGACAAGGGTTGCTACGTTGGGCAGGAATTGATTGCTCGAACCCATCACCGAGGTGTGATCCGCAAGCGTTTGCTGCCTTTGAAGTTCCTTGATGATAAAGGAAAAGGTAAAGCTTCTGCCTTTGTTTTTGGTCCTGGTCCTTTTTTCTGGCATATTTTTTTTATGGATCTCAGATGCTCCTTCTTGTTATAGAAGCAGAGCAGAAAGTTGCTCCTGGGTCAGAAATCCTGGATGCTTCTTCTGGCAAGAAAATCGGAACAGTCACCACCTCTCTAGGATGTCGAGGTCTAGGTCTGTTACGGTTGGCAGATGCTCTCGAAAAGTCCAGTTTGCTTACAATACTTGGGCAAGAGGATCTCAAGGTTGAGGCAGTTAAACCAGATTGGTGGCCTCCAGAATGGTTTTAAGAGAATAACAGCACACTCAGTTTGCTTAAATTTTGTTGTGCTAACCACTCACAATCTTCACCTTGTTGTCGGTAAGAACTGTCCTTTCGAAGCTGTTTTTGTTAGAAGGAGAAAAGATCTTTCCAACCTAAGGTGCACTGATGGTGCTAGGATTGTAACTTAACCCACAAACTCCGAGTCTGAATAATTGCAAGGGAAATAACAATTTTCAATCTTCAAGGGAAACTGAGGATTCGTTTAATGAGCCAGTGATACACTGAGTCACACCGACTTCATCTCCATCATAAGCAATATCAGTTAATTCCTTATCCTCTTCCCCAGATCATTTTGGTCGCCTTGGAAATTGGTTGTGTCAAAGTTGTGGAATGCCGGGAGGTCGGAGAACTGCCAAATATGGTCTTCCTTGCTTATTCACAAGGATCTTATAAAGCAATGTCCCTACAGAAAGCATTGCATTTGAAGTTGGGTTGGCCTGAGATTTGCAGTGTGTGGCCACAGCATCCTCATGCAATCTTTTCTCAATCTCTAGAGACAGAATGAGAAAACAAGTGATGCGGATGAGAAGGTCCGATGCTGCCGAAGCAGAGAAGCTGGAGTTTCGGTCTGTTTGGCTGCGAGGTTTCTCTTGATCCTGCTTCCGTTTAGGTGTGAGTCAACCGAGTTCTGTGTATTCCGGAGAGATAAAAAAAAACAATAAAGTCGTGTTATTCGTAACAAATAAAATAAAAATCTCATTATTCGTATTTTATATGACTTAAATTGAAAACTTTTCAAAGACTTTCCTTTGAAAAAGAATGAGAGAGGAAGGGAGAGAGTACGGTGTCGTTTTATCGTACCTTAGCCATGTCTAATACAAACCAGCGTCGATGCAATTTCACTTAAGCCATGTTAGCACTATTTACTTTTTATCATTTATGTAAGTTGTCACGTAGGATATAATAATACTCATTGATGGAATTATGATGAAAAGTAAATGTGTCATATGGATATAAGTTTGGAATTTCGTACGAACAAAAATTTAGGTACTAGCGTCATTGGCATAATTTAGGATTTGTAGTGACGTTTTTAGGAAAAAAAATACAAATTTCAATTCAAAGTTTGATTTTATCCGACCATGTCAAGAGGCTCTTGCAAAGATCATGTTGTGCTTACAATTAATTCTGCCTTGCCATGCTTTTTTAGAACAACAATAAGGGTATGCATGATAACCATTTTATTATTGGCTAGAATTATTTTCTGTTCCTAGAAACAAATTTGGAACATAAATTTATTTGGTACATAATTTTATTTTTTTTATTTTTGGAACAAATTTTCATTCTAAAAATAGGTTTGAAACAGAAATTAATAGTAAAAATTTTGTACTTCTCTATTTCTGAAACAGAACTAAGAAAAAACTCTTCTCATAGCTTGCCCTTGCTACTAGTTGGCCGGCCCCCACTCATCACTTACCAGCCACCGCCGCCGTTGTCTAGGAAGGAGAAATTTTATATTGTTATCATTCAAAATTTTATTTTGGGAACAAAAATTTCGTATCGTTATCAAATGCGTATTTTATCTCAAAAATTCATTCGGTAATATAAATAGAAAAACCTATTTTTGGCTAGAAATTGAATTCTAGAATAGAATAGTTACCATTTGCACTCTAATTCTCCAACAGTCCCCTCCTTTTTGGATATTCATTCATGATCGAGAAATTTCAATGGAGGTGCTACCTGAGGCAAAAACTGATTGTACCAAGCTGCAATTCTTTTCGGCAGGAGTGGAAACACTTGCTTGCATGGAGTGAAAATGTCATCATCAATAATCATCTGATTCAAGAGAGCAGATCGGGGTTATACCTAATAGTCCTCCGGTCATCATCAAGATGAAAAGAACGAAAGATATTCAAATGGGTCGGATCCGTAAATTTCTCAAACGAATTATAGCATTAATACATTGTAAGAACACTAAAGTAGCGCATGGTAATGATTCTGTACCCATAAACAATTTCTATTTAGAAATGATTTTTTTTCTATTTCCGGTAACAATTTTTAAGCATTTGAAGATATTTAGTAATTGCTCAAAATTTGTATTCTTAAGATAGAAAGGTATTTGCTAAAACTCTTAAAATTTCTAGTCTAAATCATCTTCTTTTAATTTTTTAATGATTTTATTACATTTTTCCCTTTTTCTTTTCCTTTTTTTCCTTTCTTTTTCCCTTTACAACTTGTCCTCCTTTCTATTGGCGATCGGCCAAACTTGGGCCGGCGACCTTGTTGGAGCGTCGCCGAGGGCTATGGCGAGGCTCGTCAGCCCAAGCCTCGCCATGAGCTAGGCAAGGCCAATCTCACCCAGATTTGGCGAGGCTCGACCTCATTAGGCCAAGTCGGTTTTGCCCAAACAAGGCGAGGTTGACCCGATGGTGGCTCGGCGAGGTTCGGCCTCACCTTGGTTGGGCGAGTTGAGCTCACCCAGCCACCGATGCCTCGTCAGCCCACTGTCAAGTTGGCATCGACTTGGGTGGGCAACGTCGACTTGGCAGTGGCCCAGCGAGGTCGAGCTCGCTAGCCCACCACCAGGTCAATGTCAGCTTGGCTGGGTGATGCTGATTTGGCAATGGGTTGACGAGGCTTGGGCCGGCAAGCCTCACTATGGCTTGGCGTCGTCGAGGGTCGGTGCCCTCGTCAGCCATGGCTAAGGCCAGCGCCTGGCCAAAAGGAAGAAGAAGAAAATGAAAGGGAAGAGAAGAGAAGAAAAGAGAAATGTAAAAAACTTGGTATTGATTCTAGAATTGTTTTCGGGAATAAATAAGCAACTTTTTTTATTTATTCTGGATGTTATTTCAAATCTATTCCTGATAACAAAAATTTACTAAATAGATTTCTGTTTTAAATATATTTTCGAGAATAAAAGAATAGAAATAATTACTATTTGGCAAGTTGCCAAACAAAGCCTAAATATTAAAGCACGCATACATCGTTTAAAAGACTTGGCAAGAATTTCTAGACAGTAGATTTTCTAGCATAAGTGACACTGTTATCAAGTAGATTAACCATATTGAGTTCGAATGCACTTCAATTTCAGTTCCGTATGTTTTCTTGAGCTCCTCATCAACGGTTGTTGCAATCATCAATAAAGCGACCCATAGCGAAAATTTTAACTTCTACAGTCTAATCAAGGCCGTAATGCTTTGAGTCCTTTTTATTCTTGGAACCATAAGACAACGAGTCTCCTATAGCACCTTTGGTCAAGCCTTTGACGAGAAGGGAGGACTTACCATTTCCCAAATGCAACTGATTCACATCTGGGAAGCTTTGAGGTCATAGGTTGGATCATTCGGCGTAATCTTTTGGGGTTAGTGCAGAAATCCTTTTCCTGACAAACCATCCAATCGCCTCACATGTCTCTGAAATTCAATCTGATAAACTGGTCTAGAACAGCATCTTACAAAAAGGAAAGGACAAAGAACGTGATCCCCACGATGCAATGGTGCATTACCTGCCTCTGCTTTTTACTATCAGCTTTTGCAGAGAGAAAAAGTAAGGACGTACTCCACTGCCATCACGACTCGCATATGACATTATGACTCTTGTCTGTTCAATATGAGCTCTCTTTAGAAACACCTCCCATTTTGATAATTGTTTCCTGCTTTTCCTTGCGGTTGTCATGTGCACAAAGCCCGATTCCCGTACACGGATATGTTATTATAATGATTCCGACGAATGCGAGCATAACTAGAACTTATGAATGTGAGCAGAAACAGACCGTCGCGCGATCAAAAGAGGTCGATTAACCCCCATAACTCGTTTGGTTCGCAAGCCTCGACATGAACTCCCTTGGGTTAGTACATCAAAAAATCAAGTTCGAAACACTCCAATGGCAGATGGCACTTCGAGATAAAGCTCAATCTCAAAGACAAGGGAAGGGATGGTTATGTCGAATGCATCTTCTACATGGTCGAAGATAATGCTGTGCTGATGTGCCAGAATTAATCCAAATCTGATTCGACGATCTGCTGGTGAAAGAAAAGAAATCCATATTCATTAATAGAAGCTCTAAAGAAATTTGCTTTGAAGAAACTTGCCGCAAATCACGCAGTCTTATTGTGCCCCTTAATCGTAATCTCCAACCACAAAAGAGTGAAAATCCAGTCCACGTCAACCGCAAACAAGTTCCTTAATTTCTAGTGTTTATGTTGAGCCCCTCATCTGTTTTTAGGTCATCTTCAAATTGTGCCCTCATTTTTCAAAAAATTCTTAATTACCAATCCATAGGGATAACTAAAGTAACATGAACACTACATGAAAGATATGAACCGGGCTCATATGATTTGGGTGCACCTAGTAGTCACACTCAAATTTCAATCTCCGGATGTTAGCTAAAGCCTTGAGCAATTCGAACGAGCCAACACAATGACGGAGTTATTTTAGATCACTCGAATGTTACTTCACCTGTATATTACTTGCCAACAAAACTAATCCCAAGTCTGGTGGACTAACCAAGACGTGAGATTAGTGGTCGGAACATTAAACTATTAAGTCTTGACATGGCGAATCGAACATTATACAGCGAGTCTATTTCCCATAAACACGTAAGAGCCCTAGATATCATGCTAACAAAGCAATCGAAGTCTTTAGACGTTAGTTGTCGCTTGCAATAGAAATGGGGACGGTAAACTGTGAATACAACTGGCGAAGCAAGGTAAGTTCTGTTCCTCTTGCCCTTTTCCATCGACGAAGTCTAATAAGCTAGGAATAATACTCACCACACTGCTGCTGCTGCTGCTCCTCACCTTTCATAAAACGGGGAAAAAACCAAAGTACAAGGTAAAACCTACTCCCTTCTACTTCACTCAAGGCTGTTCGGCCACTGTGGCCGCCGGAAGATGCCTGGAAGCATACCGATTCACGAGAGCGAGGGCATTGCTCGTCACCTGAGCAACATCCACCACCCTTCGCCTCACCGCCACCTTGACGCCCCCGTCCATGACCCGACCTCCGAATCCGTCCACGCAGGTGTTCTCGTCCGTCAACGCGGCGCTCACCCACGTCTCCACATTGCTCATGTGCCACGCGAAGTCCCGGCCCGAGCGCCCTAGCTCCCTCACTGAATCGGCGAGACGGTCCACGGAGTCGCCCATGTTCTCGACGCAGTCCCTCACGGCCCGGAGCTCGCGGAGCTTGATGCGGCGAGCTTGGGACAGCCTGGCGATGAAGGCGGCGGCGGAGCGGGCCCGGGCGAGGCTGACGATAAGGGCGGCCCGGGCAAGGTGGTGGTCGCTCCGTTGGATGGCGCGGCCATAAGCCGCGAGGCAGTGGACGCAGAGGGCCGGATAGCGGGTGGCGCGGCAGGAGGAGACAATGAAGCTGGTGGGGACTGGTTTGGGGCGGTTGGGGACGAAGGACTGTGATGGGGTGGTGGTGAGGGAGAAGAGGAAGAAGAAGAAGAAGAAGCGGAGAGATGGTTTTGGTTTCGCCATTTTTGTTTGGGGAGAGAAAGGGAGAGGAGTGGCTCTCATAGTAGTAAAGGGTCGTATAAATAAATGATGGGCTACCGAGGGCCAAGCGAAATTTGCTCATTTATTTCTTCGAAAAGTTCAGTATTAAAAAAATATCGAGTCGATGATTATAAACGAATTTTTTTTGAAGAATATGTAATAGTCTCTCATATAAAAGACTCACATAAATATAAATTTAGATAAAAAGATTAGAGCTTTTGAAGTTAAAAATCAAACTCCTTCTCAAGTCAAGTCGAGTTGAGCACGTACATCTAGATTTTCTATTCAAATCGAGCTCGATAGGTACATTCGATACCAAGTAACTATTTACTAGTCCCCACAGCCTCTAATCTCAACCGATTAAGAGTAATCATAGAGTCACATAGTTACACAGGGCAAAAAAAATTGTGACTCTTGACTCCTTGAGGTCACCCAAAGGAACTGACTGGCAAGGAAATTGAACTTCAAGCGAGACGCTCGAGCCTCAACTGCAGTTATAACCATGAGCACCTAGATTTACATGCTACTTCATTTCCTTCTTTCTACTTTGGCGGAGGATGACTTCACTGCAAGGATGGGCGTGCCAAAACTTTTTCTCAGCTGAAAAGTTCGGCTTACAGGTAGGCCCTAGATGTGGATATCATACCAAACCTCAGTTAAATGCCATCAAGAAAACATTGGTTCTGCATGGGTACGGTGCACTTGGGGAGGAGAAAATTTTCGATGATTTGAAATCCCCACTTCACTGGCCTATGTGGACGGCATTTGGTGCTTGATGTAGAATAAGAAAATAAAGTCGAAAGCCACTTTTCTGTCTCTCTCGTCTGGCTCGCTGACAGAAAAAGGATAGATCAATAAATGCCCAGATTTAAAATCCCTCTTGGAAAAACTCTCATCTTTTCATTTTTCAAGGACTTTTTATGTAAGAACAACATAGAAAAGACGCATCCTCTCTCTCTCTTCCTTCCACTGCCCTCGCCTCCCCAGAAGCCCTGCCGGTCGCAACTGCTGCTTAAATATGCTTTCGGCACATCATCTCCTCCTAGAGCCCCACTAGTTGCAACTACTAGGTCTCGAGCCCCCTCCGCCTCCGGCTAATTCTGATGCGGCAATCGAGTACAAGGTCAATGCTTGCGTTAGTCTCTTGGGGAACCCTAGCAACATCCACGTGGCCACATTATCTCTCTTAGCTTCGTCAATTTCTGGGCCTCCATCCGATTGCGTCCGTCTGACGAGCTCGTCATCACGCCTCGCCTTGTCCACAATCTCGTCCATTTTAATTCTATCGATCATTATGGTAAGGTTTGTCTCAATGTGTGTTTAATCTAGGTTTTACTTTGATTCTCGTGTGGACACCTAGTACTGTGTTCACGTCACGATGTTCTAGCTGCATTTAATTTTTTGGCAATATTGATTCTGTATTCTTGCTGTTCGAGAGGATTATTTCGAAATGGGTGTGGAATGCAGATGAATCGACTGCAAAGTAAAGGGTACTATCGAGGAGTTCCTTTGCTCGTGGCCCTCTGTAAAATTTTCCATAGTTATTGCAAGAATGACAACATCGATCGTCATTGAGCCTTGACGTTCCCTGAGATCAGCACCACCGTTCTCAAGAAGATATGCCAATACTTCTATTGGTCCATGCAATATGCCAGATTGCGAAGATTCTTCCTCATCCTAATTGTGTTATCTGTATGAAATTTCTAGCGTTTCCAGTTTGATCTTGTGATTGTGATAGCAAACTGGGATCTCTTCTTTTGTTTATGTGTGAGCTTTGGTTCGTTTGGGTGAGCGATCGTCTCCATGTGATGTGAGGAAATGCGGTATCATGCTTGCACTGTTTTTTCCAAATTATCTTGAGCGAAATTTTTTGTTTCCTCGAGTCTACGATTCCTCCAAAAGCCCTGTTGGTCGCATTTCTTCTATGGTCGCCTATTGAGCGATAGCATTCGGATGATTCATGGAATTCAAAGGGAATACATGATTTTCAAATTTTTCTTTTTCATTTTTTAATTTTTCTCTCAAGCAATAAAACAACTTTCAGCTCAATCAGTTCATCTTCACTCAAGTTGAATCTATAGTTCGTTTGATGGGATTTTCTTTATCGCAATGAAAAAGTCCTTATTTTTTACTGTTATCTTTTTGATGAGGCAAGAATAAAGGAACAAAATATTCATAAATTTGATAGAATAATTTTATCAATGAAAAGTATGAAGTTATTCTGATACTTTCACTTTTGTGCAAGATTGACCTTCTACGGTCATTATCGTTGGATCTTCCATTAAGCAAGTGCAATGCAAAAGTTTCTAAACAAGTGAAAGAATTTTTCGAGCATTAATTTTTCAGATTTTCATGCGTTTGGTTTGCTAAAAATAATTAGTTAATGGAAAATCATTTACAGTAAAAAAATATGCATGCTTAAAGTTTGAAAAAAAAAAACTATAATCTGGAATGGAGAAAACATTTTCTTGAAAAAGATTTCCACGTATAGTAATTTCCTTTATCATGAATAGATCTATTAAAATGGGTTATAAATCCTTTTTTAACACATATTTGATGGCAAAATTGTAGTATGGATTAATTATATTCAGTAAATAAATCATAAATGAGTTTAAAATGACAAATCCCAAAATAATATAAATGTTAAATAGTTTCATAATTCTATTCACTCTCTCATCTTTACTTGATCTCATGCTCACTCATTCCACTCTCTCACTTCAGTTTGTATATGAGTTTTCGTAAATTTACTTAAATATGAAAGTGTTTTAACAATGTGTATTAGGTCGGTTTGGGTTACCAGAAATATATTGCATAAAAATTGGTCATTTTACCTTAGACCATCATGACCAATTTTTTATTTGACCCAACCCATCAATTTGACAAGACTAATCATAAAGCTCTCTCTGAAACAAACATGCCCCTAAGAAACTTGCACTGAAATGAATTCTAATGGGTAGGTTCTAGGAGTACCGGCTAAAATGCCTCTCAAAAAGCAACTAGCAAGTTTACTAGAGGAATGATAATGCTCCTCACCTGTCCCATTAAAAGATAAGTGGATGTATCAGGGAAATGCGCTACCTGAATTTTCCAAAAAGAGTTGACACCCAAGATCCTTCGTTTACAAAATTAAGTGATGGCACTAAATTGTGTTCAATCCAGTGGAGTCCATCACGCGGGCCACATCAATCTTACTTTCAGCGACAAAATCTGCTTAATTTCAAAGCCTGACACAGTGCCAAACCGACTAGCCCAATGGATCGCAAAGGGAAGACGAAGCATGGCCATGTGATATTCAACCAGCAACAGCAAAACTCCAATTCTGTCGTCCATGGAGATTTGCCCAGCAGTGCCATCCCAAAACAAGGAAAATGAAGTTCCCATAAAGTCTCATACATTTTTTTACAACAGCTAGCAAGAGTAGCAAACGTGATTTTCTGAATTTTAAAACACAGACACCCTAAGGTGACAGAGTGTTCCCAATTTTGCGGTGTCAGCTGAAAGGAGGAGAAGGCATGGGAAAACTGAGGTGCAAATTGCACCTAATGTATTTATTAGGTAATTAGTTGCCCATTCACTTTCTACCTCTTTTTACAAGGAAATTGCCCGTTCAGACCTCAACTCCAGCAGGACAAGGATATCACCATGCATTATTACCCGAAGGCGTCATATTACCAAGGAGGGCATCAGAGAGGATGTGCCATGTCATTGGACAATATTAGCAATTGCCAACTAAAGCTAACTCGCTCACTAGCAAATACATCATTATTCTACTGTCCAAATGAATGACTATTCCAAAAGTGAACTATGTGATACATATTACTTCAGAAAGGAAATTGACAATGACTGAATACCTGTGAAGTGAGAAATCAACTCAACATCATCAAGAGATCATAGCATGGACTGACCAGGCATTAGACCGTCATGTACTTGAGAACAGCTGCACGTATTTTTTCCATGTAAGCTGCAATTTTTTCCTGGATAGTATTGCAAATAAACTTAGACGTTCATGTCTATTATGGACAAATACATCTCCACCAAATAGTCTGAGTTCAGATCGGGTGGAATCTAATGTATACTGTACACAAAAATAAATTGTATTCCCTGCAGTTATGAGGAATGTCAAACTGAGAAGACAAAGTCTCTATCACCCGAACTCTCATGGCAATATTTACATTCTGAAAATTAATGTCCTCTACTTCTAGCATGGCAACATACCCATACCAAGGGCATTACTAAATGATGTTTGCGCAGCATAAAATTTCTCCATGACACCAGATTTACACTGGAGTTCTAAATATGCACCATGCAAACTGAGTATACTCTGTAGCTATGATAGATGTCATTTAGAAACAAATATCCCGCACATGAGATCTCATTCTCTTTATCATTGACTTTAAGTTCCTCTAACCTACATGTATCTTTGAAAGGTTATTCAGTTACTATTCCTTCTCGACCATGGCAACAAATCTTATGACAAAGTTATCACCATAACATGCTCATAGCACATTCAGCCTCACAACTACACAAAATCAGTATTGAGGAAACAAAAAGATAAAAAGTTCCGCAAAACAAGCAGGAATTTCTCATATGCTATTCTACCTGGTTACCCTTCTGAGCATTTGCTATATTTTCATCAAGAAGCGTCAATAATGATCTGTTAAGTTCGCTCTGCTCAACCATCTCTAGTAACTGCATGACAAGACAAGGTTGGAGTGATTAATGTGCAAATAGCTAATGCAGAAGAGCTTAGATGGATGGAGCAAGACATACAGTCGCTTTAACATCTTTTGATGTCAAAATTTTTGTTAGGTTGCTCTTCGCTTTTACAAGGTCAACCTGCATTTTGTCATAAGCTTCTGCAAAAATTAGATCATAGATCTAATTGATCAGTAACATGAGGAAATAGAATTGTCAATCCAGTCAAACTCAGTGTCTGATTAGTATTAGCAAACCTGTCCCCTCAAGCAAAGCCTTCTGCAAAGCTTCCAGCTCAATCAATCTGTCTTCCATATCCTACCAATACCATCACCATTTCTTTCTTAAGCATATAGTTGACTGTGCAAACAAGTGTAATGGAGAAGTTTGAATAGTAGACCTCGGTTTTTGAAACAGCAAATCGAAGTTGGCCCAATTCAAACTTTAGGTGGGAAAATAATTCTTCGTTTAACCTGCAAATCAATTCATTTCAGTCTCTAGACGAATATTACGAAACAAAGAAATAGCTTCATCAGAACAGTAGCCATTAAAGCTTCTACCAAAAGTAAAACAAGTTCAACAGTATGCAAAAGGAACCAGCCATCAATATCATATGCCTGACTGGTTAGTCATCCTAATATTAAGTCCCCAAAACATGCATTGACTTATCTCAATAAAGTTTAGGAGTATAAAATTTCTACATTCCCGCGAGTATAATATTTCTACATTCCTGCACTAGAGGAGAGTAGATTCACATCCCTAAACTGTGCCCACTGCCCATTGAGAGCCAACATCAGTCAGTTAAGT
Organism: Corymbia calophylla; assembly: GCA_014182845.1. Taxonomy (NCBI): domain Eukaryota; kingdom Viridiplantae; phylum Streptophyta; class Magnoliopsida; order Myrtales; family Myrtaceae; genus Corymbia; species Corymbia calophylla. The sequence goes on from CM024696.1 coordinate 23,420,987, forward strand.
GTATTCCAGCAGCTAACCAGCAAGGAGATACTGTCTGACATAAGTCACTTAGGTGCCATCCAACAAAATAGACGAGACTTCCAGGGCAAGCTGTATCATCCTATTTCAATTAGTGCTGCAAGTGTAGCATTCTCAGCATTAGGGAACCTACCATAATTGTTCTAATAGTAATCTTGTCCAAATTGTCTATAATTAGCATCTACCGCACTAAACACAAAATAGCTGATGCAGGACATGCAACTTTACACCGAAATGAAATCTTCTATCCTCCACATGAAAGGCCCTAAAACTAAGGTCTAACAGAAAGCAAGTGGAACATGGGTTGTATAGTCTCCTTGATTCTATTCCTCCAAAGACTATGCAATCAAAGTCATTCCACATTCAATTGCTGGGCAATCAAATCTCTTGGACAACATCGTACATGCTGGCAAATCATCGGGCTATCAGATATCAGCAATTTAGCACATCCCTGACATCTTCTTAGGAGGAAAAACTATCCTACACGATTACAATAACGACCAACAGAAAGAGTTGAATCCTACCATATCATACAACTGAATGCAACCTCCAAGGATATAAAAATAACACTGAAGATATCTATAATTTAACATGTGAAGGGCTTGAGCAAGATCAACAACACAATTTCGTCCGTGTCTCTTCATATATGCACGAACAAAGCAGGACCAGAAGCACATTATAATACAGATATCAGTGTAAATAGTAGCTAAGTCGCTGCTACAGGCTATGACGAACTGCAACGACTAACCGTGGCCTCATCCTCGCGATCTCGTACTCGATTTCCTGAGCCTCAGTGTCGAGAAAGTACTCTATCAGCTCCGCCGGAGTGTCCGGCACGTCCCGAGACTATGTCAACACGAATCCAAAAAGGCAAAAAGACTTCTTTCAAATAATCCATCACAAACACGAACATCCAAACGACCAAAACTACGAAACCGCGTTCTCAAACGAAGCCCAAATTTCAGTGATTCAGCGAATTTACCTCTCGGACAGCTCGGCGGCGCTCATTCTCCTCGCGGACGTGGCGCTCGAACTCCTCGCGAGCCTCGGCGTCCTTCTCGAGCCGCCGGCGGAATTCGCGGCGGGCGAGGTGGCCGGTCTGAGGCGGCCCGAAGAGGCCTTCCGGATCCTAGCGAGAGCGAAATTACAGCTTCCGATTAGGCTATACGCGAGCGCGGATTCAGGCGCTGGAAGTATTTTCGAAAAGAGTTATAGCTCGAGCTATATATAGGAGTATATACCCATCCGACGCAGGAGATTCTTCTCGGCCCGTGACCGAGTCGCTGAAAGCTTCTAGAGCCGGCGATGGAGGTGGCTGCGCCGGCGGCAACGCCGATTGTGAGAGCGGCCATCGACGGCCTTCTTCCGATTGGAGCACCGGCGAGTACCGCGAAGCGGAGCTCCTGGTCTGTGTGTCTCTGTTTTTATCCGTTTGGATTTGGATATCGTTCCCTTTTTTTTCAAGCTAGAGATATAGAAAAGAAAATGGATATATTCACTACAAGTCTTAAAACTTATTGTGAAAATGTAATTGAATCTTAAAACTTACAAAAAGTGCAATCAAGTCCTAAAACTTATCAAATAAATTGAATCCTAAAATTAACATTGTTAATTTGACTAGCAAAAAATGCTACATGGCATTTTAATTAATTTTTATTTTCCACATGGCATTTTTAAAGTAATTTTTATTTTTCACATTACATTTTTTAATTATTTTTATTCGATTCTTTTTAAATTAGATTAAAAGACAAAAAAAACAAAAAATTTATTAAAAAACAAAACTGGAAAAAAAAAATGGTGGGGCGCTTTTGGCTCTTCAGCTGCCGCTACCCATGCCGGAAGGGTCGAGGCCCGCCCTCGTGGGGGTTGGCCACCCTCGCCCGGGGCTGTCGGCGCCGACCCTTCCGGCGATGGGGCGGCGGCAGCTGGAAGCCTCTGCCTTCTCTCTGTTTTTTTTTTTTTTTTCAGTTTTTGTTTTTTAATAAAATTTTAGGTTTTCTTTTCCAATCTTTTAATCTAATTAAAATAAGATTGAATAAAATAATAATTAAAAATGCTGATGCAACATTAAAAAATAATTTAAAAATGCCACGTTAGCTTTTTCCGTTAGTGAATTTGACGGTATTGACTTTAGGACTCGATTGCATCAATTTGACAAGTTTTAGGACATGATTGCGCTTTTTGTAAGTTTTATGACTTGATTACATTTTCGCGACAAGTTTTAGGACTTCTAATAAACATATCTCAAAAGAAAATGTAGTTTTTGGCTTTTTCAAATTTATAATATTGTTCAAAGTTTATGAATGTGAAAAAACATTATGTGATTTTATGTGTCAAATTTAATAGTATTGTGAAAATTTAAAACATTTTGAATTCTTAACAACATCAAAATGCGTGAAATTGTAAGATTGAAATTACATAAAAGATGAAAAATAAAAATATATCTTGACATGACAAAACTGAACAAAATCACACGTTTTGCGGATGACGGTTGATTTTCACTAATTCTTAAATGATTTGACTTCTAGTTAGATTGTGGTTAGTCATCCGAATTTGGATTAGGATAGGATAATCTTCGATTAAAAATTCTTTGATATTTTTGGGATTATAATAATTCCTATCATATGTTTACTACAACTTATATTGAAAATTTCACAATCACCTGATCTCTAGATGTTGCCCCTTTGACCTCCCTCATCAGCATCACCCGGTCTCTTTAGCGCTCTCAAGTTCGTCTCTTTGTCGCCAGCTTCGCCAAATCCATCGCCATCTTTACCTCCAGGCTGTAGTCCTTGCTCAGCTTCATTGCACTGGAGGCGATCCGACTGCTTGCAAAGATGAGCCTCGGATTGCTGAGGGTATTGTGGAGCGGCTGGGAGTGGAGCGACAGATGCCGCGTGCAAAGCTCGGACAACACTTAAACGCTGAAGCTGATGCACTAGGGTACTTAGAGTAACAATCCGCTCTAGGTGTAACAATCTGGCCCACTCTATATAGTCCAAGCTCCAGAATAAAGTACTTCAAGTAGCCACATTCAATGGTGATCAGTAGGAGGTAGATATCCACTTATGAGTTAATAGCATTGTCTCTCCAAATAAATGTAGGATTTTGGGACGTGACAAACTCCCCCACTTAAAGAATTAACTTCCTTATCCGTGTTGGCACATATGCCAACAATACTATACTTGTCTATGTTTAGAACATTCCTTCTTCATTCAACATTTTAAAAGTTTTTCGAAGAGCCGCATCTTATTTGAACTCTCTCGCTACAACAATCACTCTATGTTTTTTTTTTTTAATCTATCATATTTTAACTCTCAACTTACTTTGAGACTTTTGCCCTATCTCTTTATAGGTGACGGGAGTCGAAACTCATACCTGAAACTAATCGTTCCTATTTCAATCATTTCTAAGAAGATGATGATTCGAATCTCCACTTTTCTAAGAAGAGTGGTCATTGGGACAAACTCTAGGATCACTCTCTATTTAATTCGTTCACAAACCACACATCTATTAAAGAAATCCCTATTTATTCATCATTTATAATAATTTAACCCGTTTCACATTGTCCATGCATTTATAAGAAGAATTCTATGTAATCATACAAAGTCATGACTGGATTTATGTGTGAATTACTCAATAATTAATAAGATTTATTCCATATGATTATGGATTTTGGAATGTCACAAAGTTCATAGATCTCTTATCGATATTGTGGGTAATCTTCATATAACTAATTGGAGAGATAGAGAGAGCTGAAAACCATGACGTTCTACAACAATAAAAGAGTTGGGTGATTGCCTTTAGGAATGAAAAAGACCTAAATCGGGCCACAGGTGATAAATCAAAGGAGCCGATCCAAAACACCTTCTCTTCTTCATCTAAGAAAAAGTTGGATGGGAAAAAACAGAAGAAAATCAAAGGAAAGGGAAGAACCACTAATTCCCCTAACGGATGATAAGGTCACCGTCCACAGTATATTTCGCCGTTAGACTTATCTCCTCCTCCTCCTCCTCCTCCTCCTCCTCCTCCTCTCCCTCTTCAAGCTCTTCGAGGGAGGACCAGACGACCTGTTTCACGATGGCCTTGTACGTGGGCTGAGGGAGGTCCGTGCCGGTTGTGTCTCGGGTCCGACCCCAAAGAACATAGATTTTCACGTTCAGATTGGGTAGGCTATCTGTGGATATTTGAATCGATTTGAACCATCGATCCTCCTACCTGCAGTAGCTGGTGAAAGCGAGTGAAGAGAAGCCGAGATTTATGGCCTAAGATTTCAAATTTTGAAATTTAAAGCTTAGATTTTATTGAAGAACAATCAGACTTGTTTTGCTTTGTGAGGTTCTATTCTAGTGATGAAAATGAAGATGACAATTAGCATTTTTGACTCTAATTTTCTTATCCTTGTCTGAGAATAATTTCCATTGCGGTAAAGTAAAAATGCTTATAAACCATCCTAGTTCAATCATGATTAGAAAAATCTTGAAAGTTTGCATATTTGATTAATGGTTGAAATGGACTTATCCGGAAACATTTTCATATGAGCCGCTGGATTTAGTAGAGATTTTGGAAAGAAACAAGGCATGCAATCGGCGTGATCCGAGCAACAGCAATGGGCGGTCTCTACCCTTTCCGACAGGACAAGACAAAGCTAAGGACTAAACACGTGGACGCATCCCGTCCGTTCGTTGTAGCGGAACTCCACGCCTCGACGCCACGTGTAGTTCGCATTGAATTGAGTTCAGCTGGCGGTTGATGCGGTGCCGCCAACCCCTTCCGAGCAATAAAAGGAATTTACTGACTCTCGGATCGCCGACGTTGCGGTAATAGGCATCATGCAATCTTTTTCCCTTTGACTTTCGGTCAACACAGCTGCGGAGGTAATCAATTCTAGTTCGACCCCTCATTAAAGCTCGCTCTTATTGCTGTTCCTGTCCGAACGGCTAACGACGAACAACCCCCGTCCCACGTTCCTACTTCCATACAAGAAACCTCTCCCGACCTCCCCCATCGCCCTCCGCCTCCGTCCACCACCGAAGGGCAAAACGGTAGAGAAGAGAAGAACTCGAGAAAATGGCTCCTTGCCGCGGCCGCCGCCACCTGATCCCGATGTCGGTGCTTGCAGCGACCGTGATTGCTGTGGCCCTTGCGAGCCTCGCCGGCCTTGCGTCGGCGGATGTGACGATGAACTGCATCAACAGGCTGGTGCCGTGCTACCAGTACCTGAACTCGACCGCGAAGCCGCCGGCGAGCTGCTGCAACCCGCTCAAGGCGACGGAGGAGGCGACGATCCACTGCCTCTGCAACCTGTACAACACCCCGGGCATGCTCGAAAAGTACAACATCAACGTCACGCAGGTCCTTCGGGTCGGCCAGGGATGCGGCGTCAACGCCACCACTAGCGTCTGCAAAGGTACATGATTCTGAGAAAGACTTAGGAACCGGTCCGAGTAATTTGTGCCGCTTGTCTACTAATGCTTTGCCCTTGTTCTGTGATCTGTTTGTCTGCAGCTAGCGCTCAGCCCATCGCATCTCCAGGTAACTCAGAACTCGCTTCCTCTGTCGTAAATTCGCGTTCGATGAATTGGCCGAAAAAGTTAGGTCCGCCTCCTACTTTAGGTCGGATGTTTCTGTTCCCGACCGCGAAGGTTTAGAAATGGAAACCTTAATCGAAACTTTAGGCACGAGTTGTAAGTCGAAGATGAAAAAGGATCGATCGATCGATAGTCTCGAGTCCAATGCAGTTAAGGAAGTGAAAAATCCGTCTCGCAGCGATATGGTGTGTCGGTGGACCAACCTTTCCTTTCGGCTTATTCAATGAGCCATAAATGTAAATTTAAAACTCAACTAACTTAGGATGGAGCGGATAGCTGGAAAAAGGGCTTGCAAGATATTTCATGAACATTCATGCATTCCAACCGGAGTTTGTGGCAGTCTCGCAATTGTCGATGACGCCTTTTAATTAGGAAGACACCTTGCCTCGTGTTGGTTGGTCGTTGGGTTAGCTTTAATTGCCTTCACACGTTCGATTCCAATTTGGGCCCTTGACTTTTCGTTATTTTTTCTATCAGCATGTGTAGCGTGTCAGACTTAAGCAGGTCCTTGAAAGGCTTAATGAGACTTTGATTGGGGGAAGAAGCCCCAAGGGTGGGACTCCCCACCAAAAATCCTCCATATTCCCTCCCTATTTTAATTGTCTTTGCACGTTAGATTCCAGTTTCGGCCCTTGACGTTTCATTATTTTTCCGATCAGCATGTGTAGTGTGAAATTATGAGGGTAAAAGTATTTTCCGATCTTCCCCTTAGTTGCTGCAAAATGAAAAATGTATAAAAAATAAGAGAAAATTAAATTAATTAGAAATACTGATTATAGAAAGCATAAATATCAATAATATATATAAATAATAGTCTTTCTTAGAAAAAATTTGATATATATAGCCATTTTTATAGAATTAAATATGAGATGTTAGGAAAAAGAATAAGCGCAAATTAGGTAAAAAGCGAAATGGCTTCAATAATGAAAACGTAAAATGACAAGGATTGGCTACTGATTACGTATATTGAATGGCTTAATTAATGTAAAAATGGTTATTAATAAAATTAATATGTAGCCACTTTTATTAGTATATATTTTTTATAATATTAGAATTTAAGTACTATTTTTCTTCATTTTTCATTGCTCTTTTTCTTTTTCCTTAATAGAAATCAAGGGTAAAGCATAGGTTTCCTTGATAAATGAGATGAAATAACACGTTTACCCCTTAAATTTTATGTGCATTGAACATACTAACGGATATTATAACAGAGGGTTAACGGCTTCTAACAAACGAAAGCTCAAAGGGGGTAATGTGTAATGGTCGAAGGTTAAGGACAAACATACATTATCCTTAAAAGTTTGGGGGAGTTTGTCTCATCTCTCCCAATTTAAAAATTGGATCTCGTAAACCAGTGCCCTGGTCACTAGTTAAGTTAATTAAAAACAGAACTAACACTTTCCAATACACTTCGAAATTGAAGAGTCGCCTATTTAAATATAAAGTCACGTAATTTAAAAAGTAATTTTAAAATTTTTGAAGCGCATTTAATAAGGTTTAACAAGTGCCCACTAGATACTCTTTTTAACCTTTTCGTTTAAAATTACATGATGAGGAAACTATCGTATAAAAAAAGAGCACTCTTGAATTATGTTTATATGATCTCTACTGGGAATCATTTGTCTCCCATGTGGTTCGTTCAACTTTGCAATCTACAGTGAAGATCACAATGAGTATTGAACTGATGTTCGCCGCTCTATTGGCATCGTTAATGAGTGCATCGATTTCGGTCGCGCTCCCTTTGTGATTGGCGGGGCAATGAGTATTCGAGATCGCTTGCTTGTGTTGACAGGCGCGGCGGAGAGAAGCAGCGACAACGGTGCAGACAGAGCCTGGGCAGGGATTTCTTGGTTCCTCTTGTTGATTTGGGCATCGATGATGCTTTATTGAGACACGCCGGAAGTAGGAAATGACTGAGTTCGTTGCGCATCTTTTAGGTCCGAGGAGCATCACGTTCCCAGAGCGCACGGATTTTTCGATCGGTTTCTTTTGTCGCCCTATGCTCAGACATTGATTGTTTCAGTTGGTGTCGACGATGCTTTCTGCTTTATTGAGACATGCCAATTGCAGGAAATGACTGAATAATTTGATGTATTCCGATTTTATTGATGTATTTTAAGTTAGGATATTATTAGATGTCGTTTTACAATTGGGTTTTCTTGTTTTATACCTGTGCTCTCCCCTCGCAAACAGTTACATATTATTGTGATAAGTTACCAACAACATCAAAAAGAGAATAGTCAATATAACGAAAAATCTCAAATTGGTAAACTTATAACAAATTTGTCCAACAATAACTTTTGGGTCAGCTAAAGCTTCAAATTGGTACATTCGTGATTTATTTACCATTTGTTAGCTTTCGTCAAATTTTTTCGTGAAATTGCTAAGCGGCAATAACTCAATTGACATGATAAGTTCACTTGGAAATTCATATCTATTTGAGGTAAAATTATTACAAGTTTATTAGTTTGGGATTTCTGGTAATCCAAAAAAGATTTTAAGGTAAATTTGTCATAAGCATATCAACTTAAAGTTTGTCATGATGCTAACTTAAATGAGAATCACTTATTGTATCAATATGGCGAACCTTTTTCTATATGAAAAGAAATCAACCATATGGAGAAAGTAAATTTTCAAATGACCAGTAAGGTTTTCATAGGAGAACTAACTTTTAGGATCCTTTTGTTTTGTGAAATGTCAATCGTTGAAAAATATTTTCTTTATTTTTCTAGCATTTAGATTGCATAGGAAAATGAATCAATAGAAAAGTCAGGATACTTATCCAAAAAGTCATAATCAATGGAGAGCATATGCTTAAATTCTAAAATTTGAATTCATCTTTTGAGAAATAAATTCTATTTTCAGAATACGATTAGACTCATTTGCTTGGACTCACTATCCTATTGCTTGGGCTTGGCTCTCTCGTTGTGGGGCTCGAGACCTCCGTGCTCCCTTGTGAGCCCTTATGAGACCAACCCGAAGTCATTAGGCACTCGGCTTCCGCACTTGGGATTGGGATCCAACTGCCCGTGTCAAAGGATGGATCGCCCTAGAACGATCTCGAGATCCCAACACCCGAACTCGGCACCTGGACTCTAGGCTTCTTTTTCAAATATCTGTTTCATTTCTATAACAAGTATAAGAAAATGACTTTCGTATAATAATTACAAAATACAAGGGCACGTACAAATCATTTCCCTAGAAAATTATGGTCTTTGATCAGCGATTTTCTTACGAGACTTTGAGGCTCGTGAATGGAGAAGTGACAGATGTAATTGAACTTTTCTTGCATTTTGAGGTCTTGAGGGAGTGGTGGCGATCGGAGCGGTGCACCCCCACCGCATTGCCGACTCTTGCCGCTGAAGCAGGGCAGCGCCCTCATCTTTTTATTTTTATTTTTATCTAGTCTCGACTGATCCTTTTCAAAAGAAAATTTCGAAATTATTAATTTCGTGCAATTTTTCTTTTCTTAGAAAATATTTTTTAGACAATTTTTCTAACTTTTTTATAATGTGACGCAAAATGAACATCACATCAATTATTAAGGTGTGTTCTAATGGCCACCCTTCTCATATGGGAAGGAGAAGATAGGGGTTTCAAATCCTTATTTTTTCAGAAGGTTAGAGTTGTGACAATTTAGTTTTGCATATGAGTTTCGACTTCCATGTCCTGTAATGAGACGAAGCCAAAGTATAAGAGCAAGTTAGAATAGGAATGGATACTTTCTCTTATGGGGACGATTTAGTTTCAAGTGTGAGTTTCGACACTCACGCTTTGTAAAAAAAACAAGGTCAAAGTAAGGAGGGAGTTAGAATAGGAATAGAGCAAAATCGAAAAAAAATTAAACGTCATGTCACTATTATGTTTTCTAGAAAATTATTAACAAAGTCATGCCGTTAATTTTCAATAGTTAAATTAGATGAGAGTTATTTAATTGTACCAATTTGATAAATTCAAAAATTTAATTGCACCTTATTTTTAAATTTTGGAATTCAATTATATTTTTAGAAATTTAAGCATATGCAATTCTGTATGTTATCCCTCGTCTCTCTTGATTTGGAAGTGCTGACGTGGAAGGTGGAAATGTTTTATGCCATATTATGGCATATTCAATAGAAGCTACCAGAGGCACCTCCCTAAAACCCCCCTTGCTCGCCCTAAGAGAGAAGAGAGAGAGAGAGAGAGTGAGAGAGAGGTCTTCCCACTTTCAAAACCGCTCGCGGATTTTCAATTCCCTTTCAAAAGTCCGACGAAACCCCATCGAGCCGAATCGCCGCCGCAATCCGGAAGCCGAGCCGATCGCCCCCCGTCCGGCCGCCGAGGGAAAAATGGATCCGGCGAAGTTGAACCAGCTGAAGCAGTTCGTCGACATGTGCAAGTCCAATCCCTCCGTCCTGGCCGATCCTTCGCTCGCCTTCTTCCGCGACTACATCGAGAGGTGAGTATCCTCTTCCGGCCGCCGGGCGGAGACGATCCGAGCTCGTCCGGCGCGCTCGTTCCCCTTCGCCATTTTCGATCCCCCCTGACGATTCGGAACTGTTTCGTCGCAGCCTGGGAGCTCAAGTCCCTCCCGCTGCTGACAAGGCCGGCGAATCGAAATCGGTAACTTCGCCGCTCGAGTCTGCCTTCTCACTGTTTGGATTCGCGTGATTGTTTGCATTTTACAGGAATACAGCGCGTTTGACACAGTTTTGTTCGCTTTAGATCAGCGATTGATGCGATTTTGTGGTGGTTGACGTGAAATGACGCTGAGCTCGCTCTTGTACGCATTTTCATTTGCATTTATTGGTCAAGCGCGTGCACCTTTTAGTATAGTTGGAAAAAAAAGGACTTAAACGTTGTGAAGCCAGCGTTGGCAGCATCACAAGCCGATGATGATTCAGTACTATGCATTTTTTTTTGAATACATATTAGTGTCACTTGATTTTGTTTGAAACCGATTGACATGTGGTGGTCGATTCTGCTGCATTTGGGCGGTGAACTTTTTCACAGTAGCGAGAGGTATTCTTGTGAGGTAGCATGCTAAATAATACTTGCTTCGGATTGTGGACTCCTGCAGAAGAGCCATGTGTTGGACGAGAGCGACGAGGATATGGAGGAGAACGAAGGTGGACATGTGAAGGTGGAGGAGGAAGAGGAGGAGGATGAGATTATCGAGTCAGATATCGAGCTAGGAGGCGAGACAGTTGAGCCTGATGACGAGCCTCCCCAGAAGGTTTTCTCGCCTCTAACACAGACCTGCGGAACCATCTGCTTTTAAAATTTTCTTTTCCCTCTTTTTGCCTACTTTGTTATTGAGTTTGCTGTGTGAATCAATGTTGAAGGCCTTTGTTATATGATTTTTCAGATGGGAGATCCATCGGTTGAAGTTACTGAGGAGAATCGTGACGCCTCTCAAGCAGCAAAGGCACAAGCCATGGAAGCCCTTTCTGAAGGTTCTGATAGTTACTTTCAACCTTGCAATGCTAGGGATATGTGTGCTTCTTGAATCTGTCGGTCTTGTTTAATTTTCTCTTTGGTATGCTGATTTGTCCTCTACAGGAAACTTGGAGGAAGCGATTGAGCACCTTACGCAGGCAATAACACTCAATCCAACCTCTGCAATCATGTATGGAACCAGAGGTAAGAAGCTGGCTGAGTTTTTGAAGTGACTACCCAAAATTTTGTGCTTTTATTTGGTTTTAAGTTCTTTACCTCATGCCAGCACATGGTTATTGATGCTTTTACAGCTACTGTGTATATTAAGATGAAGAAGCCCAATGCTGCAATCTGGGATGCAAATGCAGCTTTAGAGGTAACATCTACTTAAATTGTTCAAATTATATTGAACCGTGTGTTCATGAGCAATGGTTTAGATATCACATGGAAAGTTCAGTTGTCGTGCTTGTTGCATGCTGCGCAATATAAAGTTGTACATGCATAAAAATGCTTAAGTGCTTGAACACAATTACTGCGAAAATACAAACATTCTCATCATCACTTATTGTCCTTGTAATTGTATTAATTGCTGAGAATTGTTTTAGGAAAACTCATTAATCTATAAACTTCCCTATTCGGTGTCAGAGTTTATGTTGTTGAGTTGTCTTGTATGGATGGGATTGACCTTGGAGTCTTAACTCTTGGGTTGTCATGCTGATGTAGTTTATTAATCTAGATAAATCCGGATTCGGCAAAAGGCTACAAGGCTCGTGGCATGGCTCGAGCAATGCTTGGTCAGTGGGAAGAAGCTGCAAAGGATCTTCATTTGGCATCAAAGCTAGATTACGATGAGGAAATAAATGCTGTACTTAAAAAGGTCTCTCTCTCTCTCTCTCTCTCTCTGTGCGCGTGCGTCTTTGGGTTTGTCCATTCTATCTTTTTTAAGCAAAAATTTATTATCTCATTGTCCTGCCAAAATCAAACCTTAGTTTTTGCTTTTGAAATTATGAAAATAAATGAGATAATTGACAAATGATTTTAAATATCCATATGTACAGGTTTCTAAATTTATCAGTGTAAAATAAATCTAATTTGTTCAAGAGCAAAAAGTTTAAAATAAAAGGTACTCTGAATAGATCCTTTATGCAATTTTTTGATTGCCTATGTTTCTTGCTCGTCTTCTTGGCTTGCATCATAGAGACAGGTCATTGCATCTTTTGGGGTGGACTTCGTCTGACATTCCTTTTTATTTCAGAACACTTAATGAGTAAAGATGGCTAAAAAGGTTGACATTAAAGGAGCTCTCTTTGCACTCTAGATTAGCTGCAGCTAGATTGCATATATAAGGCCAATAAATGTCTTTTAGACAGATATACAGGGCTCTGCTTACGCCTGTTTCCTGTGGTTTTGAAGCAAATGAGGATTTTCTGGACTGGGCACTCTTTGATCTCAAGATTAGATTCAGATGGCTACAGATTGGATAAGATGCCTCTTATTTCATTGTCAATCGCTTGTAGAAGGCCAATAAATGCCCTTTTGAATTTGATCACAAAGTTAAAAATGATCACATGTAGGCTGGCCTCGAAATCAATTTATGCACCTTTCACACTGGCTGTTGTTGGTTCATTATACAATGTAGGCCTTTACTTTGACGAGCCACTGTTTAAGGTGGGGTCACCTTTTGATTTTGTGGTCTGCACTGGAAATGAATTGCTGGTTGGAGTTTCACTAGAACTTGCATGTGGCTTTCTTTTTTGGGCATCTTTCAAAATGTAGGATTGGTATGTGATTCAAATCGTGCTCCATTAAGTTCAATTCCATCATGTGCGACTTTTGGTCTACACAGGTTGAACCAAATGCACATAGGATTGAGGAACATCGGAGGAAGTATGACAGATTACGTAAGGAGCGGGAAGAAAGAAAGATTCAGCGTGAGAGAGAGCGTAGACGTGCTGAGGCTCAGGTAATTGGTCCATGATCCTGATGTTCAGTCATTTGGAATGTTTTTCTTGCTATATTTCCCGTGTGACATTTGTTGTGCCTTTCCTCTAGGCTGCATATGAGAAGGCAAAGAAACAAGAGCAGTCATCCTCCAGTAGACCATCTGGTGGTATGCCTGGTGGGTTCCCAGGTGGTATGCCTGGTGGATTCCCAGGTGGAATGCCTGGAGGCTTTCCGGGGGGAATGCCTGGAGGTTTCCCAGGCGGCATGCCAGGAATGCCTGGAGGTTTCCCAGGTGGCATGCCAGGAGGAATGCCTGGAAATGTTGATTTTAGCCAAATACTAAATGTAAGTGTGCTGGAAAATGGATGGTAATGCGTACAAATGTTGATTTTAGCAAAACAGTGTGCTGGATTATGGATATCTCACTTTTAGAATAAAGACCCAGACATGATTTGATTATGTTTTGTTTTGGTGGATTGCTCATTGATTATATTGTGGTTAGTTTTTCTGTTCCATTTCACCTTTGCTCATTTGCTTTGATGAATTTTTACTGAACATTTGGAGCAGGATCCTGATCTTATGGCTGCATTTAAGGATCCAGAAGTCATGACTGCTCTGCAGGATGGTACTGTTGTTTTCTGGCATTTTTGTTATGGTCCTATTTCTTGCACTTTATTGAGTTATCACTAATTTCACTGAGGTATCGTTTAGCAGTTTTACATGTCCTCTGTAAGGAACTAGTACCTTGAGATTTAGAATATGGCGATATTACCCCATTGACTGGTAAAGTAACCAGGAGCAGTATCGAAGTAATCTTATAACAAATTACTTCACATTGTCCGAGTCTCGTGATTGTTTTCTCACTCAGCATTAAAGGACATGTGTATTAAGTAACCGTTGTTGGAAGGTTATTGACCAAGAGCCGACAACTGAGTAGCGAATGAATCTGTGGTCTCTGCTTATAATTTTGCTGTCTCTGACAGAAGATTGTGGCTACTTCTAGTAGGATCTTGTGTGGCTTATTGGAGATTTTTACTGTCGTCTTTTGTTTCTGTGTTGATGGTTTTGCAGTAATGAAGAACCCTGCCAATCTGGCAAAGCATCAGGAAAATCCAAAAGTGGCCCCTATAATTTCAAAGATGATGAACAAGTTTGGAGGACCCAAGTGAAAAATTTCGATCCAGTAATAGCTGGCTTTGGGGTCGAAGGTTCTGGTTTATCAGAGTGAAGGGATTTGGGAATGCTACCTGAAAAGTCGGTTGTCATCATCTGTAAACATTTTACTTTGGTAGGGATCTCAGATGAGCATATCGATTTTGCTTTTGAAACGATAGATATAAGCTGAATAACGTCTCGGGAAAAGTGTGAATTGTTTGTGCTTTCCAGTTATTTCCAGCCTTTCCTTCTTAAAAGATGCAAATTTGATGGGACATATGAACACTCATCGTCCCAGATATTTGCTGTGTTGCAAAATCATCAAGACTTAATTTGCGTACTGTCCTCAGAGGAACTTCAAAGTCTCGACCAAATCCTCGTACCTAACCAACATTTCGCAGAGCTTGAGACTGGATTAGTAAGCTTACAGTAGAGCTTTGCCTTAACATAATGACCCATTTCATGGATGCTTATTTCATATAGGGGGCTTACTAAAGCTGCACCTTCCAAGGGTTTTGCACTGCAAAACAGTGGGGCGAGGTACAGAGAGAGCCAGATACATCGGGAGTAGACAATTCTTAGAGGAGGAAAAATGATTGTTTGATGTGAGTCATGAGATCTCGAACATTCGGGATGGACTACTAATCGATATGGTTTTGAACTTGTGACAAACTGACGCGACCTTTTTCCTACCAAAATAATTGCCCTTCGTATGGTGAGTAAAGGCGACATTGGACGAAGTAGACGTACGAGTCTGCCAACAGCCAAGCTTCATGTCGCCATCAGTTTGGTGACCTACGCGCCAGAGATACAAGTCGATCAATCCGGATGGACAAATACCTTTCATCCACAGGGGGAGAGGTGGGGGAGAGGTGGTGGTTATCGCCCAATGACCTTCGCCCCCTGCGCGCGCCATCTCTCACCTGAAAGAGGCGCCCGCGCAGACAGAATTTCCATTGCAATCGCACGAGAATAGCAAGGGCAATTCCTCCATCTTCACCAAACAACAGGTCCCCACTCTTCAAGTCCAACGTTTTTTCTGTTTTCATTGCCACTCCAAAGTCCAAGGCTGCCACATATGCGCATAGCTTTGTCTATTCCCGAGATATCTGGTTGCCTCTTTTTTTTTTTTTTTTTTTTTTCCTTGACCGGTTTCCACCAAACTGATCCCCTTTCTTTCTTTTCCCTACCAACTTCCTCACTCCTGCGTTTTCTAAAGAAGAAAGTAGCTCTTTTCCAATTCCATGTCGTCATGGTGACACATGATCACGGAGGCAATTCCGCTTTAGTTAGTCCGATTCCATGCTCACTAGTCTCGTCCAAAACATGGCCCGATCTCTCCCCCTCCCGGGAGGGTATCTTTTTCTTTTTCCTTATGTGTCGCTTGCAAAAGATGATCTGCCGCTTCGGCTACAGAAGTGGTTCGTGATGCTTATATTCACCGTTGATGACGAATGCATTACGCACTAATTGCGCAATCACCTGTCTGGGGTACCCACACGTTCATACTTTCAAATGACAAACCAGGAAACCAGACCAAAAGGAAAAAGAAAAAATGGAAAATGGAAAGTGGAAAAGGGGGAAGATGTTGATAACTCATGGAGATTAACTCCAATTTGGTAGCTCGGGGGTCGCTTTAAAGCATATGCTTAAGCAATGATGATGCAATATCCATCACGCTTTTCCCCTAATCACAAGCCCTAGTGGGAATGTGGATTTCAATGACGCACCATTCTCTAATAATTAAAAGCTTTTCCAAAATATATATATAAAAAAAAAACATAAGAAATTTGTACCTGTTCTTTTCTTGTTTCTCGTTTATATCTTTGCTCTTATCTCATGCTTTGTGGGACGGATTTGTGGAGTGGTTGTGGGACTTCAAAGTCGTCCAAAGGTAGCGTTAAACAATGATCTCTACAGTTTAGTTTGATGACAAATTAAAAACACCCTAGCGTTCAATGGTACATAGGCTGCGCTGAATTTTTAGAAACCCTATATTGATCAATGAAAACTATCACTGTTTGGTGAGAACTCCCTGTCTACCCTCTTGACGAATTCGGGCATGGTCATAATTAACTGTTGCACTATAGTTAGATGAATTAAATATTTTGCAAATCATATGGTTTATATTCACAAGGAAGCAGAAGGCTGCGTATGGTCTTTTGACTATATACGCCAGGCTCTGTTCATAAC
Organism: Corymbia calophylla; assembly: GCA_014182845.1. Classification (NCBI taxonomy): domain Eukaryota; kingdom Viridiplantae; phylum Streptophyta; class Magnoliopsida; order Myrtales; family Myrtaceae; genus Corymbia; species Corymbia calophylla. Next base: position 23,437,306 of record CM024696.1, read on the forward strand.
ACCTGTACGAGAAACAAGAAAGCCATTTTCATTTTATAATCAGACCAAAAAATTAAGTGATCAAGCACGTTATAGCCATTGAATTTGAAAGATATTCTACTAAATGTTTGTAAGGTGAAAATATTTGGATTAATTGATGTCCATTGCTATTTGTGCTAAGGGTAAGGATTTTAGATATTACTTTTTCTGCCCAACACTACCTAAAGGAATAATTTCTAGTACTTTACGACCCATCTTTATGAATGTTAATACAGAAAATATATTTTTACCAGTGACCAACTATCCAAGTCAAATTTGTGACGAATACACGACTTATGTTAAAAGAACGACGGAATAGTCTATACATAATCCATAAAAGTCTATGGTTGATAAACTAGTACTGCTATTTGTGATATAATACAACTTAAGACTTGAATTTGATTAACTTCCTTTCCTGTTCTGGTGGGTAGTGAAAGCTTCGTTTTCAGATGGGAAATTTGTCTAAAAAGTCATAAACCTATTAATGATTTGTCAATTTAGTTATAAACCTTTTAATGATTTGTCAATGTAATCTCTTTTCAGACTTTTGGTGATCCTTTTGCTTACATAAAAAGAGCAAATAATGAGCCAGGTATCGACTAGACAAGAGCCAAGTGAGATTGACTTAATGTTCAAATAGGCCTAAAAATTCTCATCTCTATTATGTCAGCGAATTCACGAATGCTTTTGCTTTGACATTCACTTGGAAAATTCGCGATAGAACTAGGAATTCTAAGTACAAAAACTTGAGGCCAAGAAGTGTTCTTAATAAGGTTACAATCAACTTTGTCGGTTTGGATTGTCAAATATCATGTCACCAACTGATGCACATGCTGCCAAAGATAATCGCATCAATGAAGATTTTAGAAGCACAGACGATGCTGGTATATTCGGTCCCATAAAAACCAGTTTTTCGATTTGGTTTCCTAGCAAACTCTTACTTAGTGTTTGCGGCATGTCCGATCGCATGATGTGCGACGATCTGTCGCTGCGAGCGGTCCTGTCGTGGGAAACTACTACATGTGAAGCTGCTTATAGCTTGGCCGGGAGGGAGCCGTCTGATCACCAAACTCCGCAACGCTTTTGTTACGATTCCCACCCTGGATTTTAACCGGACAGGTCCATACTTACAAGCAATGCCACCACATCGCCTTCCTCATGGTGTGTTGGGAAAACACAACTCCAACTTGCGCGACACCTTAAAAGTGTAAAATAATCAACTGCTTCACCTACGCATCCCGAAACCAGTTGTTTAATCAAGGTGCCATGACGAGCCGTCTTCCACCCGACCCATCTTCGGTGCGGCCTTGAGGTTGATAGGAAAGCCGTACGTGGTTGATTCTGCATTAAGCATATTTGTTGGGGAATCATGAGCGAACAGCATCTGTATATTTCGTGTTCGGGGATCGCCTCGGCGTCAATGTATTATTTATCTTCGGCGCATCGCTTCCCTTAATTATGGATAAAGCCTGTGTATGTCCAGGCAGACAAACGGTAGTCCATTGAACCACTCTACTCTTTACCTTGCAAGGCCTTGCAAATCTGGCCATATATTTTTGTGTCCACATGGAAGAAGGAAAAGCCAGCATTTGATCTTGCGTGTGTCGCAATGACGATCCAAAGGATAAAATAGATTTTTCGCCCTAGGGTACGACCTTAGCGATTTAAAAAATTCGATCGAGCCGCACAAGATAGCCGTAAGAGATTTTTGCACCAGATGCACAAGTTCTTTTGGGGTTTCTTTTTTGTGTGGTTGACACAAGTTGAAGTGATGAAGTGAGCATAGACGAAAGGGGAGGGGTCCAAAGGCTAACCATACCCACCTAAACCAAGAGATTCAAGTCAAAGACCAACAAGTTGGATTATCAACTGCCACCAACATGGTAGTAGAAAACCATATGTCATCTTATGACTTGTTTAGAGAAGAAATCATATGGTCCAAGTGAGTTGAATCAACATTTGATGAGGCAACCTCTCATGTACGTGGCACGTGTAACATTGTCTTCTTCAGGTCGGAGATATATATCCATGTATCCTGGCTATATATATGTTCCACCAGATAACTCGTTGATTGCCATTAAGTAATTGTAGTAATTCTACTATCTATTAAGTTACTGTAGTAATCCTACTATGATTGACTCTATTGACCATTTAGTCGACAATAATTTTATTCAAAAATTTTCTTCATTCTTGTGTCTCGGAATCCGAAATTCGATTTTTCTATTTTGGCTCCTTCATTGGAGTGAAAGAAATTGGGTGGATTCCAACCCTTTTGAGCTCCGTAGAGAAATATGTAATTTTTCAAAATGATTTTTCGCAAGTAATTTGCAAAGGTCATAGAATTCTTCTAATGTTGACACTCTCCCCGGAAAATTTTCTTCACCAGTTGTTCCCTGAATTTTGAAAAAATATTTAATAATACTAACCGACATTATCATATATAACAAGCCATAGGTTCATTAGCTTGGATGTCCATCCAAGTGTGTACCTATGGATATTAAAATCCAAATCTGTGGGTGGTGGTAATTTATTGATGATTATTAAACTCAGATAACCCTGTACGAAATCGAACAGGATATAGGGAAAAGCCCAAAATACCAATTGAGCCGCAAGATTATCCACTACGCATCGCTGCGTACTTAAATAGACATAAGTAGTCTGAGTCAAGTCAAACGTACTAAAATTAAATTCCAGGGGTCGTTTTTACGTGGCTGTGCACGCAAATGTTGGAGGATGGACGAGGTTTGAGTAACCATGCTTCTCAAGTTAATTTATATGTGCAATCATTAAGATCTCCGACGTGAAGACAAAAACGATTTGGAATCGCATGTTAGGGACGTGCGTAGCTCAGATCATAATTGGGAAAATCTCTGCAGCATTAAATACTTCCTAGCCGTCCCCATGGCAAGGTAAAGAATCTTAACCTATGCTGCAATCTTCGTCTCGATAGCCCCGATCGAGTTACAGTGGCTATAAGGGCGGCATGCGCGTCGATACTGATGCATTTAAGTGAATCCAGCACTATCGAAGCTGTCATTAATTAACTAATTGATTAACCTAATCACGCATGGACTCTCATTGACTCACGCTCTTGCCAAAATGAATCAAATCTACCAGACATTTTCCGGCCGACAAATTCAGCTTATGATCGAACCCAACTAGCCACAGAGGAAGAACTTTCCGGGTCAATGAAGCGAATCATTCCGTGGGGAAAAATAGGATCCACTCGATTGCTTTCGCATCATAATGTGCCTCCCCATCCTTGCACACACATCGCTTCAACCATTCAATGCCAGCCAAATCTCACAACACATCCGTGGCAAAAGCATGAGCATTTGCCATTCACCACCAAAATGCCAATCTACTAGGTCTTGACGATGCGAAATATCATCTGTGAAAAAAGATAAACCAAATCTTGCCCTACTACTTTCCCATGAAAGATGCTCTACGATGAAAAGAGGTCGTCCAAACGTTTTCTTGCAGTACAAACTTGTAAATTCAATTTTGGTCTTTCCCTGTAGAAAGACTCCATTGGTGTGGGGCGGAAAAGGGCCTACCTCGAAATTCCGTGGCAACTTGAGGCGTCCTTGTTTTAAGTGACCCACTTAAAAAGACTTGGACTTTGTCGATTATGATTTCGATGATAGTAACGATTTAATTTTCGTGACATTACTCATTAGCAGAATAATATAAAAAAGGATAAATAGCAAAATGCATCGCTTCATGTATAGGTAAGTATTGTCTTTTTTTAGATAATTTAGATCACGATCCCTTCCGTTATGGAAAAGTAATTACTCTAGTAAATAACGGACATCGACATTCTTGGAAATTACCTAAAAATTTGGGGTCGAAATACTTTAATGAATTTGGATAATCTTTGATGGTGATTAGCATCAATCACATATGTTGTCTTTCCCTCTCCTTTTTATTTTTTATTTAAATTTTGGTATGGCATAAATTGTCATGATACGGAGGCGTAGAATTAGACTTGGGGGTGACGAAATGGGTGATGGAATGGTGGAGTAAGAGTGCAATTAGGGGGAGTGGGGTTGTGTATGAAATTGGCGAAGGAGAGAGAGACAGAGAGAAGGGGAAAAAATTGGCTTGGGGGAGAGAGAGAGAAAAGAGAGAGAGAGAGAGAGAGAGAGAGTGATAGATTGATGAGATGTGTGAGGATGTGCCCGTTGGGTCATCCATCATTCACTTTCACCATATTTTTTTTGTGTTTTAGCTTGGGCACACACCAGAACAAGGCCATATTAGTTCCCATGTCCCTTTCTCTCCCTCTCCCTCTCCCCATTTGGTGGACCCTCAAATGAATCTCTCTCTCTCTCTCCCTCGAATTTTATGCTAGGTAAAGAGAACAATTATTGTAAGGTTAAAGTGAAAATCATGATGCACATAGATCACAAGAGATAGGCCCTCGTGGGTTTTGGAACTCCATAAGTTCGATTCGAGTTCCGGACGATTTTGATATTTTTAAGGAAATTGATTTCATTGTAATGATTCTGTTAAGATTCCGCGTGTTTCCTGAACGACATACATGAGTACCATTATTAAAATGTGTAAAACGAGAGGAGATGAAAAAGATATCTGCTCTTTAATGTGTCAAAAATTTGCGGACAAATTTTACATAAACACATCCTCTTTAGTTAAAAGCATGCATGTTTTGATGTTGTATCTAATTCGGTGGTTAGTGTCTCATTAAACATTTGATACTTTGCTTTTCCTTTTTCACCTTTAACCTCGCTTTTCAACCGACGTGGTTGTTAAAATGGTGTGCTCACCAAAAGAGGTAAACTTGTCTCTTCATCTCTTATTGACATGGGGTCATCTTTAAGATCAGAAATTTTAAATCATACCAAACAAACTAAGAATCAAAATATATGGTCGATTCAATAAAGAGCGTGATCCATTTTCATTGTATTTTTAATATCACTGGTCTATATAAATATCTCATACTAATATGTTACATCACTTAATACACCAATTTAGCAATGTAGGACACGAGCGTTATATAGCTAATGCCACTCCACTAATTTTCGGACAGCATGTGAAAGCTTAATTTTTGTTTTTGTCCACTAAGCTGACATCTTATAATAATTAATAAAAAAATCCCGTCCATTATAAAATTACAATAAGTGATGAAAGCCAGCGGAAAGGTACGTCGGGCTTGTATATAAAGGTGGTTGCGGGGCTTTCGAGTTTTTGCAAGTGGAGTTAGCGCTTGAGCTGGAGAGAGAGAGAGAGGAGCTAGAGAGAGAGAGAGAAGGATTTTGGATGAACAAATATTCATTAGGGGGGTGCAGCAGCAGCTAGTCATGGGGAGGCAACCTTGCTGTGACAAGTCCGGGGTGAAGAAAGGGCCGTGGACGGCGGAGGAGGACAAGAAGCTCATCAACTTCATCCTCACCAACGGCCACTGCTGCTGGCGTGCCGTCCCCAAGCTCGCCGGCCTCCGCCGCTGTGGCAAGAGCTGCCGCCTCCGCTGGACAAACTACCTCCGCCCTGACCTCAAGCGTGGTCTCCTCAGTGAGGCCGAGGAGCAGCTCGTCATCGACCTCCATGCCCGTCTTGGCAACAGGTCCGACCCGACCGACTAGCTTGTAATCTATCTATCATGATTGTCCTCTCATCGGAATTTCTTGTCATCCAAGCAAAATCCGTTTCGAGTCCTCCGTCCCGCATTAAAGTACATTAGTTCATTTGCCTCTCTAATTCAATCATTTCTCATATAACATGACAAAATTTATAGGAATTACCTTCATATATACATCTCACCTAAGCAGGTGAATTAAAATAAAATATATATGAATATAATACATTAACGATTAAAGTATAGACTTTTAAATGTGACTAACTCGGAATTAAATCATCTCGGCAACTTAACAACATTTTAATATTACCTTTTCTTAGTATTATTTAATTTTCAGGATATTGCGATTTGTCAATCGTTATCTGCTTGTTAAAGCAGAACGTCCCGTGTACTGAAATTATCATTTCGCAAGCCGCCCATGGGAGGAAAATTAGGTCCCCACTTACTGTATTCTACACGTATGATGCGTGCTTTTCGTTGACTGTGTACGCAAAGAAAGCTGTCTCGACGTGACGCGCGATTGAAAAGCTAACATCTACGTCCTGTTCATGCCGTGCTTGATTAGGTGGTCCAAGATCGCGGCGAGGTTGCCAGGGAGAACCGACAACGAAATAAAGAACCACTGGAATACCCACATCAAGAAGAAGCTCCTCAAGATGGGGATCGATCCCGTGACCCACAAGCCCCTGAACAAGCCTCAGGAGACCCCGTCCGAGCACGAACCGGAAGCATCTCTGTCATCGTCGCAAGCGGACCGCGCGTCGGAATCGCCCGCCAACACGCACCAACCCAACGGCACGCAGGTGGACGAGTACAACTCGTCCTCGTCGTCGCCGTCGACATGGTCCGCCGAGAACTGTTGCTCCGGCACGGACGAGCCCACGGCCTTGCTCGAGTACATCTACGGCGGCGGCGGCGGCGACGGCGAGGATCAGTCCTTCTTGATGGACAGCTTGTGGGTGGACGAGTCGCAGCCGGCGGGGCCTCCGACCGTCGACGTCTCGCCGAAGGAAAACCCCAGCTGCGGCGGCGACGTGGGGGGCCTGTTCCCGTCCTGGCCGCCGGAGGAGAACGAGAGCTTCTCGTGGTTGTTGGAGGGTCAAGATTACGGCGTCCACGACTTCGGCGGGTTCGATTGCTTCGGCGACGAAGGCACGATGAGCATACTCGATGGTTTAGACTTAGAGATGAGCGATAAAATATTTTAGCATTGAAACATACGATCGGGCTCTCTGTTTGCAGCAAGAATACGTGAAGATGTATCAATCGTAAAATCATCATTAACTCCCTGTGCATACGTTCGTACGTAGGACATGTTGTTAGCTTTAAACGTCGCGTAGGGTGAACAGGTGAAAGTGTAGGTGGCCAAATCAGGTCGTCACGATGGCTTCGGAGGAGACAAGGACGGGTGATTGCGAAACCCTGGCGAATCGCTCTCCGAGGCGGGAGGGATCAATCGGGGGGGATCGGGTACTAAAGTCACGTCTCAATCCGAAGACGAAAAGACATGTAGGAATTGTAAAACATGCGACGTGGGGGACAGCAGTGTATGATGTGGTCGTTGGTGGGGTTTTTGGTTTATGTGAAACCCCCTCTTTGTGTATATAGCTTTTATGTGCACTGGATCAATGAAATGAAATGGCCCAAAAAGAAAAAAAAGAAGGCAAGGACTTTTTGTTTATCTTGAATTTTCCTCCTACCGTATTATTATCGATGAATTATCTTTCTATTTTTTGGTTAATTGTTGCATGCTTGGTATCATATGATCGAGGCTGTTAAGGGAATAAGTTTTCATGGATTAAGAAATGCTTGGTGATCAGTGTCTTTTACTTTGGAACAATGGAAAAATGCATTGATCCTTTCCCTTTTTTCGAAGTGCTCTTTGAAAGCCAATGAGCTTTGGGGGAGGAAAAAGGAAATCCTTATAATAATTCTCGCAATAGTCGGGGGAATGGAGATTGACTATTTCGACCTAGACATTCAAAATAAATAATAACAGACTTTCAAATTTCATATATTGAACGCATACGGTTAATTGCTATGGCTAATATTAATGATAATTTAATGATATATATTAACTTTGTTAAATTTCCAGTTCGTTCTCGTTAACTTCTACTATATACATTAGTTAATTGATATTTAAACTATTAGGTGGAGTACGATAATGTTATAAAGTAACATAGAATACTCTAATTAAAAGAATGATTATATGGTAAATGTCGACATATTTGATCCTATCAAGTGTTTGGCACACTTTAAGAGAAGACTAAAAAAAAATTGGATTGTGGCACCGCCCATCATGATCAGCATTTGCAATAGCATGTTATCCTCGTTCTTATTAAGTTCTTTATTTTTAACTTTTTCTTGTTCAATCCCGGTTTGTCCCACCTCTTATCTTGGATTTCTTATCCAGCATTTCATAAGAATATATGCGGTTTTGAAGAACTTCTCCGATCATTGAATATGATACAAACTCAAATCCCGACTACCAAATGCAGATTAAGAGATAGAAGACATTAGCTATCCAAACTAGAAATTTATAGCAACTCGTTTTTATGTATCGATACGAACTCATGACCAGCACAAGCTTCGACCTCTTTCAATCGAATACACCTTTTGCTTTTTGTACGCCATCTGGGGCCAAATACATACCTTCACCAACTCCATACTGAAATAGCACATACCTAAAGAACACGCACGAAACCAACAATTGGTGACTTCAGTGGATCCTCAAGAATCGCACGTCTCCCAACTAAGAGACACGAGTCTCTCGATCTTTATGTTATCCTGGGGAGTATTCTACGTGGCTTGCTCATACAATAACTCAAAAGACAGCCAACGACCCTCCACTTTCTAAGCAAAGTACAATTGAGAGCGCATAGCCGATGACCTACCTGTTTCCTCTAACCTTTTCTGCCACAAGCCATTTATAATAATAATATAAAAAAGGAAATGGGGAAGGAGAGATTCGTGAGAATGGCGAGAGATGCGCATCTACGAGCATTCATTGGTAGAAAAGTGTCTGACATCTTTGCGCGCGTGGCAATAGAGAATGGCTGAGGTAAATTATAAACTAAAGTTTATATTAATTGCGTCGTAATGATGAACGAGTGATGAAACCCCTCCTCATCCTCCACTAATCTTGCTGGAATGAACTTTGTCTCCTTGTCATCATCATTCCAGGGATCCTCCGAGAATCAATGCAGTCTTGTTCAAGTTAGTCCGCACGAAATTAATTGCACTTTAAGCAAGGCAAAGAAGCCTATTAGGTGGTCCTCGCCTTTTGTTCTTAGTGCTCCCAATAATAGGAGTTTTTTGTTTTTTGTTTTTTTTTTTTTTTTTTTGTGTCGGGACCAATAATAAGAGTTCAACTAGCACTAACTAGGGCACACTTCGCCCAACAATAGAGGGGAAAAAAGAGTTCATGGATGCCTTATCATCATTAGATGCGGAATCTTGTTAACAAGTACGCTAATCGAGGTATTATTTTTCTTTATAACGAGAGAGGTAAAATTTTTCTTGTTTGCCGGCATGCTGTGTTAGTGCAACAATCAAGCTAATTTTTTTTTTTTAAAAAAAAAAAGCGTAAATCGAATGATTTGCATATCTTGATATTTCATTAATTGTAGGATTATTGCATTTTTTCTCATATTCAATGTCTTGCAAAAATACATAAGTGTGTGTAAAGAGTTTAAAGATATATCGCTATTAGAAAGCTATATCTTTGTTTTTATCAAACACACTTCTATTTGCCTTTTTAAGTTTTTAGAACAGTTAGCAATCATAAAATTTTTGCAGGTATTAGAGTAGGAATTCTCAAGTTCAAATTTTTCCAACCCCTCATTTGTCTCCCTTATCATAAGTTATTAAAATAGTCGGCAATGGTATTATAAAATTTTAGATATCCTCTATATATATGTTTTGTCTTGAAATAGCATTATCTGATAGAGTATGTTCAAACCTAATCTCTATTCTGATTGGCTTCATTCAACATCCACTAGTCCTTTCTAGGCGACAAAATTTCAGCAGATAATGAAATTTTTTTTCCCTAAGATCTGCATTTTGGTCATGATGCGAAATCCCATAAGGGAAGTGGGACATTTTTGATTAGACATTAAATTCTTTTTTCTTTTGGGAAAGATTAGACATTAAATTCAACAGCACGTTTATTTTATTTTATCCTTTGATAATTGAGGAAAAGACACGGATCACACCGTTCAGCAGATTCCATGATAGGATTTCGTAAAGAGACTGAAAGCGAACTGTGAATTGTATGTATATGTATGAATTTATGACGTACACGATTTGAGTATTAATGTAAAAGTCATTTCCTATCAAATCCAAATTAAGTTCCCATCGTCTTATCATTTAATTAAATTAATGATGTCATTATGAAACTAGGATATAACCGGAATTTAATTTTGTGTTAATACCACAAAAAACCTCAAAATGTACACTTATAATAAATTTATCCAAAAATAATCTTTTGACCATTAAAAACCTTAAATGGGTATATCTGTAATAAATTTACCCAAACTAATTTTTTGACAAATAAAAACCCAAAATTGGTATATTTACGACAATTTACCATTTGCTAATTTCCGTTATATTATACTAATACAAATAACAAACAAATAGGTACACCCATAAAACCCCAAATTAGTACACTCATCAACTGTCATGTGTCATCCAACTTAGTAATTTGATAATAAAATTTAATGGAAACCGACGGAGGGTAAATTTGTCACATGTGTATTGATTTGGAGTTTTTAGTGACCAAAAAATTAGTTTGGGATAAATTTATTATAGGTTTACCAGTGTAGGGTTCTTCATGATATTGACTCTTTAATTTTTTATATCACTTTGAAAGCATGTATGTAAGTTTCATGGTATACAAGGCATATCATGTTTGTTAATACTTTTTTAAAAAAATTAAAATTTTATCCAAATTTCAAAAGTTAAAAAAAATGTCATATGTGAATATGCGTACCGTCATTTACTTATTGTAAAGGTTTGGAGTGTTTTGGGTTAAGAAAAGTCAAAGTACGTATTGCAAGATCAAGATTAAGAAAAAAAGTACGAAGCAAAAGTCTAAAAATTACTCCTTTTCTTTTATAAGTAAATTACTTTTATTGCACAAACAGTCGAGAAGGCTACAGCCTTCACATAAGTCAAGTCAACATTCCTCGTGACATCAACTGTAAAGCCCAAAACAAACAATCGGCCTCACTGCTTTAACTAAGGAAAACAGAGAGGAAAACACGAAATCAAGCTTTAAACCCATGACCCAGAACGCTAAGGCATAAGGATCCTCAATCTTTGGCAAATATCTTCATCTTCAAACAGTAATTTAGACTTCCTCATCCACAACAAATCAACAAAAGGTTTAAGGATCAAATTGACACGAAAAATCTTTTTATCTTCGAGTGTCACTTAATTGCAACAAGGGAGACCGCTTTTCTTTGCAGAACAAGCAATCAAAGAACAAGTGTAGCCCTGATTCAGAAGTAATTCCACAAGATACATGTATCTTCTATAGATTGCCACCTCTTTACTCCATCGAGGGTTGGCAATAGTAAGAGTAGTAATCGTGTTACGAAGCTGTATTTAGACATGTTAGGACTGAAACACACTAGCTATAGGAACAAAGAATTGATCAATCGATGGATAAGTAATTTTCCCCTTCATGTATGGTTATGTGATGCGATGAAAGGCCCCACTCATATTTCGGTTCTTATACATGCCGCTTCTACGATAGCAACGGACATTTTTCTTGTAGCTCGACTTCTTCTTTTTCTTTTTATGTTTTTTATAATCCTACTTTACATTATGAATCTCCTCTCCTATCAGATGCAAGCAGGCTCAAGAGTTACCTTTTTAGCAAAGTTACTCCACGGGGCTTTGGGTAGTCTCGCCTTAGCTTTTAAGCATTACTCTCCATAATCTAGATATTCATAAGAGAGGAAATGATTACATAGGTACGGTCCTTACTGGGACTAATTATGTCTCAGTCTCTCAGTACATACAATGAAGGCTATCACCTCATGATCCTATCTTTAATACAGTTCGCCACCACTTGACGTCCCAAGGTTGACTAGTCGCTGCGGCCGGGCCAGTATTAGCATTGGGTCTTGAAGATTCTTGCCCCAACATAATCACATAGGTTGGGCCAGCTTGTACCCTGAATTAGCTTGCACTTCCTTGTTCTTGTTCAGACAACTTGTACTTGCTAAGGGGAATGTGCCGAGATTCTTTGTTTTTGTTCCTTTTTTTTTTTCATGTTGTTGATGAACGACAAACTGAAAACAAATTTGAGAATCGGCGAGGCAAATTCGTAATTTGAGGAGTAGAGGTAGAGTGCATGCACTGTTCAACAAAGCCAACGGTAAAAGTTTAAATGCACTCTAATGACAAATAGCGAACACGGAATGAGACAAGCTCACGACTTCGAGGATTAGTGGTTAATTGCATGCAAAGTATACGGTAAAATTGTCCAACAAATCCTAAACTTATTATACGGTAGTCAATTTAGTTCTAAACTTTTCATTTTATCAATTTGGTCATAAATTTTTTGATGATTTGTCAATTTAATTTTAAAATTTTTGAAAATTTTCTAATTAATTCTTCTAACTAATTTTGACCGGAAATCATTGACGTGAACATTTATTGTCCTATGTGGCACAACTAGTGCTAATGTGGATAACTTTTGTTTATTTATTTTTAATTTTTTTTCTTTTCTTTCTTTTTGTTTATTGCTTCCTCTGCCAGTTGCTGCATCAGTGATGGCCGACAGAGGAAAAAGGGAAAAAAGAAAAAAAAAGGAAAAGAAAAAGAAAAAAAGAAAAAAAATCAGAAAATTTTTAAAAAAATTGCAAAAAATGTTCGTGCCAATATCGACGGTGCTACGTAGGGTGGCTAGTGCTGTTTGAATTATAATATCAACAATTTCTGACCAAAATTGAATTGGGAGGACTAAATTGGCAAATCATTAAAGACTAAATTTTATCATAATCAAAAAGCTCATGACTAAATCAACAAATCATTAAAAGATTTAGGACTAAATTAGTATAATTGAAAGATTTAGATTTGAATTGACTGCCATACGATAGGACTAAAACTTGTTGGACAAATATCCCCAAAGTTTACTTATGCACACCTAAATATCCTGTTTTTTTTTTTTTTTAAAATTTTATTTTGAAAGAACGTGCTGAGAAACTTTTGCGTGCAACAGGGGTATGAGTCCAGGCAATAAGATCGGGAAAAGTGTTAGAAAAGTCCTAAACATATTGTATTGGTGCTAATTTAGTCATAAACCTTTAATTAACGCCAATTTAATCCTAAACCTTTTGACTTGGTGCCAATTCAGTCCTAAACCTTTTAATGGTATCGATTTAGTCCTAAACCTTTTAAACTAATGAAAATTTAGCAATAAACCTTTTGACTTGGTGCCAATTCAGTACTTAGCCAAAATTAGGCAAAAGGATTGAATTGGCATCAAGTTAAAAAATTTAGAACTAAATTGGCACTAATTCAAAATGTTTAAGACTGGATTGGTACCAAGTCAAAAGGTTTAGGATTCAATTGGCATCATTAAAAAGTTCAAGACTAAATTAGCACTGATACAATATGTTTATGACTTTTTTGACACTTTTTCCCAATAAGATCCTTTGTTGCATGAGCATGTACCTAATGACATGTACCGTCCCTTTCTAATGGCATGTACCTTCCATTTCTCTAGAAAATTCAATCGTTTATATTGGGTTTGCTATCGCATGATGTCAGTTCGCATGAGCACAAAAAGAAATCTTTAATAGTTGGATCAGATGAGCCTCGTATTAGGCTTATCCTGCCCTTCTATGCGCTGGGAATTATATGCACCGACTGGATATGATCATTGTTCAATTAAGCTTTAAATTGACCGAGAAATATATTGTCTTGCAAGTATTACATGGATCGAATGGTCTTCCAAGTAGAACTAAGAAACACCTATAGCTGCTCTGGGTGCGAGGGAGCTTATTAAATCATAGGTTTTGATTTTGACCCACATGTAAAGATTGAGGTGCACTGAGCTTGCATGCACTCAGCACATCTATAGCTGTCGATGAAATGATGCTCCCGGGATATGATAACCTCTTTATCTTACATCGACCTAATAATTAATCTCGTCATTGATCTGTGAGTATTCTTTCAAGGCAAAAGTGGCTGGTAAGGCCTTACCCTTTTGGCGTGAAGCCAAGGAGTTGGAGTCCCGAATCTGTCCTAGGATCTCCACCGACAAGGTCTTTTGTCCGAGCGAAATGATGCCCATTTCACAGCTTCAGTTGTCACAAACAAGTTGATCGAGTTCAAGAGTATCTTCTTTTTCTTTTCTCCTTTATATTATCTTCATGTCATAAGGTAATGACTTCGATGTATCGGCTTTCCCGTGATGGATATTAAAAGATTATTCGTGCGTTAGGCCAACCATTGGTTGCGCGGACTGCGGACGTATGTTCTTCCCATTTATATTAGATTAGACAGAAATCCTGGAATCTGACCCAGAAGATGGTTATGTTTGCTCACGGAATTACATGGAACCTAAACCAAAAAAAACAAAAAATGGGCCCAGGGAATCGTTTCGAGCATCTTTGCATTTGGTTTCGCGATACACCTGTGCGTGAAAATGTTCTATAAATTAATGAAATCTAGTGTATACATTTGAGTGCTTAGGATGAGCTCATTGGACCGACTAAACTGGGACTGGACCGACCAAATAGTAATAAATCCTCAAATAAACTATTTTATTTCTTAAAAACAAATGCACGCGCGCGCACACGCACACACAAACTTAAACACAAGTGGAGTTTGACTTTTTAGTATATGAAAATATATATGATTGGTTTTATTGGGACCATCGAGAATTTGAATCAAATCAATCGGTTTAGAGCATGGCCATTCTTTAGTGGAAAACAAAAAATGGCCGGTTCCATCGGACCGGACCGGAACTGACTATCTAATCCCCATTTCCCGGTTTTATTTTGGAACCGGACCGGCCTAGAAACTGATCACCACCACTGAGTGCAGTACTTTTCTCGGTTAGTGAGCGTAGGACAAAAAAATTGAGTGTACCGGATCGTATATCTTCATGCAAACGCATTTTTCCATCTCTACTTAAATGGATCTGAGGATGAGCCACGTGACCAACCGCGCTCGTAATTGACCATGTCCCCCGCCGTATCCCATCCCTTCCTCCACAATCTCCAATCTTCTCTTTCGGAGCACGATTTCTCGCTCCCACACTGGCTTCTCCTTCTCTCGGGCATTTTCGCAATCAGCTGTTGGGCATGGCGTCGTTCCGCCCAGAAGACAAGCTCGCCGTCCCTGCCGCCGGGACCTGCGGGCCTCCCCCTCGTTGGGAACCTGCCCTTCCTCGATCCGGAGCTTCACACCTACTTCACCGCCCTCGCGAGGACGTACGGCCCGGTCCTGAAGCTCCAGTTCGGCAAGAAGCTCGGCGTTGTCGTGACGTCGCCGGCCACTGCCCGTGAGGTGCTGAAGGATAACGACGTCACGTTCGCCAACCGTGACGTGCCCGTTGCCGCGAGGGCCGCGACGTACGGCGGCCGCGACGTCGTGTGGACCCCGTACGGGCCCGAGTGGAGGATGCTCCGGAAGGTGTGCGTGGTCAGCTTGCTGAGCAACAACAAGCTGGACTCCGTCTACGATCTCCGGCGAAAGGAGGTCCGAAAGACCGTCGGGTACTTGAAGATCCGGGCTGGGTCGCCGGTGAACGTTGGGGAGCAGATGTTCTTGACGGTGCTCAACGTGATCACGAGCATGTTGTGGGGTGGGACGGTTCTGGGCGAGGAGAGAGAGCGGCTGGGCGCTGATTTCCGGCAGGTTGGTTAGTCATGATGACAAAGGCTGATGATTTCTCTCTTTTTCTTCCCATAAATGATAAAGAGTATCACACCGTCACGACATAAACAAAGTTTTTACATATATAACATGCGTTGTCCACCCTTCTTTGGCTGTTGAAGCCTGTTCACTTAATCAAAATCAAAATGATCGAAAGGAAAAATACCTATTTGACAGGGCTTCTTTATTCACCTATGAATTCCGTAGGCCAAAATGATACATAGGAAGAATCTTTTGGGTCTTAGAGCGAACTATTGACTCGATGGATGGATGAAGGGAGGGCACAAGAGAAACGAAAATAAAGATTTGCTTTATCTGGTATCATACGAGAATTACGAGCAAATTGAACTTCTTTGAGCACTATCAATAACATTACATTAATTCTGGATGTGGCTTCTTTTGACAAGTTAATTTCTATATTGACAATATACGTTACGATTACTCTTTTCTTATTAACAAAAAAAAAAAGACTTCTCTTAAATGACCATATAAGAGGTGATCATTTTAGCACTTTAGGGTTGCATTAAACTTATTCTCCAGACCAACCTATAATAAAATATGACTATGATTCTTAAAATTAGGCTGGATTGAGTTTATAATTGATTGGTGTCACTAAAGTTTGCCGGAAAGTGCTTTGTGCCTATTTGGGTTGGGCACGGTGGGCAAGCCACTAAGTCGGTCACTCGTCAAGATCCATGATCAGTTCTATTTCATTATAACATTTAAAGAGTTATGTGATTAATTATCTAGTTTTCTTTTATGTAAACTTAAAATTTTTATTTCGGACTAGCAACTTCTTTTGTATTTGATTTTTGGCTTGAGTGAATTTTAACAATTTTGATGTTGGTTTTCAGATTTCATTTTGATTTTCCTTCCCCTTGATAGGTAGTGTCAGATATCACGGATCTTCTTGGAAAACCGAATATTTCAGACTTTTATCCGAGTCTGGCCCGATTCGATTTGCAGGGGATAGAGAGGCAGATGAAGGAATTGGCAAAAAGGTTCGATGGAATTTTTGAGCAGATGATTGAGAAAAGATTGAAGATGGATAGAGAAGGCGGAAACGGGTCCTTGGACGGTGGCGAGAACAGGAGAGATTTCTTGCAGCTTCTGTTGGAGTTGAAGGATGAGGACGATGCCAAGACTCCTCTAACAATGACTGGCCTCAAAGCTCTGCTCATGGCGAGTTTTTCTTGTTCTCCTCATATTATTGGCAAAGCTTACTTCTTTATACTTCAATCTTTTGCTTTTCTAACGAGCATAAAGGTTGAACGTACTTAATTGGTAGAGTAGCATTAATATAATAGATATTATGTGCGAATCAAACTGATAGCTTGTTTAAATGATAATTTTTTATTTGACATATCGCTTTTTAAGTTAATCTTAATGGTAACATTTCTGAATATGGCATTTAACGGTCTTAGAACTTTTAATTTACTGAAAATGAACCTATAGAATAATCACTTTTACATGCTTGAGCTAAATATCAAGATCTGTATAGGGATTGATGTTTAAATATCTAACAAGTACTCACGATTCATCTTCTAAGTATCTAATGTTAAGTTTCATGTAGCAGTTGAACTTACTAAATCCAGCTACTTGTTTAATTTCAGTCAAAGAAAAATATAATGATAACTTAACAATGTATTATTAACATTACCGTATCGCAAGGCAAATATTCAGTGCTTTTGATTAACATATCTAGAGTTAACTAGGAATAAATGACCACCTAACTCTAACTCTTTTAGGATTGGCGTAATTGACTGGAGTGTTGGGAAATTCTCAATTTAGGAATTGGAGATTACTTGTTCAAATTTCACCAATAGCATGAAAGTTGCTTTGGGCCGAGCACAATCCAAGGCCCGAACTTGATCAATTCATGATATTTGCACGGTATTTCATTAGCTTTCTTGTAGCTGAGCGAACGTTTGCGTTCGTGCCTCTAAATTATATATAGAAAGAAGAAAGATTACATCAGTTTTCCCTTCAGATTGGAAGAACGTGGAATAACACAAGTTGCCATCTCTGTCGACCCATCATCTTTTTTTTCTTTGTTGCATGTTTGGCGTCATATCATTGAATATTGAAACTCTACCTCCTAGCAGTTTGTTCAATTGTTATGAGTACAAAATGGCACAGCAATTGAAATTCGATGTGTGATTTGACTGCTAACTTTTATAAACGACAATTTGATGGGTTTAGACTCCATTTCTATTTTCCAGAAGTCTAGTTCAAATGACAACAGAAAGAACAAAAGAAAGACGCAGCATTTTACCCTTATAAAATTAGCTTTTTAATCCTAATCTTGCTAGCTTGCTTTTTCAAATTCTTCTCCGTGACTTCAATTTCTCTTGAGGACGGTCCATTGAAAATTCATGTGATTGAATTATTTTGACAGGACATGGTGGTTGGTGGAACCGACACATCTTCCAACACAATTGAGTTTGCCATGGCTGAGGTCATGAACAAGCCTAGCGTTCTTATCAAAATCCAGCGAGAATTGGAAGCTGTGGTCGGCAAAGACAACATAATAGAAGAATCCCACATCCGTAGTCTGCCTTACTTACATGCCGTTATGAAAGAGACGCTGAGATTGCACCCGGCGACTCCCCTGCTGGCCCCGCACTGCCCGAGCGCGAATTGCACTGTTGGAGGCTACATGGTCCCGAAGGGCTCTCGGGTTTTCATCAATGTGTGGGCGATACACAGGGACCCTTCCATATGGAGCAACTCGCTAGAGTTCCACCCCGAGAGGTTCTTGCATAGTAAATGCGATTATGGTGGGAACGACTTCAATTACATTCCCTTCGGGGCTGGAAGAAGAATATGCGTGGGGATAGCGATGGCCGAGAGGATGGTGCTGTACTCGCTCGCCACCCTCTTCCATTCCTTCGACTGGAAGCTGCCTGAGGGAGAGAAGATGGACCTGACGGAGCAGTTTGGGATTGTCTTGAAGAAGAAAAAGCCTCTGGTGGCTATCCCTTCGCCGAGGTTCTCTAATCCTCGACTTTATGAATGAGCTATTATGTGAGTGCACCATATGCACCAGTGCTTGTTGGTATGGTTTCCTTATATAATCTTGCTTGCGTAGAATGAGGGAAAAATGGATATATCTATCTTCGTAGGATTTATTAAACTCCTACCTATGTTATTATGTAATCACGTTTATATGTCACACTGATAAATGTTTCTAAAGTAAAAAAATAAATCACACTTTGTATATCCACTATCCATATGGGAAATAGCTTTTGACATGCAATGTCGCAACAGTATGACGCATGCATCTATAATTTATTTATAATAGTAAGTAGTAAGAAAAATTTCTTGTCTGTGGGTGCACACAGGATGTTGAGCTGGATCTTTCTTTTTCTTTTCTTTTTTTTCTATTATTTATTTTTCCTGTCCTTTATTGCCAATAGGCCTTGCCTTTCATAAGCCAGGGATCTTATGCCCCCCTTCCAAAAAAGAAAAAGCCCAAAGAGCTCACATATAAAAGTTCCTCAGGCCCAACACCTTCATTGAATATCCAACTGTTTTTTGCTACTGAGACAATGGGTATGACTTATTCTATGGTTCGTAGTTCATCTTTAAAACCATATCTAGTGCTGTACAAATGGGGCAATTAGGGAGCCTGTAAACTTAAGGTTTGTGGTATATTTGACTTGATCCCAAACCAAAGGTTGGAGCAGTAGCTTTTGTTTGACTTTTACAAGTAGGCTCATACTAAGAGAGAAGTAGAGGGGAAAAAAAGCCTCTCGAATAAAAAAAGAAGCTAAATATAAATAAATTTGTAATATGGATTTTGGCTTACAAGTTGTGAGTAGACATAAATTCACGTCACATCCCAATTTTGCAAGTATATGAAAAATGACACGACTACCTTCTTGCGCGAAAGATGTATCCTCATAAATACAGGGAATACTAATTTGTTATAACATATATATTGATTTATATATCTTATAAAAGAGCAACCTGTTTATTGTATCAAAAGTTTAATGGTTACAAAAAAGAAAAAGCCTCTGGTGGCTATTCCTTCTCCGAGGTTCTCTAATCCTCGATTTTATGAATGAGTTATTATAGGGGTGCACTGTATACATCAGTGCTTGCTGGTATGGTTTCTTTATGTAATCTTACTTGCATTGAACGAGGGAAAAAAATGGGTTTACCTATCTTCATATGTTTTATTAAACTCCAATCCATTTCATTTACGTAATCGCGTTTATAAGTTGCAAGGATAAATGTTTTTACAGTAAAAAAAATCACAAGGATAAATGTTTGTATATCCACTATCCATAGAGGAAATAGCTTTTCACATGCAATACTCTAACGATATGATGCATACATCTCTAATTAATATATAACATGTAAGTATTAAGAAAAATTTCTCATTCTAATACTAGTGTATTATTTCTTGTAAGGTTTAATGTGTAAAAACAACTTATGAAAAGTGATTGTTTGATACTAACATTAGCTAGGACATAAGAAGTTAGTATTGTATGTTACGTTTTGTAGGGTTAATTTTATTCTCAATGAAGTATAATACAAATTAGTAATGTGTTTATTAGTAACGGAAACACATTTAGATACTTCCCTTATATGAGCTTAGAAGAGGTGCCGCTTCTTACAAAAGTTAAGGCTCCTTACTAGAGAGCTTATGAAATAAGAATAAGCACAAGGCCATAATAGTACTAAGTAAATTATAGAACTTCTTATAGAAACAAAAGGAGGGTTGCCCTTATTCAGGAGCAATTACACAAAATACATGTATCTTCTATAGATTTCCGCCTCTTTACTCAATCAAGGGTTGGCAATCTATTAGTAGTAGTAACCATGTTACGAAGTTGTAATTAAACACGTTAGGACTGAAACATGCCAGCCATATGAACAAGTAATCAAGCAATTGGTGGATATGTAATTTCCCCTTTCATGTATGATTATGTGATGCCATGAGAGGCCCTTCTCCTATTTCAACTGTTATACATGCCGCTACGATGGTAGCGGCAGGCATATTTTTTTTTTTTCAGGTTGACTTCTTCCTTTTTTTGTAATCATACCTTACATAATGAATCTCTACCCCATATCTCTACCCCATCAAATGCAAGCAGACTCATGTTCAAAGTGTTGTCTTTATAGCAAAGTTAGAAGCTCTAGGGACTCACATCGATCTTAATTTCTTTCCAAGGGAGAAGTCCACCTCTCATATGACTCTAGACTCCATAATCTAGATATTCATGAGAGAGGAAATGATTACATAGATAACGTCCTTACTGGCTGGCCAAAATATGGTCTCGGTACCATACAATGAATCCCATCACCTCATGATCATATCATTAATATAGTTCGCCGAATACTTGACGTCCCAAAGTTGACTAGTCGCTGCGGTCAGGCCGGAATCAACATTGGGTCTTGAAGATTCTTCCCTAACATAATCACATAGGTTGGGCCAACTTGTTTTGTACTTTGATTCAACTTGCACTAATTTTTTTTTTTTAAGACAACTTGTACTTTTTCTTTCGGACAACTTGCAGTTATTTTTTCTTGTCGTTGTTGAATGACAAACTGAAAACAAGTTTGAGAATGGGTGAGGCAAATTCATAATTTGAGGAGTAGACGTAAAGTGTGTTGATACCTAAATTAATTATTGCATAAAAATTTAAGGATTGACTCTCAGCCTCTAAATAAAAATATTAGTTGAAATTGCACTTATTTATTAGGAGTTTTAATAGTAATAAATCCATATAATTGCATTAAAATTGATGGACTGGCGTGGGGGTTTTGAGCTTGATTTAACTAGTTGGATTAAGCCTGTGGTGAGAGCAAATTCGGTGAAGCCCATGAAGATTATGAGAGCCAAAAATTTTATTGGAAAAAGGCTAAGTTGGAAAATTTTGGTTTATTGGAGCAGATTTATAGGATAATTGAGCAATTTGATTTGATATTTTCAATTATAAGAGATCATAAGAGAATTTTCTAATGTTGAGGATAAGATATATACCTTCGAATTTAGAATAGGAAGGTTATCTTACAAGAAAAATAGAGTGCTGGGTCTTACGCAGTAAAGGGGAACGGCTGCAAAACGAAAAAGGAGGGGCGCTCTCTCTCTCTATACACAGTGGGCTTGTTTGCTTCAACTTTCAGAGAATGCAAAACCATTTTCCCAAATATGTTTGATTGAAAGTGCATTTAATGAAAGCAATAGTGTTTGGATAACTTATTTTTGTGTATATTTTGTAAAGTAACTTTGAAATGGAAAAAAAGGAAAAAAAAAAAAAACAGAGGACAAACATGGTTGAGCATTAGCAGAAAAGATGAGGATTAGCAAGCTTCGTCGGTGGCGGCCATACGCGAGCAGCAATGACGCCTAGATGCAATTGTTAGCCAAGCAAGGTCGGCCTGGGGTTGCTCGACCTCACCGGTCCTTCATGGCAAAATCTACCCTCACTGAGTCCTCTCTAATTGCCCTTGAACAAAGAAGATGAACAATAATAAAGAAGGTGAAATTGAAAAAATTAAAAAATTTAAAAAATAAATTAAAAAGAGTCTACAGAAAAAAAATCAAAATTTTCATATTGAACAGTAATTTTTTTTTCTAGTTCATTATTGTGATTTTCCTAAAAAATGACTTCTTAACATACATTTTTTTAGTTAGTCATGATATGGAATCTAGCATACGCGTCTGGGTACTTTTCTCTGCTAGCAAGAGTAGGACAAAAAAAATTGGGTAGACCGGATAGAGATGGCTTCATGCGGACGTATCTCCCCATCTCTACTTAAACGGGATATGAGCCACGTACCCGAACGCACTCGTAATACACCATGTCTTCCACCGTATCCCATCCCCTCCTCCAGAATCTCCGTTCTTCTCTCTCGGGGTACGATTTCTCGCCCGCACACTTAATTCTCCTTCTCTCGGGCATTTTCGCAATCAGCTGTTGGGCATGGCGCCGTTCTGCCGAGAAGAAAAACTGGCCGTCCCTGCCGCCGGGACCTGCGGGCCTCCCCCTCGTTGGGAACCTGCCCTTCCTCGATCCGGAGCTCCACACCTACTTCACCGCCCTCGCAAGGATGTACGGCCCGGTCCTGAAGCTCCAGCTCGGCAAGAAGCTTGGTGTCGTCGTGACGTCGCCGGCCACCGCCCATGAGGTGCTGAAGGATAAGGACTTCACGTTCGCCAACCGCGACGTGCCTGTTGCCGGAAGGGCCGCGACGTACGGCGGCCGCGACATCTTGTGGAACCCGTACGGGCCCGAGTGGAGAATGCTCCGGAAGGTGTGCGTGCTCAGGTTGCTGAGCAACCACAAGCTGGACTCCGTGTACGATCTCCGGCGTAGGGAGATCCGAAAGACCGTCTGGTACTTGCGGATCCGGGCCGGGTCGCCGGTGAACGTTGGCGAGCAGATGTTCTTGACGGTGCTCAACGTGATCACGAGCATGCTGTGGGGTGGGACGGTGCAGGGCGAGGACAGAGAGCGCTTGGGTGCTGATTTCCGGCAGGTTGTTTACTTATGATGACAACGACAGATGAGTTCTCTCTTTTTCTTCCTATAAAACATTAAAAGCATCATATCGTCACGGCTAAAACAAAGTTTTTACATATTATAACAAGCATTGTTCATCCTTTTTTAATTGTTTAAGCTTCTGCTCACTCAATCAAAATCAAAATATGATCCAAAGAAAAAAATATCTATACCGGGCTTCTTCCTTCACCTATGAATTCCATTGGACCCAAAATGATACATTGGATGAATCTTCTGGGTCTTATGGCAAACTACTTGACTCGATGGATGGATAAAGTGAGGGCACAAGAGAAATTAAAATCAAGACTTGCTTTATCCGATATCATACAAGAGTCACAAGCAAATTAAATTTCATTTAGCAGTATCAATACTGTTTCATTAATCGTGAAAAGTTAACTTTGATATAAATAACGTACATTACGATTACTTTTATCTTATTAACCAAAAAGAAAATTAATATTTGACTTTCTCTTATACCATATAAGAGGTGATCATTTTAGCACTGTTATGTTAAACTCATTCTCCAGACCAACCTGTAATAAAACATGATTATGATTCTTCAAATTTGGCTGGATTGAGTGTATGATTAATTGGTGTCACTAAAGTTCGCTGGAAAGTACTCTTCGTGCCTATTTGGGCAGGGCACGGTGGGCAAGTCACTAAGCTAGTTAGTCATCAGGATCTACAATAAGTTCTATTTCATTTTAATATTTTAAGAGTTATGAGATTAATTGTCTAGTTTTCTTTAATGTAAATTAAAAAAAAAAAAAAAAAAGAATTTGGACCGGCAACTCCTTTTGTATTTGATTATTGGCTTGAATGAATTTTAATAATTTCATATTGGTTCTCACATTTCATTTTGATTTTCCTTCCCCTTGATAGGTGGTGTAAGATATCACGGATCTTCTTGGAAAACCGAACATTTCAGACTTTTATCCGTATTTGGCCCGATTCGATTTGCAGGGGATAGAGAGGCAGATGAAGGGATTGGCAAAACGTTTTGATCAAATTTTTGAGCAGATGATTGAGAAAAGATTGAAGATGGAAAGAGAAGACAGAAACGGGTCCTTGGACGGTGGCGAGAAGAGCAAAGATTTCTTGCAGTTTCTATTGGAGTTGAAGGATGAGGAAGATGCCAAGACTCCTCTTACAATGACTGGTCTCAAAGCTCTACTCATGGCGAGTTTTTCTAGTACTCCTTATGTTATTGGCAAAGCTTACTTCGTTATACTTCAACCTTTTGCTTTTCTAACGAGCATAAAGGTTGAACGTACTTAAGTAGTAGAGCAACATTAATATAACAGAGATTATGCACGAATCACAATTACTAACTTGTTTAAATGACAATTTTTAATATGACATATCGCCTTTTCAGTTAATCTTAATTGTAACATTTTTGGATATGGCATATAATGGGCTTAAAAATTTTAATTTACTAAAAATGAACCTACAGAATAATCAGTAATACATGCATGAGCTAAATATCAAGATCTGCATAGGGATAGATGTTTAAATATCTAAATAAGTACTCACAATTCATCTTCTAAATCTCTAATGTTAAGTTTCATGTAGCAGTTGAATTTATTAGATCCAGCTATTTGTTTAATTTCAGTCAAAGAAAAGTGTAATGATAACTTAACTATGTATTATTACCGTTATGGCTTTGAACGACAAATATTCAGTGCTCTTGATTAAAATATCCAGAGTTAGCTAGGTACAAATGAACACCTTACTCTAACTTTTTTAGGGCTGGCGCAATTGGTTGGGGTATTAGGAAATTCCCAATTCAGGAATTAAAGGTTACGTGTTCAAATCTCACCAATAGCATGAAAATTGTTTTGGACCAATATCTCATGTACAAACCAAGGCCTGACCTTGATTAGTTTATGAGACTTGTAGGGCATTCCATTAGTTTTCTTGTAGCAAGACGTTTGTACTTGTGCCTCTAAATTATATATAGAAAGAAGGAAAAGCGCTATCTACTATGTTAGTGCATTGATAATTGCAATAAGAGAATTTTTCAGTTGAGAAATTACGTGGAAAATATTTGTATTAACGTGACAATCCTGAGTAGTAGTTTGTTCCTTTGGTAAGCTTTGCGCACGCAGTGAGAGAGAGTCCTTTTAACTCTATGGTTTTTTTGAATACACTTGACCTCAGCACACGTGCAAATAAGGGATTTTATTTAACTCTTTTTTTCTGGCTGTAGGTTTCACATTTTCTCGCTATGGATGAAATCCAACATTCGTCAATTATGCAATCTGATTCCATCATTAAATCGTGTTAAACATACATTGGTTTTTTCACATAATTTTCAACCGCATAAAACGACACTAAACATGAGAACGTGAAATAACACGAGTTGCCATCTCTATCCACCCATCATCTGTTTTTCTCTGTTGTGTGCTTGAAGTTGTACCATTGAATATTGAAATTCTACCTCCTAGCAGTTTGTTCAATTGTTATGAGTGCAAAATGGCGCAACAATTGAAATTCGAGGTGTGATTTCACTGCTAACTTTTATAAAAAACAATTTGATGGGTTTAGACTCCATTTCTAGTTTCCAGAAGTCTAGTTCAACAAATGACAACAGAAAGAACAAAAGAAAGACGCAGCATTTTACCCTTACAAAATTAGTTTTTTAGTCTTAATCTCGCTAGCTTGCTTTTTCAAATTCTTCTCCGTGACTTCAATTTCTCTTGAGGACGGTCCATTGAAAATTCATGTGATTGAATTATTTTGACAGGACATGGTGGTTGGTGGAACCGACACATCTTCCAACACAATTGAGTTTGCCATGGCTGAGGTCATGAACAAGCCTAGCGTTCTTAGCAAAATCCAGCGAGAATTGGAAGCTGTGGTCGGCGAAGACAACATAGTAGAAGAATCCCACATTCGTAGACTGCCTTACTTAGGGTGCGTTTGGTTCAACTTTGGGGAAATGCATTTGGGAAAATGCAAATACATTTGGGCTAAAGGGGTTTCTCGAAATGCAAATACCGTTTGGTAAATTTTGCATTGTAAAACAACTTTGGCCTAAATGCCGTTTGGTATATATTACGTTTTGTAAATGGACTTTTGAGAAATTTTTTTAATAAAAAATTTGTAAATAATTTTTTTTTTTTCGGTTTAGCTTCCGGCGCGATCGGCCGCCGGCCATCCTCCGGCGGTCCGATCGGCCGCCGGCCACGCTCCGGTGGCCGAGATCGCCGCCGGTCAAGCTCCGGCGGCGAGATCGGCCGCCGAAAGGCTCCGGCCCGAGGTCGCGCGACCTCGGGCGGCGGCCGCCCGGCCGACGCCCTGGGCGAACGCCCGTCGCCTGGTTTCGCGCGGCCCCGGCGGACGGTTGCACGGGTCTCGCGAACCCGGGCAACGGAGGCGCCGCCTGGGTCGCCCGTCGTCGGGTGCGCGACCCGGGCGACGGAGGCGGCCGCCCGGGTCGCCGTTCGTTCGGGTGCGCGACCCGGGCGGTGGTCGAGCGACCTCCCGGGTCGCGCGACCCAGCGCGCGACCACTGAGGTCGCGCGACCAAGGGCGGCGGTCGCCTCCCTTGGCCGGCGGTCGTCGGCGGTCGTCGGCGCCACGCGGGGAAGATGAAGAAGTCAGACGAAGAAGCTTTGCGAGAGGATAAAAGGGGTAAAACGGGAATTCCAATTATTAAATGAGGGTAAGATGGGAAATAAAAAAAATTCATTAACTCCCCCCTCAGCATTCCGAGAATGCTAGAAAGGGAATGCTGCTCTGGAGGTCCATTGGCTCAAAGGCCTTTAGGCCTCTTTGGAAATGCAAGTACATTTCCCCAAGGCTCTTTAAAAAATTTGCCAAACGTGATTGCATTTGTTCAAGGGACTTTAGAATCCCAAAGCCCATTTCAAAGGCTGAACCAAACGGGGCCTTACATGCCGTTATGAAAGAGACGCTGAGATTGCACCCGGCGACTCCCCTGCTGGTCCCGCACTGCCCGAGCGCGAATTGCACCGTTGGAGGCTACATGATCCCGAAGGGCTCTCGGGTTTTCATCAATGTGTGGGCGATACACAGGGACCCTTCCATATGGAGCAACTCGCTAGAGTTCCACCCCGAGAGGTTCTTGCACAGTAAATGCGATTATGGTGGGAACGACTTCAATTACATGCCCTTCGGGGCTGGAAGAAGAATATGCGCGGGGATAGCGATGGCCGAGAGGACGGTGTTGTACTCGCTCGCCACCCTCTTCCATTCCTTCGACTGGAAGCTGCCTGAAGGAGAGAAGATGGATCTGTCGGAGCAGTTTGGGATTGTCTTGAAGAAGAAAAAGCCTCTGGTAGCTATTCCTTTGCCGAGGTTCTCTGACCCTCGACTTTATGAATGAGCTATTATGTGGGTGCACCATATGCACCAGTGCTTGTTGGTATGGTTTCTTTTATATAATCTTGCTTGCGTAGAATGAGGGAAAAATGGATATATCTATCTTTGTAGGATTATTAAACTCCTACCTATGTTATTATGTAATCACGTTTATATGTCACAATGATAAATGTTTCTAAAGTAAAAAAATAAATCACACTTTGTATATCCATTATCCATATAGGAAATAGCTTTTGACATGCGATGTTGGAACAATATGATGCATGCATCCATAATTTATATAAAACAATGAGTAGTAAGAAAATTTTCTTGTCTGTGGGTGCACACAGGATGTTGAGCCGGATCTTTTTTTTCTTTTTCGTATTATTATTTTTCCTATCCTTTATTGCCAATAGGCCTTGCATTTCATAAGCCAGAAAGCTTATGCCCAAAAATAAAATAAAAAAGCCAGAAAGCTCACATAAAAAAGTTTCTCTGGCCCGACACCCTTATTTCATATCCCAATTGTTTTTTGCTACTGAGACAATGGGTATGCCTTGTTCTATGGTTCCTAGTTCATCTTTTAAACCATATCTATTGTACAAATGGGGCAATTAAGGAGCCTGTAAGCTAAAGTTTGTGGTATATTTGAGTTGATCACAAACCAAATGTTGGAGCAGTAGCTTTTGTTTGACTTTTACAAGTTGGCTCATATTAAAAGAGAAGTAGAGGGGCAAAAAAGCCTCTCAAATAAGTTAAAAAGCTAAATATAAATAAATCTGTAATATGGATTTTGGCTTACCAGTTGTGAGTAGACATAGATTCACGTCACATGCCAATTTTACAAGTATATGAAAAATGACGCAATTGTCTTCTTGCACGAAACATGTAGCCTCGAAGATACAGATAATATTAATCTATTATAACATATATATATTCATTTATATATCTTATAAAAGAGCAACCTATTTATCATATCAAAATTATAAAATTCACAAAAAAGAATATATACATCTCCTGCGGCTAACAAATTAATCTCAACAGACACTAGTTCCAACTATGGTCATGATTGACTGCCCATGATAAGGCCTACCAAGAGTCTCCTTTGGCATAGGTCTTCACCTACATCAACTAGGGACTCGAACCTAGCAAAATGCTTGGAGACAATATCCATATTCAAACCCTCAATGCTTTTAGAGCAACAACAACGAGCATATAACCACTATGTCATCTTCCAACCATCCACAAAACCAATCAAAACATCTAACTTTTTACAATTCAATTCATCAAACGAATACATTATCAGAGAGTTTCTCAAATCATTTCATAAATAATAAACTCACAAATTATTCCAATAAATACTTTAAGTAACTAAAAGGAAATAAATGCTTGATCCAAATTTATGCAATGCATATACTTTAAA
The DNA here is from genome assembly GCA_014182845.1 of Corymbia calophylla. Lineage (NCBI taxonomy): Eukaryota > Viridiplantae > Streptophyta > Magnoliopsida > Myrtales > Myrtaceae > Corymbia > Corymbia calophylla. The sequence continues at coordinate 23,466,083 of CM024696.1, forward strand.
CACAACTTTTTTTTTCCTTAACCATGCTATGCCACTTCCATGACTTTTAAGATATTTAAATCCTATCATTATCAATAAATGAGTTCACAAATCATAAAAGAAATAAGCACTACTCACTTGAAAATGCAAAACCAAACAGCAATAGTTACATCAAGTGGAGAAAACTTGAAATCTCATCAATTAAATAGGTATAAAAATCAAGTAGATTACCTTAATTAAGACTTGACTAAATTAAGCTTATTTGATAACAAAACGATGTTGACATGGCAATGATAAGCTCCTCCAAAGGAGAACAACTACCACCATGTGCTATATTATGGGAGCTTGTGCACTGGATTTATAACGATTGATTTAAGCTCTACTGATGCTTGATTCAAAAAGATTTGAAGTCATGGAAAGATAACTTGGCATTTTTAAAAGTCGAACTCGCGGGGGAGATGTAAGAAAAATTACCAACTTGACCCTTAGCCCAAGTGTTATATTTGATTATTTACTAAAATCTCCATTTGGAGTTGATCCTTTCCGGAGAATTAAATGGTCTTTTGAACAAGCTTTTTATTTGGTAGGTAACATCGATGAAGCTACTATGAAGACTATGTTATTCACAACAATCGGACTTTTGTTGAGAGATAATCAAAGGCTCTATGTGTGCTCAAAGATGTAAAACAGTTATTTGTGAATTGTTTCAAGCAAATGTGCATTCTCCTACGACCCAAAAGATGGCCAAGGGTGAGCAAAAACTAGCATGAAACACAGTAACTAAAATCTGGTTCTAACATTGCGCAACAAATTTCCAAATTTCACCTTAACCAAACTATAAAACCCAAAATCAACTTCTATAAAATCCACACATCCATGACAACCCAAAGTTCTTTTACCGTATGATTTCACATCTCAACAATTTCTAAAATCACTCCAGGAATTTATGATTCAACATAGTCCAAAATTATAAAATTACTAAAATGTTTTCGCCAATTAAAAAAATAAGGTTTGGAATTCTCATCGAGCACTTCGAAACTACGTAGATTCGGCGTGTTCGAGGTGCCTGTGGCTTGTTAAATCGAAACCCTTCCACTCCCTCTCAATTTCTTTCTTTTCATGTTCACTCGAAACACCCCCCCCTCCCCCGCCCCCCCCTCTCTCTCTCTCTCTCTCTCTCTCTCTCTCTCTTTTGGTTTGTTCTATTTAACGATAGCCGCAACAAAAATGAGAAATGGGTTGAGGAAAGTGGGCCGACATGTACCTTCATGGGCTTGAGAATTGGACAAAAACTTAATTTTCCGTTTGGTCCATTTGTTACAACTACAAGAGTCTTTTGTTGTCCATGTTATACATATTTTGATTAATCTTTTTCAAGTAGAGTGGTCCAATGTAAGAAAGCATTGAAACAGGGTAATGATCATTTAGCTTATGTTAAAAAAAGATATATCACATACGATAAAAAGGATATACCTTAGTTCTCATATCTCAAGGTGAATTTTATTTCCAGTTACCATTATATATACTTATTTAGTGAACATGACCTTCTACATTCTATAATTATTTTCAGGATTGAATGAGTGATTTGATGCCTAATCCAAATGGTGCAAATCTTACCTTTGAATTGTAGCATCTCGTGCTTAGAGCAATTTTGCAGGCCGTACATGTTATCTCATGAATGGAACTTTACTCAAGCTTACTGCACGCAAGATAGGAAGAATTTGAATCCATTTTGAATGATTAGTTGAATGGAAAGTTCGAATATCATCTCATATTCCGCAAAGTACTAATAATGAATGTGAATTCACCAACAATGACTCATAAGCTCGATATTATGTCCAACAACTAAGTGATTACCGATGCATATGAAGGTCATTAGAAAAGTGAAGAAGAGTGGAGTTTATATTAATTCACATTCGGCATGTTTCACCATTATAAAACCTCTATCTTATTGCCTTTTACATTTAAATCAATAAAACTAATTGATTACATATATCTTATGGACTCCAAAGCTGACCTATTAAATGAAAAGAGCTCAGTCGTTAATATTTATATATAATATACATAATGGATAACGGATTGAGATTATGAGATTTTATTTTGGTAAAACTAGCCAAATTTTCTTATTCAAACTCTAGTTATTTTTCATTTGAAAAAAAATCACTCAATTATTCTTTTCAGAGTTTCATTAAGATATTCTTTAGTCTAAATAAATTTTATACCAATCTGATTTTGATATTTATTTCAACAGAACACATAAAAGAAAAATCTGTAGAGTCATGACGTAGCACTAGATTTCAACTTTTTCCACAAAATTACATGCATCCTCATCCAAATCCCCATATCATTCTGATATGGTCCTTAAATTAATTTTGTAGTGGTGGGCCAGAATAAGGTCTTAGTATCCATATTGGAGCCCATCGCCTGACTAGTTGCTGTGGCCGGCCCATACTCAACATGGGGTCTCGAAGATTTTGCCCTAACATAACCACGTAGGTTGGCCCAACTTTACCATGATTCCACTTGCCCTTGACTCTGCGGAACGTCCTGAGATTTTCTTTTTGTCAAAGAAACATTTCATTAAACAATAGACAAACTTAATCCAAATGCAAATCAACACAAATCCTAGACAAATCCAAAACAAACAAGCTTCATATAAAAAGATGAATCATTATAATAAGGTTAGGGGTTACACGCTAAAAAAACAGATTTTATACTTCTTTAAATTAAAATCGACGGCTGATTACTAAATCCATCTTTAGTAATGAACACACACCAAGATCTTCATATGTTACTATGGCTTTGCCTTTTAATGGTATGTGCCAATTTTAGCATCCTCAACATTATTGCCGTTCAAAATAATAAGGTTGAACGTGCATAAATTTGATACCTATGAGAAAGAAACCTTCAATAAACTCATCTAATCTCCTTCAAAAGTGGACTTGTACACCAATGAAACATGAGGGACGTGAAACCCTAAAATTATACACGCGAAAAACCCAAAATATTGACTAGACTGGGATAGAAACCTCCTCAAAATGGGAGAGATAAAATTTTAGATCTATACTAGATCAAAAGAGAAAAACTTCTTAAAATGGGAGAAAAGCAAAAATAAAATAAAATGCAAACAAAGAACCAAATCAACCAAAGAAAAAAAATGGAGTGGAGGGAGAGATCTAACTCAAACCATCCTCTCCATGGAGATTGAAAAAGAAAGCTACATCAGAAAAATGTCACTAATGTCCAAGTCTTTGATTATGTTGAAAAAAAAATGCTGAATTTCATTTAAGTGACACAATTTAAGCATTCGATATACATCTATCACAACGTCCAAACTCTTAGATTAAGAAGGTCTCGTGTGAAACTGGTAAAATCGAATCTTCGAGACTAATTGTGCGGCTATGTAATTGATAGGTTTTGTGGTCTCTTTGTTCAGAATTTGTTTGAGATGCTTATGTAGAACATACAGGCGAACGAAATGGAATATACCAACGGCTCCATTTTGCGCCAAAGGACAACCAAACTTTTGTCTCCACGCTCTCTGCCGTGCCCAACAGAGATCTCGGTCCCTTTCACCAAAGCTTGCATGTGACTTCAATCTGGCGGATTTAGCTAACAAATCTGATTTTATGGATTCTTATTTCGATTTTCAATCATATACATGGATTCTCTAATAATTCATATATAAAATATAGCACTCCATTAAAGTTTGAAATTGAACAACTCATCATTTAACTTTTACTCTTGTGATATCTTAGTGTTGTCAATCAAAATCATGTACCTAATGGGTTCAACATCAATAAAAATATTGTGCCTTTTCTAATTTTTTTCTAAAAATGTTATCTCAGGTGCAACTCTCAATGCCCACAACTTCTCCCCCTTCCCTAGTTATTTGAATAAGAGCCACGTGATGGATCGCACTCATGATTGAACCATGTTCCCCATGATATCCCATTCCCTTCTCCGCAATCTCCAATCTTCTCTTTCGTGGCGCGATTTCTCGCTACCGCACTTACTTCTTCTCCTCTCAGGCATTTTCGCAAATAGCCGTCGGGCATGGCGTTGTTCTGCCGAGAAGAAAAACTCACCGTGGCTGTGGCCGGACCTCCGGGCCTCCCCCTCGTCAGGAACCCGCCCTTCCTTGATCCGAAGGCCCACACCAACTTCGCCGCCCCCACAAGGATGTGCAGCAAGGTCTTGAAGCTCCAACTCGGCAAGAAGGTTGGTGTCATCGTGACGTCACTGCCGTCTGCGGGTTGCTGAGGACAATGATGTCACGTTTACCAATCTTGACGTGGCCATAGCCAAGAGGATTGCGCGTCCTACGGCGGTTCTGACATTGTGAGGACCCCATACAGGCCCGAGTGGAGGAAGCTTTGGAAGATGTGCATGCTCAAATTTTGATCCGTGAGCTGACGGATTGAGTTGAAAATAATTCTGACCTAAATTGATTGATTTAATTCATTTTTATATAATATAAATTTAATAATTCATACTCAACTCAACACATATCTCAATCAGATCTATGTTATTCAAAATTTTTCACATTTATCCAAATCTAAGAAAAATCATATCTAAATTAAGTGCAGAGTGAGTAAACGCAATAATGAGTGAGGGTGAATGAGAGAAAAGAAAAAGTCATAAAGATAAATTTGGCGTGAATAAGTTGCGAAACTATTTAACACTCATATTATCATAATTTTATCATTCTAAACCAATTTATAATTCATTTATTAAATATAACTAACTCATGTAATAACTAGATATTTGCCTACGGTTGGTGAGGGTTAGGTAACAACCTTCGTGCCCCTAGTGGCCAAGAGTTGGAAAAAGAAAGGGAAAGAAAAATGAAAAGAAGAAAACAATAAAAATGAAAATTCAATATTAAAAAAAGAAAAGAAAGTGTCCATATTGGCCGTGCCATTAGGATAGTTGACATTGACTAAGCTGTTACGTTATTGTTTTCTTACCAAAATTAATTAAAAAAACTAAATTGACAAATTATCAAAAATTTTAATACTAAATAGGTACATTGTTAAAATATTTAAGTTAAATTGATACAATTGAAAGGTTTATAATTGAATTGGTAAATGTGGAAAGATTTAGAACTAAATTGGCACGATTGAAAAATTTAGAATTGAATTGACATAAATATAATATATTTATAATTTTTTTATAATTTACTCATGTTGTTTCCAAATCAACACCAATTTCTTTTTTGAATCTTTATATAGATTCAAAGAAGACAGAAAAGAGTTGTGATTCCTCGTGTAACTATTCTTCTGCTAAAAGTGATTTTTCTGTTGCAGTATTTTTCTCTTCTGATGTTTTTTTTTTGGTCGGAAAGATATTTGCATTACTAACTTGAAGATTGAGTACATATCGGTCCAAACTCGAGACATAAAATTGAAAATAAAGCATGCGGGGGGCGGGACACCCAATTCGTCGGGAGAGTGCCGTCTTCTCTTCCGATGTTGATCAACTTGAATTTGTGACCTTTCATTCCACAATTGCAGAAGGTGAAAGTCGTACTTCAAATCCAACCAATAAAACCGCTTGCCCATCTCTGTCGATGATTATTTGCCATCTGTCGTACAAAGCTATGAATATATCATGTCCCAAATACTTGATGTTGTTCAATTCTGTATCTCGAAGACCCGTTACTGAAACATATATTAAACTTGTGGAGTTACTTAGCCAAAATAAATAAATAAATAAATCCCTGAAAATTAGCTGCCTTTAATTACCAAGCAATCAGATACATGCACCGTATGATGTCGAATCTACACACTATCAATTGCGAACACTCTTATGGTCAAAGAGTTTTCTTTATAGGAAAATCTTTTATAGAGGGTCTAAGGTACTCACCTTAGTTAAGGTAATATTTCTCATAGTAAAGTGAAAAAAAAATTAACCCGCCATTTCAGTCGAAGCGCTTTTATGATAAGTTGGCCTCTTATCATATGGCTATAGAGTCCAGTGTCTAGACTTTGAATAAGACAAAGGAAGTAAATGCTAAATACATTGATGTGGTCTAAGAATAATTTTGTAGTGGTTGGTTCCTAGTACATATGATGAAGCCCATCACCTCATGGTCATATAAGCGGTAGCTTGGCAAACAGCTAGACTTCTCGAGGTTGACTGGTGGCTGGCGCGAGGCCCATTTGCCCCAGCCTAACCAGATAGGTTGGCCGAACTTGTCGCATGATTCAACTTGCGCTTGCCCATGCGAAATGTGCCGAAATTTTCTCTTTTATTTTTATTTTTTTTTTTTTATTTCCCTCAGTAAACGACAAGCTGAAAGCAAGTGTAGAGAATCGGCAGGACATGCTCCCAAATCCGAGGAAAGAGCATGCTAAGCTTGACAACGCAAAAAATGAAAGTCTAGATGCATTGAATGACATATTGAGATTGCATTTAGAGAATCAGTGAGGCAAGTTAATGAACCAGACGAGTAGTAGTAAAGTGCATATGAAGCTTTCTTGTGCACGCCTAGATAATGCGGGGCAAAGTCTTTATCCACATGCTCTTTTTATTTATTTTAATGTTGTATAAGAATGTACCTTGAAACCATTGAGTGCAAAAGGGATATGAACCCGCACAGATAAATCCCTCTTTTGGCGAGAAGCCACATTTTTTTTCCTATTTAATTTAATGACAAGCGCCTTGCATCGATATAAAATTTTCAATTGTTTAAAATTAGGTTTGTTATTGCATGAGCTTGGTTCCCATAAGCACAAAAAGTCCTTTAACGGTTGGATCATGATCATGTTAGCTTCATGTGAGGCTTATCCAGTAGACATATACGCTAAGCTTTTTATGTACCAACCAAGTATAATGGTTGCTTGATTAAACTTTAAATTGACCGAGATACACACATTCAATTCCTATAAAGATGTGAAAGGAACACATCTGTAGGTATCAATGAAACGACGTTCACCGGATACGACGATCTCACCATCTTTACAATTGCTGAGGAATTGAATTGTACTTTATGCATTTCGGTGTTGCCTAATCGCTTGGCTGATCCGTCGTATCCTTTCGAAAAAACCAGTCGGCAATGGCCTCGCCACCTCAGGGTGAAGACAAGGACTAGAGGGTCCCCGAATCCGTTCAGGGATGTACAACACCCGCAAAGGGACTCCTCAAAGAGGAAAGCATCTTTCGGAAGAGCTTCAAGAGCATCTTCTTCTTCTTCTTCTTCTTCTTCTTCTTCTTCTTCTTCTTCTTCTTCTTCTTCTTCTTTTCTTCTTTCCTTTTTTATTTTTTTGTCATTATTCTTATGTCATGTGAGAAAGGACGAACTGCCAGGGTTGGCTCTCTCGCAATCAATGACCTGAAATTGATTCCTGTATTAAGTCAGCCATTGATAGTCTTGACATGTTTTCCAACTTTTTTTTTTTTTTTTTTTTTTGCCCTCCTATAATAATAGATCACGCATAAACCCTTTTGAGTCTTTGGCAAAAAGATGGTCGCATCTATAATTGAATAAAATTCCGAGGAATCGTTTCTATTATCCAAGCGTTTGGCTTCATAATACCCCCACTTGCGGAATTGTTCTACCAATTAATTTAATTTAATGCACATACATGAGGGGATAATTACCGAATCAATGTTAAATTTATTTGTGGATATTAATTCAATCAGAAACTTTTTAATTTTGATAAATGTAGTCTTAAACTTTTAAATGAATAAAACGACGTTGACCAGATACGACGACCTCACCATCTTTACAACTGCCGAGGAATCGAATTGTACTTTATGCATTTCGATGTTGCCTAATTGCGTGGCTGATCCGTCGTATCCTTTTGAAAAAACCGGCGAGCAATGGCCTTGCCACCTCAGGGTGATGACAAGGACTAGAGGGTCCCCGAATCCGCTCAGGGATGTACAACACCCGCAAAGGGACTCCTCAAAGAGGAAAGCATCTTTCGGAAGAGCTTCAAGAGCACCTTCTTCTTCTTTCCTTTTTTATTTTTTTGCCATTATTCTAATGTTACGTGAGAAAGGACGAACTACTGACCTGAAATTGATTGCTGTATTAAGTCAGCCATTGATTGTTTCGACATGTTTTCAAACTTTTTTTATTTTTATTTTTTTGCCCTCCTATAATAATAGATCATGCATAACCCTTTTGAGTCTTTGGCGAAAAGATGGTTGCATCTGTAATTGAATATAATTCCAAGGAATTGTTTCGATTATCCAAGCGTTTGGCTTCATAATACCCCACTTGCGGAATTGTTCTACCAATTAATTTAATTTAATGCACATATATAAGGGGATAATTACTGAATCAATGTTAAATTTATTTTGTGGATATCAATTCAATCAGATACTTTTTAATTTTGGCAAATGTAGTCTTAAACCTTGAAATGAAATTCCATTGTGGTCATACTAGTCGATTTTGGGTTGAAATTGCTGATGTGACGAGGCTATCCTATGTGGAATGGTCGTTGATCTATTGTGGACTGCCCATCAATGTTTTCTTGTGGCAATTGGCTAGAAGGATTTTATTGGAATTTCGTGTAAATGTTTCATACAAACTTGACAAAATAAGAAAGTTCATGATTGAATTAGAATCCATATAATAGATATATGACTGATTTGATAATTTCTCCAAATGTAAGTATGGAAATTTTGTCCGCTAGCAACGTAGAACAAAAACCAATTTATGACTAATTTGATAATTTTACCCAAATGTAAGTGTGGAACCTTTTTCCGCTAGCAACGTAGGACCAAAAAACCGGGGTAGACCATGCCGTATAGCTTCATGCACCGGCCTGTCCTACTTTAGGTAGAATGCGTATTTTGGGACAAACATGCCTAATGTGGTAGTGGGCATAACTACACCCACGTTCACCCCGGTCATCTCAAACAAAATTTGGACAAAGAGGCCGCAGCCACAAATTCTAGGGAAAGAGACCAGACACATATTGCCGTCACAGACCTAAATAAGTCATAAAACTGTTTTATCTGAACTCTAAGACGTAGAAGGTATTCTTACCATGTTGAAAAAGAAAGATATATAACTTGGTCCTTTACCAAAAAAGAAAAAGAAAAAAGATATATAACTTGGAACAAGGGGTATAATGCGTGTGAATACCAACACATAAAAATAAGGAACGTGTCGAAAGGACCCTGCCCCACATGTCATTTAAATCTTGAGTGGAATTTCTATATCCTATCTATCCTTCAATTATAATTACTTCCTTATACTTAATTCTTTTGTTTTGAGTATTATTGATGTTCGAAGAAGATAAATTTTGCGTGGATCATAATGACTAGTGTTTTTTAAATGGTAATTTTCAATTTGTCATATCTTTTTATAAAGTTAATTTCATAAATTAATCCGCGTGTCCCTAAAATTTCGGTAAATGGCATTCAACGGGCTTAGAAGTTTTAATTAATGAGAAACATACCTACAGTAATATACAGTAATAATTGATTTCCCATGCTTGAGCTACATACCAAGATACGTCTGGATTGATGTTTAAATATCCGAATGAGTGCTCATGTTTTCTCTTCTAGATGTATAATGTTAAGTTTTGAGGAACAGTTAAATTTATTGACTCTAGCTACCAGTTTATTTTTAGTCAAGATCAGGACTAAGAGGAAAAGATATTGATAACTATGTGATGTTATTAATTATATGGTATCGAAAGGCAAATTTTCTGTGTTCATAACTAGAATCTATGGAATCTGCTAGGTGAAGTGGTCATCTAGATCTTTTAGGGTTAGCGCAGTTGGTTGGATCGTCGAGAAATTTGGGTTTAGGAACCGGAAGTTGCCTATTAGAACCTCACCAACAAATGCAAATTGTTCAGAGTTAAGGTCACAAGTATAGATCAACACTTGAATTTCTTCTATTCATGAGATTCACAGGCTATTTTATAAGCCTTTAAATAGCTGGGTGTTTATTTTCGTGCCTCTAGATTTTGATAAAAAAAAGAAAAAGAAAGCCGCCATGTGATATGTCCTCTCCATCTTAGGAGGAGCTGGTAAAAAAAGATTCTTTCATATGACGATTGAGAGAAACAAATAAAAAAAGAAAGAGAGAACAATGCTAGTGCTTTCACTGTTGGAGGATGCATATTTCAACTCATAGGCAGGCCTGAGGTTTTAGGTGGATTCGATCGGTATAATTATCACTCATAATCTATCATTTACATAAAAGGGTCAAATTTAGGCGGCGGTTCTTATGTAGAAACTGACACATTTATATTTTACATGTTTTTTTGTCCTTTTGTTTCTAAAATTTTAGTTAGCATCTACGATCATGCAAGAGGTAACTGGACGTTAGTACCTTGCATAGTACCTTGCATCTTTGGATGCAAAGAATGCTAATATGACAATCCCCCACAAGTAAATTGTTCCTCAGATGGGCTTGAGAGAGAGAGAGTGTAACCAACCCTATGATTTTTTATTTATTGAGATTAACATTATGATAATGCACACCTGACCTCAGCACACTTTTCAACGAAGGGTTTTATCTTAATTCTTTTTAGAGAGAGAAAGAGAGAGAGAGAGTAACCCTATGATATATCGGGAATTTACAATATGATAATGCACTCTGACAAAAAATGATAATGCACACTCGACCTCAGCATCAATAAGGGGTTTTATTTTATTTCTTTTTTCGATTGTAGGGTTACATTGCTTCGGTAATGATAAATCCGACATTTCCCAATAATGCAATCTTATTTAGCCGTTACCTCAATTTATGTGAGAATCAAGCGTATACAGTGTCCTACTCAATTTCTGTCTAGCTCCATTTAGTGACATTGCTGTATTTTCCCGCCTAGAAGTCCAACCCTCTAACTTTTTTCCACCTGGGAGTAACAATTTCCGACACAAAACTATAAGATGTTTCTAAACTATATGATCTAACATGTTTTGATCCGTTTTGAACATAAATTGATTTTGTTATTATATAGGACCAAAGTTAAATTTCCAATCATATTAAACAAGACGAACATGAGAACAGGCATTAACATGAGCTGCCATCTCTACCAACCTCTCAGCAAATTTTCTTTGTTGCGGGGTGTCATATCATTGACTGACGAAACCCCCCATCCTCGCTATTTATTTTGGTAGTTGGGCGTGCAAAATGGCACCAAGGCTTGAATTTGGGGCTAGGTTTCACTAAGCATTTGTAAAGGGCGATTTGATAGGCCTCGACTCTACTGCTATTTCCGACACTTGGTTCATTTATTCTTATTGTCAAGGTAGGCCTTGAATTTAATAGCCCAGAAGTCCCACACAAGAAATTCCTAAGGCACAACCCCTTTAGTGCCATGATTTATTCTATGGTTTTCTGGTTTATTTTTTTAGCCATATGTGCGAGTGTTACACATATGGGGTAGTTGGAGCCTGCAAATTTGGACTTCATTTATTTCGTGAAAAATATGAAATTTTTTGAAAATTGTTTTCAGTAAGTTATTTTCCAAGAAAATGTTTTTCATTGTTTGATTGAAACTTGAAAATGAATTGAAAACTATTTTCAGTCATTTGGTATGAAAAATCATTTGATTTTCCTAAATAGACATATACTATTCTAGCGTTAGTAACTTGCACATGTGTAGTTAGGGAATCAGGTACATGCACTGCAATCTCGAGTTTGGTCTTAATGGACTTTGACCCAAGCGCTAGGTGTCAAGGCATGAAACCTGCGTCCCAAGCCCAACCTTGATGGACCCATGTGACGGGGATCTTGGCAATGGCATCAGGGTCAAGACTCAGCTTCGATTAACCCGAACCCGAGCGTCGAAGACCTAACGTGGATGCCGGGGATCTAGTTATTAGCAATGGTTTCCACATCTAAACGTAGGGTTTCGAGTCCAAGCATTGATATCTAATCATGTTTAGGAAAATGATTTTCAATTTTTGAAAATAATTTTTTTTTCAAATTTAAGTATAGGTTTTTCGATAACTTATTTTCCAAAACGAACTAATCGTCCGAAAATATTTTTTCAGAGATGTTTTTCTCTAAACAAACGAAATATTTTTTCGCATATTATTTGCTTTAAAAAACTAAAATGTTGGGGCATCAACTTTTGTTTGACTTTTATAAGTTGGCTCATATTAAGAGAGAAGTAGACGGACGAAAGAGCCTCTCAAATTAGAAAAAGCCAAAGATAAAACTAATTCATGAGATAGGTTTTGACTCGCGATCGATCCATATTATGGGGATTTATTTTTAAATAGATTCAAAGAGGACAGAAAAGTGCTGTGATTCCTCTTGTATCGCTATTCTTCTGTTAAAAGTGATTTTTCTGTTGCATTAATTTTCTCTTCTGATGTTGATGCAATTGAATAAGTGACCTTTATTCCATAATTGCAGAGGGTGAAAGTCGTGCTTCAAATCCGACAAACAAAGCCGCTTGCCCATCTCTGTCGATGCGTATTTGCCATCTGATGTATAAAGATATGTATATTTCATGCGCCGGATACTTAGTGTTGTCATGGGGATTAGCTTGTCAGCCAATTTGATTAATTGTTCAATTCTATATTTCGATGACTTATTACTGAAGCATATATTGAACTTGTGGAGTTACTTAGAGAAAAAAAAAAATTCAAACCAGTGGAGTTAGCTAACTTTAATTATCAAGCAATCAGATACGTGTCCAGTATAGATGCACTATATAGTGTCGAATCCGCATACTATCAGATGCGAACAATCTTATGGTCAAAGAGTATTCTTTATAGGAAAATTGCTCTAGAGGGTACAAGGTACTCATCTTAGTTAAGGTAATATTTCTCATAGGAGAGCGAAAAAATATTAATGTGCTCATTTCATTGGAAGAGCTTTTATGATAAGATGGCCTGCCATCATATGGCTACAGACTCGGAGATTCCAGATTTTGAATAAGAGAAAGGAAATGAACACATTGATATGGTTCTTAGATTAATTTTGTAGTGGTTGGTCATATCTAGTCTTAAGTTTCATTTGTTTCACGAAATATGCAACTTATTTAGAAAATATTTTTAGAAAGTCATTTTTCAAAAAAATGACAATATTTCCAATGTTTGACGAGAACATGAAAATGAATTAGAAAGTATTTTCTGCTGTTTGGTTTGGTGTGAAAAGTCTTATTTGATTTTCCTAGAAAATTTATCAAAGTATTAATTTTTGTTTATAATTTTATATTTTATTTATTTCTTTTTCTTTTTCCTTTTTCCTAAGTCAGTCACCCATCTCTCGTTGACTGTCGGCTGTCATAGGAGGCATGGCTGCCTATTCTACATGAACAATTATTGTAAACCACCACATCAGTAATTTCTGACGTCAAATTATTCGAAATGATTATATTGAAATTTTATGTAGAGGTTTAGGATTATATTGATAAAATTAAAAATTAATGACTAAATTGATATTTATACAATAAATTTAGGACTCGTTATGTGTAAGCATGGAACTTTTTCCCCACTAGCGATGTAGGACAAAAAACTGGGGCTTATCGTGCCGTTTGGCTTCATGCACCGGCCTATCACATTTCACACAGAACGCCCGATATTAATAAGAGACAAACAGGCCAGATGTGGACGTGGGCATAACTCCATCTACGTTCTGGACGAAGAGGGGACGGCCACAAATTCTGGTGGAAGAAAAGGCCGGACACATTCTGCCGTCGAAACGATAACAAGAGCCTTCATCTATCTCAGCCCCTTTCACCGTACCCTCCCCGTCATTTCAATCTTTGTGCTTGTTGCGTGTATTTTATAATGATTCATACAAAAAACCGTGTGCGTACAGAAACTGGAAAGTCGACGGTTGACCACTCAATTCTTTCTTTCTTTTAAACTAAAATTTGTGAGGTCGATCGAAATAATGGGTCCAGCATTACATAAAAATCAAAGCTTTTTTTCTTTTCAATTATTTTGGTGTCCGCATAAAATGCATCTGCCCCTCGCGATAAATTTCGATATGACCCGCACAAGCGATAGCACTCATAATTCACCATGGGTTCCAGGATATTCCATTCCCTTCTCCACAGTCTCCTCCCGTGGAACGAATTCTCGCTCCCGCACTTACTTCTCCTTCTCTCAGGCATTCTCGCAATCTGCTACTGGGCATGGCTCCTTCTCGCCCAGAAGAAAACCTCGCGGTCGCTGCCGCCCGGACCGGCGGGCCTCCCCTCGTAGGCAACCTGCCCTTCCTCGATCCAGAGCTCCACACCTACTTCGCCGCCCTCGCGAGGACTTACGGCCCGGTGCTGAAGCTCCAGCTGGGCAAGAAGCTCGGGGTCGTCGTCACGTCCCCAGCCACCGCTCGCGAGGTGCTGAAGGATAACGACGTCGTCTTCGCCAACCGCGACGTGCCCGTCGCCGGGAGGGCCGCGACCTACGGCGGCTCGGACATCGTGTGGACCCCCTACGGGCCCGAGTGGAGGATGCTCCGGAAGGTGTGCGTGCTCAAGATGCTTAGCAGCCATACGCTGGACTCCGTCTACGAGCTCCGGCGGAGGGAGGTCCGGAAGACCGTGGGGTACTTCAGGATCCGGGCCGGGTCTCCGGTGAACGTTGGGGAGCAGATGTTCCTGACGGTGCTCAACGTGATCACGAGCATGTTGTGGGGCGGGACGGTGCAGGGCGAGGAGAGAGAGAGCTCGGGTGCTGATTTCAGGCAGGTTAGTCGGTGAGGATGACGATCGGATAGGATTCCTCTCTCTCTCATAAAGAATTAGCACATCCGACTGTCCGCAATAAACAACATTATTTATGTTTACTCCTTTCTTTCGAACTAAAATAATATTTATCAGACTCTCTCATCTTATGTTATAATAGAACATGACTGTAATTCTTCATATTACGCTGGATTAAGTTAATCATCAATATCTATGACCAGTACAATTTCTTACCCATTTCTCAAGAATTGTGTCTTTAATTGTCTAGTTTCCTCTTAGTCAAGTCTAAAATTTATGTTTCTGACTAACATTTTACAGTTTTCTATTTGATTTTTGGCTTCAGCGAATATTAAAATTTTGGATATTGATTTTATGAGTTCTTTTATGATTTTCCTTCCTCTCGATAGGTGGTGTCAGATATGACGGAGCTTCTTGGGAAGCCGAACATTTCAGACTTTTATCCGAGCCTGGCCCGATTCGATTTCCAAGGAATAGAGAAGCAGATGAATGGGTTGGCAAAACAGTTCGACAGGATTTTTGAGAAGATGATCGAGCAGAGGCTGAAGATGGAGAGAGATGGCGGAAGTGAGAGCAAAGATTTCTTGCAGTTTCTGTTGAAATTGAAGGACGAGGAAGATGCCAAGACTCCTCTAACCATGACTGGCGTCAAAGCTCTGCTCATGGTGAGTCTTTTTTCTCCTTATATTATTGGCAAAGCTTGCTTGCTTATATTTTGTTCTTTCGTTGTATTCTTCTGCCTGCTTGCTTACCAGGTGAAGAGGGTCATCTAGATCCTTCAGGGTTGGTGCACTTTGTTGGGTTGTCAAGGGATTTGGGTTCAGTAACCGAATGAGACCTATTTAAATCTCACAAATAAGTTTGTAAATTGCTTTGAATCAAGGTAATATGCACATTTCAAAGCTTGAATTTAATCGGTTCATAAAATTTATAGTGTTCCATAAGTTTTTAGATAGCCAGACATTTATACTTGTACCTAGAGGTGTCAAATGAGTGAATTGGATCAGGTTTGGGTGAAGTCGAAAATGGTCTAGACCGATATTGACCAATTTAATCCATTTTGACCCATTTTCATATAATGTAAATTTGATGACATATACCCGACCTGACTCATACTCAATCCATACCTGACCTGACATGACTTGACCTATATTATCAAAACATATTAATAGTTAACTTAATTTATAAAAATGCATTTCCACCCATTTAATTTACTTTAAACTTTTCACTTATACGTTACTTAAATCAAAACTTCACATCAAATTTAAAAAGTAAATTAAATAACAAAATATTAGTAAATAAAAAAAAAAAAAAAAAAACGTGAATACTTTTAAATTGAAATACTTTTGGAAAATAATTTTTTTTAAAAATCAAAATCAAATTTATAATCATTTTTTATTTTTTTAAAAATCGAATTTTAATTATTTTTCTTTTTCTTTTTTAAATTTTAAATAACTTTTTTTTCCTTTTTCCATTTTCTTCTCCGATCAGCCGCTGGCTGGCAACTAGCCACAAGCGAGCTCGAGGTTGCCCGATTTCGGCGAGCTCGAGCTCGGCCAATGCCAGCAAGCTTCGAGCTTCGCCAAACATCGGTTGCCTTGAGTCTCGCTAGATTGGCGAGGCTCGAGCTTCGCCAAACGTTGGCAAGGCCTCAACCTAGCTAGATCCAACGAGCTCAAGCTCACCCAATGCTGGGGAGGTGGAGAAGTTGATGAGACCTTGGCCTCGCCAGATCCGGCTAACTCGAGTCTCGCCAATCATTGGCGACCTCAAGCTTGCTTGAGGTCGGTGAGATTGAGCCTCACTTGGCCGGGCGCTGGCTGTCGTTGTGCAAGAGGAAGAAGAAAAAAAAAAAGAAAAAGGAAATATAAAAAATAATTATAATTTTGATTTTTATAAAGTTAAAGAGGGAAAGAGAGTATATAGCTTGGGTTGCAAACAGATCTTAATTCCAATCCATGTATATTTTTGCTTTATTTTTTAAAATTCATTTATGATTCATATTTGACTCATTTAGCTAAAAATAAGTTATGATATGAATTTATGATTCATTTTGACACATTTACTTGTACCTCTAGATTATGGAAAAAAGAAATGGCCATGTGATATATCCTTCTGTCTATCTTAGAGTAGATTATATCGAAAGATTCTTTCATATGACCAGTGAGGGAAACAAAAGAAAAAAAAGAAAGCGAGCGCGATCCTAGTGCTTGCACCGTTGGAGAATAAATGTTAACTTATAGGCAGGCCTTAGGTTTAGGTTGAGTTGGTGTTTGTTTAACCGGCCAGAATATTATTTTCTTTTTATCAGCTTAATAATCATCGCCCATAGTCTGTCATTTACATAAAAGGGCCATATTTAGGCGGCAGTTCATATGTAGTTTGAAACCGACACATTTATATTTTACATGTTTTTTGATATTTTTTTTTATGAAATTTTAGCAGCATCTACGGCCAGGCAAAAGGCGATAGGATGCTTGTGCCTTACCTCTTTGGATGCACCCCGCATTTAGAAGTCACTGTAGTGAGCAGCTTTTTGAAATCCAATTATGTCATTGCCGTAATAACAGGAATAAAGAAATCTCAATTAAGAAATTTTGTGAGAAAGGAAAAACTGTTTTAAAGAATGCTAATTTGACAAAACCTAAGCGGTGCAT
This sequence comes from Corymbia calophylla, assembly GCA_014182845.1. Taxonomy (NCBI): domain Eukaryota; kingdom Viridiplantae; phylum Streptophyta; class Magnoliopsida; order Myrtales; family Myrtaceae; genus Corymbia; species Corymbia calophylla. Next base: position 23,483,361 of record CM024696.1, read on the forward strand.
TGTTCCTCAGGTAGGCTTTCTAGAGAAAGAGACTCGCCCTATGAATTTCTTATTGAGAATTTACATTATGATAATGCACACCTGACCTCTGCACACTTCTCAATGAGGGATTTGATTTTAGTCCTTTCTTTGGTTGTGGGACCAAACTCAAATTTCAATGGCACGAAACGATACGAATGGGAGAACGAGCAATAACACGGGTTGCCATAGATAAGGACTACTCAGCAGTGTTTCTTTTTTTCTTTTTCTTTTTTTAATTTTGCGTGTTTGGTGGCATATCGTGAACTCTCTATCCTAGCTATGATGGGTCTAGACTATACTGCTATTAGCTAGAAGTCTAGTTCAACAATAACAATAGAAAGAAATAAATGAAAAGATGTAGCTTTTTACCCTTAGAAAATTAGTTTCATAATCCTAACTCTTGCTTGCTTGCTTTCAAATTCTTTTGCATGACTTCAATTTTCATTTGAGGACGGTTCTATTGACAAATTACATGCAATTGAATTACTTTGATAGGATATGGTAGTCGGCGGAACAGACACATCCGCCAATACAGTTGAGTTTGCCATGGCCGAGATCTTGAACAAACCTAGTGTTCTGAGCAATATCCTAAATGAATTGGAAACTGTGGTTGGCAAAGACAGCATAGTAGAAGAATCTCACATTCCTAGACTATCTTACTTACATGCTGTCATGAAAGAGTCATTGAGATTGCACCCAGCACTTCCCCTGTTGGTCCCCCACTGCCCAAGCGCGACCTGCACCGTCGGAGGCTACACAATCCCGAAGGGCTCTCGGGTCTTTATCAATGCGTGGGCAATACATAGGGATCCTTCCATATGGAGCGACCCGCTAGAATTCAATCCCGAGAGGTTTTTGCATGGTAAGGGCGATTACAGTGGGAACGATTTCAATTACTTCCCCTTTGGGTCTGGGAGAAGAATATGCGCAGGGATAGCGATGGCCGAGAGGATGGTGCTGTACTCGCTCGCCACGCTCTTGCATTCCTTCGACTGGAAGCTACCCGAGGGAGAGAAGATGGATCTAACAGAGCAATTTGGGATCGTCTTGAAAAAGAAAATGCCGCTAGTGGCTATTCCTTCACCGAGGTTCTCTGATCCTCGCCTTTATGAATGAGCATCGGTGCATGTTGGAATGGTTTCTTTACATAATATTACGTGGATAGAATGAGGTGGAATTGCAAATCTTCCTATCTTCATATGGTTAATCAAACTCCTATCTAGGTTTGGTTTGATCTGTGTTACAGAGATATATGATCTGAAAGTGACAAAAGTCACATTTTGTATCACTTTCTTCATGTATTGATATAGAAAACCGCTTTTAACATGTGCGTGCATCTCTAGTTCATTTATAGGATGAAAGTAATAAAGCGCTTTTTTTTTTTTTTTATTGTTCTGTTGGCCCTTTATTACCAAGAAAGCCCTTGACTTTAACAGCCCAGAAAACCAACATAAGAAGGAGATAAGAAGTTGTTTAGGCCCAGCCTATCTATTGCTGACGTGATTATTGTTTGTTGTTCAGACCATGATTATGACTTGTGCTGTGATTTATTGGTGTACTTTTTTGAGCCATATCTGTGTTATATAAATGGATTATTGGAGCCTGTAAACTTAATGCATTTCACGTATATTTGCGTTGGAAAACTAAAATGTTTGACTTTTACACGCTGGCTTAACGTAGAAGTAGAGGGACAAAATACTGTCGAATAAGAAAAGGCCAAAGATAAATGTACTCGTAATATAGGTTTTGACTTACAAGCTTTTGTTTGACTTTTACACGCTGGTTGATATTAACGTAGAAGTAGAAGAACAAAATACTGTCGAATAAAAAAAAGCTAAAGATAAATTAACTCGTAATATGGGTTTTGACTTGCAAGCTGTAAGTAGATTTGATTAAGAAAGCCAATTCATTGCCATATCTCACATGTTTTGATTAATTCTTATCAAACGGATTAGTTTGGTCAAATATATGAAAGCATAGAAGTGAGGTGATGATTTATTCATTCTATGGTAAAATGGGATATACCTAAGTTCACATGTCAAGGACGGAATTGTTAGTTCTAATCACCGGCCTATTTGAACTTATTTAGCAAATACAACCTTCTCCATCCTGCGGCAAATCTTATGTTTGGATCGTTGCATTTTTACTCGGAGCTATTTTGAAGGCCATGCATGGTATATGGTGAAAAGAGTTTGACTCGAACTTGTTGCATGGAACATGAGGACAATTTGCATCCCTCCTCAGATTTAGTTCACTTGAAAGTTCGAATTTCATCTCATAATAGACAGACGCAGGTAAATTGATGTTGTGCGACTGAGTGGTTACCAGTGCAAATGAAGCCAATCGGAAAAGCGAAGAAGAATGGAGCATAGGTTAATTGACATTTGGCATGTATTTGCAACATTATAAGTGCGATTGCCCTTTGCATGTATTTCCACAAACAAACTTTACATCAATTTTACGGACTCCAAAACTAACCTGTCATATGAAAAGAACTCAATCATTAACACCTACAATATGCTTAATGACATAATCGATTCAGATTATGTGGATTTATCTTAGTAAAACTATTCAACTCATCTTATTAAAAGTTATATTTATTTATATCTTAAAAATATTTTAATCAATTATTCATCTCAGAATTTGATTGAAAATATTCTTATGTCTAAATAAATTTATAACAATCTGATGTTGATATTTATTTTAAGTGATATATATAAAATCAAATGTTTGTAAATTCATGACGGAACACGATATTTTGACCATTTCTGGATATTAATTTGGTAACAAGTATTCTCATAACATTTGTTGGAGTATAGTAGTTATTTTGACAAGTACACATTACAAGTATTCTGGGACACCCGTCATCATTTCATAACTGTTTCATTTATTGTGGGATAAGATCGGACCAAATAGATAGTATGGAGCATATTAGTTTTTATAGTCCATGAGAGATGGTAATTAGTTTATCTGGTTTAGTAATTAGAGATTGGGTAGTGTGCATTGACACTGGAGCATTATATTGGTGTGGAAAATAGTCAAACTGAAGCCGAAAATTTCGGATGCTTTTGATTCGGGTCTCATTTAGTTTGAGTAATAAGAAAGGAACTCGGGTGGTTTGACGGTTTGGTTTGATCTGATCCGGGTTTTGATTTTTTTTTTTCAAGAATCCTAAAAAAACACTATAATTCATCAAAAGAGAATATTTAAAAATTCAATTAAAAAATTGACAAAAATGAGGTCTCGCCGTAGGAAAGGTATTGCTGGTACAAGAGATCACCAAGCAAGTTATATCATTTTCCCTATAACTTCATTGTTGAATAATTGCGCCTTTGGATACTTCCACTCATCAGAGTTGAGGACGAAAATCGTAAGTAAAGTTGCACAATTACTGTACGTAACATTAATAGAGTACCTTGCAACCTGGAATATCGTTAGAAAAACATGGGCATAAGTACAGCGGGGGAATGACAAAACGCAAGAAGCGACACTTAAGTCTTGCCACTTTTCAAAAAAAAATGGATCACTTAAGTCCAAGTCGCTAGGAGAACCCCGCCGAAAATCCTACGTGGCAATTTTTTATTAATTTTTTTGCCTACGTGGCTCGCCGGAAATTGAAACGACAAAAAATCGGCGCAAAACGACGTCGTTTTTACACCGACGTGGATTTTAAAAATTATTAATTAAATAATATTAAATAAATTAAAAAATAAATTATTATAAATAAAAAAAAGGGAGAGGGAAATCGGCGAGGGCTGTGCAACCCCCGCCGCCATCGCCATCGCTGCCCCACCATCGCCGGAAGGGCGGCGCGGTGGGCGAGGGTCGGCCGGGGGTCGCCGGGCCCGGCCGGCTTGCGGCGAGGGCCGCGGGCCCTCACCCGGCCGGGCGAAGGGCCGTTGGCCGCCCTGCACCGCGCCGAATCTGGGTGGCCGGTGGCCCTTGGCTCGACTGGGCAAGGGCCGGCGACCCTCGCCCCAAATCTGGGCGAGGGCCCGCGGGCCCTCGTTGCGGCCGGCCGGGGTCGCCGGCCCCGGCGGGCCCGGCGACCCGGCCGACCCTCACCCACCATCGCCGGCCCTTCCCAGCGACGGTGGCGGCTAAAAATTTTTTGTCCAACAGATTTGAAATCAGCCCTTGAAATTAGTTTAGAATGAACATATGTAGCAAAATCAAATGCAATGGACTAGGTCTGAAATAACTTGATACTCAATCAGCGCATACGCTTGAAATAGCAACCAAAAAAGAAGGCCTTCAATATGGAACGACTCGCTAAAGTTCACAGTAGGAATGACTTCAGTTACTTTCCCACTGGGTCTGGGAGTAGAATATGCGCGGGGATAGCGATGGCCGAGAGGATGGTGCTGTACTTGCTCACCACCTTCGCATTCCTTTGACTGGAAGCTACCTAAGGGATAGAAGATGGATCTGACGGAGGAATTTGGGATCGTCTTGAAGAAGAAAAGGCCTCTAGTGGCTATTTCTTTGCCGAGGTTCTCTAATCCTCGATTTTATGAATGAGCAGTGGAGCATGTTGGTATGGTTTCTTTATACTCTTATGTGAACAGAATGAGAGAAAAATGCTTTTACGTATTTTCATATGGTCTATAAGCTCCTATCTGTGCGGTTTTATTTGATGACGTTTATATATGTCACCATCATGAAATAAGAATTGGCACTACTTCTTCTTTTCTTTTTCTTTTTATCACTTTCCCATTCACTATCCATAGAAAAATTAACTTTTGACATGCGATGATCGAACAATATGATGATGCATCTCAAATTTATATATAACATGTAAGTAGTAGCAAAAAATTTTTTTTGTTTGTGGGTCCGCACATGATGGTGAGCCGAATCTTTCTTTTCTTCCTTTACTTATTTTTTTGGCTAGGCCTTGATTTTAAATAGCCCGGAAGACCTACAGAAGAAGTTCCCGATTCCCAGCCCCTTGATTGCACACATGATTATTCTTTGTTACCGAGACAATGAATTGTACTTATGTTATATAAATGGGGTAATTGGGGCCCAGTAAACTTAAGGAATTCCACGTATCGGGTCCCCTCCTCCTCCTCCTTCATCTCCTCCTTCAAGCGCCTGTTGGAGGAGAGCCGCCGCTCGTTCGCCACGTCGGGGTCGGTCATGTTCTTGATCATGGCCAGCGGGTTGCTGCACAAGTGGAACACGTGCATCTGGCCATCCAACAGGGCCTCTCTGACCTGCGAGCGAAGAACGAGGCTTTATGGTACCGATGTGATGTCCCCAAATTTAAATTCTTGACTCCTATCTTACATAATTCACAGAACTCAGTAGATATTTTGTGCCATTGGGCCTCCCATTAAAGGACCTGATAATCGTCATAAAATGAAATTTGTGCTGAAAAATCTCCAAGAAGATATCACCTTCTTGTCGGCGGAATCGTGCGAGAAGCCGTCGAGGCACGTGTCCTGGTTCGTCATGGCGGCGCTGAGTAGCGTCTTCATGTCATCGACGAGCTCTGACACCGACTTGTTGCCCCACTCGGGTAGGCCAGCAGCTCCGTCAGAGTATCGCGGACCTCATGTAGGGTCTCGTCCGCTAGCTCCAGGCAGTCGTGGAGCGCCGTCGTCTCCCTCACCGTCAGCCCTCTCTGGGCCGCCACTTTCTTGATGGCGAAGTAGTTGTGCTGGACGGAGGTGATTGTCAGGTTCAGGGCCAGCGCGATGACATCCTTGGGGGTCTTCAGGGCGGGGAGGTGAGCTGAGAGAGGCAGAGGTCGGGGCACAGAGTGGAGCTGCAGGAAGACTTGATGAGGGACCAGCTTCGCAGTGGCGGTTGTCGATGGCGGAGCTTCTTGGTGGGTCTTGGGACGTGAGGCGGCAGTCGGCAGTGAGGGCAAGAGCGAGGAAGAAGGATGCGAAGAAGAGGTTTCTCTTCTTGTTATTGGCATGGGCATTTTTAGGGAAGCGCAGCATTGTCGGGGCCGATGCTGAAGAATGTAGAGAGAGAGAGAGAGATTTTCAGGCAGCCAATGGATGTGGCGAGGCACCAAGCTTGTAGCTTTATGGAAGGCCTCTTGGGAGAGAAGAAGGGCCAAAAGGAAGATCCATCATGTGTGCAATAGTGAAATGACAAATGGGCTATATAGTACCGACACCAACAAGATATGAAACGATATGACATGATAGTTTGACATGTCATTTTTCAAAAAATATAGATTCCGACGTGCTGTGACGCTTTCTATATATATTGACGAATTATCATTTATATGATTATTTCAGTCAATTTAATTTAATTTAAATTCATTTATAAATAAATAATAAAGTAGAGCATAAAATGATTTTACATTAAAAACATCAATCATCATTTGTTAATATCATTCAATATTTTCAATTTGACAAATTTGACTATTTCAATTTGGGTTCCTTCTTGCTAGAATCGATTGATGAGAGAGAGACCAATGAGAGGTGAGGTCGGGAAATTGTGTGGAATGGGAGTTAGAAAGAAATTCGTGTTTTTCTTCCTTCCTCCTCTATTATTTTTATTTTTTATATATATTTACGTATTGACCTCTCATTTATTGAAAATTTTTAAAATTGACTCACTGCATGTCGGAATCACATGTTGAAATTCAGAATTCACGTGTCGGGAGAGTTGATCACATATTGGATTTTTCGACACCAGTTGACTACATGTCGAACACGTGTTGGGGTGTCCAACATGGCATAAAGGTTTTTGGAGAATGTCTGTGCTTTCTAGCAAATGGGCTGAATTCATCACAGTGCTTAGATAAGGATGAATACGTGGGAATTTGCCTATGCTCGGTTCTTTGTAAAAGCTCGAACGAGTTGTTTTCCTGAGTGAGAAGTCTCCCGTTGATCTAGTGGCGCATACGTACCACGGATGACATTGAACTTCCATGATCACGTTTGCAATGCATGCTCAAAACTCGACCAGCACTCTTCAGCGACAGCCAGAAAGATGAGGAGAGACGAACAAGGGCCTCTGTCACCGGACCTGGGCCGCTTGCATTATTTTTCCTCTCTCCTTTCTCTCTCTCCATTACTGGCGGGCCCCCTCGCTGGCCGCATTTGCGGTCCCCTTTGGAAACCTTTTGCGATGCGGCCACTGCTGCTGCCGGGTCCATCGCGCTGACGCCGTCGCCTCGTCCGCCACGTGCGACGTGGACCTGCATTCTACCAACCCCTCCCTCGCCATCCGACATGTGCAGGTCCATGGCAAGATGTCGATACCCACGTGGCCATGTCTGCCGCGAGCTTGAGCTCTAGCCATGGCGGATGCAAAAGCCAAAAAGAAAATTAGGTGCTAAACAGTGAAGATGATGGACGGAGAACCTCACCTTTGGGAACGGGTTGGACCACCTAGGGTTTGGCTTATGGATTACTAAGCCTAAATTTAGCTTGAGCTCTCCCAAGCCCATACCAATTCGCGATTATTTTAGTATGCAAATGATTTTCAATTATGAGTCGCCACTAATTTGTTTTTGATGGGTTGATTAGAAACCCAAGCAAAGCAACGGAAAAATTACTTTACTCCTACAAACCAAAGACTATAGGATCGGAGACTTAATTATGTTAGATTTCTCTAATACCGTTTCGGCACCTTTTCTCTTTTATTTTAAAAAATTGATTTGCAAGCAATTTGGATTAATTTTAACCTACTCCCTAACATGTGAGGTGATCAAGCACATGCGCAACCATTATTTAACACTCAATGATTAAAGCATTAAATAAATTACGAGGAAATGGAGGAAATTACTTACTTTGAAGCTACGAAAGCATCTATAATATTAGTTAAAAAATCACATCAACCTAAAAGTGATTTCTAATTAACACGCGATCACTCGAATTTTTGGATTTTCTCTTATTTAATAAAGCCTAAAATGTCTAAAATGACATGTGACATGCAAATTATATGTAACGGACATTAACTATATGACCTAATGAGATGACAAGAATAATGTTAGATTGCAACTATCCTAATGTGGCACACATTTAAATGATTTTAAATGTGCAATGATTAGATAATACATAAGTGATGTCAACTATCTTAATGTGACACATATTTAAATGATTTTAAATGTGCAATGATTAGATGACACGCAAGTGATGACCTAATTCTATATGACACACGCATGATTTTTTTATATTTTCTTTTTCTTCTTTTTTATTAAATTAAAATTGCCCAATAATTAAACATGCAATTAAAGAAAATTTAACATCCTAAATTAATGTTTTTTTTGGTATTTTTATTTAGAAAAAAAATTCGGAATAAGAAATTACCCTAAATACGCAATATTATGTAAAAATAATTTACTCTAATTTATTGTCTAATATTTTTGGGATTTTTTATAGAAAAAAATAATTCAGATCAAGTAAATATAGAAAAAAATCACATTTATATCGAGCTCGGCACCAAATCAAGTAAGATACCATTCATGTCCGTTTAATATAGAAATAAATTGACGAATCGTATCTCGAGCTTGAAATCAGATCGGCCAATTTTCAAGAAAATCTTGAGTCATATCTCGGGTATGAGATCGGATTGATGATTTTTCCATGCGATTGTAAGTCATATTTCAGGCAAGAATTCAGATTGACAATGTTATACACGTTATGAAATTAGGAAAATTCCATAATTTAAAAAGTTACTCGATATTGTGAACATGTGCTTCAATAGTATTTCCAATAAGGAAACAAAATATTCGAAAATAAAATTAGATAAGATATTTTACCTAATTCAAATATTTGCTTCTGAATTTGGCAATTTGCGAACCTCGATGGTCGAGTGGTGAATTGGCGCAGTTCCCAGTTAGGTCATTAGCCGCGATAAGGACGACTCGTGGACTAACCGGACGCCACAAGCGTGGGGACTCCACGAAACAGCGATGATGGGCCTTCGATGAATTGACCTTAGGTGGAATTTGCATAAAGAAAGGAAAGTCCACTGACTCCACGAAACAGCCACCGCTTCCATCTCTCCGTGAATGTCTCCTCCCAATTTTTTTTTATCAATAATGGGTCATATAATTCCTGCACCCACACGCCACAGAAATACAGAGACAAAGTAACGGCGTCAGAGTATTCACGGGTTAGCAGGGACGTTGAAGGGCTGAGACATGCGACGGTGGGAGTTGCAGCGTCGTCAGGCGGCTTGTGGCGTCGGCCTGGGTTCCGGTGAGCGGGGCTAGCGTGATGCAAGCGCCGGCTTGGACGAGCAGCAGCGGCAATCATGGAGGAATAATTAGGGGTGAGCAGTTCCAGGTTCCGACTAGAATATAGAACCTACCATCGGGTATAGATTTCTCATTTTTTGGAACCTACCCTTAGATATAGGTTTCTCATTTTTTGGAACCTGAGTGTAGGTTCAGGTTCCAACATGTTCTTTTTTATCTTTAGTTAAGTAACATGAAAATAAACACAACAATAAAAATGAATAAGGATTTTATTATCAATTGTCTAAAAATGAGTATCTATATGCACTTGTCGAATAGTATTAAGGAAATTTTGTGATTTTAATGCACTGGTTACTCTTGTATTATATAGAATCATTATCTTAAAAGAAGCAATTGGAGTTTCCACTAGTCTAATAATCTACGAAAATAAAATTCTCAATCATAAAATGAAAGTTTAGACTAGTGGTTTCGGATTATACACTTATCATCAAACACCATGGAATATCTCATAAGATATAGATTAAGAAAAACATAAAAACTTGTACTTGGTTCTAGGTTCCGAGTTATAGGTTCCGAGTTACAGGTTTCAGTTGGAACCTGGAACCTACCCTCGGGTACAAATTCTCTAAATTTTGAAACTTAGAACCTACCCTGCATACGTTATAGGTTCCAGGTTCTATTCTGGAACCATGCTCCCCCTAGGAATGATAGCCGTGGATGGTGGGTAGTAAGCGTCATCTTTGATGCTCAAAGACTTCCTCCCTCTCAAAGAAGACGACCCGCCCACCCTTTTTTACTTCTCTCTTTTCTATCTGCACCTTGACAGAGAAAGTGAGCAGAGATTCTCCAAATTTTGAAACTCAGAACCTATCTTGCATACCTTGTAGGTTCCAGGTTCTATTCTGGAACCATGCTCACCCCTAGGAATGATAGCCATGGATGGTGGGTAGTAAGCATCAGCTTTGATGCTCAAAGACTTCCTCCCTCTCAAAGAAGACGACCCACCCACCCTTTTTCATTTCTCTCTTTTCTATCTGCACCTTGTTAGAGAAAGTGAGCAGAGATTCTCCAAATTTTGGAATCTAGAACCTACCCTACATACCTTGTAGGTTCCAGGTTCTATTTTGGAACCATGCTCACCCCTAGAAATGATAGCCGTGGATGGTGGGTAGTAAGCGTCGGCTTTACACCTTGTCAAAGAAAGTGAGCAAAGACCCTGCCTATGATGTTTTCTCTTTTACTGTCTTTTTCGTGTGTCTTGATATTAATTGCGTGGCATCCTTTTATAAACGAGAGAACTATATTATTTAAGAAAAAATAATCAATTTGTATATTGCATATTTAGTTTTTATATCCTACTTATAATATTTTTTCAATATTTCATCCCACACCTTCCTTGAATATTAGAAGAATAATGCGAATATTTTTGGAAATATTTTCATCTTCCAACTTGTCACTTTTTAACGGGCCTAGCCAAATTCTCTCTCACTGTAAACTTAGTTCAACTCGTTAAATTAAAGCTTAGAACTATCAATTGGAGACCATCCATCACCAGTCCAATGCAAATGCAATAATAATAAATACTCTTAAAACTATATACTATGCAATTTAATTCTAATATTTTTATTTATAGTTAAAGTTAATTCCTAAATTTTTGTATATTAAATTACTAATGATCAATCAAAATTTAATTGTCAACATGAGAAAAAAGGAGGAGAGAGAGGAAAGAAAAAATTAATGGCCAACTCACATGTCGTCCAATAAATGGACTTCTTATCTGCTAACCTAACGTCTCTTTTGTACCCAATAGTTTCTCAAAGAGGAAAGAGAGTGTGGACCGGATGGACACGTCTGAGTGACTTTATACACCATCTTATCTTACGTAGAGTGTTAAACTCAGCTAATATTTTCTCGTTTCTCCGTGAATGAGAGTGAGAATTGATCGTACTCTCTTCGTCTTTCCTCCGTCTCTCTCTTCTCGCCTGTACATCAACCCGCGTCACCAAGCCTCGTCACTGCATTTTCTTCTTCTTCGAAGCTCTTCTTCTTCGAATCCTCTCAGCTTCGAGGCCTCAATCGTAATCGATCACGCTCCAAGGCCAACATGCCTCCCTCCATCTTCCTTTCCCTTCTCCACAATCTCGTATCTTCCCTCTCGTCGCACGGTTTCTCGCTCCTGAACTTACTCCTCCTCCTCTCTGGCGCTTTCGCAATTGCCTGTTGGGCATGGCGTCGATTCGCCAAGGAGAAAAACTTGCCGCCGCTGCCACCGGGACCGGCGGGTCTCCCCCTCGTCGGGAACTTGCCCTTCCTCGATCCGGAGCTCCACACTTACTTCGCCACCCTCGCGACAACGTACGGCCCCGTCCTGAAGCTCTGGCTCGGCCAGAAGCTCGGCGTCATCGTGACGTCCCCGGCCACCGCCCGGGAAGTGCTGAAGGACAACGACGCCACGTTTGCCAACCGCGACGTGCCCATCGCCGGGAGGGCCGCGTTCTACGGCGGGTCGGGCATCGTGTGGAACCCGTACGGGCCCGAGTGGAGGATGCTCCGGAAGGTGTGCGGGCTCAAGATGCTGAGCAACCACACGCTGGACTCCGTCTACGAGCTCCGGCGGAGGGAGGTCCGAAAGACCGTGGGGTTCTTCCTGCTCCGGGCCGGGTCGCCGGTGAACGTCGGTGAGCAGGTGTTCTTGACGGCGCTCAACGTCATCACGAGCATGTTGTGGGGTGGGACGGTGCAGGGGGAGGAGAGAGAGAGCTTGGGTGCCGACTTCAGGCAGGTTAGTGACGATGACGATCGAAAAGGATTTCTCTCATTTCTTATTTTTGTTTTGTCAAATCCCTCGTTTATTTTTTACCATAAAAGATTAAGCACGCTGTCCGAATAAACAAAACTTTAGGACAAACAGGTCTTGTTCCTCCAATCGAGTCTTTAAATATGCTCATCTAACCAAACATTGTCTTACCATGACTTCTCTTGTCTTATCAATAAAAGAAATTCTAGACCAAAAAAGAAAAGAAATTACGTCTTTCTCTTATCTTGTATTAAAGGTGATCATTTTGATACTTGAGGGTTGCACCAAACTTAACTTTTTGGACCAAAGTATGATAGAACGTAACTATAACTCTTCAAATTAAGCCGAATTGAGTTTATAATTTATTGGTATCGCTCAAGTTCACTAGAGTGCTCTTCGTGTCCATTAAGATCGGGCCATGGGCAATCCACTAAGCTAGTTAGCCATCAAGATCCGTGATCAATTCTATTTCATATTCATATTTTAAAAATCACCTGCTTAATTGTCTAGTTTTCTCTTATTTTAGTTCAAAATAGATAATTCGGACTAACGTTTTACTATTTTTCTAGTGCTAATCCCACAAAAATTCTTAAACTTTTCCCTGTGGGATACCAATCCCAAAATTCATTTTCTATCTCACTAATACCTCAAACTTGTACCAATTGCCCCGAAAAAACCTTATGTTAAACTTTCGTCTATAAGTACCATGACAGCGGGGACCATGCTGGACAAATGGATCTGACATGGCAATGGACACACGCTGCCACGTTAGCCAAGAGCATAGCCAAGTCAACTCTTTAATGATCACGACACTGTCACCAAGGAATTTTTAATGGTCATATGGATGAAAGGAATTTTTAGGTCATTGGAACAGGTTTGAGAGTTTTGGTAAAACAAAAAAAATTGATCATTGGTGCCCAACACCACAGGAAAGAGTTTTAGGATTTTTGGTGGAATTATCCCACTTTTCTTTTTGATTTATGGCTTGAGTGAATATAAAAAATTTAAGATGTCGATATAAAAATTTCTTTCTGAAATTTTCATCTCTCGATAGGCGGTGTCAAATCTAACAAAACTTCTTGGGAAGCCAAACATTTCGGACTTTTATCCGAGTCTGGCCCGATTCGATTTGCAAGGGATAGAGAGGCAAATGAAGGGGTTGGCAAAGCGGTTTGATGAAATATTTGAGAAGATGATTGAGCAGAGGTTGAAGATGCAGAGAGAAAATGGAAGCGAGTCCATGGAGGGTGGCGGGGAGAAGAAAGATTTCTTGCAGTTTCTATTGAACCTGAAGGATGAGGAAGATGCCCAGACTCCTCTAACCATGACTGACCTCAAAGCTCTGCTCATGGTGAGTTTTTCTTAGTCTCCTTCTTATATTATTGGCAAAGATTACTTCTTTATACTTTATTCTTTTGTTTTTCTAATGAGAAAACATGATGGAAACCGATTCTAGACGGCATTCAATGGGCTTAAGCCTTTTATTTCATAAAAAGTGAACCTCCTGTAATAGTCAACTCTCCATGCTTGAGCAGCTAAATATCAAGATGCATAGGGATTGATGTTAATATCTGAAGTAAGTACTCATGGTTCCTCTACAAATTCTCTGATGTGGTAGTTTAAAGTAGTAGTTGAACTCATTAATTATACATACCAGGTTAATTTGAGTCCTGAGTAGGGCTCAAAAGGAAAAGATGGAAATGACTAAGCAAAATAATGAAGAGGGGCTGAATTGGTTATTTTAGGAGAAACTGACGTCAGCAATGACGGGACTCGACTTCTTTTTCTAGATTTTTTTTAATTTTTTGTCAAAAACTTCTTTATCTAGGTTCACTTAGTAATATTGTTGTACTTTCTCCTAAAAAGCCGAACCCATGAACTATTTCCTCCCTCGAATAATTTTTCTCAACGTTATGTTGAAACATAATTTAAATAATTTAAATATGACATGACATGAGAAATAATTTATGGCGAAATGCTTGAATCTGATATGAGTTCAGTACAATTTATTCAAAATTTATACTATTTAATTTATGAGTTAAAGAACGAAAATGAATTTAGTAGCTAACAGACAATCTCTACTCTGAAGCCACGAAAGGACCGTGCGTGTGGGATAGCACACCTATCACACATTTTGTTTTTGTTCTCTTATTAAACATACTTCTTGAGAAGTTAAAGAGTATGTCCAGTCCTCGAAATTTGACCAACATCCCCTCCCTACAACTCAGCAAGAACACTTTGCTACTCTTCAAATTCCTTTAGAATTTGTGGCAGATATTCTATCCCACACACATGGCCCTTTCACGGCCTCAAAATAAGGGCTGTCTGTTAGCCATTAAATCCCTCTTTTCCTTACTAAGTTTGATGACAACCATGCCGTCTTTTTTCTTAGTAAACTGGGATTTTATGGAATATCCCAACCAATAATAATATATTTATCTGGTTAATTCAAATTTCTTAATACCATATTTTATTGTCAAGATTTCTTTGAACGTTGAATGGTAATGCATTTTTGCTTGTGTAAATTTTCCACTCTTATTTCCACGAACTCTCTGCTTTTTCAACTATATAGGATCAAATTTTCAACCGCATGAATCGGCCTGAACTTAACTACAAGTAATAACATGAATTCCCATGTCTGTTAACCATTCGGCAGTTTTTCTTTTTTGTGTCTTTGACTCTTTGGTGTCTTATTGTTAAATAGTGAAAATCTCCATCCAGCTATTTCATTCCCAATGTTGTGAGTGCAAAACGACAGTAAGGCTTGAATTTGGAGCGCGATTTCACTGCTAACTATATATAAAAGACAATTTAACGGGTCTAGACTTTACTGCTACTTGTCTTAAGTCTAGTTCAACAAATAACAACAAAAGAAATAATTGAAAAAAACGTAAGCTTTTTACCCTTACAAAATTAGATTACTTGTCCTAACTCTTGCTTGCTTTCAAATCTTCTTCATGACTTAAATTTCTTTTGAGGACGATCCATTGAAAGTGACATGCAATTAAATTATTTTCATAGGACATGTTGGTTGGTGGGACGGACTCATCCTCCAACACAATCGAGTTTGCCATGGCTGAGATCATAAATAAACCCAACGTTATGAGAAAAATCCAGCAAGAATTGGAACTGCGGTTGGCAAAAATAACATAGTGGAAGAATCTCACATCCCTAAACTGCCCTACTTACAAGCTGTCATGAAAGAGTCTCTGAGATTGCACCCGCCAGTTCCCCTGCTGATCCCGCATTGCCCAAGCGCGACATGCACCGTCGGAGGCTACAGAGTCCCGAAAGGCTCTCGAGTCTTCGTCAACGTGTGGGCGATACACAGGGACCCTTTGATATGGAGGGACCCGCTGGAGTTCGATCCCGAGAGATTCTTGCACGGTGAGTGCAATTACAATGGGCACGACTTCAATTACTTCCCTTTCGGGTCCGGGAGAAGAATGTGCGTGGGAATAATGATGGCCGAGAGGATGGTGCTATACTCGCTCGCCACGCTCTTGCACTCCTTTGATTGGAAGCTGTCCGAGGGGGAGAAGATGGATCTGACAGAGCAGTTTGGGGTCGTCATGAAGAAGAAAAAGCCTCTAATGGCTGTTCCTTTGCCGAGGTTCTCTGATCCTCGGCTTTATGAATGAGATATAAGTGGAGGACACCATACGCACTAGTGTATCTTGGTATGGTTTCTTTATAAAATCTTATTTGTCTAGAATAAAGGAGAACAACGCAATACCTATGTTCATATGGTCTATAAATTCTAGTTGATGCAGTTTTATTTGATCAAGTTCATATATCGCAATGCCAAATATTTTTAAAGTAAGTCACATTATGTACTTTCTATCCACTGTCCATAGAGAAAGTTCGCTTTTGAAATGCAATGTTCGGACAATATGATGCATGTGTATCTCTGATTCATCTATAAGATGTAAGCAACACAAATTTCTCGTTTGCAGGTGCACCCAGATGGTGAGCAGGATCTTTCTGTTCTTTTGACCTCCTTATTTATCTTTGTTTGCCCTTTATTGCCAAGATAGGCCTTGACTTTAATAGCCCAGAAAACCCACGTAGAAAGTTTTTGGAGGCCTTTATTGCAGACATGATTATTGATTGTTATTGAGACAATGAGTGGGGCTATCATGAGTTAAACTTAAGGTATTTCACAATATTTGCGTTGACAACTAAAAAAAAAGAAAATGTTGGAGCAGCAGCTTTTGTTTGACTTTCGTAAGTTGGCTTATATTACTAGAGGCACAGAAAAGCTTCTCAAATAAGAAAAAGCTTAAGATAAATTAATTTGTAATATAGGTCTTGACTTACAAGCTATGAAGGGAGTCAATCTATTGCCCATATCTTCCATATTTTGATTAATGTTTTTCAAGCGATGTGATTTGATACAAGAAAGCATTGAAGCAAGGTAACGATCTATTCAACATATCATATAGAGGAAATACCTTAGTTCCCACGCCTCCTGTAGCATTTTTGTTTTCAATGACCACCTGGAAGAATTATTAATAAAGTCTTAAATTTATTGTAATTGTATCAATTCAATCTTAAACCATTTATAATCATGCTAATTCAATCCATATGATCAAATTTCACTAGCCGGTGCTAATATAGGTCCAGCTGGCAAATGCCGACGTGTCATTTTTTAAATAATTTTTTGAATTTTTCCTTATTTTTATTCTTTTATTTTTCTTTTTTTTCTCCTTCTTCCCCTTCCTCTAGCCACGACTAGAGGCGAGGGCCGATGACGGTGAGGTCGGCCTCACCATGGCCAATAAGGTTGACCTCGCTGACCCTTGCCTTTGGCTGGTAGCCACAAGCCAATAAGAGTGCGAATGATAACATTTACATTCCGGAAATTATTTTACGGAAACGAAATAGATTTTTCTATTTCTATTTCTGGATGAGTTTCTGAGCAAAAAAATGCGTTTGATAACGACAAAAAATTTCTACTCTTGAAATAGAAATTCGTTTGATAACCAAAAAAATGTTACTTTTCTAAGTGGCGGCGATAATGGGAGGAGTGGCGGCGAGGGGACGCCGGACGCCGGACGCGGGCGCGGCCGCCGCCGGTCGCCGTCTCGCCGGTCGCCGTCCGCCGGTCGCCGGTCGCCGTCCGCCGGTCGCCGGTCGCCGTCCACCGTCCGCCGTCGCCGGTCGCCGTCCGCCGGTCGGGAGCGGCGACGGCGGCGGCGGGCGGGTGGCGGCGGCGCGGCGGGGCGGCGGCCGCGGCGGCGGCGGCGGCGGCGGCGGCGGCGGCCGGGCGAGCGGCGCGGCGCGGCGCAAGCGGCGATGGCGGTGGGTGGAGGGTGGTGGTGGTGGTGGTGAGTGACGGACGAAAAAATTTCTTCCGGTGAGAAATAAAAAGAGAGAAATAATTAGGAGGAAGAAAAGGGAAGTTCCAAAAAATAGAAATTTGTTCGTAATAAAAATGAAATTTTTTTATGAAAAATTTATTAACGAAATAGAATTGACCCAATTGACCAATTGCAATAGCTTTAGAACTTTTCGGTAATTTTCCCATCACCTCCATGTCTGTACTTATTGTGAACACAAGCTTCTTCATCTTACAATTTTATGTTTGACTTGTAGCATCTCGTGCTTAGATCCCAACTAGGGTTCTTTGCATTTTAGATAAGGACAATTTGCATCCATCCTAAAAACTAGTGGAATTGAAAGTTCGAATATCAGTTCATATTTTGCGAACAATAATGGTAATAAATGTGAGTTTTTCAACAATGACTTACAAGTTGGATACCTCAGCTAAATTGATGTTCAACGATTAAGTTGTTTTCAAATGCATATGAACGCAATAAAAGTGAATAAGCATGGACTTTCGGGTAATTCACATCTAGCCTGTTTCACCATTATAAAACATCTTTTATAGCCTTTTACATCTATTTCAGTTAAACAAATTCATTTGATATATTAGGGAAAATAATTTAAAATGTTCTAAACCTATTGCATATTTGTTAATTCAGTCCTAAATCTTTAATTTTTGTCTAGTGAATTGTAAATATTTTCACTTTTTGCCAATTAAATTTATCCGACTAATTTTGATCGAAAATCACGGAGATCCATATTGGAAATAATCGATTTTCTCCCTGTATAAGATTGAAATTCAATTTTCAACCAGCGTGAAAAGACACGAGCACGAAAATGCACAATAACATGAATTGCCATCTTTGTCGCCCTCTCGACAGTTTTTCCAACTGAGTGTTTGGTGTCAGATCATTGACTTGTGAAACTCTCCATCCTCGCTATTTGGTTTAATTGTTGTGAGTGCAAAATGGCACTACGGCTTGAATTTGGGGCGCGATTTCACTCCTAACAATATGCAAAAGACAACTTAATGGGTTTAGGCTTTCCTGCTACTTGCCCAAAATTTAGTTCGACAATTACCAACGTAAATAACTAATTGGAAGAAAGAAACATAGCTTTTTACCCTTACATGATTGGTTGCCTAATCCTAACTCTTGCTTGCTTTCAAATTCTTCTCCAAGACTTCAATTTCTCTTATGGACAGTCCATTGAAAATCAAATCGAATCGAATTATTTTGACAAGATCCGATGATTGATGAAACTGATACATTCTTCAAGATTGTTGAGTATGGTATGGCCGAGATCATAAACAAACCTAGCATTTTGAGAAAAATCCAACAAGGATTGGAAACTGTGGTCGGCAAAGGCATTATGGTCAAAAAATCTAACGGGTGCTTATTCATAAGGCTTGAAGAAGAAAAAGCCTCTAATGGCTATTCCTTCACCGAGGTTATCTGATCCTCGACTTTATGAATAGGAACCGGCGCATGTTGGTAGTGCACAGATTAAAGGAAACAAATGCATATACCTATCTTTTATTTGATCACTTGCACTGTGGTTTTCTGGTTTATTGTTTTTATCCATATATCGACGATTATTATATAGATAGGGTAATCGGGAGCCTGTGAGCTTAAAGGTATTTACGTATAATTGCATTGAAAATCTGAAAACACAAACAAAATGTTGGAGCAGCAGCTTCTGTTTGACTTTTACAAGTTAGTTCTAATTAAGATAAAAGTAGAGGGACAATGAACCTGTCAAATAACAATGCTAAGAACACATGTGAATGCGATATCTTAATATATATGAAGTTGATTGAATATATTCTTTTGTCTAAATAAAAGTTAACCGATCCAATGTTGATATTAATTTTAGTGGCGTGCATAAAATCAAAATATTTGTACAATCATGATGTAGCATGAGATTTCAACCATTTCTATGTAAGGTTTTGTTAGTAAGTGTTCTCAAAACAGTTGCTAGACAAGTATCTTGAAACACTCGTTATCATAGCATTTCATTTAGGGTGCGTTTGGTAACATGTCTACTTCTGAAAATAATTTCTTTTGAGAAATAGTTCTTTTCTATTTCTACTCAATGGAACAATTTCTAAGTAAAACAAAGCGTTTGATAACTGCTTAAACTTTTTATTCTCGAATTATAAAAAGAATAGAAATGTGTTGGGTACCGACTAAAAAAAAATGTATTCCTTTTCTTTTGTGGCGGTGATGACCGGTGAACGGGCAATTCGACGTCCAGCGGCGGAGGGCAACGGTCATGAGTAGTAGCAACTCAAGAAATAACTTTCTAGAAATTGTTCCCAGAAATAATAAGTTACTTTTTTCTACTTCTCATTTTTATTCTAAATCTATTTTCCGGAACAACTTTCTATCCTGTGGAATAGAAATACTAATAGACGTTATCAAATGGATTTATATTCTTTTTTTATTCCAGGAAATGAAAAAACATAAAAACAGAAAAATTGGAGTGTTATCAAACGGGGCTTTACTAGCGGGCAAAATCAGCACCGACCAATTAGATTCCACCACCTAAGACTTGGCTCTCAAATGCACATCCAATGTCTGTCTTGATGCTAGCATATATGACCTCCCTTGGTTGCGGTTCCACCTCCACCAAGTAGAGGCAGAAGCAAAAGCAAGGACATGCACTGCACCATTTATTGCGCTCGAGCAAAAACACATACGAACAGATAATATACACAAAAATTATCGCAGAAAGTTATGCTAAGGCAATTCATTAAAAATGATTCTGTTCCCTGGCTTTCATCCAAAATGGGTATCTTAACAGCGCCCTTGTCTTGTGCCGCCTTTGATGCCCGACTACGCACATAAAAATTGCTAAAACTCCAATTTATGTTGCACTTGTCTTTGTCTAACGCTTGATCATAGTCCTACGATCTCATTTAATTACTTGTTATTTGTGGGGGCAAAGTACAATACCCAGATGTTTACATAGCTGGCCCTCTCCCAAGCACATGGCGCGAAACGAGATAAAGTAGAAAATACGTGTATGGAGAGAAAATGAAGATAACTGAGTCTCATCAGGGCACAAGTTGTCAAGACTATATTTCAATGAGTCCATGAACAAAATTCGATGCAAGTAGAAATTTAAAACCCGAAATAGACTTGTGGCTTGATTACTGAAAAAGTAAGGAAATGTGAAATACGTTCCACTTTGTATGCATATATACATTAAGAAATGAATTTTTTGGTTTTTGCCTATTAGTGAGCAGAGGAGCTTTTCGGCGTAATGATCAATTACATAGTGTGTTTGTGTATTACATCGTAAAGGAACTTTTGAAGCTGTCACAAAACCTTGTGGTATGAATTTATGTGCTTCTATGCGCAATTAATAGAGACTGATTTGCTATAAATTGTGAATGCTAAATATTATATGACTTATTGGACGTAATTTGGAGTAAGAAAACTGAGAATCTGGAGTGTATTATATGATTTAAATCTATTATCAGAGGGATACGGGAAGACGTAACCTAGGAAAGACCAAACTTAAGAATTACCTCGTATATAATGTAGTTTTACCTGTTTGTCTGCGTGCGTGCTTGGTGTTTCTTTTCTTCCTTTATCATGCCATCAAGATGGCATGGGCGTAATTCAGGGGGCAAAAAGACAAAATTAATGATACCAAATGCTTCTCAAAGCGATGCCATTTGCTTATGGACAAAATTCGAAAGGTCAAGATGCCTTCGCCAACTCATTGGCACTAAAGGGAATGTCAGTATTTGTCTAAGTTGTGCGTTCATTCTGTCTCATCCACAACACAGTAATGTGTCATTATCTTATGCCCAAGAAGCACACTTTATATATACAACCATCAACACAAAGATTAGATCACCGAACCTCACCACCTTCGATCTTTAAACTCGTACCATACTCTTGTCCAAGGTTTCAAAATGCTCCTTTCCTTCTATCTGTCCAATGTCTTAAACATCGCATGGTCATTGTCTCCAGAAAATTGCGATTCCAGCAATCAACTGAGAGAAGTACTTGTTTCGGTCTTCATTTTTGCACTCTTTTGTTACATCACTAGCACATGGGCTCGCTCTAAGTCTGCGAGACAGAAATCGCGAACGCCTCCCCTGCCACCAGGCCCCTGTGGTCTTCCCTTAGTTGGAAACCTTCCCTTTCTCGACCCGACACTCCATACCTACTTGACCCGACTGGCCAAGAGCTACGGTCCAATCATGAAGCTTCGGCTAGGTAAGAAGATAAGCATTGTGGTGAGCACCTCCTCCGTGGCCCGTGAAGTCCTTAAAGACCATGACATCATCTTCGCCAACCACGACTGGCCAGTGGCAGCCCTAGCTGGAACCTACGATGGGTGCGATGTGACTTGGAGCTCGTATGGGGCACAGTGGAGAACCCTAAGAAAAGTTTGCACCCTAAAGATGTTAAGCAACACCACTCTTAAGTCGGTTTACCCACTCCGCAAAAAGATGGTCCGACAAACGGTGCGGCATCTAAATAGCCAGGCCGGATCGGCTATCGACGTTGGGGATCAAGTGTTCGCAGGTGCTTTCAACATTGTTACAAGCATGATATGGGGGTAACACCATCAAAGGGGGAGAATTGTCAAAAAAGTCATAAACCTATTGTAATTGTGCCAATTCAGTTATAAATCTTTTTTTTGACCGATTCAGTCTTAAACCTTTTGTGATTGTACCAATTTAGTCCATCCATTAAATTTGGCCGGGCCGGAAATGACATGGATCGGCGGCGCGCGGCAACAATATTTTAATAATATTTTTATTATTTTTCGATTTTTTATTATTTTTTTAATTTTTCTGTTTTTTTTCTTTTCTTTTTTTCTCTTCCTCCCCTCCCCCTGCCGGCGGCAGTGGCTGGCCAACTCCGACGAGGCTACCGGCCACTACGTGAGGGCCGCGAAGCCCTCGCAAGCGACCGCGGCCCTCGCACAGTGGCCGGCAGCCTCGTCGGAGCTGGCCAACCACTACCGCCGGTGGGGGGGGGGAGGGGAGGAAGAGAAAAAAAAGAAAAATTAAAAAAACAATAAAAAAATCGGGAAATAATAAAAAATCGAAAAATAATTAAAAATATTGTCACCGGCGCCGGCCGGCTTCCACGTCAACTCCAGCCAGCCAAATTTAACCAGATGAACTAAATTGGCATAATCGCAAAAGGTTTAGGACTGAATCGATAAAAAAAAAAGGTTTAGGACTGAATTGGCACAACTGCAATAGGTTTATGACTTTTTTGGCAATTTTCCCCCATCAAAGGCGAAGAGATGGCAAGGCTTGGGGCGGAATTTCGGCAGATCATAACGGAGATGACAGTTTTGGCGATCAAGCCAAACATCTCGGACTTCTATCCAGGCTTGGCCCAGTTCGACTTGCAAGGCATAGTGAAGAGGATGAAGGTTTTAGCCAACAGGTTCGATAGTTTATTCGACATGGTGATTGCTAAGAGGTTGCAGATGGACGGAGAAGGTTGGAACCAAAAACTTGTTGATGAAGTCAATTCGACTCAGGACTTTTTGCAGTATCTGCTCAGACTAAAGAAAGAAGGGACTCAAATGTGGATGCACCATTCACCATGACTCAACTAAAAGCCCTACTTCTGGTATGTGCATTCATTGCTAAAAAATTAGATCTCCTCAAATTAATAATACGGCAACGACATAAACTTACATAAATTGAAGAAGTTGAAATATATAAAACATCATTCTATCTATGATCCATGCGCATGGACTATAACCAAATTTTACTTCTCTTTGTCATCCAACTCCACATATGTCCACAGATGTTACAACATCAAAAAACATCGAAAGGCTAGACATGAGTCTATATTGAGTGTTCAATGGATAGAGAATGTGTAAACACTTGAGCCCTAGAATTAGAAACTAATGAGAAAATCCCTTGTATATTAAAAAAAGATGCAACAAGTGACCGGCGATAAGCCGTCCCTAAAAGCTGAAAAGTCGTCCCTTATGTTCATTGGTGACGGCAAACGGTAGTCGCAATACGCTAGCATCTAAAAGAGAACTAGCGACGGATATGTGAAGCCTCTCGATAAGCTTATTAAAAATGGCTAGAGGTCCCATCACTGAAAGAGTGCTGTAGAGACGATCTCCCTGCCCTAGAACTGACTTGAGAATTTTGGCTCATCATGCCATGACTTTATTATCTATACTCCAATTTTAACATATCATGTGATGATTGCGCATGGATAGGACATGATAGCTGGAGGGACCGAGACGAGCTCCAATTCGGTCGAGTTCGCCATGGCCGAGATGATCAAGAACCCCGAAGTGATGTCCAAGGCCCAACAAGAGCTTGAACAAGTTGTAGGCAAAGACAACATGGTGGAAGAATCACACATACACCACCTCCCCTTCTTAAAAGCAGTCATGATGGAGACTCTCAGGTTACACCCTGGCCTTCCAATGTTGGTGCCTCATTGCCCCAGCGAGACTTGCATCATCGGGGGCTACACGGTCCCGAAGGGCTCTCAAGTCTTGATCAACACGTGGGCCATCCATCGCAACCCGTCCGTTTGGAAAAACCCGTCGACTTTTGACCCGGAGAGGTTCACGGGCGTGGACAGCAAGTGGGACTTCAATGGGAATGACCTGAATTACATACCGTTCAAATCGGGCCGCAGGATTTGCCCCGGGACAGCGATGGGGGAGAGGATGGTGTTATACTCACTCGCAACGCTTGTGCACTCCTTCGAATGGAAACTGCCGGGCGGCAGTGCGGAGAAGCTGGATGTTTCGGAGCGGTTTGGCATCGTTCTGAAGAAGAAAGAACCTCTTGTCGCGATTCCTACAACGAGGTTGTCTGATCCTGCACTCTACGAGTAAGCAAGATGAGTACTGGATTAATTAGCACAAGTTGGATGAATAAAATAAAATATTTCCAAACAAATAATAGGAAAATTGATGAAGTTTCTGCATGATAGAAGACTAATGAGAGTCGAGTAGTGGTGTAACAAAAGGAAAATTTGTCTAAACTAGTGTGCCCTAAGCTTGTCAATGTCTGTGGGGCAATACTCAGCCAAGAGTTTGAGAGGTGTGTCGCACCTAATTACAAATATTTTGTTAACTAACGTTCATGGACTCTAAAATCTAAATGAAAAAAAAATTCTTATTTTTAAAACATTATTTTAATTCATATTATATACACAATTAGTACGTTGAAATTGAAAAACTTTCTTTGTAAAGTTTGGTTGACAAGTTCGCGGCCACACTACCCTAATAATTATAACAATCCATTTTAGATGGTGATGATTAATCATTCAAGTCTTGGTTCATGAGCAAAAAAGTAAATCTCAAAAAAAAGTAAAAAATTAAAAGAAATTTTATGTTATAAGAAAAATCGTGGGTCATCCCAAATGCTTTTATATTCTTTTTATATTTTGAGAATATAAATTTTGTGCAGTTGCCAAACGTATTCTTTCCAGAGATTAGAAATACAAAAGAATTATTTCTAAAAAGAAATTGTTCTTAGGAACAAAAATGTTACAAAACGCACCCTAATTTGTTGGAGATAAAGTCATGATCAAATTATCAATAGTTCTAAATCAAGGAAAAGTACTCAAAAAGTCTTAAATCTATTATATTAGTATCAATTCAGTTTTAAACATTTCATTTGAGCGAAACTAGTCATAAATCATTTTACATTAGTATTAATCCAGTCCATCTAGGCTAAATTGGTTAGAAATCACCGACGTAGACATTGATCATCTTATGTAGCATAACCGACACTAATGTGGGCTTTTTAAGTTTTTTTCTTTTTTCCTTTATTTTTTTAGTCCCTTTTCTTTTTGTCGTGTCCACATTAGTCCCGGCCATACAACATAGGACAGTTGACATCTATATCAGCAATTTCTGGTCAATTTAGGCTGAGTGGACTAAATTGGTACTAACGTGAAAATTTTTATGATTAAATTGGATCAATTGAGATGTTTAGGACTGAATTGATACCAATATAATAGATTTAAGACTTTTTTAATACTTTTTTTCTAAAAATACTCATTAAACACCTTGTCTATAATGTCAAGAAAGAGATAGATATTTATAGAACTCTTGAAATACGACAAACTTTTGCCGACAATTTGATTGATGTGAATATTTATCATGTTATAATTTTATGCATATTATTTCTCTTGTGAAAGGAAAAATAATATGTATAAAACTAAGGATAAAATATGCCTCTCACAGGCACGTACATTTGTGAAAAAATTTTAAAAAATTAAATCAGTTGAATATTTTATCCTTAGTTGGATATACATCTAAGAAATTTCAAAATATCAAAATATTTCAAAGTATTCTCGGCCGATATCAAAACTTAGGATAATATAACAAATGTGATGTCGGAGTTATCCAATGCACGTAAGATGCGACTAAATCCAGGCCGTTCCTTAGTTTAGACAAAATGAAAGACTATCGGCAGATTCTACCAATTCATGTAGCCATGAATAGGATCCCTACCATAACATAATCGACAGACATGCATGTCTCTTTATTGAAACTCGACACTAGTGACGTAAAAGGAAAACGAGTTTGGAAACGTTAATCCGGATTGCCTATATCTGCATATAGAGCTCTGGTTTGGACAGTCTTGGTTTGGGAATGGCGACTAGCGGATTCATTTTCTTGACTACAATCCCGAACTTGTCTGATAATTCCAGCTCCGTTGCCTGCGGTAATTCCCACTCGAATGAATGCAAAAGGTTAGCCAAAACATACTTTAGCATTCTCTCTGCCAGCGGAAGCCCTGCACACATCCTCCTACCGGAACCAAATGGCATGTATCCGAAGTTGTTGCCCGCTAGATCATACATGCTAGGATTTTCCAAGAATCTTTCTGGTCTAAACTCTAACGGTTCATCCCAAATCTTAGGGTCCCTGTGGATATACGACACATTCAAGAATACGTTACTGCCCTTCGGTATCGTGTAACCCCCGACGACACAGGAAGAATGTGGAGTCCGAGGCACTAATAAGGGCAGTGCCGGGTGCAAGCGTAATGCCTCCTTGATGACGGCATCGAGGTACTTTAATTTGGGCAAGTGCTCCTCTTCGACCATCTTATCCACGCCCACAACTTCTGTCAATTCCTCCACCACTTTGTCCATCCCATTCCGGTTCTGCAGCAACTCTGCCATCACCCATTCGGTCATTGTCGACGTTGTATCGGTCCCGCCAATCACGATATCCTATTCGAACATTCAAAGGTTCATCAGAAAGAGCAGAATGACATAACTTTCGATTATGTTGCATGGTTAATGAAGCACTGTAATGGAGAAGAATCAACCTGAAAGTCAAGACATGGGACTCTACTACGGAGTTGGACACGGCCCAGTTTAGATGATAAGACAGGAAACAAGAAGAGAATGGAAAGAGATCAATCTGGACAAGATATGACAAACCTTCCAGCAGAATTGGCACAAAATGATTGACAAATTTTTGTGTGTTATTAACTTTTCCTATTGGGTATATGATGTGGGTTGAGATTATGATAAAGTAATGCTAATATAGATTCTAAAAGAAGCACAATACTATGTTAGTAATTGTAAAACAAAGGAAAAATGATACAAATGGTCTTTGGACTTTAGCTTAATGTGCGATATGGTCTACGAACTTTTAATTTGTTTTGTGTAGTTCTTGAACTTTTGACACATGTTTATTTTGGTCCTTGGATTATATTAAAATATTAAATATTGTCATTGCTTTTAAATTAATAGAAGTACTACATTGAATATCTTCATATAGTTCATGGATGACATTGAACATGCATCAAAAGTCCAAAATTATATTGAACAAATTAAACGTTCAGGGATCATATTGAATATTAGATTAAAGATTTGGGAATACATTGTACGTTGGACCGAAATTTATGAACTATTTGTATCATTATCTCTAAAACAGTTAACTCGGGATTAAATATAGCACAAGGCAGTCAATATATGGAATGAAATCTAAAAATTAGGGACAGAGTTGCAGATAGAGGATTCACTATGTTTTGAGGTTCATCGGGCTGTCAAACGGTCATGTATATTCATACTAGAACAAGTCACCTAGCTTAAGAAACTTACTGCAAGAATGGCTTTGAGGGCTCCGTTCTTGTCTATTGGTGACTGGTCATCTTCAAGATCCACCTCCATGTCTAGGAAAATCTGCAAAAAGTCCTTTTTTTGTTCACTTCTTTCGGATTCTCCTTCCTCCTTCTTGAACAGTTCATTTGTTCTTCCTTTGGTGGCGCAATCGATAACGGACTGTAGAAAGTCATCAAGCCACTCGTGCACCCTTTTAATGTCCCTTTCCACTCCTTGCAGGTCGAGCCAAGCGAGTGCTGGGAAAAAGTCCGAAACATTCGGGCTCCCCAGGAGCACCATGAGTTTAGCCAACAACTTTCCAAATTCGACGCCCACAGCATCGCGCTTCTCTGCCGTAAGTGTCCCTCCCCACAGCATCGACATCACCGCATTGATCAAGATCAGAAAGGTCAATTCGCCGACATGTACCGGTGTCCTGGATTTTCTATACAGCTCGCTCAGGGCTTTCCTGACCTCCTTTCTTCTCAAATCGTAACAGGCGTCGAGGCTCGTATTGCTCATTAAGTGCCTTACAAACAGTTTGCGGAGATTCCTCCAATAAGGTCCCTGGCTTGAGAAGGCAATGTCCCTCCCGCCATACATGATGGCAGCGGCGATGTTCGGGTCCCGATTGGCAAACGTCGCGTCCTGGTCCCGCACGATTTCTTTGGCTAGCGACGGGGAGCTAACAACAACATACAACTTGCTTCCAAGCCGGAGTTTGTAGATGGGGCCATAGGTCCCGGCCAACTTGGCGAATTTATGGTGGAGATTGGCACCAAGGAATGGGAGGTACCCGAGGAACGGCACGCCTCGCGGCCCTGGCGGCAATGGAGCCGTCGTAATTCTACGCCTCCTGAACAAAGAGAAAAAGCCTAGAGCTGCGATTGCCAGTACGAGCAGTGTTGTAGTAGCTCTAGGAATTGCATCGCACGCTTCTTTAGCATGCCACGACCCCGGCCAGGGACGTTCGGAGTCTCCGGTCGGCATTTCAGCTTGTGAGAAAGGTCTGAGAAGCCGTCGAGCAAGGATAGAGGACGCTTGTATTGACACTACATAAGGAGGTTCTTGCAAAGGACGGTTTCCATGGGAAAAGCCAGTTGTTCACGTGACGCTCACCGACACAAGAACAATTATTGATCAAACGAAAATGACCCAGAGGGTCAAGTTTTTTACGGGTGTGGTGTAAAAGCTTTATATTCATGTAATTTTGTATGAAGTTTATTAGACCGCACTTGTCCCGATAGTTTGGCAACTGAAGTTTATTCGGAAAAACATCGAAGGAGAATCTTTCGCAATAGAAGAAATATTTTTAGGTAATTTTTTTTGTTTTTCGATTTCAGTTGACTCATGAAATAATCTCTCATTCTCACAAAAAATTACTAAAAATCTTAATTTTCAAGGCTTCAAACACTCTCAATTGCTTTCAGTTTCAGGTGTAATTTTATGTTCTTTTCACAATGAAGATACTTCTTATATATGGATAAAAATTAAATCCAAAATAAAAAACTTGCTCTAATTAAATAATTGCTCAAATAAAGAAAATCTATTCAAATTAAGAAACCTATTGGGATTATCAAATTTTGCTTTTTGAGCTCAAATTCGAAATATATTCTCCACTCAAAAGATTAAATTTTGAACGGTAAAGATAATCAAATTCATGTGAAATTTAGTAAAATACCTATAATTAGTATTGGTGTCCCATCGAGTCTTGTCAAACAATTACAAAGGATTAATAACACCACATGTGACATGACAACTCCTTGCAAGTCAAAAACTAGACCACGTGGGGCTACTTATTTCAATAATTTTTTGGCAGTGCTCTTCAGTTGTCAATTCTTGTCTTGTGTCCCTAGGGACAAACCAGAACCACTCAATTCCCTTTTCAGCTTTTCCTTTATCATCTACGAGACATTCACGTATTGAAAAAATTATTCAAAAAATTTTAAATTTATTATATTTTTATAAATTTAATTATAATCTTTTTAATTTTGTCAATTCAGTTTTAAATATTTTTACTCATTGCCAATTTAATCATATATCTTTCAATTTTACCAATCCAATTATTTATTACCAATTAGATCCATACGGCCAAAATTAGCCGAAAATTATTGACGTAGACCGTCAGCGTTAATGTGGCACTTTTTAAATAATATTTTGAACTTTTTAATGATTTTTTCTTCTTTTTTACTTTTTTGTCTCTTTTTTCAAGTTTTTGGACCTAGGGCTGGCAAGGTTCGCCGACCAACGTTCGCCAGCCGACCCTTGCTGGCCCTAGGTCCAAAAACCAGAGAGAGAAGTTGAAAAAAAAAAAAAAAAACATAAAAAAAATTCATAATATTAATTAAAAATGCCATGTCAACGCCAACTGGCCCACGTCGCCAATTTCTCGATCAAAATTGGACAAATGGACTCAATTGGCAAGAAGTAAAAATGTTTAAAACTGAATTGGCAAAAAGTAAAAAAATTTAAAACTGAATTGGCAAAAAAGTAAAAAAGTTTATGATTGAATTGACAAAAAATAAAAAAGTTTAGAACTAAATTAACAAAATTGAAAAGTTTAATACTAAATTGGTAAAGGTGCAACAAATTTATGGCTTTTTAAACAATTTTCTCCCACACATCCATAGGAAGACAATATATCCTTGATGTAATTAAAGAATTTCTTATTCTTGCTTGGCGACTTCTCTTCCCGTGGTCGCGAGCCAAAATGTCAAACGGATACTATGGACGTGGTTGGCTGTGGCTATTGGCATGCTGAAGAAGAGAATGATGCAATTCCTAGAGCCATCACAACACTTCGTTGTCATAGCAATTGCAACTCTTGGTTTTTTTCGTTATTTCCGTGTTTAGGAGGCGAAAGAAATCGAAGGCTCCTTTGCGTGCGCCCCCGGGCCCCGAGGAGTGCCGTTTCTCGGGTACCTCCCATTCCTAGGGGTGATCTCCACTGGAAGTTCACCGAATTGGCTGAGACGTACGGCCCCATCTACAAACTCCAACTCGGAAGCAAGTTATATGTCGTGGTTAAGTCCCTGTCACTGGCCAAAGAAATTGTGCAGGACCGGGACATGGCGTTTGCCAATTGGGACCTGAACATCGCCGCCATCATCATGTCAAACGGCAGAAGGAACATTGCCTTCAACGCCTGTCACGATTTGAGAGGCAGGATGTCAGGAAAGCTTTGAGCAATCTGTGTAGAAAATTTGGGGTGCCAGTAGATATCGGGGAATTGACCCTTCTGATCTTGATTAACGCGATGATGTCGATGCTGTGGGGAGCGACGCTTGAGGGAGAGAAGCATGAGGCCGTGGGCGCCGAGTTTTGAAAGGTGGTGGCTGAACTCGTGGTGCTCTTAGGTAGTCCGAATGTTGCGGACTTCCTCCAGCAATCGCTTGGCTTGACCTGCAAGGAGTGGAAGGGGACATTAAAAGGGTGCATTGCTGGTTTGATGAATTTCTTCAGTCTGTCATCGATTGCTCGACCGAAGGAAGAACGAAGGAAGAACAAATGAACTGTTCAAGCATAAAGAAGGAGAATCTGAAAGAAATGAACAAAAAAAGGACTTTTTGCAGATTTTCTTGGACAAGGAGATGGATCATGAAGATGACCAGTCACTAATGGACAAGAACGGAGCGCTCAAAGCCATTCTTACAGTAAGTCTATTAAGCTAGGTGGGGACTAGTTCTTATATGAATACACCTGACTACTTTTTGCCCTGATGCACCAGAAAGTATAGTTAATCCCCTTCGGCAATTCTGCTCTTGTTAGATTTCATTTCATATTTTGGCCTCCATAATCATCAGTTAATGTCAAGCGATTATTACTAGAGTATTGTTCTCATCTTCCTATCTATGTTAGCCCTAGAATGCCATAATTTTCACCTAGCGTCTTATACAAAAGTGAAACAAACATAGCAAAATTGATTTAATACGAAGGTACTTCAATTATTGTGCGCCAGCTTTCGTATGAAGTTGGTCGGATTATGTCAAGATTAAAATCTCTTTCCATATTTCTTGTTTTGCATCCTATTGTCTAACTTAGGTTGTATCCAACCTTGCCCCTCCCCATCACAAAAACCTCCCTATTCTTGACTCGCACGTCGATTCTTCTCCATTACAGCGCATCATTAAGTATTCAGCTTTATCGAGCATTATAGCAATTGACTCTCTCTAATGAAATTTCGACTGTGTGGAGTAGAACGTCGTGGTTGGTGGAACCGATACGACTTCAACGATGGTCAAGTGGCTGATGGCAGAGTTGCTGCAGAACCGAAATATGATGAACAAGGTAGCCCGCGAGCTGACAGAAGTCGTGGGGGAGGATAAGATGGTCGAAGAGCACCACTTGCCCAAACTAAAGGACCTCAATGCTGTCATCAAGGAGGCACTTCGCTTGCACCCAGCGCTGCCCTTATTCGTGCCTCGGACCCCTCATGCTTCCTGCATCGTCGGGGGTTACACGATACCAGAGGATAGTAACATATTCCTCAACATGGGTTATATCCACAGGGACCCCACGATTTGGGACAGACCGTCGGAGTTCAGACCCGAGTGGTTCTTGAAAGATCCCAGCAAGCATGATCTCTCGGGCAACGACTTCACATACATGCCCTTCGGTTCCGGTTGGAGGATATGCGCGGGGCTTGCGCTGGCAGACAGGATGCTGACGTTTTATTTGGCCTCTCTTCTGCATTCATTCGAGTGGGAATTGCCGCAAGGGGTGGAGCTGGAGCTGTCGGACAAGTTCGGGATTGTGGTCAAGAAAATGAATCCCCCGGTGACCATTCCCAGGCCGACATTGTCCTCTTCAGAGCTCTACATGTCGAGATAGATCTTTCACTGAAGTCTCAAAACTCTTCGTGTCAATTCTACGAAGTAAAAGTATCCTGCCAGTGTGTTGGACTTAGGAGAAAGAATTCCCGTTGTCTATTGGTTCTTCAGACGAGTTGGACCAGAAGATGAAGTCATGTGATTTAAGCGCAGAATGTTTGGGATCTTGCAAAACATATGTATAATTACGGGGATCTCAAGGAGGATATGCGTTTACAACGTAATGGAAAAAATAAGTGATCGAACACAACAATAAAACATAATAATGAAAAATCGAGTTTACATAATTCGATTGGTATGACCTACTTCATGAGGAACACCTCGTGAGATTACACTATAAATCAAGTAATACATTAGAGATTAATAATCATAGTCGAGTCACTCGAACACTTTTATCGTTATCACAATCCACAATTATATGCTACTTCATAAAATGTTTTTAACTCTCCCAATTTCTTGCGAAAAAACCTGTCTCTCAAATCACAAAGGAACTAGGAAATGTTACTATAAAAATTATTGGCTTCCAAGCACTTGCAATTTCTTAGAGATGTAATTCGCTCGCGCCTCGTAAAGAATTATTATGACCAAAAGCTCCTCTATTCACTTATAAAAAGAAACCGATAAGATGGTAAAAAGTGATCGCCAAGATAGACAATTTGGTCTTTTCATGATTGGAGTCCGCTCAGAAGTACGTGAATGATATTTGAAAAATAAAATTATTTAGTTGGTCATTCAAAAGTGAACGGGTCGACAAAAGGGGCCCAACCCAAAACGCCCCCACGGGTCTATCTCCCACTCTCATAGGACTAGAAAGGCCCATGCACGCATATTGAGCTTTAGGGCTTTTCTTTGAATTGCGGGGCCCTTTTTGTCCTGGGGAAGTAGAACCCGATAAAACTTTTCCGTGCGGTATAATCTCCTAATTAGAATTAAAATCTAGTTTTGAAAGCCCGCGCACTAGAGAAAATGCAAAACTTTCCTAATTCAAGCACATAACGCGTTTAGTACCTCATAAAATTAACGATTTAGCTAAATTGATTTGTCAAATTACGCTGAAGTTATATACCATTAAAGTCGATATTTTACCCTCACCATACAGTTTCTGAATAACATATATTACCTCTGGTCATCCCAATGAAGCCAACTTAGCCTCGGTTACATATTACATAATATACACGCCTTAGCATTATGCCTGTTCAATCAACCAGCCGGCTCTCATGCCAAGCCTGAAACTTTCAAGCTAAAGGTATCCACCCTATCAATCATGTTCAACGCATGTTCTCAACTAGATAATGTTGGTTAAGTTATATGTTGACACCTAAATTTTGATTGATCATTCGTAATTTAATGCACAAAAATTTAGGGACTAATTTTAACCCCTAAACAAAAAATATTAGGATTAAATTGCATAGCATATAGTTTTAGGAGCATTTATTATTGCATTTGCATTGGACATGTGGTAGATGGGGGCGATTGATGGTTTAAGCTTTAATTTAACAAGTTGAATTTAAGCGCGAGGAAAAAGAATTTTGGGGGAGTTAAGGGCGACAAGTTGGAATATGAGAATATTCCCAGGAATATAAGAATGTTCCTGATAATATTCATATTATTCTTTCAATATTCAGGGAATGTGTCGGATGAAATATTGAAAAAATATTGCACGTGGGATATAAGAACTAAATAAGCAACGTGCAAATTTATCATATTTCCTTAAATAACATAGCCCTCTCACCTATAAAAAGGGGGCCACACACACTGAAGGGGCAGACACAAAAAAGGGAGAGAAAAGTGAGAGAGGGGGTCAAAGAAAAGAAAAGGGAAGGGGATGCTGAAAAAAGAGTGGGGGAAACATCAAGAGAAAAGTGAGAGTGGGGATCTTGGTGCTCAGCAAATATCTTGCATATTTGTTTTCTTGCTCACGGGATCCAACAAAGTCAACAGAATTCTTGGATCCAATCTGAGTTATTTGCAGGTTTCTTCGGTCTTGCTAAGAATCACCATAATTCTTCACGCCGGAGTCCATCGTCAGTGAACATCCATCATCATCGCTCATCGCAAGCCACCGCCGTCGTGAAAGTAATGACTTGAATTAGACTAATTCTCATGCTATTTGGGAACTCATTATTGGGACCTTGGCATCGTTCCTTATTAGTCGCATTCTCCAAGATAATTCTCTTCTAAATCAAGTAGTTTTCTTTAATCAAAATTAATTTGGTCGTTTTCTTATTTATTTTTACAATTATTTGGTTCTTATTGCGATTGGTGATTCGTTAGGTATATTTTCGTGTCGAGTGTCATAATAATCAAAAATACTGAGCCGAGAGACATCGGATTAGATTTTTTATTATAGTAACCTTCCATCTTTGGTCGCGATGAGTTATATGTTTATATAGTTGTGTTCGTTGTTTGTGTTGGTTTTATATTAGTAATTTTATCATTAATAAAAATACAAAAAAAATTTCACATTGCATCACATGGTAGTTTGATTGCATGGTAGTGTAGTAGCTAGGTTGCATATTAGATTTATATAATATTTTTTTAGATGAAATTTTTCTAATAAGACTTAGTTTAGTTTCGGATTTTGATTTTAATAAAATAAAATATCCAAAAATATCCAAAAAAAAAAAAAATGAAAAAGAAGAAGAAGAAAGATCATACATATGCATACAACATTGTTACATCATTCATCTTACATCACGTAACACATACATATTTAGGGTTATGATTACATATATGTTACAATAGTTTTCAATTAACATATGTCAATAGAGTTAGGCCATTTGAATTGCACGTCATATGTCATTAGAGTAAGAATCATGCATGTTAAATTTAGATTAAAGTCATACATAATTAATTTTACAAAAAATCCAAAAAAATTAGATGTCATCCCATTTAGAATTTAAGTTTAGGGCATGCATTTTTAGTTATAGCTTGTTTTGCCTTAAGGTCGATCATAATTCTTACGTTTATCATTTTGGACCTGTCGAATGTCATTGATTGTGATACGCATGCCCACTCCTTTCCATGTTTAGTGGTTTAGGTTAAGATCAACAAAGATTGCTTGCAAAATATATATATATTTCTTTTTTTGAAACTTAAAGAGAAAGGATACCGAAAGGGTACTAGTTTAACTTAGCGTAACCATATTCCTGAACCTATTGAATCTCTGGTTTGCAGAAGTAAAATATTCTCCCATACTTTCCACTGGGAACATGACTTAAAACTCATAGTAGACATAGGCCTGATTTTTCTCTTTTCAAAAATATTTTTTTTGTTTGGCAACATGGATACCAGGTACGCCCTTAACATGAAATGTTAAATGTTTTTGCAAAAAGGAGTTATAAGGGGTAGTGTTTGCTAACTTTTTGTTTTGTAGGAAGGTGTTGAGGTTGAATGTTTTTTTTCCTCATATTGAAGTGATGTTTGCATTATTAATTGCTGTGCATGATTTTTAAATGGTTTTAGCACTACACTTTGCACACACTACCTGCCGTTGGACCTGGACCGCAATTAAGGATGTTAGGATGGTGTTGAGAAATGATCCAACCTTGAACGTGAGACTACGATGTAGAGGTTTCCTTTCTCAACTCCGAAATTTTTTTCTCGATGTCAAAATGTTTATCCTTGTCTGCGAAACCGCATGACTAAAGGATTTTCTTTGACCAAGCTGGAGCTAAGAGGACCCGACCTTTGTACCCGAGACTGCAACTAGTCAGATCATTCCTCTTAGCTCTAATTTGCTAAACCCTATAGTTTAGGTGTCGAACCTCACATCTCATGTGTATGTCTATGTGATTGCATTTTTCCTTCATAAAGTAAGTATTCTTACCTTACGCTATGCAATCTATTTATTTTATCATTTTTTTTTGTCCATGACAAAAGGTCAATTGTATATAGAGAAGATTGTTTTTATTTTCATGTCTAGGAGTTCAATTCCAACTTTAGAGTGTTATTTCAATTTCTCAAATTGATATTTTAGGATTAATTCCCTAGGGAGTCATTTTCATTTCTTAGATTAATGTCTTTGGAATTCAATATCACTTAATAAAAGCAGCTAGATCTTTGTCATGGACTAGCATGTTCCATATGCGATGCTTATGTGTTTTCCTTTTTTCAAATTAGGTGATAATGGAGCCATCTCGTTCACCCATCATTACAAGATTGAAAGCACGAATAGCTAAGCAAGTTGAGCTACGTGAACATATTAATAAAATGGAATATCAAATGAATCAATGCTTTGCTGCAATACAACAAATGACAACTGTGTTTAAGGCGCTCCGAACAAGTTCAAGCTCAGAAGTCACACCTCCTGGAACTATAGCACTTAAGCAAAAAGTTAATCATGGCATGTCCAATGAATTGGACGATGACATGCCCTCTTAGAAGATGATGATGTCATTGTCGTGGAAGGAAAGGCCAAAACTCATAAGGTCTTTAAAACAGAGCAGGATGAACGCTTTGTGAAGCTTGAAGAGAAAGTGAAACAATTGCAGGGTTTGCAAAGTTCACTCCCGATTGATTTGTCTATTTATGAGAAGGTCAACACACCAAACAAATTTAAAATGCCAGAATTCGAGAAGTATAATGGCACTTCTTGCCCGAAAGCTCACCTGCAGATGTACCATGTCCTAACATTTAGCATTTTAAATTTGTTTAGCGTGTTAACCTTCTCATAAACAAACAAATCAATCGGGAGTGAACTTTGCAATCCTTACAATTGTTTCACTTTCTCTTCAAGCTTCGCAAAGTGTTCATCCTGCTCTGTTTTAAAGACATTATGATTTTTGGCCTTTCCTTCCACGACAATGACATCATCATCTTCTAAGGGGGCATGTCATCGTCCAATTCATTGGACAGGCCATGATCAACTTTCTGCTTAAGTGTTGTAGTTTCTGAGCTTGAACTTATTCGGAGCGCCTTAAACTCAGTTGTCATTTGTTGTATTACAGCAAAGCATTGATTCATTTAATCTTCCATTTTATTAATACGTTCACGCAGCTCAACTTGCTCAGTCATTCGTGCTTTCAATCTTGTAATGGTGGGTGAACGAGATGGCTTCGTTATCACCTGATTTGAAGAAAGGAAAACACATAAGCATCGCATATGGAACATGCCAGTCCATGACAAAGATCTAGCCGCTTTTATTAAGTGATATTGAATTTCAAAGACATTAATCTAAGAAATGAAAATGACTCCCTAGGGAATTAAATCCTAAAACATCAATTTGAGAAATTGAAATAATACTCTAAAGTTGGAATTGAACTCCTAGACATGAAAATAAAAACAATCTTCTCTGTATACAATTAACCTTTTGTCATGGACCCAAAAAAAATGATAAAATAAATAGATTGCATAGTGTAAGGTAAGAATACTTACTTCATGAAGGAAAAATGGCAATCACATAGACATACACATGAGACGTGAGGTTCGACACCTAAACTATAGGGCTTAACAAATTAGAGCTAAGAGAAATGATCTGACTAGTCGCAGTTTCGCGTACAAAAGTCAAGTCCTCTTAGCTCCGACTTGGTCAAAAAAAATCCTCTAGTCATGCGGTTTCGCAGACAAGGATAACCATTTTAACACCGAGAAAAAAATTTCGGAGTTGAGAAAGACAACCTCTACATTGCAATCTCGCATTCAAGGTTGGATCATTTCTCAACACCATCCTAACATCCTTAATTGCGGTCCAAGTCCGACGGCAGGTAGTGTGTGCAAAGTGTAGTGCTAAAACCATTTAAAAATCATGCACAACAATTAATAATGCAAACATCACTTCAATATGAGCAAAAAAAACATTCAACCTCGACACCTTCCTACAAAACAAAAAGTTAGCAAACACTACCCCTTATAACTCCTTTCTGCAAAAACATTTAACACTTCATGTTACGGGCATACTTGGTATCCATGCTGCCAAACAAAAAAATATTTTTGAAAAGAGAAAAATCAGGCCTATGTCCACTATGAGTTTTAAGTCATATCCTCAGCGGAGTCGCCAAGCTGTCGCAACCTTCCCGAAAGTGAAACACCAAGGGAAGACTAATGGATTACTAAGTCCGAAGACTTAGTGTGGACTCTCCCAAGCCCTACAAACCGCAACTTGGTACTCAAAATTTAACATATTTAAACATGTAATTTTATTCAATTAGGAGCCACCACTAATCAATTAGGGTTGATTAGAAACCCAAGTAAAGTATGGGAGAATACTTTACTTCTGCGAACCAGAGATTCAATAGGTTCAGGGACATGGTTACGCTAAGTTAAACTAGCGCCCTTTCGGTACCCTTTCTCTTTAAGTTTCAAAAATATATTTTTTTTGCAAGTAATTTTGGTTGATTTTAACCTAAGCCACTAACATGGAAATGAGTGGGCATGTGTATCACAATCAATGACATTCGACAGGTCCAAAAGGATAAACATAAGAATTATGATCGACCTTAAGGCAAAACAAGCTATAACTAAAAATGCATGTCCTAAACATAAATTCTAAATGGGATGACATCTAATTTTTTTGGATTTTTTGTAAAGTTTATTATGTATGACTTTAATCTAAATTTAACATGCATGATTCTTACTCTAATGACATATGACGTGCAATTCAAATGGCCTAACTTTATTGACATGTGTTAATTGAAAACTATTATAACATATATGTAATCATGACCCTAAATATGTATGTGCTACGTGATGTAAGATGAATGATGTAACAATGCTATATGCATATGCATGATCTTTCTTCTTCTTCTTTTTAATTTTTTTTTAAGTCTTATTAGAAAATTTTATCTAAAAAAATATTATATAAATCTAAGATGCAACCTAGCTACCACACTATCATGCAATCAAACTACCATGCGATGCAATGTGAAATTTTTTTGTCTTTTTATTAATGGTAAAATTTACTAATATAAAACCAACACAAACAATGAACACAACTATATAAACATATAACTCATCACGATCAAAGATGGAAGGTTACGATAATAAAAAATCTAATCCGATGTCTCTCGGCTCAGTATTTTTTATTATTATGACCCTCGACACGAAAATATACCTAACAAATCACCAATCACAATAAGAACCAAATAATTGTAAAAATAAATAAGAAAACGACCAAATTAATTTTGATTAAAGAAAACTACCTGATTTAGAAGAGAATTATCTTGGAGAATGCGACTAACAAGGAACGATGCCAAGGTTCCAATGATGAGTTCCCAAATAGCATGAGAATTCGTCTAATTCAAGTCATTACTTTCACGACGGCGGTGACTTGCGATGAGCGATGATGATGGATGTTCACCGACGATGGACTCTGGCGTGAAGAATTATGGTGATTCTTAGCAAGACTGAAGAAACTTGCAAAAAACTCAGATTGGATCCAAGAATTCTATTGACTTCGTTGGATCCCGTGAGCAAGAAAACAAATATACAAGATATTTGCTGAGCACCAAGATCCCAACTTTCACT
Source organism: Corymbia calophylla (assembly GCA_014182845.1). Lineage (NCBI taxonomy): Eukaryota > Viridiplantae > Streptophyta > Magnoliopsida > Myrtales > Myrtaceae > Corymbia > Corymbia calophylla. Next base: position 23,523,066 of record CM024696.1, read on the forward strand.
TTTCTCTTGATGTTTCCCCCCACTCTTTTTTTCAGCATCCCCTTCCCTTTTCTTTTCTTTGACCCCCCTCTCTCACTTTTCTCTCTGTTGTGGCTGTGTTTTTTATTTTGGTGTCTGTCCCTTTAATGTGTGTGGCCCCCTTTTTATAGTTGAGAGGACTATGTTATTTAAGGAAAGATAATAAATTTGACATCGTTCTATTTATTTCAGTATCTCACGCTTGATATTTTTTCAATATTTCATCCGACACCTTCCCTAAATATTAAAAGAATAATGCGAATATTCTCAGGAACATTCTCATATTCCAACTCGTCATCCCTTAACGGGTCTAGCCAAATTCTTTTTCCTGCGCTAAATTCAACTTGTTAAATTAAAAGGCTTAGAATCATCAATGAAGCCCATTTCGCACGTCCAACGCAAATGCAATAATGAATGCTTCTAAAAATATATGCTATGCAATTTAATCCTAATATTTTTCGTTTAGGGGTTAAAATTAATCCCTAAATTTTTGTGCATTAAATTACGAATGATCAATCAAAATTTATGTGTCATTATATATCATTAAAGTTGACCTTTTACGCTCATCACCCGGCTTCCGGATAACACATATTACCTCCGGCAATATATATACCTTAGCATTATGATTGTTCAATCGGCTGACTGGGCCTTATGCCAATCCTGAAAGTATCTGCCTCTATCTATCATGTTCAGTGCATGTTCTCAACTAGACAACGTTAGATCAGTTCGACCAAAAAATGAATTTGTGACCTAAGAGCAAGAACTTTAGGGTTCACTACTCAAGTTTTCTCTTACTTTCAGAACGGACGATGAATTCGTGAGTTCTCTTTAGATATGATCGATTGCCGAGTGCAGACAACCATGTCATCAGTTATCCAGCATTGAGGAATCAATTACGACTGCTCGATAGAAGGAGGAGGTTCCGAAGCCAAGCACACACTTCTCTTAGCTTCAGCAGCAAGGTTGCATAGAGGGTGAATTATTAGCGCCATAGATATGTACAGCTGAGTACTGAAGAACAAAGGTCCTCGGGCCAACAATGTCTAGCTTTTCTTTAGCGAAACAAAATGACTTGGCTCGCAAGTCAAGCAGAAGCAGCAGGCTCGCACACCGGCAGGTCCTTCTCCGCGTTGGGCGGGATCCGGAGAATGGGGTTGCTCTCGAAGAAGTTGACCGGCTTCAGGTCGAAACTGGCCGACACCGTCGGCATGATCGGGAAGTCCTCCTGACATGGAATGTGATGGAAGCCCAACGTGTACCACAGCACAATGTCCTTGTTCTCGATCGGTCGATCCCTGCAATTGAACAAAAATTTCCAATCAAGTACCAGTCTCAGAATCTAAGGCCAGTTGGCCTCGGATCATGCCGAGGCCACCGGGTCGAATCCCACATGATCTAGCCAAAATAAGAATTTCAATTGAATGTGTGCATAGCGGATGCTAGCAAGCGCACCTGTTCGACCACACGGCGAGAGTGTCCTCGCCCTGGCTCTGGTAAGTGAACAGCCCGCCCGCCCATTGCTCGGTCCGGTTATAGGGAGTGACCCATATCTGGTTGTTCGTGAACGCGGCCCGCTTCTGGGGCGGGTCGTCGAGAGCGAGCAGGCTAGCCGCAGTCCCCGCAGGGACGACCTTGTACCCCACGGGGTTCCCGACCCGGGTCTTCTTGTTCGAGTTGACGACATGGAATTCGGACGGATCGTACAGCTTGAGCTTCACCTGTGCATCCTTCTCGGTCTTGGCCACCTTCCGAACTGCTTTCAGGAAGCTCCGCCGGGGCGACTCCCCGGGGGAGGTATCCTGCTTCTGGATGTTCACGTTCACGAAGGAATTGTCGGTGCCGTCGACGTCCATGTCGAGATGGAAGGTGACATAGTGGTCGTGGATGACGCCGATGACGTTCTCAGAGAGGAGCGTGCCGTAGAGGTTTTCCTGCCCCGGCACGTCGTTGATGTTGGAGTAGGGGCTGCCTTTCACCATCAGAATGCCGCTGAGGCCAACCTGCATATCAGGTCATTGAGAAAACGTATACAAGTTCATCTCTTCAAAGTCCAATGTGTAAGGATTTCTCACATCACAGGGAGGGCAAGCGTAAGTCTTGAAAGTTTAGTATCACCAAAAATCTTAAACTAATATATTTATAATAAATTTATTTCAAATTAATTGTTTAACCATAAAAAAACTTATATTTGCATATTTATAATAAATTTATCATTCGTTAGTTTTTATTAAATTTTACCATTAAATTACTGAATTTGATAATATATGGTAATTGACAGATGAATCAACTAATTTTTTTTAACTATCATTAATTTTCATTAAATTTATTATAAATATATAAATTATGAATTTTTGGTAATTTATCGTAAATATATTAATGTAAAATTTTTCATGATAATAAATAACTGAGATTGGTGCGAGCTAAGGATGTGTTTGGTTCAACATTTGCAAGGGTCTTTGAGTCAAATACAAATGCTGAAAGCCCAAAGCTACTTGGGGAAATGCAATTATATTTGATAAAATTTCTTTGCAAATGAACTTTGAGTTGAATATGCGTTTAGTAAAAAAAACTTTCGCAATTGGCTTTGATGAGTATTATAGATGTGTATATAAATATTCTTTTTTTTTGGAAAATTGGACTAAACCCTTCGCCGGTTCGACGAAAGGCTACGGCCGCTAGTGAGCCAAATCTGGCGCTGGCGGCCATCGGCTGAGGTCGCCCAAGGTTGAGTGACCTCGGCGCAAGGGTCGCACAAACCCAACCGAGGGTCGCCAAAGGTCGCCCGAGATCGGGCGACCCTCGGCGAGGGTTGCGCGACCCAGTCGAGGGCTGTCGACCACCGCCAGCCGTAGCCCTTTGCTGAACCAGCGAAGAGCTGCCTCATTTTTCAATTAAAAAATAATAATTATGGGCAAAATCGGAAATATGAAAAATTGGTGAAGGTAGTTTTGGAAAGGAAAAAATAATTTTAGCATTTTGAATGACATTTAAAAATTGGAAGTCAGTTTTAAAATTGAACCAAACGCACCTAAGACACCAAAGCATTAAAAAAATATATATATCAATTGGGTCGCGCAATATCTCTAATGCAGGAATCAAACAGTCATTGTCACACGTCCTTTCACATCATTTTCACTGCACCAACTCAAGTTGAAATGTAGGCATTTGAATGGTAGCCGGGCCACGTCTCGATCCCCGATACTTTCAGCGGAGAAATATCATTTTCCACGATGAATTGGACCCGCACTAGGATATTTTTTCTAAACCTACAATTATACTTGATCCTAAATTTCGCAGCAGGATAAGCCTGAGATTATTGACTCGGACGATTATCTTGTGGACTTACTAAGGCAGGTTAATCGCTACTTGGCTACAGCAGTAAACAGTAACTGTTACGGTAGTGAACAGTAGCGGCTATAATGCTTTGGTTACTCTAGGCACTTAGCAAAGCCTATTTCAACATTCTAACACAGCTCAAAACAAGTAGTTCACCGGAAAAGAAAATTAAACAAAAATATTAAGAAAGGAAAAGGATTAGTGGAAAATTTGGAATATTCAAAGTGGGCCCAGGGCAGGATGCGATAGGGAAGAATTACTAACCTTGACCCTGATTAGCCCGTCTGCTTGGAACTCCCAATCCACGATGTAGTCGTAGTTCGCCACTGACGCTGCCATTCTAACCACCAATGTCACTTTTGGCCTCACTTCCCTTATCTGCACATAAACCACCCCAAAAAAAAAAAAAAATCAAAAGCAAAATCGACCATATGTCAAGTATAAAAACAAAATATCTCCGTGGCCGAATTTAAAAAAATAAAAAACGACCAAATATCACCGGATTACAAGCGATGGCTACCAATTAAAGAACTCTCATCATGTGATTATGTATCCATAATTCCTTTATTAGGTCTTTTAATAACGGGTCATAGGCCCGGAACCCCGTACCTCCATGCCCGTGATCGGGCACTCAGAGTGCCGCCACCCGATGTCGCCGGCATAGCTCTCATAGATGCACACCATGTCGGACCTCACGTACGGCTTCCCGTCGCCCGCCGCGAACACACCGTCCATGAAGTAGGCGTTCCTCGGGCAGTCGTTGAGCGGGTCGAGGGGCATGGCCTGGAGCCCGAACCCGTACTCGCCCGCGTCCATGTAGGTCTTGAAGTACCACGCGTCGGTCGGGTCCATGTAGGGGACGAACAGCTCGGAGGTGAACCCCTTGTACATGACGTCACGCAGCTCGCCGCTCTCCGGGTCCCGCACCCTGGCCTGGGAGATGATCACCCCGGCCCTCGGGTCGGGCTTCGCGTGGAATTCCCAGTTCGCCCACTTGACGAGATGCTCGTCCTCGACCGTGAAGCTCGGGCCTTTCGGCTGCTCGATGGAAATCGGGTTGATTATGCGATAAGCCTGCTGGTTCTGGTCGAATTGCGAGAACCGGTAGTCGGTGTCCCCGGCCTTCGGGATCGGTATGTCTTGGCCTTTGTCTGTGATCTCAACCACGCGCTTCGTGTCCAAGTCGAGCAAAACGGTCAGCCCCTCGATCGGTCGCATGTAGAAATTGGCCGTGTCCTTCGAGGAGTAGCACTGGATTTTGATCAGCCTCCGGCTCTCCTCGGCCGGGCCGTACCAGCCGCCCGAGATCGGCAGGCACGCGAGGTCGGCCAGGTCGACCCCGCGCGCCAACACCGTGCGGTTGAACTCCGGGTCCGCGAGCGGGGCCAACGTGGCCGACGTCATGTCCTCGATGGTCATCGTCGGGTAGCCGGAGAGGGGCGCCACCCCCTGCGAGGTCACGTGGCCGCTGTCGAGGTCGACGATCAGCAGGTGGGACTCGCCGGCGAGGCGGGCGACGACGGAGGCCTTGCGGGGGATGGGGTCGCCCTTCCGCCAGGCGAGGACGGAGGGCTTGTCGGGCTCCTCGAGGACGACGGAGTGGAGGGCGTAGGGAGCGCGGTTGGCGAAGAGCGGGTGGGAGAGGAGGAGGGTGCGGACGTGGTTGATCTCCTGGATGGTGAGGGGGTCGAGGGGGTGCTGCGGGGTGTCGAACACGTGGGAGTGGCGGCGGGGGCGGGGCTTGGGGTTCTTCTTGAGGTCGGTGGTGGGGGGTTGCCGCCTTTGCTTGGGCTGGAAACGGTTCTTGGAGGAGGCGCACCACGGGGAGCTGGCGTCGCAGTCGAGGAGCTCCGCCGTGTCCGGCAGCGGGGACGGGAGGTTGACCCACGTGAAGAGGAGGACGAGGGCTATGCTGAAGAAGAGCAGCATCAGCCGGAGGGACTGCCTCGCCTCCATTTCCTCCCTCTCTCTCTCTCTCTCTCTCACTCTTTCTAAGAGACAAGTGTGCGGAAGGGGACTGAACTTGGCAAATTTCCAAGGGAGGGTGCTGATAAATAAACTTGGCTGACGTCACGGCAAGGCAACGCACGACACTCGGTCGCTCCGTGGTTGGCTCTTCTTGAATACGGGGAATTCTATAAATTAGGGAAAAGGAAAAGGGAGAGAAAAAGCTATAAGAAACGTGTGAAATCGAAAGAGAAATCGAGCACGACCTCGAACGAAATGGATAAAATGATGACTGTTCTTCTCGATCGATAGGGTTTTTGCGTAATTGATAGGTTATGTGTCCATTCATTTGCGGTTCTTTTGCATATGTAATGATACTTTGCAAGCCAATTTCGCGAGCTAGACATCTATAGGTACTTTTGTGCAAAGCGCGTGGTCAACATGTCTCATTTTGATGGGAAATTAGTACGATATACGTTACACAAATCAAAGATATGCATATCTATGAAGAGATATGCCCAAGTACTGTAGAGTTCGGCCGTTTATGCAGGTGGAACTACTGGCTGTGGAGACTAGAAAAATCAAATCATTGCAAAATTAAGTACCTTATTTTCTAACCACTAGGGTTGATGGGGGAGGCCCATTCTCTTGAGAGCTGGGATGAGAACACTTAATTAGGGGAACAAAGTTTCACGACTTGCGCACAGCACATAGCAAAAATCTTCAAGCATTTCCCCTCCGCGCCCACCCCCTCCCTCTCTCTCTCTACAAAGTGCATAAAGGGTATGTAAATTAGGAAACAAATGAATATGTATATCTAGAATAAAGGTAGCGGATCAATTCATTACACTTGAAGAGAAAGCGAGGATCTAAGTGCAAAAATTATATTATGCGATGGAGTGAGTACATGTACATCAAAACTATCGATGCAAAAGCGCCATTTAGCAAAGCAGCGGCCAATTCTCGTCCAATTAATTCTTTTACAGCTCTGGATGGGGATTCCGTCGTGCCACAGATAGCATTTTCCTTATCCAGGCAAGCCAAAGACTTCATCATGGTTTCAAGGGACCAAACACAGCTTTCATGAGCCAAATGCTGCGGATATACTCTTAAAACGGCGCTTTCCAGCTACCCACGACTTATCAAAGATTCCCTAGTGTTTATTTACTGTGTGTCAAAATCTAATTGAATGATGTATGCTCTGATGACTAGGTAACAATAAATGAAAAGGATATATAACAAATAGAGGGTATCTATCAATTTCTTACGCCAGCATCAACTTGGACAGCAGCACCAGCGTAGGCTATCACTATCGGCACCCACAACCACAAAATAATTGATTTATCAATCTATAAAAAAGTAGAATTGAGTAGTACATACATGAAGGAAAGCAAAGTCCGGGAAGCATATTATAATGACCATCTTGAGCTGGGTCGTGGATTGGCTTTCGGAGTATCAAAAGAATCACCCTTCATGGGTCCGCACGATTCGGGACGGTATTCTTAAACCCCACGCCCACTGATTTCCCTGTTACGTGGAAGATGACAATGCTATCAATTCCCCGATCGATGAGCAAGATGACATGAATCTGGCGCAACTCCATTCTGAACCTTTGGACTTTCTGAGGGGAAAAGGCTAAGAGAAGCGACAAATAACACTGGCTAGGTAGGGTTCCTTGTGTCTTTTTATAATAAATTGTAAAGTGCAAAGCATCTTGGTGCGTGTGTCCTCACCCAATATCTTTGATTCTTTGAATATTCCTGCTGGATGGTGCTTTCTTTTAATGCTGCCCCCAAAGAAGGACAATTATATCAGCTTTAGAGTTTGTTTCGTCCGGTTTTCGATTTACGATTATGGGTTCCATATTGAACTCTTTTTTTTTTTTGTCAGAAAGATAAGTGCATTGCTAACTCGAAGCTTGATTACATATTGGTTCGAACTCAAGACATAAAATTGAAAATAGAGCATGCGGGGGGTGGGACACCCAATATTGAACTTGAATAAGTACTTAAAAGACTTCGTTTGAACTCTAAAACATTAAAATTCGAGAATATTTCCTCATTGATTGGGAAGATAAAGATAGATTTCGAAATTAGGGGACCTTCTAAGCAATGAATGTAAACTCTGTTGCATCCCACATTTTAAAAGAGATGTATGAGGAATTGGCTTTAGTAAAGTAGCCACCCTGACTGATGAAGGTAAGAAGTAGTGGGTGAAATGCCCATTGTAGGATTGGCCTATGCTTTACGTAGTTGTTTGGTAATTAGCTTGTCAACTCCTGTACCTTGGTTTCCAATCTAGCTGTAATGAGGGAGAAAACATAGAAAAATCTAATTGAAAGAGGGACTTGCTCGTTTCTGGCAATTGGCTAGAATGGGTCAAGAATAGACTTGATCGATTGAGGAGGTCTTGAACTCTTGAACCAACTAATGGATCTCAGCTCCACGGGACGGTGTGAACATATAAAAATTCAAATAGTGTCCTTCTCCCTATACTTCTTTTTTTTATTTTCAAAGTATGATTGCTCTTACTATTTTTAGTCGTATGGAGCAATGCCTCTCGGGGACACTATAACTTTTTTTTTTGGTCGAATAGAGTTATTGTATTTCTCAGTTCAGGTAAAAGTTTTAAAAGACGTCATACAAGCTTCAACATTTAGCATCTCCAAAAGACAAGTGGGGGGAGAAATAACTCAATTAGCAGGTAGGCATTTCTTTCTATGGGCTTTAGCGATCTAATCTGCTACACTATTACTTTCTCTTCGACAATGGGCTAGCGTTAAGTGTTGAAAAGATTGGGCTTGGTTTTGGGCCTGAGTGATATGTGCATTTGCTTCCCAACATATCTGATCTGTGGATGTGCACATCATCTCCACCAAATCACTTCTATTGGACTCCAAGTGCAGAGGCGTTTCTTTCTTGTCTTCGAAATAGGTTAGGGTTTGGCATATGGCTTTGGCCTCCGCTTGAATCGCTGACGACACACATACGGAACGAGCAAATCCATCTACCAAAATGCCATGGCTGTCTCTGCATACACAGGCTATCAACCATTCCCTTGTTTCGGGAGTGAACGACCCATCGACGTTGATTTTGACCACTCCGGGAGGCGATGGAGTCCAGATCTGAGGTGAGTTCTGCTATGGTGCGTTTGTTCCTTTTGAGGTTGGTTTCCATCAGTTGAAGTTTTTCACTTGTGCCATGGCTAAGGTGATAATCTAGTCGGGGTTCATCTGTTTAGCTCTGAAAATCCATTCATTCCAAGCTTTCCAAATCTGCCACAGTAGCGTCGCAAGGAATTCAAAGGAAATGAAGGTATGTTTGAAATTCCCGAGCCAGTCATCTATGCGTGTGACCAAATATACATTCACCTATATGTTAATTTCTGACTTTTGCCAAATTTCATTGGTAGTGACCAAATATACATTTACCTGTATGTTAAAAAGAAATTTATCAAATTATCCACTATTCAGTTTTTTTGGGTCATCATTCCAAATCAACTCATTTAACTCGTTTTCATTATTCATATAATATTTTACATGGATGATTTGGCATTGCATTCTATTGACACACACGAACAGAAGTGGAGCAGATTTCGATTATGGATTATTATCTAGGAAAGCTCAAGAAAAATTGCTGAAATTATTATAGTGGCAAATTCTCTTCAGCTGCTCTTGCTAATGGTCAATCAGGTTTGATTAAATAAGTGCCCTAACACCGAACTTGAAATAACAAACGATTACTCAGAGGTCCACTTAAATTGCAGTTGTGCATTTTTTTCCGAACTGAAGACGCGTTGTGCTTTCGATGCTTTCCGTTCTCTCTTAAGCAAGGGGACGAAGATGACAACTTACCCAGTATCTATAAAGCAATAACCTCGGCTGGAGTATTATCTGGAGCACAAGACCCCAAATTAATCTGCTTTGACAGCCTCGATTTGAACTGTCTCAGGATCTCCCTAGCACTCAGCTCCATCACCAATTGTATTTGATGCTCCTCCACATCAGGATCTCTTAAGTTAGACTCCGAATCCCCTCGAAGATGCATGTGGATCATTATTCGCTCCACTGGCGATGACAGAATCTCCATCGGCTCTCCCTTAAATCACATTTGAAGATGATGGGCCACCCTGTCCGTGCCTATTTAGTAAGCGAGTGTGACCAAAGAAGAAAGCCCTGAAAAGGCTCTGTGCTCGCTGAAATGATACGATCGTGCTCGCGTGAGTCTAACGGCCGACGGTGCTACGTCGCGAGTCTTACTGTCCATAGACGAACTGAAGCTCTTCCCTATCTTCTGTTTGATTCGACAAGATGGGGAGCTTCTTGAGAAGGTTCTTCTTTGTCTCCTCGCCCAGCCGCGGTAAAGAATACTGAAGGAATAGAAGTCCGGCCATAGACATCTCCATTGTCTTGGGCCAAGCATGAAATCCCCCGATCACACAAACCACAATCCACTTAATACAAAGAATCTACCCCCAAAGAACAAAGTTGACCTCAGACCAAACCCAGACAATCCACTGCCCCAAAAGAAGAAGAAGCTGGGCTAGTTGGGGACTTCAAACAGCGAAACCAGCAAGTGACCCACTTCACTTGAAGCTCCGAGAGGCACAATGAATTCCACGGTTCCAGAGAAAAATAAAAATAAAAGAAGAGAGAGAAAACCCAAGAAAAAGCAAAAGTTGAAACTGGTCAGAAACTCATCTTCCTCCTTTCTGAAGTTCATTTCTATTATTTGCACTGACCACAAACCCATCACACATGTAATCCGTTGCGCGCCGATAAGAACGGAAGAGCATCAGGACGAAGCGGCCATCCTGCACACGGGGAGGTCCTTTTCGAAGTTGGGCGCGGCATGGAGTATCGGATTGCTGTCGAAGAAGTTGACCGGCTTCAGGTCGAAGCTCAGCTGGACGGTCGGCATCACCGGGAAGTCCTCCTGGCACGGGATGTGGTGAACCCCGAGGGTGTACCACAGCACGATGTCGCGGTCCTCAATGGGGCGGTTCCTGACCAAAAATAGACACAGACCATGCAATGTCAATCTATGTTAATCTGGGATGTCTCCAATATGTAATCTGATTCGAACGTTATTGCTACATAGTAAATGAACGTTAGAAATTTAAGATATATAATCTGAAATTTTGTACCTCTCGGACCAGGTAGCCAAAGTGTCATCTCCTCTGCTTTGATACGCCAGCAGTCCACCGGCCCACTGCTCGCTCCGGTTATATCGAGTCACCCAAATCTGCAAAAAATCAATTTCCCCAAAAGAAAATAAAACCACTTCTTTCTCAATAAACTAGGCAAATGTCCTCTTCTGTCAATACCGATCGGTTGCATAAATTCTGTGAATTACCGGTAGAGAACCGGCGTTACCTGGTTGTTAGTGAAGGCGTTCCGGAGCTGCGGAGGATCGTCGAGGTCGAGCAAGCTCGCTGCATTGCCCCTGGGGACCACCTTGTACCCCGACGGGTTGCCCAACCTAGACAGCCTCGACGGGTTGACCACGTGAAACTCCGACGGGTCATATAGCTTGAGCTTGATCTTGGCATCTCCCTCTGTCCGAGCCACGTGCCGCTTCGCCTTCAGGTAGCTCTTGCGAGGCGATCTCCCGGGCGGGGTCGCCTCCTTCTCAAGGCGGACATCGACAAAGGAGTTGTTTGGACCATCGATGTCCATGTCGAGGTGGAACGTCATGAAGTGGTCGTGGACGACGCCGATGACGTTCTCCGACACGAGGGGCCCGGTCATTTCGTACTCTCCGGGCACGTTCTTCATGTTCGCAAACGGAGCTCCCTTCACCATGAGCATACCTGATAGACCCACCTAAATGCAGAACATTCCATTCGTTAACCTCATTTTCCATTTCAAAAGGAACAAATCAATGGGGACGAAGATGGCTTTCCGGCTAACCTTGACTCGAATCAATCCGTCCGTCTGAAACTCCCAATCGAAAATGTATTCGTAACTCCCAGTGGACGACGCCATACGGGCCACCAGCGTCACTTTAGGCCTCGACTCCCTAATCTGTGCCGAATTTTCGATTCAAAATTGTATGGACGGCCGATGAGAATTTTATGATCGAGAGAGTCGGTATAAAGACCATACCTTAGATCCGCTGATGGAGCTCTCAGAGTGACGCCAGCTGATGTCGCCGGCGTAGCGCTCGAACAAGCAGATCATGTTGGATTGGACGTAGGGCGTCCCGTCAGATGCCGCGAAAGTCCCGTCCATGTAGTAAGCATTCCTAGGGCAATCGTTTAGCGGCACAAGCGACATTGCCGCCACTCCCATCCCATACTCACCTACGCCCAAGGATAAGAGATGCTTAGTTATTTTGGGCTAAATTAGAAATGGGTAGAGAGAATGGACAAAATTGTGAATGTGAATATGATTATATATGGGCCACTAATGATAAATCGAAAAAAAGGTAAAGACAATGAGGAAAAAAAATTATAAAGTATATGACTTGGACCGATTCATCCACACTTACAAGATTTTTTTTTGTCTTGTGACATTGAGTACTCCTACATACGGTAGCTATTTCCACAATCAAGTTGTGGTGCAAAATCTAAACCTTCAAAGCTGGAAAGACCAAATTTTCAACAATCGATTAGAAAAAGTATGATCGTCCGTCGGATCGAAAGCACTAATTGTCAACCGTGAGATGGGCGATGATGAATTGTCTTGGTTTATTTGGGTCTGGTAAATTGTCTTAGTTATTTTGGGCCCCATTAATTAACTTTTGATGTGGAAGCCTAGCTGCTCAATTTTGACTTTTTAAGCCGGTCAATCTCATTCACTTTCGACATGGGACCATTGCCTACATAGGGAAACGGAATAAAATTTATAATAATGGGTACGTGAAAATGATTTACAAACAATTTATTGAGTGAAGAAAAGGGCTTTTAAAAAAAAAAAATTCGGCATGCCTATCGTTGAATTCTCTGAGGCTAGTAATTATCTTATGGGTAAACTACAAATATTATTGTTGTACAATTATTCATAAATTCAAATCTTATCTCCTGTGCTACTTCTGAGCTTCGTTAAAATTTTGAGGGACGGTTAAATTTTTTTTATTTTCAAACAAGAAAAACATTGAGGTAATCCAACCAAAATGCTATCATAATAATTTTAGTAACAAAAAATATGTATTTTTAAATATCCCAATTATGAGGATATTAAATTGTGGATTTATACATTGATACTTTTTTATGTCGAAAGATTTTAAATATACAAAATCAAATAAAAATTCAAGTTGTCACTATAATACCTGCGTCCATGTACGTCTTGAAGTACCACCCCTCGTCCGGGTCCATATAAGGCACGAACAGCTCGGACACGAACCCTTTATACATCACGCTCCTCAGCGCCCCGGACCCGGGATCTCGAACCCTGGCTCTCGAGATTACCAACCCGGCTCGATGGTCCGCCCTGAGGTGAAATTCCCAGTTCGCCCACTTCACGACATGCCCGTCCTCCACCGTGAAGCTCGGCCCGTCGGCCTGCTCCATCGAGATGGGCTTCAACGGCGGCGCCCTGTCGCGGCCCTCCTCCTCCTCCTCAACCGACCCGTAACGGTACTCCGTGCCCGTGCTCTTTGGGATCGGAATGCCCCGGCCCGAGTCCGAGAACTCCACAATCTCCCTCCTGTCGATGTCCACCGTCATGGTGAGGCCCTCCAGCGGCCGCATGTAGTAATTGGACGTCCCCTCCTGATCGAAGCACTGAATTTTAATGACCCTCCTCTGTTCTTCCACTGCCCGTCCGTACCATCCCGTCGACGGCGGGACGCACTTCACGTCCGACATCGGGAGTCCCCGCGCGAGGATTGACTCGTTGAACTCGGCGCTCGTGAACGGAACCTTGAGAGCGGCGGTCAGGTCCTCCATCGTGAGGGGTGGGTAGCCCAACCCGGACTCGACCGAGTGGGCAGTGACCCGGCCCGAGCCCAAGTCGACGACGAGCTCGTGGGTCCGGCCGTCCGAGAGGACGAGGACGAACGCCCGCCTCGGGGGAAGAGGGTCGCCCTTCTTCCAGGCGAGGACGTCGACCTTCTCGGGCTCGTGGAGGGAGAGGGAGTGGATGGGCGGGAGAGAGGACCCAAAAGGCGGGTGTGACCGGAGGATCGACCGCACCCGGATGATCTCCTCGGCCGTGAGCGGGTCGAGCGGGTGGCGGACGGCTTGGGACGACGGGTGGGTCTTGGTCTTGCGGATTCGGCTCTTGCTCGAGGGGAAGAGCTGCTTCAGTCTGAGGAGCTTTGGCTCGTCGAGAGGGCGACACCAGGAAGGGATGAATACGAAGAAGAGCACGAAGGAGAAGAAGATGATGGAGAGGGAGAAGCGAAGGCGGGAGGAAGGTCCGTCCATGGCGGCTCGAGAGAGCTCTTGAGGAAGTAGAAGTAGAAGGTTCTTGGACTATACTAGAGACGAGAGGGAAACGATGCCAACCTGCTCTGCTTCGTTGGAAGCAAAAGGATGAGAAAAGTTTTGAAGGATTTGGCGGGGAAGAGAATACAAATACATAAAAAGGAGAGATAATAATACTCAAAATGTCTTGCGTAGACATTATATATAGGCTGAGGTTTCACCACCTCGTGGGTCCTACGTTTGCACTCTTAAGCCTTATATAGGCTGAGGTTTCACTGCCTGAAACCCACCGCTCGTGGAAACTTGAACTCTACTTCTTGTTTGCTGTCTTCAACTTGAGTCTACATGTTGCCAAAGCCAAGTCCAACTCATGTGTGAAATGTTGGGCCCACGCACTTGTCTTCGTGCATGAATCATCTATGTTTCTATCATGCAAGGATGCTCTTTGTTCCACCGCAGCTACTTTTCCTTCACCGCATGGGACCCCACCGCTTGACAGGTAGTTGACGTGTGTGCTCTTCTTCTGCCTTCTTTGCTTGGGCTGGAAGCGGTTCTTGGAGGAGCAGCACCAGGGGGAGCTGGCGTCGCAGTCGAGGAGCTCCGTTTGTAAAAGATGCATTAGGCTACTATTTGCTCGGTCATGGAAGGAACCTTCATCACGATCCTCAGAGGATTTCTGAGTCTTGAAGATGAAGATGCCCAAGAAAGCGGGGATAGAGAAGTAGATCTACTCTCGAAGTTATGAAAGAAAGATTGAAGCTTGGATTTTGAGAAAATTGTCCAAAGAGTCCTAAACATATTACTATTTTGTCAATTCAATCGTAAACTTTTTAATTTTATCAATCGAGTTCTACACATTTTCATTTCTTGCCATGTAACTCCATTCGGCCAATTTTGACTAAAAACCAATAACATGGACACCAGCACTAATGTGAACAAAATTTATTAATTTTTTGATATATTTTCAAAAAATTGATTTTTTTAATTTTTTTCTTCTTTTCTACTCCTTTTCTTTCTAGTTTTTTTCCCTTTTTCTTCCTCTAGCTGGTGATCCAACCTCCGGCAACCAACGATGCTATGACCATGGCCTCAAGCGAAAGGTCGCCAAATTTATATGACAAATTTACCTTTATTGAGCTAAATTAAACAACGGGCGATTTGGGGTTTTACCCACCGTTTGTACTAAAAAAATCATCAATTTTTGCCCCATGGTCTAGTCCCAACTTAACATGGCTAGTGAGGGTCTCAAATGAGGAAAATTATTTTCGTAAAACCCTTATCGAGGACAAATTTAGGATTAGAGTAAATTTTGATGATTTTCTTTTTGAGCAACCTTGTCAACGACCAACAAGAGTGGGCTTTACTAGCCTTAGGCGAGGTGGACTGCACTGACCAAAAGTTTGGGGTTTTTTTTTTAATTGACCCCCTCAGGTGAGGCCGCGTTTGCCGAGATTTGATGTGGGCGACCTTGCTAAATGCCAATGAGGGTCTCAAATGGATGACCTCATCAACCACAAGCCTCAGCCTTGAGGCAAGGTGGAGCCCCCAAACGCCAGTGAGGGATGGTCGCCTCTCACTGAGGCCGGTGAGGTCGCCTCTCACTAATTGTAGCCTCTGGCCAATCGTCGGAGGCTGGGCAACCTGCCAAAGGAAGAAAATGGAAATAAAAAGTAAAAAAAGGAAAATAAAATAAAATAAAAATTAATACATTTTGTCTACGTCAGCATCGGCTACGACAGATAGGACAACTAGCATCCACATTAACAAATTCCAGCCAAAATTAGCCGAATGGATTCAATTGGCAAAATGTTGAAAGGTTTATAACTCAATCGAGAAAAATTAAAAATTTTAAAAATAAATTGACAAATGTGCAATAATTTTAGGACCTTTCTAAATAATTTTCCTCTTGGATTTCAGGCCCAATGTTTTTGAAGCCAGCCTCTAGAAGAAGATTGCTGAACTTGAACATTAGTTCCTTGATCAAAGAAAGGCCCAAAAAAGCTAGTCCAACATGAAGAACAAGCCCAAAGCCAAGCTTCTAATGAAGTGATTGATGCGAAAAACTCCTTCTTGTAGTGGCTTTTTAATCACAATAAATGTAAAATTTGTCCTTCTTGAATATGTTGTTGTTGTCAGGTTTGTCGATGTCGTTGGTTTCAATGAATTTCCTCTTGTTTCCCTTCTTCTTTTCTATGTCTTTGCTCATGTTGTCATTCTCAACAAAATGCATCTTGTGTGCAACTTCTTTCACGTTCAGAAATTCCCAAAAACCTTCCTCAATTTGAATGAGATTTATCAAATTATCCACTACCAAGTTTTCAAATGTATAGAGAAGTTTCTTTGGGTTAATCATTCTAAATCGACTCATTTAACTCGTTTTAACAAATGTACCTCTAATGTGCTACCAAAGTTGTGTGCAATGAAAAGAGAAGAAAAGAGTTACAAAGATGAAATTGTTTTGAATAGTTATCATGAACAATATATAATTTAGTGCTATTTATAAATAACTAATCGATACATATCTTGGAAATAGTACCTTATCCTAACCATTACCACGTAATTCATTATGCACCGATAAGAACGGAAGAGCATCAAGATGAAGCGACCATCCTGCACACGGGGAGGTCCTTTTTGAAGTTGGGCGCGGCACGGAGTATCGGATTGCTATCGAAGAAGTTGACCGGTTTCAAGTCGAAGCTCAGCTGGACGGTCGGCATCACCGGGAAGTCCTCCTGGCACGGGACGTGGTGAACCCCAAGGGTGTACCACAGCACGATGTCGCGGTCTTCGATAGGGCGGTTCCTGACCAATCGATGACAGAAAGAACGTTCCGTGCCGTGTAAGCACAAGACCGCTTGAATATCCGAGAAATAGACAGAGATCATGAAACTTTATACCTCTCGGACCAGGTAGCCAAAGTGTCGTCTCCTTTGCTTTGATACACCAAGAGTCCACCGGCCCACTGCTCGCTCCGGTTATATGGAGTCACCCAAATCTGAAAAAAAATCAATTTCCCTCAAAAGAATATAAAATCACTTATTTTCAATAAAAGTATAATGGACACAAATAATTCATAAAATTTAATTTAATGTGTAATGTGATTCATAAACTTTTAATTTGTTCAATATTATCCCAGACTTTTTATAAATATTCAAATTAATTCATGAACTATATAAAAAATGTTCAATGTTATTTTTTCATTAATTCAAGTTTAGAGACAAAACAATATTGAACTTTGACCTAATATGTAATGTAATTCCTAAATTTTTAATTTATTCAATGTGATCCATAAATTTTCAATAGATATTCAAATTAATCCTTAATCCATATTCAAACTAATATTGAATATCTACATATAGTCTAAGGATTATATTAAACATGTATCAAAAATTCATAAATTATATTCAATAAATTAAAAGTCTAGAGATGGCATTAAATATTAATTCAAGTTCAAGAACCATATCGCACAATAGGACAAAGTTCAAGGACCATTTGTGTCATTTTCCTTTCAATAAAGTAGGCAAATGTCCTCTTCTATCGATACTGATCAATAGCATAAATTCTATGAACTATTGGAACAGAACTAGCGTTACCTGGTTATTAGTGAAGGCGTTCCGGAGCTGCGGAGGATCGTCGAGGTCGAGCAAGCTCGCTGCATTGCCCCAGGGACCACCTTGTACCCCGACGGGTTTCCCAACCTAGACAGCCTCGACGGGTTGACCATGTGAAACTCCGACGGGTCGTACAGCTTTAGCTTGATCTTGGCGTCTCCCTCCGTCCGAGCCACTCGCCGTTTTGCCTTAAGGTAGCTCTTCCGAGGCGACCTCCCGGGCGGGGTCTCCTCCTTCTCAAGACGGACGTCGATGAAGGAGTTGTTCGGACCATCGATGTCCATGTCGAGGTGGAACGTCATGAAGTGGTCGTGGACGACGCCGATGACGTTCTCCGACACGAGGGGCCCGGTCATTTCGTACTCTCTGGGCACGTTCTTCACGTTCGCAAACGGAGCTCCCTTCACCATGAGCATCCCTGATAGACTCACCTAAGTGCGGATCATTCAATTCGTTAGCCATCTTCCATTTCAAAAGGACCAAATCAATGGGGACGAAGATGGCTTTCCGGCTAACCTTGACTCGAATCAATCCGTCCGTCTGAAACTCCCAATCGAAAATGTAGTCGTAATTCCCGACCGACGACGCCATCCGGGCCACCAGCGTCACCTTAGGCCTCGACTCCCTAATCTGCGCCAAATTTCTGATCCAAAATCGTACCAGCGTCCAATGAGAATCATGCGATCGAGAGTTGATATAAAGACCGTACCTCAAATCCGGTGATGGGGGTCTCGGAGTGACGCCAGCCAATGTCGCCGGCATAGCGCTCGAACAAGCAGATCATGTTGGATTGGACGTAGGGTGTCCCATCAGACGCCGCGAAAGTCCCGTCCATGTAGTAAGCATTCCTAGGACAGTCGTTCAGTGGCACGAGCGACATTGCCATCGCTCCCATCCCATACTCACCTATGCCCCAAAAGGCCAATAAAAAAAGATAGATTGAGCAAAGATAAGAGATGTTTATTTAGTTATACATCATTCAGTAACATCGATGATTAGAGGAGTCGACTGCAGGCCGTCGGCGGCCATGAATAAGTGACCGTGGTTAGGTGAGCTAAATTAGAAATGGGTAGAGAGAGAACGGACGACATTGTGGATGTGAATATGATTATATTTGGACCAATAATGATAAATCGAAAAAAGGTAAAGACAAACCCGGAAAAAAACTATGTAAGTGTGGCTTGGTCAGATTCATCCAAGTTTACAAGATTCTGTTTTCTCATAATATTGAGCACTCTTATATACGATGGTTATTTCCACGATCAAGTTGTCATGCAAAATTTAAACCATTAAAACTGAAAAGACAAATTTCAAACAATCGATTGTCACATCAAAAGCACTAATTGTCAACTATGAGATGGGCGATGATGAAATTATCTTTAGTTTTTTGGGTTTGGTAAATTGTCTTAGGTTTTTTGGGCCCTATTAATTAACTTTTGATGTGGAAATCTAGCTGCTTAATTTTGACTTTTTAAGCCGATCAATCTCACTCGCTTTCGATATAGGCCCATTACTTACGTACGGAAAGGGAATAAAATTTAGAATAATGGGCACGTGAAAATGATTTAGAAACAATTTATTGAGTGAAGACAAGGGTTTTTTTTTTTTTTTTTTTTTTAATTTGGCATGCCTATCTTTGAATTATATGAGGTTAGTAATTATCTTATGGGTAAACTACAAATATTATTTTTGTACAAATTATTCATAAATGTGCTACTTCTGGTCTTCCTTAAAATTTTGAGAGGCAAAGAAATTTTTTCCAATTTCAAACAAGAAAACCATCGAGATAATCCAACCAAAATGCTATCATGATAATTTTAATAATAAATAATATGTATTTTTAAATATCCAAATCATAAGGATAATAAATTGTGGATTTATGCATCAATACTTTTCATGTCGAAAGATTTTAAATATTCAAAATCAAATAAAAATTCAAGTTGTAATTATAGTACCTGCGTCCATGTACGTCTTGAAGTACCACCCCTCATCTGGGTCCATGTAAGGCACGAACAGCTCGGACACGAACCCCTTATACATCACGCTCCTCAGCGCCCCGGACCCCGGGTCTCGGACTCCGGCTCTCGAGATCACCAACCCGGCCCGATGGTCCGCCCTGAGGTGAAATTCCCAGTTCGCCCACTTCACGATGTGCCCATCCTCCACCGTGAAGCTTGGCCCGTCAGGCTGCTCGATCGAGATGGGCTTCAGCGGCAGCGCCGTGTCGCGACCGTCCTCCTCCTCCCCCTCGACCGACCCGTAACGGTACTCCGTGCCCGCGCTCTTTGGGATCGGAATGCCCCGGCCCGAGTCCGAGAACTCCACAATCTCCCGCCTGTCGATGTCCACTGTCATGGTGAGGCCCTCGATCGGTCTCATGTAGAAATTGGATGTCCCCTCCAGATCGAAGCACTGGATTTTAATGACCCTCCTCTTCTCTTCCACCGCTCGTCCGTACCATCCCGCCGACGGCGGGATACACGTCACGTCCGACATCGGGAGTCCCCGCGCGAGGATCGACTCGTTGAACTCGGCGCTGGTGAACGGGACCTCGAGAGCGGCGGCGAGGTCCTCCATCGTGAGGGGCGGGTAGCCCGACCCGGACTCGACCGAGTGGGCGGCGACCCGGCCCGAGCCCAAGTCGACGACGAGCTCGTGGGTCCGGCCGTCCGAGAGGGCGAGGACGAACGCCCGCCTCGGGGGAAGAGGGTCGCCCTTCTTCCAGGCGAGGACGTCCGCCTTCTCGGGCTCGTGGAGGGAGAGGGAGTGGATGGGCGGGAGAGAGGACCCGAAAGGCGGGTGCGACCGGAGGATTGACCGCACCCGGACGATCTCTTCGGCCGTGAGCGGGTCGAGCGGGTGGTGGACGGCTTGGGACGACGGGTGGGTCTTGGTCTTGCGGATTCGGCTCTTGCTCGAGGGGAAGAGCTGGTTCGGCCGGACCTGCTTCGGCCCGTCGAGAGGGCGATACCAGGAAGGGATGAATACGAAGAAGAGCACGAAGGAGAAGAAGACGATGAAGAGGGAAAAGCGAAGGCGGGAGGAAGGTCCGTCCATGGCGGCTCGAGAGAGCTCTTGAGGAAGTAGAAGCAGAGGGTTCTTGGACTGTACTAGAGACGAGAGGGAAACGATGCCAAGCTGCTCTGCTTCTACTTCTGCTTCTTCTTCATCTTGAGGCTTTGGGATTGCACAGATCCACAAAAAATGTCTGTTTTGAGATAGGTAGAGTTTGGGCGAACCCACTTTCATTGATTGATGAAGTACTTTAAAATGATTGTTGATAAAAAAAAAAAAAAAGGTACTTTAGAATGTGAGGTTTATGGCTAAAACAATACAATGGCAATTAATGCCCTTTAGTACGTATCTAATCTACCAATAAGATAGAATGCTTTTGGAATAGAAATAGTAAAAAGTGTTGTGGAAATTGTGGAAAATGAAATAGGAGATAGCATTTGGGTTTTTTCAGGAATAAAAGTAGCAAAGAGTATTTCGTTTTGGATATAGGCATATTGTTAAAAAACTTAATGGAAAGAAATGAGTGGGAGATAGAGTAGGGGTGTGCAACGGGAACCGCCCAATCGAGAACCAACCCAAACCGATCGTTTTGGGCGGTTCCCATAGCCTGGCAATTCAGTTCTCGATTCTCATTCTTGGAATTGGTCCGATTCCCAGTTCCAAGTTGAGAATCGGACCTACTAGATCGATACTTTTTTATATATATAAAAATAAATATATTTTTAAATATCCTAAGAATTCGAAAAAAAAAATACAAGATAACTCTTAAGAGTCTTAAGAAAACTTTCGCTCTTTCATATGGATAAATTAGTACATGAAAAAAGTGGGTTGTCTTTGAGAATATGTTGTAATATTAACTAATTTTTGGCCAAAAAAGCAAAGTTACATGTTCCATCGAACCGGTCAGTCGATCCGATTCTCGATTCTAGGACCAATTGGTCCAATCCACGGTCCCAGAATTTGGGAACCAAATCAAACTGGGAATCAATCACCCCTAAAATAGAGATTTGTTGATAAATGTAGACACCATGTCAAGACTTTGATCTTCACTATCGCCAGATAAGTAAATATAATATTCTCCTGCATTGAAGTGAGTAGACGGAGGTGTAATCTCTCTTGCTAAGTATACCTGTGCTTTGCACAGTTATTTTGTAACCAATCTGTCAATTTAGTACCCCTTATTACAGCACCCTATTATGGAAAATGAAAAATGGGAAGTATCGAAAGGTTATATTTTTCCTACGACTTGGGTTTTGGAGATTAATTTGTTTTCTTATTTTTCATTTTGGGTACCCTATTGAGAATGCTGTCAAAACACTTTCGCAACTGCGTTTCATTGTTGCGGTCATCTCAAAAATCATTTTCTTTGAGATTTACAGATCACGTGTTGTTTAACTGATCGGAATTTCTTTATCCAGCACCTTCTCCTGAAGTTAGATGCCTACAAAAGTAGCTCCCCCTGCCTGGCAAAAACAGCATTAATTTGAAGGATCGGTCCTATGGATGTCAAGATGAAGAAGGCAGTCGAAATTCATTAATTGATGCAACCACCGGCCGCTTGATTCGAAAGCATCAAGTGACTGAGTTGGTTTGGGAAATGCCTTCGACAAAAGTCCAGTCGTTAGACAAATTTTTTCTTTTTTAGAACTTCGGAAAAATACATTCCATTTCTAAAGTGCTCTAAAATCCAGCTCTAATCTAATTATGGCCTTTTAGCATTCTCGAATGCTAATGCATTTTTTTCTTTCAACTTTGCCTTCGATGAATTTTCGAAATCCCAAAAATGCCCTCAAAATTTTCCAGCTCTTGTGACATTGCCAAGAAATTCAAATCTGACTCCTGATGAGGGCACGACGACCTCAGGCGATGGCCGACAATGCCAAATCTGTCGCCGGCAATCATAATTAGATCTTCTTTAGCTAAAGTCACTTATAAGTCTTTTTTTTTTTTTTCAAATACCATTTAAATTAAAGTTGATTTCCAAGTATATTTTTACCAATACTATTTGCATCTAGAACACTCCTTTTTAACATAAAGTTCTTTACATTTCCCCAAAAACTTTGTTCAAAAATTGATCCAAATGCAAAATTCATCTCATGAACTATGACAAAAAGGACACTTGATCAAGCCTGCCCGTTTAGTAAAAATGGGCACTAATGAAGTAGGAAGAGAAAATATTTGGTTGTTTGCGAGTGTTATGTCACCTACTAACGAGGCAAGTGGATATGGCTGGATTTGGCGGTGGACTCTTTAAGTGGCCATAGAGATGATTGTTGTGGTGGAGATGAAGAGAGAGAAAATCCATATTTTTAATATTTTTCTTATACCAATTTTTAGTTGCACCAACGCACGTTAACGCACACCACGTTAGTTGGTGACCGGCACTCGCAATCCACTGGATATTTTCTCATGAAGGAGGAATGAAAGTGAATCGATCTATTCACAAGTAAGACTAACCTTGATAATTGCTTGAAGTCAACCAATTTGATTTCAAATCTAGTTTGAGATCACCAATACTCGGCGACAGATTCATGAACTTGATTAAATTTCTATTTATATTTAAAAAAACTATAAAGATATACACAGATTTCTAAAAAATACATAATGTTTGTACATGTACTTAAATAATGGGATTTTATTCAAGATTTTAAGATCAAGCTCAAACTCTTTCATAAGCTGAATATATCAAGGCAAGCTCGAGCCCATTTTTTTTTTTTTTTTTTTTTTGTTAATTTCTATTTTGAGATCAAGCTCAAGCTCTTTCACGAATGAGGTTCGAGAGCAGCACAAAGTCGTGAGCACAGATTTCTACATCGCACTTTCCAACGCCATCTATCTCCGTGAAGTCTCTCGTTCACGGATCAGGAATCTTCCTCGTTGCTTCCATCGACCGTTCGCAAGTCTCTCCGAAAACCGCCTCGTACTCCATCGGGTCGTCTCCGTTCTGTTTCGTCGTGATCAACGACTTACTTCAATCGCAACGCTCGCGGCCTGTTTCGAAATGGGAACGCCATCACATCCCGAGTAGAATATAATTCCAGGAGGAAAAGGGAAAAGTCAATTCATCCGAGGCCCCCGTTAACGTTTTCTCTAAGCCGGAATCATTGTTAAGGAAAATTCGTCGTTTTGGGCCGGATGACTTTTATGTTCTGAAAGCTAATTGGTGAGAACGATGTTGGGATGAATTGATAGCCGATGGCATCGTAATTTGCATTTGCGGTGTACCATCCTTTCGATACATATGTTTCTCATTAAACGTTGCGGTTTTTAAATTTTCTTTTGGAGCCATAGTCGACTCACTGAAAGGATGTGAAATGTTAGCCTAAATAGCAAATGAGTTTGCTCCTTTTTCTCGTGTCATTGCTTTTGGAGAAAATTCTAAAATATGTCATAACAAATGGGACGAATGTTTTTTCTGATATTGTCGAGAGAGGTACGGAAAAGTTGGCTGGACACCACAATTCCGATTTAGAGAAAAAGAAATAGAAATAATTAAAAATATGAATTAACATCCATTCATAAGAAAATCATATGAATCTTCCTTGTTCGCCAAGCTCTTCATCCCCAACCCAAAATTTGGAGGAGTCGAGACAAAAAGAACCCTCTCTCTTGAACATTCCCCGGAAGAAGCCCCGGAAGAAGAGAAAGAAAAGTCTCCTTTTCAAAAAGCATGGCATTGGTACCTTCCTTCTTTCATTTTAGAAATATTAATATTACAAAAAAAAATATTCATTTTTAAAAAAATTAATGCAATTTTAAATTAATATGATAATTTTTATTAAATTTTATTTTCAAATAATTGAGAACATATAACAATTAATAAAATATACTAATTTTTCAAATTTTATTCCGCGTTTTGATAATCCAATTTAATAAAAATTAACTTATTTATGACAAAAAATTAATTTAGAACAAATATATCATAATTATACTAATTTAGAGTTTTCGTAGTATTTAACTTTTTCTTCTCGAATTTGAATTTCCCATAAATTCGTGGGTCTATCCGTCCTCGACCTTCCATCGCCCCCTCCCCGATCGCCTTCGCTCTGCAAAAATGACTCCTCGGCTGAGTTCGCAGCAACAGTGAGCTCGCCCAACCCCAATTGGAGTCGATCAAGCGCAGGCGCGCCCGGCTCCCTAGCCTGCTCCTTCGCAATTCCCGTCATGCAATCGCGCATCTGACGATTCCCCACGAAAACCCACTTGCTCCGCCGCGACCCCCGACCGGAAAAATCCAGTCTTTGGATTCGGAGCTCCGGCAATGTCCCAGTCGAAGGCGATCCCTCACTTCGATCTCGCGCCCTCCACGCCGGGAAAGCTGAAGCCCGACAAGTTCTCGGCCTACATTCACCGCCTCCGGTTCCAGGCCGCCCTCTTCAAGCTCACCGTCGGGTCGGCCCTGTTCCTGGCCCTCATTGTCTTCCTCGTCGTCTTCTGCTCGCCGTCCGCGTCGCCGCCGCCTCGGCGGATCCTCGGCGACTCCCGGGGCGGGTCCTATTGGGAGCGGCGGGTCAGGTCGTCGGCGCGTACGCGGGCGCGCGCCGGCCACACCGTCCTGGTCACCGGCGCGTCCGGCTTCGTCGGGACCCACGTGTCTCTTGGCCTCAAGCGCCGCGGGGATGGAGTGGTGGGGCTGGATAATTTCAATGATTACTATGATGTGGAGCTCAAGCTGGCACGGCAGACTTTGCTTGGTCGAGCTGGGGTCTTTGTAGTTGAAGGAGATATCAACGATAGAGAGCTTCTAGAGAAGCTTTTCAATATGGTTGCATTTACTCATGTAATGCATTTAGCTGCGCAGGCTGGTGTGAGGTATGCTATGAAGAATCCTGCATCTTACGTGCATAGCAATATTGCAGGGTTTGTGAATTTGCTCGAAGTGTGCAAGTCGGCGAATCCGCAGCCGGCAATTGTGTGGGCATCATCGAGCTCGGTTTATGGCCTCAACTCGAAGGTGCCCTTCTCCGAGAAAGACAGGACTGATCAGCCTGCGAGTCTGTATGCCGCCACAAAGAAGGCCGGTGAGGAAATTGCTCATACTTATAATCACATTTATGGTCTGTCGATCACTGGTTTGCGGTTCTTCACGGTCTATGGCCCATGGGGTCGGCCGGACATGGCTTATTACTTTTTCACCCAGCATATATTGCAAAGGAAGCAGATTGAGATCTTTGAAGGGCCTCAGCATAGTTCTGTAGCTAGGGACTTTACTTACATTGATGATGTTGTTGAGGGTTGTTTGGCGGCTTTGGATACAGCAAAGAAGAGTACCGGGAGTGGGGGGACAAAGAAAGGTTCCGCGCAGTTGCGGATTTATAATTTGGGGAATACTTCACCAGTGCCGGTGACAAAACTTGTGAGCATATTGGAGAAGCTTTTAAAGGTGAAGGCCAAGAAAAAGTTGTTGCCAATGCCTAGAAATGGGGATGTGAAGTTTACACACGCGAATATAAGTTTGGCTCAAAGGGAACTTGGCTATAAGCCTACCACTGATTTGGAAACTGGACTGAAGAAGTTTGTGAAGTGGTACCTCAACTACCATTCGGGTTTGAAGAAGTATTCCTCGTGAAATCTCCTCAATTTTGTGCTTAATCACGGTTGTCCTTTGTATGGTTTTGGCCGATAGATTTGACATTTTTTAGGTGATCTTATGACTGGTGAGTTCACATTTTGATTGATCTTTTGCCTCGAGTTTTGCACCGGGATCAATAACATGTTGTGCAAGGAGGAGACCTTTGGTGACATTTTGAGATGGTGATGACTATTCGTTGAGGATTTAGAGCTGTTTCAGTTAAAAATTAGAAGTGTTGAACCACAATATTGACATCTTTCTTTCTTTTTTTCAGGACATGATTGTAGATGAGAAATTTTATAGTCCATGGATGATCAATTACATCTGTATCGATTGGTTTTAATTTGAGCCCTTTTATTAATCTCAAGCAATTCCCTCCAAATTCCAATAAGATAGTCAATTTTCTGCTCTGTGAATCATGGTTAGGGGGATCTGCATCATGAGGATTGTTTGTGTGGTATTACGAAGCAATATCATTGATTTAACAAGTATTTGGTTCCATGCTCGACATGGGTGGAGGGAAGCTGTGGAATCTGAGAACAAGGATTGTTGGACGTGCTTGTATTGCAACCCTGTGACTTCTGTGTCGTCACTGCTTAGGAGCAAAAAGTTAAATAGCAGAATTTATGTTCATATTTTCTTCTGATAAAGAAATGAAACCAGACGCACTGTCTTTCGTTTGTTATCTTTTTCCATTGCCATGCAGTTTGCATCAGTGCTTTAGGTCGAGTTGAAGATTGTGCTTAGACCTTGCATGGATGTTCAATGCTATGCCCTTCAATCTTTTGCAGAACTTACTCCATGGGTTCTGAGAATGATAATTTTGATGCTATGCTGAGAATGTGTGATTTTCCCTTCACCCGTTGATCTTCTGTCATTGCTACCAGCGCACTTCTTAGTAGACATGCAATGCATGTGAAATAAAATGGCGCAGTGGAGTACGCATGATGAAGTGTCTACATCATCCACCTTCCAGTGCGCTGTTAGCAATGCATTTTGCCATGATTTTCAGGTAAACTATCATAATAGTAGAGATCTATTTATTTGTGAGGTAATGGCTATCAATCGTTCAAGGAAGAGTTCATTGTGGGACTGTAGAAAGTCTAGCTATATATTATTGATACCGGGAACACAAAATGGCAAAAGCGCTTGGCTTTCAATTGATCAGAAGGTAAGCAAGCAAGGTTTAGCAAAATCAGGGAAGATTTTCAGCCGGGGAAAAAACTTGCCTAGTGTTATAACGCAAATCTTCTTAACCCATTTTTTTTCCTTCTTAATACATTAAAGCTGGTGCATTGACCGGCAGTTTGGACTTCAAGATCCAACCGCAGCTACATCATTTTCAATCTAGTAAAGATGTAATGGGACACCAGTTGGCTGTGAAAGTGGTTGAAGCAGTAGCACTAGACAAAAAGTATACATGTGGTGGCGGTGGCTTGAATGATTTCGGCATTGATTGTCCTAGGATATTTGGTACTGTGCCTGTAAGAGGCATTGCCGCGGCCTCGGCTTGCAGTTTTTTTCTTCTGAAAGGACCACTGAGCGGGATGTCTATGCTTCACCCTTTTAGATAGATCCCACGGTTTCTATTTCACAGACTGCTTAATTGGCTACATGGTGCTAAATGGGTGTGGTCCGTGGCAAAACCGACCTCATTTTTGGTGCCTGAGCTAGTGCAAGGTCTTCAGCAGATCTTTAGGATGCAACTCTCAAGTGTCGAGCTTTTGGGTTTGATTTCTTGTGTCCAGTGATGTTTACTGTTGTTGAAATTATCATGATCATCCATCTACCTTGTGTAAGGACTTTATCTTGCTCATATTCTGCACTCGGAGGTAAATTGTCCTGGATGGCTATCTCACCCTGACCTCACAAATCTCTCGGGATCTCGTCGAAAAAACGACTGAGCTCAGCTCGTGGACGAGTCCATGACAAAGGGCAGCTTGGACGATCACGTGTCCCGACACAAGTGCCTTTGTTTGTAGCAAGATCTTGTCTTCTTAGGCACGAGTACAGAATATCTTCTGCGCATTATCTTTTGCTTCAAATCGGACCGGTACCGGAGGCTCGACGGCCCGGCCTCCTCCACGAGTCATATGCCTTAAGATTCCGACTGGGGCTGCGTGAGGCCTGGCCTTCTTGCACTCTTCTCAAGTGAATATAATATACAGGGAAGCTAGAAATTTTTTTCTACACGGGGTTAAATTTTCATCCTTGCTTATCCGGCTTTCTCTCAATTATCATGAAATGCGTAGGAACTCTGGAAATCCGTCATTACCTTAAAAGAAGTAAGCTCGGGTTTATTGTAATCACGTACTTAATCCAACAAGGAATTAGCCAAGTTGGAGCCATATATTTATAATACAATTTAATTTTCCTCGATACAAATGCTAATAAGTTCGTGATTAGAATTCAACTTATATGACCCCCACGTTGATCGATGTAATGTTTTCTACAAAAGGTATTGTAAGGTCTTCATTCTTCATAT
Source organism: Corymbia calophylla (assembly GCA_014182845.1). NCBI lineage: Eukaryota > Viridiplantae > Streptophyta > Magnoliopsida > Myrtales > Myrtaceae > Corymbia > Corymbia calophylla. The sequence continues at coordinate 23,551,420 of CM024696.1, forward strand.
GCATATTAGAAGATAAAGAATTGTGTATTAGCATTAAACCGTGTCTATGGTAATTTTGTCTCTCCAAGTATTCTATATACCCCCAAGCTTGTGACATGAATACACTGCATTTGCCATTAAAAGTAGGCATTGAGCTACATCTCATATATGGAGTGACAATTTCCCACCCACTTCATGATCTTAATTTTGTCCTAAACAAATGATGTTTCGAAATATTGTAGAAATATTGTAGAAAGAAATGATTTCCAGATAAAAAAACATGTCCTAGATATCGAAAAATTATAAGATGAAAATGGATAGAGCATTAATGCACATCACTAATTTAGTGATCTTGCTAGGCAGAGAGAATAAGAACAGTCTTCGTTTTGTTGCTAAATGCTAAAATATTTCTAGCCAAAGCAACTTTTCATTTTGCTTTTCTCCATTCCGAGTCTTTGCCAACAAACATCGAACAGTTAAGTCAATAAGTAAACATAGTCAAAAGAATAAAATAAGCCATTTGCTCTATGTAGACTTGTGTTAGGATACACGTGTGAGTTGTGTTAGAAAAGTAGTTTCACATCGGAGAATTGATGTGGTGTGGAGTAGTTAATATATACTAATTGGCCCATAACTCACTAGTTTAAGCTTTTGAGTTGAGATGGGTCCACCTAGATATATTGATGGGCTCGGACTTAGGTTTCCCTCTAGGAGATCTCCTCAGGTAAAGATATCTAGACTTCTGCTGCGCGCTCCCAACAACAACTGGTATCAGAGCTAGGGGTAAAGATATCTAGACTTCTGCTGTACGCTCCCAGACTTCAAGTTACGGTTTCCAAACAGGTAGGTGTTGCGATGTAACAATGTGGGCCCATGAGGATGACCTAGGTTACGGTTTCCGGGCAGGTAGACATTGTGATGTAACAACGCGGGCCCATAAAGATGATGTTGAGCCATAAGGATATCTGATTTAAGAGGGAGTAGACCTAATACTAGAGCTCACACGTGAGGGGGAGATTGGAGATCTCCCCAGCTTTTGAGTTAAGATGGGTCCAACTGGATATATTGATGGGGTCAGGCTTGGATGTTCCCCTTGGAGATTTCCCCAGATGAAGGTATCAGATTTCTGTTGCGCACTCCCACCAACTTGATCATAAATCTGATGATCCAAAGTATTATATTGGACATGTCTAGGCAAAACATAATCTCTTTTTGGGCTCAAACCAATTCATTCAAGTCTAGCCATTTGAAGAAGAAGAATTTAGCATCTTAAAACGGATCTAGACAATGACTCCATCGGACCTAGCCATAGGCACAAGTAAATCAACCATGTAATGAATAGGGGTGATTGGTTCCCAGTTCAGTCTAATGAAACCAATCATTTATTTAACATGAAGATGATATTAAAAAAGAAAGAGAGCAAGAGATTTTGGCTGTTCTCCAGCAAAAAGAAAGAGGCCCAACTAATCAATCGGAAAAATCTTCCATACTTTTTTCTGGAAAATTTCAGCCAGCATGATCGAAGGAGTTAATTCTTTTAGACTACTTAAAAAGGGGCAACGAATGTGTTATTGTCTCCATTTTATTTTGGCAACAATTTGAAAAGTGAGGTCGTCGCGAGGGAAAGAGCATACGGAGAGGGATATTCTTTTTGAAAAATAATGGGAAAGGTCAGTCAATATGGAAGGAATAAAAGGAAAACACGAGTAAAAAGAAAAAGGGCGAGAGATTTAAGCACTAATGAAAGCAAAGCAAATCAATGAAACCATTCAGGCCATTCTATTCCCTTAATTTTTTGAACAAATAAACTAATAAATATATATTTATATATAGTAGGTGTAGTTCAATCCGATTCCCCTTTAGAATAGGGAACCGGGCCCAAACAGTCCGTTTGATCCAGTCCGGTCGATTTCCGATCTGATCGGGCTGTCTTTCACATTCATTACTAATTGATGCTGGGCAGGTAAAGTCTTTAGCTAGTATAACGCTGCTTTAAATGACATGGAATGGAGCCTCTCTTTTTTCTTTGTAAGGAGAGAAAAATGGGGTGCCCTGCTTAATAGCCGGACGGCTCATTTATGATCAAAATCAAGACTGCTGGATGGCCTAAGAAATCCAGGAGGGTATCTACCTGGTCAGTTCCAAATCCTGAGCTGCGTCAGTGCCCTTGGGATATCAGCACTTGGCAAGTGGGATGCCTTTTAGCTTTGCTGATCTGAGTCCTCGGTTCTCTGTTTTTAGCCCAAGGTGAAGTTCTTGGGATTCGGGAGGGCCTGTCGGGAAATTCCTGGGCTCTGGATGCGAAGTTGGTTGGGCCTGGTTGAGAATTTGCTGTGATGGTTCTGCAAATTCAGGCGGTTCTTGTCCTTGGTATAGGGCAATAACAGACGTAATTCGATCGTCTAAAATGTGAAGATGGTCTGCGCTCGGACAAGGGATGGAATATCCGCAGATGGGAGGAACGCTGACGGGCTGTTGAAGAGGGGCTCCATTTGACTGTTAATTGATGATACCTCCACCTTCGCCTCCAACTCCATCCACGTCCCACGTGCTGTCTCTCTCCCTCTCCCCTCTCTCTGCTCTCTCTCGTGATCTTTCGTCTCGTCAATTCCCACTCATCGATTGAGCTGGAGAATTAATAATTGGGAGAGAAAAAAAGGAAAAAGGAGAGATTTTTGCGAACAGAGCCCGGTCCGACAGAACACCGAGACCGATCCCAACATCGTCAATGATTGATTGAACGGCGAAATCGGTTACGAGACGGCTTCCGACATGATGTTGCGATAGATGGGTCTGTGTCGACGACGACGACGACCACGGGGGTGTTGAGCGATGAAAGGCGTCTCTTCGGCGCCCGGCGATTATGTCCACTTCAAGTCTCAGGTCCCTCTGCACAAGATCCCTGTGAGTCTCTCTCTCTCTCTCCCTCGATTCCGAATTTAAATTTCTCATCTTGGAATTTTCGTTGTTGGTTTGTGGGATTAGTTTGGTGTTGTCAGTGCGCGGGCGCCTGTGTGCTTTATTTTGGCATTTGGGTTCCATTTTTTTTCCTTCAGTTTGGTCAATTCTTGATTTGCAGCGTTTGTTTGGTTTACTGCTTGTGACATGGAATTTTCCTGCTTGTCATTGCTTCTTGCTTTATTAGTCCGGTTGAGCTCTGCAGTTCCTTATTTGTGGTAAAGATTAGGTCCTATAACTGGGTGTGTTCTCATAGTAATGACTTCAGTGAGATGGTTAATTCTGGCAAGAAATATTCTGTCTCTACATTATGTTCTGTTTATGCTCGAAAGTTCACAGATCAACCATTTGATGCTGATCAGTTGGTTGCTGAAGTCAGCGCCCTTTTTTGTGTTCTGTTTGATTATATCAGGTTTTGATCTCCAGTCTTTATGCTGTGATTTTATCTAGATAAGCAATTTTCAATGCAATGATTCTGAAAAAGCAGGGCCCAACCCTGAAACAGGACTATAAAGCCCTGGTTGTGAATTGTTCGTGTTTGGCAGTGATCTCTGCGATAATGATATCATGTAGAGTTTAGTTATTCTTACACTGTGACTTTGTATCATAGTTGTCAGATGAAAAAATAAGGGTAAATGTTAAATTTACTACTGACCATCATATATGGGATATCAAGTGAGTAATGCTGGACGTTCAATGACTTACAATGATTTCAGGATATGCTTGCTTCCACGATATGCAGTAGCATGTCAGGCCCCTAGTAAAGTTCCACAGAGTATTTGACATCTTGCACCTTTCCAATTTTACAAATTAATGGACATTTGATTGTTTTGATATAATGGTGTCATTTCCTTTTAATGGCAGGGATGTGGGTTGTTATAGTAGCTTTATGCTATGGGAGATCCTTTATCTGTCGGTCATATCGGAAGTACTGGAACTCCTTTTCTTTTGACAATTTGCTGAAACTTGATGCTTCAAATAGCTTCATGCAACATTCACGAATTCAAATTGTCAAGAGCACTGATTTGCTCCTTTGGTCAATTTTCATATAGCTTCTCCATTGTTTATTGTAGTCCTCACAAGAACCTTGACTATCCTCGTACTCTAAGCTAAAATTTTATGTTTAGATGCCACCCTTGAGCCCCAACTTCTGAGCTTGCTCCAGTAAAATTCCATGCATTATGTCATTCCATAGCTACCTAACTGATGTCTTTTTCTGTTTGCCAGATTGGCATAAAGCAATGGAGATATTACGATTTTGGTCCAAAAGTGGTGCCACCGCTTATTTGTCTTCCTGGCACAGCAGGAACAGCAGATGTCTATTACAAGCAGGTCATGTCTTTGGCGATGAAGGTACTTACTTCAGTATCACAGAGATTTTTCAGCGCCTGCAACATTGGCAATGATGAAGAATTTCTAGTTATCTGCTATTCATTTTTATTTTCTGACACTTTGACCGCTCACCGGTCCCTGCACAACAAACTCAAAGAAACTCCTTTGGTGTTGTTAATGATGTTTCAAGGATACAGAGCATGAGTTTTCCATAATTGGCCTATTTTAAATAATTTCAGGGTTATCGGGTGATTTCTGTTGATATTCCACGTGTTTGGAACCATCATGAATGGATTCAGGCATTTGAAAAGTTCTTGGATGCTATTGACGTTCATCATGTAAGTACTCTTTTGGAATTAGAATTACTTTGTCTTTCTGCTTGGCATTTGTTTAAATTGTTTGTGACCCTCAGACTGCTGACTGCTAACTTTGTGGTATTCTGTTAGAAGATTTCTTAAAGTCTTGTCCTTCATAGGCATCATTCTCAGATATCTTGTTTTGGATGTGATTTACCTTTATAGTGAAACTTTGTTGGAATAACTTGGTTAATCGTGCTTATGGACGAAGTTCCTAGTGCAAAGTAACCACACCCATTGAATCATTCTGCAATGCTGAACGTGTATCTGAAAGTGTTTATCTTCATCCATTCTGTGTCGGTTATTGACTGACAGCTTTATTATATTTAGGATGTTCCGTGAACCCATTAGCTTGGTTTTGACAGATACATCTTTATGGCACCTCGCTGGGAGGCTTTCTAGCACAACTATTTGCTCAACATCGTCCCAGGCGGGTCAGATCATTGATTTTATCCAATACATTCTTGGATACGCAGAGCTTTTCTGCTGCAATGCCATGGGCTCCAATGTATGTTTGATATCTTGATTCTCTTGGTTGGTGGATATTTGCCCTGAGCATTTATTTCTTTCTCCATTCATATCTATTCATCATTTCTATCTGTAGAGATCTTTAAGGACACGCATGCATTAAGAATATACTGACATTCCATTTAATATGAATTTATCGGGTCTTATTTTCAATCAGATCATAGTATAGATGTTCGTCCTGCAAATGCCAAAATTTACTAGAAGAATTGCTGAAAATATCAGATTATTTCTTGTTCGGGTGTTTCTAAGTTGGGCTATATATTTACGAGTCACTTAGCTGGAGTGCTAATCCTGCGAAATAGCATTCGTGGTAGAACTTTTCCTCTTTTCAGTTGCAATGGTTCAGCCCTGCACCAATTGCATGTCTTGCTTTCGGAGGATAAATTGAATGTCCCGTTTGAAGATCCATGTTAGGTTTTTTACTTACATTTGAACCTTTTGATGAAGGAATTTCTTGGGAGCTCATACAAATGCTTTCTCATCTATATGGAACAGTGTTGCTGATATGATTATGATGTGATTTTAAGTATGGAAGCACTTGATATTACATCTGACATTCAGTTGGTTGATGCTCCGGTATTGACTTGTGCAGTGTTAGCTGGACCCCTTCTTTTTTGCTTAAGCGCTATGTATTAACCGGGATTCGTGATGGCCCTCATGAACCATTCATTGCTGATTCTGTGGACTTTGTTGTCTCTCAGGTATAATAGTACACAAAGGCTATTTTCTCTAGTCCGCATGACATCATGACCCTATCTTAAGTAGGATGTTATTTTGCAAAGATGATGGATTAAAACAGCTTGTACATCCTTATTTCATTTTCATTCGAATTACTTCTTCCCCAACAAGCAAGTTTTAGAGGAAGTGAATAATGGGCATGCATTGCCTGATTTAATGGATGTCTGTGTCTTTTACAGACTTGATGTCGCATTCTTTGAATGAATTACCCGCCTGTCTGTCTTGACACTTGAATTTGCTGCTCAAATGTTTATTAAGACAGGCATCTCACTGTGGATTAGTTTTGTTGATATTTGAACACGAATAATATGTGGTAATTGACAGGTTGAGACTCTCTCCAGGGAAGACTTAGCCTCCAGGTTAACTTTGATGGTTGATGCTGCTTCAGTTGGATCTCTTCTGCTGTCAAATTCATTTATCACCATCATGGATGTGAGCAAACTTCTTTTATTTTTTTTCAGTATATAGCAGTTAACAAGTTACATTATTGGTTCTTTGTGAATCTCTCTCGTATTGGAAGCAGGGAAACATGAAAATGTACTTCTTTTCTTCTGGTTGAGACCACGTTGTAATTTTGTTGCGGGTTTCTTTTTCATGCATAATAAGGTCACATGACTAGAATTCATTGCAAAATACAATTTAAGAATGAGAAAGAAAATAAAGCTATAAACAGTGTAGAAGCTGATGTATTGCATAACTTATCTAACCATACAGGAACAATTACAAAGTTTTGAAACCCATAGGCTGTCTGTGAAAGTGACTGAATGGTTTTAGTTGGTAAACAAACAAGGCAGTGAAATTTTGGCATATACCAATCACCATGAAAGTGGACTTTGCCAGGAAGGCCATTTGATTTTAGAAGTTAGCCACATACAAAATAAGCAGTGCTTAATGCTATGTGGAAATGCTTTTGACCTTTTACAATTTGTAGTACTGCTTGCTGTAGATTTGTAACTTTGTGTTGGTGAAGAACTGTTTCATTCTTGTATTTACAAAGAAATCTAGACATATTGCTGATTGTGCATTTGTCTCATTCATGACCATATCCTCTCTCAATGAAGACAAATGACTATTGTGCAACTCCTCAAAACCTCAAAGATCAAGTAAGTGAGAGGTATCCCGAAGCAAGAAGAGCACACCTGAAAACTGGAGGAGATTTTCCATTCCTTTCTCGCCCAGATGAAGTGAACTTACATCTTCAGGTAGTCAAATTGAACAAAGTAATGGTTTTGTTTGGTGTACCCTTGGTCCCGTATATTAAGAATGAAGATTTTTGTAACTGGGTTCACCATCACATGGCAGCTACATCTCAGACGAGTTGGGGTTGAAGCTCGGCCAGACTTGGTTCGAGGAGCCAAGGCTGCGACAGCTGTTAGTGCCGGCGACAGCAGTAATCAACATGGAGATCCTGTTAATGTTGCAAAGGACAATGGGGAAAAGTCTACTTCTCCTCCATCCGAAAATCGATCACCTCCAGATGAGGAAGTGACAGAGACTTTTGATTTTGAAGAAAAGCAAAATGCAGACGAACATCCAGCTCAGGAGACCATGGGAACGCGTGGTTTTGAAGAAAAGCACACTACGGAGGAAATTCGGGAAGCTGAACCAGAGTCACTCGAGGTGTGATGGAGGAGCTGGCATACCTTCTTTTGCCCCAGTGTTTTCAGTTCTTACTTTGTTTCAAGCCACAAAGCTTTCGGTGTGCCGTCATTTGTTGATTTCTTGGAGAATCAGGGTTGCAGTTTCAGCGCACCAGTGTCAAAGATGCGTACGGAGATAGAGATTTATCAAAAGGGGAGTCATGGAAAGCCGCAAAAGTTTGCGAGTGGGGTTAAGCCGAATTTGAGCTGTTAAGCAATTGATATTCAAACTGATGCTTTTTGACTATACATCCTCATGGAGTCAGTCGTGCATTACCACCCATTGAGAGCTGTTGAAGTTACAGATAGACAATTTCTTCGTTTATTGCGTTTCTTCAATTTCTTCGTTTATTGCGTTTCTATCTGGTCATTGTACATTTTGTGACTTTTTTGTCTTGGAAGTAAAGACTGTAAAATTTTGAAAGCTTCGAACATTCTTGTTTGTATAAAATGAACAGCCAGGGTTCTTGTTGGTAAAATTTGGGAGTGAACGGATGTTTCGTTCTTCTACAAAATCCATGCGACCATGAGAGGGCTGGGGGACTGTGCTCGCGCACGGCACTAGTTGAATCCGTGGGTATGTCTCAATCCGAATCATTCCATCATTCCATTCCGGAGATGGAGAGTCTGAAAGTGGCAAGGGAAAATTTAAACAATAATTCATGACTAGGTGGCATGGTAGTACTTCGTGGCATTGTTGAAAGATCATGGAAGCGTTGAAAGATGTCCCAAAGTTTTTAGACTCTGCAATCGTACGCAAAATATCACTGGCAAAAGCATTAGGCGGCGTCATTGGGGTTTTCCTGGTATCCGTACAAGAATGAATGGTTAACTCATCAAATTCCGCACCTAAAAGAATCAAATAGTACAATGAAAAAGAAAAGGCCGATTGATTTTACTGGACGGGCAATTCTCCTTTCAAGCTGAATGTATGCTGCCAAATACCAGGCTCTAACCAAGGCAACAACACATGCTGTGATCCTATGAAGAACCCCATCCCATTCGTAGGAACCTACCTACAAAGACTAACAGGACACGACCACCATGTTAATAGCCATTCTCTGCAGATGGCTTGAGTTGGTTTCAACATAAAAATGTAAGTTATTCATGATAACTCCAAAAGGGAAAAAATGACCACAGCTACCAGTGTTCTCATCCAAACAGCAGGGACAAATTGTGTTAGGCTGACTAAAGGAAAAGGGATAGAACCCTGAACCATTTCAATTTCATACCGAACAAATGGCTGATAGCCATGTTCTCCTGATTTTGACACCTCCATCATCTGGTGGGCAGACTTAGCTACCCATTAGCGTTCATGTGATATTGCAATTGCTATGATTGCCTCACACCAACAAACAAGATCATACTAATAGGTTCATCTGACCCTACAAATCCATTAAACAAGTGTAGCAGCATAAGCTCATGACTACTATTAAGATTTCTTGGAAGAACAATTGACAGGCCAACAATCAAGTGCAAGCTCCCACATGCAAGTGGAAAATCATTTTGCTAAAGTCCATTTCACTGATGCTGATAATCCAGAGCAAGGTGGTAATCAACATTCAGGAAATGCAACTTTCAACTGAAGCTTATTGTACCATTTATTGTAACCGAGGACATGCAAAAGTACCAAACCCATGACAGCAGCAGTTTTTTTCCCTCAGGTAGGTTTCTTCATATTTTCCAGTTGAAGCAGGACTATTCTTGGCTTCAAGGTTACCAATCGGCTCATAATTGTCACAACTTGCGTTGCACAGCTCAATTTTCCATATATAACCTGAATCTTACACTCAAATGACCTATAAATTACCTAATTCCCTTGCCTACTGTAGTACTGCAATAGCGTGTATAGATTAAAATTTCAGCCGCTAGCCCAAACCACAGCAAGACTACTTTAAAAACATAGATCTAGAATAAAAGGAGCAGAGAGAGGTGACTAGGTATCCCCTGAATTTAGAAATGTAATAGTGTGCGTGGAGAAATATTCAGTCACTCGCCCACACAACAGCAGCAACAATTTAAAGGCATAGCTCTATGATAAAAGTAGCAGAGATAGGCCACAAAAATCCCCTGAATACAGTCCGTACAGCTCCATATCTAGGCCACTGCCTTCAAATTTGAATTTAGAATCACACCTTGAAGGAGCAATTACTTAGTTTGGGAAACCCATCTTACTTACAGAAGAAAAAACAATAAAAGAAGTTAAAAGTATAGTACGTCAAGTATGAGGTTTCTGCCAATTCGGGTTCTTTGAATCCTCAATCCAGGCTCAAATATACAAACAGGAAGCATCTTTTGGAAGGAGCAAGGCCGAAACCGTAAGCAAAACATCTGAAGGGACACAGTCAAGAGGCACATTTGCAATGTGAAACCTCCTATCAGTTCCCATAATCTACATCAAACACAAAGAATTGCCGAAAGGACCACACAACTTTTATGCTGCAAGCTGCATTTCACCGCTTTCTCAGATATATAGCTGCTTGTATCATATCCATGACAAATGGTCAACTCTAGACTAAAAACATGTTTTACAAACTAAAGCCAAGCCACAGCGCAAACTACAACTGCCAACCTAAGACCAAAGCCGAGACACCCCATCGACCAAAATCGTCATCGCAAGACCAAAGCCGAGACACCTCATAGACCAAGAAAGAATGTGACAACGCCATTGTTCCCAAGACACATAACCAACCTCAGATTAGCTCCTGGAAAACTCGTATTTGTCATTCATAAACCCGTTTCCCTACCCAGCCTCCTCTTTGCAACACGATCCAATCCAACAAGACAAGCCCCATTCATTTGCAGAGAACAAACAGGCCTCGTGCCCGCAATGATAAACCACTATGCGTTAATCGAACAAATTAACAACACAGTAGCCAAATTAGGAAGAAAGGAAATAAAAAGACAAAGAGGACAAACAACTCTACCACATTGAACATTGCAGAGCAACTCGAATACAATCTTCAAATCCCAAAGAGAACAACCACCGCCCGGCATAGAAAAAGCGGAGAAAAATAAACAAAAGACAAGTTTCACGAAAGACAAGCAAACATCACAAATTCGAAATTTACCCTCTCCTTCGGGGCCCTCTCGCTCTCACTTGGCGACCATCCGGGCGATGAAGTCCTCGTACCGGATCCTCCCGTCGGACCCAACGTCGACCTCCCGGATCCACTCGTCGAACTCGGAGGGCTCGAGCTTCTCGCCGATGCTGGTGAGGATGTGGCGCAGATCGGCGACGGAGACGTAGCCGGTGGACTCCTTGTCGAGGACCTTGAAGGCGTCGCGGAGCTGGCGATCGAAGGGCTCGGCCTTGAGGTGGCGGGACATGAGGTCGAGGAAGCGGGGGAAGTCGAAGGGGGCGGTGAGGCTCTCGTCGGCGATGATGGACTTGAGCTGGGCCTGGGTGGGGTTGCCGCCGAGGGAGCGCATGAGGATCCCGAGCTCCGACGGGGCGATCCGGCCGTCGCCGTCCGTGTCGAAGAGGGTGAAGGCCTCCTTCATGGAGGAGATTTGGTCGTCGGTCAGGTCCTTGCCCATCTTCTTTCGGGTTCCGATTCGGGCCTTCGGGTTCTCTTCTCGGGTCGGGCGAAGGAGAAGGAGGAGAACTGGAGGAGGAGGAAAGAGAGGAAATGAAATGAATGAAGCGCCGGTTTGAGGAGGGTCGCGAGAGAAGACTGCTTAATTTTTGAAGCGGAGGAGGAAGAGGTGGGTCCCATCTTCTTTTTTTGGGGAAAACTATAATAATGTTTTCTTTTTTTTTTCTTTTTCTTTTTTGGATTAGAGGGGAAAACTATGATAGTGTACTCTTTGCCTTTTCGTGGAGGACCTCATATCAATTAACAAACGCGTAAATTTATAGGCCTAATTTTTCTTTTTATAAAAAGCCAAACTTTAGGTGCAATTTCAATTCCTTCTTAAACATTCTTTATCTATGAAAAAAATTGACTTTCACTTTAATCACAATCGCTCGATTATGACGGATTTTTTGTCGTGTGAATTGATTAATTATAATTTTAATTAAACCTAAAATTTAGAGGTTTTTTTAGGGAAATAGGCCCTAAATTTATATACATTTCGTATGATTGTAACAGTTAAGCCTGCGGTTGAAGTTGGTTTGGCCTGAGATGAGATGAGCAGTGCATTACTGCCATAGTATCATTACGCCAGCTTTTCTTGATCTGAAAGACCAGAATGACAGAAACACAAGTGATTGAGGACGAGCTGCATGTGTGATCCTGACAAGATCACCAGATGCGGTCGAACATCATTAAGGCCGCAGAAAAGTTCCGTTCCGTTATCGAGAAAAGGAATTTGTTTTGTGGACATCGTTTTTATCTGGAACGAACGAAGTAATGGTGTCGCCTGAACGGAAACGAGGGTTTAAATTTAAGAGGGACGGACAGTACTGCCTGTATCATTGGAGAGAAGTCCAATAATGCCACGGTCCATTTTCCAAAGGCCCGACACGGCAGAGGCAGAGCGGCAGAATGATTGATCGGACACCGTTCCCAGAGCACCATCCTGGCCAACACCCAACTCACTTTTCCCCAAAAGAGTACTGTTCTCGAACGCCCCACCAACCTCGCTTGCACTGCATTAGAAACTTTCATATACATTTGCATTTGCTTATGCATGTTGGGTTGTTCATTTACAACTGATATCCTCTGTTTCTATTGAAAAGATTCAAAATTGATAATTTCCCTTGCAATTATTCTCAACTCGGAATTCGTGGGTTGAATCGCAGTTTTTAACACTATCAATACGCAGTGGTCAGACAGATCTTTTCTCGTTCTAAAGAAAACAGCTTTAAAAGGACAGTTGTTGCCGACGAAAAGGCGGAGAGCGTGAGTGGTTAGCACGACCATATTTAAGCAGCCGCACTGTGCTGTTGTTGCTCTCGAAACCATTCTGGAGGCCACCAATCTGGTTTAGCTGCCTCAACCTTGAGATCCTCTTGCCCATGTATGGTCAGCGAATTGGACTTTTTCAGAGCTTCTTCCAATCGCAGTAGACCAAGACCCCGGCATCCCAGTGCGGTGGTGACTTTTCCGATTCTCTTGCCGGAAGTAGCATCCAGGATTTCTGATCCAGAAGCAACTTTCTGCTCTGCTTCTGTAACAACATGGAGCATCAGAGATCCATCAGATACTTGGGATAAAATAAAAAAGGAAAGTAAAAAAACCACAGGCAGAAGATTTACCTTTTCCTTCACTGTCAAGGAATTTCAAAGGCAGCAAACGCTTACGGATGACACCTCGGTGATGGGTTCGAGCAATCAACTCCTGCCCAACATAGCAACCCTTGTCGAAGCTTATCGCGTTAAGACCTTCTAGATTGTATTCTAGTGGAATTGCTTCTCCTACATTGGTAATGGTTTAATGATTAGAGATCACATGGCCGAGAGAGAAAGAGAGAGGGCGCAGAATATAGTCATAGAGAACAACTTCTGCTGCGCAATTGAAGGTCTTAAAGAACCAAGTTCAACTTTGTGCCATGAAGAGAATCATCATGTGGGAAGAGACAAATCTCTTCAGATAGTTTGAAGGCCTCAAAAATGTTCAAGCAGTTACTGAAAAGGGACTTGCAAAGAACATCTAACAAGAAGGTTCTATTGAAACTTAACAAATTTCAACAGTACTGCTGCATCTCAATTGAAAACTTGGTAAACGAGGTGAACCTTTGGGAATCTCTGTTGAGCCCTCTGCCACTCCCTTCTCTAGTCTCCAAAGAAGATAATTTTTTTCATCCGTTTCTTTGTCTGCTTCAACTAAAGGAGCTGCAATAGACACAAGAAAGAAGCTTAACAGTCTTAATTAAAAGTCTTTGGAGGGAAATCTAGGATGCTAGCCCAGTTTTCAACACCATGACACCAAAGACATGTGAGCAACCAAATTTAGAAAGGACAAGAAACACGTACGTTCTGAAGGAGATGGAAATATTCCTCTATAACCCAGAGAGTCTAATCTAGGATCTTTGAACCACTGCCACCCATTTTTATTTCCTTGTGAAGCAGACATAGCAGATTTGTCAACACCAGCACCCCAGCCAACACTAGCAGCATCTGGCTCCTTCGCTGTTGAGGAATTGTGAGAGAAGTTACCACCGTAACGCTGCCAAGCAGAAAAATCTTGGGCTACATTTTCAATATCTACTTTTGCCCTCAAACGGTATCTGCACCAACAGGATAATGAGAAACAGTAGAGATGAGTCCAAGGGATAGTCATCAATTTCTTTTGTTGGGAGGAGCAAAGTTCCTGGTGAAGTAAACATGTCCATTGAAGCCCATCTAACCACAAACCAAAAACCAATTTACATGCATGTGAATGCAGAGGCAAATAAAAACTGCCTATAGAAAGAACTAAATAGAGGTCAAAGAGAGGTTCAAGCCGATTCTAAGATCACTTTCTATGTGATTGAGTTTGCACTTGCCAGATTGGGCAAAAAAATATTCATTAATGAGAATTCATCATCCTACCCTAATAGACAGGGACAGAAAGCCGCCACTTTACAGCAAGCACTTTGCCTAAAAACTCAACTTCATATTAATTGGAGAACCATGTGAGGCAAGAATGACACCAAACCAAGATCTTCCCACTAAAATTACTCAAAAACACACATCTTTTTATTATGTCAAACCTCTTTAAGAATGCACCTCAGACATTATAAATAGCCTACTCTCGACTATAGACAACATCCGACAGTTAAGATAAGTTAAAGCACCTAACTCTGTGTCCGCATAGGAGCTTCATCTGCAGCACCAACATAAAGAAGAATGCAGCAACCTCAACGATACCGGATCTTCTAATGATCGGTAAAGACACCATAGGTTCAAAAACAAAAGAAGGATGGCACGTCAGTTCATCCTGAGGGACGAAGATGAGCTATTACGTGAGTGCTGAGACAGGAGAGCAACTCTCTATGATATTAAATAGCATTTATGAGTAGTTCTTGCAATCACGGAACTAGCATGGTTGAAAATTTTAAGTACATGTCCTATGTAAAAAACCTCTATCAACATTAAGGAAGGCCTCATGACATGGACATCTGACAAATGAAGGTTTGGAAACTGTTCTGATCACCCAGATACCATTCATATCCAAGGTTATTCCCTGAGTACGAACTTCAAATGCAGTTGCACAGACATTTCAAAAGATTAACCTTCAAAACATTGGAACAAACGGAATTTATCAGCACCCCGATACGCCAGAGAACCACACAAAACAGCTAAGGGAGCCAAATAGTGCCATGTTTGGATGGTAAACTTAAGGGAAATGACGGGAAACTATTCCCAAGAGAAAAACTAGGACAGGCGCATACCAACACGCATGAACATTTCCGTCCTCCTTCACTAACCATACACAGATTCAGACATTACCCCAAAAACAAGACAATAATCCGAAATTGTCAATGGACTCGCCTTTTGAATGTCTGTACAACCTCGTCCAAGACCAGCGCATCCACGTCCGCGAGCAGCTCGAGCTCCCTGTCATCGGCCCCGGGTCCTGACCCAGTCTTGTCAAGCTTCTCTTCAGGCCTTGCGGGCCTGTACAGAAACAGGTCATACAAGAACTTCCCCTGGGGAGTCAACAGAGCAGCGTACATCGGAGGGACTGTGAGCACGGGCAGGTTGGGCGTGGGCAGGTCCGAAGTCTTCTCCCCGGGGGTCTCACCGAACCGCCGCACATCGTTGGTCAGCAGGCCCTGGAGGAACTTGATCGTGTCCGGGCCGCTGAACCTGATCACGGATCGGCTCTCGAGCCGGGAGGCCATCGACCCGACATTCTCGAGGTCGTGCGGATGGTGGTTACGGCGGAGAGCCGAGCAACTAGACGCGATGGACTTGGGGAACCGGAAAGTAGACTCGAACCGGCGCATCGGTCCGTTCTTTTTTTCCCTGCAGATCAGTTATCGAATGATTTACGGTTCGGGGTTGAAGATGATGGAGGAGCAGTAGGGCAGGGAATGACGCTTAGTGGCACGAGGGAGCTCAGAAGAGCGACACGTAGCTCCTGGCTGGCGCTACCCCACGCGGACAAGGGATGGCTGGCGGGACCAAATACGAAGACGAGCTCGTTCGATGGGCGTTGATCAGGTGTTCGACGAAATGCGTAAGCGGCTGTGCGGGCTTCTTTTAATGTAAACGGGCTGGAGACGGATCGGGGGATTGACGAAGGATTATGAGCGGATCGTCCACAGGCGGCCTTGTGGGAATCGGGCCGGTCCAACTTCTGAAGCCAGCCTCGTGATTCAGCTAAAGTCGTACGCGAGTTCCACGCAAGCGGGCTGGAGACCGTACGTAACGAGCCCCACCATATCAGACCGATTCGCCCTACAAAGGCGGATATTTGTTGCTGGAGAAAGTATTTTATATTATGAAGGCGACGTGGATGGATTGCTAATACCTATTGTCCACGCGTTATAAATTTCATCTTACTTTATATTATGTGTGTATGCATCTTATTTATCATTGATCGATTGGATCACGTGTGGTGTATTCATCACATAAAATTACTTTCTTTCGAATATATAATTCCATATCATATCAAAGTCACGCCATTTTAAATTTAGTTTCACTCGAAACACCACGTGTTTATTAATCGTGTCATGATTTTAAGGTCCAAATACAATGAATTCATCACTCGACGTGGAAGTAATTAATTTTGTGTTTGAATTGTTTGATATAATGTGTAAACTCATTGGATTAGTATGATTTCGTAAAACGGAGAGGCATTTTTGTAAAAATTTCTTATCAAGGTTGACCTTTGCGTTTACTCACCCTTTTTAATCTTTCAATATCCAATCTTTATTCCTTCAATTTGCATCACTAAGAGCAATTTTTCTTTTTTGTTCAATGATATCACAATCGATTTAAACTTGCTCTAATGCTTTAGAGTCGAACGTCGGAAAGATTTACCAACGTTTTGGCTCGGCCGAGTGTAAAAAAATTATTTTTTTCTTACGATTGCAATGTATCTTCTCTCTCTAATCATCATGGGTTAACAACCAGCTTGGTTATAAAGTGAAAACCTTTGATAAAAAAGATATATTATCTACATGTCATATCAAAGCAATTGGCTCTTATTTCCTAAGTCAGCTGCTTATATTGTTATTAAATCATACCTTGGATATACATGAACCAAGAAATTCTGATAATTTAAGATCCAAACACATAATGTCATTCATTTATCCGCAAATTTACTTCACACAATTCAATTTTTAAGAGCATTTGTAGATTGCTATCAAGGGTATTAGGATCACATCTCACTTTCCTTTGTCTTTTTTCATGTGTCCTACGCACGATTCCAAATTCAACCCTTCAATCTCTCATGCCTAAATGTAACATTATCCACTATTTTATATCAAAGCGATTGGCTCAAATTTCTTTAGTTGGCTGCTTATATTGTTATTAGATCATATATTGGATACATACGAAACACAAAATTATGATCATTTAAGATCCAAACACATGATGTCATCCATTTATCCGCAAGTTTGCTTCGCACAATTCAATTTTTAAAAGCATTTGAAGATTGCTATCACGGGTATTAGCATCACATCTTGCATTTCTTTTTCTATTTTTCACATGTTCTACACACGATTCTAAATTCAACCCTCCAATCTCTCCCACCTAATATAACATTATCCACTATTTTATAGCAACCACGCTGCCCGGCAGCCACAGCTTATGTAAGCCAGCTCCTTAATTAAGGGAATTTGAACATTCAATGAATGGTCACCATATTGTTAGTTCATAATTTATGGCCGACGGGAGGGGGCGGCTTGCACGAAGCAAAACGGCGATGGGAATGACAGCTACTTTGCACATTTTCGTGGTCTGGTCTCGTTTGCGTGTTCAGTATAGTGTTTCGGACATGTCGGATTTCTGAGGTGGTGGTGGTGGGCAAAGACGGCCACGTCAGCCACGTAGATGGTCTACGCGTGACGTGGCGATGCTGGCGGCCAATGGGGAGGGGCGACGGAGTCAGATGGACGTCGAAGTCAACCAAGCTGGAGCGAACTAAAGACAACGAAGGATTCAAAGGGAAGAGAGCAACTCCGATTTCGTACGACGGTTGACCATCAACGTATTCTATGTTTCCGGACGCGGCTCTTTCTGCTCGTTCGACCTGATTCCCGGTTGCTTCGAGATGAATCAAACATTTGCTGGGCTCCATCGAACTGGCAAAAGACTTGACTTTCTCCAATATGAACAGAAAAGGAAACAACTTTAGACCCGAAGGAAGAAACAAGCCCCCGCACCCACAGAATTGAATTGCTCCGACCTTGGACTTGGCTCCGAGGTGTCAGATCACTTCACTTTTTGAACACGGTAAAGTTCAATTAAGGGTTCTTCCATACTAAGTTTAATGTGGTGTGAAACAATTAGATTCAACGTATTGCGAAAAGAGATGCTACAACTCATATAAAGCGATTGAGAAGTATTTTGTAGACACAATTGCTTTCAGTAATTTTTTTCAAAGTTGCCCATCATCTAATCTTTCGAGTGTTGCAGTTTAAACAATACATAATAATTATGGTTAAACCCGTCAAATGGGCGAGTCAAATCAAATTTGAGTTGGATACTTTCGATCCAAATTAATCAATTTCACCCATTTTAACTAATTTCCGTTCAATGAAATCTAATGACTCGTACTCGTTCAACATGTACTCAACATACTCAACCCGACTCATATTATTAAAATATTTTTATATTTAACACAATCTAAGCAAATTCATGCCCAAATTAAGATGAGAGTGCAAGGTGAGCAAGTGTCAAATCAAATAAGGGCAAGAGAGTGAAAGAGAGTAATAGAAGTGAGTTCAGCTTAAGTAAGTTGTAAATCAATTTAACACAGATATTATTTTAGGTCTTACCATTTTAAATTTATTTATGAACCATTTCGAATATGGATGAAGAATTGAGTGTATGGCCATTTGGACAGGTGCAATGACGATGTGACCATAGCCTTAGTACGAGATCAAGCTTCATGACCAAAATCGAGTTAAAAACCAGGCCAACGTCTCGAGTTATAAGCAGGAGTCAGACTCCAAAATTGTAAATTAGTTGGCACGCCAAGTGGCTGACTTACGTGGACGTGTCCGAATATGCTCGTGCAGCCTTGACACTTGACGAGTTAAAAACACAAAAGTGGTGCTGATTCAAATCAAGATCTAGGTTAATGCACACAAGCTTCAGTATTTTAACAAGTTGGTCCAAAAATAAAACCACTGCAATCCTAATCCCGCACGTTGGATTTCCGCGGATCCATGTCAACCGCCCACGCTTTCTGCCTCAATATAAATACCCACCCTCCTGTTCGATTCTTCATCATCATCTTCTTCTTCTTGCCAAGAACAACGAAAGAAGCCAAGCAGAGAGAGAGAGAGAATCGATGAAGCTGGTTTGGTCTCCAGAAACTGCGTCCAAAGCTTACATCGACACCATCAAATCCGTAAGCTCTCACCCTTGTTCAAGATTTCCTCACTTCTTCCTGGAATATTTCCCCCTGGAATTTGCCCGAAAATTGTCTGTCTCTGAAGTTCTAGACCGAAACTTGACGATTCCCTTGAAATTTGCTCCGACCATGACGTTCTTGAAATTTGCAGTGCGAAGCTCGGCTAGAATCTGGAGTCGCAGAGCTCGTCGCTGCCATGGCAGCGGGTTGGAATGCGCAGCTCATCGTCGAGACCTGGTCGAAGGGTAGCGTCATCGCCACGAGCGTCGGCCTAGCAGTAGCCTCCCGCCACACCGGCGGGCGGCACGTGTGCATGGTCCCCGACGAAGCATCGCAGTTGGAATACCTTGAGGCGATCGAAGCCGCCGGCGGGCCGCGGCCGGAGGTGATCGTTGGGGAGCCCGAATCGGCGATGGAGGAGCTCCAAGGGATCGACTTCATGGTGGTCGACTGTCAGCGAAGCGATGACTCCGAGGTGCTGAGCATGGCCAAGTTGAGCAGTCGTGGGGCGGTCCTGGTGTGCAAGAACGCGGCGAGCTCTGGTGCCAGCGCCGCGTCACGATGGCGGAGCGTGGTGGAGGGAGGATCACGGCGGCTGGTGCGGTCGGCCTTCCTGCCGGTGGGGAAGGGCTTGGAAATTGCGCACGTGGCGAGCACCGGCGGCGGAAAGGGTGGTCGGAGAAGGTGGATCAAGCACTGGGATCAACGTTCGGGGGAGGAGATAGTTATCCGAAGATAGTCTTCTTTGCTTTTCTTCTTCTGTATCAGATTTTGTTTTTCATCAGATCGAAAAGAAGACATTTTTGGGGATGTTAAGGTTGGCCAAATATTAAAAAAAAAAATAAAAATATACAGGATTATACATTATGGAACATCGAAAATTGAACCGCAAAAAAACATTCTTATTCGTAATTTGTGATGAAACATTTTTTTTTGTCGGATAATAAACAAACATAACTATTCTTACCCCCATCATGATCATTTTAATTCAATCACCTAGATCAATTTAGACAAACTTCTAACTTAATTAAGCTTATCATATTGCGAAAACTCCTAAATGAGAATATTTTGGGGATGAGTTCTAGATTCCGCTCATGGATTTCCCATCAAAATAGAAAATGCATTTCAAAATCTTAAAAGATTATGATGAACAATGACTCGAAATAATGTAATGAAATAACACTGGAAGATTGCATGCGCCATGCACAATTGCGATAATCTAATCTGAATAAAGTTATGTTTTCCATCTAAAAAGACATAATACTTACTGTTTTAGCTACGTAATACAAGCCCATTAAGCTTGTGGGGTTCTATTTCTTTCCCCATTCCTTCCATAACTAGCGCAATCATCATGAATTAAATTTTTTTTTTAAAAAGGAAAATGTAATCTGGTCATCATTCACCTACCACGGCACCCTTTTTCTTTTCTTTTATCTATGAAAGGCGGTTTATTTACAATATTAATTTAATCCGTTATAAGTAAAACGTAACTTTCTGTTTATTCGACTACTAAGAATAGTTTGCCGCGGTTTTAAGCCAAATCTCAATTTTCAAATTTTCATTTTTCAATAACTCGGTATAGGATACCCTAATGTGTCCAAAGAAAATGTTAATTGCGAAAATAATCTAGATTAATAAGTTGTATATGAAGCTTTGTCTTATGAAAAACAAGTTTTTCATCTTATACATATCAAGGCAATAACATTAGCCAAGAACAAGTAATAACATTGCCATTGATTTAGAATAATAAGGGTACGAATATAAATTAGACTTAAAGAGAAAAAAAGAAAAAAAGAAAAGAAAAGAGCTAACTAACCCACTAAGCTACAATTTCACTTGGTCAACCAATCAAAGTTGCATGTAATTAGATAGTACGGATACTTTATTAAAAAAATATTTTACGATAATAAGGGTATGAATTTAAAGGGAAAATTATAATCGAAGGTAGAAGTGAGATATCTAGTATGAATCACTTAGAGAGGGTGAATAGGCTATTCTAGGGAAATCAAAAATTTTGCGGAATAGTTTAAGGAATATAAAAATCTGAATAATAATAGACACATAAACAAAACTATTCACTTCTAAAAAGTTCAGACAATGTGTAATAAATGAAATGCAATAGAGATTAAGGGATAAGAGAAATTGCACACAAGTTTTATAGTAATTCGGCTTAGGTTAAGCCTACGTCCACTCTCCTACGCTGACAGTCAATAGGTTGGATTCCATTATATGATCAAAGAGTAATTATAATCTAAGAGTAATGCTTTGTGAAAGATTCTTACAAATTCACTTAATCACTCAACATTGTGTATCACACTCTTTTCTCATAGTTTAGAGCTGAATAAAGGTAGGTAAGAATTTCGAATAGCACTCAAACTATGGAATTGCAGATTCTGGATCACATCTTATCTTCTCTGCGGCGTCTTCATCTCCTTAAATATCTCTCCATCTCCACTAGCTGTTAGAAATCTTTGGAGGAAAATCTTTCAACTTTTCCCAGTTGAACAGATTTTCATTTTAAGGAATTTGTATTTGAGGAACATGATTGAATCTCCTTGTTGAATCTAGTCACCTATACTATCAAATTTTAGGTTTTCATAAGTGAGTCTCTTTAATAAGGAAAAAACTTGTATTGTAAAATTTGATTACCAATTATAGATTGAAAGAATTAAATATATTTTAGGCATGAAATCCAGTCATGATTACTAGCTGTTAGAGATATAGATCTTGCAAATGTCAAGTTATGAAATACCAATTCGAATCTACATATTCCATTTAGATTCACATGTGGCCTATCAGAATGAGAATAGTTCTTCCGTCTATATAAGATCCATATATAAGTCTGAATAAATATAATCTGAGAAATCATTCCTTAGACTTAGGGTGCGTTTGTTTCGCGGAAATCGTACAATTTTTGGAAAATGTTTTCCAATAAATCATTTTCCATGAAAATGATTAATTTTCTTGTGTTTGATGGTATGTGATTGAAAATGTTTTTAGGCGTTTGGATCGCATTTGGAAAATGGTTGAATTACATTTCTGTTGATTGTAAAAAAAGAAGAAGAGATTTTGGAGAGTAAAAGAAAATGACATAAATGACCTAATAAAAAGGGAATGACCTAAAGAACTAATAAAGAAGAAAAGTGTTTTCCCCTTTCCATGCACAGGAATTCATTTTCCTAAAATAATACATAATATTTATGTTGACTGGAAAGTATTTTCCATTGACCAAATTGTTTTTGGAAATAAATAGCGAAAAGTCCGAAAAACACTTTCCGATAAATTACTTTCATTAAAACAAATGCACCCTTAGTACCCGTTTTCAAACGCATCAAAAATTATATGTTAAAACAAGTATAGTTATTAATAGTTTTGTCCATTTCCAAATCGATAAAGAGTTTTCTCCTACAATAAAGGCATGAAGTGTTTTCATTTTATCAATTAAGGATTTGAAGCGAATATTATTTTAAATAAAGGCTTGAAGTGTCATTATTTTCTCAAATAATGACTTGACGTAAATCTTGTTTCAAACAAAAACCAGAAATGGCTATATCAATCTCAAGAAAGGACATGAACTCACTAGTTGGTGAAGGGAAATTTCATCTTTTTATATTTTCCTTTTTTCTTTCTCTTTTCTCTTTTTTTTTCTTTTCATAAAAAAACTCAAACAAAAACTAAAACTTAAAAGAAGAAGAAGAAGCAAAAATACAAGTAGAAGGGCTCTCTCCTGCTTGCGACTGTCACTATCCCATCATTGATGGGGTGGCGGAGTGGCTAGTGCCTTGGGGGAAGTCTAGTAACCTTTACTGATCAGATGCGAGGCCCTCGCTAGAAATGAGAGAGGGGGCAACCCTTTTTCAGATTTGGGTGAGGGTCACTGCCCTCTCTCGTTTCTAGAGAGGGCCTGTCAAACCTCGCCTCTAGTCAATGAGTGTCACTGGCCCTCGTCTAGGTGCCAATAACCTCGTAGGCCATTGCCACCGCTCCACTGGCAATGGTGTAGCGACCACAAGTGGGAGGGTTGTATTATTATTTTTTAAAATTTCTTTTTAAAATTTTAATCTAATTTAATTTAAATTGTGTTTGGATGAAAACATCCCTAATTAATCGGAATTTTTAGCCGGTCAATGAGACTAGATTCTTATTCGAAACATCCATAACTACTTTAGATATTTCTTTAAAACTGATATGATAACTTCAAGCTCTTATTTAAAAAAATGAGGTCTTTTCGAGCTTTTATTTGAAATTTTGCTAAGCTAAATATTTTACGATAATAAGGGTATGAATTTAAATTGGCTTTAAAAACAAAAAAATAAAAGGAAAAAAGAAAAATAAAAGAGGAGCTATCATAGCCACTCTAGCTACTATTCGACCTACTCTCGTAAGGGCAACTCTTCTCTCTCTCTCTCGGTCGAGAGTCAACCAACCAAGTTCCAGGCATTGAGATTTTGTGCATCTTTAAATGTTTGAGATATTTAATGTTGGTTAAAATGAAATCTTGAATGCCGCAAGCAAGAGCGAAAATTCAAATTGAAAGTACAAGTGACTCAACCTAGGACCATTGAAGGACCTACGGCGTTTAGGAGCGACTAGGGCCTAGACTGAGCCGAGCCCCTAGATTGGGCCTAATTTGTTGCGCAGGCCCACCCATGACAAAAAACACATGCATAAATGTCAGGACTTGGCATGAGCATTATAATTAAATGAGAAAATGACACAAATAGTCTATAAAATTTGGCTCAATATACAATATGATCAATGAATATTTTGTACATATTTAATTTAGTTTTAGAATTATGTTAAAATGTTCAATGTTGTCCATAATTCTGAATAAATTGAATGACAATATATTTTTGTATAGTTCTGAGATTAAGGTTGGGGATAATATTGACTGTTTTTATATAATTTAGGAATTAAGGTCAGCCTATTCAAAAGTGTCCTTTGAATCCATATGGCCCAAGCAAGGGCCATCATCAGGTATAATAGCATCATATGGTGCAAACCATACTTCATAAACTTACAATGTCCATTAGAGCAGACACCTCATGTGTATGGATACACCCAAGTTAGGCAATCCAATTGAACGAATACCAACTTTCTGGTTGAGGCCCAACTTTCTTCGCATGGAAAAACACCATGTACGATTCCTGATCATGAACGACATTACTCGCCAGTTTCGCGCGACATCCGCCCCGTTTGTCTCCGTCTGGAATGCTCATATGGGACGGGAGACGGTCCCGAGAATGAGATTGGGGAGTCGAGACCTGGAAAAAGGGTTACTCGGGAGATCACGTTCACTGCCAGCGACAGGCGGGGAAGAAGACGACGACGACGTCGCTGCCCCTGCCTCTATCTCTCTCTCTCTCTCTCTCTCTCTCTCTCTCTCCTTTTGCAAGCTTTTGCTGCCAACAGCATCGGGCGGGACCACGTTAGCCGAGCAACGCCCCTATCCTCATTTACTCTTCTCACATGCTCTCTCTCTCTCTCGTCCACCATATAAATGAGGGCAAACGAGGGTGGTTGTGGATTTGACATGGGGCCTTAAATGTGACAACTCTTCCCTTCCAGCATCCTCGTCATAAATGTACGACAGCTGACCGGGAGTCCTCTCCCTCACTCGGTCCTACAGGCCCCTTTCCTTTACTCTCTCGACAAACATTGCTTTCCCACTTCACCAACCCGGAGGCAATCATCGATTAAGCAAAGACTCCCCCCCACCTATTAACCTCAAAACTAACGACTCTCTTTATCTTGGTGAGACCTAAGTGAATTAGCTTTCCCTTCACTTCGATTAGCCCTTGGTTGCGCCCCTTCAAGACTCGAGAGGCTGGTGATCGTCTCCCAATGTAGAAATCGCGATTCTGCCTCTCGTTCATTGCGGATGGACGACTGCTAGGAGGAAACGATGAAACCCCAAATAGGAGCTAGTCCTCCTAGCCCTAGCAAAGCTAGGCACTTGGCCATTTATTTTTGATGGGATTTGAAGTGAGCATGCGAACGACTCCCTCCTCGTTCAAGGTCCCTTTCCTCCTATCTTTTCGCACTCGTAAAATCCCCTTTTTCACACGGCATGTAGAAACCATCAATGGCCTTTCACAGCAATAGATGGTCTTTTTACCTGCCATAAATACACAAGCATTTACAGCCACGTCGTCGCCGTCGTCATGATCCACGAGCATGACATTGATCCCGACGCGTCCAATGAAACTTAGATCCCATAAATTGCGTAGTGGAATTACATTCCCTCGTCAAAATTGGACCGAGCCGATGGCCATAAATGTACGGTGGCCTTAAATTCTTCAACCCATTATGATGGCCATAAATGGTGGAGTCGTTGCTTCATACTCATAAGATTGCATACACATTCGTAACCAGAGCCCGCGCGATCTTGTTTACTGTGATCATATAAATGCTCATCACTATCATCATCGTCCTAAGGTTAAGATATCTTAACCTGCGCTGGACTGGGGGGGGAGAGAGAGAGAGAGAGAGAGAGAGAGAGACATCCCTCTCCTGCGACTGCTGTCGTTTAAAGCATGATTACAAGACGACGCAAAGGCAACCTAGACACGCTTTCTGTCTCTCCTTCCTCAGGATAAAACTCGCCCACGTACAGAATTACGGCATATAATATATCGAGTGTACCCAAGAGAGAAAGAATGCCAAGGCATGATCTTCATTCTTGGGTAACAACAATGCCTCCTTCCAAACCATCCTCCTCTCCTTCTTCCTCCTCCAAATCCCCACCTTCCCCTCCTCTCTGTTTCCCTCTCCAGTCCCCCCACTTCACTCCCGTAAGCTGAACAGCCATCCTTTTTCTTGTTACTTCGTTCATCAGAAGGTACGGCTGGTTTAATCTCTTGATTTTGCAGATCCGAGAATGCCAAAGAGAAGAAGAAGAGGAAGATGCTAACAGTGTCGAGGAACGGAGCTCCCATGCGCGGCCGACGCCGACAACTCCGAGGCACCACCACCCGACCCCGCTGCACCATGCCCACAGAAGCGGGAAGCCGGCAAGCAAGAAGCGGCAAGAACCGTCGGGCGGCGGCGATGACGTCTCGGTGTCGTGCAACAACTGCCGCCCGCACGCGCGCGAGAGGATCTCCGTCGTCCCCCTCGACAACGGCGGCCACCACCACGGCCTGGGGCGGCACTCGATCCCGAGCCCCAATGGCGTCTTCAAGTCCATCTTGTCCACGCTGACCAAGAGGAGCCCGCGGTCCATCGACGCCGCGTCGTCGGTGGCCTCCTCGGTGAGGGACGAGCAGTGGAAGATCGCCCTCGCCGAGCTGTCTCACAAGCTGATACAAACCACGAGGAAGCGGGACGAGGCGATCCTGGAGGCTTCCAGGCTCAAGTACTCCATGGCCGAGCTCGAGAAGAAGCTCAACAAGCTCGAGCTCTATTGCCACGGCCTGAAGTCCGGCCTCGACGAGTGCAACAACTCGCCTTATCGTGCCCCCCGAAACACCCGCCCCGTCAATCCGATCCCCACTTCTAACGACAAAGTCATCGAGCCCTTCCTCGTCGCCGTGTCGGAGGCTCGGTCCTCGGTCCGGTACCTGAGCCGGTCGCTCGCCATGCAGCTCCGCGGCATGGGAGGCAAGCTGCACGAGCGGGTGTCTCTCCTCCTCCAGCCTCACGACGTCAAGGTCGCCTCGCCGCCGTCGAGGAGCCACCGGAGCCTGCTGCTCCACCTCGAGGCGCTCCTGAACAGGGCCTTCTTCGAGGACTTCGAGTCGGTCGGGTTCCAGAAGAGCGCGGCGAACACTGTACTCAACCCGGTGGATCGGTGCGAGGCCAACCTCACGTCGTTCAACGTGCTGTGCAGGTTGACGTGGGACGAGGTGTTGAACAAAGGCACGAGGCATTTCAGCGAAGAGTTTAGCAGGCATGAATAAATTATAATTGCACTGAACTTGTTATTTGATAAGCAATGTGTACATTTTTTTTCTTATTGTAGGTAGGTAGTTAACGTTTTTTTAAAAAAATATTTTTCGAGGGCAGATTTTGCGACAGGAAGATGAGCGAGATCGTGGCGATGTTGGGGTGGACGAGGGCTTGGCCGGAGCCGCTGCTGCAGGCCTTCTTCGGGGCGTCCAAGGGGGTGTGGCTGGTCCACCTGCTGGCGAACTCGGTCCACCCGGGCCTCCCGATCTACCGGGTGGACAAGGGAACACAGTTCAACCCCGTCTACATGGACGACATGGGCGCGGACAAGGCCCGGGACAAGCTAGTCCCGACGGCGGTCCGGATCATGGTTGCGCCGGGGTTCTATGTCTACAGCCACGTGGTCAAGTGCAAGGTACTGTGCCGGTACTACAGTAGCAGTAGCGCCACTGGCATGGCTATTGATGACAAGGACTCTGTATCGGCAACCTCACCTTAAATGCTAGATCGTGTTTGAACTTTTGAATTCGAGACAATTCCTCCCCTTTTTACGCTTCAAATTATATTTTTTGGTGGTTTTTTTCTCTCTTTGTAATATGATAGTAGCAGGGGACATTTTCGTGGAAGTTATCTAATCTTCAATATGGTTGATATTTTTTATTTTTGGAGGTGAAGGGTCCAAATGTTTTGGCCGTTGGACTTGGGGCCGGGGTTACAGAGCGGACGAAAACGATCTCTCCCGCGGGTCAAAGCGAGATTTTGGCATTTTGCCTGAGCCTCGATCCTTGTCTGGTCGATTCGTCATCATTTCATTTCCTTCTGACCTTTTGTTTTTTCTCACCCCGCCGTTTGTATTGTTTCTTTCTTGGGGGATTCTGGGATCTGGGTTTTGTTCAGAAAAGGGGAGGGAACGTCCTCTCGTGGATAGTCGCTGCGGCGAAGACATGCCAACGCAAAAATACGAAGGAATAATCATCGTGTGTTTCACTCCGGGGATCAGTGATGGCATCGCCTCTCCGCGAGTGGTTTTTGGATCTTCTCCGGTAGTGTAGTGGTCATCTGACTGTCGAATCCAGGTTTGGACCCGTCACGCTTTCTTTGGATACGTGCCGTGTGTGTTGGTTCGATCGACACGAGCGTTCTTTCGATGGGACCATAGGGAGGTGTCGCTCGTGAAGCTCCCTTCACGAGCTCGGCTATCGTTTAGTTGATCCGTTTGATATTGTCTATGTTGCCGATGAACGACTGGAACTAATTGTCCTAATCAGATGGGGGGCTTCATTGTTTTTTCTCGGCAATCATATCCTCAGGCGATTCTTGATAGTTAGAGAA
Source organism: Corymbia calophylla (assembly GCA_014182845.1). Taxonomy (NCBI): domain Eukaryota; kingdom Viridiplantae; phylum Streptophyta; class Magnoliopsida; order Myrtales; family Myrtaceae; genus Corymbia; species Corymbia calophylla. Next base: position 23,579,632 of record CM024696.1, read on the forward strand.
GGTGGCATTGAAGAGAAGGGCAAAACTAGGGGACATCGTGTCCTTACCGAAGAGAAGGCAAAACTAGGGGACATCGTGCCTTTACCGAAGACGATGTCGTTAAGGAGATGGAGGTAGTAGCATGGCGGCAGTTAAGGTACAGAGGTGACAGAGGAGGTGGAAGGGTGGGAGGAAGAGGCGGTTATGGGGTCGGTCGACCATATTTGCACGGGGATGGACAAGGAGACCACGGTAACAGCAAAGAGAAGACGGTTTTTAATGTGTCGGTACCAATGAATCTCATATGATTAACGCAATGAAAGGATTGTGGTCAAGAAGCTGGTTGTGATAGGGTACTGTTTCACCGAAAAGGATGAAATACTTTTCGAATTAACGACCTATTCGATCGACAAAGATAGGAAGAGTCCTTTGTTGATTCTTAAATGGTAACATAAATGGCAAGAAATTTAAAGGCACGAATATTAAGAACAATCATTATCAATAATATAAATTTTACTAAAAAAGTAAGATATATTAAGAATTTGTATGTTTCATGAAAAATTAATGATTTGAACATATTTTGCTAAAAATAATTGCTTGTTTCACTTATAAAAATGAAAGAATGAAAAATATTTCCATTGTCTACAAAAATATTTATATATAAATTGTTGTTGATAATAAAAATATTTTTTATTAACTAATTATTTCAAGCGATCCAAGCGATCATTTTTAAAAAAATACTTTCTAAATCATTTACTTTTCATAAAATAAACAAAGCCTAAATGGTTATTAAGAAATTAAACATGACATGCATGGCTCCTACCATTTGATATCACTTATTAACAAATGGCTACAACATCCGAAATTGTCAACTCTACTACTTAATAATTACATCCCGCACTCCTCCCCATCAATTGAGTTCGTATACTTCATTTATCGACTCTTCGTGTTTTGACATCTCCGTCAATCAAAATTGGGTCTTTTTGTCGACCAATTGTACATCGGCTAATTGCTCCGGGCACTTGGCAGCCCTTTGCTCCTGCTATCTTAGTAGGCCTTATGTCGATCAAGCCTCAATCATACACTTGGGCATTTTTGGTATTAAACCTATGCACAATCATTATCCTCAAGATACGAAGACACGGGCATTTAATGATTGTACCTTTTCATCTCACTTCTCCTCTTGACGGTTAATCTGCATGCTTACACCCGCGTCCTCTTTAAAAGCATTGCGTCACATTATTAGAAGACCTACAAGTTCATAACGTGCTACTGAGCCAAAAGTCTCACCTTTTCATCTTCTTTCGTCGTGAACTACATCATCTTCGACCTTTTGCTCTCAAACTCTTCTTTTCATGACATCAATTACTGGGGCTTCGATCTTTAATATTAGCTGTTCCAAGATCGTTTCGATAATCTCAGGGTATTCGAAAGGAAGGGCAAGCTTTCTCTTCAATTCATGGACGAATCTGAAGATGGCTTCCGTCGTGTTATTCTGAGCTCTAACTTTAAATTGCTTCCTATTTCTCCATCTTCTGATCAATGTCGCAGTAAATGATGTAGTGGTCGAAAGCAATTTCATCTTTCTTGCTAGTTTGTTGAGAAAAAGGACATTCCATTGAATATATGGTTCGCATAGGAATTTCCTAAGCCAACCCAAATTGTCAGAGCACATTAGGGATGGTGAATTCCAAAACTAGGAAAGCATTTTCCCCGGTTGGAAAATTTAAGAGGAAGATCTGTGAAGATCCATACTAACTTTCAGAATTTCTCAATTATGGCCTAGCTGTTAGAAGAGTAGATAGATTTTCTGAATTTCTCAAGAAACGTTTACTCTTGTAGTAAAAATGAACACAATAAGAGTACTGACGTCCATAGTAGTAAATTGTGATTGGTCACTTTTAACACATTCTTATAAGGTGAACTAGAAGAAGTTATATATGAACATTCCTCCTGGCCATCCTTAAGAAAATCAACATAATGCGCAAGCTTAAGAAAGTCATATACGGAATCAAATAGTCACTACATACTTGGTATGAAAAATAAAGCTTCGTCCTTGAAAGTGTGGGTTTAAAAAGGTGTGATTTAGATTCCTCCTTGTTTGTGAAGCGAAAAGTCAAAGCGACGGTCCTGATCTACGTGGATAATATAGTTATTATTTGTGATAATCTTCATGAAATCAAGGCTCTTAAGCGGCACTTGAATATGAAGTTTGACATCAGGATTTGGGACACTAGCGCTATTTTGGGTATAGAGGTGGCTTACTCTAATGAAGGATTATTCATTTCTCAAAGAAAATATACTTAGAGGTGACCTGTTATGAAAAACTAGGAAACTTGGAGTTGCTCCTGCATAATCTCCCATGTATTATAATAGTAAGTTTGTTGACAACGTCACCCCATTGCCCAATAGTGGTCGATTTCAAAGGTTGGTTGGGCAACCGATCTACTTAACCATTACTCAGCTAGATATTGATTACAACATTAGTTATGCAAACCAATTCATACTTGCTTCTATTGAAAAGACATATGGCGGTTGTGAATCGCACTAAAGTCTACTCCAGATTAGGGTATTTTGATGAAGAAACATTGTGATGCCAGTATTGTAGGGTACACACTGATGTGGATTGGGCCGGGAGCCGTACGAACAAAAAGTCAATTACAGTTTTCTGCACCTTTGCAAGGGACAAATTAGTCACTTGGAAAAGTAAAAAACAGACTATTGTGTTAAGGCCTACTGCAGAGGTTGAATACAAAGCCATGGCCTCAACTACAAGTGAAATGGTTTGGCTTCAATTGCTTGTACAAGAATCGGAGTTTGGATCCCTTAAGTGTCTTGTGAATTTATATTGTGCTAATCAAGCCACAATCCATATTGCTTCAAATCCAGTTTTATATGAACGCACAAAAAACATAAAAGTTGATTGTCACTTTGTTCATGAGAAGGTTCAAGACAAATTAAGTGTCCTATGAAAAATACCAAGTCGGTTGATAGGGAGGGGAGCCTACGATGTAACTATTAAGTAGTGGAGTCGAGGATGTTGTAACAATTCATAGTTAAGTTTTACTACGTAGTAAGAGCCATGTAAGTCATGTCTAATTTCCTAGTAATTGTATATGTAACTAACATTTGTAGGTGTAATTAATCAAGTTGTAATCTTTGTAAAAGACGGCTCGATCAATCAAAGAACACGTGTTCATCTTTACTTTCAATGTAATTTCACTTTTCAGTACAATTTACATTATTGACAAACATTATTCTTACAATTTATACTTTTAAATTTCTTGTGTTTTACATTCCTATCCAAGAATCAACAAATGACCCTTCAATGCTTTGTCGTTCAGACTAGCTTGTCAATTCAAAAGGTATTGATACTCTCGTGAAACACCTTAATATTAGCCAAGTTGGATCAAATAAGCACCATCTATTGTCGACTTTGAATTAGATTGTATTGGATTTTTCTTTTTTTATGAGCTAATTGTTTTGGCGAATGAGTAATCAATGTGGAAACTAATATCTTGCATGATAAAATACTACAGAAAAATAAAAGAGAAAATTCATGGATATGGAGTATTGTTTCTAGATATAGTCGGAGTGCATGATTAAATGATATGATGCATAAGTTATTTTCTTTTTGCTAAGTAGGCAAGTTTGGTATGCTGGAAAAAAGAAAAGCAGGGGGATCAATCCTGGCACAGGCCCTTTACAATACTTTCACCATGATTTTTCTCCTGTAACTCAAGAAAATAGCCAATCCATGAAAGTCCCCAGCTCTAACACGCCACACTATGCCGAGTAAAGTTCAAGCTCCCAATCTGTACAGCACCGCTGTGGGTATCTTTTGAAACATAGAGCTACTATTCCCAGCGCAGCCTGCAGTCCCTCAAGAAACTCTGTATGGCAGCAACTGTGCCATTCCCGATTGTAACCCGAACTTTTTCAAAAAAATGGTAGGCGTGACCGTCTGGCAGGGACTCTTGTCCTCACTAATTGCCCGAGGAGCATCTGCAAACTCAGCTTCAGTTATGGGTTCTCCAAGCAAAGAGTTCATATCATTAGAAATTCGACAGTCCATAAGTTCTTGCAGCTCCTGCAAATTATGGTCGGGAACACCAAGCAGGTTTCTATCGAAATCGACTGCCTCAGTTAGCATCTCTGCTTTGTAAGAGTCTTGACTGCATTTCAAGAAGTACGCAACTTAACCATTCGGTGGAAGAAGCTGGTATTATTGTCCCCCAATTTAAGCCAAGTGACTCGGGATTTCTGCATATAGGAAAAGCCTCCTCAGCAGATTCGAGAAGACTTACCCTCCTCTGCACGAATGCTTCTCAGCTACTGCAGTGTCAGAAGGATCATCTAGCAATTGAGCTTGAACTTCTCTTAACTCTTGTTGCTTCAAAGCTGCTTTATCTGATACTGCACCTTCAATTTTCTCGCGACATAACCCAGGATGCTCTCGACTCTGCATTTTCGAGATTTTCTGCCGTCTTCTTAAGCCTCCGGTCGTGTGCTTTCGTTTGGGCTATCCAAGGGTGCCCGGTCCCATGCTTTCCGGACCTGGGTGCTGTAATCAGGATCTCTGAATCAGGGCCGCATCAAATCCGAAAGGTCTCCTAGCTCTCTCCTCCTAATTTTGGCCATCAACTCGAATTATGACAGAGTGGTTGTTATTCCCGTCATGGACCACCGATGCTTATTCATAATACATTCAAATGGTCGAGTCGAGTCGAACTCGTGTACGCAACCGTGTCTGCTCATCTCGGAACCGAGCACTTTTCAGCTTAATGAAGCCATGAATCAACAAAATGGAAGGCGATTCTCGGAAAGTCCCAAAATGCCTCCTCGGGAACGAGTCCAACGTTTTGTCCCAACGAGGACTCGGGTATGTTTTCGCTTTGAAACTTCCAATGCGCGTGCGTTCCGTTTCCACGGTCGACTGTTGTCTCGTCTAGTTTCATATGAATCATCGAAGAGCGGCCCGTTCAACTGCGTTTTCCCAACTTCCTTAGCTGTCGACTGTTATGCCAAACATCAAACCGCCGCCAATAATAATAAAAAAAAAAAAAAAAAAAAAAGTGTTATTTTTCCTATGTCGAATTTCTGGAAAAATAGAAAAATAACGAGAGGGGTATAATCGTAAACCACGCATCGCCCCCGGTCCTGCGCGGTCCCGTCAATTAACTTCCTGACCCCGTCACCCGCCCGAGGACGACTCCCGTGAAATGCCGCTTTCGTTCTTGTTCGACGCTTGCGCTCGGTCAACACGTCATCCCCCAGATAATCCACTTTTTTATATTTTCGCTACCGGATTCTTAATATTCTTAAAGATTTAAACGAGTATTATCCCACAATCATTGCTCTTGTTGTTTTTATTTTTTTGAATTCGAATTACCAGTTGCATTTAGTTTTTGCGAAAACGGACTTTTGTTTTTCCAAAATAATCAGTCGTTAGCTTTTTTTTTATATTATGATAACTTTTTTTTACAAGGTTATCCACACAATATTCGTTATCCTGGAGTCCATTTTTCATTTTTTATTCATTTAAATGATTCCATTTCATTTATACCGACCAAAAAGAAAAAAATGATTCCATTTCCGAAGAGAATACTTTTTAGTTCGGAAAATTCCAAGCACCCCCTTCCTTTCCTTCTCATAAAAGTAAACAGGAAATCAATCCCCCCCTTTCTCTCTCTCTCTCTCTCTCTTTCTCTCTCTACCGCGTGCGCACCTTCGTCGACTTCGATCACTGCTGCACGATCCGCGCTCGATTTCGGGCTTCTCTCGATCGATCGAATCGCGAGGCGAGCGTGCAGCTGGGGGGAGAGCGCGAGAGGGTTTCCGGCTCGTTCGGCTGCGGCAGCGTCATCGTCATCGTCATCGGCCATGTCGTACTCCGATTCCGACTCGTCCTCCTACAGTGGCGACCACAAGAGCATCAGGCAAATCACGCGCGATCGTGAGTTCTCGATTCTCTCTTCTCCTTGCCTTGCTCATATAAGTCGTGGAGCTAATCGCCCCTCTCCGCGCGTGTTGTATTTCGTCGCGCGACTGAGTTGTGATACTGAAGCATTGGTTCGGGGGGCTGGTGATTTCAGCGGTTGGAGTCTTGCTTTTTTGGGTTGGATGTCGCTTTGGGATTGGGAGTGTAGTGAACGGAGGGGCCTTGTCGATACCAAGCGTAATCGCGTAGTTCGTTTTCGCTAAAGCAAAATGCGGGCATTTTTTCTTTTTTTGTTAAGCGGAACCTTTTGTACAGTGCTTGAGTTGCTACTTGACTTTTGTGCCTTGAAAGTGCAGGCATTTTGTTGAACAGAGTTTCCATCGTTGCAAGTAGTGCTTGAGTTGCTACTTGACTTTTGGAGCCTGATTTGTACATCGTGTTTCTGCTCAATTCGGGCTTGTACGTGCAATTGTGTAGCACCTAAACAACACAGGAGCGGTGGCTTCTGTTAGTTGGTCATATTGATTTGTTGTCTGCCATTTTCCAAGGATGGGATTGTGGCGCCCATTGATCGCGAACTGAGCTTGTTTTGCCTGTCTGGGGAACAAATAGGAACAGTACGGAAGCGAGAGTTATCTAGACCAAGTTTAGATATAGGTCATGGTGTGGGAATTGGAATGCGCTAGACCAGTTGGTTAGAAAGCGTGACAAATGGGTCTCTGTTAGCTTGGAAGTATTATTTTGATGCCATTCACTATGTGATATGGGAATGTAGCAGCTCTTTATATTACTCCTTTTTTTCTGATAAGGATGTCATGTGGACTCTAGTTTATCAGACAAACTAAACTCATTACCATCCAAGTTGTTTTATATGTTTGGGAAAGCCTATTTTAGATGTATAAGTGTGTACTAATTATGTTTAAGAAAATGTTAGCACCATTAGGTCAATGATGATGTTATTAAATTGCATGAGTGCATGGTTGGTTGATCAGATTGTCTATTTTGGCCATCCAAGATAGAAGGTTCAGATTGTGGGTTCCAGAGGAGGTGAAGCAGTTCCATAGACAGATATAAGCTGCTGAATCCCTCTTAGTTGAAGATTTGATCACCATCATCAGTTTTTTTTTTTTTAGTTTTTCTTAGTGCGTGCCAGAAGGAACATACTTTTGTGCAATGGACTAGCTGCTATATCTGTTGCATTGAGTCCATAGATTAGAAATTGGCTGCTGTGATTTCATTGTGAAATTTCATTATTTCTGGTTCAGGTTAAGGGATTAAGTTTTGATATTGCCTAGTAAGAATCATTCAGCCTTTCTTCTTTGCCATACAATGGCTAATTTCATAAAAAACCTGAGCTGGACATGTCACGCTTTCATTTGCAGATGATTGACCTCTATTTTTTTTTCTTTTGTTGTCTAATTTGGACATGTAATCAGGGTTGTTGTATGAAATGCTACGGTCAACTAAAACTGGCGACTCTAAATCGAAGTGGAAGGTACATGCATTTTTTGGTCTTCTCTTATCTATCAAATGATGAATTCTTTTGGCACTCAACATATCCTGGACTTATGTTGCTTGGCAGTGTTTTTTGCCTATCACATGAAAGTGAAGAATTATCCATAGATTTTATCTATTTAAGTCCTCTATACATTCCATTTGGTTCGTGATCTGGTCATAGTCATCCAATATGTGTACTACGGGCATACAATTTTTCAAGCAGCTCCCTACCAAGCTGCCCCTCTCTCTTCAAGGCCTTTGCTACTTCCTTATTGTCGGTGGACTGTAATACCAGGATACCTCTTTTTATACCTTCTACTTTCTCATGTCCACCCAACTCAACAAGAAGTCATAGTACAACCATTGATAATGTATACTCATATTATCCAATTTAGTTTACAATAGTCCTAAACAGTCGTCTTCATGTGTTCTTACCAAGTAATTTCACCATATCCTTTTGTTTGGACCTCTGTTTTTTTATACGGATTCTATCTTGCCAAATACTTTTTTGAGCTGTCGTATAGTTTCTGATTTTGCAGCTGGAAAACAGTGAAGTAGTAAGAAATACCGTTGAGTATAAGCAAAGCTCCTTTTGATTTATGTCTTGAACCTTGCTGAAATTAATTTGTGAGATATTATATATTGATATTATGTTTAAGTGAATGTCATGTTACTTTTATGGACCTTTTTGGGATGAGTCTATTTGTAAAGGGTTGTTTCTAAGCTTTTAAGGTAGTTCAAATTTTCTGCATGTAGGTACTCATCATGGACAAACTTACAGTTAAGATAATGTCTTGCTCTTGTAAGATGGCTGACATCACTGAGGAAGGAGTCTCATGTAAGAATTAATTGGATAATCTATTTGTTTTTGAAAGTCCAATTTAGCTTGATTTTTATTGTTGTTAACTTTATTCAATGCATGGTCTTAGCTTGATGCAAGAATTCTGATGTTGTGTTTGATGATACAGAGATCCTCCCTGATGCATGCTTTTTTCTTAATTCTTTATAGTATAGATTACCTGTACTCACACTCAATTTTTTTCTGCTTCAAATATAATTGTTCAAAAAGATGTTTTTCCTGCTGTAACACCATGAATTGCATGGCCATGGTGGAGAAATGCTGTTACGACACCTCACATCATATTGGACGGGTTCCACTTCCATGTAATGTGATATGTAGCTGATCCAGTAAATTCTAAAAAGTTACCTTACTTGCCTATTGGATGAATTTAGACAGGAGTAGAGAAAGCATAAAGAAATTGGATGGAGGGAAGGAGGGGAGAATCAATATACATAGCATGTACTCACCTAAAGCAGTCCCCTTGCATCTCTTCTAGAGCAATTATGAAAACATTCTTTAGCTGAAATAGATGTCCTTTAACTTGAATCAATCAATTCCATATATTAACATATGAATGAATTATAGTTTTCTTTTGTCATGATATGATATGAACCAGCTGAAATAGACGTCCTTTAACTTGAATCAATCAATTCCGTATATTAACATATGAATGAATTATAGTTTTCTTTTGTCATGTAATGATATGAACCAGCAAGTCTTCAGCTGAACTAATAAGAGAATCCGATGGTGCTGACAAATGAGAAGTATAGGGAGGGAGGGAGGGAGGGAGGGAGAATTGATGTACATAGTGTGTCCTCACCTGAAGCGCAGTCCCCTTGCATCTCTTCTAGAGCAATCATGAAAACATTCTTTAGCTGAAATAGATGTCTTTTAACTTGAATCAATCAATTCCGTATATTAACATATGAATGAATTATAGTTTTCTTTTGTTATGATATGATATGAACCAGCAAGTCTTCAGCTGAACTAATAAGAGAATCTGATGGTGCTGACAAATGAGAAATATAGGGAGGGAGGGAGGGAGAATCGATGTACATAGCATGTCCTCACCTGAAGCAGTCCCCTTGCATCTCTTCTAGAGCAATCATGAAAACATTCTTTAGCTGAAATAGATGTCCTTTAACTTGAATCAATCAATTCCGTATATTAACATATGAATGAATTATAGTTTTCTTTTGTTATGATATGATATGAACCAGCAAGTCTTCAGCTGAACTAATAAGAGAATCTGATGGTGCTGACAAATGAGAAATATAGGGAGGGAGGGAGGGAGAATCGATGTACATAGCATGTCCTCACCTGAAGCAGTCCCCTTGCATCTCTTCTAGAGCAATCATGAAAACATTCTTTAGCTGAAATAGATGTCCTTTAACTTGAATCAATCAATTCCGTATATTAACATATGAATGAATTATAGTTTTCTTTTGTCATGAAATGATATGAACCAGCAAGTCTTCAGCTGAACTAATAAGAGAATCCGATGGTGCTGACAAATGAGAAATATATCATGTGGACACATTATTTCGTGTTAATGTGGTATAACCAAACAAATTAAATGCTCACGTTGCATGTGCCCAGTCATGTGCAATCAACGCAGAAATCCTTGAATGGTTTGCTGTTTCTAGATAAGCATGCCACGTGTTGTAAGCTCTACACTTTTGTTTCCACATGCAATGGCTTTGTTATAGATCTCCTTTCTACCAGAGTATATTCTCCACATTCTTTGGTTTCTATTCCCTGTAAGGAATATCACATTTACTATGAATGCTTACAGCTGCCAATCCTGGGTAATTTTAATTATGACAAACTTTTTATTCTTTATTATGGAATAGCAAAGCCAGGAAAGTAGATGTTTTACGTGGCTGGTTTACTCCCCTAACTTTAGTAATTTAAATTTGAAGACCATAACTTCCTTCTATAGGATTTTGGCACCTGCATATATTTGATTTTCTTTCTTTTCTTCCTCAGAAGTGATTATGAATTTATTTTCACCTTTGATGTATGGCGTCTTGACCATTTGCTTAATCTGCTGCTTGCTATTTATGCCTGGTGCTGCTGTTTGCTCGGCCACCTTTTGAGTGCAAGCAAATCAGAATAACTGACCGTATAGCTGTCCAGAAGTGTATTCTCAAGCAATTATAGTTTTCACTCTATTGTTGCATTGGTGTGGGAATTAGTTTTTTTTCTTTTTCTGGGAAATAATGAACTTCCTTTTTCTGTGAGCAGTGGTTGAAGACATATACAGACGAAGGCAGCCATTACCTTCCATGGATGCTATATACTTCATGCAGCCATCTAAAGAAAAGTATTTTATTTCTGGTTTGAAGCATGTTTCTTTATTCATGGCATGCTCAACATCTGTTTAGATATCTTTTCATCATTACAGTTCTCCAATCACTCTGGTTGATTTATTTATAGATGCGGGGATGGGTTTTCCTTAATCTTTCTTACCCCATTCCCTTGTTTTACAGTGTTATAATGTTTCTGTCCGATATGTCTGGAAGATCACCTTTATACAAGAAGTATGTCAGTGTACATCTCTTTATTTCTTTCTGTTTGCTGTTGTTCTTTGTAAGTGCTGCATTTTTTCTTCTTGCTACTGATTTTATTTATTTATTTCCACTCTGTGTCAAGGGCATTTGTTTTCTTCAGCTCTCCAATATCAAGAGAATTAGTTGCTCAAGTCAAGCGGGATTCAACTGTCCTACCACGCATAGGTGCACTGAGAGAGGTCATAATCCGTTGGTTAAAAGATTATCTGCCATAGACATGTTAATTGTCTGGAAAATGAAAACCAGTTTCAATTGCTAATTCATTCTTATGGGATCTGCAGATGAATTTGGAGTACTTTGCTATTGACAGCCAGGTATCTGATCAATCTTAGTAGCCTCATCATTGGCGCACGCACTGGGTTTAGCACAAAACAGCAATTAACTTTCCACGCAATGATCCTTTCTATCCATACACTACAAATTGATTTCTTAGTCCATGCGACCCATGCTATCCATTATATTGAGCTATAGCTGTATAATGTGTCAGGACAATTATATTCCAGATGAGTTATCTCTTAGGGCTTTGAGTTATGGTGTAGAAGATTTGTTTCTTCCATGATGAGATTTCACAGCTGGTTTCACATGCTATATCTGGGCAGTGTGTTAGACATTATGTACTGCAGAATTCACTTTGAACTACATTTGACTTGCTTGTTGTGGCACATTGATAAAGGTGTTGGAGTCTTAATGTCAGAGAATTCCTCAATACCATTTCCTTTGCAGTGTTTCATTACTGACAATGAACGGGCTCTGGAAGACCTTTTTGGGGGTGATGAGAATAGTCGCCGAGGTGATGCGTGTTTGAATATCATGGCCACTCGCGTTGCTACAGTTTTTGCTTCATTGAGGGTATACACGTGTACTTTTCCAAATCTTAGTGTTGTATTTCATATTTTAAAAGTATGTGCCCTTAAGCTTTCAGGAATTTCCTTTTGTACGCTACCGTGCTGCCAAGTCACTTGATGCGAACACCATGACAACCTTCCGTGATCTCATTCCAACGAAACTTGCTGCTGGGATCTGGAATTGCCTAGCAAAATACAAGCAAAGCATTCCAAATTTTCCTCAGACAGAAACATGCGAGTTGCTCATTCTTGACAGATCTGTAGATCAGGTCTCATAATATGTTTTCGAATGTAGTTAAACTAGCTTTCTTGATTTTTTTTCCTCGTTTGTACTAGTAATGATGAGGACATTTTTGCCTTTTTTGTGCTCCAGATTGCTCCTATTATACATGAATGGACGTATGATGCCATGTGCCATGATTTGTTGAATATGGAGGGAAATAAATATGTGCATGAGGTATTAAGCAAAACAGGTGGTGCACCTGAAAAAAAGGAAGTAATGTTGGAGGATCACGATCCTGTTTGGCTAGAGCTTCGCCATGCACACATAGCAGATGTAAGTTCTATCCAATCTTTTGCTTCATTTGGAACTTTATCGATTCTCTTTGGTCATTGACTATTTTGTCAGGCTAGTGAACGGTTGCATGAGAAGATGACCAACTTTGTATCCAAAAACAAGGCTGCACAAATTCAACAAAGGTTGGTTGGACTTATTGGTTGATGTGTTGGTTTATTGTGCTTAGATCTGTTCGTATTTTGCCAGTGTCTCCTATTTCCTTAGTTGAACAGTCTGTCAAAAAACTTGGTGAAATGGTCAATTCTCCTTTTAATGGGAATTTTGGTCATCTTCTGTTGCATTAATCAAATTGCACCTAGATTTTCATTAGTCATGTGTGAAGCAGTCAACGTGCACTCGATTGAAGCTAAGTTTGAGAGAATATAGTTTTTATGCTGTTTTACTGTACATCTTTTGCGTTTAATTCTTCTTGTTTTCTTTCTTTTTAATATTCCTTCTGCGTTATGTAATTGTTTGATGCCTGGTCATTTTCCTCTAATACACTGCACTCTGCTGAGAGGTTCAAAAGTTTGTTTAGGGTTCCCATATTTTCTCGAGTGTTAAAGAGATTATAAGTGGGAAACTGTCCTCATGAAATATATCTGTCCTTTACAAGCTGAGATGTGGATGTTGCAATAAAACTCTGATCATCATGCTCGTTGTTGACCCACTTCTTGTGTTCTCATCCTTTTTGTTGACTTTTCTTGCTGCCATCTTTTCTAGCCACTCTTGGAGGTTCTGTAGGTACTTATTTTTTTAGAATTCTCCACTGGTCAAATTCAGTTTTTTGGCTTTGTCTCCCCTCCTTATAGTGAGTAAATACTGATTTCTGCTTTTTTCTGGTGCTCTGTCCTGTTGTCAAAGTTAAAGCAGCGAGTTCTACTTAACTTGAGTTAACTAATGCATCTCTGGACGTGTTGACTATTGGTTCTTATAGAGACGGCAGCGAACTTTCCACTCGGGACTTGCAGAAAATGGTTCAAGCACTGCCACAATATAGTGAGCAAATAGACAAACTCTCCCTCCATGTAGAGGTTAGTTTCTTTATGAGTAAAAACTTTCTTATACTAGAAAATGTTCTGCTTGTGAAATATGGATGAACGGAGTTCTTTTGGCTGCACAGCTTGGCGAAGGAGTCTGATACTCTCCTGTGTTTTTGGTATAGTGATTATCTTGAGTGAGAGGGAAAGAAATATTTGGTTCTTAGGGGTTGCTCGAGGGACTTCATTCGACCTGTATGGAGTTTGTTGATGTTGGTAATATCTGCAGTCTGGACCTTAGACTAAGATGTCCAGCTGTTAGTTGCCACTTCCAATTTGAATTTGGAGCTTTGTTGGTAATAGGATCTGCAATTTATCTCTTGTGTCTGCTTTGCCTCATTCTCAGGTCCTGGCACTTTTTTGTATCTCTTGCTTGTCTGCTTCTCATGGCTGATACAAATTGGTAATGATATCTTAGTTCAATATGTTGGTGTTGCTAAAAAAAAAATTCCCAATATATGTGTTGCATTTTTTAATTACTCAGGAGGAAGAATATTAAACTGATTGAAACTTCCGTCTTGTGCTTGTATTGTCTTGCAGATCACTAATGCAGACATTACAGTGGTTTTAGATACATACATTTAATTTTTCCCAAAAGATTCTCATCCCCCTTTGTTTGTGGGATGTGTGATTGATAAAGTTTTATCATTTATATGGAACTTTTTAATCTGATGATTGTTAACATACATTACAAATAAATTATGCCTACACAGATTGCCGGGAAAATCAATAGGATTATTAAAGAGTTGGGACTCCGAGAACTGGGGCAGCTGGAGCAGGACCTTGTTTTTGGAGATGCTGGAATGAAAGAAGTGATTAAGTTTTTGACTACAAAGGAGGTAATGCATATGTTGCATAATCTGCTTGATGCCCTTTTGAAGCATGCCACATAATTGTAATCAGGATTAATATGTAACCAAAACATACTTTCCTGCAGGATGCAACTCGTGAAAATAAGTTACGGTTATTAATGATTCTTGCAGCTATCTATCCAGAGAAATTTGAGGGTGAGAAGGGTCTCAATTTGATGAAGGTAGTTCTTAACTGCTTATCCCATTTTCATAAACTCTTTTCACAATTTTACCATCTCTCTGGTGGTCCATCAACTGATAGAAGATATGAGTGTTATATGCCTATATACGTACACATCCTTACTGTGCCAGTTGATCAGCCATCTTAAATCAGTTAATAAAGAAATTATGTAACTCATTTTTTCTTCCCTCCATCAGCTCGCAAAATTACCCATGGATGATATGAATGCGGTGAATAATATGAGATTGCTGGGGGGAGCAACAGATACCAAGAAAAGCAGTACGAGTTCCTTTACTCTTAAGTTTGATATACATAAGGTATGTTTTGTATGATATGATCTCCTTATTAATAACGAGTTTCTGTCTTCAAATGCCTCTTTCTGACTACCTCTATTTAAATAGAAAAAACGTGGAGCCAGAAAAGAACGTACCATTGAAGAAGAAACATGGCAGTTGTCGCGCTTTTATCCCATGATAGAGGTAATAATTCTCATTGACCACGAATGAAGTATATTAGATGGAGTTTTTGGAGAAGGCATTAACCACACTTAGTGGGTGAACTTTGGTTGAGTCTGGATGAGACAACTCCATTTCATCTGACCTCTGGAATCTGAGTTAAACTTGCCATTGCCAAAAGGATGTACTCACCTTATTTATTAGTGCAACACCCAAAGGGATTAGGATAAGTCAAAATTCGATTTATCACCTTCAATAGCACATGCAGGTGCTACCATCGTATTGAACAGAGATTGACACCAAAGAAAAAGGAATAAGAAGCAAATCTTAGCAGTTATAGATTCTTTGTTGTCAGATTGGCCTCTTGTTTACTTTACAGCAATTTGATGGAAAGATGTTCCATGTATTCAGGAGGACACTTTTATATCTCGGAATATAGAGCACGAAAGATTGAATTGAGTGTCATTGCTGGACATGAAAAAGAATTATGGGAAATTGTTGCATGAAAGCCACAAATTGAATTCACGGTTTTTCCAACTTACTGTTTTCATTCAGTTGCATGAGGGGAGGAATCACAATGGACTTGATTTGAGTTTCTTAAACTGGAAGTGGGTGGATATTTTAATTATTTTTCCAGGAAGAACAAGTACAAATTTCATAACAAAATTACCACTTTCTTGTTAGTCATATGAATCATAAGTTTGAAATGCATCTTATATGTGTGGCAGCTGTGCTCACATTCTTCTTTTTGAATACGGACACAAGCTCCCTCAGTCTCATATGGATACTCACACATCTGTATAGAGAGGGAGAGGGAGAGGGAGGGAGAGATGTGGTCTATGAGAACTATCTCATTAACGCAACATGAGGGAGAGGGAGAGGGAGAGGGGGAGGGAGGGGGAGAGAGATGTGGTCTATGAGAACAATCTCATTAACACAACATGAGGCTGATACATCATTTGCTTTATGGTAAAATGGAGAGGAGTATTTGTTGCCTGGCACTTAGGCCGTTAGGCTTCGTTTACTGCTTTAATTTACTGCTTTAACTGTCATGTATGGGTCTACTAATGTGACATTTATGACAAAACTATCAGTTTACTATGATAAGTTAATTTGCGGAGATGGGAATTCATTATAAGACAAAGATACTAGGGATTGCTCATAAGCTTTCCAGATTGTCAACTGGATTTTGCTCTTGCTGGCAAGCGCGTCTTTTCTTTTCTATTATTTTTCTGTATTGACAACTTGGGCGAGCTTGAAACTGCCTCTACTGGTAGTTGTAGTCAAGGTAATCAGGTGCCGTATTTAATTACCTTGAAATGTTTGGTCTTTTTTTATATTCATTCAGGAGCTTATTGAAAAGCTTTGCAAAGGGGACCTACCAAAGGAGGATTATCCATGTATGAACGATCCTAGTCCAAGCTTTCACGGGACATCACAGGCTGTATCATCTAATACGAGTTCAGCTGCTCATTCGATGAGATCAAGAAGGACACCAACATGGGCCCGACCTCGCAATTCTGATGATGGGTACTCAAGGTGATTTTTAACTTTTGCCTTTCTATAAATTGATAGATGGAAGTCTCAATGTCATGTCTTTCGGCTTCTTTTCTCAGTTAGATATGGCCTTCTTTGTCTAATTTTCTTACTCTGGCCACATGATTCATATTATGAGATTTTCCATGTTTCTCTTCACCTTGATTAGTGTAGTTGTTTGTTTGGAGGTTTCTTTTGAAGCATATGCAATCATTGTCCTCCTCATTCCCTAAAGACCTGTGATTTCATGGCTTACTGCTAGAGATTTATTTATGCGTGCATCAAGTTTGATCGATTTATGATGATTTTATTCCTTCCAGCAGTGATTCAGTTCTAAAACATGCATCTAGCGACTTCAAGAAAGTAGGCAATCGTATTTTTGTGTTCATTGTAGGTGGAGCTACCAGATCAGAGGTAAAAGAATTTACTAATTTCTCCACTTGTGCTCTTCCCGTTGCTTTGTTTACCACTCTTGAAATTTTTCCTCTCTCAGCTTAGGGTTTGCCATAAGCTTACAACTAAGCTAAGGAGGGAAGTGGTCTTAGGCTCATCCAGTCTTGATGATCCTCCACAGTTTATCACAGTAATATATTTACTTGCACAATTTGGGATCAATTTCTTTTTCAGTTATTACCACTAGAGAGTTCTTAAATTGCTCATGCTCTTACATGTTTCATTCAAATTGCAGAAGCTGAAGCTGTTGACAGCGCATGAGCTTTCATTGGATGATCTCCAGATATAAATGGGAAGGTTTACAAGCTGGATAACCATCTGCTTACTCATGCAGTCGACTCCCAAGCATATTTTTTTTAACATGTTTTGTTGCAAGAATGCCTCATGGTACAGTGGAGCGCCTGTTCAAACCTAATATTCCTGATGAGGATCCCGCAACAATGATTCTTGATTTAGGGTTGTGTCGTGTTCTCTTTTTTCTTTTTCTTTTGTTTTTTTGTCCTTCCTATACCTGGAGCCAACCAGCTGATTCATGTGTATAATATAGCAACCAAGAGGATGAGAACTTGACAGACGGCACAATGCTCTTTGTAATTTGATTGCAAGATGGGTTCTCTTCATGTTGGACATGTCGAATCCGTTCATGCTGAAATATCAGCGCTCTTTCACAAGTGTTTTTCGCCTTTCTTGTGTGGACTATTACACTGCATAGGTACCTTCTGTCTCCTGAAATGGTAGTGGATACGACATTGATGGATGGTTGAGGGAGAGAGAACAAACATCGTGGGTGGCCACAACCGATTGTCTTGGGTACGATTTGCACATAATTTTTGTATTCTTAATCTGAATGTCCAGTGATCTGTTTTGGAAGAAATTCCTGAAACTCGACATGCACTTCTGCACCGAGGACCTCAAAGCTTGTGGGGACATTGGCTTTTGACGGTAGGTGAGAATTTGAGGGTAAGCTTTAATGTTTGATTAAACTTTCTGGAAACATTATGTTTTGCTCAAAAATGTCGGATCAAGGAGAGAAGATACTGATCATAAGACCAGCCACATCCAGAAAGCTCTTCGCCACGTAACTTCCTCTCAATGTAAGAATCATATGGTTAACATTTTACCCAGATAAAGGTGGTTACTAATCACTGCTAGTGATACAACGGTGCTAAAATCATGAAAATGCTGAAGAATGATCTTAAGCGGTCCTGCCTTAGTTTCTATTCCCTGTATTAAATCCAGACCGCAGCATATTCTGAACTATCGAGACTCACCAAGTTCCCAAAAACAAAACAATCTGCTGGTCTCTTTTTCTACAATCAGAGCGTCCTAAAAATCAACCTTCGCCGAAAAACTGAACTACTAAACACAATAGGAACCACAGATAACTGATGCTAGCTGCAGATTTTCTTGGCTTCCTTATCTAAATCAGTTTCTGCTTTTCTTTTCTTCACTTCGCCAACCAGCTTCTTGACATAAGCAATGTATCCATCAACATCGAATTTCCTCTTGCACCCCGCATAGTTCATGTATCGTATTTTCCCAAATATTGGCCTCTCTCGCCAACCCTGCCAAACAACCAAAACCCCAACATAGAACTGGGAATTACTCATCTAAGGCGTCAGCCATCTCCATGATCAAGTGCATTCAGCGTAAGCCACATTCTCAACCTTATACATTAGCCAAGCTAAAAAACTCCACCCCCGAAATACTAATGAGAGGCTGGCTCCAGCATCAAAGGTTAAATCATCTCCTCCAACAGGAACTATAACCAAATTAAACATGAAATAAATCCATGATAATTGCTTACCTGGTCATGAACACCACATATTGACCACATACATCCCACATAGCCATTGGGATCCCGTCCATCTATTTCATACTGCATCTCAGAGTTTATTCAGTTAGGAAACGTGGGCACAATAGACAGAACAAGCATACAATCGCCATTTAGAAAATGAAATGCCTCTGAATCACGTTTCTTTAGCTCACTAGTTTACCTTGTCATTCAAATATATAGCTGTTTCAAGCGCTTCTTCAGGTCCTTTTGTCCACTCAAGAATCTTTTTGGCCCAGTACATTCTGATAACACCGAAAATTCACCATATAGAACCACATGAGCAAATGTAAGTAACCTATCTGACAAGATCAGTGAAGGTAATGAATACAACGCAACCCAAAAAAAAGTACTTCGTTCAAGATCCATGATCCACTTCTCTCTTTCCCCACAATAGACTGTTCAGTTTATCAAGCGATTGATTAGAGCACCAAGGGAGGGGAGGAGGTGAATACTTGCCTCATGAAACCATGCATTTTCCCATGGCATACCATCTCAAGCTGAGAAGCATTCCAAAGCTAGAGAAGAACATATTCAAGATGTCATGAGAGCCTGAGACTAAGGCTGCCAACAGAGAATGGAAAAACAGGCAAAATACATGTACTACTCAAAAATCCAAACATCAACTTACTGGATCAGCTGTTAGAGCTTTCTCCAACTGCTCCCTTCTACAAAATGAATAATAATATACCTAAACTCAGTCAGGAATCTGAAGTCAGAAAACCTACAGAAAACAATAGAGACAAGTGTTTGCCACTCACGTGTAGATAGGTTCTCGCTTGTCAGAAGCATGATCCACCAATGTCTTCCTTGCCCACTCCCATGCCCCCTTTAATGAATCATAATGAGGCTGATAGAAACAGTAGTTGTCGGCCAGTTCCCTCCTCACAATCAACTCCTCCAAGAACACATCTACTGCCTTCATGGTTGCAAGTTGAAGAAGAAATATCAAACTGCGTGTCACCAGAGGAAGAGCCAGAGAAAGACAAACACATAATGACACCAGTTGCAGAAGTGCAGGAACTTTCCACGAAAAGGTGGAAGATCATGCAAACTACTGTCAGCAGAAGTCATACTTCTACGTTCTACAAAAGTTAGAACGCGATCTGCTTACTCATCTATCTGATATGAAGTACCTGAGGATAACTATTCCGCACTTTACGTGCCTCTAAAGCGCAGCGCTGGGCAGATATCTGGCCAAAATGCAAATAAGGAGAAAGTCCAGAAAGCCCCTTGGGTTTCATTGGATTATTCCTGTCTGCAGAATAATTTCTCAATCTTTTTGTCAGAAACCCATTTTCATTTCCCATCAATACTTCCAGTGCAGCACTTTCCCCAGGCTTACACCAACTGAGTTCAGGAACTTCTGCTCCTTTCCTATTATTTAAAGGAAGATTTGTCAACAGGATAGAACAAGCAATAAAAAGTTCATAAATAACCATGAGAGGAAGCATAAAATAAACCTCAGGACATCTGCAATAAGATTGTCCCAATCAATTGATCGATGGGTGGTATCCCATCTTCTACTTGACGGTTGCAGGGCAGGGAAATCAATCAGATACTCTGGAAGCATTTTATTGATCTTTCCCCTTATAGTTTTAGCACTGTATTCCAACTTCTGTGATGCCACCCAAGCAGGTACAATATTGTGCGCATCAACTTCATGTACAGTCACTGAATCGTCTACTGTCTCGCAGATTTTCTCCTTGCACTGGCGAATTTTTCTCAAGGGTGAAAAATCTGTAACCAAAAGTGAAGCCCCACATTCTTTAAGAAATGTTGGTATAGTCTCATCAGCTTCGCCCTAGATAATCAATCCATACAATTGTAAATCAGAGTGCATCGGATTAATCCGAAACAGGCTTACTAGCTCATAAATGACCCCTAAATACCCAGGCACTAAACTGTAGGGCACCTAATAGAAGTTAACTAGAGTAGCTCCAAGTGACAAAAACACAACCACAATTTTCGCACAATGTAAAAATCATGACTTGCATTATCAATATCAACATAACACAACTGCGAAATCCACCTAGTCATGAAACTCTAACGCCGAAATATGACAGCTAAATTTCACTATTTTAAATGAAAGAAATGTTCTTTTGTAATATGCAAAAAAATCGAGTAAAATTGCTGCATTCTATTTAAGACCACTGACTTGCCATTACTTTTAGTTAAATCACTATACTGTCCAACCAATTTCATTCATGATCAGCCCGTCAAACTCTCCGCCGAACCACCAACATAAGTATCACGTGATTCATCGAAAAAGCACCGTGTCAGCATCACATTAACTACTCCACAAAGACGCAACACAATGACCACACAGTTCCTCAATGAACCGCAAGCTCAAAGGAAGCCAGTTCCACCGAAACCACCGACGGTTACCTGAAACAAGAAGAACGGGATCCGAAGACTGTCCTCCATTTCCCGGTGCAGCTGCTTCAGTCCTCGAAGCATGAATCCCAGCTGCCTGGCTCTCGCGCCCAGGAACCGATCGAACAGGTTAAAGGCTATCGCGACGGGCACGTTCGCGCGGTTCGCCTGGTCGACGGCGTGGATCAGAGCCCAGTTGTCCTTCCACCGCTGGTCTCTGAACATCCAGTAAACCACGGGTCCGACTACGCCGTCGGAGCGGCCCGTCCCTTCTTTCAAAACCCTAAACCTCCCCGGCTGAACAGAAGTCGACGCCATGAGAGAGAGAGAGAAGCACCGAATCGAAGCGGAGAGAGATTGATAAAAATGGAGCCTTTGTCTGGAGAGAGAGAGAGAGAGAGAAATGGAGGGAAAATGGAGCTGTTAGTTACAGTTAAACTTGTGGCTTTGAAACTACTCGCGTGGACGGAATAGGGACCCGCCACGTGTTTGGTCGCGGTGGTTCTCGGGCTTGGAGCGGACTTTGGTTGTGGGCCTTATAGTGGGCCGAATGTGAAGACGAAGCCCAGTTCGTTGGATTGTTCGTGGGTTGCTCTTGGGCCCGTCAGATCGTATTGCAGAGTCCATAGTAAATTTCGAGGGCCCCGGACTCATCTTTCCTTTTTCAATTCAGTTTCATCTTTAAGCTGAAATTTTCAATTATGTCCCTAAACTTTTTTTTTAATTACGAGAAACTGTACTCATTTTTCTTTTGGTTGAACGAAAAAGCGTATGGCGAATAGACTCAAACCCTGGCTCCCACTTATTATCTCCTCGGAACAAAGTGCCTTTATAGGAGATCGCCAAATACAAGACAATATTTTTATTGTTCAAGAAGTCTTCCATCAGCTAAGGGTCAAAAACCGATGGCGAAAATTCCAAGTTGTGCTGAAATTGGATATGCAAAAAGCTTATAATAGAGTTGAATGAGACTTCCTCTATGATTGTATGAAGAGGATGGGATTTTGTGATAAATGGGTGTCCATGGTCAGATTTTGCATTTCCTCAGTCAACTTTCGCGTCCTAGTAAATGGAGAATCTTGTGAAACCTTTAATCCTACCAGAGGTATTAGACAAGGTGATCTTCTCTCACCTTATCTTTTCATTATATTGGCTAATGTCCTATCCCACCTGGTGAATAATGCTGTTATTGATAGAAGCATAAAAGGAATCAAGCTGAATCCTCACTGTCCTATCCTATCCCACTTATTATTTGTTGATGATGCCATTAATTAGGGAAGCTTAGAACCTCGCCAATTTACTTAATTGCTATTGTTTTGCCTCTGGTCAGTTAATCAATCTAAACAAGTCTGGTGTGTTTTTCGGGGAAAGCTGTCCATGGGAGTTGAGAAGGAATATTGCATCAGAACTAAGGGTTCATATATTGGAAAAAACTGGGAAATACTTAGGTATACCATCTGATTGGGGCCAAATAAAAAAACAAATATTTTCTTGGATTTTAGCAAGGATTAACAGAAAGCTGGAGGGATGGAAAGAGCAATTAATATTGAAGGCGGGTAAGGAGGTGCTGATTAAAATGGTTGTAGGCATTACCCCAATATGCCATGAATATCTTTAAAATCCTTATATCCATATGCAGACCAATTGAGAAAAAAATCTTAGTTTTCTGGTGGAAGTAGAATGCAAAACAAATAGGCATCCATTAGAAGAGTTGGGATATCCGAAAGGCAAGGAAGGAGAATGGAGGACTGGGGTTTAAAGACCTAGTGGAATTCAATAGGGCTATGTTGGGAAAACAAGCCTAGAGATTAAGTCAAGCTCAAGAAGCCTTATGGAGTAGAATTTTTAAAGGCCTTTACTTCCCTAATGGTAACCTATGGACTGCAACTAAGGGGCCGGACCATCTTGGGGTTGGCAAAGTATCCTAATCGGCAGAGATGTTCTAGAACTTGATATGAAATAGGAGGTAGGGGATGGAAAATCTATTAATTTACGAGAAGATTGTTGGCTAATGTCAGCCAAGATCGGAGGACCAGCAAACCACAATGACCCTAAGTTGGTGGTTGATATCATTGACCCAAATGTGCGCGAATGGAACAATCAACTCCTAAATGATCTCTCCGACAGCAACATTTTACAAGAAATTAAGGCAACTCCCCTAAGTATTCTCCCCAGACCCGACCGACTCATTTGGACATGGCACAACTCAGGGACTTACAAAGTAAAGAGTGGGTATCACAAATTGCGAGCAGCTAATACAACAATCACAAATTCCCAGGCATCCCCTTCATACCAAGTTCCAAAACCTTTATGGACGGAAATCTGGAATCTACAGACTTACCCCAAAATCAGGCATTTCATGTGGAATCTATGCAATGAAGGCCTTCTTACAAAGACTAACTTATACCGGAGAAAAATAATACCTGAGCCTACATGTCCAATTTGCCATCAATTTCTAGAATCCACCGAGCACCTCTTCACACTATGTAGGTGGACAAATGAAATATGGTCAGATAACAGCGTTGATATCGATGTTTCCCCTACGTCTATAACACGAATAGATAAATGGGTTTGCGATTACCTCCAATCTGGGATTTTGATGCAAGGAAAGGCGATTTTCGCACATATCCTTTGGCTCATATGGAAGGCCTGCAACTCTCTGCTCTTTCAAGGATGAAAACCAAACCAAACTCAGATTATCAGCAAAGCTATTCTCTCCCAGCAGCTATATGACAAATGGTATCAACGAAAGGAGGAGAGAGAGACTGATATCACCTCCAGACAGAACAGTTGGGTGCCTCCAGTTCCTGGCTCCTTCAAGCTAAACATTGATTGCTCGTGGCAGGGAGAGAACTAGGAGAGCTCAATCGCCGGAATCTGCAGAGGAGCCGATGGGGTTTGCATTGCTGGTTTTGTGTAGAAAATTCATGCCCCATCGGCTTGCACAGGCGAAACCCTAGTTGTTCGATAGTGTTTGCTATGGTTGAAGGAGTTGCGAACTGATCTAAGAAGTACAATTCACTCATCACGAACTGATCTGCCCGTGTACCTATCCAGTGACTATCTGTCAGCTGTGGATTTCATCTTGGGCCGAACTGAAGTTCCATGGGCCTCCCTACCTCTTGTGCTCGACTGCAGACAGCTACTGGCCCAACTGGGAGATGTCCATTTGCTATTTGAACCACGTCAAATGAACCGGGCCGCAGATTGGATTGCAAAAGCCCATAATGCTGGGTCTCTTCCTAGTAATTGGGTCTCTAAGCCCCTGCAAAACCTTTCTCTTATTTTATGTTTAGATTTCAGCACTACATGTAATCCACCATCTTAGTAGCAATCAATGAAGAATTTCCGACCAAAAAAAAATGAAAAAGCGTACTTAAGTAGAATTTCCAAGGGCCGTGTTTTTTGTCCAGGAGAAATTACGTGAAGTAATGAAGCTCAATTATATTTTCTGACTAAAAAAAAAAAAAGTAGTTGTATCCAGGATCCATCAAAAACCACACTGACCTCATCGAACAAGTAAAACTCAAACTAAATCCCGAGCCGACCTACATAGCACCGTGATTCAAACTCTAGAAACCCACACGAAGGGTAATTGAGATTTTGGTTCCTCAACGTAATAAATTGAGATTTTTGTAAGCGATATCTTAAATTCAACCTGGTTTAACGAGACAGCATTTCCGAATTCATATAGGTGCCACTCAAAGCAAATGTTCGACATCAAGCTAGATGAATAAAATGGAGTCCTCTCAAACTCCAAGAGTATGGTTAAGCTGGCAGTATTATCATTAATGTGTTGGAAATGCAAGTCCTATATTTGTCGGTTATTAAACAATATCTTAAACCACCCTCGTTATCAAATTAAAAGGAAAAATTGCGAGCAAAAAATCCTAAACCTATTGCAGTCGTGTCAATTCAGTCATAAACTTTTTTATTGTTAATTAAGTCATAAATATTTTGCATCTGTACCAATTCGGTACATTCGCCCAATTGTGGCCAAAGAACGCCAATATGGATGTCGTGTCCTACATGGCATAAATTCAATACACCTAGTGCTAACGTAAACAAATTTTAATAATTTTTTAAATTATTTTTGTATTTTGTATTTTTCCTTCTTCTTTTTTCCCTTCTTTCTCTAGTTGATCGCCAGACCTCAATGACTAACCGAAAGCAAGGGCCGGCAAGGTCGACCTCGCCAACCACTAGTGATGGCGAGACAATTTTGACTAAAGATCGCTAACATAGACACTGGCTATCTTAAATAACATAGTCAACGCTGATGTAAATAATTTTTTTGATAATATTTTATTTTTTATTTTTCCTTTTTTTTATCTTTTCTTCCTCTTTCTATTTTTTTTCCCTTCTTCCTCTAGCTGGTCGCCAAACCTCGGTGATCGGCCAAAGGAGAGTGTCGACCTGACGAGGTTGACCTAGCCAGCCACTAGCCAAGCCTCGCTCGCTCTTGGTGATACTTGACCTCATCATCACTGATATTACTTTGAAATTTCACAAATGTGATTAGACCCGTAGTGTTACGGGACACAGATGACGTAGAAAAAAAGTTGATTTTACTCATTGATGTGTTGAAAATGCAAGCTCTACATCCGTCGGTAATTAAATACTATCTCAGACATCCTCGTTAACAGATTAAATTGAGTATGGACGGGGACGAGTCATGTCGAATGGCCTGCAAAGTTGAAGATTTAGAATGTACCTGTCTATTTGCCTAATCCGCGAACTTGATGCGTGCACAACTCCTGTTGAAGACTTTTGTAGTATTTAAACAAGCATAATTTCAAAAAAAAAAAAATTCTCAGAACAAGAATTCACACACATGAGGTGAACATGTCTTAATTTTTCTATTTGGGAATAGTTATGAGTAGGGGTGTCAAGGGGTCGGGTCATATTTTCAAATTACCCAACCCGAAAACCCTGCAAGGGCGAGCTAATCCAAAGTGTTCCCAAATAGAAACATTAAGACATGTTTACCAAGTAAGAGAGATGGAAATGAGGTGAACAAGAATTCTCTACTTGGCAACTGCAGTACAACAGAGTGTCGTGTTGCGGTCGCCAAGTAAGGGATCTACATCGATGACTTCATGGGTTTCAAACCTACTTATTGTCTTATTTTCATCTTATGTGTTATTTGATATTCATTTCAGATTTTACCTTTTTATCTAGGATTTACCTATGGCTTCTTTAGTATGGGTACTTATTTGCGCGCGCGAATTTACCTAGGGTTTACCTATTTTCAACTAATTTTGATCTATGATTCGTACCGATTCCATTTTCGAATTTGTATTATCTTCAACGAGGAAGATAAAGGCAGATAAGAGAGATGGACAAGGACAGTCTAAACTGCAAAAGCATCATGTAAATGGTCTAATCCAAACCAAGTCCAAAGGCAATGAAAACCTCGTGCTGTAAAACCTAACTTCATTGACTCAAATCAGCGAAGCCATTAGAATCAAAACGCATGGACCCATGACGAATCTCTTCGCGTTCACACAACTGCAGAGTGATCATGACGAAAGCTACCGAGAGAAAACCCTAGAAAAAGAAAAGAAGAAATGTAAGGGGAGAGAAAATTGAATCTCATGGCTCGTTACCCTGTTGCTGCTGTTGCGGCATTTGCACTCTTAACTAGGGTTTTCCATGCAGTGAAACTGCAATAAGCATGCAGTATAAATCGGTACAGCTTGCATGCATTACGTATACGTGCGTGGATATGGATATGTATATGTCGTATATGCGAATGGTCTTGCGAATTTAACAACATACTTTGCAGTTTGGACAGCTCAACAGAGCTAAATAGCACCATGATGTGCCAAGATTGTGTCAAATTTATGATGCCGCGGTGATCATACATCGAAGTAAAATCTATGAAAGAGGAGAGAACATTATAACTACAATTTTTACATTACAATAATGTCTTCATCATCCGCTGCTGCGAAGGAGTAATTAAAGGAAAATTACGCCGCTAGCTAATTAGGCCATCATTAACTTTTCAATTCTCAAGCCACTCTTTTTTCCGGAACGCATGATGCGAATCCTTTACTTAGTCCCTAAAACATTATAAATGAGATGATGACCAAAAGTATGACCCCCCCCTCCCCCTCCTCTTCAAAGGCCGTCGCTTATTTCATTATGGATTTCAAATGCCGTTTGTCCTGAGGAAATCATAAAAGGTCGGACGACCTCCGAAGAACATCTCCGCGTCGAACCAAAGAGAGGTTGGCTAATTAACCCCACTTCAATTTCCTAATCATGCATCCTGCACGTGCTGCGTCCTAATACGCATATGCCACCTAGCTAATTCAGCAATTTATGCGAGAGCAAAAGAGAGATTATGTTGGCAATTATAACATGTGTTGGACTTTGAGACGCATTAGACCAACCGCGACACCTTTCTTTTGTCTTAAGCAACCCCAACGAACATGAGGGGTTGTTACTGCACCCACTGAAACTCTGATATTAGGTCGGATTCACTTTCTTGAAAAAGGCTTTCTTTTTGTGGGCAATTAAAGATGGAGGGGGGGTTGCATTTAGGGAACAGAGATAGTAGGGCGTTGACGTCTCCGGCGTCATAAAGTAAATTCTATACTTTAAGCACCTAATACGCGTATTATAAACCCTAAAAAGAACATATAATCAATTCGGAGCCCCGATTGACCGCTTTCCAAGTTTGCAAAAGTGATGTATAAACTAATCCTACGCAATCGAATCATGTTCGCCCTTGATTCTGCCCAAACTAAACCACTCAAAAAGGTAGCCACGAGCTTGATACATGTTGTATTTTCTTAATGTTGTTCTTCTGGGCACGGTGGTTGTGGACGGCCGAAATCCGCAAGAGTGAGGTACAAGCTATGGCGGGTGTCCGCTCGGGATTCGGATAGAGCCATGATACTATACAACGTGCACACATCCCTCGGGTGTCTGTAAAGAGAATCTCCTCGTACGATAATGTAATTATGGACAATTTGGGAGATGATTACAGATTGTTCATTTGGAATTCATAATGAATACATGGTTGAAAAAGGTAGGGAGGGAGGGGCGGTAATGGTGGCAATGATTCCATTGGTTGTCCATGAAAGATGAGTTTTAACTGAATCTACATTTATAATTTGGATAAAGTAGGAATAAGACATCATGAAAGTGGAATTCATGACATATCAATCACTATGGGCAAGATGCTGCCGCTTCTTTCTCTCTCTTTTTTTTCTTTTTTTTTTTGTGTGGAAGGGAGAGAGAGCATATAACATGACATGATATTGAGTAGGTAACTTTTGACATGACCATGTACTATTGCTCTTTGAAAATAGGGTTCTAATAGATTTACCGTCGGTCGGGATAGATTTTTTTTTAAAAGATGCAATCCATGACATGACCTTTACAAAGATTCGATTGCGATAACAAACTCATTGTTCACATATCACGTCGCAAAATGAAACTTTTCGAAAACTCTTTTGTCGGCTACCGGTAAAAATAAACGAAATGCTAATCTTAATTGAATATGCATATGATTATATTGTACCATATTCATAAATTTTATTAGGTCGACCCCAAAAAAAAAAAAGAACAACAAAGGTAAGACTCCTTAACCGCCACGGAGTGCTCCCTTTGGCATCTTACTCCTTTACAGCTCGTTACCGACGCGCCGTCACCGGTCATTTAAACAAAGTTGAGGGCTGAAAAGAGAGGATTTCGACACATCCAGTATTTCACCCGCCGCACACATAACTACATGTATCTCCCTGCCGGATGCGAGCGACCGACCGACCTACTCTTCCCTTGGATTTTCAAAAGGTCACGGTTCGACTTGGGAAAGTTCGTTGGCCGCCCCCATCCCCATTGCCATCATCACCACGACAATGAGCTAATAATTAAAGCTTTATAGCCCCACACAAACACACACACATACATACATTACATTACATGCATGTTTTGAAAATATGGACATATGAACAATGGGCTTCACATTCCCCTCGATGAACAAGGCCCAGCAGGCCCAAAAGCACTACTAGCCAAAAGAAAAGACACGCACACCCCGACCACCCCACGATGTGAGGGATCGGCATTAAAAAAACTCCCCCTTCATCAATTGGGGATTAGAATAAACAATAAATAACCAACTTGTTCATCAACAAACCTTAATCATCCCGACCTAATCTCGTACCAGCGCCAGCTACCACCTCACCTCTACTGCCCAATAGACTAATACCACTGCTACCGCCACCACTACTCCTACACACTTGCAACACGTGAATGTTTTTGGATCCTTTTTTTAATTATGTGGAGTGTAATGATACACGACCCTTGGTGGTACGCCAAAAGCCTCCCGAGCCACCGCGCGAAAAAGAAAGAAAAGAAGAGGAAAAGGAAAATAGTAAATACGACAAAAAATATCTTAAAAATTTGAAGTGCTAATCGCATTTGATTGACGAGCATCGCCTTGATAGAAGCGCCCCTCTAGGAAGGGAGGAGGGGGAGGACCACGGGGATAAAAATTCAAAATAAAAAATGAAAAGAAGAAAGAAGATGCCCTGCGAAGGGGGGGTGACGTCATCTGCCGGGGGATGCTTGCGTCATGGGGTGTACGGAACGGGGGATCCCTCCTCCTGACCTAATAAAAATCGGAACAGTATCTGAGCACGTGACTCCCTGCGAGAATGAGGTCTGGTTGGTTCTTTCTTCGGCTCGCAGCCGGTCCAAGTCCAAAGCTTCGGGGGCCGGGTTCCCGGTCAAAGCTCGAAGCGCGTCCGGTCAAAGGCGGGCTTCCCGTTCTTTTGTTCCCTTCTGGCGCGTGACCCCCGGCGCGTGCGCTCCCCGCGGCGCTGCTACTCCGTTCCTCCTGCTTCTTATTAATGTTTTTTCTTTTTTCTTTTCCTCCTTCCTTTTGAGTGAAATTGCAAAGAGGCCCTTGCGGTGAATATCGTAAATGCGTCGTCGCCCCTACTTTTGAAAATTCCCACGAGCGCCCCTTATCTTATCTTAATCTAAAGATCCTAGGCTAGGAAAAAAAAAAAAAGCCTCTTTTGATTTCCCACCTAATGTCTTCGAAAATCACCCTTTCATAAAGTAGTAAGTGAAAAGTTAAAAGAAATTTACTCCCTCCACCGCTGCCCAAACACCAACCCTCCCGGGGCGGCGGCTTCCTCCGCCGAAAAAAAAAAAAAAAAAAAAAAAAAAAACTCCTCTCCCACGTTCTTTTACTCAAAGTATCGTTTTCCTTTCCTAGATTAGCACACCTGCCTAAATTAATGCATTTTCCTTGTATCTATTTAGTTTAGTACACATGCTCAGAGTGCGCTCAACACTAATTAATCATTATGCCTAAATTAATGCATCTTCATTGACCTTTTATATTATAGTGAGATCGTGCGAGCACCTTTATTCTTTGTTACGATAAAAACCTAAAAATAGTTTCTTTGTACTCTTTCCAAAGTACCTTTTTTCTCTTTTGTGAGCTTGATTATTTATGAACAGCTGAGATTTTGGTGAGTTGGAGTCGAATCTTCAAAAAAAATTATTTTACGCTCGAATGATGCGGGTTCGAAATTCTACCTTTGAATAGGAGTCGGAGTCGGGAGAAGTTCGTGTGTCGTTTTAAGATCTTGTCAGATTTCTCTAACATGATTAAGCAAATCCAACTTATCCGTTTTTTAATCTTTTGTCAAATCCACACTTACATGTGCAATGTATATAGGGTCCATGAATATTCATAGAACTATCGAAATCAATCTATCTCCAGTTTTTGAGCTAGAAATACGTTAATGCCCTCACCAACTCTGTTGACCCTAAAGAGTTCATTTAGTCTACATCTATATGCTGAATAATCTTGAAGAAATCGATGACAATTTTTGAACGCGTAAGCAGATTTGGGATGAAAATGAAAGTCGAAGATTTTTCTTTTTAGATAAATAAAATTTGGGATAGAATTGGGATGAACAAAAGTTCGGAGTTTTTTTATTGAATTAGCTCCTCAAGTATTACGGGGAAAACTATCCAAAAGTCATATACTTATTGTACGATGGCTAATGCAATTATAAATTTTACAATTGTGCCAATTTAGTCTTAAATCTTTTAACAATTTTCCATTCAAACATAAACATTTTAATAGTGTTAATTAAGTCATAAATATTTTGAGGTTTTGTCAATTTAGTCATAAAATTTTTAATGAATTACCAATGTCAACATTTTGATTAATTTTGATCGAAAATCATTGACATGGCAATCCAATCAATGTCAGATGTTATACATGGCATTGCCAGCATTGATGTGGATAATTTTTTTAATTTCTAAATTCTTCTTTTCTTTTTTTTTTCTTTAATGTGTTGGTGGGGCCGTTGACCATTAGCCGAGGGCTAGTGACCTCCACTAACCCCTATGCGAGGACTACAAATCACACTAGCTACGAGCGAGGGCTCGTCGTGACACCCTTGTTGGATTTAGTGATTACCTCGCAACCACAGCGAGGGCTTGTGAGGCCTCGCCCATGGGTCAAAAGAGCCTTGCCCATTGCTTGGCAGCCTTGCCAGCCTTGTGTGAAAAGAGGGAAAAAGGAAAATTAAAAGAATCAATAAAAATTTCAAAAATCATCAAATTTTTAAAAAATTATCTATGTCAAATCGATCGTATCACGTATGACGGTTGATGCTGATTGGATTGTCACGTCAGTGATTTATAATCAAAATTAGTTGAAATGACTACATTAATAAATAATTAAAAAATTTAAGATTAGATTAACACAATTATCAGGTTTGGAGGTAAACCAACTGTAGGACATTGTCAACAACTCCCTCGGTATTACCTCCGAAAGAATACAAACGATATGGCCAATGGAAAGAAAAGGAGGGTACGAACGAGAAAAGAATCTATAATTTGATTTGATTTTATATTATATGATGCTGGTGGCCCCCACAGCGCGTGGGGGCCACCTTCGTGGGTATGATCGCCCATATATATTTGTAGGCCTATAGGAGTATTATGATGATTTTTCAAATAAAGTGTCGCCTAATTATTCGAGGGGGAGGTGGACCGCACCGTACGTCTGTAGACATAATTTAAAGGAGCATGAATGAGACACGTGCCTCGATTACTCCACCGCCTCCCCCCACTAATCTTATCAAGTAGAGAGAGAAAGACAGATAGAGAGAGAGAGAGAGAGAGTGAGTGAGAGCATCTTGGGACTTTCAATGCACTTGTGCTAATTATTGTTGTTTATCCGTGATTAGCAATTTGCTTAATCGCCATTAACTCCCTCCCCTCCCCACTCTACTCAAAATATATAAAAAAAAAGTCAATAAATACGAGCCACTAGCGGTTCGATTGAATGAAAAGGCCAGCTGGTAGAAACGTTCCCGTACGTGCATGGTTCAATAATTCTCCGGCGTATTTGAGATTGAAATACAAAATCAGTTTGTGATGTCATTTTAGTGGAATGCGATATTTTGGAATATTACTGCTTAGGCAGAAATACTAAAGTGAGACAAAACGACTTAACGAGTTGAAAAACGAATATTTATAAGAACTGGCTATATTGAAAAATGGATGATACTTTATAGCTTAATATCATATACTGGTCTTGATATCTCTAATGTCACTGTACTCTTTGACATTCAAATTTCTAGAGGATTTGATTGAATAATCAGGGATATGGTAAAGAGCAATTTCTAGTCATAGGATTAGCATAGCAAGCTTTTGCAATTTGCTTAATTTAGCTACGAACGTAAATGATATTACAACTATGCGCTCATTTGATAATCTGATCGATTTTGATGAGCCACCATCATTTATCACAAGCTCATGCTTAATTTTATTTTGGAATTGACGGTATGTCTATTCCATTGAAAATGTCATAATAGATGAATATATTTTTGAAATCATTTTTAAGAAAAAATAGTCAGTTTTCATCTATTTGTGATTTAGGGAAAATGATTTCCTTCTTGTCGGGAGGGGGAGTTGTGTTTTCCTAATCTAAGGTCATTGGTTTTAGTTCATGAAAAACATTTTCTCTAAACCAATTGACTTCCCATTATTCAAATAAACTAGAAAGTTTAAAAAACAATTTCTCAAAAACTGTTTTTCTTCAAACAAATGAATGCAATGCAAGGAAGAACTTAGATTAATTGCGATGAACACATGTTGACCTCGAGAGACAAGGCCTACGAGGGAAAGTGAGAAGTATAAGGGGAATTTTAAGCTTTTGTTTCGCCAGTTTTGTTCTCGTAACAAAATATCTTTCACTGAACGATGTATTTCTATTTTATTAGAGGAGACACATATTATATGCTGAATCTGGTGTATGATATCAAAATGAGAATATAATTTCCAATCTATACACTACCACCTCAATGATTCAATAACTTACTAACTTTCACTTCTGAATCTAAATTGTGCAGGAATTTAATTGATAACACAACTTAGGGATAGTTCGGCACAAAGCTAGAACCTAATAAACAGCAATGCCCGTGGATAAAAACTTAATGTCAAAATATAATCGATGATGCTAGGCTTGTGATACAACACCAAAATTTAATTAACGACACTACACCAAGAAATAGATACTTGTCATAATCTATTATCTAGACACTATAGCTAAAATGTGATAATGAAAAGATAAAGTAAAAACAATTGGTGTGTTGATTGGGGGCTTCTTCATCAGATAGCTTACGATATTTATAGGGCAACCTAGTAATCGTTGAGCAGTTACTCCTTGTAACCGCTCTTGATGCTCGGATGTCTTCTTGCCTTTCTATTCTCCTCCATAACTATTTAGATCATGCTCTCTCACTTCCGTGCATTTGACTATTCTTGCTTAAACCTTGGTGTCAATACTGCTTAAACCTTGTATTTGTAGCAACATCTCAACATCTAGATACGTGTCAACTTCTTATTTTGCTATTGAACCACATATTTCTATTTATAAGTTCATCGACACTTAATTGAATATCCCTACATATCTTGGTTGTTCCTCGCCCTCATGGCCAACAAGAGATGAATTTTTACTATTTCCATCCACATGATCGGCACATGAAGGTAAAGACAATTTTGGGTGTCAACAGCTTCTAAAAGGAGCAACATGAGAAATTTTAATGCCTGTTTAAATAGTTTTTCCCTTACCAATTGAAGGCGTCGTGACATCCAAATAATGTGCACTTGCTACGGCCAAAGTGGGTGGATTTTCTTATGCATTATCGTGTGAAGTTCAATAGTTCATTGCTAAAGGCATTTAGAGTATAAAGTTCACATGTGTCGACTCTTTTGCTCACTTTTTATCCATACCATAAATAAAATAAAATAAAAGCGACGTTGCATATTAGTCGTTTCTTTCCTTAGAATCTCACTTTGACTTGTCAATTGATTGGCCTTTAGATTAAAAAATATAAATGCGACCCTAGGTTCTGGCAAGGTTCGCGACTGAGGTAACGGCTATCTTTCTTTTACCATTCGCATTTTCTTTCTTTTTGGGACGCGGACAAAGGCAACGGTTTAGATAACACGAGAAATGACTGATGATGCTTTTTTTTCTCATGTTGCAACGGGAATAAGCAACACACAATGACACAAGTTAGGACTTGCATTGTGTCTTGTTATGCATCATGCCCGTGTCTAACAAGGACAGACATCCTTTAATGAGACAGGTCAATATTTTTTATTTGACCTCTTTTATATGAATGGCATATCTACATTTATACCGACTTTTAATGATATTTATTTCTCTTTAAGCTTAGTTCTTTTTTTCTCTCTCTCTCTTTTGGCTATTTTCTTTGACTTTGGACACCCTAGCGGAGGGTCACCATGCTCCCATCCACCTGCCTTTGTCGGTAGACCCTCCACCTCCGGCAACTATCTGAATTGTTGACTCTAGTAGTCAAGCAGTGCTACCTACACTCCGTTGCTATCATCCTCCGTCGACCCTGATGCAGCCATACATCTTATTTTTTTCATTCTCTCATTGACTCTCTCTCCCGCTAATCTCTGTCAAATTGATGGAGAGCGCACCTAGAGAGAGAAAGAGAGATGAAGCGGTTCCTACAATGATAATCACTTATGAGTAGTGATCATAGTGTAAACTATCACTGATATGTGGCCGCTATCGACAAGCGATCGCACATTAAACGATGGCAAATTAGGATTTCTTTTATTTTCTTTTTCTCTTCTTGCTTATTTAAAACTTATTTCCATCCAACCCTATCATATGTCAACTAAACACTTAATATGATAGGATATTTAGTACAAGTTTATCTACTCCAATCCCATTCTATCCTATTTTATCTTTTAGCGACATGAGGCAGCCAGCTAATCCCTTCTGTTTTGATGGGATTAGGAACATATCAACACAAAATAACGATGTTGGCATTATATTACAGCATCTTACTTCGTCAAAAGTAAAGATGCGCAAAAATCTAACCTGGCCCTTAATTCCACCCTAACCCTACATAAGCAAGGGAGAACCCCCACATAAAAAGTGAAACAGCTTGATCAGCATCATCTAAAATTATATATCATGGCGATTCTTTTAGGTAAGGACCCCGAGGGTTCAGAGAGAATAAGTATAATGATGTATTAGTACAAACAAACAAAGCAAGTTTGGTGCATTGGTGGTTGGTGATAAAACATAAAGTGAGAAGACTTTTCCCCGAGCATTTTGCAGAGCCACAGAGAGAGAGAGAGAGATTACTGGACATTTAGGGCATAAAGAACGATGTATCATGTGAAGCAACAGTGAAAAGTTAATGTATAGACCGTATCTTTTCTCTTCCCTATGATAAAAGGCACTTGCTTTTTTGCAACATCTCGCCAACATATATATAAAAACCTAAGGGTTAACGCTTAACAGCACAGATAGATGCATGGGCAATAAACTAAACGTTAAATGCCATATGAAAACTATTTATTAGTCGCTTAGTGGCTTAACCCAGTACACTAACCTTCCCTATAATTGATGCAGAAACTTAAATTTGAGATCACCCAAAGATTTTCTAGTCCGTGCTTCGGTTGAAACTCACGGTAAGTTCTTTGTCTATCTAGGTGTCCATTGACCCACCAATAGCTTTTCTTGAAGACTCCCCCCAAAAGTGAAAAGAAACTGGGGGTAAATGTACAGCAACAGTAGTTAAACTGAACGGTATAATCCACTAGGGTTAAAGCTCAAAAGGCTAATTGAGTGGAACGTTTGCTGTTACGATAGTGCAGATACATCACTGACATTTGTAAAGCATATTATGCAGCGAAGGGGCTTGTAATCATTTGATTCTTGAGAGATCTTCTCGTGAGAATGTGGCAGCGAACGAGGGAGAGTATCATTATAACCCTACCCTCATGCAAACGCGAGCAACGAGCCTTCCGCAAATTTGGCCATGTCGCCTTTTGTCCCTCTTTTCCTTTTTGGAGAGAGGATTACACGAATGCATTTCGTAAAGAGATCGCCAGAAACAGTGCATGGCAAACAGGATCCATCAAATTATCACCAGCAGGGAGAGAGTAATGTGATTATGAGAGGAGCTAGCATCGGAAGAGCCAAAGATTCTTGTACTCTCTGGGAGACACAGATGCTGTGGTCGTCCTCCAACAAAATGATCACATATTCTTTTTTAAAAAATTAGAGCATATCTTTATCGATTTTATCTATCATTGATTATGAGATAGTGAGGAGTGAGTTGTTAAAGACCCTACAATCAGAGGTGAATAACATCGTCCGTGTAAAACTCTTTTTACACCGTCTTTGTACGATTAGAATTTGCTCGCCTTTCCTTTTTCCTTTTCCCCTCTTTGCCAAAAGACGAGTGGACAGAATTAAGCATGGCCGAGCCTTCGAAAAATTCTCTTGTTAACCAGAGAGAGAGAGAGAGGGAGAGAGAGAGAGATTGAGATTGGTTTAAAATGGTTGGTGAGCGGTCAGCATTGGGGCCTCGTTGCCGACAAGAATTTCTGTCTCTCTCCCCCACTAAACTAGCAATTAGTACACATTGTTGAGGCTGATAATATATGTGTGTGACCTGTTGTACTCACTCACTCACTCACTACTCAATTCCTACCGCTTTTCTACGCGCATTATTACGACCCCCCTTGAAAGTAATGGACCAAACCCTCACCCCCTTTTTTCCTTTTCTCCCCACCTTTTCACTGTTCTTGTTGAGGTGCGTGTGGGTTTGTGTGGACGAAATCTCCATACACCATGTACAATTATGCAAGGGAAGCTGCTTTATCAGGTGCACCATAATGAGATGAAATTATTATATTATGGTTAGGATAGTTCTCTGCAAGAAAAGGGGCTCTCGTTTTGGCGTTTTTACCCCATGAGAGAAGGGGCCCGAATCAACGGGTCGTCTGGCTTTCCACATCTGGCAGACTCCGGCTATATCGATCATGAAGGAAAGTGAAAAGAAGAACAATCGAGGGATCCCTTTCAATTAAATTCTATGCCTCTGAGAACACCCTCTTGCTTGGAAATGATAGCGAATATATTTGAAAATTGTGCGTTTGGACCTTTCTTGCATAAACAACTTGCGGCGCTAATCGATTGCTATGCGTGTAGAGTCAAGAGGGTGATGTATATGCGGTCATTAGATCCACAATTGCACAATCTATTGTTGGGTCAGCACCATTTGTGGGATCACTCTTTTTGGCCAATAATGTTCATCATTACCAAAAAAAAAGAAAGATGGGGGGTTGTTTTTCTTTCTTTTTTTGCTTGTTTTCCATTTGTATAAGCTCATGATGCGTGACCTAGCGATGAATAAAGACAAAGGCACGCAATATGTCTACCAAATACCTTATTTTAATTTTCTCTTACAAATGTAATCATACCCATGTGGCTCCAAAATATGGTGATTTAGTTCTACCTAAAGGACTAACATATACAAAGCTAGCTATATGTATATATTTGATACTGCAAAGAAGCTTTAGAGTGAGGAATTTTTAAAAATATATATGTGCGGTCGAACATAATTTCTTCTTTAAATTATCAAGATCCTCACAAAGCATCACTAGTTGAATAAGTCCAAACAAGTGTGATATAATTCGATATATATTTGTAGGCGACACAGATTTTCACGAGCACTATGTGAAAGGGAGGCTTTTGAGCTCATGACCAGATCGCATCACAAAACCACTAGATCATTTCCAAGGCTCTACCCACAATCATGTCATGATAAGATCTAGTCAATGCGGAAAAATCGATGCCGGGGCAAACCTTGAACTTACGGACGATAATTCTAAAAGCCTCCGCATTAAAATATTAGTTTCCCTTGCTAAGAAGGAGACTATGATGAAATGGATGGGGGGGCACTGACCTTGAATTTGCGACTGAATGAGTTCACCACCTCATGTTCTAGAACGACCGCAGCACCTTTTCCCAAATTCAATTTTTGGTTTTTTCCATTGGCAAATCCTTTAAACATTGCAAAAGGTCCTCGATAAACCGTACGACCAATGCTTTTTCTTGTGAAAACAAGATCAGGACATACCTCAAAAACCCTTTTTCCGCCATTAGTTATCGCTTTGAAATTAATGAAGCTCTCAAAAAGCAGTTTCCTTTATGTTAATATTCTCTCTTGAGGATCTCACAAAACCCTAGATTATCTTGAACGAAAGACGAACCAAACCCTCCACGACAAAAGAAATTGAAAAAGCTTGAAAAAATAGAAAAGAGGGAGAGAGAGAGAGAGAGAAAGAGGGGAATTGGGTGTAGAATCGCTCTCGAACTGAAGCATCTTTCGAGTGTGTGGTGCTTCATGCCGACAAGACTCTTTTGTTGGGGTCCTCTCAAGAACCCCCTTTCTCTCAATCATGGGTTAACCCGTCGCCCAATGACTTTGCATGAGCTCTCTCTCTCCCTCTCCCTCCCTCCGTCTTTCTCTCTCTCACGAGCCTTTAATGAGAATGTTTAAATGAGAAGTTACCCTCGTCCTAAAGTTGATTTGACAAGGAAAAAAGAAAGAAGAATTTATACTGTTCATCCGCATTTGAAAAGGAAAGAGTAGGGTTTCGATGGGGGAAACCGTAGGTAGATATTAACTTGTGTAGTGACTATCAAGATTTATTGGACTCTCTCTCTCTCTCCCTCTCTCTCTCTCTGTAGCATTTTGCTAATCCCCGTCAACAGGCTAAGGAAAGTCTAACTAGTTATGAAAGCTATGGTAGTTGAAGCCAGACAACTATGTATGCCTCTCAATTAATGTTATTTATGAAGAGCCGAATAATCCAATTACTCTTGATTTTGTACGCGCTTCCTTTTCCTTGTTTCATATGGCACAAAAATCAACATTTATATCACGATAAGACCCCGAGATCATCTCCTTGGTATAAATTCACACAAACAGAGCTTATATATCGACACCATTATATGGTATGCATGAATAAAGGTTCACCGTTGTATAAGTAATTTCTTGAAGTTGTAAGCATTGTGATATGGTCATGCGTGGTGAAGAAGCCAGAAAACTAAATAGAGGAGTGGTTGGAGAGGTGAAATGGTCAACATATTCTCGGTTTAAAACTTTGAGCGATTTTTATTAGTGTCACATATAAGAAAGAGTATCACATATTAGAATTACTACTAAAGGTAAAACAACAAAGGAATTTTTGTTCTATTTTTTAGCTGAATAATCTCACTTTTACATCCAAAAATTATTTTAAAAATAAAAAGGATCTTATGAGGTGGAATTAATAATCATATCAAGAAGAAAGAAAGGTTTTCCATCCATCTGATTATTAATACAATAAAGTAATTAGCGAAGTCTTTCTATAGTTTTGCATATA
Organism: Corymbia calophylla; assembly: GCA_014182845.1. NCBI lineage: Eukaryota > Viridiplantae > Streptophyta > Magnoliopsida > Myrtales > Myrtaceae > Corymbia > Corymbia calophylla. The sequence goes on from CM024696.1 coordinate 23,619,352, forward strand.
AAAAGGAAAAGTGAATACTGAAATTAGTTTTGAAAAGAGAGGGGCCGACGGCCTTAGCCTGCCCCTCTCCCCCGGCTTTGTGCTGATAATGCCATTATAAAACCATTTTCGGAGTCGAGAATGCTGTTTCTAAGACACGCGTATAACATATATAGATATTCACATAATCATCGCAGTGACAAAGGACTCTTAATTTGTCGTCGACATCGCGTTCACCTGTCACGCATACAATAAAAACCGAAACGTTTGTACCATGAAAGCTCTCTCTCTCTCTCCCTTCATCAAAACCAGAGCTTTGGACAAAGACCGGCACTTCTTCATGGCGGGTCCCTTTGCTCTCGCACAGACACAAGAACCCAGGGCCGATGTGGATGATGACGACGAGAGGGGAAAAACAGTTGGTGAGTGTTTTTCCAGCTTGAAAAAAAAAAGAAAGAAAAGAAGAGAGAGAGAGAGAGCTATGTTGCTCTGTGCCTTGGAGGGGTCCTTCCAAGTGCAGTTGACCAAACAAAACTTTGGTTTCTTGCCCAAGTTAAGAATCACCCAAATCCTTGGATCCTCTTCTAATCATTGCATCCGACGACTCCCGTCTCAACAACCTCCTCTCGTGGTGGTCTCTTCAGCGCGTCGACCACGATATCTTTGTCGAGCGGCTTTGTCACCAGGAGAGAAAAAAGAGGAGAGGGGGAGAGGGGGGAGTTGGGTTTTATCAGCATTCATAGTCACTCGGCTTAAATTCATCAGAATCTTTCATGACAACTTAAAAGTGCTTACTGGGAACAGGGGCTTTTTGTAAACACTTCAAAGGCACAATGATGAGGCCCCCAGCGTTTGTTTTCAAACCCTTAACAACCGTTTTTTGAACGGTAAGTATAGCAGACTCCGCTGCTTCTTCTCGAGAACGGGACGCTCCGATAGATCTTATTTTGAAATCGAAAAGATGATTAGCACACACACTCCGCTCCTGCTTCAAAGGCCACATGAACCCGGACGCATGGATATGTATGAAACCGTCCCTCATGCTCGTTTGACTTGAGACTAGGAAATTAACAGAAGAAGATGCCACTTGCTCACAGTGGAGCAAAGCAAAGACTATGGACATGATTCATGTGCTGGAATCCTGAGTCCAATTCAAGGAGCTCCATTGACTCTGGAATGGATTTTCAAACCAGGGTGGGGCAGGCTTTTGCGAGCACGGCAAGATGCCTAAATGGGTATATAACTATAAACCCCCTTCATCTGTCCTGAGAAAGTGGTCAAGTGACATCGATGAGCCAGTTGAATCACAAAGTCAAATTGGTGAGTTCTCTTCCTGGTTCGCGAATTTGCATGGTCGCTTGAATCGGTTCAATGTCTGAGAGATCGACATAGGAACAGTCGTAGATTTGAAGTGATTTTTCTACACAGCCATCCATTCTGGTGAACTGGGTAGATGTAGTAGCCCTGAGATCATATTTTATCACGGTCACGATTCACTGGCTACTTCACTCGAATTTGAAGAATCCAAACGGGGAAAACATTATATTTATTCCAAACGAGAGTTAAAGAACCGAATTTACTCAAGGAACCGCAAATTTACAAGAATCCTCATGTTGATCAAACCCTCAGAGCAGCATTCTCTGTTTTTACAGCATGAAGAGCTGAGAAAAAAAATTGTTCTGCAAGTGCAAGCACATAGAAACTCCAAAATCAAGATAGGGAGAAGACTGAGCAACACTTTCCATAATTTCTTCTTTGATGCAATATGAGAAATACAGAAGCTCAACTCAATACCCTATCAATGTCATTTTCTCCTCCCACTCAACTGCCAGAACTTTTCTAGGTGAACAATTACACAGAAGAAAAAAGAGGTAGTGGAAAGAATTCAATAAATCCTACAATTTCAAGATTCTAAGAGGTGTAACTAAAAAAAGGGAAGGGGAAAAAAAAATGTTACACAGATGATGCATCAACAAGAACCTCATTTAGCACATCATCCTCACCATTTGCCAATGCAAATAGCTCTGCGTCCTTATCTTCGTCACTCGAGAAATCCCTCCTCTCGAGTTTGGAATGCGCGGCGATAAATATCAGCTTTTGAGCCCTCTCGATGCCTTCCCTCGAATGGCCATGGGAAGACACCCATCTCAAGAAGGACGAATTGCATTTGAACCCGCAAGAAGTCGCGTGGAGAAATATTAGCCTAACCGCGACTTTACCGAGCGTCTTGAACTCGTTGAGGTGAGTTTCCCACACCAACCGACTGCTTTGAGGGTTGACGATCCTCATCTTTCCAGTGAGAGGATCACGCTCCTTCATCTGCACCGCCTTGGCATATACCGGATCAAGACCCATCGTCCTCCACTTCATGAGCTCCATCAAGGCAATGTGCGCCTCTTCCCTCGACACGAGCCGAGTTATGAGCTTATCCACATCCTTCTCTTGCTCAGGTGTCAAGCATTTGAACGGAGGCAGGTACTTCCCACTGGTGTCCCTAATCAAATACAGAGGATCGAGAACAAATGCCGCAGCCCAAGCCGGGTGATAGTTCTTATTGAACCGTCTATCGATTATTTTCTCGATTAGTACCTCCGCAATGTGGTACTTGGAGCACCAACCTTTCACTTTGGAACGGAGATCATTCCAGAGCGGGAGGCATTGCCCAATCAATGGCCTCTCCGTTTCAATCTCTCTTGCCATGCTCTTCACTAGCTTGATCAAAGAGTGCATTGCCTCCACTTCATTCCAAAACCCCATTTCCCGAATCATCTCGGCGACATCTCCCCCCACGGGTTCCTCCATGGATATCATCTTATACGACTCATCTATCGAAACTAACTGCAACGCCCGAGACGAATTCAATATGTCTTCCAGCATTATGTAAACAGGCCCAATGCCGAAGGTCAGATTTTCGTAACCCTGCGACGGAACTCTCAATAGCCCGCCATGGCCATACTCCTGCATCTGATACTTATGGAAGCTTTTCCTAATTTGGCCGTTGTTGTTGATGAATTTCGCGAGCTTCAAGCAATTCTGGGTGACGTTCTTGAACAAAGGAAGCTCCCTGCTGAAGTCCTTGATCAAGCTACTCAATCCCTGAACCTGACAGCAAACATTGACCATCCACGGATTCTGATTCTCCAGGTTCTGCAACGCCTTGGCCTTGAACCTATCGGCGACAATCCCGACGCACTCGTGAACTGCATTACCGCAAATCCCAGTCACCGTCTCCCACAAGACCTCCTCTGCATACTTAGAAGGCACCGAGCCACTAACAAACAGCGCCCTCCTATACACACTCGTCCCATTAGGCAGATTAACAGTCAAATTCACTAAATTCTCTTCGCTAAACCCTCCATAATCCCGGTACTTCCACCCTTCCGAGGCGACCTGAAAGAACATAGCGTCCTTGATCCTCACTTCCGACTCGACCTTAGCATCCTCGTACTTAACATCCAGCCTCGAACCCGTGAAATCCCTCCTCGAGACCGCCGGCAAGCCCACCTGGCTGAGGAAAGCTCGGAACTTGGGGTGCTCGAAGCTCGAGAAGGAGACTGACCCGCAAGACTCGTACACCCAGTCGACCATGAGATCGAGGGCGGTGTCAATCTGGGTCTTGCTGAGCGTCGGGCTCGGCGAGGTTTTCGGGCTCTTGAGCTTCTTGACGCTGTCCTCCAACATGGCCAAGGCCCCGAAATCCTCCTTCCCACCTGACAAGACCAAATGCTGCTGATGATGATGCTGATGGTGGTGTTGTTGCTGATGCTGATGATGATGAGGGACCACAGTCGTCGTGGGGCTGTAGTCGGGGCAGTAACGGGTCGGATCCACTATCGCGAGCGGGGACACCTCGTAGGAGTGCACCGAGCGGGCGGAGGAGCTGCTCCGCTTGCGGTGGCCGCCGCCGGGAGCGGCCGAGGACGACGGCTGCGGCGGGGTGACCACGGGGGTGCCGGAGGGGGAGATGGAGGAAATGGGCTTGGGGACGGAGGCGAAGTTGGGGCAGGTGCCGCGCTTGAGGTGCTCGGAGGCGGTCCGCGACGGGTTGGAGGCGGAGAAGACGGCCTCGCAGAGGGAGCACCGGAGCTTCACCGCCTTGGCTAGGCCGGTCTCGGCGTTGTGGACGAGCATGGGCTCGAGGTGCGCCCAGTACCACGCGCCCTTCCCCTTGATGGCCTTGGTCCGTACCATGACGAGCCCCTCGTAGCGCTTGTTCACGGCCTTGGCCGTCAGCTCGTCGGCTGAGGCCGACACCGGGACCGCGTCCACCTGTGCCGCCGGCGGCGGCTGCGAGGTGTTTGTGGTGGCCGCCATTTAACACCAAACGGGTCGTCCGAGTACTAGTCCCCCGGTCCTCGCTTTCCTTTCCCCTTTTTTTCTCGTGTGCTGCGGGGGTAGTAAAAAAGACAAAAAATTTCGGGCGGTCGAGGGTCGGGGAGGTTCAAAGGAGCGTCGGGGCTGGCATTTCTCGTCTGCTAGAGAGGGCTCGGTCGCCGGAAGCTCGGTCTCCGGCGGGGGTCCATGGCCGGCTCCGGCGATCTGGCGGGGTGGGTAGTCAGTGATGGGTCAATTGAGCTGCTTCCGGAAGGGAAGGAGAAGGAGGAAGAAGGAGCAGCCTCGCGGAGAAGGTAAGAAGAGAGAGAGGAGCGGCAGTAGAAGAAGAAGAAGAAGAAGAAGAAGAAGAGGGAGAGGGAAGAGAGAGAAAATAAGGCGACATGAGAGAGAAAGTGTACGAGCGAGAGTGATGTGTTGGGGGTTGCAGCAGGAGGAGAGGAGGAAGAAGAGAGAGAAAGAAAGGAGAGTGAGGAGCACGCGCGGGGGCGCGCGGACGGAGGGTGCGCGTGGGGGAGGAGGGATCATTGGACGTTGATGGGGATAGCATCAACAGGGAAGTGCCCCCACGTACGAGACTCGCGCGACGTGAGAGACCCGGGTTTGTCACTTGCTCCCCATATGGAAAGTGATAGTCACGCGCAATCAGTGGGGGAGAATTTCTGTTTTGACACTCCTTTCATGTTCTCTCCCTCTCCCTCTCCCTTTTTCCTCCGTTTCCCCAAATTAATAATTAAATTAATTATTTCGGATTAAAAGAATTATTAATTAATTTGGGATTAAAAACCGGATTAATTTACCATTTCTTTTTGGGAGGCGTCTTTGTTGTTGTTGTTGTGGGTGAGACTTTTATTTCTGTCCGTTTTCCCCCTAAAAATCCCAATTTCATATTTTTTAATTATAAATAATTCCCCTCCTCACTCCCTTTCTTCCCCTTTTCGAATCGATTTTTATTGGGCGGAGTCTTTTTCTCTTTCTTCTTTATTACTATTGTCTTTTATAAAAAAAAAAAAAAATCCGGGCGATTTGCTTTTTCATGATTGCCCCGTTTGATTTCTTCCTCCCTTCCTCCCTTCTTCCTTTCTCTTATTATTTTAATTATTAAATGAATTTCCTAATGTGACTTGTTCTCCATGTGGGTATTCATACGGAGACAAACCGGAGGGCAACCTAGGAAATCAAGTTTGAATTATTATTATTATTATTATAAAAGGTATGATTATTAATGTTTTTCTATCTCTGGGGCAGCTCCAGTGTTGACCAAAACAGCCAACAAAATTCCCTCGAAAGGAGTTGGCCCATTGCGCCATACGTTTTCCAGGCCTGCCTTCTTACACATGACCCCCGATTTTTTTATAATTTCTGTATTTGAAATTTTCTTTCATTAAATATTGGAGATGATTTTGTATTTTAAGATTTTGATCCCGACCTCCTCTTCCTCCTCGTCACGAAGGTTTGCATTTTAATTTTATTAAAATCGAAATTCACACACGAGCGCACAAAAGAGAATCTGTCTCCTTTCGAATTTTTTTTTCACCCCGGGGGACGGGGACAATGGTAAAAAAGTGGCGAAAGATGGCATAATGCTGATGTTACACATGAGGTCCCGACGGGAAAACAACACACCCTATGTCGCGACTAAATGACTAAGCTAATGGCCTACGTTAAATTCGTACACCGAGCTTTAGAAAGACGGACCCCAGACCTAAATTCAACCGACATGAGTCTTTCTTTCTTTTTTTTTTTTTTTTTTTGGGAGATTGAGTGGGTTTAGCTTTTTGATTTTCTAGATCGAACTGCTACGGTCGAGTTAGACCCTATCATGGGTCGAGGCGGAAATCCTCGTCCCTCCATTGACTGCTGCTCGCGACGAGCGGGCGGGAAGGGGGGGAGAAAGTGCGTTTGTGAACGTGGGGAAAAAAGAGCGGGTTCTACAGTTATCCTAACAGCTCCAGACGAGCCTTCTCTACAGTATATATTTTCAAGGGGAGGCCGAATAAAAAAAAAAGGCGATTGGCTTGACCGCGCCCGAGGTCACACACCTGATTTTTTTTTTTTTCCAAATCGTGGGACCATCGGGTGTCGTCCCTGCTGATGCAATGGGTCGATGGAAGTATCTTTTTCTTCTTTCATCTTCATCTTCTAATTTGGGGTAATTGACGATGAGGAAGGATTCAAATGCGGAGCGAAGAGTGGAGGGGGGGGAGACCATGCATGGACGTGAACATCATGATCGAGAACGAGGGGGAGGGAAGGAGGGGGAAATTATTTGTCCAAGTGGAGGGAGACACGAGAAATGGGAATTGGGGAAACGACCCGTCCCATACGCAAAAGACTTTTTTTTTTTTCCAATTCATCTTCCAATCTCGTTAAGAGACGAGATGCCAGCTAATATCAAACTGCCCCTCACTCGCTTTTTGCAAAAGCCCCTACCAGTACCTCTCCCTCTCTCCCTCTCTCCCTCTCGTACTTACGTAGGGATAGTACAAAGCACCGAATTTTTAGATTTTGCCCCCCTTCCTTCCTTCCTTCCTTCCCTCCTCTTTCCTTTTGGTCCGTTGATCATGATTTCAAAAGCTAACTAATCCGTATTGGAAAATCCGCGCCGGTGACTATGCGGGCATGGACATAGGGCATGGGTTTGTTCCACTAAGAACTTCGTGATAGAGGGAACAACGTGTATCACGAAGACCGTTTTCAAAAATATAAAATGATTAATTTTTATTCGTACGGTGATTTAGGGAAAGTGATTCCCTTCTTGCTATAATGGAATGGCGTTTTCTTCCTCTCCCCGACCTGAGCTTGTTGTTTTCAATCCGTGGAAAACGATTCCTGTCGTCTAAACACCGAAAAGTCTGAAAAGAATTTTCGGGAAGCAATTTTCGTTCGAATAAATAGACCTTGCATTTAAAAGGAAAATTGACCAATCTTCCTTTATAGTGACACTTAGCTATCGGGTTAAACAAAAGATCAAAGACAATAAGGCATGCGCGAAGAAAATCCTCATATAAAGGGAAAACAAGGGGGTTTTATGCAATAAGGTGATGATGCATACGATGTTTATGCAGTATAATCAGATCTTTCTTGTCTCTTTGTTTTTCATAAATATATATGTGCTTTATCGACAAATATCAAGATTATGGATCTTGAACTTGAAGAGATCTAATAATTGATGAAGTGAAGTTAGCATAACGGGGGATAATCATCTAAAAGTCCTAAATCTTTTAATTGTATTAATTTAGTCCTAATTTTTTTTATCAGTTAATCCTAAATATTTTGATAATTCTAATATTAAATATTTTATTGTGTCAATTTAGTTCTAAACAATTTTTTAAGTAAATTTTAAAATGGAGGCCAAAGTGGACAACCCCTTAAGGTATTAGAGCATCAAGGGTTTCTCCCCTCCCAACAAGGACTTTTACCAAGATTTAAACCCCTACCCGTTGGCAGGTAAAGCCCATCTAGGGTTAGCATGCTACCACTAAACTAACTCAATTTAGTTCTAAACATTTTGATGATTTACCAATTTAATCCTAAACTTACTATTTAGATATTCATAAAAAAGGTTTATGACTAAATTGACAAATCATCAAAAGATTTATGAGTAAATTGACAAATCATCAAAAGGTTTAAAACAAAATATGTACAATTAAAAGTTTAAGACTAAATTGGCAAATCGTCATAAGATAAAGGACTAAATAGACACGATAGAAAAGTCTAAAACTGAATTGGGTGCTGTACGATAAGTTTAGGACTTCTTAGACAATTTTCCTGCATTAAAATGGTTGCCGTTATATCGCTCGATCGCACGTAAGCTTTGTCATTCTTGGTCGATATATTCACCAAGAAAAATCGTTCCACGAGGCATCATATCTTTATAAAAGATGGATAGGTACGTCAATAGGACTTGAAAGAAGAAAAGGAGTGGGATTAGCTTCTTTGCTCTTTGCTCTTTGCTCCGGCAGAAAATAGCATAGAAAATCGTTTGGGCAGATCTTAGAAGCTACATCGACAAATCAAAGGAAAGCTTTGTTCTTGTCCTTTTCGATTACTTTTATGTCCACACACACTAATTAGGGTTTTCTAGATTTCTTTTTTCCTAATCCAATATTAAAGCACTTACTTGAAAAGTCCTTTGTCCGTTGTTGTTCTTTCTCTTTTCAACTGAACCAACAAACCCTAGGAGGGAAAAAAAAAAAAACCTTCGCCACGAATAAAATCACGAACATTCAGCATATATTTTATAAATACATATGTATATTATGTATCTTTTATAATTTCCCACCTATGCGTGGGTTAATATAGACGAATTGGGTGGTTTGCTTGACTAATTAGGGTTCCAACTAATCGAGCCCTTTTTTTTTTCTATTTTCTATCAAGTGGAGCACATAATGACGTTTGACACTAAAATATCGATGGCCACATCTTTTAATACTTCCTCTATGTGTCCTAATCTCTTAAAATATTTCGCCTCCGTCGCCCCCCATCAATTGCACATCGATGCTGCATAAATAAAAAACCAAATCGACACGCCATTTCATTGGATGTGGAAGTATACTGTTGGAGAACTTTAGTATTATATGCACGGTGAAGGACTGATTTTATAATGTTGGGTGCACTTAGTTAAGTAGATCTTGCTCTTGTTGATGGTATATATTTGACCACTTAACCTAGGCGAACACTTTTGAACCAAAAAAAAAAAAAAAAAAAAAAAAAAAACCTAGGCGAACACCGTCGGTCGTGTTTTGACCTAGGGCATGAAATATGCACGCTCTTGAAAACGATTCGCAGTAAAATACGTGGTTAGCTGTACACAAGACGCACGCGAGTAATCTGCGAGGAGAAGTATTGTTTTTAAAAGCTTTTTGGGTCCATAAAGATATCGGCTTCGAATATGATATGGTATACTATAGTATGATCTAGGAAATGAAGATCAGATTTTCGACTGGCGAAGCGTTTTTCTGGACCAACCAATTCATCATCGCCAAGCTAAAGTGCGGATATAGATCCGAAACCACAGTGCTCGGAAAGTGATATGCGCCCAGTGTGAAACTTGATCGAATTAGGGGGTGGGAAGGGGAAAAAGGGCTTTGCCTTATTGAAGGAATTCTCTTCTTTTGGTGGGGGCAGGGCATAAGAAAAACATCGTAATCTTTGCAACAAATAAAGTCAAGAAAAGGGGGAGAGATATTCGATTTTCCTGATATAAACTCAATTCCAAGCAATGTCCCCGGAATTCAGTATCATCATGGCCTGTGTTCCCCACACCCAGAAACATCACCTCTCCCTTCTTCTCGGGTAGATCGAGAATCACGTTTTCATGGAGGCGAAAAAACAAACTATTTCTCGAGTGCCCGTATCTTGTATTGAAGTTCCAAGAAAAAAAGAAAAAACCCAGGAAAGATCTTTTGAAATGAAGAAGAAGAAGATAAAGAATAAGGGTTTCCCTCTTTTATATGCAGATGTTAGGCTTGATTAGCCTGTTTGCCTGCGTTTATCAACTGTTCTGAATTCTACTCATCACTTCTTCTTTTTTCCATAATTTGGATATAATAATGTTATCCTCTACTAGGAAAATTATGAGAAAAGATTACATACAATTGTGAATGCCTACATTTGAACGAGTCAACAAAAAAATTTCAAATGCGGAGTGGTAAAGGTCAACAATAATACCTCATTCCTAGGGTTTTGCAATGTGTGCCCTCTTTATTTTAGAGATTGTGAGTTGAGAAAAATCGAGTACACAAAGGAGATTAGGGTTTCTGAGAATTCTCTTGTTTTTTGGTATGTCCTGATTATGACTTGATTACATAAAATAATCGTATTTGTTTCCCTCTCATATTTTGACACGTAGCAAGCAAGGGGGTAAAACAAAGTAAATTATCCTGTTACCTTTTTTACTTTCCTTTGTCTTGTCGTCCTTAGAATTTGATGGGTTTATCGCATGTACTCAATACCTCAGATTCTTTAGTTTTCTAATATTAAATGGGTTCAAAACATAAATGCATGTACTAGTCATTTTTTATAGTAAGACAGAATCGTACCATATCGAAATGTCTAATCGGACTTTTTATCTATTACTTTTTCACACTATTAATGTTTGATGTGGAATTACACAAAGAAGAGAGAAAATCTTCTCCGTGACCAAATCTATGTAATCAACCAACTACCCCCCCCCCTTCTCTCTCTCTCTCTCTCTCTCGGAGAACACTAAATTGTCAAATTTGTGTCTCGTATCATTTTATTGTTGCAAATCAACCAGCATATATAGATTAGAGTTTTCCAAACGATCATGAATTCGTACTAATTAGTTAACCTTCATCCATCTCGGACCCATTGAAGCTTTGGACGCCATAACCCGCCATCTCCAACTCCATGACTTCGCATGCATGAGCATAATAGGGTCAAGGGTCATAACGCCCTACCTCCTCAAACCCTCCTTTGAACCAGATCGTGTCCATAGGTAGCTAGGGTTTTGACCCAATGTAGGGAAATCATATACAAGAGCTTCAGAATCAAAGCCTCGGTAGAGTAACTACTGTTGTCATTTGCACAGTTGGTATCATTGGCTCCATAGCACGCTATATAGATTTAGCTATCATAACTCAATTACCTACTATAGATATATGAGAGTACCGTCCTTATATGTGACATTATTTACTGATTGGGGGTGGCTTAGTACCTATAACTCGTAAAGTAAACCCGAGTATCTAGCATCCAAAGAATTTCGATGTTCACTAGAATAAGACTAATCTAGCTAGTTGATTACTTTCCAATAATATGGGACAACATTTGTTTTTATCATAGGGTACATTTTTCTCAACTCGAAAGCTATATGGACTCTTGATATGTACGGCACGAGCTCCTTCACCTTCACCTTCTTCTTCTTTTGATTATTGTTTTGTTTTTTCTGGACTTTTTTCAATGACACAGGAGTAGTACTTTGAACAAGGTCGGTTTCAATGACATCAAGGATTCCGCGGTGGAATATTTCTCAAGCCTAGCCCGTGAAGTATTCATGGACGAATTGATTACCTGGAATCTTTGGTTGTTTGCATACATGGAGAATAAGAGCGATCCAGCCTTTCCGAAGGTTTCGTAGGATGATCCGGGAAAGAAAAGAAAAAAAGGAACCAAGAAAGGAGTTCATTTCACTTCTGGTGTTGCATATCCCCTATATGTCTTAAAAACCTCAACTTATTCGATGGGAAAAAAAAAGTATGTATACAAATTCACCAAAGTTCAGAATAATATGAAATTCCTAGGACCTTATAACCCAGGAAAACTCTTAACAGAAAAGCTAGGGAAAATGGGTCACGAAAAGAATTAATTTTAAGGGATTGTTCAAGTAATAAACGTGTTTATCCTCTTCACTTAAGATGGGTTTGAATTATCATATTTACGCTTTCTTTTGGGGTCAACCTCAAAAGAAAAGATCTATTGTCTCGTGATTACCCAATATATATAGGATGGGGGGAATTATTGTAATGGATTTGGGATTAGTCGAGTGCTTTAAGATCCGAAAGAAAGGGGTTACCTTATGATCTCAAATGAGAAAAGTATTAGAAAAGTTTTAAACTTATTGTATTGATACTAATTGAGTCATAAACTTTTTGATTTTGTGCCAATTCAGTCATAAACCTTTTGATAGTGCCAATTCAGTTATAAACATTTTAAACTAGTGTCAAATTAGTCCTAAAACTTTTAACTTGTTACCAATTTAATTCTTTCGGTTTATTTTGGCTAAATAGTGAATTGGCATCAAATCAAAATGTTTATGATTAAATTTATATTAGTTCAAAAGATTTAGGACTAAATCAACATTATTAAAGGTTATGACTGAATTAGTATCAAGTCAAAAGATTTATGACTAAATTGATACCATTAAAAAGATTAGAACTAAATTAGCATTAATGTTATAGATTTAGAACTTTTTTGATACTTTTCCCAATCTCAAACCAACTTGGGAATTCATTGTTGGCTTACTTTTTGTTTGCTTGGATGCGGTTTGTGCTTGCTCATCATGAATCGACGTCCCAGTGAACATTGTTCTTTGGATCGGGTCAGGTATCACGAATTCGGCTATATTCAATCCCAAGCTTTCCACCGTCAAATTACATCGCACTTAACAGTACCTTCCTCTGACTTTTTTGGCTTGTGCTAAACATCAGATCTACTTGAGCAACTTTCCAATGTTCGAACATGAAGTGCGACCTAGAAAATCATAGAACTCAAAATTCAAGCAACCTAGAGGATAGCTATTATATAACCACAATTCCCATTTTCCGTGGAGTCGAAATTAGTGGAAGGGACAATTTTTTTTTCCAGCGTAATTACTGTTGTGTGGTGTAATATATTATATATATGGGGAAATGGTGGGATTGAATTGCTTGAGGCTGCCGAAACCAGTGGGAAGCTACACGGTTGGGAGGACAAAAGTACATTAGTTAGCTATTAGCTGTTGCTTACTATCCCTTTAAAGAGATGCTCCTAACCTTGTCTTTGTCCTCAAGCAATACCCTTGCCCTAGTTAATACAACACACCCCCCCAAAAAAAAAGAAAACAAAGAAAGAAGATCGACTCTTCCTATCTCTCTAATTTCTCTCTAAACTCAACACTAGCATTTATTAGGAGGTGATCTATCTCCGGTACATGATCTGTGCAACCCTTTTGTTTTCCACATGTCGTGCATAGAATAAGAATTTTTCGAAGTACTAGGGTTTTGGAGAGACTCGATATTTGGAGAGATTTCTATTCCGGGAGTGTGCATCGTCAAAGTGAAGCGAGGAAACGCGTGATATACTATAGACTGCATGTGTCGTTCATTCATCTATCTAGTGTCATTTGTCTTCTTATTCTTGTAAACAAAAGCACATAATAATTCCGTGAATCAAAAAGTGATCTTTGAGGGGGAAGGGCGGTTGGATTTGAAGAATAATAGATCAAGGTAACCTGGAGCACATGATAATTCCATGAATTAAAGTGATTAGCATTCAATACCAACCCAATAATCTTGGTAAACCATAAAGAGCTTTTCTTGACCTACTCCATTTCCAAATATCCAATAGGTGTGTGCTAAGCATAACTCAAGATCATATTTTATATGTCCTCATGAGCCACGCTATTAAGATTGCTTCGTTTGTACTCGATCATCTATACAAACCCATCCTTAATCGAATCTATTAATAATCCGAACGCTTCGAAAATTTTACATCCTCGCTATCTCCCGATCAAATCCGTGTAGATAGACACTGTCACTAGGTCCAATCACAGTGCCCATGTGGGGCGGGGAAGAGGCACTTGCCGACCTCCTATGAGTCACCCGAAGAAAATAACTTTCCAAATGAAGTAAAAGAATGAGATTGTACACAGATTCATTGTATCTCAATCAAGTTGATAGTGGGCCGGACGACACGATCGGTTCTTTTTGGATTCATGCTATCTTCAAAGTAACAATATCGTCTACAAGACAAATCATGCCATTGGTATTAGTAGCCGTGAAAGAATTTTCACCAAACATCTTGACAAAGCTGTACAGATGTATAAATCTCCCTCTTTCTGTCATGGGCTGCTTGTCCCAACGCCCCCTTTGCAGATCACCCACACCCAACGAAATCAGGGTCGGCCAATGGTGGGTGGCCGGGCCCATTAGGGATTTGGGCCGGGGAGATGCCGTCGGACGACCGGCAAGGCGCCTGGCGGCGATCGGAGAAATCCCGAATGTTTTTTCGGCTTTATTTTGCGAACTATCAAAGAAATCCCTCAAAGTAATAAAAAAAAAAAATACGTACAAGGAATAACAACCATTACTTTATGATATTTAACACTCCTTTAGAAAAAGTTGGAGGGAGGAGGGTAGAAAAAGAGGGGGAAAGAGGAAATTAGCTGTCGGTTACCAAGCAACTGAGCAAAGGAAACCGGGGTACAAGAGTTGGCAAGCTAGTTACCTAGCAACTTTGTAAAGTAATGGGCATTTCATCCTTCACTCTATATCTTCATCAATGAGAGTAGCTACTATACCAATCAACCAATTCCTCAAATATCTCTCTAAAGTACGGGATGCAGTAGAGTTTATGTTCCCTACTTAAGAAACTCTCTAATTTCGAGGCCTATCTGATTTTCCCGATCAAGAAGGAAATACCTTCATGTTTTACGTCTCAATTCATATGAAATTTTTTAAGAACTTACCTAAGTCTGACTACTTTATGTTATTTAACGCTCCTTTAGAAAAGGTGGGGGGTGAAAAAGAGGGGGAAAGAGGAAATTTGCCGTCGGTGGATTAAAGAGAAAAAAAGCTCTTACCCTCCCTAAAAAACCAAAAGAAAACAGGTGGCCATAATTAGATCAAAAGTCCCATAATTGCTGACCCCACGTTTGGTGAAGAATATTAGGGGAGGGCCTCATCCCCCTCCCCCCCCCCTTTTTCCTTTTTTATATTCAAAATTACATGTATTTTCCCACTCGGGACATACCCTCGGATTTGTTGTAACTTTAATTGGTCGATCGGGGGGGGAGGGGAAACCTGAATTTTTTGCTCCCCCTCAGCATCAAGACCATGTCTGGACCTTTCCTCGTGGAAAAGGAGTCTCTGTATTATTTCGGATTCATGTGACGATACTGCCCCCTTCTCTCTAATTATGAATTCATCTGGAGCGCACAGTGTCGGATTCGACTCTTTTGACGATCAGTCTGAGTCGTGACCTGAGTCGAGCCATCGACTGGGGGAACAGGAAAGAAGCAGGGATAGGTGTATATGGTTTTAGTGTCGAGTCAATCAGACGCTTGGTCAGTGAATTTAGGCGGCGAAGACTTTTCAAGCACGAGAGGGCGCTTTCAAAATTATGGTTGCATCTGGGAGGTACAGATGCGCAAAAAGCCTAATCCAACCAATGAGTAATCGCTTGGGGGGGGACATCTCGGTTGGAGCTTTTACTCCTCATGGTCCTCCTAGAAACGAGAAAGGGAAAAGCGTATTTCCTCGGCAGCATCTAAGTTTTCTAGGTTAGTGCTACATATACCGGGCCCGGCCCATGATCTATCGGATCAAGTCTTTAGAACTTGTTCGAGCTCGAGGGAATTAGGAAGTAAGAAATCACTGTCGAAAGAAAAAAAAAAAACAGAGAGAGTGTGTGTAAACACAAAACCCACTTAAAGAAATGTCACTTGAGGAAGATTATGAAAAGGAGGATCGATAAATGAGCCGAGGAACAGAAAATGTGAATGCCGGTACGAACGTGTTGGGCTTGGGCCTAAATGAAAAGGCAAAGCCCAAAGACAAAAAGGAGAGAGGCGCGCCCACCGTGGGGCTCGAACCCACGACCACAAGGTTAAGAGCCTTGCGCTCTACCGACTGAGCTAGACGGGCTGCTTGACACGACGGGGTCTATCTCTTAATTTGGACTTGACGTGTTTTTAAATTACGTCGGACAGCGAAACGGCGACAGCGACAGCGACGTATTAAAAAGGCCTGGACAAGATTCCTCGGACCCGCCGTCGCCCGAAAACATAGGAACAGGTCGGCCTTTCCTTTTCAACGACGAAACGACAAAGCGAGGCCACCTAATTCAGCCTTTTCCTCTTCAGCTTCGCTTTCAATTCCTACATTTTACACTTTCACTCTGGCAAGCGCAGGGCCTTTACTCTCTTTTTTCTTCTGCCTTGGAAAAATCCCAACCTTCCTTTACCCAATATAAAAATATCATCCCCTCACAATTTGGATGGTTGACATTCTGATCAGGCAAAAAGCCCTCCTTGCATAAATTATGACCAGGGTATACGCGACTGGGATCTTTCCGATCGTTTCGACGGTACATTTGTTTCATCCTTTTGCATAAAACAGAAAGACATAATCCATCTCGCCTTATAGTCCACAAAGCTTTACTGTCCATATGGACCGGAAGTTCGGCTAAACACAATACGGGCTCATCAAAGCAGGGGAATGTCTTCTCATTTAGAAGCTGTACATCGAAGAAGAGGGGGCAAATTAAAAGGGGGCATAACCTCATATTATCACGAGAAGCAGAATTCACGTGCACGAGGACCAAAATTACGACGCTGAACTAACAACAATGCCCTTAATGGAAACCGTTTCTGTTCCTTAATGGCAGACAGAAACTTAAAGTCTTCTTCAGTCCCCAGATAGTTTGGCATCCCCTCTCAAGCTGCCAGAACAATAACACATTTTAAGACACTGAACACTTTAATCACCACCTAACCCATGATTGATTCTACTTAGTCGGATTCACATGAGATGATGCGTCAACTGCAGAGGTCTTGGGAAGATGATAAGCGGCCAACGCAATTGGGAACCTCCGCCGAGAACGAATACTGCACTTCCTCTAAGCTAGTCAGCTTTAAGATCTTGAGTAGAATTGCCAGTTCTCCATTCCTCCTTCATCTGATCCAGACAAGAAAAGATTAGTACAAAAGAACATGATACAGGAAAAGCTAGAGAAACATTTGCTCGGGCAAAAGATGAGAGATGCCAAAAAAAGGGAAAAGAAATTTACATAGATCTAAAAAATAACTATTTTTTAAGTGTCATATGATACAATCTTGGGAGCTAATAATCTGAGGGCTTCAAAGCATGATTCACATGCCAATTGCCAAAATTCCTGGAAATAATTACCCCTAATGTCCAAATGGACTTATGTGTACTTCATGGAGATGATATTATTACCGATAATAAAGCTGTTGAAGAAGAAGCAAAAAATTTTTTTACCTTCCCAAGGATTTTCTTCTGATACCGATAGCCCTGGTGAACATGACCGAATTGAAATCAGCAAATCAATTGTTTAACAGACAGCACAAAAGGTATTACCAAATTACATATACTTCACCTTATCACTTCCATAGATGAAGTCACAATAGGTAAACACTGAAGCGAAGTTGCTGTGACTTAAACCACCCACATAGTGATGGTAATCATGAAATTCTGCGCCACCATAAAATGGAATGTACTTTGCAGGACTCCAGGGCAATTCATACCTGTGCAACAGGACATTAGTCAGATTTAGCACTAAGGGTATCATGAGAACTTTGATCCAGACAATAGAACCATGAATTAGAGAGTGGTTATTGGCTAATACTCCTCCATGAAGAACTTGGGGACACAAAAAAGTTATAATGAAATTTGTTTTCTGAATTGCAGTCAAATGTCTCTGATGATCAGAGAAATTTCCATGCAGGGTTAAATTAAAGATGTGAACCGTTATTTGACAGTCTCCTGTAATGAAATAAAGGTATAGAGAAATTCATTGATGCATAAAATGTTAATTCGTAAGAGACACGGCTTAATGAGGATTCTTATGTGGTATAAATAAACAGCCTAAGAATCGGGCACACGCAGCTTGCACGTGTATGAGAGAGAGAGACACACACACACAATTATCTTTGGACCTACCATCATAAACTTCTTATGCTGTTTAAAATACTAGAACAATCTAGTCTGCACATGAAGTTCAACATTCACTAAAAATTGCACAGAAGACAAAAAGGTATAAGCAAAAGAAAAGAAAAGAACTCATACATGACATTCAGAGTTGAGAGGTTAAAATATAGCAAATGTCAGGAAGATCTTCACTGACAACATAATTCCACTAAACCTGTACTTAAACAACATCCCAGATGCACCACCAAAGGTCAATAACAAGTGGACGCATTTACCAGAAACCACAGTTTTCGGAGACAATATCTCTAACAAATGGCAACATGCAGATGAGTAACCACTTGGACCCCATTCTTGATTCAGCAAGATAAAGGCAGCAATCAAATAGCAAAACCCCTTTATGGCAAAAAGAGAAAAGATAAGCAAATCAGTTGTTCTTTTGCACCATTCAAGTTCAACATACAAGACCTTGCTAGATTTCATAAAAAGCTTGTCTACCTTCATACTACTACTTTTTCTTTAAGAAATAAAAGAAATCTATGAGACAACAACTTTTAAGAAAGATGGATTGAATTTCAGGAACATTTCACAATGAGAGCATTGAGCAGATGCTTGCGCTGATATAGAAACAGTCTAGTGCATAGAACTCATATTGCTCAAGATGCATAAGACTACAAGTCATTGAAGAATGGCCGCTAGGTGTGCCGTCAGAGAATGTGTCACTAAATGCTAATCCTGAATTTTAATGTACTCAATCTCTTTTGACATACACATCGAAGTATACCAGACTTCAACATCATGAGGTATAGTTTTCGAATGGACCAAACTTAGGCAAATGGACAGATGATCAAGTTCCCTGGCACTAGCTTTTCTTTAAAGTGGAAATCCACCAGTTGTACATCCGTAGACTACATCCTTTTCTTTTCTCTAAGTTACTGTTTCTTCATCTTTAGCTACAACTTATAGTTCCATACAACTACTTTAAAGCTTTTCCAATAACCTACCTAATGTCTCAGAGCTGCTGTACTAATAAATAATTTACTAGGTTACATCTAAAACAGAGAGTTAATAAAAAAAGCTCTTAGGAGGCAAAAGGAACTTAACATTCCAAGAAGAATTTCACAGTGGCAATTTTGACACAACGCAGAACATGATTAGAGCCATATAAATTTATTTAGAGGAACTCAAATTTGACATCACACAAACATGAATAACAAGAAAACTACTATGAGTTGAGACTTTTTGACTTTTTGACTTTTGTCCCCAATTAGTAAAAAACAATTTCTCGTGATATTGATCCAAAATTACAATTTTGACAACAAGAAGATTAGAGAACTGCAATATGAATTGCAAGGCCTACCAAAAAGAGACGTGTTAATACAATTTTCCAACAATTATAGGGCTGCCTACGTGGGAAGATTCCTCAAATCTAACCACTTTAAAAAGAATTCTTTCAAAATGAAGAAAAGGACCCAAGGACTTCTAAAGGTGTCATCATTCCGTTCCACTTGTTCATATCTTTATTCATGTTATAAAGAGATCTGACCAGCAAAAGATAAAAAGGACAACCGCTGAAAGCACAATGATTATAGTGAAATGGCCTAGTAAAGGATGAATACCCGCTGTGAGTTTCGATGGCCTCAATCTGCCGCAAAGCAATCCACAACCACAGTGTGATCATGTGCCCAGGAACAAACGCAGGCCCAAGAAAAGAAGGAATTCCCAGGATTAGAATCTCAGCCCAGTGGGCGTATGGCGCCGCAAAACCAATTGGAGCAGTGTACTCATGGTGAACCCTGTGGATCTTCTCGTACCCCCATTTGCAGTGCAACCATCTGTGCAACCAGTAGTTGGTGTAATCCTCAATCATGAAATAGACCAGGAGTTGCGCCAGAATCTCCCACAATGATGGCAATGGCAATCCTGTCCTGATCCCAATCATCTATACATACAACAAAAGAAGGAACAAAAATTACTTTGTAATGTATGAACAAGAACATCTCAATCTCTGCGTAAGTCAGCGCAGAGATTTAAGTAAGGAAGAGGCATCCATCCGCGACTACACAAACTCGAACCGCGGAGTATCCGTCGATACTGATTACAACATAGAAAATCATAGCAATTAAAAAAATGGTCAGAAATATTGAAATCCAAATAAATCAGACGTGGGTAACATTTCATGAAAATGCTTAGCCAAATGCAAATGCGAGGTGGAAAAGGAGCAAAAACGTCTCAGAAATCAACTACCCGCAAATGTCAGCGAAGAGGCAGGCGGCGTAAATCTTGCGTGTCAGAACAATTAATCGCATCATACATAGAAAGTCAAGAAAAGTCGAAATCAGGGCAAACGACAACCGCCTATACGGCCAAAATGCGACGATTTCCGCAAGAGTATTGATCGGAATCCGGATTTCTACAATGTCATGTAAATTCCGCTCAATGCCCCACCAATCCAATTCCTAGAAAAAGAAGCCTCGAAGCACGCACAGGCTCCGGCGCGCGCCAACCCATCGGACGGGGGAACCTCACCTTGACGGTCGGGTACGAGACGAGCTGCAACGGGCCGACGACGAGGAAGAACATCTTCATGACGTCCTTGTAGCACTTCAAAATCTCGGAGGAGGAGAGGCGGACCTTGGGCTGGATCTTGAAGCGGTCGGAGCCGGCGGGGCGGGCGAGGTCAAGCATCACGGTGGGGAGGGGGGCGAGGGAGAAGATGAGGAAGAGGAAGAGGATGTTGTGGCAGTAGAGGTAGTAATCAGACTTGGCGGCGGAGTAGTCGAACCAGAGGGCCTCGGCGGAGGTGAGGCTCCGGCCGAGGGCCGCCTCGGCGTCGGCGATCGTCCGGTAGGGCAGCATTGCTTCGCCGGAGGAGGCGCAACGACGACGGCGGCGGCGGCGGAGGGAGGGAGGGAGGGAGGAGGAGAGGGGGAGGGGTGGGGAGAGGTGGTGAGGAGGGGGGCGCTAGAAATGGAGGTGGTGGGGATTGCTGAGCTGGCGGGCAGTGCGGGAATTTCCTTTTTGAACGGGGGCGCTTGCACTACGGACAACGTCCTCCGTTAGAATATCCTGTTTCCCTTTTCTTTTTTTCTTCTTTTTTTCCTTTATTTTCTTTTATGTTGCTCTCGGATCCCGGGAACACTTTTAAATATTCGTGAAAAATAAATGATTTAAAATTTTAGGCGTTTTGATCCGATCCAATCGAGACATTTCTATGATTATCCGCCCGGTTTTGTCGACGTCGCATGCTGCGAATCTGACCCGGTGTTCCTTTTTTTTTTTTGGCTTTTTTTTTTATTGAAAAAGACGATGATGCCAAGCCATGTTAGGAAAAAAAGTAAAGCGGTCAAAATTTGAAACGAAAACGAAAATAATCCAAACATGAAATAAGAAAGAAAACCCCCAAAAAAAAAGAAATACGAGAGAGAGAAAAGGAGAGAATGATATTGATTTGGGTCCTTTAATTGCAAGCCCTCTCGCAGTGGGATCCAGCAATTTATTTTATTAAATTGTATTACCATCTGACTCTCAACTTATTTTCGGACCTTCATCGTGTCTATTTGTAGATTGTGAAAATCAAATCTTATATCTAAATTTAATTATTTTCATCCTTAGTCCTTGAAAAAGTGAGGAATCGGATTTTTCACCTTCCATTTTTAGACTTTTGTCGTGTCTATTCGCAAATTATGGGAGTTAAACTTCATACCGGAAACGAAATATTTCCATCCTTAGCCCTTGAAATGGTGAGGAATTGGACTTTATATCTTTTATTTTTCACGTGAAAAGTGTGGTCACCGGACCAATCATAATAGATATGATGACCAAGCAAATGAGTTATCACGTATCACCCAATGAAGGCGGGGATCCCTTCACAAATCTTAGCTGAGGGCCCTCACTGGTGACGTGGGGGCAACCTGTGAGGACGATGGCCGCAATCTATCACTCTCGGTTGCAACTCTCTCTGTGAGGACGATGGCTCCAATCTATCACTCTCGGTTGCAACTCTCTCTCTCGATAAGGTTTGCTATTTTTTGAAAAAAGAAGAAGAAGAAGAATTGGCCTTTTATTTATTTTTCCCCTAATTTTTAATTGTTTTGGTTTCACTTTCTATTTTTATTTCTTTGTATTCGGCCTATTTTTGTGTACCCCGGGACACATGGAGTGCCACATATGCTCAAAAATATTGGGAAACGTCCCGTCGACCTTTCAGCATGTTACATGGGCAAATATGGCTCACACTTTATCAAGAGGACTTGAGTAAATTAGATCGAAAAAGGGTTTCTGGCCTTTTGTTATTCCTCGAGTGCGCCGAATACTTCTAAAATCCCGAAACACGGTAGGTGCTTGGGAGATTTTGTACATGATCTCGTTCGATTTGATCGGATTCGAACATAAATCTTAGGAATTAAAAACACAAGATGTTGTCGTTTTCTAACAATGGGCGACATGGCAAGGGATGATTAGTGAAGTGCTGGATGCACAATCCGTAAAGAGGATTGCTCTATACAAATTTAAATTCGATAAAAATGATTGGAGCAACTACAAATAACACGTATCGCAAAGGAAAGTCTATTTATTTAGACACTTGACTTTGCGTGATTTTCAATAGGTGATCTAAAGTCTATTTATTATATCTAAGATCCCACGACATGTTAGCATGTGTTGGTAGTCATGCTTCTGGTGGGATGACGCAATTTTATTGTCTATTTATTTAGACACCTAACTTTGCATGATTTTCAATAGGTGATCTAAAGCCTATTTTTTTGCATGATTTTCGATAGGTGATATATGGCGCATTTGATAACAATTCTACTTCTGGGAACAATTTCTTTTGAGAAATAATTCTTTTCTATTTTTACTTCCTAAAACAAGGCATTTGGTAATTACAAAAATTTATTATTCTCGTAATAGAAAAGAATAGAAATGCGTTTGGTACGGACAAAAAAAAAAAATATTTCTTTTTCCCCGATGGTGGCGACAACTGGTGATTGGCGGGCTGCGGGCGGCGATCGGTGGCGGTACATTGGTGACCATTGGTCGCTGGTCGCTAGCCGTGCCCGTCGTCGGTCGCTACCGCCAGCCACGCCAGGTCATCGGTTGCCACCCTTCGCCCGAACCACTCTCTCCAGACCCTTGGGGAGGACCATGGTGCATCATGAGTGAGTCTAGGAAGAAGGTGAAAACTTCATTCTCAAAATCTGAAGTTGAATCAATCTAAAAGGGACAACTATCCATTGGAAGTGTTGGTTTCTTTTTCCTTAGCCACATTATCTGCCATAAACAAATTCTTTCTAGTAGCTTAGTGATTTGAATCGTGTAAGAACATCCATGAAATACTTTTGGTTGATGACCGGCGACCGGGGGCAGGCCGCAAGTGGCGATGTGCTGTGGGCGGTGCGTAATCCCCAAGAAATAAGTTTTAGAAATTATTCCCAAAAACAAGAAATTACTTTTTTCAATTTCTCATTTATACTCTAAATCTATTCCCGTAAACAACTTTTTATTCCAGGAAATAGAAAAATCAGTTGGTGTTACCAAACGGATTTCTATTATGGGGAACAAAAGAAAAAAAAACAAAGAAATAGAAACGTTGCCAAATAGATCCCTAAAGTGTCGCATATTCTCTAAAAAGGTAATAAGTAGTTTGTTCATAGAAGCATTTCTTAGTGTTAGATAATAGCAATACAATTATATTCTCGTCCTCTTCCTCTCCAAATCCTCTCTTTCATATCCGTTCCAAGTCTGACTATCATTTCGAGGCTTGAATTGTGTACCGTTCCTTCGCTCTGTACGCAGACCAAGGGAGGGACATTAGGGTGCGGATATTGTATCTCAATCAAAGCTTACTGTATCGAATCCCAAATCCCATAAAAAAAAAAATTACCGTATTTCACATTCATTAAGATAGCATTACCGATAATCTCGTCTAGAAATTTCATCTCTTTCTTCAAATTCAACACGACTACAGCAGGAGGCAAAGAGAAGAACCACGAAATTCGCTTATAAATTGCAACGCGTCAATTCCAAAAGTCCTGGTCAACCTTTATTGCAACAGACCCTCCCCTTATAAAGAAACTACGCTCCTTAATTTCTAGGTGCGGCGTGCACATTGTTTGAAACCTCACGTGAAATCCGGGTTTACTCTCCATTTCGCAAGAAAAGTCTCTTAACTCATTTCCCCTAATTTAGAATTTTGCACTTCTTGCGCGGGACTTCTGAATTAAAAAGAGTCGAAGCCGGCATAACAGCTCGCCCTCGCGTGACGTGGACCAATAAGCACCTACCAATGATAAGCTACAGAGTTTACAATCCGTTCCGGACGAAACGAACGATCGTTTTCACACTCGAGCGTGCAAATGGGGACGCAATCTAGGACGAGGCGTCAGCGCAAGCGAAGTGCAGTGTTTTGACTGTCTTTGGAGTGGTGGCGGATTTGGCTTGAAGGGCTGAAAGATCGTGCAAATGGACACGACAGCCGACGTGCGTTATCCTCGTGGATCTCAGGATCAGAGACGACGACGTGCGCAGCCCCTCATGGGATCTCTAGCTACCCTCGTGACATCTCCGACAAACCATGTTTGATCGGACAAAAAACTACAGCACTTTGAGATGCTGTCCTCGATTTGAGGGAATCTTGAGCAATTAGATCGATAGTTGGTGTGATTAACTACTTTTTTAATAATAAAAAAATACAATTTTCAAAATCAGCTATTGAGGAAAAATCTCGCTATTTAAATTAATTTTTGAGATGAGGGAGGCTGACGGTCAATACTAATTTAAAAAAATAAAAAATTGGCATGATTTTCTTTGGACTGATAAAGCACGCTTGGATTTTTATTCTTTTGGCATGGAGAATGGTGCACGGTAGTGAATTCTTTAAAGGTGGACAACAACACAACTTCTTCGACCGGTCGTGATCCGTGCGGCCCCAACGGATCTCGCGAATCCTTTGAGAATCATGGTCAATATACTAAAACTCCATTTATAAGGAAATAAATATAATCGATGTTGGGACAATAAATGAAAGTATCAAATTCACTAAAGAGTCGGCACTCGGTTTTGACATTTGATAAGAAATCGCCCCCAGCATTACTAAAAGACCGGCGGTAATGACGTTTTGGTGTATCTGGCATTGCTAAAAATACGGAATTTGATATCGACTTTGACTTGCTTGTTTCCACGCCCAATCAAAAAAATAAATAAATAAATAAAGCAAGAGCCGCAATGCCAAAGAAAACCATGCTCACGAGGCCTTTTTTGCCCGTAATATATGGATTTAAGCCAGGTCGATTTGGCGGAAAATGAGTGATTTAAATAATTACTTATATCATTTAGTAAAATTAGTTAATGAAAAATGTTTCTATCATGATAACAATCTATGTCTACAAAAAAATTCCTATTCATTTATTTTTATAAGTGAGCCAAGCAATTATTTTTCAGAAAATATTTGTCAAGTCACTTATTTTCTACTAAATGAACACATTCTTAAGCAATGTTGGATTTACTAAGAAATTTTACTGATTGATGTGGCAATTTTTTATTAGATGTTTGAATGAGTGGCACCATACCTTGAACGATTAACAACTAATCAAAAATCGACGGGGTTGTCACACCCCGACCCTCGAGCACGCGGCAACTCTGTTCTCTCGTGGTCATTTAGATGCGACGTCTCAGAATGCGTCGCCGACCATTATTTTTATTTTTTAATTAAACGCATGCGAAAGTGAATCACAATCCCCCAGTCAAATACAGAAGCAGGGGAAGCAGGAGATAGTAGGAAAACCCAACAAAAACACATTCAAAAGTGTTAGCTTTATTAACTAATTAATTAATCCTAAGAAGATTACAAGTACAAGCTCTTACCACAGGCATCATCCTATCGAGCCAATGAAACCAACAAACCAGGGTTAACCAGAGTTGTCACGCCCCAACCATAGGCATCATCCTATCGAGCCAATGAAACCAACAAACCAAGGTTAACCAAAGTTGTCACGCCCCAACTCTTGAGCTCGCGGCAACCCCATTTCACTTGAGATCTAGTTGTGCGACGTCCAGGTGTCATTTTGGCCCAACTTCAATCTTTTGAGCCTGTGCTATTGCACCATAACGCCGTGTTAGGCCTACTTCCCCTTAAATCATGTGTCATTTGGCCCAACTTCAACCTTTTGAGCCCGTGTTATTACACCATAACGTCATGTCAGGCTTGCTTCCACTTAAACTAGGTGTCATTTTAGCCCAACTTCAACATTTTGAGCCCGTGTTGTTACACCATAACGCTCACCTCTGCCTAAAAACCTAGAAATCCGATAACTACATCTTGGGAGATTTCTAATAGGAAACTCAACTTTGAACCCGTTAATATATCTAACTAGACCCACCTTTACTTAAAAGCTTAAGCCAATGAGTTGTGGACTAATTAAGATATATTAACTGTTCAACACTACGTCACTTTTTCAACGTGGGATTTCGCTAACACAATCCACTAACACGTGCACCCTAACAAAAGGGTTAACAGAAAGCATATTAACATCGTGAACAAGGATGCTTAGGCGCCGGTCGGTTGTTATCCACAATGGAAATATTATTTTTTATTGATTCGTTTTGTAAGCGACCTGAGTAATTGAACTTATGTGTTGGACTTGGGCCAAGGACCATACTACAAAATCACGTGTTGGGCTTGGGCCTCCAACCTCGTTCGCGGGCCCCCAAGAATGAGCATGATTGTTGCCGCAATCCTTTGTGGGCGGTATTATTGGCGTCGTAAGCGCTCGAAACGCCATTCGTGTCCTCACAGGTTTTTAAAAGTTCACAAGGAAAAAGGTGGTTAGCATGACAGACATGTTCTTGTTTCGTACCTCCTTAGAAGGCTTCATTTCGGCCCTCATTTTAGGGAAGAAAAAGATCAGAGGGGAATTTGGGGGTGCGAGACCTACGGATACTCTAACGTGTTAAAATAAAAAACATGTTCATCGAGCCCGCTGGTCCCTCCAGGTCAGACGGACAAGCCACGGAAGCTCTTGTAGGTGTGCAAACTCCTTTACCTTGGTGAGGTTACCTCTTAACCAAACACCAAGGATCTGAGGAAGGCCCATGCTAAGCCTCCTGACACTCTCCTTTTCCATGTGTCTTTATCCGACTCTCGTCGTATCATCTTTGAACATCTATTTGATACTATTACATGCATATTTTGCGTTTCAAATGCAAGAGGAGACTTGTGTATAAAGAAGCATGCAACCATTGCCTCGTGTAATCACAAAGGATGTAAGCTCATTTCCTAACGGTTCATGAACTTTTCAAGGAAAAAAATGATGGTTCAAATAGCAAAAATCTTCTAACTAGATAAAAATTTTGGCTAGGTTCACTCTATACAGAACAAGTCAATGACTTACAAGTCTAAAGTATTGAGCTCATACGCTAAGTCATATGGACAAATATAGTTTCTCACTATCTTTTATATGGTAGCCACAGTAAACACGTAGTAACAAGAGAAAAATGGAAATTAAATATTTTGGGTTGAGGGTTATATTTAATTTTTCATCAAGCTGGCATCAGAGATCAATCCAATTGAATTGAAACGATGCAATCTTTTCGAATATGAGTAGTTAGATTTTCATTTGAGGCTCCATATATCAAGTTTTTCAAGGGTCGAATATAACTTTTCAGTGAGATTTATCCTTAATTTCTTGTGAAATTTATATATATTGTCAAGAATAATGTTTTTGAAATATTTGCTGTTATATACCTCTAGTATATACTAAACAAAAACCATGTTTATCTAATTTTGTTGATAGTGACAATTTTTGGGTGGATTCCGATCCCGTAATTTTTTATCGTGAGAAAGTTATCCACTAAAAAAATCGCCTTATATTTGCGTCATTGTATTTATCTTGCTCTATTATATCGCTCCTATTAAGTTTGCATAAGGGAGATATTGTTTTATTCCGTTGCGTTAATCTAATATTATTAGGGTTGTTATTGTTCTAAAAAAAAAAAAGTGTTGGAACCTTCCAATTTCTCTATAGCGTTATCAGGCTATTGTGTTATATATGCAGAAAAAAAAATAATATTAAAAAAAAGAGAATTCTAAATAAGTAATCCGATAGCAGATACACCAAATCCTCTCTGATCGTCACCCTAATTAGTTTTTCCGAGTCCGAGCCGGAGGACGTGACTAAGGCCCAAAAGATGTTCACTGAAAAGTAAAGATATTTTATTCCCATTTCTGGCGGACTTGCCAATGTAATATTAATAAATAAGGACAAATTTTTTTTTTGATAATTGATAAATATGTATGTGGCTGATGTCACTCCAGCCATAAAAAGAAAAAAGAAAAAAGAAAATATGTCGGTAATTAGACCGCGATGCTCCCCGTCATGCCGCCCATTTACCTTTTTTTGGTCATGCCACACGTTAAGAAAGTCGAATTCCAATTGGTTGGGCTATAATTGCAGCTTTTTATATTATTTTTTATATAATTTTCTGTTGCAGATGGAAGCTTTGGGAACCCAATAATTTTTTCATTAATATTACGAAAATCTTCAAATTAATACATTTTTAATAAAATCATGTAATGACCTCATTAATTTTGTTAAATTGTATTAGCATCACAAAAAATACAAATTAATACACCAATCACAAATAGATGGTCAAACCCCAAAATTGACATGCTTGTTAATTGTCACTTATTATTTAATTCAACAATTAAACAGTAAAATTTAATAAAAACTAACATAGAAGAATAAATTTATCATGGATGTATCGATTTTAAATAGTTAAACAATTAATTTGGTGTAAATTTATTACAAACGTACTACTTTGGGGTTTTTCGCGATATTAATCCTAATCTTTTTTCACACGCAATTCATAAAGTTCAATCTCATGATTATTTGGCCTAATTCCCTAGAAAACCTCAAAATTCAAGTTCGATCTGCCAAGGATCATTTTTAGTTTTAAAAAATATCACAAATTTCACTCTAATTCCAAATCTACCTCGCGTGAAAAAATCATCACAATTTCTTTTTCAAAATTATCAACTTCAGTAGACTATTAATCAACTTCAGTAGACTATTATTGTTCAAAACTATCAACTTCGGTTGGTGAACACTCGGCTTCTAATCATAAAACTCTAACCGATCCAGACGTTAGTAATTGCGAAGAAATAAGCGACGAAAGATTGCGACTTTTTCGAGCTGAGGACAGAAGAGACGTAAAGCAAGGTTTGTTCTGGAGAATGAATTAAGGCACGAGCATTTTTACTTGCGGGATTAAAACTCGGGCCCTGAAATTAAAAAGCTCGTCGACGACTTTAGGCACTCGGAGAATGGCCGATAGGCGACTTCCGAAAGCAATTAGGCAGACGACAGCAGAGACTTGCTTTGCTTTCCGCAAGCAAACGCCACGCCAACTACCTTTCCTTTTCTCTTCCTCCTTTCCGTCTTCCCATCTTTTTGACACATTTTCCATTAGCGGCACGATCCTCCCGGTCTCGACCTCATGTCGCAGAGGACCCGGACCCACCCCCGGCGAATCCCGTTGTCCGGCGCCCGGAGGCCCGATCCTCGCCCCTCGCCGTCCCCGTCCCCGTCCCCGTCCCCGTCGCTCTCCCCTCGGAGTTACCCCCCTCGCCGGTCGTCGGTCAACAAGCGGCCGAAACCGGCCGCCTCCGGGAGCCTCCTGAAGAGATCGTCTTCGGAGCCGAACCTGGGGAGATTCGCCCCCGTCGAGGATGGCCTCGGTAGGAGGATCGTCAGGAGGTCAAACCAGGGAGGGAGTGTGTCCCAGCGCGAGACGTGCACGGACATCTACGCGGCGGCTCCGGCGGCGGCGTCGTCGTCGTCGTCGTCGTCTTCTCTAGTGGGCATGGCATCTCCTCCGCCGAGCTACGAGGTATCCATTTGAGCCTTTTGAGGTCTTCTACGTTTCTTTCCTTCTTTTCACCATTGCAAATTTTGACCTTCGAGTTCTTGAACACGGTAACATTCCATGCAATGAAAACGAAAAGCACAATTACTATCGTCCTCGAGCGTTCGATCAGACCCGGTCATGAGTTTGGCAGGCCCGTCCCGAGTAATGGGGGCCGAAAGTCATAGGTAGGCGGTCTGTGCTGGGCGAGGGCCTATAGCTTTCAAAGCGGAATTCCCCACCTAATTGATAAGAGACTAATGCTAACAGCAGAAAAAAGGACTGACGTGCGCGATTGTCTTTACTTTCCTCCTCCTGTTTCGGCTGCTTCGATTGCCTGTTGATGTTATTGTCGGAGTGATTTTGATTTCTGGGGACTGAATTGAATTGGACGGATTCGTGTGTCGCGGGGAGTGTAGGGACCGAACGGAGACGCGAAGGTGGTGGTGACCGTGATGGTGGAAGGTAGCCCCGGGCCTATACGGGCCATGGTGCGGCTGGGGTCCAGCGTCGAGGACACCATCAGGCTCGTCATGGACCGGTATGGCCGCGAGGGCCGGGCTCCCAAGCTGCTGCCCCACGACGCCCCGGCTTCTTTTGAGCTGCACCCCTGTTACTTCAGCCTCCACAGTACGTCGCCACCGCCACTGAATTGCATTCAAGAAACTCGTCATCATACCTTTTGCATCCGTCTTTACATCGAGAGAATCTACTTTGAACTAAATAGTTTTCGGAGCTGCGAACCGAAATTTGAAATCATCTGCATTATGAAGTCGATATGCTGCTTCTGTACAGGTCTGGACAAATCGGAACTGATTGGAGACGTGGGCAGTAGGAGCTTCTATTTGCGGAGGAGCAGCAATGGTCGCGGCACAAGTGAAGCCTTGGCTGCTTCTTCTTCGATCCGGGAAGTCGCGTCCACGAAACCGACCCCTCCGTCGATCCCGCCTTCTCTGTTCTTGGCGCCGACCTTCGTCGCCCAGAGGATCCGGAAGATCATCCGGAGGACGCCCAAGCTCTGGAGGTTCTTCATCTGTTTTCAATGATGAAGACCATCATGGAGATTGTTCATACATTCATCGGGACACAAGACGGCAATGTTTCATCCGTTGCTTCATTTTCAACCCTTCATTCATTTCGCCTCTTTGGATTTCTTCCCATTGAGCTCCTAAAATTGCGCTCATGTATATGGATCGTCAAATCCCATTTAATCAAAATGTACATACGGTGGCAATTGAAAAGTATACTTCTCTTCCTGTCTTTCAAATTATGCAAATACATGATGATAACTTCTTTTTTTCACTTTCTTTGAAATTTCTCATGCATCCAACGGGATACATATATGAAGATCACCACACATTATCTTGCCTCATAATATTTGATTAATAAATCCGATGATGAAACGCAACTTAAGTTCATTTGGCTCTTCTATCTACATATATCAAGAAATTTCGTTGTTTTTTTGTGTGCAAATGATAACATGCATTGATGATATATACTTAGAACATATTTAATTCTTGTGATTTAGGTTAGTTCAATCAAAGAGGAAACCTATTCCTTTTGCCTTTTTTTTTTCTTTCATGACCAACTCCAAAATACCTCAAACAAAGACAAAAAGGCCCGCAAAGCCCACCATAATACCCCCAAGGATTTCGGTCCGCCGCTCCTCTGTCTCTCCGCTGAAATTTTGACTTTGACTGTGACGTTCCACGTCGGAGGGCGACGAAGAACAGCGACGAGGAACAAGACGGAGCGCGCGCATTGCGCACCCCCGGCGCATCGACAGGCCCCTGTCGGCTCGGATTGCTATCTTGCGCAGTCTTCTCCTTCTCTCCGTTTGTCTCTCGAGTCTTCTCGCGCACACAGAAAGTGAGAGAAGTGAGAGAGAGAGAGAGACGAAGTGATCGAGCTCGAGACGGGAAGCGGAATACATTGCGGGAGATGTGGGATCTCTACGCATGGCTCGGGTCCTTCTTAATCATCATAGCCCTGCTCGTCATCATCGTCTTCCAGGTCAAAGCCCAAAACCCTACCTTCCCTACTACTTTTCTTGGTCTTCTCTGTGCTAAAGTTTCGATTTTTGATCGAGAATTTTCTGGGAACTTTGTATCAGCCGTAATGAAGAGGGAAGAAAGTGTTTGGGAGCTATTCGATTTTCAGTTAATTACACCTTAACACACTGTTCAGTATGTGGAACATGTATTTCCTCCTGCTGGGGGATCAAACAGACTGAGAAATATGAGGATATGATAAGAAATTAGGATGGGATTAGCTCCTTGAAGCTGTATTGGTGAATAGAGAGATGAGTTAGAAGCATTTCAGGCGATGGTGCTGAAATTCGATGGAAAATCAGAAAGCTTTTGCTAGAGAAAGCGTGAGCAAAGTGCCTTCTTTTATTCCCGGAGAGGATTGCATTGGACATTGATACCGTTTATATATTTTTACTGCATTGATGGAATAGATTAATAAGCTTTACCGAGTGGCAGTTTTGATTGTTCCGAGGTTTCTGTGTATCCTTGATTTAGGACTGGTGTAAATTTGAGCATCCTAGGTTGGGTGCTGTCTTTTACGATCGTGACATTGCAGTAGTCCTTCAAATCGCTAGGGTGGAGAAGGTGACCTTAAGTCCATGGCTTCGTGGAGCACTCTGGGCTTCGGAAATTTGGGGTTGTTATGTTGTAGGAGGATTATTAGGTCAAGATAGCAGCTCTTAGCTATTCAATACGCCTTAATTCCATGAGACTAGTTATACACTTTGCTTGCTTACCCTGCATGACAGTCTGATAGGAGATTGTGGCGTCAAGGTTCTAAAAGAAGTTCCTCTGCAACGTTCATATATTTAGTCTAGCTCATATCTTCTTCATGGCATTGGGATGCTACATATGCAGCTACTTGGCTGTCTCTTCAAGTTCTAAACTTCACATCTTTTATTGGATTGCCTGCAGCTCATGTGCTTGGCAGATCTGGAGTTTGATTACATAAATCCTTATGATTCCTCAGCGCGTATAAACAGAGTGGTGATGCCAGAGTTTATTACACAAGGAGTATTGTGCTTCTTCTATCTTGTAACAGGGCATTGGTTTATGTCCCTGTTATGTGTTCCGTATCTATACCACAACGTGCAATTGTAAGTTTTCTTGCTCAATCCACTGCACCTTAGGCTCCCTAATTAGTTAGAATGCGTGCATGTCTTTTTGTTTGATAAATGAATTTATGCATGTTCTTGCTTTCAAAACCAGTTTGAGAAATTTATTTAATCCTGTTAAAGCTTCCAAGTGCTCGGTTATGATTTAGGTTTGCATGCATAAACAAGATATAGATATGTTTGCATGCATAAGCAAGATCTAGATACGTTTGACGCTTGCAGATAATTATATTCCATCTGAGAGAGATGTTCTATGTTTGGTTTTGCACATGACTGAGATTTCTGTTTTTTTGGAATGTCCTCTTTCACTACTCAGAACATTAGGGGAGATTTCAGGGATATTTGTGGACATTTTACTAGTTTCAGGTCGTGAAGCTCTTAGCACTGGGTTTAAGAAGTTGTGAAAAGCAACTTAGCTGCCAAAAGGATTATCAGGCTCAGAAATGTCGCTCTCTTGTTATGCATTCTTATAGAAATCATGACCTTAAGGATGGAGTGTACTCCCAATTAAATTTATCAAATGTTGTGAGATCTCTTGATACTACAGTACATTTCAAGCAATAGCATTCTTGTCTTATTCCTTTTCACTTGTAGATACATGCGAAGGCAGCACCTTGTTGATGTCACAGAGATATACAATATGCTCAAGTGGGAAAAGAAACAGCGGCTTTTCAAACTGGCATATCTGATTTTCTTGCTCTTCCTCTCCATATTTTGGTATCATCACCAGCTTCCACCTTTATACTTACCTAAAGGAACTTACAGTTGCTTTATTTAATATAAGATTGAATTAATGTACTTCTTGTTTGTTCTTCCTTTAGGATGATCATGGGCGCACTGAACGAACATGATTGATTGGGAAATCACTTGCTGTCTGAAGTTATTCTATTTCCAATGGGCTTGTTTCAGTGGTCCTCGTGGGTTACTGCTTTAGCATCAATACAGGGATCTGTGGATGCTGGAAACTTTCGGGGAGTTTGGACTCCGTAGGATTTTAGGGTGTTCTGTTAATTTATTAGAAGTTCAATTTCCAGGAAAGGTGTGGTGACTTTTCCTCCTCTTTTTAGGCTGTAGGACTGTACCGCTGACTTTTGTATCTTTGCCGCCCTATACACGCAATTCAGGCGTATACTTGGAATGAGAATGCATGCTTTCGAAAAATTTACTTTTTGGCCAAGAGTTGAATCATTCATACCTGAAGTGGTCTATCAAAACATTTTGCTTTACGTTTTATTCTAGACAACCTACGACATTTGAGAAGGTAAAGCGAAGTTCAACATGTTTGTTTGCACAATATCGACTGAGATGGGTTGAGGTAAGTCTCTATGGTGATGATTTACGACGTGCTTGAAGATCAGCGACGAGTGCTCTGGCCCAATGGAGACACGGGACGGAGAAGTTTTAAGAATCAACAGAAGGTCATCGTGAGATGACCCGTTTGATCGTTACAATAGGTGTCAAATGAAAATGCTGCAATGTATGCAGCTGTAACATTCTATTAGACCAATAGACTCGAACCTTGTTCTTATATAACCTGATCGATCCAGTCGGGCATTCACCATCTATTTTTCATGTTACAACTCTTTGACAACATAAAAAATCAAGAGCTCGGCAAATTACAGTGAATCCGATTAACAACTGTCGAGCAACGCATCCTCCAATCAACTGAAACTTTGCGAAGTTACTTTTGTTCTTCTTGGGCAACAATCTTTATAAAGGCATGCTTTGGTTCCGTCGGTAAAAAATCTCTTCTTTTTCTGCACTGACGTCAGAAGCAGAGGTGGTGTCCATTGGATGATCGACCGGATGATCGTGTCCGAACTAAAGTTCTTGTTGAATCAACGTTTAACTCTAAAGCATGCTCGACAGGCTCACGCCGCCATCCTCGTCCACAAATTTCATCACCTGCAGCCTCTTTTGGTGCATCAACTTCTCGGTTCTAGTCGAAGTTACTCTTTTGATTTACTTCAATACGTGAAATCGATCCTTCATCATGCGCAAAGCCCGGATTCTTTTTCGTGGGGTTGCTTGATTCGGTTCCTGTCTCAGCATGGCCATTTCAGAGAGGCCTGCTCTGCGTATTGCGAATTGCAGACGCTTGGGTTGTGTCCGAGTACGTTCGCTGTTTCTTCTGCTCTGAGAGCATGTGCTAGGACTGAGGATGTTGTTGGGGGAAGGTCGGTTCATGCCCAGGTAAATAAGTACGGGTTCAGTGGCTGCGTCTACGTGCAGACAGCGCTTGTGGATTTGTATTCAAGATTGGGTGAAATGCAAACCGCTCGGAAGGTTTTTGATGAAATGCCCAAGAGAAATGTTGTTTCTTGGAATTCGATTTTGTTTGGGTACTTGAGATTGGGAAATCTTGAAATGGCGCGAAACCTTTTTAGTGAGATTCCGGAGAAAGATGTTATATCTTGGAACTCGATGATTTCTGGGTATGCCAAAGCAGGGGATATGAAGCAGGCAGGGGTATTGTTTCAGCAGGTGCCAGAAAGAAATTCAGCTTCTTGGAATGCTATGCTTAGTGGATATGTTGATTGTGGGAGCATTGAATTGGCTCGGGAACTTTTTGATGCCATGCCCCAAAGAAGCGAGGTTTCTTGGATTGTGATGATCGGTGGCTACTCAAAATGTGGGGATGTTGAGTCAGCTCGACTTCTCTTTGACCAAATGGGCAAGAAGAATCTGCTTGTATATAATGCCATGATAGCATGCTATGCTCAAAATGGCAGACCCACAGAAGCCCTTCAAATATTCAATGGCATGATTGAGTGCGGTTTGGGAATTGTCCCTGATAAGATTACGTTTTCCAGCATTATATCAGCTTGTTCACAGCTGGGAGATTTGAAGTTTGGGTCATGGATTGAATTGCAGATGGAGAAGCTTGGTATAGAGAAGGATGACCAATTGGCTACAGCTTTGATTGACTTGTATGCTAAGTGTGGAAGGATCCATAAGGCATACGAGCTGTACAATAGCTTAAAGAAGAAGGATGTGGTTGCTTATTCAGCAATGATTCTAGGATATGCTGTAAATGGTGAGGCAGTTGATGCAATACAATTGTTTGAAGAGATGGTGGATGCCCACATATGCCCTAATATAGTCACTTTCACTGGATTATTAACTGCCTATAGCCACGCTGGTTTGGTTGAAGAGGGATACAAATCCTTCAACTCCATGAAGAACTATGGTCTTGTGCCTTCAGCTGACCATTATGGAATAATGGTTGATCTACTGGGCCGGGCCGGGCATTTAGAAGATGCATATAATCTAATAAAGACCATGCCCATGCCGCCCCATGCTGGTGTTTGGGGAGCTCTGCTTCTTGCTTGCAGATTACACAACAATGTAGAGATTGGTGAGATTGCGGCTCGGCATTGCTTTAAATTGGACCCTGATAGAGCTGGTTATCGGTCTCTGCTTTCCAACATTTACGCATCCGTTGGGAGGTGGACTGATGCGAAGCAAATGAGAGAGCTCATGGAGGAGAAGGCATCAGCCAAAATTCCTGGTTATAGTTGGGTGGAGTCCGCTTAGGTCCTCCATGCCTCCAGTATTGTTCATTGGAAGCTTGTAGGCTGTCGACTCCAAGTATAGCACCTCTTGATGGGCATTCACTATCTTTCTTGTCCCAAGTCTCACATATCACAGACGTCAGGTGTTTATGATGACTCGATTTGTTTATGAATTGTCCAAGTCTGAGGCCAGTCTAAGTCAGCTGAAGCAAACCAAGCTAGAGTTCTGACTCTGACTTTGTGCAAGTCTAGTACAAGGAATAAATGTGAATTATCAGCATGGAGTCATGGGAATTTCATGTGTTGTCTTTAGAAGATGTTTAAGAGTCGTCCTAATAGACTCCAGCACCGCATTCTTAAGAAGCTTTATGAGTAAAAGATTCTGGGTCTTGAAAGTACTGAAGGATCAAGAAGCTTACTTTTAAGCCCATTACAGTGCTGAGGCATCTAGGTATGCTAATTTTGCATGTGAGTTTTGTTTCTTTTAAGGGCTTAATGATGCTCGTGCACTTGCTCATTCTCAAATGGTAGCAACAGCAACCATTGGATTCATTGTTGCTCCATCAGATGAAGCATGATTTTTGTTTTGAATGTCCTTCAATATTAAATTGGGTTCTCATGTCATGTACATTTGACAATTATCAGATTACAAGCAAAAAAGAGATTCTCAGATTTCAAGCAGATCCTGGCTTGCAAGCTAAAGATGTACTTTCTCATAGTCCGTTTCTTGCCGTGAATAAATAATGGATTATGCCAAATGTTAATGCGTAAGGAATTTGGGGTTTCCTCTGACGGGTTGGTTTGCGTGGGCCATTGTTTTATAGCATCTCAATGATTAGTGTTGGTAGAATTCTTTATTGACATCAAAAGCTTGACATCGCAATGCGTCATGAAAATTCTTCTGGCGGAAGGTTTGCCTGAACCAAAGATTGACATTGAGATCCCTCCCAATTTAATCCCATCTTCTATTCATTTATTGCTGCGTAAGGGCAATTATTTTGCAGTCTCGCTCTCAAGAATGGCTATCCAATCTCTAGCTGGAGCTGCTTGTGATTAGATATAAATATATTATTGACTCTCTTCCACACGTCTTAAAGTTATCACTTGATAATGGGTAATTGGTACTGTTTTTCAGACTGATGATATTAATGAAAGCAAACGAGCTATTATTCAACGAGTTGGCCTAGAGACTGGACAACCTGCTGAGAAGGTGAATTTTCTGGACCGATCCCTTCTTAGATTTTTGCTTACAACTCCTTTTATTGACAGCTCCTGTCACAAGCTTGCATTTATGTTGTTTGCTCTAGCCATACGAGGACTCTCTGTCATGAACAGTTTTGCTATTCTATGCAGATTTATGTGGACTCTAGAAAAGTGCTTCATTGCTGAAGAGCCGCTTGAATACAGTCTGATGGATCTCATAGTCCGTGACAGAGCAAGGACGATGCCCCAAAAAAAATCAATGTAGTTGCACCTGGACAGCAGATTTGGCCAAGCCTGCTCATGGCTCTCCTCTGTTAGGTATGTAATCTTCAAATGCTTCTTGAAAATGCCTGCTTCCGGTTGATCTAAAATTGAGCCTGGCGCTTGATTTTCTTTTGGTGAGATTGTCTCTGCAATTCTTTCTCCACTGAGAAGAAGGCATCTCATGGGGATGGTTTCATCTCCATTCACTTTGATTTTTCTAGTGTATATGTAGATTTTTCTGGCACCTTATCTGTGTTCTTTCTGATATCAAGCAAAACGAGAACAGCGTATCATACATATAAGAGATCTACGTGCATAATAAGGGTAGTGTCCCCCGAACAAATGAATAAATGATTCCAAAGTTCGGATTTTTTGTTGTTTTTGGGTTGAGGGCATCAAAGGGAAGGAGGAGAAGAAGAAATGACTGAATTACTACATCCGGAAATCTCCCATGAAAGGAAGAAAAACTTGAAGCATCGAACTTCAAGTCATGGCATGCGATTTAACCGTACTACAATGATTAAGAATGCGTTGCTGTAAGAATCAAAGAATTTTGATTCATTGACCTTGTACTTGATCTCAATCTTCTGTCATCCTCTCTTCCCACCATCCTTTGACGATCCTAGCAATGAAGTCTTCACTTCTCTTCTCCAAATTGTTGTTCCCCCGTCTTCATCCTTTTCGGAAGCTTCATCGCCATCTTCGTCATTGTACCATCCGATCTCACCATCGCTTCCGCTGTCATCATCATCCTCCTCATAACCATCAGAAGTGACATTGTCATCCGAA
The DNA here is from genome assembly GCA_014182845.1 of Corymbia calophylla. Classification (NCBI taxonomy): domain Eukaryota; kingdom Viridiplantae; phylum Streptophyta; class Magnoliopsida; order Myrtales; family Myrtaceae; genus Corymbia; species Corymbia calophylla. The sequence continues at coordinate 23,657,868 of CM024696.1, forward strand.
TGACCGTCGTCTTCATCTTCACTGTCATCGATGCGAACCTCGTTTTCATCCTCATCATCATCATCCACCCAAAGTTCTTCGTTGAAAGAAAAGGAGAAGCGCCTTTCTACTTCATGATCGGTCGGGCTATGGCTTCCGAGGAGGATTGCCAAAACAATGAAATTCAATGCCAAGAACAGGAAAAGAGGACTCGAAGACAGATCAACAAGATCGGTACGTTCGAGTTTCGAAGTTGTCAGCAAGGTCAGAAGAAGCACAACAACAAAGATCAACGCAGATGCAAGTATAGGTTCGAAGACAAACTTCATGCCCCGGCAAGCAAATACTCAGGTTTGCCGGCAATTCAAGGTGCTTCTTCAACTTACGATTTTGCCTGAGAAAATCGTCCCATTTTATAGCTTTGTCAAGAAAAATCTGAGTCACTCAATAAACAAATGGGTTTACTTAGAAGCTTGAATGTAGTGTACGTGTACAGAAGGAGCTTCATTTGTTTTAAAACAATGGAAAATCGAGCAAGCCCACCTTCCCAAGTAATGAAAATCTTGTACGGAAGGATTACTGGGTATGTGCTCAGCACTTCATAGTTTGAAAATCTTGCAAAATTAAAATCCATAATACAACGAGTTAAGCAAATAACCCTGATGATCAGGCGACAATTAAGCTGACTCTTTCTTGTTCCTTGCAGTGCACACAAGACATTAATTTCTCTCCTCTCTTTTTTTCCCCTTTTTTCCGGGTCGTGGCATTTCTGTACAGTTTCTGCATGGTTAAATCCTACAAGACCACCTTCGAAATGATATTTTCAGATGCATTTCGAAAGATTTCGGAGCTTCTATACAGCATCCCCGTCAAACGGCGCCCGCCGTTCTCAGTTTGGTTTACAGACGAACTCGAGGCAGAGATGTCGAAGCATAACATATTTGTGTAAATGGTCTCTATCGTTGACTTTCGCCGTGCAGGAGACCAGCCAAAATCTTTGAAAACGAACCTGTATGAGAGATTTGACAACCTTGGTTTGTCACTACAGCCGGAATCCAAACATTGATGTTTATTCAATTGCTCTCCCCGTCTCCCTCTGATGAGCAATGGATGGTGATCTGAGTTGACCGCAGGGGTTCCTTTCCTCCCCCAAGAACAGTCGGACAGAGCATCGACGGGAACCAGAAAGAGACAGCATCAATAATTTTTTATCAGATGGGTACATGAAGAGAAAGCTGATAAAGGAAAAGGCGTCGTTTTCTCTTCAGGAAACTAACAAATGAGGTGTTTTCAGCTTTTGCAAAACAGGAAAGCAAATCGAGATCCGTCAAGGAGACATGACATTGAATTATTTGATGAAGACGATACAAAGAACGAAGCATATGACTCACTTCGAAACTTGCAACAGTCGGAAAATAACTCAAAGCAAGACTATTATATCGCATGGTTTACAATAAAAAGGCGACAACACCAGGCAGCTTTCTCGCTAAGCATACATACGATCTGGGAATGAGCAACAGAAAGATCTAGCGGCACAGGACTACAGAAATGTACGTCTACATTAAATTGCAAAAAAGAAAAAAATGTGATCTAGGAACAAAAGTCCCATGATTATCGCATGGCCACTGACGAAAACTATATCACATCCCTCAGGGCACAGACACGTTGATGTCGGTCGTCTTGCTTCTTGAATCTGATGGGAGTGAAGACCAGTTATCTCCTCGATAGGATGGACTTGTCGAGAGAATTACGCTAGGGTCTGAGATCGGCATTGGATGAATCCCAGATTGGTTTGTTGTTGGTAGAATGTCGTGTTTTGGGTTCTTCGTCTTCTGCTCGTGCTGATCTCCTGCAAGAAAACTGCCCACCACAACCTGGTTTTGCAGAAACAACACATGCTTCGTCAAAATTTGCTCCCAGAGAATTATTCTCAAAAGATGCTTGTGAGAATGAATATAAGATCATTTATAGACAAGTTTGCAGAGATTATTACTCCATGCTAGAATTCATTATAAGGTATAATAGTGTAGACTGAGGACTAGCGTCAATAGTTATCCATTTGTTTCCTTTAGTGGCAGATTAACACTCGACTAAGAGATGGGGAGAATAGCCAGAAACATCATGTGGGTATCCACAGAAGCAAACCTGTTTAGAACTAGCTTTCACACCATAACTCAACTGTGATTTGGTTAGTGGGCTTTCACAGTTTTCCAATTTTCAGAAACATATAAGATTTCTCACCAACACCTCCAAGACCATTGTAAGAGATCTTTAAATGACAAGCACACGGAAAGAATCAAATATGAAAGTAGAATTTTCAGCCCGAGAATCACCCGTGAAGGCACTTAAATGATGGAACGAGACTTCAATCTTCTTACTGACGGCACCAGAAACATGTAAATGTCGAAAATACCTGCACAGGACTTGCTGCCACGAGCAAACCAGCAATACTGCCGCCCACAACACGTCCGTCTGGGCTTGCTAATGAGACGCTCATCCCGCCAGATCTGCTCCTCGTTCCTCCAGTGTCGCTGGGCATGAACGATCCGGATAAGGATAATATCTCGAAACGACCCTGGAGCAAAAGAGGACTAGGAAAACTGAGGGACTAAAACTACGAAATGGAAAAGTGCAGGAACAAACATGATAAATGAATTTTTCCAATCGATAATGGGAAACTTATTTAAACGCCGGCACAGTATTCGCAATCTAATTATAACTACCGCACCTGGGTCATCCATTGATTTGAAGCAAGCCATTCATAACATAATGTTTTCAAACTTAAAAAAAGAAGAATGAACCAGAAATGGATCACCTCGTATGTCAAAGTACCACCGGAAGAATTAGGTTGACGAAGTGTAACACTTGAGATCACGCCATTCGCAGAGAGAATGCATATGGTTCTAGGTCCTTGTTGAGAAAAGGAAATGACTTTCATCGTGACGTCCTAAACCAAATAAGAAATGCTCAAAATTCAGTCTTCTACTTGGATCAAGAGTCGAATGAAGGGTGTGATCTATGAAGTGACAAGGCCATGGAGAAAATCAGCTAAATCATAGTATATTGGCATTAAACATGGTAGCCTAGCACAGATATTTGCTGTGATGCTTAATCACTATGGTAGATTAATATAAGAACAGGTCTTGACTTCATCTTTCATGAAGAATAAGGAAGATGACATAGTTAACGGATAGAACAATCTATTTTTTAAGATGTCCAATTAGCTCTTTAATACCTTCATCATGAACTACTTGGATAAAAATGTAAACAGTCTCGAGACCTCCATATTAAGGGCATGTCCAATAAATAATCTTGTTTCCATCATCCAAAACAACATCAGAACTAACTTCAGTCGCTTGAGGTTTTATCAACCAAGTCCAAACTTAATAAATCATAACTATTGGAGCCATCAGGATCAAGTAATTCAATCTCAATCATATTAAGGGTGAGACTCATAGGGCAGAATTAGAAAATAAGTTCCTATTTTATACTAATAGTAACTGATATAAGTTGATAAATCTCAGCATTATTAAGTTCTTTTTTTCCCTGAAGAAAACACACTCAATAGTCATACTAGAGAAACCAAATTCCTACTGTTCTCTGTAACGTACCTCTCCTGTATTAACGGTGATAATATGGGGAGTAAAATTGGTACCCACAGAGCATGCGACCCATTCACCTGCAAAAGCAAGTTCTGATGCGATCAACCATAATCGACTCGTAAAACAATTTCAACATATTGTGACACAAGGAACAGAGAAAGCCTTCACAAACGTAAAAAGAGTCTTTAAAAAGACTTGCACTCTGTGCAATGTGGTCAATTAAGAAAAGAGACATTCAACCTAAAATTTCTGGCAGACCTGAGAGCAAGAACATCAGCAATTCTTATCACTTTACTTGAGATCAACAGGAAGAACATTACAGCATAATAGCTTCAGATAGCCAAACAACTGCACGTCCAGATTCTTTCCCCACTATTCGAGCTAAAAAATTTTCACATTTCAATATTAACCCAACTCAGAGAAAAGGGGAAAAAAAAATAAACAAAATTTACTCATCGTTCTCGCTGAACATCCACAGCCATTAAAATTTCCATATCCAATCCCAGGTTCCACTTCTACAGGAAAAAATACGTCTAAACTCGAAGCTGGCACACAAAAAAAGTTTTCACTGTTAATCACTTGGAAACTCTGAGCATGGAGGTACTGAACATTAAACCAAAAAAGAAAACCATTGAGCTGCCACTTCAGTCCAGGCTTAAAATCACAATTGACAAGAGAAGCATGCAGCAAGATTCCACATTTCTGAGCATTTACCAAGATTCTCCACTTCAAACTTAGGCTTGCTGACTGACCCGGCCGGCTTTACTTTGCCGCGCTTCGGGGTGGAGAAGTCGATCACTGGCGGCGGCGGTGCCGCCGACGATATCGGCCTCGGCGACAGCGCCGCCCCTACCGACCCATCGGGTCCATACTTTCTCGGCCGGCCCCTCTTCTTCTTCAACAGAGTCCCCGCGGCGGCCGGAGCCGGCGGAGCCACCGTCGCCGGAGCCGGCGCCGATCCGGGCGTCGGGTTGGGGTTCTCGGTTCTCGGAGCGACGTGGTAGTCCGACGGCGCGTCTGATCCCACCACTGTAACACCTCCACTACTTGCACTCACACCATCTCTTCCCTCCATAACCGAAAGCTTTCAAAAAAAAGAAACAAAAAAATCGAATTTCTATGAGCCAGTCATCAAAGACCCATTTTCTTTTTACACCAGAAATTTCCCAGGCAGCTCAGAATTTGGACAAAGCCAAATGGAAAACCAGTTAAAAATCCAAGAATACAGAAACAAAAGGGACCCAAAAAAATCGAAACTTTGAACCGGCGACCGTCTTATACAGACAAGAAAAGATGAGATTTTTCACAGGGATAATTATGGTTTGAAGTTTTCTGTGATCACGGAGAGAGGCAGGTCAGCTCGGACAAAGCTCAAATTTTTAGGCGATCTTTACATCCGGGAATGGAAAAAAGGAGCAGAAATTTAAATGTAAATTTCGAATAGTGAGAGGAGGGGCTACAGAAGGATCTTGATGGAAGAGAAGATTTGAAGAAAATCTTTGATCTTGGGGGGGACTTTTGGGGGCCTTATGTCGTGTTGATTTCAAAGGGGGGAAAGGAGAAAATGCAGATGATGGAAGAAAAGCAACTCGGTTTTTCTTGATTGGCTAATCCGGCTCCTAACTTTCCTAAGACGAAAAAAAAAAATACATTATTATTATTATTATTTTGGTGTAAAGAAGGAAGGAAGGGAAAAAATATATATTTATATTAATGAAACGGCCGGAATCATTGAATTTATATGGCAATTTGGAATTAAATAATTTAGCATTAGAGGGCATTGATATGTGCGTTTTGGTTTGAATCCAATGGTGGAAAAAGACCAATTTATTTATAAAAAAAGGAACCGAAAGTGGGTAGCGAAAATAATAATTTCTTCTTCTTCTTCTATTTTTTTGGTTAAATTTGGGATCATGCTGGGGAGGTGGGAGAGCCGAGCTAATCAAAATATTTAATACGAAAGTTATTATGATTGTAATTGTTTACCAACTATAAAAATTAGTTGGGAGGAAGAAGGATGGAGAGAGAGAGAGATAATGTTGATCTAGAAAAGGAAAAAGGAAGGTCCCAAAAGCAAAGCAACCTCCTTTTCCCCGTCCGGTAAGAAAAAAAAATACATTACATAGTACAAACAACAAAGCTAATAATAATAATAATAATAATAATTAGACTCCCTATTAAATCCCTATGTTAGTGTAAAGCACAAGTTAAGCATTCACTCATGGCCCGTTCGCATGCGGAAGAATTCGTGTTATAAAGCAAACTCCAAACATGCATTTACTTGTATCATTGTAATTGCATAATTTCCTTTTTTTTTATATTGAGAATGAATTTCGGGTTCGTCGATTTCTTGAAAAATTAAAGATTTAGAAATTATTTCTTTAAAGAATGATCGCGTTTATTATTTATGGACATATTTAGTTATAAATTGCTATTGATAATAAAAATATTTTTATCAATTAATCATTTCAAATGATATTTTTAAGAAATTTTTTTTTAGATCTGTTCGTTTATTGTGTGTGAAACATACGGAACATTGATCATATTCAATTAAACCGTGTAGACTCCACTTGTAAAAAGTAGCAATGATTTCGAGATATTTTGCTCCTCCACTTTATAAAAAGATAAAATTGAAAAATAAAAGAGAAAAAAGGACACGAGTAGATAAAAATCACATATTTCCAATGTTTTTTTTTGGAGGGGGGGAACAAACCCGCTGCAAAGATTGGAGAAATGTGATTGTCCTGTCTGGGACTCATATTGGTTGACTTGGTCAACTCACCCGTCAAATTTTAGATGGCCCCGGGATAAAAAAAAATAAAATAAAAAATAACGAGAGCACCAGAAAACAAGAAAGGAAACTGACGGACGGACAACATTGTCGTAAAGACCGGGGAATTAGACAAATTTGGGCTCATTAAATTTCCTATGATGCTTCCCGACCAAAAAGTTAATAATAAAAAATTTTGATGGGATGCTTTTCAACTGTCAGAGAAAAAGGTGCAAACTCAAAATCTATATACAAAGGTATTATAAAAATTAAAAAGTAAAAAAGTCACAAAAAAAAAATCCTAAACCATATCTACTATAATACAATTATTCTAATTTTTTAATATAAAAATCTTGAATTTATACCTATAGGACATATTTACTCACTGTCAATGCTCTATCGTATAATTTTTCAACAAAAATAATATCATTTTTATTTCACTCAAGTTATATAGACACTATGTCAATATTGTTCTTTTCCAACATTCATATAAACAGTTTTCCATTAGTGTTCTTCACAAATGGTAAATATATTGTGACTTTTTATGTTACCAAAAAATTTTAGTAAAATACATCATGATAGGTATAATTTAAGTTTTTTAGTGATTTTTTTTTTCGGATAGTGATAACAAAAATTAATGTTATTTTAGTCTTTGGCAAAATAATTAAGACGTTAAATGAGTCTTGCTCTGCATAAAATATGTACTTATTAAATCCTTTCACTTGTCCTCAAAGTAAGGGAAAGAAAAAGCTGGGAGATTCTATAAAAATTTGATAAAATATACTTATTAAATTGTAAATTTCTTAAATTTGGCATTAAAATGATTCGATGGTCCTACTTGTCTATACTTATTTACGTGTGATATGATTAAAGAAGGATTAACTTACACAAGAAGTCTATAATGCTTACAACTTCACGGAAAATCCCAACATGGGAATAATCTTTTCACTGTGCACTCACATGTATTTGTTATATTATGTCGCGATTGTATAATATTTTCAATTAATTTATGAAAATTCATGATACCGTTGCTTGCTTTTCTAATCTCCCACAAAATTTCTCATCAAAGTAGGAATTTTTGCATTAGAATCTTTCTTGACCCCTATCCGTGTCTTCGATGTATAGATCGATGCTTTAGTCTTAAGTAGAAAATTTTAGTATATGCTTGACGAGGAGAGTCATGGTGTTTACATAGTAATCACATTTTTATTTAAATAATCTAAAATTTTAAAATAATTGACAGTGATCCAAAATTTTCACAAGATCTTCTGACTCTAGACTAGATTAAGTCTATTTTGTGGATCCAGCCAAGAATCAAATTGCTTCTACCCATTTTTACTTGTTTAACGTTATGCGACTATGAATGAAATGGTATTTATTTCTCTACTAATTTCTAGTCTTGGCTTTTGTCTTGCTGCATCAGTGGTTATATAAATTGAATACTCGTGGATTCTTTCGGTTGAACCATAGGGACTCGATTTGTATTTGGCCAGCGTGTATTCCTAAACTTTGGAGCTCCTCTATAAGGAATCAAGTGGGTCCAAGAGGAAACTTCGTGAACCTATAAACCTCCTATATATGGAGACGGGAAATTTCAAACTCTCTACTTCCCCGTTCCCACATGGAAATAGTGGTCCCCCTGATTATGGAGACCCAATTTAATTAATTCTCTAGACATTGCGAAAAATAAATTCTATGAGTGATGAATGGGGTTATAATTGTCATAAAAATTTGAAGCATAATGTATGGTAGTAGATCCAATTCTAATTTTTAAAATTTTGTCACTCTAGTTCTAAATCTTTTCACAACTTGGCACAACTAGCACTTGCGTAAATAGTTTTTGCAATTTTTTCGATTTTTTTCTTTTTTTGTCTTTTCCTTTTCACTTGTGACTGGTCTTGGCGATGGCTGGCAAACGACCATAGATGATGGTCACCCTCATCGACCCTTTGGACAATTTTCGCGATGGATGGTTATTACATAAAATTTGAAGATGTTTGTGCAAAATAGTTTCTAAGGATCCACCAAATTCCAAGACTAATTGCGTTTATCAATTGGCTAATGATGGTCTTCATGTCAATATAATGAGACCTACTCAATATATAAACAGGGTCTTTACTTGCATAAGAATCTTTCTTGAGAGCAAATATAAAATGTCAGGGGATAACCTTAATATCGTACTGACAAGCGACACGTGTACGCTTACATTTTACTAATTCAATCGAGCTAGAATTACAAGGAAAAAAAAGGCTATTCTTTGTTTATATTATCTTCCGATTTTTTTTACTAGAATTAATAAAAATTTGGAGACGGGACCATGAGGCCAAGACATGCGCTTGAATGAGTACACTTGAAGTTAGTGAATCGCATGTGCCTTGCGCCATTTGGCGTCCCACTACTATCTTTTTTATTCATGTGATGCTTGACCATTAATTGGTAAACAATTTTCGGGGACGATTATTTATATACCATCCTCTTTATTTATTTATTTATTTATTTATTTATTATGGTGATAAATCCAATGTCCATTATCTTCCGCATATTATAATAATTTTGCTTTCCGCATTATGTCAATTCTCTATAAGCAGAAAATGGGGAGCAGGCATGGAATAAGCTTTAATAATTTTCCATGGTCGGTCAGCGGACCTAACTTATGTTGGGGTTTGCCATCTACAAATACGTTATTGAAGAAGGGAAATGGCCTTTTTCTAAATCAAATAGCACCCACTTGACCGTCAAATAAAATAAGGTCGAGACCTTATATTGCCCATCCATGTCAAGTTGCTGGTTTTTCATGATGACACAAACCAGCTATATATATATATACATTTATATAGATGGTGCATAGTGTACCTTGTTGAGGTTGAAAAATTGCTCTACGATATTGTGTCAAATATGCTATTCTTGCCCTAAAGGGATTCCTTCAAAAATTTCAAGAAGAAGAAATCTTTGGGTCCAAGGTAAGAGGAAATCTTTGGGTCCAAGGTAAGAGGACTACGAAGACGCATGCGTGCTATTTGCGGCTGAATTTGAATCCCTGCCATTCTACAAATTGGATGCGCCTCGCTCATAATCGGCTTTTGTCTATGATTAACTTAAAGATCAAAGGAAAATAATATTAGAATTGATCGAATGGGTAATCGCTTATTTTAAATGGAGTAGATTCCGTGTTCAAATCATGACGTCTCTCATTTAGAACAATCTTAAAGTTTGATCACTTTTTTGGTGGGTGAAGTGCGCTTTGATGCATGTAGATGGGCTGATATCCGTGCATCTGTGGAAGATTATCACTATTCAATCCAGAAGATTTTCGTGTCTCGTGACATAAAGAAAGGAAAGGAGAGAATTAGTTGATGGGAGGAACTAGTAAAGCTATGAGAACTGTACGGGTGAGTTGAGTTCGAAACCGGATGAATTAGCCCCGATCAAGTCGGCCCAAAAATCGAGTTAACCGTGTTTGTTGGGCCTTCACATTTGAACATAAAGAGGCCCAAAAATAAATCGGCCCATAAAGTATAGATTAGGTCAACAGGCCCATGAAACACAACTGAAGGCGGCCCAAAACTATACTCTAGCCCATGTTTTTGGGCCGACTACAGTTCGCATGAATCCAGGTTTCGAGTTGTTATCACTTTACTCCTCTCTCAACACCAAAAGGAGAACAAGAAAATGTTACTATTTGTTTTGTCGAGAAAATATAAGGGCTTGGAGAAAGCAAATTAATGTGTTGGGTTTAACTCAAACAGTGCTTTATTTAGCAAACGATTGTGCATACACTAAATTCAACCTCTCCTTATATATCTCCTTGTTGAAAGTAAGATTTCACGTACCCACTTTTCGATATATACATCATGCAATGATTTGCAAATATCTAATTTCATAGAATTATAATCGAGTCTAATGAAAAGAATAAGGAGTGTACGTGAAAATTGGAGGAACAAACTAATCTTAATATAACATTGTGCTTTTGATAGGAATCGAAATTGGAGAGTTCAACAGAAACGTTCAATTTATTAGAGTAGACAAAGAAGAAAATTAATAATCGTCATCATTATTTTGGTCTTCAAAATGTGGAAGCAAGAGTGAATGAAGGGATTATCGTTAAGGCGGATGCACCCGATGGTGTCTTATCATGATGTGGCTGATGTCGGAGGGATCATGGAGACAAGGTAGGGACAGAATGACGACGATGAGTGTAATGTGCTACCGATTCGAATGACGACAATCCGATCCCTTTGTCAGCATTTAAGGAATACCAAGTTCTTCTGTGTCCGTCTAGTGGCACGGAATCTTCTGCCTCGGAAACCATGTCCACATCGACTCCGCCAATGAAATCTGGATGAGGCCAAATGGGGCATCGAGCGAGATGCCTAATTCCCCAGGGGAATAGGAAATTAAGATGATGGTGGGGTTCGGCAGCATTAAAAAGAAGTTGGGTCGATTGCATCGTGTGTGTTTTCAATCATGGTCAAATCTCTCTGGCCACATTTTGTTGTTGTTTAGGGTTTCAAGTAAGGAACATTATGTTTAAATCGTGGACAAAAGGATGGATATAGGGAAGCTTTTCTAGAGTTTTGCGGAGACGTGCTGGCTGACTCGGATGGAAATGATGCGAAAAAGAGCTTTCCACCTAACCAAAAGAATCGCGCGTGGTGCTTTAGGGTTTGTGCTTGGCCATTTAAGGGAATGTATGTTGATTATTTCGATGTGATAATGCGAGGTTTTGCGTCGAATGCCAAGGTCCGACCCATGACGCAACGATGATAATGCAGTGTTGGTTTCGTGATGGACAGAGGAGTAGACCACTCGACATTATCGGATGCAACTATGTCAATGTTTTGTCTTCAAGAAGGGCTTTGCGTGCACAAGAAGGGCCATCTTTTCATGAAAGTTGGATGCCCTTTTTGTGGGCTTGAACCGGTAGGTTGGAAAGTTGGTTGGTTTATCTAATTAAGTTGGGCTACCCCGTTATACAAAAAAATCGTCACTATACTTATATTACAATCTGACTATTCTTATCTTCTAATGCCAAATTTGTGCATGCTCATACTAGGAGAGGTACCGCCCCATACCTTCTGAACTAAAGTTCTTGAAGTGATGCGATGCATGATGGACAATATGTTATTGCACTTGCTATGTTATATGCATGCAAAATTACCACTCCAACGTATATGTTGTTGATGATATCCTACCGTAGCTTATTTAATGAGGAGTTAATCAGTTGTGAGAAACCCGAGATGGAGAAATGAAGCCCAGGAAATGCGCATTCTTTGCGATAGGATAGCTTGATATTTATTAGGAGATATTCTACTTTTTGTTTTTCCTAAACGAGTCCTTATTCCTTTTCAAGTCGCAGTTCGACTTGATTAGACAAATTAAAAAATATGTCAACTTGATCTAGAAAAAGCATGAAAGATCCTTCTTTTTATTTCTTTTGGGCTAAGTGGGTAGCTTGCAAGGATAGGAAAGGATCAAATTATGGAATCTATTAATGCTTTGATAAGACACTGGCGGAAGGAGAACCTTTCGCATCCTCAACCAGACAATCCTGCATGGCGGCATAGCTACGTAGATCCCTCTTGTCCCTCTTAAGAATGTCGGCTCCTAAAATATTTCTCTTCTAGAAAAAGATTACATATTATTCGTCCGTACATAAAAATCGCATGTGTTTCCATCAGAAATCTAACATGAAATAAGGCATAATCATTTTTTGGAGATTGAATGCACAGACGATCATCCGAACTTTAAGGGGGAGCTTAGCAATTTGGAAGATTCGACTTTGTTAGGTAATTAGGAAGTTAAATGCTCGTGTGAACACGGAGATAGAAGATTCTGTTTCGATTTAGTGCTTTATTATAGACTCTCTCTTGAAGAAAAGAAAACCCTTTTACTTTCGTCACAAGGCCGTTTGCTTTTCATCTGCTGAATATGTTCTCTCGCGATTTGCGTCGTGGGGTCTTTACTGCTATCGGGTTGGCAAAAGATCATGAAGCAACTACCGGCTTATGCTCTGCACAAAAATCATTGATGACCTGAGACATATGAATAGCTTACTCAGAAAATTGAATCTTTACACGTGACTTGAAGTGCGATTCTCGCGATGCAAGTGCTTCAAATCGGAAGATGTCTCTCGACCTAAAAGAAGGATCCTTTTCTTGGTTGGCATTATTCTTAGGGTCGTATAATTTAGGAAGATGCTCTTGTGCAGTTCATTTGGCTGCCAAACGGCAGATGGTGTCGAGTCAACTTCTCGAAAACGATCTTGCAAAGGCCTGAGACAGATGATTCTGCTTTAGCTAGGCATTGACTTATGTGAGTGAAAAAATGTGCACGTCCCCTACAAAAGATGCTAGCTACCGGCTGGAGGGCATAACTCCTATATTATATGAATTAATGAACACTTTGGTCCTAAGGTTCTCGAGAATGGATGGCATTTATAAGAGAAAAATATTATAAAAGTTCTAAACATGTTATATTGATGTCAATTTAAATTTAAATCTTTTGTTCTAGAGCAAAATACAGTTCTTCCAGCTAATTTTGGTCGAATATTACTGACATGAATGATGGCTGGCTTATATGATACGGTCGGTGTTGATATGAAGAACTTTTAAGAATATTTTAACAATTTTTAAAATTTTTATTTTTTTCTTTTCTTTCACTTTCTTTTTTTTTTTTTTTTCTTCCTTCATCTTCCTCAACTGGCCAAAGGTTGGTCGCTAAACATCGGCTTCATACCTTGCCGGCCGAAAGGTGAGGGAAGATTGGCCAGAGGTGAGGGATATGAAGAACACTTTCTTTTTTTGTGCCTTCATCTTCCTCCAGTTGGTCGCTAAACATCGGCAACCGGCCAGGGCCTCCACCTCAGCCTCCACCTCTAGCCAGTTGTCGAGGTCCGATGATCGGTTGGAGGAACAGAAGAAGATGAGGGCCAGCAAGGGGCTTCATACCTTGAGGTGAGGGCCAGTTGTCGAAGGGAATAGAGAGAGAGAGAGAGAGGGAGAGGGAGGGAGAGAGAGAGAGAGAGAGAAAATAATATATAAATTCAAAAAAATATTAAAAGTTATCCACATCAACACTGACCAGTGTCACATAGGCAGGACAGCATTCACATCAACAATATTTAATCAAAATTTGCTAGAATGACTGAATTAGTTTTAGGTCAAAAAGTTTGTAACTAAATTAATACTAATATTATAGGTCTAGAACTTTTCTAAATAAGTCTAGAACTTTTCTAATACTTTTCTTGTGTTTCTAGAATCGGGGTGGAGAATATGATGAATTATAGGCATCTTTCTACAATAAGTGGCTTTTTAGAGTATATAATGGGATAGAAATCCTTGAACCCAACACCTTTATATGTAATTCAAATCTTCTAAGCGTGATCAATGCAGCACATGGAGCAGCTAACCCTCTAGTACATCGTTTTACCTTCTCCTAGGGTTTGATATCTTTAGTATATTCTTGCTTTGGCTAAGGATTTAAAATCTAATTTTATGAGATTGATTTCAATATTTAAGCCCCACTTGCATGATGGAGATTTATTTATGAATATGCCAAACCATCTTGTCTGAGAACTAAAGGTGATGGGCATTCAACATAAGCGCACGTGCACCTACTATTTTGCGGGCTTAAATATAAGACTAATCACATATCATAGATAAAATGACACAAATGGTCCTTGAACTTTGGCTTGATATGTAATAAGATACCTAAATTTTTAATTTGTTTAATATGATATTTGAACTTTAGCTCAATTTATAATGTCGTTCTTTGAATTTTTAATTTGTTCAATGGGATCATTGAAATTTAGGTACAGATTTAATTTAATGCATGAACTATATGAGAATATTCAATGTTTTCCCTTAACTTGAGTCACATTGAATATTTCCATATAGTTTAGGCACTACATTGAATATACATAAAAAATCCAATAACCACATTGAACGAACTTAAAAATTCAGGGATCACATTACATATTTAGCCAAAGTTTGGGGACCACATTTGACAAATTAAAATTTTAGAAACCTTATTAAATATTGAATTAAAATGCATGGAGCATTTATACAATTACCCTGCTATGGTAAATAATGTATCCATTTTGTCCATTTTGTGATTTATTTGATTGTGATCGTAATAGTGGTAAATTGCAATCGCAATATTCACACTATAAATTGATTGCACTATGCGATAATCTAAAAAATAATCACCATTCCCATTCCCTATTTTTCATTCCAATTAAATTTTTTTCTCCCATTATTGCTTTCCCGTTAGCCCAAAGGATACCTAAGATGGAAAATTTTAAATAACCAAGCCTAGGACAAAATAGTTGAGATACTTCCAAGGAATATTATCATTAGCCTCAGAGTTAATTTCACAGATTCGATACCTTTCCCCACGATTTTGTAGGCGTATCAGGACACTATTGCCTACTTTGCTAAATATTTTCACTCTATTCTAAACAATTTTTAAATTTTTCATAATTATAACTCGACGTATTTATAATCACGACATACTATTTATGACGATGACTCGTTCAGACCACGTGATATGTAAACGAGGAATTCAATGGCCATATAATGATTTTATATGTGACAAAGCGACGACGACTTTTATATGCGGCCAGGATTTATCGAAAAATAACTGTCGGTCGATGCAATTAAATATTAGGGATTGATCGGCGCAAATGAATATTAATAAGTTTTAAATTACCCAAGTTTGTGGATTATTTTATTAAATTTAAAAGTAAATCAACTAATTCAGAACTCCATGTGCATGGATTGACGAGACGGAACGAATCCCCCCCCAACGTCTGGAAACGAATCGCCAAAAGGCGTTCCTGAAAAGCCGAGCCCATGCGAGGGGAGTCGCGCCGAGCCGCACGTGATCCCAGTACGGCTCGCAGGGTTGCCAGCTCAGGCTCGACCCGTTAGCCGGCGCCCTCGGCGGCTTTTCCACGGCCTCTGACGCCTGTGCCCCCACCCCCCTCCCGCCCCCGGCGCCTCGCACGTGCGTGCTCGGTTGTCTTAACAGAGGAATGTTGCTCCTTTTTTCGCCTTTCGAGAACTCCGGCATTTTGCTAACCGCAACTCGATGATATCCTAGAAATGCATTTCGTGAAAAGTAATTGACTTAGATAATATTTTTTAAAAATAATTACTTAAACCATTTATAAAAATTAACGCACAAAAAATATTTTCATCATTTACGAAATTATTTAAACATAAATTATTATTGATAGTGTATATTTTCAAATCATTTATTTTTCATGAAACAAATGCAGTCTTAATATATCATTTTTCATGCAAATCGTTCATTTTCAAATAGAAAGACCCATAAAGATCAATTACTGTGATTATATTAGATTCTCGCCAATGAGTATTCGATAGTCGTGTTTAATGAAAATTTTTAATTTTTAATATACCGATTGTACATAAAATGAGAGGTAATGTACGGAAAATTATAACCTTATTTTTTATTTAGACATTGTTAATAAAATTCTTATTTCTAAAATACTAAAAATGATTAAACTGATTAGTACCTTATTCTCGTAGTGACTCTTGCATTTGAGCAAAAATAGAACACAAAGGAGCAATTCGCCCCTAAATGCCCTTTACCTTTGCTCCTCAAACTCGTGAGGTAGTCTCATTAATTCTCCAGGACTTGTTCCTAATTTATCGCTTATCAAAAATAAAAAACACAAAAGAGAAGCTCTTAAAAGACCTATTCACATGAAGAGAAATAATATGGAGAGGATGTCCAAATCTAATTAGATATATATCCGCAATAAGTTAATCTATCGTGATTATTAAATTTCCTAAATTTGTAGCATGCATTGTGCCAGCAGCGTGTGAATACTGTACTTCTCCACTAGGAGTTGAGCTATCAACATATACTCAATTATAACGCAAAATTGGCAATTATCGCTATGATTGATTGTACTCTTTCCAAATTGATACTATTGCTTGAAATGTATTTATGATCTAAGTGGCGAACACAATCAGAATGGAGATTCATCACATGCGCTTAACGTGATCCTAATACGGCAAATGCTTGACTAGATTCTAGAGTCTTGTAATATGGAATGGATTCATCAACGCTATCGAAAGTGGTGGATTTTCCACACAAAAACCAACATATTCTAACAGTGGTTTTGACCACGTGATATTCTCAAACCCGGTCATTTCGAAACATTTCTCTCTCTTTGATCACTTTCAGAAAGAATCCGTTTCAACTCTTAATCATGCTTATGTGTTGGTTGCAAATAACACAAGAGAAACTGTATATTGAAAACGAAAACGTTTTTTATTTTTTTTCAAATAGATATTTAAAGAGTCCCTGAAGACAACCCTTGAAAAAATAAAATAAAATAAAATTCTCATCCTAAGCGATCCATCGATTGGTCAGCTTAAACCGAAAGGGCTGCTAAGCACCGGCAATTATTAATTTATCCATCGAAGCTGCGATCACCATCCACAATTTTATATTATAAGATTAAAAAAAAAATGGATGGATTACCTCAAAAAGACCAAATCCCAACCATTTTTCAACTCCAAAGATCTTCCAATCTTTGGAACCATCAACTAACGTATTTTCTCATCACATCACCATCTAATTAATCGTCTTTTTTTAACGTATCAAATCCCACTAGGTGGAGGAGAAAAAAGGCAAGTAGGTAAAAAGATTTAGAGCTTTTCATCTACCATAATCAACGGACGAGGATCTTACATAAGCCGTCGTCTCCACGTTCTTTGTCTTCGATTATCCAATCTGTAGGAGTCGAGAATTTAGGAGGATTGAGAGGTGGATCGTATCATCACGCGTTCGTGCTCATTGCGCATCGAGAAACCAACCAAACCAACTACAAAGATACAAGAAAAGGAAAGGGGGTAAAAGGAAAGTCCACATGTGTCGTGTGCGGACGTCCTATGAAATTTAATAAGCTAAATCGAATGCGACGGCTGGCTTCCATGAGGTTTGAAAATGTCAAGCTTTCAATTTGCTACATAATTCTTGGTCACCTAACTCTTCCAAATCGAACCCCTTCCTTTTCCCACCCCCGATTCAATTCCAAGCACTAGAGTGGAGCCACCGAAGAAAAGTCAAAGACGACGCGATGTTCTACTTCTAGAACTAGGTCGAATTTCCAAGATTTCGTCTTTGAATTCGGGACATCCATCCATCCCGAAGGACTTGCTTTTTAAGGCCCTCTGTTCATGCCTCTACGACCGGCTCTAAGGAGTAAGGAATACTTTCCATTCCGGTTTGCGGAACATGGGAAACGATTGTCGGGGTGTTAGGTTGTACCGAGTCAAAGGCAAATTTGCGTTTTCTCGCTGTTGGAGGGGGTCTTCGGGTAGTTGAGAGTCCAAGTCTTTCTTTCACACACGCGAGGTTGCTTCCACTTTTCATTCGCATCGGGCTTATTGAGAAATACTTGTCCCTTCTTGTAAAGAGGTATAGTTATTTAGCGACAGGCTCCAACGAGGCAACGGCGGCGGCGGTGCTTTCTTTCCCTACGCCGGGTTGCGGCCGAAAAGACTACCCTTTTCTTAGCAGACAGGGAAAACCAACGCGGGATAGCTTATTTATTAATCCATCTCGAAGGACACTCCCCGAAGGAAAGCAACCCATCCAGTGGATGCCTCGCAAAAGCGACATGAAAGTGAGTGTGTATGCCCCGCGATTCGGCCAAACACGATAAAGGGGGAACGATCCAAAAGTAATACTTAGGGAGATGCATTTCGATCGAAGGGGGATGATCCTACGTCCCCTCCTTGAGCTTAAATAAAGCGTCGAATTTAAGGTACAGATTTAGGTTAAAGAGGGAGTTGTTGGCTTCTTTCTTTCTTTTTTTCCAAGTCTTTTTCCCCTAGAGGACACGGGTCAACCGAGGCGACCCGAACGATTTTAAGTGGGGCTCGTCCCGAAATTTTCAGTTGCCTCGGCAGGACCACCGCGCACCCATTGCGGTCTCTTCATCTCATTCGCCCACATCTCTCGCATATTCTCCGTTCACACCCAAAGCCTAAAAGCCTAGTGCCAACTAAACAACGCGAAGGCGGCAAACGGCAGGGACTTTTTCTTTTCTTCTCCGCCAGAAACACTGTACATTTCCGAAATCTTTTAATAATCATGGTATGAGAGAGAGAGAGAGAGAGAGAGGGGTCAACCCAATAATGCTAAATTGCTTTAGGAAACTGTACAAACTATGGACTGTACCGAACAATTCTGGTAATCTAACAACTCTTCCTCCCCGCCCGCCAGCAATTACAACCTATTTACAAAGGACAAGCCCTCCTCCCTCCCTCCTCGAGGAATTTAAAATCTGTCACAGATTCAAAAGCCATCGTTTTGAAAACAGTGGAGCTGTCCCTATGGAACTGTACATATGTTATGGGGTGGTGTCCCTGTCTATCTACCCTCAAACCAACCCAAACCCAACTCTTAACTAACGACTATACTATATGTCCACCAAATTCTACCTATTTACACTGCAGCTCAGAAGCAAAGAATATGCGCCTCCCAACCCCACCAAATTCCGCCCCTTTATGCCCTGTTCCTCACTTCAAGAATATGACCTGATCAAGCCCAAATGGTACAGATTCCTTCTCACCATGCTTCCAAGTGACCACAGAACCGCCCCGGCTACCCCGACCGCCTCCTCTTCCTGCTCTGCCTTTTCGTTGTACAGTAACGGCAGTTCCTTGACTTGCAAATCGGTCAGCCCGATCCTGTGCCTCACGGCTTCAATGATCTTTGGATCCGCAGGGTTTCCCAGTGCATCGGTCACGTAGAAGATGTTGAGGACAGTGTCCATTGTCGTGGAGATCTCTGCCCTGGTGACGTTGAGGCCATTCTCTCGGAATGTTCGTGTCACTTCGGCCAAGAGACCCACCCTATCTGCTGTACGTAACTCTAGTCTCACACCCTGCAAGACAATTGAGCATAACAAGCACACTTATTAGACAACCGGAGTCAGAGAGTGCTAAAAAGGTTGATGTGATAGGCAAACGAAAGAAATAAGAACAATACCTTTGATGCTCTTCTCTCAACCGACGCTTGTAGACATTGAACTACCCGCTGCCTTTCAGGTTCGGAACTAATTGCGGTTCCATCCATGTGCTTAATGTGGAATTCCTGAGACCAAATTAATGAAACCAGAGTCAAATAACCTACCCATAATCATAATTTTGAGGAAATTATATCAGAGGATTGACAATCATGCACCAACCAGAGATGCCTTGTCTCCTGTAGTATTCACAGTCGCATGGAAGACGTCATACTCCATGTCCGTAAGGGTGCACACAACATCAAACAAAAGCTTCGTTCTATCTTTACACTGAACATTCACTAATGAGTAACCCCTTTCCGTCCAATTCTGTACAGTTACGACAGGAGAATCAGCACTGAGCTGCAAGATTGGCTTCCTCTCATAATCACGGTCTGCAAACATCATTTGATGTAACCTTCTCTCGGTGTGCGTCACTGCCATCGATACTGTCGTTTTGGCGCTCCTAATGTCGTTATCCCCTTTGAGAACATGCTTTAATCTTGCCTCGATTCTATTTAAATGCTGTGAGTCCTCGATGGGAGAACCGGAATTACAGTCTTTCACATAAATTAGTGAAGCTATCCTTCCGTTGTGAGTCCACACCTTTGCTTCCACAATATTACACTGCAAGTCGGCAAGGACAGCAAACACCTCCGAGAGCAGACCAACACGGTCCGTTCCGGTCAGCTCGAGTGCTGTCAGTCCTCTGTTATCATTGGCCCTTCTATGGTAAATGGTGCCAAGTAACTGAAAACATACAAGGAAAACAATCAACTTCCACGACAACTTTGCCAAACATCAAGAACCACAATTAATCTAGCAGCGACATAAACGTCCTAAACCGCAATTGATTCCGAAACAAATAATAGTGAATCACCTGCTCTATGTAGCTAATTTCGCTTTGGTCGGTTAATTTGTTTCCGTTTTGATCGGTCACATGGAAGACTGCAGCAACACAGAAAATCCAAGGCAAGAAGGGTCAGAGAAATTTCTCATGACAGCATCGAGCAAGGAAATAACCACCTAAAGTACACACGCTTTGAGGCGCACAATAGCAAGAACGAATTCCCGAAAATAAGAAACTGTTGTTAAGAAAGAGAAAAAAAAAAGCAAGCTTAGCTCACCATCCATGAACCATCTCCCATCACAGGAAATGTAAGCTTTCTTGATCGAAAGGTTCAGATCCGTGAACACCTGAACAGCATCCAATAGAATTCCATGTTTCCTGGCACTACCGACCTGAATGCCCAGACCGAAAAAGTGATCCACAGTCAATTTTTTTGCTTTCAAGCCGACGAAAAAGGACAACGGAAAAGAGGGCACTCGATTTTGTCCGAAGCCCCCTTTGCTTTCCCTAAATGGTTTCGTGGAAGCATACCTCAACAACAGTGGCTTTGGAGCAAGAGCCATTATCGATCACGACCCTGCGAGGAAGAAAACATGGGAAAGGTCAATTCATGGGAAAATTTTGCCTTTCTTTTGAAACTTCGGACTTCCAAACGGAAGAAGCATGTCGCCGAAAAGAGTCTATGCGCGAAAAAGGGGAAAATATCAAAACATATATTCAATGAAGGGGGCGATTGTTTGGATTCTGCGAGTGATTCAGGACATGGAGGGTCGTAAAATTATTGCAAGATTTCGTGATGTTTAAAAGAGTTTCCAAACGAGAGGAGATATCAAGATGAGCTCAAACGGTAAGAAATAGGCGAGAAAATAAAGGAAAGAAACATGGAGGTCAGCTCGAATCTAGCAACGAGTGCCAGAAGATCGAATTAAGAAAGGAAAAATGGGGATTACAGTGGGAGAAAACGGCAAGAGAAGCCATTCCCAGATCACAACGGCCCGAATCATGAAACCGTCCACACGACATGGACGGAAAAGAACGAGGTTATACAGAAAAAGCAAAACGAAGGGATCCACGAAATCACGGGCGAAGAAAATGAAAAATTGCCAATAAAACACCAGAAGAGAAGAACCCGAACGGTGAAATTAGAAACGGAAAGGCAAAGCGACGGACCCGAGAAATTCTCAACGGAAAAAAACGAGTAGAGGATCGCAAGTCGCGACCGAATTAACAGAAACGAACGAAGCCAAGAGCCATCTAGCGCAGGAAGCAAAGAGAAACAGAGCCTTCGCGCTTGAGGGGGGAGAGAAGAATTAGGCACGAAAAACCGGACTCGGCTTTCAAGCTCGCCGGAAACGGAAGAAGAGGAGGAGGAGGAGGAGGAGGAGGAGGAGGAAGGAACCCGACCTGGGAGTATTCATTCGAAAGACGAGCTTCTCGTACTCGTCCAAGACCGGCGGCCACTCCATCGCACCAGAAAAGCGAGCCATCCCACCACCACAACCACAACAACAACAACCTTCGTCTTAAGCCTCCACAGGACCTCGGGCCACCGCAACGAGCAACCCCTCCCAAACGAATCGCCTGCCGAAACGACGAGCGACCTGACGGCGACGGCGCACAAAGAAAAGCTTTGGAAAGCTCCGATCGATTCGACCGGACGAGGCCGAATGCCGGAGGCGCTCAGAGCTTCTTCTCCCGTCGATGTGCGCTTACGCCTTCGGTCGAATCGCCTCGAGGATTAGGCTCACTCTCTCTTCTATCTTCTCCTCTCCTCTCCTCTCCTCTCTTCTCTCTGGTTTGAAAGCGCATAAAGCATGCCTCGGTCTTAACTTAACTCGCTCCCCCCTTCTCTCGCTCGAGCCAGATATATATATTTATTTTATCTTTATTTATTTATCTTTTAATTTTTTTTATAATCTACCTTTTGCCCTTTCGGTTTTCATCGACAACCGAAAAAAAAAAGAAAAAAAAAAAAAAAAAAAAAGGGAAAAGGGAAAAGGAGAGAGAAAAACGCTCACACGCAAACAGGCGTAACTCTAGAGTGGGGCTGCCCGGATAGAGAGACAGACCGCCCGGGCGGGCTGACCCGGTTGGAATTCCCTCTTTTCGAGATTCAAAACGCGAGGCCGGAGTCGTTAGGTCAACCGCCCAAACCGCCACGTGTCGGTTAAGGGGGCGTTCGAATCGTCCAGCTCGGACGCCCACCTGTGCTCCACCGCGGGAGGGATGCCTTTGCGTGGTCTCGACTCTAACAGAAGCTGCGCGAATCCACTCGGTAGGGGAAACTGCGGAAGCGAAAAGTAAAACTTTTAAGGGCCCGAAGTTTATACCGGGGGCCCATTTCCCGGCCGGAAAACGATTTCATCCTTTAGTAAAAACTCATCTTTCACGAAACTTTTTTCAGGGCAAAAAAAGTGTTTCCGACGGCAATCGACGGCGCTTGACATGGCGATCCGGCTAGCCGGGGGGATGATGTTCGTCGCGCGGGACATTGGTGCGATGTACGGCTGCGATTGCTCCGGGGAGGATGTAGGGAGTGTGGGGATTCCCGATCCGACGGGAGGGATTTCGCCCACGTGCTTCCCCACCCGGGTGGGGCCCGGCCGGGGAGTCGGTCTGGCTTGTTGATTAAGTCTAATGACGCGCCGACCGGGAGGGGATCGTGACGTCCGCAGGTGACGACGCCTCCATCTCGTAACTGGCCCCGATTTTTATTCGATCCGGCGTATGGGACGGTTCCCTTTACTATCTCTCGGTCGGCATTAATTGCGTCATTAATCGGGTCTTTAATTAATTTTTTTGACACTGTACTCGCGAAGATCTTTATTCCGGCCGCCCCGGCCCGCCCGCCAACTCGTCCGTCCTGTCACTGCTGATGCCCCCCGATCCGATCCTTTTTTTTTTTTTTTTTTCATAAATCGCCGCTTTTTTATTTATATCATTTGTTAAAGCTGGGACCGATCGGTCGGCCTCCGCGGTTTGTGGGGGCCACCGGGGGCCGAGGCAAAGCGGTCATTGCGCCCCGTGGGTCGCATTTAATTGGTCGGGAGGGGACACGACCCGGAGGTGGTGCGCGTGCTACGACGAGAAGAGGGGGTGGGGGTGGGGAGCTTTTGAAATCTTTGAGAGTCCACGACGTGTCGGATGGAAGGACAAGGGGAGGGGTACGATTTGGGATAAAACGTGAATTAAGTTTCGTGGTCGGCAATTGTTTTTTGTTTTAATTATTCCATAACGATGTGCTCGAATGGGGTCAGGGGTCCTACTGTCCGAAATATTGAAAAAAATAAAAGAAGAAAAACCCTTTTGGATATACTATTAAATGTTAATAAATTTTTGTGTCGGTCGTTCCACAAGTGTTTCAGTAACGCTCTCAACAAAAATTATTTTTTTAGGCTAATGGATAAATTCCAAAAGCCAAATGAGGAAAATGATTTGCACATGCTTGTGGTATATGTGGATTGAACTTTTTTAGCTCAAAACACCTAAAAATTTTTGCAATGTGAAAATTTAAATTCATGAATTACATGAGATTCTTCCAAAACTTATTAAACATTGAATAATACATTAAATTCTTGAGGAAAAATAATTAAAAACTACCTTTTAAACAAAGTAAAAGCAAGCACACCCTTGGACTATAGCAAGCAAAATTGCTGCACTTTTTTCCTTTCCCAATTCGACGCTTTCATAATAAGATCTAATATCGGTGTTTGTCAACTTTACCACTATAACTGTTGCGATGATGACTAGCAGAACGAGTTAAAATTCTCAAACGGAAGGGTCTCGAATTTGAAGTAGTACATCGCGTATTCTACACGCACGTATGAATACAGCACCCTCGTGTATACCGGGTGCATGCTCGTCGTCTTTGGACGTATTCCCCGACGCGCAATGCGCGATCAACGCAGCAAGCTCCAAATTCCGCGAACGACGTGTCGATTACCAAAAAGCAAAAGGGCGAGTCCGTCCACCCTTTGAAAGTTTGAAAGCGGAGGCCTAGCCATGTAGCCACGCCCCGCCGTCCACTTCTCCAGCCTTTTGACATGGCAACCCTTCCTTTCGACGTCGCTTTGGACCGGTTTGGCGGGAAGCCGCCTTGATGTTCCCGCCCGATCGGGCGGGGTCGTCGGTCCGGAAGCATCCGTCCATCATCCGTGGGGGGATCCGAGGAGAAGTCAACCAATTAGTGTTTGACTCCGTTTGTGGTCCCCCCCCACTTGCTTGACGCGGACGGCATTGATTTTTCTCCCCCGTTACTCTCTTTTTGAATCTTGAATATTCAAATTTCCCTTGCATCATTTCTCGTTCGTTGATCTTTCTTTTCATCAAATGAAAGGACCCGGAAAAAGGTGACTAGAAACCATGGGCTTCCTCCTTCGAAATTTAATGTAAAGATCCCCATCACTGTTATAGTATGTTTGATTTAATGAGTTCATCATCGCAACCCCATCAAAATACTGTAATCAGGAATTTCTCCACATAGAATATATACAAGTATTCATTTGATGATTCGAGATTAACGAGCTTATCACTTCAATCCCATCAAGACGTTAATAGTCAGAAAATCTTTTCACACAAGATATGCACATCTATGCAAAGCAATGTGACTCGTTTAGAGGTTTGTTCGCTATGTGAATTAAACATGCGATCTTTTAGAATGACAAATGACCCTTTTACCAAGTTATCGGGACAAGAGGCGTGAAAGGTGCCGTAAAGAACTTGAGTCGATCGAACCTCCTTGTAGTTAAGACAATATCTTAATTCGCGCTTCGATGCACTCCGTTTCATTTGCTAATTAAGCGTTGCATCGTGCTTCGAGCACCCAAAAGAACTCATTACAGGGCATTGGCATCTCGATCGAGAAAAAAAATGAATGCGTTCACGCATTCGAGTGACCTTTTTCGAATCGGAACCGCGGAATTGGGACATTAATCTGGCTCACGTGTCGCATGTTGAGTAGGTAGCAAAGTGAAAATCCGAAGGATTGAACGAATGCGGTTCGCCGAGGTTCTCGAAATCGGACGCCTTTCGGTCCCCAACGTCGGAGGTGACTTCTCATGGGCCCCACCACCCAAAAAAACGAAAGATCCAGGTGGTCCAATGACAACTCCTGTGCCTGTGTCGCACCTTACGTGGCCTTTCCCTTTTTTGCCGCCCTTTTGGGGGCTTCGAAAATTTTGGCGCCAGATGCATTGGCGACGGATTTATCCGAGGGCTCTTGGCGGGAATTAGGCTCTTTGGAAAGATCTCGCTCTTAACCACGTGATCTTCGTAAACGTCTGGCGCCAAATTTAGAGAACAGGTCTTCAAGGAACATGATGTGTCTACCATGTACCCATTCATTGTGTGTCGTCATGCGTGAAATCGTTATTGATTATTTGTTATGGCAATCATAATGTTTGATTTTCATGGTACTTGTTTTTTTTATTGAAGCATGGCTAAGTGACTCTGCTCACATTGGACCTAGTGCCCAAGTGATTTGGCCAATTTGGTTGAGATTGAAACCATTTTGGTTGAAAGCCATAGTGCTGATACTTAAAGTAGTGAACTAGGTACCTACTACAAGCCAAGCAGCTAGGAAGAAGATCCAATCGTACCACTTAATCCTTTAAAGAGTGTTATGAGTGAGTTATTTAAGCTTCATGCTTTTTTTCATTCATCGTGATCTATTGAAGCCTAGAAAGTTAAAAAGTCTAGTTGATATGCGTATGAACTAGCAAAAGCTGCTGATTCATCTATATGTACGTGATGAATAACTTTAGCGTTAAGTTCGAGTGAATTTTCCGGATGACATAAACTGAAGCCCACGTGTAATGGTTCATCAAGAAAATGGGTCAACAATGAAATCTTGAATGGCGATGAGACGAGGATAAACCGGTCAAATGAATGAGTTGGGTCAAGTCAAAAATAGGTTGACTCAAATTAATTTATTTAACCCATTTTGATCGATTTTTATGCAATATAAATTTAATGACTCCAACTCATATATGATCATACTTATATTACTAAAACACTTATATATATTTAACTCAATCTATGAAAATTCATACCTGAACAAAGATTAGTGCAGAGTGAGAGAATGTTAGATCAAGTGCGAGCGAGAAAAAGTCATAGACATGGATTTAGTTTAAGAAAGTTGGAACCCATTTGATGCTCACGTTATTTTTGGGATTGCCATTCTAAGCCTATTTTACGAATAAACAAACCCACATAACAACTTAGCACGTCAAGTATGAGTTAAAAAACGAGTTTAAGACCTATTTTGACAAGTCTAATAAGGGGTAAACTTTTGGCAGCAAGGACTCGTGCATGCCCTATAGATGTTTTGGTTAAGAGAAAAGTAGCCAGCTTCGAGTCCTCTAGTTCCTCATGAAAAACAAAATCTAAGTCAAATTTTTTAGTATGGTCCTATTCTACATCTATTTTATAAGTCATTATGCATGCTATATGTTGTGCAAATGTCACCAAATCCTGCTCCCTCACTCACATGTCCTCACCCCAACCCCCAAAAAACGTAGGAAATCGAACTTCTCACTTCCCCTTTTTCAAGTGGGAAGGAGATATTCATTGAAGTAATCCCTAGTAGTTAATCAAAGTCAAATCAAACTAACGGATTTTACTTCTTTTCTAAAACGAAAATTAAACGTAACAAATCGAAACAAATATCCATTCCTCGATCCACTTCATTTAGAATATTCCTTTACATTGTCAGCGATGCTATTTGCTAGATATTCATTACGAAATGGCATGACCGCATGCGCTGCGATCGTCGGTCGCTTTCTCATAATACATGCCTTAAAATATCTCTGACCGTCTTACTTCTAGGACAAGAACTCGACCAGCAAATCTGACGAAAATACTCGTTGAGATTCAGGCCCATCGGATCAAGTACATCATAATCGCTGATCAAGGGTTTTACGCGAGACTTACACAGTCAACAGTCGAGGCCGGTCGATCTAGATAATAAATTTCTACGCACACAACTTCGTCCCATGCCGATGTACATACAAAATTCAACGGGCTTTCATCAGATAAGAATAGTACCTTTGTGGGGCAAATTATTTTGTTAATTTAAGGATCGGTCCTTTCACGTCGTTTTCACTTGCCGTGAGAGAGAACGCTTCCCGTTCTCGAGCATGACACCTGACGATAGCAAAAACGCCTTCAATTCCACACCGGAATGCAAGTGGAAACAAGTATTAACAATTGGAAAGTCCAGTTTGAAAATTGCCGACCACCTGGGGGATATTCCTGATCTCATACAATGTATGGAAGAAAGATCCACTAATCTATCCATACTTCCTTTTCAATTTCTGAGAAAATTTGTCATTCTCTCGTCCGACTTTACTCAAATTCCCCGAGTCATCACGTTTGTCCAATCTCTTTTAAATTCCTTGTTTACCAAAGTCTCGGACTTCCGAGCTTTGTTTAGTCGGGCGTTTCTGTCGAAGATTACTTGCAGCATCGGGCAGCTTCAGTCGCAAGGAACGAGGAGGGGCCGTGGCGACCAAGCAGGATGAAGTCAACAGAATCGTTTTGCTCGAATGGTGCTTCGATATCGATTTTATATCCATGTTGGGATCGAGGGATGCAGAGAAAGCGTGCGGCTCTTTGCGGATTATGCGCATGGAGGGTGTCGCAGCATCGAAAGAGACGTCGGCGGAGGAGGAGGAGGAGGAAGTTAGTGTTCGTCTGTATGCGAAGAATGTCGCGGTCCCAGGTAAGGATAAGCTTGGACGCGAAGTTATCTAAAACCAGAGGACACGAAACCAGGTGAGCGTGGTCAAACGTCGAGTCCATGCAAGCGACTGAGCGAGAGATTTTTTCGCGTATTATACTGATGAGTATTTGTACTCTGTACACGACGGCTAACGTACGTATAGATAAGATCACGGAAAGAGTTCCTATCATTTCTCGGTTAATGCTCTTTTTGGCTCGTCGCGGTCTTTGATCCGGGCATGTAGCTCTCTGTATACGTGCATGTCAAGTCAACATATGACGGCAGCACGAGAAGATGCTGGGTGTTGGTACCTGGGACTTGGACTAACTGGACATCTTCTTAGCTCCCGGCGAACACGGTTGGATTTCCATCATTGCTTCAACCGTGTCTTTTTATGATGGATTAGGAACACGTGCGACTATACTTGCATAGGAGCGATGTCCATGACTCGTAATTTCATCGATCAGAGGCAAAGCTTTTGTCATATTCTCTCGGAAGACGTATTTGGTGAGTAACTTCAATGCATTCTAGAACCCATTTAAGAAATAAACACGATTCATAATTAATTTCGTTCCGATAAAGAGAAAAACCAAGAAATGTTTTCATTTTTTCGATATGGGATTTTTCAAACACAATAATTCTTAATTTAAACTTAGATTCACTGAATCGGTAAATTACAATTAATGCTAGCCTCACGTGAAGATCCCATGAGATCAATGATGGTGACTCCCTCGGTCCACCGAAGTCTCTCTGAGCCCGTGTCAAGACTAGCATGTCCTGTCGAGCATGAATCATTAAAGAACCAAAAGGGGAGAAAGAGTTGAAAACGAAGGCTTTACCGAACAGAGAAGGGTCAATAATGTATTGATGAACCCTCTTCCTGTTCCTGCACATGGAAGGCGCAAAGTACAAAAGGAAAGAGGAGGGGGGTTCCAAGAACCAGGCCCAGATCTGTACCGGTTGGAAGCATATGCATCACGTACATGCCCCCCCCCACCACCCCAGGCAAAAGAAAATTTTCATTCAAAAATTACTAAAATTTCCTTTAATGGGTTACACCCGTCGTTGGAATTCCCAAGCAGCCCCCCTCCCCCACTTTCTCATCGAGTCGTCTCCACCATTCGCTTTCACACGAGGAGCTCCTCCTCCCCTCCAATCAATGCTCGAAAACAGCAAAAAGGGAGCCGATTCCCAGCTCGCGCTGCAACCCCAGTTCACACGCACAGTGCCCTAAAACGCGACATTTGTTGACTCCCCCCCCACACCCACCCACTTCCGTTTCGTTGGGTACACCTAATAAATATTTTCCATTTGAAAGGGGGGGAAATTCAGGGCAAAGGTCAAGGAAAATTAATGACTTGTCGACTTGGGGAAAAGCTATGGGCAGGATCTGTGCTGCTCCTCCTTCTTCTTGTCTTGGTCTAGTGATCGATAGCTGCCTGAACGTATGCTTCTGTCTGGTGTGAGAAGAGAGATCCCTCGGTTCCGGGTCACCCACGTGATGGTTCTTGCTTGGGGCGGCTTTGGTGCCCCCAACGACCGGGGCACAAAACCACCATCAAGAGCTAGAAAACGAGGAGATGGGTGTTGACAGTGCTTTCATCTTGCTCTATTAGGGTTTAAATCCACAATTTGAATAGAGAAATAATAAATAATTATAGATTATTCTAAAGTTCCACTTTTTCAAGAGTTTATGACTCACGACAAGTTGCTTATTATTATCATAGTAGGTTGGGATGGTTATGCTAGTAAAACCCATTTGAATATTAATAACAAAGCTTGATCTTCCCCATTTACTCAAAAACACACTTGTCATTGGTATGAAGTTGATGATTGGAGTTTTAATGATGAAGGTGTATCCATTGATCATATATGCTTGCCATTTCGTTTACATATATTGCTTTGAAGAACTCGTCGTGTGTGATTGTGGATCTTTTCGAAAGAAGATCATACCCACAATATATTTTTTATTGACTAAACTAAGGTTTCGTGCATTCTATGTCTAGTCATTTTGTCACTTAAATTGAGCACTTGACATCAGTGGTATCCTATAGGAATTCCAAGCGCTTCCTCTCACGGGATGGGGTATGAACTCGTGCACCATCCAATCTTATTCTTGATGATAAGTATTGATTTACTTAATATGATTTTTCTATGAAATCACATTAAACCATTACTTTTTTTATAATTATTAGATGAACAACAATTTAAACAAGTTCTTACACGGCATTATTTTTACTTTTAGTTTGCACAATTTTAGTCGTGCTCACATTTTTCTTTTGGGAAACTTTTCATGGTACACGCATCAAATACGCATTGACTTGAGGTAGTTTTATGTTAATGTAATAATTGGATCTTCAAGAGTCATATAAGCGTGATACACTTTTTTAAGAGAGAAGATTATTTGGGAATTTAAATTTCAATGTCAAAACAAAAAATATGGAAGAATAGTGCAAGATGTTCCGTTTTGGACAATGACTAGTTAAACTACCAAAAAAAAATTAAAGTCAACGCTATGCCCCCCAAAAAAGTAAACACAACACCGTACAGACAAACTACTAAAAATACGATTCCGCGCGCATGATTTCATGCGCCCTAGGGATGGAAGATAAAGCTCTCTCTTTTATTTATTTATTTAGGAACTGATTAACAATAAAAAATTATTTAAGAGAAAAAAAAGGGACGAAAGATGGCCCGGCCAACATCAAATCCCACCATCATTTGTGTTGTTTAAGCAAGAAAATTGTTGGTCCTAAGATCTTAAACTACTTCGTCAAAGGCCTCATGCTAACCTCAACAACCTCTAACATTAAGTAATAAGAGGGTTTTCCTCCTCCCGGGGGAGACAAAGATACAGAGAGAAATTGGGATACCCAGATGTATAGGCACAAGCATATTACAAGTAGGAATGAAGTCTTGTTAGCTTGCTAATGGTATACCGTTGGACAGGCTGAGTAGCTCTTGATAGAGCTCTCGAGCTCTTGCTTTGTGGGGAAGGTGCCCGTAAACCACCGAAGAACCGATTAAAAATAAATAAATTGTTTAGGATAAGAGGAAAAAAAACGGACGAAAGATGGCCCAGCCCAACATCAAATCCCACCATCATTTGTGTTATTTAAGCAAGAAAATTGGAGTTGAATATTTTTTCCGCCAATCGTGTTTTAATCAGGGGTATATTATTGTTTGGTAAACGATTTTCATTTGTCACAAATGTGTCTTTTTCTTTTTTCTCCTTGCCTTGCAATATCTCACAAGCAAAATACAAGGTGGTTATATATATCGAAAATTATTGGTCGTGGTTAAATATTTTCAAGCGGCTACCTACTCGGATTTTAGCTCGCATCCTATCCAGTTTGTGAGGTTAATATTGGGTATATGATGGGTGGGGATTTACTTTACCTAGGGCGGGCGGGCTTCCTATAAGTGGAGCATAGGTTGCAGGAGTTTCCATGATGGGCCGGATGAGTGGGCCGGGCCGGCTTCATCTCCTTGCGAGCCTGAATTTAGCAATCCTAATGGGCCCCTACATGTCTGGCCCTGATCAAATAGGCGGGTCGGGTCGAGCTCATTTTCATTTCGAATTCAATGGGCTTGGGAGGGCCCGAGCTGTCAGGCCTATGATCCGGTCTTACTCTGCCTTTACTCCTCACAATTTTCAGGTAATGGAGCTCTGCTCAGATTCCGGTGGAGCTGATGTTTTCAATTCTGCTGGAACCCCAGAGAAGTTAATTCCGCCCTGCAAACTTCTTCTTTTTTTTTCTTTTTATAGCGGAACTCCGAATTCTTTCGATTCGTGATGTCGCGCTCGTGCGAAACATTCATGTCGGAGTACTGCAAACTCGTGTTCCGATGGCCGTAAAGCCCATTTCATCCCTCTCTATAAATCGACAGACTCGATATCGGATTGGAGGTGGCACGGCATTTTCCCGTTCGGTTAAACAAAAGCATTGGGACGGAGAGGCGGAATCTTCGACCTGCTGATCGGGGTCGCAGCATAGTCGGAGCGCAGAGCAATGGTGTTTCTCAACTTTCAGGTCCAAGATCGGTGCATTTCCTTAAGTTTGGAAGATTTAAGGTAAGTTCATCGCTCTGCAGTTCGAAACTTAAGCCGGGGGGTTTTGCGAAATCGGGTCGTTACCACGGCGTCACGTCTCGAGCTCGGTTTGGTGATTTCGTCGTCGATTATTACCTTCTACTTGAATACAAAACTATTCCAAAGTGACTTCCACTTGGAAGAACAGTAGGAACAGTAACTATACACGCAAAGTCAGTGAGGCAAGCCAAGCCCAATTACGCAGCTAACTTCACCAAGATTGATGCGATGCTACGATAGGCACGCGACGTCCAGGGCTACTTCAGGCCGCTGCGTGGTTTTCTCTTTCTGCACACGTGTCGATCGGTTCTTCTTGGGCGCTAGCAGAGGCTAACATTTGGGCCTTTCTAGCTTCCACGTCCCAGTCGATCCTCGCAACGAACACCAGTAGCAGCATCAAGCAAGAGACCACGCCGACCAGGAACCCGAGCAACAGCCCGGCTAGCCCGAGCCCCGCCTTGAAAGTGAAGACTATGGCCAAGGGCAAGGCCAGGAGGTAAAACCCGCCGAGGTTCGAGTACATGGCGAGCCACGGTTTCGCCGTTCCCCGCACGATCCCCCCGCAGACTGCCAACGGGAAATTCACCACTTCCACCAGGGCCATCAGGAGCATCATCTTCTTCACGCTCGCCACGACGCCCCGGTCATGGCTGAACAGATTGCCCCAGACCCCCCTGGACGCTACCATGAGCATCGCGCCGATGCAGCCCGAGAGGACGCTTACTAAGAGAGAGACGTAGGCCGATTGGTAAGCCTTATGGGGCCGATTCGCCCCGAGCTCGTTCGATATTCGTGCAGATGCACACGTCGCCAGAGATAACATCGCGGAGTAGAGGAGATAGTCGAAATTGAGCACGATGGCGAGCACTCCGATCGCCCACCTGGCATTCTCTAGCCGCCCCGTTAGCAGCACCAAGATCTCGTAGCACCACCATTCGAGGCAGGTGGTGAGGCAGCATGGCCCGCAGAGCTTGAGCAGTTGGATCCAATCGCGGACTCCGTGTTCCCACCACCCGCC
The DNA here is from genome assembly GCA_014182845.1 of Corymbia calophylla. Lineage (NCBI taxonomy): Eukaryota > Viridiplantae > Streptophyta > Magnoliopsida > Myrtales > Myrtaceae > Corymbia > Corymbia calophylla. The sequence goes on from CM024696.1 coordinate 23,690,948, forward strand.
GTCCTTCCAATTCCGATCCTTGCCACATTCGGCGATCGCCACATACAGAGCGAGCAGAACCACCACCATCAGATCAGTGATCCAGATCGCCATCGAAACGCCCTCGACGCCCTTCGCTTTTGCCAGCAGGATGTTGATCGGGACGTGGAAAGCGAGGGCCAGGGCCGAGCTGAACATTATTGGGACGGTCACGCCCTGCGAGCTCAGATACGCCTTGAGGGGACAGAGGAAGGAGGTGAGCACCAAATCAGGGAGGAGATAGAAGAGGTAGCTCTTGGCAACGAGCGAAATGTCCTCTTGCTGGCCAAAACGGATCAGGACTTTGTCCACATTAAGCCACAGGAAAGAGATGGGCAACGATGCCGCTAGCAACAGGATGACCGACATGAAAAGTGTCTTGTGGAGTAGCTTGAAGTTCCGCGCCCCGTGAGCCTGCCCGCAGATCGGTTCCATGGCACCGCACAGCCCGTTCAGGACCGAGAACCCGGTGACGTTGGCAAAGGTGAACCCGAGCGTCCCGCCGGCCAGCTGGAGCTCCCCGAGCCGGCCCAGGAATGCGGTCGTGATGGCTATCTTGGCGAACCAGGTCAGGTTCATCACGACCAGTGGGACGGCGATCCCTCTCTGCACCCTGAGCTCGGAGACTGCCGTCGCCAGGAACTCGGGCGGCCATCTCGCTTTGGGTGGCATTATGGTTCAGCACGCAGGACGGACAGGCTAAGCGTCGCCTATACATATACACTCATGGGTGCATTGAGTTTCGTGAAGGTGTAGGTTTCCTCAATGTAACGGCCACTGAGGGAAGTGATAAAAAGATGACGGGGGGGAAAGTCACATTTATAGTGCGGCGTGAGAAGGCAGGAGTGTCCGAAATCACTGTCTCACGCGACCGCCAACGATGCCTTTCATTCTTGTCTGAGATAGCGATTAGGGATAAGCATGGTTCAACGTAAAACGTGTTCGATTTTAGATTCCAAAATGTGCAGAGTAAATTTTATGTTTCGAAAATTGAGAACCTGTTTGGATGGCTAAGTTTGAGGTTCCAGGTTGGTACAAGATTTCAAGTGAAACCTGTACGAAATCTGGAATCGCTCTCCCCTACCAGCAACAGCAAATTGCAGTCCTTTTCGAGTTCTTTAAATGATGAAATTATTGGTCTGTTTGCTCGAGAGAGATAAAGAGAGAGTGGTTAAGTCCAGGTAACTTTTTATGCGGCGATCTTCCGTGAATTTAGAGAGCGAATTCAGGTGGGGTTTGGACGTTCTGTCGTGTCCGTTTAGAAAGCGAAGTTTTCTATGGTGAGATGAAGGTTATCGTTGAGTGGCGGCAGAAAGGACTTAAACAGGGCCGTGTGATGCCGTGGTCCTGCAAAGTAAGGTGGCCTTAATGGGGTGCGAAAAGGATTAGCACTGAACAAAGCAGTTCCACCTTACCATATCTCAATGAACTTTTTGACATGAAAGTTATTGTGGACACACTCATTCATAATAGGATAAGAAGGGGAAAATTAAAAAAAGAATTTTTAAATTTATTTTATTGTATTTGTGACAATTCAATCATAAACCTTTTGATTATGTCAATAGAGTCCTAAACTGTTTTCACGATTTGCTAATATAGTTCATTTAGCCAATTCTGATTGGAAATCGCGGACATGGAGTCTGACTGTCCTATGTGACACGACTGAAGGAAGGCTGTTGTTAATGTTGATAAAATTTTTAATTTTTTTTTGTTTCTTTCCTTTTGTTTTTCTTTTCCTCCCAACTATGGGCTAGTGAGGTCACTGATTGACCCTTGTTGGGCACGAGCGAGGTTTGGGTGAGGGTCGACTAGCAACCTCGTCGACCCAAAGTTGTGTAAAAAAAAAAAGCAAAGAAAGAAAAGAATAAAAAAACAAAAAATTAAAAAAATTAAAATTTGTCTATGTTAGCGGCATTCGATCAAAATTGGCCATAAAGATTATATTGGCAAATTATTTAGAATTCAATAGGTACAATTGAAAGGTTTAAGATTTTTTTTTGTGGGTCATAAAAGAGTATCAACAATCACATTATATAAGTAAATGGCATATTGATAGTGTGTGTGACTGGCTTGATATGATAGAGTGACTTTAATTTGCAGCCAAAACAAGTCGAACATCAAGTCAAAATTGGATCTTTCTTTAGATACATTTCGATGGTTTGATGCGGTCTCGGACTTAAGGAATGTATCTTTTTCTCTCCAAATTGCATAATCACATAATCTTTTTCTGGTAAGAAAAGGGGCAAAGCCCAATTATTACATTAAGACTTGCCTAACAAAAACCAGATGGATCTCCTATCAATAGGGAAATTAAACCTATTGGTAGCTTCTCTAATGCTAAATCGGCATTTACATTGCAGGACTGAATGATACAATTTGCCAACCAATCTATACAGGAATTTCCTTCCCTAGAAATATGAATAATTTTGACTTAGTGAAAGAATTTCAACAATTTCTGAATACGAAAGATGAGCATGGAGATAGTTGGTTTCTTAAGTAGTGCAATTGTTGCTTTCGAGTGCACCTCCAAGATAATTTTAAAAAAGGAGATTGCCAACTGGAGGCCCAAAAGAATACCCCAAAGTCAAGCTTTTAACAAAGAGCACACTCCTATGTTGGGCAAAACCTGCAAGCAAGGTGTCTGACTCATAGCAGAGAAGTCCACTTGCTAAAGCTAGATTCGGATTGTCTTTAGAGGCCCCATTGCTATTGAGCTTCATCCAACCATAATTGACATAATAGCACCTCGGAAAATCTTTTCAATTTCAATAGTGCATGCCCCAACACAACCGTTTAATAATGTACAATCAGATTACGAAAAATCATTCCCAACCGAAAGTTTACAAGAATCGCTCCTTAGGCGAATATGCAAGGTTCCAGACTATTTGTCTAAGAATCATTCCTTAGAAAAAGTATCGAAGAATCCCTCCAAGGATGCCTCCATTCGTCACCTAGAAAGGAAGATTAGAGGGGTGAAAATAGCGCAAGTGTCATAACTTTCGTACGATGTTCACTTGAGTGCCATTACTTTTTTTTGCTCATTTGGGTGTCATAAATTTGAAAAATTAATCATTTGAGTACCATCAGTGATTTACAGTGTTGAAAGATCTAACATGGACACCGATTGTCCTACACGGCTTCGTCGGCTTTGACCTATTTGACTTCATTGATGCCGACATAAATAATTGTTAAATACTTTAAATATTTTTTTGAATTTTTATTTTCCTTTTTTGCCTTTTTAAGGCTCGCCAATCCTGAAAAAAAGAAGGTAAAGAGAAAAAGAAATTCAAGAATTTTTAATTTATTTTTTGCCCTTCTTTTCGAATTTTTTCCTTTTTTTTTGCCCTTTTACAAGGGCTGGCGACTAAAATTTCAAAAAATCCAAAAATATTAAAATAATCTACGTCGGATAGGAAATCGATAAAAAAATCCACATAGGATAATTTATCGAAAATAATACTCAAATGATTGATTTTATTCAAATATAACACTTAAATGAGCGAAAAAATAATTATAATATTGAAGTAAGCACTGTATGAAAGTTATAGCATTTGCTCTGTTCTTCTCCCGAAGATTGGAAGATTTGAAGTTAAGCAATTAGTTAGCAACTTAGTAATTTCAAGAACCAATAGTTAATCATATAATTAAATAAATGGACACGGATTTATTATCTCATTGGATTGTGGACCACGGAATTAGTGCACCTAAAAATCTTTAGAGCATCCGGACAGAAATGTCAAAGAAAAAAGATGCACTCACGGATCAAATCATTCAATCCCTTTTGCTTTCTTTATTATATATATGCACGAGCACTTTGCTTTTTAGGCCTGATTCACGATGCAAAGCAAGCATATCTGCCCATAACCCTATTCGAGTGGGCTGTCTCTTTTACCATATCTTGTCTGAACTTCAGAGAGAGAAATGCATCTAAGATTTGGTCAATTATACGTTCAAAATTGAGGAGACATTTCACGTTAAAGGATACCCAACATGTTGATTTTTGTAAAAACCTTTGAAAAATGCTATTTTGAAGCTAGTCGGGCGCATCGTTAGGATAATATTCACTTGCCTCGCCAGTGAAATAGATTATTCATGCGCATGCGTGATGCCTCTCTTTTTGGAGGTGCTGTTGAAATTCTATCTAAAATGTTTTCCTGAAAGATACGCATTTTATGTACAGGTAAAATATTTGGCAACAATAGTGCCACGGGCATATAGGAGATTCCGGAACCTTTTGAGACAATGAGGGCGCATCTATTCTGCATTAGGAAAATTAGGTGTGAAGATGACATGAGATATTGCGTTCAATCTACCTCGTTTTGCATTCCCCTCCATCTGCGAATCTAAAGATAACTAGGTACAGCGTACAGGAAAAATAAAATAGAGATGGAGAACCAAGGAATCATTATCATTCCCAAAGGGGGCAAAGGTGGTACCACGAATCGAATCATAAAAAAGATTAGCTAATTGAGGAATAATCTAAATTATCCAAGACCCTGGATTAATCTGGATCGGTGGTGATATTCAAATCCATAATAAGGTTTGTTCTATGACAATCATGACTCACGAGTGCATTAACACATGATAAAGTGCCATCAGGGCACTTGTTAGTAATCCTAAGGAAAAAAAAAAGTGGGTCATTTTCAAAGTACAGTCCGCCTTGTGTCATGAAGAATTAATGTACCGACAATGAATCTTTTTTTTTGGCAAATATAATTAATAAGTGTCCCGAAAGCACTTATTAACAAGATCTATATTAAAAATAAGTCCAAACTTTGAGTCCCAATTTTGGTTGAAAAGCACCAAGTTTAGGTTGGATCCCAATTCCAACTAGGTTTTTTTTAAAAAAAAAATTTATCTCATAAAAAAGTCAAGTTCAACTTATATCCAGCTCTAGCCCAAACTTTTTTTTATTTCATAAAAAACATCAAATTTCAATTAGTATCCATATCTTGCCTCCGTCAAGTTTCCGCCAAGTACACATGGAATGACCGTAACAATGTCATTGAGTGAAAACTTGATTAGGGCCATATTCAGGAATGATTGAAAGTTTGTGCTTTTTTATGAAATGATAAAAAAAATGGGCTAGAGTTGGGACAAGGGCTAAAATTGGTGCATTCTTATTGGACAAAAAAAATATTTGTTCTAAAATTGAAACTCAATTTAGAGTTGATGCTTTTAAAGGAAATTAGGCCTTAGAAAAAGATAAATTGAGCGCTAAGCAATCGGGATATTAAAATTATTAGGCCATACTCGGATGGTAGATCATAGGCACATAGGCGCATAAGAACTTAAGAAGGCAAATACACATATATTGAGCCTCAAAGTTAATTAGGAAAATATATATTGTGCTGTAACTATATATATCATTGCCTATGTTTCGTAAGTCCATAAGAACATGTCTTACATAAGTGTTATATGACTAGTCAGGTGGTGTATCTCGAGCCAACTATTTCGAACACTAGATTGATCCCAGCATTCGAGTTCGACCCATGTCGGGCATTAGGGATCTGTAAGAAATTCCTTTCGTATTATTTGGCTAAGATCACACACTTTTGGAGACGCATGAATTCAATTGTTTTGCCTGTCGATCAACCTATCGGGGCTTAGCATACATTAATTTTTTTTCCCCTTCTATTGGCTGGAATGAAGGTGGGATTGTGTGGTAGACGATGGCGAGCAGATATTGGGGGAGGGAGAAACACACAGACGAGTCCAATCTGTGCACTCCATGATGCTTCATTGCTACCAACATTCAATCAAGGAATATAATGGCTCCTCTATTATCCGTAGAATAATATTTCGTTAACACCCAGTTAACCACATGTTTTAGAATGCCTTAATTTCGGACCATATGTTGAGATTTTTGTCTGAATTCGATTTGATCCTTTTGGTGGAATTAGAAAGAATATCTCCCCTTTAGTGGGATCAAAGGTGTACCTCTGCGCTTTGTCCAGTCAATAATGATGATAATGATTAGTGCTTGGTGACCCGTGAGGCTGGACCTCAAAAGAATCAACCAAAAAAGCTCAATAAATAGACAATCATTTATAGCAATTCCCGAAGGTACGATTGGTATCCACACAAAGAAAATTCTTGTGTACCTTTCTCTAGTTTCTAGTCTAGAGCAACCACTGATTTCAGGAACCAACCACTGAAATCAATCGAGTACATTTTCTGACTTGGAATCGGGTTAGTGAGAACCATGCAAACAAGGATATTCCAAAACATGGAATCACACGGTCCGCAAGTTTGCAGGGTGGAAAATTATGTTTTGCAAATTTCTATCGTGTATCATGATGTGTAGAGCGAATTTTATGGATTTTGCTAAAATTCATTGCATAGAGAGAGACGTTCGTATGGAATACGGAATGTTGAGGGTCAGTTGCAAGAAAGGTCATCCAAAGTAGAATCACTTTGGTCCCTCAATTCACCATACGGTTTGGTGTTCGAATCTTCAGAGAAAAGACAATCCAAGACATCAAAACAGGCCGAGAAGATATTAGGAAAACTTAACAATATGGCAGTATAAATTCTTCTTTTTTTAAAAATAAAATCTAAAGAAATGATATTAATTAAATAAATAAACTAATTAATCTAATCGGACCATATCACAAGAGACATCAAATTTACACCATCAAAATTTGCAAACTAATTGGATAACACAGTCAGCCACACTTAACCTCTCTTCTTCTAAGGCAGATGGATGTCATTGCCGTGATTTCCTCTTTGGCACTTACCATGAGGAGAAGGTATTATATGAGGCGGTTACATTATGCGGCACGTGGTTTAATAAGTCAATCAAAAGCGAGACGCATATTACACGTGGTGCCAAGTAAGATGGGGTCCATAGTATGCGGTCATTGGTGATTGGTCGGTCACCACATTATTGCCGTCGCATGGTGTAATCGTCACGCAAAATACATTCTCTGTCGATGATTCTAATTTAGGGGTCCCTCCTAAAAGTTGGGCCACGTACAACACCCGGAGCTAGCCCACTTATGTCATCGAATAGACCTAAGAGGGATTTTCTGGACCAGGCCCAGCAAGTAGTATTATAGCCCATTCGGGAGCAATTAGTGATAGGACCAATATGATGCAATCGACTGCTTACACTTTCGGTTTTTAATTTTGACAGTGAAAATTGCCAGAATTGAAATTAAAAGTGATTCGTCAAAAAAGAAGAAAAAGAAGGAAACAAAAGAAATTTGCCAGAACTCTTGCTCGAATAATCTAGTGCCCTCAAATCAGGAGTTCATTGTATAACTCTTGTCTAGCAATTCAGGACTTTCTCAATGGATTTGACTCGGCGAGGAGGCCAGAAATTATTTAAAATAGAGTGCAACTACAAACACGAAATTAGTAATGACATCTCGTGTAGCTGGTGAACTACGAAAAGAGAAACCCTAATAAGACATCTATTTAATTAGATTACATAAGGTCGATTTTTGGTTAAATAGATTAAATTGGAATCCTGAACCACTTGTTAATCACATAGAGCTAGTTGGTACAATTTTGACATAAACATGACTAGCCTTGACCAAAAGTATTCTAGTTATGTGCCTAGACCAGATTGTGTATTTTTGGGTAATGTCCGACATCAGTACACATTTTTAATCAAAAGGGATCATATATAAGGTAATCCCGGATTTGATCTTTTCATGGAAATTCATCTACTTAATTTATTCATTTAATTTTTCCCTAAATATTCACCTATTTTTAACTCCAAGTTCTGGTAATCTAGTTTAATATATATGTATTTTTTTTTTTTTATAAAAAAAGGGCAGTGATCTTGGGGACAGATGATGTTCTTTCGGGGGGTGTCATGCAATTTTTATATATGCAGCTTTTTGATTGAGACACAATTCGATTTAATAAATTTAACCTAAGCGCAATTCTTTCCCTTCCTCAAATGTTGGGTGCCGTACATCATCAAACAAAAGGTGACTAAATTAAGCACGAGACATGAATTAAATCCAATCAAAATATTCAATTTCACAGTCTTGTTGACTAATAAAATCGCTTTGCTAGTTTAAGACACGAACTGTCGCTTTGTTCCTTTTTTCCACATAATTTTTTCCGGTCGTGACTCTATTAAATCCTGGAGCAGAATTCAAGAACATCAAATGACAAAAAGAAATTGTTGAACAATGTCGTATTTTAAAAGGGCAGCATGCAACTTTTGGCCAACAAGCGAACTCTTTTAATCATGGGATGTGATTATATTAATTCCTTGAACTTGTAAAGTTTCGGTGATACTAAAATAGGGTTCATGGTACGGACAGAAATTCTGGGTAAAGTACTGTCCTGAGGAAGAAATTAGGTTACCTCATTTGATGGCAAGACATTGGAATTGACTAGGGTTTCTTGATACGTAAACAAACGAACTCACTCATGCTGTCTTTGACTCCTGATTATCGCAAGTGGGTAAATTGAGGTCATCTTAAAAAAGTAATCTTGTCGAAGACAAACCGGACAATAAAATGAGACCTATTTTCTGGAAATTGGATCAATCAGGTGCACTACTTTCGACATTTGCTCAAGTGAGGGATCGTAAGACTAGACTGCGAATTGCGTGGCTCTTCCCTTCCGTTCTTCTTTTCCTTCCTCTTTTTGCCGTTTTAGACTGGCAAACTTTACACGATCCCCTCCGGCATAGATAGGCAAGGCATTGGGCTTGTTTTAGAAGAACCTCTGTATGCTTTTGATGGGTAAACTGTTGCTTATCCACAAATAAAGGAGAAGGAACTTTGTTTTGTTTCAGAGCAAAAGGAGGCTTTCAACCCTAAACGATCACGCTGGTATCTTTGGTATGCTAGGGTTGAACTCAATGGCATAAACAGCTGGTGAAGGGAAGATGCGCCGGAAAAAGATTCCAAAAGCCATAACCATCAATCACGTGGGAACTATTATATCTTATTACTTTTAGTGAACTGTTGCTTAGCATCTAATCCAAAAACTTTGCACTAATCTAGGCATCACCATTAATTGACCCACATGTGCAAGGGTGGTCTTCTCTTACCGTGACAGATATCAAGAAGACTACATCGCACAGACAGAGAGAGAGAGAGAGAGAGAGAGAGATCTAAATGCATGCTTTGGACCCGCAAAGATAGGGAGCAGAAACATGCCAAGACATAGCGAGATTCGAGGGCTGTATAGGTGCCTTTCACATGGGGCTTCAATTAATTAATCAACAGGGTTTACCCCCTTCCTTGCTCCGCAATTAATAAATTATGCTCTCTCTCTTCATGGACTTTGCCTCAAGATATGATTGTTTTTATCAGGTGTGATGCTGATGGATATATATTTGCGTTTAATTGAATGGGAGTTGATTAATATCTATGACATAAAATATGAATGTGTCACCAACAGCCAAGTAGTTATGGTTTCTGAGTTTTAAGGGTCTTCTTAATTTTAAGAGTTGTTGGACTACTCTTCACAATTTCTGATGATCAAATTCAATTACTGCTCAACGTTCTTTTGTAAGATCAATTAATGAGAAAGCTATGCTCATCGTAAATCTCCTCATATCCATGTGTGTACATACCTTCACTTTTTATCGGATCATGAGAGGTAGAACTTAGTCCAACATTCTAAAGGTGTCTCATATATCGCTTGATCCTTATAAGAATAAGACCCCTCCGAAGGACAATTTTTGAACTTAGAGATATGGATTAAGGGATCGATTCACCTAGATTATTATTTTTCCAAGGTTTCCTTAAGTTCAGCATCATCTAATTCCAATGCTCCCTCAAGCTGAGAAAGCAAGATTACAAGGCAGTAGTCTCTACCAAATCTAGTATAGCCTGTGAGAAAGTCTATCTAGAAACTTGAACTGTGAGATGGGATGAGATTATATAAATTTCAAGTCCATTGAAACCCAATAGATAAGTGACATGGGATACCTTAACTTAATTTTGCTTACAATCAACAAGGTAAAATCTTCATCATTTACCTATTTGGGCAGGCTTTCTCTTACTATATTGAATTTCCATAAGATAAAAAAATTTCTTGAGCTAGGGCTTCCATTGCTGACATAAACATGTTGCAATCGCATAAACTCAAGGTAGTTAGGTCTATGGTATATTGCAAGCAACCGGGCTTCTCCAAAGTGAAGCAAATTCTCTAAATATTTTGTGCTTTCGTTCTTTCACAATTTGTTCATAGAAAACAATAGATTTAATCACCCAAAAGTGTCTCAGTAAAGATGACCATGATTGAAGTAGATAACAAAATCAACCCGAAGTTTCTTTTTTCCCTATTTCCTCTTCATAACGATAGTTATTATCTTACTTGGTAAATCTATCACTAGAAGCCCAACTAATCCTGCAATTTCCATCATGTGAAGAGCCAAATTGGACTTTTGGGTGACTTTTGGAGGACTGGTCACATTCAAGAACTTCGCTCTCACGAAAAGGTTTAATTATTACGTGTCGAATAGCATTCAGAGTTTTTGTACTTTCAAAAGAGACAATGTAGGGATCAATGCATGATTGGTCGTGCCCTAATTTGAAATGACCCACCTCCGACTTTCAACGAAATTTCCTTGGACTATTCACGCACTCATCACCCCACCTAACCATAATTGAGGGCAACAAATTTTTATAAACTTGAAGTCAAACTACAGCGGCAATCGGCCGTGTCCATTGTCCTTGTTTCCGGATATTGTGTGCTAATCATGACATGTGAATGCGGTACTCTCTTTTTCTTCTAGCTTTTTTTTAAGAGGAGGCAAGAAAAATGCAAAATGAATGACCACAGTTATGAGAGAAGGTCCACTTTCTTTTGGTATGCAACAACAGATCAAATATCATGATGGTTGTGTCGAGTTTTGTTCATGGCAAGAATCGATTTGAGTTTGGGTTGGATTATTTTATTAGGTCGCTGATGCAATTAAATGCATGGATGCAGCTAAATTTAAAAAAAAAAAAAAAAAGCTTAAAGATCGGGACAGGAGAAAAGACAATACAAGAGAGGACCTTGTCATGGGAGGTTTGAGATTGAATCAATCGTGCATTGACTCCTTGTTCGTCCCGTGTATTATATATTCTTTTATTTAGATCACCTACTTTTCTAAGTACTTCAATTCCAAGGCATGGTAGAACATGTTATGATTCGTGTTATATTTAGTGATGGAGACATATGACCGCATATGAAAATTAATTAACCTTTCATAATTTTTCCAAAGAAATAGCTGTATCGTCACGTAGTGAAGATTGAAAGGTCATTTGTCTATATAGTCAAGATTTCTTTTAAAAGATTCGAGAGATTTCGTCCCTAAAGAACTAGAGATTTCCCTCGTTTTTCTTATTCCAAATGCTCAAACGAAGCGGCGAAAAGTAATTACTTCACTCTAGTAACCGCACGAGACATGTCAATGATGACTGACATGTACTTCGACAATGGATACCCATTTTCAGGAAAGTAGGTAGGTGCTTTGTCCGCAAAGATGTGTCCTTGTGTATAAACCCTAGGAGGCCGAGGGGTTGAGACTGCTGACTTTTTTTCAGCACACTTTAGACGATAATAACATTATCCGGATAGCTAAACCTGCTGAGAAGACAAAAGAAACACAAACCCTAAAAGCGGACCGGAGAGAAATGGACGATCATTATTGTTAGAGTAAAGAGAAAAAGAAAAAGAAAAAGAAAAAGAAAAGGTAGAAGCAGCAGCAGCAGCAGCATCAACAACGACGCCAGCCAACTTAAATCGATGCTCCGAGGTGGAAAGCCTTGACTTGGTCTTAATGATTCTTATCCACACATGGGCGGGTTTGTCGTTTCTCAGTTTTTCTGGTACTTCGGATTGATTATACGAGTTAAGCGGCCACCTCTTGATTACATTCCAATGTATCTGGTGCATGTCGTTGAAATTTCTAGGGCAAACGGCCTATCAAAATTAAGACACTGCCGGTCTTCTTAACCAATCCTCATCTCGTGCCCTCCATCGATCTAGATTTTCGCAAATCCTTTTTCTCTCGTTTTGGGTTCAAATTGCTAAGAGTAGATAAAACTAGGGTTAAAGAAAAGGCAGAGAAACAGAGGGTCATTCATGCATCGATTGACCATTAGGTTTTGGGGGGGTGGGCGGTATAAACAATACAATATCTAATTTTCCAGAAGTATAATAATGTCCGGGAACCTATGAGAGATATGGGAAAATGGAGGGGGGGGACAAAGAGCATCTTTGGGAAAGAGGGAAGGGGAAGAGGGGAGAGAGCTCGTGGCCTCTCTCCGTCTCCCTTTCGTCTTCCCTTTCGTGCGTGTGCGTGCCGGTGTCAGCGCCTCCCACGCCTCCCCCCCAACACCGTGGAGTGACTACCGAGCGAATGGCGCCGGTCAAACCCTGCGGCCCTTTTTGGCCCTTTGGCATCATGCATCTGCATCCCTCCCCTTTCGCGATAAAACACACCACGCTCTCGCCGAGTCGCATTCCACAGCTGAGTCACCTTGATGAACTGCACAGGATAAGCCCCGTCTCACTCGAGAATGTCTGATTGTTTTTCGAAACCTAACTTTCTTCGTCATCGCCGAGCTAACAAAAGTATTGAGGTGCTCGTCTTGCGCGATAAGTCCTGACTAAGAGGCGGTCCAATGGGCGTGATCTAGGAAGGGTTCTCCCCATACTTTGCTACTTTTCCAAGGTTTCGCAACTAGAACGAGAATATTTAGTACCCGAGTGCTGAGGCCAAAGGTTGGTCTACGTGGGGCAATAGGTTCCTCTCAGACATTATACATTCGGGCACAAATTGCATATGGGACCGACTTTAACAGGGTCTTGTCTGTCCATAAATGATAAGGTGTATATGTACATGTGTTGAATATTATGCCTAGACAGAAAAGGAAAGGTCCCTAGTGATGTGTCACAGCTCTGTTATCTATATTTGGAGCATCCTCGTTAGTCTTTTCCCGTCAATTTCCCCTTCAAATTCACAAATTCATGAGCGCATGGCTCGTGCCCACCATCCTTGACGTTGCTCTCTCTGTTTCTCGTCGAAAAAGATCTTCGTACGAGCGATGCGTTTGATGCTGAAAAGACAGAGAAAAGTAAGAAAAGAGAACCATAATCTTAAATCACCAAGTGTACCGATGCATCATGATCAAATGAACGAAAGACCAGACGCAGAGAGAGAGAGATAGAGAATAAAAAAAAAAAAGAGGAAAAAATCGAACGGCAGCTCCCATATAAAAAGTTGAGCAAAGACTAGACCCGTAAGAAGAGGGGGAGGAGACACGTGTCGCGCCCGTAGCTGCGTGTGGACCATGACGTTAAACATTTAGTGTTCGAAGATAAAATTTGCAGACTCATTTGGTGCAACTTGCTCATTTTTTGAGAAATATTTATGTCTCTCTCTCCATCTCCATCTCTCTCTACAATGCCATCTGGGCAGTTCACTAATTTAAATGAGATGGGCCAGCTACGATTCTCTCTCTTTTCCGGTTCTCATCAGCCAATGGTTTGACGAAAAGCTAGCGTAGATAGAAATTTAATATGGACATGATATTTTTGTTCGTGAAATTCTCTCATTGAGTTCCGTTAGATCGTGTCGTGTTAAGCTGTCAAGTCTACATGGAATTTAGGTTTAGGACATGCTAGTCATATTCTATTTGATGTGCTTTTTATTCGTGTTTGCTTTCTTCAACTTTGCTTAATCTGATCTTGAAAGCTAAAAAGAAGTAGATACAAAAATGGCAGCGAATTCTCCACTTAACTAAAGCTGAACACATATATAGTTGATGAACGGTCTATTGCTTGCGCTGCCGATGTCCCGTTCTGATAAAGTTTGTCGTGTCTAGTAGCATTTAATGGTATTTTCCTCTTTTAAATCGTTTGAAAGTTCATTGACTTTCACGGGCAACATGTGATGTGGCTGTTATGTGTAGTATTTTCTGCCGTTATCGGGCCTCGCATTTTAATCTTGAAGCCTCACTTTCTTTCGAATTTTGAGCTGTTAGAAGGATTAATAACAATGAGATAGAGCAGAGCCAAATTGTGAAACGAAACAGATAGCGAAAATCACGTGAGGGTTTGGTAAAGCTCGAGCTCAATCGACAAACAAACTCAATCGATTTTTAATTTTTCAAGCTCAATATGGACTTGGAGAGAGGCAATCCCTATGCACAAGCATGACTCGACTCAATTCATGATACGAGTGATGACCCGAATTTTAGTGCAAATCAAGCTCGAGCTTGAACGGATTGCATCGTGGATGAAACATGAAAAAATGGTCATTGATCTTGCGTTAAAGCATACGAAAGTTCGACGCGATCAATCAGCCAGGGTCGTCAGCCGGCCGAGATGTTAAAACAGCATTAAACTTGGATCGATGCAAAACTCATGAAATTTCAAACCAAGTTCTCGATACGACCGATTTAAATACGAGGGAGGGAGAGAGAACGTGGAGTGCCCGAGGAGACAAAAGAGGAGAGAGAGAGAGAGAGAGAGAGAAGTGGGGCCCACCCACCGCCCACTCGCAAGCGGAGTCTTACCAAAACCCAGAAGGGCCCCACCAATCTCTCCTCCAAATTTTTGTATTTTTTTTTTGGTTTTTCTATCTCGAGGCTCTTACCCTCATCGAGCTAGAGCTACAGCCCTAAACCTTAAACTCTTAACACCCCTCCCCCTTGTCCCTAATGCTTACAAAACATGACAACCTAAATCTTTCATGTCTCTCTCTCTCTCTCTTTCTGAAAGAAACTCAGATACACCTCAAGAATGGAGAATTCGGCTCAGGCGTACTTTAGCTACAATTGACAGCCGAAACCCAACTCATCATCATCATCTTTATCATCATCTTCCTCTTCTTCTCCTTCTCCTTTTTCTTCTCTCAAAGGCCATCATTACATAGTAAGGAAAAAGAGCAGCATCGAAAAGGAAGCGAGAAAGGGAAAGTTCCCACCCTCCCAAAAAAGACACAGCAGAAAAAACACCCTTGAACCAAGTCTCCTTATTGTTACTTTTGTCCCTCCCCCTTTCTTCTCCACTATCTTCCTCCCTTTTTGAAACCCCCCTCTCTCTCTCTCTCTCTCTCTCTCTCTCTCTCTCGTTGCAATTTGTGTATGTAACAGAGAACTGATGGATCCAGCTTCTGCCCATGGCCACTCTCTTCCACCCCCCTTTCACACCAGAGACTTCCAGCTCCAACAGCAGCAGCACCAGTTCCTCCACCACCAGCAGAGCTCCGAGGATGAGAGGAGCGGCGGCAGCGGCTCCCTAAAGCGGGAGCGTGACGAGAACAACGGCGACGGCAACCCTAAGGGCGGTGAATTTGGCAAGGACCAACAGCTCGGTGAGGGCGGAGAGGGAGAGATCACAAGGAGGCCCCGAGGGAGGCCGGCTGGATCCAAGAACAAGCCGAAGCCCCCGATCATAATCACCCGGGACAGCGCCAACGCGCTCCGCACCCATGTCATGGAGATCGCGGATGGTTGCGACATCATCGAGAGCGTCGCCACCTTTGCAAGGCGGCGGCAGAGGGGGGTGTGCATAATGAGTGGGAGCGGGACGGTCACCAACGTCACCCTGAGGCAACCGGCCTCGCCTGGTGCCATCGTGACGCTGCACGGCCGGTTCGAAATCCTATCCCTAGCTGGCTCGTTCCTGCCACCTCCCGCGCCACCCGCGGCCTCGGGGCTGACCATATACTTGGCTGGCGGGCAAGGCCAGGTGGTTGGGGGGAGCGTTGTGGGGACGCTCATCGCCTCAGGCCCTGTCGTGATTATGGCAGCCTCATTTAGTAATGCTGCGTATGAGAGGCTGCCTCTGGAGGAGGATGATGCCGGAATTCAAGTCCAAGGAGGGAGCATGGGTTCCCCAGGCAGCGGGATCGGAGGGCAGACACCACAGCAGCAACAGCAGCCACCACCGCAGCTCTTGGGAGATCCGAACAACGCGGGGCTATTTCACGGGTTGCCTCCAAATCTCCTCAATTCTATACAAATGCCATCCGAAGCTTACTGGTCTGGAGCTAGACCACCTTACTAGTGCAAAATTTCAGTTATGTTCCTTTCTCTTTTAATTTTAATCTCTCTCTCTCTCTCTCTCTCTCTCTCTCATGAGCACATTGAAGCTTGCTAGGAGATAGCCGGATCTTTTGTAGCTACTAGTGGAAGTAATCTGTGGTTTTATTTTTCTTTGAATGAATTTTAGGTTTTCTGTCTTCTTCAATCAACTAGCTGGTTTCATTTCTCATTTTTCCTGACTAGGCCTAGGAATGATTGGGTTTGATGTGAAGAACCATGTAAATTGGGTGGTGAGACGACTTCTGTGAAATCTTCCGTTGATGTTGCTCTTGAATTGTAGGATCTGAGGAACTTGGATTTGATAGAATTTGTATTGCTTTGTTTGCTGATCAATTTGACAATTTATTTTTTGTTCCTTTCTAGCTTCGAACGTCTTTTCTCTCGTGATAGTTTAACCTTCTTCTCAGAGAGTGCTCTTCTCCAGAAATTTGAATGTCTGAATTTCACGTTATTTTACAATGGGGTGTGTTGTTTGGTCATACATTTGATGAAAACAAGGATGCAAGTTTCTTCGACCTTAATCTTTGTTTTTTTCGTAGTTGGTCTTCTCTTTTCATTTTTGTTACTTCACGTATTGATTTTGAGAACATCTAGGAGGATAAAAGGGGCCCATCTGGGTCATTAATTATGGGGTGATAATAGGATAGGTAAACAGGTCATGAATTTATGTGCGAGTGTGCGAGCGTTGCTTCAATTGAGATAAGTTGAGAAGGTCAAGGCAGTTCATTTAAAGTGGCCTTTTGCAGTTTCAATGAGACTGGCATGCTATTCAGGAGGGAGGCAATGAGCTATGTGCATTTGCGCATGGTGCTCCTTATTCTTGGGGAGAGAGAGAGAGAGAGGGAGGGAGGGAGCGCTCTCTCTCTCTCTCTCTCTCTCAACTCTAGGGTTATGTAATGAAGTTGGACATGAACTGGTCTACACGTGCACTTCACTGAACTAGCACCTTCACGAGGCAAACCACAAGAGCACTTCCATGAATCCGCCACAATTACCTCTCTCTCTCTCTCTCTCTTACATGGAAGGCATGCCAGTTTTCATCTTTTTGTTTCATTCCTTTGACTGAAACTGCATGCAATTTGACCCATGCCAGGATCTATCTTGTCCCCATTCTGAATCCAGACTGTTTCTTTCCTGTGCATGCACCTGTTTTGTCTCCCCCTTCTTGCTTCTCCCACCTTTTTTATATCTTCTGATGGAATCTCTGGGATTTGAGTATTTTAACTGGTGCTTTGAATTTATAAACAATGTTTACCCAAACATGAATGCCAGAGGCTAGAGATCAAGAATCTTTTACTGCGTTTGGTTAACTAAACTGATGTTTAAGTTTATTGGGTAGATAATCAAGCGAATCGATCTGTACATGATTGGTATTCGTCTAAACTCAGATAAGGAAAATTTGATATATCATTTGGTATAGTAAATTCGGTAGACATCTTTGCATCCTTAATATTGCTCATAGTCGAATTAGCTAGAATTTCACTTGTTTATATTTCTTTTCCTCATGTCCAAGTTATCAACAAAAAATTTTGTCTTTGTTAGAAATTAAACCAAATCGATAAATGTCATCAAACTACTGAGTTGTCGATGTTAATGGAAAAGTTGCTGATATTAATGATTGTCAATTGGTTACCTCATTGCCGATATTCTAGAGTTGATACCTAAGATTGTTCGGTACATGAGTTGAAGAAGAGTTATTATTGTAGCGTTTTTATTTTTTTTTTAAAGATCTTTTCATATTTTTGTCTTGATTGTTTATGTTTCTAGGCATAGTTAATGTTTTGTAAGTTCTTACGATTTTATCTTCTTGGAACGCTAATTATATTCTAATTATATTTATGTGAGTCATTTAATAGGAAGAGTAAAAATCATGTACTAAGTTTTTTAAATAATGGAACGTGTCATCAAAGTATCGCCCTTCCAATTTCTCTCGCAGAATGAAATTTAGCCCCCTGTGAACAATCATGATGCATTCTTTATCAGTTAGACTGATTTGACACCTCTTTTGCAGCTTCTTGAACTTCACAATGTATTTCTCCACCGCTTCAATTTGACTCAACTAGTTTGACAGTCACCTCTAGCTTAGCTCAATAAGACTACTAATCAAAGGCATGGACGACCACAGATCTAAGGTCATTGGTCGATCTGTAGCAACCTGGTGATGGTTGTGTCAGCGGCCAATGATGGTGATTCAGAGAGAGAGAGAGAGAGAGAGAGAGAGAGAGAGAGAGGTGAGATCATGATAAAATCGTGTATGCGCCAGGCATCGCTGAAAATATTTTTGATAAAATCAAGATGTTCCTAGGGAAGTGGCTTTTGACGGTGAGATCATGATGAAAATCTCATTTCTGGGACTTGTTAGGGTTTCAAGAGCTTCTTTTCTTTACTCAACATTCCTATGATAGTGAAAGGGAGGGTTTGTCAAAGGTAGGATTCTTAGCATTACCTGTCCCTACATCGTATCCAATGTGAAAAACTAATTCTAACATAAATTTTGCAATAAGGACACATTGTGCATATGTCATCCTTTTATATGATTGGTAAAACGTTTTCGTAGTAATCCTAGCTATGAAAAAGGACCAGAAGTTTTTTTAAGGTGTTTGACAAACAACTTATAACTGCAGCGCATCTCCATAACTACACTAATTTGCATCAGTTTTAATTGCTCCATTTCTTCTTAGAGGTGTTATGGTGTTAAAACAAGTAGTAAGAATTATACAACTTACCTTTATAGCATAGCGATGAAACAACTCAGCTACAGTAGAACCACATCTATATACCAAACATAATAATACACACGAAATTACAGGAATGAATATCTTCATGGCGCTAGATATGGTATAGATCCAATATAATGTCAATTTTTTGTTTGAATCCTTTGTCATGATCAATAGCGACGACGACTTATAGTTGAGCGTCTTCTATCTTCCCAGGCTTTGCTTTTCCATTCATTGTAATAGCCACTTTAGTATAACATCCAACATGAAAGCTATATTCTATCTATACATCGACTGTGCAACTCAGGTTGGCAGATAAGAAATGACATATGCAAACAAAACTATGACTAAAGACCCTTTGAGCCTCTTTCTTTTGGCATATAAAGATCCATTCAACAGAAGCATTGCTTCCAAAACATGTGCAACCTCACTTTATGACTAATGTCCGGTGAAGTTTATCCCAACTTTTGACCCAAAAATACATATATCTCCCAACCAGTTAAGACAGGAAACATATGCAGGACTTACTTGTTTAATCCTAGGTTATGCAGCAGACCCTGACATCTACGGCATCCTATATGAATTGATTTGCAATTTGCAAGTATGGTTCATATGCTGTAATTTCTAAGCTTTCAGATAAAGCTTCCAATTCCATCATAGCCAGTTATTTAGCAGTGTAGAGGCGTCATAGAGCACTTAAAAATCTTTACCTAGTGCATTCTCGAAGCTGTAGCTGGTTATTCTTCATCAGTGATGTTTCTGATGTAGCTTGACTAAATTAGCATGGACATCTGGAAATCTAATTCACAAGTTTATTTGCCCGAGACCATATCTCTATCGTTACTAACATCCATGACGAGCATATAATAAGATGCAAACAACACTCTACTCGAATCCCACCTCAAACTTGTGGAAGTTACTATGTTTCCGCCAAGTTTTGATTTCATCCTTGACTATGTTTAAATCATTTGTCTAGATCTCGACACATGGGCAACTAACCTAGCCCTTACATTAGTACTAAGAGTGATTGATTCCAGGGTGGGTAGGTTCCAAGCTCTAGAACCTTCCCATCTCATTATAACAAGTGTTCAATTTTTGGACCCTGGAACTTGTCCTGTTTTCCTAGAACCGGTTCTAGACCCTAACTTGTTTTTCTGGTTTGGTTTTGAGGTATACCCAAGAACCTGTTTTATTTTTTTGTCCTTTTTTTAGTTCATTTTTTTTATAGCAAAATCATATGAGATTATGAGTAACAAATCATTCAAAAGTAAAAAATAAACAATGGAAATCCTTTTCCACCAAAAATAACAAAAAAAAAATGATATGTAGTCATGTACAATTATAAACGATTAAAAGTTCAAACACGTAACATAAAAACATAAATTATAAAACCCAATTTCTCATTCATTCATAAAAATTTAGGGGAAGAGAAAATACGGGCGAAGAGTTCCAAGGAAGGACAAAGGACAAATGAATGCTGAAGTTAGAATTTAGGGAAAAAAGAAATTAAGCTATTGCCTTTTAGCTTATAAAACCGGATCCAAAATTGGTTCCAAAATAGGGTAGTTCCAGTCTGGTTTCCAAGCGGGGTATTCACTTATAATCTGTTCTTGAACTAGTTGTATCTAGTTCTAAAATTTGGAACTTGTTCGCGGACTGTTCCAATTGGAGCTGTTCCTGGACTTATTTTTCAAACAATTTGATCTGGTTCTCAGATAGAACTAGTTTGGTCACACACCCCTAATTAGTATGGCTTATGTTGTAGAGAAACGGGAAAACAAAAAAACAAACACGGGTAAGCTAGGTAAGGTTTTCTTACATCTATTTTCTCCATCTAAGGAGAGGTCTCTTCTCTGGTAGTGTTGGTAATGTGCTGCAGAGACTGGGCGATAGCAAATTTTCCCAGTGGAAGGGCCACAAATCTCAGAAGGGCGACCCTACGAATAGGCCTGGAAATTGCCAAGGGAAGTGTTTACGAAGTTAAATGCATTGGGTATTAAGCCCACGGGGCTTCCCTAACTTCTTCAAACCATAAGCCCAAACATCCACCACTAGTGCTCCTTTCTCTGCCGTGGACTACAGAAGGCGACGAGCGCGACCGACATCGACGGCTGCCCTCGCCGGAACCACGTGGGGCGCGACCAAATATTTGGCTTAAGGCATAGCACTTAGCTACTCGACACCATCCGAGATACAAATATCCAATATTGACAGAGTCCGTAGCATTGCCCATGAACACACTTGTTCCGAACTAATAATCACTTCTTTCGATCGAAAAGCAAGGTTTTATACAGTCCCTTCTTTCGCTGGCGATGAAGGCCCCCTTGCTAAGGCATTTCTTTCCTTTCCAACTGGCGACTTTCGCCGCAAATACTTCATTCGATGTGCGAGGGCATCTTTATTTTTGCATGGTGTAGCATAAGTTAAATTCCCATCGTGCATGAACAGTTTTCGCTTCTAGATTTCTACGTTCATCGCGATTTGTTTCAGACAGTTCATTCGTTCTAGTCAATTCAGAGAGAGCAATAGCATAGACAGCTCTAGCGGGGGAGCTCAGTTGGATTGGAAAGAAGGAATCAGAATAATCATTCCAGGAGCAAGAGATAAAAAGCAGACATTCCAGGAGCAATTTCCTCTGATCAATCAGGAAAAGACAAGGGGACAAGGGGAGAATCAAAAATATGTATTTAATCCACTACTCTAAACCCAGAACTATTGCTGCTTGCCCCCCTAAATCTCGACATATTAAACTAACCCGTCTCCTCCGTTGCTCAGAATTTGTCCACCTTGTCCACCTTGATCAGAGGGTTGGCCTTCGCGATCGCCTCCCGGCCCGACTTCTTGAAGTCGAAGTCGCAGCCGTGGCTCTCCGGGTACCGGTGCGCCCCGCAGAACGTGGACCCGCACTTGCAGTTGAAGCCCGTGAGACCGACCTTCCTGTTGCAGGCCTCGCACCTAAGTGGGGCAAGCCAAAGCCACGGACCGAGAATTTCAGATCCAGAGCGGACAAAAAGACTAAGACAATCTACGATCGACGACAATCTTTTAAGGACATGAAATTCTCTTTGAAAAAAAAAAAACAATTCAACTCGATACTGAAGATAAAAATTTGAACTTTTTAACGGGGGCGGGTGGTGATCGCCCACTAGCTCCCCCCCCGGATCTGCCCAAGTACAGTACCTGTTAGTGGCCTTCGACTTCGGTTGACTGCTCGATGCCTCGACGCCGACCACGGCCGGCGACGGACCAGCCACCGCCTTCGCCAAGGGTCGCCTTTTCCCCCGTCCCCGCCTTCCCGCGTGGCCGGGGCAGTCTCCGGGCCGAGGGACTTCTTCATGGCGGCCTTGGCGGCGGCGGCGCGCTGCTCCTGGAGGCAGAAGTCCCTGTAGCACTTGGAGCAGAGGCCCATGGTGGCGGCGTTGCCCCAGAAGCCGCAGTTGTTGGCGCAGAGCCGCGCCTCGGTGACGGGGACGCTGTCGTTGCGCTCCGAACCCATCTTCCCTTCTTCTTCCTCCTTCCTTCTCCTACTTCCGCCTGATCCGATTCAAAAGAAAAGAGAGAGCCTTGTCAACTTCAAGAGATTTAGCGAATCTTGATGCGCTAGGATTGCGTGCGTAACTGCGGAGGGCTTCCGGAGCGATCGAAATCCGGGGAAAAGTACGATTTTCTCGAGAATTGCGGTGGTGGAAAACCAGAAAAAAACACAGTACGATGAGATTTGATTATGCGTGGGGGTTGTGGTGTGGAAAGAGCGGTCGGGTCGGGAGTGACTTATAGCGGTAGAGAGAATTTCAGGAGTGGAAAGTAAAATCGGACCCAGAAAAGGAAAGCTTATAACTATTTGGATTCGCACTGCCCATTACAGCACAACGAACACATCACGTAAATAATAATAACAAAAAATTCAATAATTTGTATATATATCACATTACCTATTTCAGAAGTGGAGGACTCCCGGCAGTCCAAATCATAGAGTTTGTACATCAATTTTAATAAACCTAAAATTATTTTAAAAAATTGCAATCAAGGAAATACAAACCAAACAACAATTATAGCGTAACAATTTAGGGGTGAGCAAGTGGGGTAAGCACATAAGGAAACTAAGGTTCTCGGATTTTTAAAAAAAAAAAAAAATTAGGGGAACCGGCTTTAATCGGTTCGGTTTCCGATAATATACTGCTTTAATTGTCCGTTAGGAAAATTCATCAATATCTCAATCACCATCCCACACGAATTGTTCGCAAAGCATGTTTGCCGGAAACAATGGTCACATCGCCGGTCTGGCCTGAAACCTGCCGGTCCGGACCAAGTCCGATTCCGGATTCTTGAACTGGAACTAGCATTCAAGAACCAATCGCTCCTAAACACTACTGCTGTTTTACTTGCTGTTTCCATCCCAAAATTTAAAAAAAAATAAAATTCGAATACTCGAACGGAATTCAAACCGCATCGGATTCTCGCCGACTTCCGATTACAGGAAACCGGAAGAATAATCAGAATCCCGAGCGAGATCGATCGATCGGAATCGAAATCAGAGTCAGAATCAACCAAGAGAACGCGACAAGTTCCCGCCCCCCTTACCTAGAAATGCTCGCGGCTTGTGTCCGACGGTAGAAACGCGGCGGCCGTCGATCGATCGGCTCGAAGCGTACGCTGCGCCGGCACGGGCACCGGTTCGACGAGACTGATGATCGGGGAACGAGAGAGGAATGGAAGTCGAGATTGATGATGAAGGAGAGAGCGAAAAAGGAAAACAGAGAAGCTAAAAAAAATATCTGGAGCTTTCCCTTTCAGAAAGGTGCTTGAAGACGAGGATGGATTCTTCGATTCTCCTCGACGGGGAAAATCAAGAGGCGCCGCCGCCGCCGCCGCCGCCGCCCACGGGTTTGGGCGATCTTTTCCCGAGGGGGCACTCGCCGTTTCCTAATCGCGTACCGACCGGCGCATGGTAGCTCCTGCTCCGTACCGGACGACGTCCGTCCGATTGCGGATATCCCGTTTCCTGGACGGGATCTCACGGTTCGGAGTGAGATCTCACGGAGGTTACTGTGTTCCCTAAGATGTAAATAAAGAAAATTCGAGTGCTTCTTGTTCTGCTCGACGCATTCCGCCGACCGGTGGGGGTTGGACCGGGCTCGCCATGGTTGGACCGGGCCCGTTTCCCGCGCTCGGGGACTCTGCGGTGGCACTGAACTCATAATGATTGGAATGATCTTAACCGTTGACTAAACGGGGGGTTGACTGTTCACCAGAATTACGACGGAAAGAAAATTGGTTAAGCATATCGTGGAAAATTTCGTCCTCCGTTATTTTTCCTACGACAAAGGAGTAAGTTGGAATTTTTTTTTTATTTTTCTCGATCTATTAAAGTATTCCGTTAATTAATTAAGATGATATCTTTTCATTATGTTAGATTGACTCATGTGTACGTATGATTTGCGTGTCAACAAAATCTAGTAGACTTTAAATCAAGTCTATTAATTTGAAATCTTGAAATGATTTTTTTTTCTAAAGAAATAGAAATAGCACTTTTTAACTTTACTACTTTAATGCTAAACTTGTTTACAATTTATCAATATAGTCATTTTAACCAAATCGCTAATATATGGCACATTGTGAGACAATCGTGTTGCCTTGGACAATTTTTTCAATTTTTTTAATGAATTTTTCTGAATTTATTTATTATTATTTTTTATCACTATCTTCAGAGTTAGCAGGCCACTAGGCGAGCACTGCAAAGCCCTCACTAATTGTGAGCAAAGGCCATGAAGTCCTCATCAATCATTAATGCGGCCCTCACCCGACCTTGCCTGAGGTCACCCAGTGGTTGACAAACCTTGACAGTGCCCACCGACCATAGTGGAAAAATAGAAAAAAAGGAAAAAGAAAAGAAATAAATAAAAATTCATAAAAATTATGAAAAATATCAACGTTAGTGCCAATCGTGTCATATAGGACACTTGATGTTTATGTCATTGATTTCCGATTAAAATGACCCATAACGACTACATTGGCAAATGGTGAAAAATGTTTTGGATTAAATTGACAAGTGGTGGTCACCCTCCCTGACGACGAATTCCGAGAGATGGGTTGGAGGCTAGAGCAAGAGGAGAGCTTGCTATGCGACATCCACAAGATGCTCCGAAGGTTCGGGGGGTGTCGGAGTTGGCGGTCGAGAGCCTGGAGAAGGCGGTGGTGTAGGAGCGCCCACCGTCGCACGAGAGATGGGCTGGAGGATGAAATTGATGGGCGAGAGATGGGTTGGAGGCTAGAGCAAGAGGAGAGCTTGCTATGCGACATCCACAAGATGCTCCGAAGGTTCGGGGTGTCGGAGTTGGCGGTCGAGAGCCCGGAGAAGGCGGTGGTGTAGGAAATTGACAAGTGGTGGTCACCCTCCCTAAGGACAAATTTTGAGAGATGGGCCGGAGGCTAGTGCAAGAGGAGAGCCTGCTGCGCGACATCCACAAGATGCTCCGGACATTCAAGGGGGCGTCGGAGTTGGCGGTCGGGAGCCTGGAGAAGGCGGTGGTGCAGGAGCGCCGTGAGCCCGGGAAGGTTTGCGCGATTCGCCGGAAGAACCGGAAGTGGGCGACGCTGTTAGCCGCATGGGCTGCTCTTACGAGTTCCGCAGCGGTTGCATTGAGAAGAGGCTAGAGATTGCGCGCAGTTGTCCCCCGTGTAGACACGACTTACCCACCTTGGAATCTTTTGCTTCTTGAAATAAGTTTTGATACATCGATTTGCGATTTTTCCTAATGATTGATTCCATTGTATATTCTGATTGTTTCTTTTGCCCGCGCCATGGTTCGTCCATGAGAGAGAACACTTGGGATGATCGATGAAGGAATGACACTGTTGTTAGAGAGCAGTAGCATTATGCTTGATGACTTATCAAGGATTAGGATTCACTTTTGAATACTAACCATACTGCAAGTATGCTCGAGTGTTTTGACAAGATAAATGACGGCATCTACTATTGAAATTTAAAATTCTCGCACAAATTAACACTAAATTAGGCTTAATTAGTAGTTAGGGAACAAGCTTATGTGTGTGGATTAGGTACGGGCCTCGCCAGCCCTCTCCTGTGGCTGGTCATCAGCCATTGTGGAGGCCCGGCTATCAGTAGAGGAAGAAAGGAAAAAGAAAATTTCAATTTCTCATTAGTATAACATTTCAATTGAGCATTAATCAAGTTAATCCATTCGTAAGTTTTGAATAGAGTTAAAATTTATTGGCCATCATCTATATTGTATGGGAGGTGGGGTGGGGTAGGTTTGTTATTATTTTGGTCTTTTACGTTATTTCATAAAATCTTATTTTTCGTCTTTGACCGATTTTGAATAAAAAAATATTAAATCCCGAACTTATCTACAATATCTTTTTTTGTTTTAATTGATTATATATTTTCCAAACAAAGGCGTACAACTTTTGTCTATACTCTATTTTACATTTTGGAGATTTTATATTAATATTTGTTTTTTTCTTTTATAATATCTAGAAATTTAGAGGTCAATTTAGTATTTATTCATATTACTATCTATATAATTTTTATCTTTCTCATTCTTACAGCTGTGCCCATTTGAACTTTCGATGCCCTTTTTTAAAAAAAAAATTCTACTTGGCCATTTGCAATACACTTGTCAATCCACAATTGGTTGATTGAGACACATGCACCTTTTGTGGCATGCCAAATGGCAAAATGGTCACTTTTCCCAAATGCGAAGGAGGGGATGAGGAGTTCGAATCTCTACCTTTTCAAAGGAGTTGTAGTGGAGACGATTTAGTTTCGGGTGTGGATTTTGACTTTCACGCCTTGCAAGATAAACATAAATTGAGATAAACATCTCCAAAGTTGGTTATCTTTCCATAGATTTGTTCTTATCAATTCACCGTGTTTTGTTCATTACAAACTCGGAAATAGATTTATTCAAACTCACGTTTAGGAAATCTTTCCTAATTAGGTTTAGTAAATTAGTGGGCAAAGGACTTCAGTCATATTAAGGACATTATTATCATCTGCTTTGGAGACATATTATGCCGCTAACTACTGCTCCAAAAATAAGTTCAACATATTTTATGATTACTATCATGTCAATGACTATGTTGTTCCTTTTTCAGTGCCCGATGAGACCATTGTGGCAACACCCACTCATGCTCGTTGAGTACAAGGTTCAAGTCTTTTTCTTGGCAGATCTGGTTAGATTTTGCTCATATATTCACGACTATCAACCAACACGTTTTGGTATGTATTCATGTAATCCTTTCATGTCTCCATATAATTCACAGTTGTTGCCATCTTGGGTAACCAAATCTTTTTCTTTACGCAATTTCCCATGGCCTTTCTCCTTGGATTGTTTATGATAAAGCAATTTGCCAATAGGAGGTTCCACATCCCTAGCCGAACACACATAGGACGAGATAATATCAAAGATAACAAATGTTGCATGTCTCACGGTCAACGACCCTCCTTATGTGAGAGATAAGGTGTAATACATCTTGGTATCCATCTCTAAGGTGTTTGACCTTCCTTAGCATGTACCTCAAAAGGAGGTTGACATACCAAAAGAGGAGTGGCAGCGGCGTGATTGTTGAGTCCAAGATACTTGCTTTGGTCGTTCGAGCTAGCCATTCATCCAAAGCCTGTATCCCAACGGATGCGCTAGGGAGGAGGTCCATAGGAACGCATGAACTAGGAATTCAAGTCTTGGAAAAGGTGCTATTAGAGGGTGGTGATTTGAGTAGGGATTGTGCGATTTGTTTGGAAGAGCTAGTGACAGGTGATGAAGTTAGTCGCACTATGTGTGTTCATGAGTTTCATGGTAATTGTTACACCTGTCAAAATAGGCTATCAACCCATTTCTTAATCCACATTCAATGGGCTAAATCATTCATTATACGTGTTTATAAATGAGTTTCGAATGACAAAAGCCAAAAATATGTATGTGTTAAATAGGTTATAGTTTATCCAAACCCAACCCTTTTGTAAAGTATTAAAAAAACTTTTTTTTATTAGTGATATTAGAGATGTTAGCAATACTAGGATATTTAGATATTTTTTAAAGATATATTTAGGATATTTCCTCTTATTTTAACATCTATTTTGATTATATTTGATTATGCATATTCGTTTTGATTTTCTTTGATTTCTTCTATATAAACTTATAAATAAGACTTTACCAAAAAAAAAACTTATAAATAAGCTCTCAATGTATTTTTTTAATATATCGAATTATACAAAAAAATTTACAATTTTCTTTTCTACTCTACATTTAACTTGGTGTCAAAACCTCATTTTCTAAGGCAATTCTAGTGTGACGGGTGTACTTTACATCCGTTGTACCTTGAGCGAGCGTCTTGCTACATATCCAAATAAATTCATCCTCACAACTCAACAGTATTACTTTGTGTGCACTAGTCTTATTTAAGGAAACACTTAATCAAGCCCATTTTACAATAGTCATGTTTTAATGTTATTCACATCAATTGCATTGGATAGTTGAGACTTTTCATGGAGGAGGCTTTCTTTTGATGCCAGCTACACAGGTCACACTGCTTAGTAACCATCTTTCCAAGCCAACCGTATATGTCGCTTGATGCTACGATACCAATCATATAAGTTGCGTCGCTCAGTTACTGTTTCGCAAGCTAACTGCATTAGCCACTTGCTATTTCCACTCCAATTCTCAACATTTTGCGCATCATTTTTAGTAGCCAACACCACTACAAGGGACTTGCCACCTTCAAATGAACCGGATCTAGAAGATGCTGCCTCACACATTGCCCCACAATCGATCAATAAGCCTGTCCTGCGGTGTTGTTAGAGGAACAAGTTCAACAAGCCTGTCCCGTGGTTTTGTTAGAGGAACAAGTTTTCATGGCATTGTTTGACATTAATTCAAACTCCAATTGACGATGTCATCTTGAGTTTAAATGGGATGTTAGTGATATTAGGAATATTAGGAATATTATGATATTTAGATATTTTATAGAGATATATTTAGGATATTTCCTCTTATTTTAATTTCTATTTTGATTATGCTTGATTATGCATATCTGATTTGATTTTCTTTGATTTCCCCTATCTAAGCCTATCTCCATGTACTATTTTTTATATATCGAATTATACGGAAAATTTTGTAATTCTCTTTCCTACTTTATGTTTAACTTTCCCTATCATTTTTTATTATTATTTGTTTGCATAAATGACGAATGCTATTTCTTCCACTTCAATGGTTATGCTTCCACTACTTCATCGATCTTGATCACAGACTTCTTTACTCTACTACTCAATAGTTATATGAATTTCCCCTTCTGTGAAGATTTTTCTGACGGTTGCATCTGAAATAATTGGCTCCATCATTTGGATGGTCACTTTATCTTGTTGATAATTGTGTCAATCATGGTCCTTTGTCGCTTGAATCGACCTTCATTTATCAATATTTTAATCTTGGATTCAATTGTTTTCATTTATATCTTCTAGCGGCTTAACTGGTTTTCTAATAGACTGACTGAAGTTTTCAACACTAACCCAATTTTTCTTTCACCGCGTCTTGTTCGGGCTCCTCCAGTCCGAGTCCATAGTTAAGGACTTTGGTCATTTTTTCAGTGTCAAGAGTCCCTTTTCTGTTACTATACGTTTAAGAAAAAAAATGCGGGCTTCTCATAGGCTCGAAATCAATTTCGGATTCTCAAATTTAAATGCAAGAAGTACTGCGTATTTTCTAATGTCAAAGATATTGACGTGATTAACATTCTCACAAAAAAATTATCCTACCGACGTTAGGAAGTCTCTGCCTACAAGGAATCGACGACTGATGCCAAGATTTTGCAAGCGGATTTTTATCATATCATACCAACTTGTCCATAAAAGGACTCTTTGTATACCATGGTATATGTATACCATGTTTCGTAAAGAATTCGCAAAAATCCGATCACGAAAGTCAAAGAGATGTCGAACCATCGAGTTTATGTTTCTGCTTATCCGAAGTCGATACGCGACGACCCGTCGTCGCCTCACTCTCTCATGTACGTCTCCTACTTCATTCGCTCCGTGTACGAGTCCACCGATCGATCGCCGATGTCGAGCATTGCCGACCATATCTCGGAGCAGCACTTCGAGTGCTCAGGGTTCGTGTCCACCGACACCTCGCCATCGTCGCTATCCTGGGGATTCATATCTTTCACGCTGGATAGCCTGCGGCCGCCGTTCCCCTTGGATCGATTGAGGTGGGTTGATCCGGACGGCGGCAGGGAACGCGCGGCCCGAGAAGATCGATCTCGGGAGGAAATCCTGTCCGAGATCTTGAACGTTGCCTGCCGAGTCGCGAACGACCCACGCAACAAGGGGCGCAAGAGGTTCGGCATCTTGGTGGACGTGTGCAGGGTGGTAACCCTCCCCGAGGACGAAATCCGAGAGATGCTCCGGAGGTTAGAGGCGGCGCCGGAGTCGGCGGTCGGGAGTCTGGCGAAGGCGGTGATACAGAAGCGCCGCCGCGATCCGGGGGAGGTTTGCGCGATCTGCTTGGAAGAGCCGGAGGTGGGCGATGAGGTGAGCCAGATGGGCTGCTCGCACGAGTTCCACAGCGGTTGCATCGAGAAGTGGCTAGAGATTGCGCATACTTGTCCCGCATGCAGACAAGAGTTGCCCACGTTGGAATCTTTTGCTTCCTGATCTTTTCTTTTAAAAGGAAAGACTCATGTACAGGTCGTGAAAATTATTTTTGTACATTGATTTGCTATTTTCCAATTGATTGATTTTATTATATGTCCGGATACTTTTCTTTTGCTTGCACCATGCTTCGTCCATGAGAGAAAACACTTCGGGCTGATCGAAGAAGGCATGACACTGTTGTTGGAGAGCAATAGCAATATGCTTGATGACTTCTCAAGGATTAGGATCACTTTTGAACACTAATCATACTACCGTATACTCAACTCAAGTGTTTTAACAAAATAAAAGACTGGTGCGATTTGTTCTATATACTATTGAAATTCAAAATTCTCACACAAATTAAAACTAGGTTTGGCTTAATTATTAGTTAAGAAATGGGCTTATGTGTGTGGATTAGGTGCGGGCCTCGCCGGCCCCCTTCCGTGGCCGATTGCTGGTCATCGTTGAGGCCTAACAATTGGCAGAGGAAGAATGGAAAAGAAATTGTTCAATTTCTTGTTAGTATAATGTTTCAATTGAGCATCAACCAATTTAATCAGTTGTAAGTTTTGTATAGAGTTAAAAATTTTTGGTCATAGTCTATTGTATGTATTTTTCTTTTTCTTTTTGGGGGGAGAGGGGTTTGGTCTTGGGCTTGGGGCAGGTTTATTATTATTTTGGTCTTGTATGTTATCTCACAAAATTTTATATTTCGTCTTTGACCGATGTTGAATTAAAAATATTAAATTCGAAATTTATCTACAATATATTTTTGGGAAAATACTACCAAAAACTTCAAATTATGTCACTTATGATAAATTTACTTTGAACTTTTTTTTGTAATACTAAAAACCCCTAATTATGTCACTTGTAACAGATTTACTTTAAACTTTTTTTGTGATAATAAAAACTCCAAATTATGCTAATTGCGATACATTTACCCCCAACTTTCTTTTGTGATATAAAAAAACCCTGAACTTATACTTTTGTGATATATTTACCATCAAACTCTTTGATCGAATGGCATTTTTGTCTTTTTTCTTTTTCTTTTCCTTCCTTCTCTCTTCCCTCCGCCATGGTTGGTGGAGGGAAGCTGACAAGGGTCACCCTCACAAAACTCTGACACTAGTGAGCGTGGCCTTCGCCAGCTTCCCTCCGCTAGCCATGGTAGAGGGAAGAGAGAAGGGAGGAAAAAAAAAGAAAAAGGAAAAAAAGAAAATGATTATACAAGGTTACAAATCATAAATTGAGATAAACATAACCAACGTTGGTTATCTTTCCGTAGCTTTGTTCTTATCAATTCACTACGTTTTGTTCATTACAAACTCGGAAATAGATTTATTCAAACTAATGTAAGGAAATCTTTCCTAATTAGGTTTAGTAAACTAGTGAGCAAGGGACATTATAGTAATATAAAGGACATTATTATCATCTCCTTTAAATACATATTATGCCGCTAACTATTGCTCCAAAAATAAGTTGAACATACCTTATGACTACTATCATGTCAATGTCTATGTTGTTCTTTTTCTAGTGCTTGATGAGACCATTGTGGCAACACTTGCTCATGCTCGTCGAGTATAAGGTTCAAGCCTTTCCCTTAGTGGATCTAGCTAGATTTTGGTCATATATTCCTGACTTTCAACCAACACATTTATGTATGTGTTCATGTGATCCTTTCATGTCTCCATATAATTCACAGTCATTGTCGTCTTGGGAAACCAGATCTTTTTCTTTACACAATTTCCCACGGTCTTTCCCCTTGGATCGTTTATGACAGAGCGATTTGCTCACAAGAGGTTCCACATCCCTAGCCAAATGCACATAGGATGAAATAATATAAAAGATAACAAATGTTGCACGTGACACGGTCAACGACCCTCCTTACGTGGGACATAAAATGGAATACATCTTGGTATCCATCACTAAGGTGTTTGACCTTCCTTAGCCTATACCTCGAGGAGGGTGACATACTAGAAGAGGAGCGGCAGCAGCATTGCTGATTCCGAGATACTTACTTCGATTATCTGAGCTGGCCATTCAAATCCAAAGCCTATATCCCCCATTGGATGTGCTTGAGAGGAGGTCTATAGGAAAGCATGAATCAGGAATTCAAGGCTTGGAAAGGTGATATTTGAGGATGGTGATTTGAGTAGGGTTTGTGCAATCTATTTGGAAGAGCTAGTGATGGGTGATGAAGTTAGTCACACTATTTGCGCTCATGAGTTTTCTCGTAATTGTTAGACCCGTCAAAATAGGTTGTTAACCCATCTCTTAATCCGCATTGAATGGGCTAAATCATTCATTATGTGTTTATGAATGAGTTTCAAATGACAAAACCCAAAAATATATAGGCGTGTTAAATAGGTTATAGTTTATCCAAACCACCTAACCCTTTTGTAAAGTATTAAGATGACTTCTTCTTTTTTCCCATCATTTTTTATTTTTATTTTTATGCATAAATGACTAATTCTAGTTCTACCACTTCAATGGTTATGCTTTCACTACTTCATCAATCTTGATCATGGTCTTCTTTACTTTACTATTCAATAGTGTTATGAATTTCCCCTTCTGCGAAGATTTCTCCTACGGTTGCATCTAAAATCATTGGTTCCTTCATCAGGATGGTTGCTTTGTCTTGTCGATAATTGTGTCAATCATGACCCTTTGTCACTTGAATCAACCTTTATTTATCCATATTTTACTCTTGGACTCAATTGTTTTCATTTATATCTTCTATCTGCTAAACTGGTTTTCTGATAAGACTGATTGAAGTTTTCAACGCTAACCTAAATTTTCTTTCATCACATCTTGCTCAGGCTCCTTCAGTCCAAGTCGACAGTGAAGGACTATGGTCATTTTTTGGGTGTCAAGAGTCCTTTTTCTAGTACTATATGTTTATAAACAAACTGGGCTTCTCATGGGCTCGAAATCAACTTCGGTTCTCAAATTGAAATGCAAGAAGTTTTGCGTATCTTCCAATGTCAAAGATATTGATGTAATTAACATTATCACACAAATTATCCTACTGACGTTAGGAAGTCTTTGCCTCCTAGGAATCGATGACTGATGCCAAGATTTTGCAAGCGGATTTTTATCTTATCATACCGACGTATCTATAAAAGGGCTCTTCGTATACCATGTTTCGTCAAGAATTCGCAAAAATCCGATCACGAAAGTCAAAGAGATGTCGAACTATCGAGTTTATGTTTCTGCTTCTCCGAAGTCGATACGCGACGACCCGTCGCTGTCTCACGCTCTCATGCACGTCTCCTACACCGTTCGGTCCGTCTACGAGTCGACCGATCGATCGCCGTTGTCGCGCATCCCCGACCATTACTCAGAGCAGCACTTCGAGTGCCCGGGGTTCGTGTCCATCGACACCTCGCCGTCGTCGCTCTCCTGGGGATTCATATCTTTCACGCTGGATAGCCTGCGGTTGCCGTTCCCCTTGGATCGATTAAGGTGGGTCGATCCGGACGGCGGCGGGGAACGCGCGGCTCGAGAAGATCGGTCTCGGGAGGAAATCCTGTCCGAGATCTTGAACGTGGCCTGCCGGGTAGCGGAGGACCCGCGCAACGAAGGGCGAAAGAGGTTCGGCGTCTCGGTGAACGTGAGGAAGGTGGTCACCCTCCCCGAGGATGAATTCCGAGAGATGACCCGGAGGCTGATGCAGGAGGAGAGCCTGCGACGCGAAATCGACCATTTGCTCCGGAGGCTCGGCGTGTCGCCGGAGTCGGCGGTCGGGGGCCAGGAGGAGGCAGTGATACGGAAGCGCCGCGATCCGGGGGAGGTCTGCGCGATCTGCTTGGAAGTGCCGGAGGTGGGCGACGAGGTGACCCGCATGGGCTGCTCGCACGAGTTCCACAGTGGTTGCATCGAGAAGTGGCTAAAGATTGCGCACACTTGTCCCACATGCAGACAAGAGTCGCGTGCACGGGTTCCGCGGCCATTCGATTGGTGTTCATAATTATTCAATATTTAGAGTTTTTTTCCGTAATGTTAACTCTTTGAAATTCAATTTTTGTTATAATTTTCTTACTTGGACCGTAAATATTTGTTTATGTTGACATTATAAATTGTCTTCCACTTTTATAAAGTGGTGCCTATATGTACTGTATTTTCAATTTCCCATTGGTATAACATTTCAATTGAACATCAATTAAGTTAATCAACTGTAAGTTTTGAATAGAGTTGAAAGTTTTTGGTTATCACCTATATTGTGTGTATAATTTTTTTTGGGTTTTATTATTATCATTTTGGTCTTGTACGTTATTTCACAGAATCTTATATTTCGTCTTTGACCAATTCTGAATAAAAAAAAATTAAATCCTGAACTTATCTAAAATATTTTTGATTTGTTTTAATTACTTATATATTTTCCAAATAAAGTTGTACAACTTTCGTCTATACACTATTTTACAGTTATATATTAATATTACTATTTGTTTTCTTTTGTAATATCTAGAAATTTAGAGGTCAATTTACTATTTATTCATATTACTATCCATATGTTTTTATCTTTCCCATTTTTATGGCCGTGCCCGTCTGAACTTTGATGCCCTTTTTTTAAAAACTTTTTATCTATTTGTCCAATAGCAATACACTTGTCAATCTACAATTAGTCGATCGAGACACATGCACCTTTTTTGGCATGCCAAATGGGAAATTCCATAGTCATTAGATTTATTTGAATGTTAAACAAATCTCTCGTCCTGACAAAATTAAGAAAGGCAGCAAGAAGAGTAATGTTTATTAAAGTTTTATGTATTTATAATTTCGACTATGTTAAGGACTCTCAAAAGAAGATTGCAAAGCCATGAATTTTGGGTTTTTATTTGGGGAGGGGGGATTCGTAGCTTTCTTCTTATCAATTCACTACTTTTGCTCTTAACAAACTTGAAAATAGATAAATTGAGATAAATTGGACATGCCTCAATCAATGACCCTTGTTACATGGGACATAAGGTGCGTTACATCTTGGCACCCATCTCTAAGGCTATGTTTAGCAATTAGGATAAAATTAAAGATATGATAAAATTTATCACATCCTGTATTTGGTGCTTGGTTAAGATAGAATAAATTCGAATATAAGAAGAATATAGGCCGGATAAAATTATCCCATGAGAAGATGATTTAAAAATAGATTGGATTTCTAATATCTATAATAAGAAATTTATTTTTCAAATTTCTTAAATTAACAAAATTAAAATTATTTCAGTATAAATAATATTTGAATTCTAATATAATAAATTCAAAAATAAAAAATAAAAATAATTTTAATTTAATCTTATTTTATTTATATATTCAAATTTAATTTTATCTTATAATATAAATTCAATATATAAATATAAATATACATTTCTACCTATCACATATTTAAGTACTTTAGTATTTAGTATTTAGGTATATTAGCACAGTTAACTATTTTATAAAAAATTATTAGAGAATGATGAAAGGGGAAGAAAAATTAAAAAGAAATAAATTAAAAAGAGAGAGAAAAAAAAGATAAATAAAAATAAAGTGGACAAGTGTGTCGTGGGAGATTTTTACCATTTTTATTTGTGAAATTTTTGGTTCATTTATACTAATATACCATTTATAGCAAACAATGTATATGATATGATATATCTAATTTTATTATCGCGATGAATAAACAATGGATATGATATAACAAAATCCTTGGATTTCATATACGCTTTCATGTACGACTCCTACTTCATTTGCTTCGTGTACGAGTCGACCGATCGATCGCCGATGTCAAGCATTGCCGACCATATCTCGAAGCAGCACTTCGAGTGTGCGAGGGTCGTGTCCACCGACACCTCACCATCGTCGCTCTCCTGGGGATTCAGATCTTTCACGCTAGATAGCCTGCGATCGTCGTTCCCCTTGGATTGATTGAGGTGGGTTGATCCGAACGGTGGCGGGGGATGCGCGGCCCGAGAAGATTGGTCTCAGAAGGAAATCCTGTCCGAGATCTTGAACGTTGCCTGCCAAGTCGCGAACGACCCAAGCAACAAGGGGCACAAGAGGTTCGGCGTCTTGGTGGACGTGTGCAGGGTGGTAACCCTCCCCGAGGACGAAATCCGAGAGATGCTCCAGAGGTTAGAGGCGGCACCGGAGTCGGTGTTTGGGAATCTGGCGAAGGCGGTGATACAGAAGCGCTGCGATCCAGGGGAGGTTTACGCGATCTGCTTATGTGTGTGGATTAGGTGTGGGCCTCGCTAGCCTTCTCTCGTGGCTGCTTGCTGGTCATCGCGGAGGCTTGACAATTGGCAGAGGAAGAAGGGAAAATAAATTGTTCAATTTCTCATTAGTATAACGTGTCAATTGAGCATCAATCTTGTTAATCAATTGTAAGTTTTGTGTAGAGTTAAAATTTATTGGCCATAGTCTATTGTATGTATTTTTTCTTTTCTTTTTTTTTTGGGGGGGAGGGGGTTTGGATTTGGGGTTGGGGTAGGTTTATTATTATTTTGGTCTTGTACATTATCTCACAAAATCTTATATTTCGTCTTTGACTGATGTTGAATTAAAAATATTAAATTCGAAATTTATCTACAATATATTTTTGGGAAAATACCACCAAAAACTCCAAATTATGTCACTTATGATAAATTTATTTTGAACTTTTTTTTGCAATACTAAAATCCCCAAATTATGCCACTTGTAATAGATTTACTTTAAACTTTTTTTGTCATAATAAAAACTCCAAATTATGCTAATTGCGATACATTTACCCCAAACTTTCTTTTGTGATATAAAAAAACCCTGAACTTGTACTCTTATGATATGTTTACCATCAAACTCTTTGATCGAAAGGCATTTTTTTCTTTTTCTTTTCCTTCCTTCTCTCTTCCCTCTGCCATGGTTGGTGGAGAGAAGCTAACGAGGGCCACCCTCACTCAACTCCAACATCGACAAGGGTGGCCTTTGCCAGCTTCCCTCTGCTAGCCATGGTAGAGGGAAGAGATAAGAGAGAAAAAAAAAGAAAAAGGAAAAAAAGAAAATGATTATATGAGGTTTCAAATCATAAATTGAGATATCTTTCCATAGCTTTGTTCTTATCAATTCACTACGTTTTGTTCATTACAAACTCGGAAATAGATTTATTCAAACTGATGTAAGGAAATCTTTCCTAATTAGGTTTAGTAAACTAGTGAGCAAGGGACATTATAGTCATATAAAGGACATTATTATCATCTCCTTTAAATACATATTATGCCGCTAACTATTGCTCCAAAAATAAGTTGAACATACCTTATGACTACTATCATGTCAATGTCTATGTTGTTCTTTTTCCAAGTGCTCGATGAGACCATCGTGGCAACACTCACTCATGCTCGTCAAGTATAAGGTTCAAGCCTTTCCCTTAGTGGATTTGGCCAGATTTTGGTCATATATTCCTGACTATCAACCAACACGATTATGTATGTGTTCATGTGATCCTTTCATGTCTCCATATAATTCACAGTCATTGCCGTCTTGGGAAACTAGATCTTTTTCTTTACACAATTTCCCACGCTCTTTCCCCTTGGATCGTTTATGACAGAGCGATTTGCTCACAAGAGGTTCCACATCCCTAGCCAAATGCACATAAAATGAAATAATATCCAAGATAACGAATGTTGCACGTGTCACGGTCAACGACCCTCCTTACGTGGGACATAAGGTGTAATACATCTTGGTATCCATCACAAAGGTGTTTGACCTTCCTTAGCATGTACCTCGAGGAGGGTGACATACTAGAAGAGGAGCGGCAGTAGCATGACTGCCGAGTCCGAGATGCTTGCTTCGATTGTCCGAGCTAGCCATTCAAATCCAAAGCCTGTATCCCCAGTGGATATGCTTGAGAGGAGGTCTATAGGAATGCATGAATTTAGGCTTGGAAAGGTGATATTTGAGGGTGGTGATTTGAGTAGGGTTTATGCACTGTTTGGAAGAGCTAGTGATGGGTGATGAAGTTAGTCACACTATTTGCGCTCATGAGTTTTCTGGTAATTGTTAGACTTGTCAAAATAGGCTATCAACCCATCTCTTAATCCACATTGAATGGGCTAAATCATTCATTATTTGTGTTTATGAATGAGTTTCGAATGACAAAACCCAAAAATATATAGGCGTATTAAATAGGTTATAGTTTATCCAAACCCAACCCTTTTGTAAAGTATTAAGATGACTTCTTCTTTTTTCCCATCACTTTTTATTTTTATTTTTATGCATAAATAACTAATTCTAGTTATACCACTTCAATGGTTATGCTTCCACTACTTCATCAATCTTGATCACGGACTTCCTTACTCTACTATTCAATAGTATTATAAATTTTCCCTTCTCCTACGGTTGCATATGAAATCACTAGCTCAATCATTCAGGATGGTTGCTTTGTCTTGTCAATAATTGTGTTAATCATGACCCTTTGTCACTTGAACCAACCTTTATTTATCCATAGTTTACTCTTGGACTCAATTGTTTTAATTTATATCTTTTATCGGCTAAACTGATTTTCTAATAGACTGATTGAAGTTTTCAACGCTAACCTAAATTTTCTTTCATCGCATCTTGCTCAGGCTCCTTCAGTCCAAGTCGACAGTGAAGGACTTTGGTCATTTTTTTGGTGTCAAGAGTCCTTTTTCTAGTGCTATATGTTTATAAACAAAGTGGGCTTCTCATAGGCTCGAAATCAATTTCGGTTCTCAAATTGAAATGCAAGAAGTATTGCGTATCTTCCAATGTCAAAGATATTGATGTAATTAACATTATCACACAAAAATTATCCTACTGACGTTAGGAAGTCTTTGCCTCCTAGGAATCGATGACTGATGCCAAGATTTTGCAAGCGAATATTTATCTTATCATACCAACGTGTCTATAAAAGGGCTCTTCGTACACCATGTTACGTAAAGAATTCGCAAAAATCCGATCACGAAAGTCAAAGAGATGTCGAACTATCGAGTTTATGTTTCTGCTTCTCCGAAGTCGATACGCGACGACCCGTCGCTGTCTCACGCTCTCATGTCCGTCTCCTACACGATTCGGTCCGTCTACGAGTCGACCGATCGATCGCCGTTGTCGCGCATCCCCGACCATTACTCAGAGCAGCACTTCGAGTGCCCGGGGTTCGTGTCCACCGACACCTCGCCGTCGTCGCTCTCCTGGGGATTCATATCTTTCACGCTGGATAGCCTGCGGTCGCCGTTCCCCTTGGATCGATTGAGGTGGGTCGATCCGGACGGCGGCGGGGAACGCGCGGCTCGAGAAGATCGGTCTCGGGAGGAAATCCTGTCCGAGATCTTGAACGTGGCCTGCCGAGTCGCGAACGACCCACGCAACAAGGGGCGCAGGAGGTTCGGCGTCTCGGTGAACGTGAGGAAGGTGGTCACCCTCCCCGAGGATGAATTCCGAGAGATGACCCGGAGGCTGATGCAGGAGGAGAGCCTGCGACGCGAAATCGACCATTTGCTCCGGAGGCTCGGCGTGTCGCCGGAGTCGGCGGTCGGGGGCCTGGAGGAGGCAGTGATACGGAAGCGCCGCGGTCCGGGGGAGGTCTGCGCGATCTGCTTGGAAGTGCCGGAGGTGGGCGACGAGGTGACCCGCATGGGCTGCTCGCACGAGTTCCACAGTGGTTGCATCGAGAAGTGGCTAAAGATTGCGCACACTTGTCCCACATGCAGACAAGAGTCGCGTGCACGGGTTCCACGGCCATTCGATTGGTGTTCATAATTATTCAATATTTAGAGTTTTTTTTCGTAATGTTAACTCTTTGAAATTCAATTTTTGTTATAATTTTCTTACTTGGACCGTAAATATTTGTTTATGTTGACATCATAAATTGTCTTCCGCTTTTATAAAGTGGTGCCTATATGTACTGTATTTTCAATTTCCCATTGGTATAACATTTTAATTGAGCATCAATTAAGTTAATCAATTGTAAGTTTTGAATAGAGTTGAAATTTTTTGGTTATCACCTATATTGTGTGTACAATTTCTTTTTGGGTTTTATTATTATCATTTTGGTCTTGTACGTTATTTCACATAATCTTATATTTCATCTTTGACCAATTTTGAATAAAAAAAATTAAATCCTGAACTTATCTAAAATATTTTTGATTTGTTTTAATTACTTATATATTTTCCAAATAAAGTTGTACAACTTTCGTCTATACACTATTTTACATTTATATATTAATATTACTATTTGTTTTCTTTTGTAATAACTACAAATTTAGAGGTCAATTTACTATTTATTCATATTACTATCTATATGTTTTTATCTTTCCCATTTTTATGGCCGTGCCTGTTTGAACTTTGATGCCCTTTTTTAAAAAACATTTTATCTATCTATCCAATAGCAATACACTTGTCAATCTACAATTAGTCGACCGAGACACATGCACCTTTTGTGGCATGCCAAATGGGAAATTCCATATTCATTAGATTTATTTGAATGTTAAACAAATCTCTCGTCCTGACAAAATTAAGAAAGGCAGCAAGAAGAGTAATTTTTATTAAAGTTTTATGTATTTATAATTTCGACTATGTTAAGGACTCTCAAAAGAAGATTGCAAAGCCATGGATTTTGGGTTTTTATTTGGGGAGGGGGGATTCCGTAGCTTTCTTCTTATCAATTCACTACTTTTGTTCTTAACAAACTTGAAAATAGATAAATTGAGATAAATTGCACATGCCTCGATCAATGACCCTCGTTACATGGGACATAAGGTGCGTTACATCTTGGCACTCATCTCTAAGGTTATGTTTAGCAATTAGGATAAAATTCAAGATAGGATAAAATTTATCACATCCTGTATTTGGTGCTTGGTTAAGATAGAATAAATTCGAATATAAGAAGAATATAGGCCGATAAAATTATCCCATGAGAAGATGGTTTAAAAATAGATTGGATTTCTAATATCTATAATAAGAAATTTATTTTTCAAATTTCTTAAATTAACAAAATTAAAATTATTTCAATATAAATAATATTTGAATTCTAATATAATAAATTCAAAAATAAAAATAAAAAAATATTTTTAATTTAATCTTATTTTATTTATATATTCGAATTTAATTTTATCTTATAATATAAATTCAATATATAAATATAAATATACATTTCTACCTATCACATATTTAAGTACTTTAGTATTTAGTATTTAGGTATATTAGCACAGTTAACTATTTTATAAAAAATTATTAGAGAATGATGAAAGGGGAAGAAAAATAAAAAAGAAATAAATTTAAAAGAGAGAGAAAAAAAAGAT
Source organism: Corymbia calophylla (assembly GCA_014182845.1). Taxonomy (NCBI): domain Eukaryota; kingdom Viridiplantae; phylum Streptophyta; class Magnoliopsida; order Myrtales; family Myrtaceae; genus Corymbia; species Corymbia calophylla. The sequence continues at coordinate 23,732,625 of CM024696.1, forward strand.
AAATAAAAATAAAGTGGACAAGAGTGTTGTGGGAGATTTTTACCATTTTTATTTATGAAATTTTTGGTTCATTTATACTAATATACCATTTATAGCGGACAATGTATATGATATGATATATCTGATTTTATTATCGCGATGAAGAAACAATGGATATGATATAACAAAATCATTGGATTTCATATACGCTTTCATGTACGACTCCTACTTCATTTACTTCGTGTACGAGTTGATTAATCGATCGCCGATGTCGAGCATTGCCAACCATATCTCGAAGCAGCACTTCGAGTGTGCGGGGTTCGTGAAATAGCCTGCGGTCGCTGTTCCCCTTGGATTGATTGAGGTGGGTTGATCCGGACTGTGGCGGGGGACACGTGGCCCGAGAAGATCGATCTCGGAAGGAAATCCTGTTCGAGATCTTGAACGTTGCCTGCCGAGTCGCGAACGACCCAAGCAACAAGGGGCGCAAGAGGTTCGGTGTCTTGGTGGACGTGTGCAGGGTAGTAACCCTCCCTGAGGACGAAATCCGAGAGATGCTCCGGAGGTTAGAGGCGGCGCCGGAGTCGACAGTCGGGAATTTGGCGAAGGCAGTGATACAGAAGCACCGCGATCCGGGGGAGGTTTGCGCGATCTGCTTATGTGTGTATATTAGGTGTGGGCCTCGCCAGCCCTCTCTTGTGGCTGCTTGCTGGTCATCGCGGAGGCCTGACAATTGGCAGAGGAAGAAGGGAAAAGAAATTGTTCAATTTCTCATTAGTATAACGTGTCAATTGAGCATCAACCTTGTCAATCAGTTGTAAGTTTTGTGTAGAGTTAAAATTTATTGGCCATCGTCTATTGTATGTATTTTCCTTTTCTTTTTTTTGGGGGGAGAGGGGTTTGGATTTGGGGTTGGGGGTAGGTTTATTATTATTTTGGTCTTGTACGTTATCTCACAAAATCTTATATTTCGTCTTTGACCGATGTTGAATTAAAAATATTAAATTCGAAATTTATCTACAATATATTTTTGGGAAAATACCACCAAAAACTTCAAATTATGTCACTTATGATAAATTTACTTTGAACTTTTTTTTGTAATACTAAAATCCCCAAATTATGCCACTTGTAACAGATTTACTTTAAACTTTTTTTGTCATAATAAAAATTCCAAATTATGCTAATTGCGATACATTTACTCCAAAATTTCTTTTGTGATATAAAAAACCCTGAACTTGTACTCTTGTGATATGTTTATCATCGAACTCTTTGATCGAAAGGCATTTTTTTTTTTTCTTTTCTTTTCCTTCTCTCTTCTTCCCTCGCCATGGTTGGTGGAGGGAAGCTGACAAGGGCCACCCTCACTCAACTCCAACATCGGCAAGGGTGGCCTTCGCCAGCTTCCCTTTGCTAGCCATGGTAGAGGGAAAAGAGAAGAGAGAAAAAAAAGAAAAAGGAAAAAAAGAAAATGATTATACGAGGTTTCAAATCATAAATTGAGATATCTTTCCGTAGCTTTATTCTTATCAATTCACTACATTTTGTTCATTACAAACTCGGAAATAGATTTATTCAAACTGATGTAAGGAAATCTTTCCTAATTAGGTTCAGTAAACTAGTGAGCAAGGGACGTTATAGTCATATAAAGGACATTATTATCATCTCCTTTCAATACATATTATGCCGCTAACTATTGCTCCAAAAATAAGTCGAACATACCTTATGACTACTATCATGTCAATGTCTATGTTGTTCTTTTTCCAGTGCTCGATGAGACCATCGTGGCAACACTCGCTCATGCTCGTCGAGTATAAGGTTCAAGCCTTTCCCTTAGTGGATTTGGCCAGATTTTGGTCATATATTCTTGACTATCAACCAACACAATTATGTATGTGTTCATGTGATCCTTTCATGTCTCCATATAATTCACAGTCATTACCATCTTGGTAAACCATATCTTTTTCTTTACGCAATTTCTCGCGGTCTTTTCCCTTGGATCGTTTATGATAGAGTGATTTGCTCACAAGAGGTTCCACATCCCTAGCCAAATGCATATAGGACAAAATAATATCCAAGATAACGAATGTTGCACGTGCCACGGTCAACGACCCTCCTTACGTGGAACATAAGGTGCGATACATCTTGGTATCCATCTCTAAGGTGTTTGACCTTCCTTAGCATGTACCTCGAGGAGGGTGACATACTAAAAGAGGAGTGGTAGCAGCGTGACTGCCGAGTCCGAGATGTTTGCTTCGATCGTTAGAGCTAGCCATTCGAATCCAAAGTCTGTATCCCCTGGTGGATGTGCTTGAGAGGAGGTCTATAGGAACGCATGAATCATGAACTCAAGGCTTGGAAAGGTGATATTTGAGGGTGGTGATTTAGTTAGGGTTTGTGCAATCTATTTGGAAGAGCTAGTGATGGGTGATGAAGTTAGTCACTATTTGCACTCATGAGTTTTCTGGTAATTGTTAGACCTGTCAAAATAGGCTATCAACCCATCTCTTAATCCACATTGAATGGACTAAATCATTCATTATACGTGTTTATGAATGAGTTTTGAATGACAAAACCCAAAAATATATAAGCGTACCAAATAGGTTATAGTTTATCCAAACCCAACCCTTTTGTAAAGTATTAAGATGACTTCTTCTTCTTTCCCATCACTTTTTACTTTTATTTTTATGCATAAATAACTAATTCTAGTTCTACCACTTCAATGGTTATGCTTCCACCACTTCATCAATCTTGATCGCGGACTTCTTTACTCTACTATTCAATAGAGTTTTGAATTTCCCCTTCTGCGAAGATTTCTCCTACGATTGCATCTAAAATCATTGGCTCCATCATTAGGATGGTTGCTTTGTCTTGTCGATAATTGTGTCAATCATGACCCTTTGTCACTTGAATCAACATTTATTTATCCATATTTTACTCTTGGACTCAATTGTTTTCATTTATATCTTCTATCAGCTAAACTGGTTTTCTAATAGACTGATCGAAGATTTCAACGCTAACCTAATTTTTCTTTCATCACATCTTGCTCAGGCCCTTCAGTCCAAAACAGTGAAGGACTTTGGTCATTTTTTTGGTGTCAAGAGTCCTTTTTCTAGTACTATATGTTTATAAACAAAGTGGGCTTCTCATGGGCTCGAAATCAATTTCGGTTCTCAAATTGAAATGCAAGAAGTATTGCGTATCTTCCAATGTCAAAGATATTGATGTAATTAACATTATCACACACAAATTATCTTACATTATCACACACAAATTATCCTACTGACGTTAGGAAGTCTTTGCCTCCTAGGAATCGATGACTGATGCCAAGATTTTGCAAGCGAATATTTATCTTATCATACCAACGTGTCTATAAAAGGGCTCTTCGTATACCATGTTTCGTCAAGAATTCGCAAAAATCCGATCACGAAAGTCAAAGAGATGTCGAACTATCGAGTTTATGTTTCTGCTTCTCCGAAGTCGATACGCGACGACCCGTCGCTGTCTCACGCTCTCATGCACGTCTCCTACACCGTTCGGTCCGTCTACAAGTCGACCGATCGATCGCCGTTGTCGCGCATCCCCGACCATTACTCAGAGCAGCACTTCGAGTGCCCGGGGTTCGTGTCCACCGACACCTCGCCGTCGTCGCTCTCCTGGGGATTCATATCTTTCACGCTGGATAGCCTGCGGTCGCCGTTCCCCTTGGATCGATTGAGGTGGGTCGATCCGGACAGCGGCGGGGAACGCGCGGCTCGAGAAGATCGGTCTCGGGAGGAAATCCTGTCCGAGATCTTGAACGTGGCCTGCCGGGTAGCGGAGGACCCGCGCAACATGGGGCGAAAGAGGTTCGGCGTCTCGGTGAACGTGATGAAGGTGGTCACCCTCCCCGAGGATGAATTCCGAGAGATGACCCGGAGGCTGATGCAGGAGGAGAGCCTGCGACGCGAAATCGACCATTTGCTCCGGAGGCTCGGCGTGTCGCCGGAGTCGGCGGTCGGGGGCCTGGAGGAGGCAGTGATACGGAAGCGCCGCGATCCGGGGGAGGTCTGCGCGATCTGCTTGGAAGTGCCGGGGGTGGGCGACGAGGTGACCCGCATGGGCTGCTCGCACGAGTTCCACAGTGGTTGCATCGAGAAGTGGCTAAAGATTGCGCACACTTGTCCCACATGCAGACAAGAGTTGCGTGCACGGGTTCCACGGCCATTCGATTGGTGTTCATAATTATTCAATATTTAGAGTTTTTTTTCGTAATGTTAACTCTTTGAAATTCAATTTTTGTTATAATTTTCTTACTTGGACCGTAAATATTTGTTTATGTTGACGTTATAAATTGTCTTCCGCTTTTATAAAGTGATGCCTATATGTACTGTATTTTCAATTTCCCATTGGTATAACATTTCAATTGAGCATCAATTAAGTTAATCAATTGTAAGTTTTGAATAGAGTTGAAATTTTTTGGTTATCACCTATATTGTGTGTATAATTCTTTTTGGGTTTTATTATTATCATTTTGGTCTTGTACGTTATTTCACAGAATCTTATATTTCGTCTTTGACCAATTTTGAATAAAAAAAATATTAAATCCTGAAGTTATCTAAAATATTTTTGATTTGTTTTAATTACTTATATATTTTCCAAATAAAGTTGTACAACTTTAGTCTATACACTATTTTACATTTATATATTAATATTACTATTTGTTTTCTTTTGTAATATCTAGAAATTTAGAGGTCAATTTACTATTTATTCATATTACTATCTATATGTTTTTATCTTTCCCATTTTTATGGCCGTGCCCGTTTGAACTTTGATGCCCTTTTTTTTCAAAACTTTTTATCTATCTGTCCAATAGCAATACACTTGTCAATCTACAATTAGTCGATCGAGACACATGCACCTTTTTGCATGCCAAATGGGAAATTCCATATTCATTAGATTTATTTGAATGTTAAACAAATCTCTCGTCCTGACAAAATTAAGAAAGGCAGCAAGAAGAGTAATGTTTATTAAAGTTTTATGTATTTATAATTTCGACTATGTTAAGGACTCTCAAAAGAAGATTGCAAAGCCATGGATTTTGGGTTTTTATTTGGGGAGGGGGGGGATTCCGTAGCTTTCTTCTTATCAATTCACTACTTTTGTTCTTAACAAACTTGAAAATAGATAAATTGAGATAAATTGCACATGCCTCGATCAATGACCCTTGTTACATGGGACATAAGGCGCGTTACATCTTGGCACCCATCTTTAAGGCTATGTTTAGCAATTAGGATAAAATTAAAGATATGATAAAATTTATCACATCCCGTATTTGGTGCTTGGTTAAGATAGAATAAATTCGAATATAAGAAGAATATAGGCCGGATAAAATTGTCCCATGAGAAGATGATTTAAAAATAGATTGGATTTCTAATATCTATAATAAGAAATTTATTTTTCAAATTTCTTAAATTAACAAAATTAAAATTATTTCAATATAAATAATATTTGAATTCTAATATAATAAATTCAAAAAAAAAAAATAAAAATAAAAATAATTTAAGTTTATCTTATAATATAAATTCAATATATAAATATAAATATACATTTCTACCCGTCACATATTTAAGTACTTTAGTATTTAGTATTTAGGTATATTAGCACAGTTAACTATTTTATAAAAAATTATTAGAGAATGATGAAAGGGGAAGAAAAATAAAAAAGAAATAAATTAAAAAGAGAGAGAAAAAAAAAGATAAATAAAAATAAAGTGGACAAGAGTGTCGTGGGAGATTTTTACCATTTTTATTTATGAAATTTTTGGTTCATTTATACTAATATACCATTTATAGCAAACAATGTATATGATATGATATATCTGATTTTATTATCGCAATGAAGAAATAATGGATATGATATAACAAAATCCTTGAATTTCATATACGCTTTCTGTACGACTCCTACTTCATTTGCTTCGTGTATGAGTCGATTGATCGATCGCCGATGTCAAGCATTGCCGACCATATCTCGAAGCAGCACTTCGAGTGTGCGAGGTTCGTGTCCACCAACACCTCACCATCGTCGCTCTCCTGGGGATTCATATCTTTCACGCTAGATAGCCTGCGGTCGCCGTTCCCCTTGGATTGATTGAGGTGGGTTGATCCGAACGGTGGCGGGGGACGCGCGGCCCGAGAAGATCGGTCTCAGAAGGAAATCCTGTCCGAGATCTTGAACGTTGCCTGCCAAGTCGCGAATGACCCAAGCAACAAGGGGCACAAGAGGTTCGGCGTCTTGGTGGACGTGTGCAGGGTGGTAACCCTCCCCGAGGACAAAATCCGAGAGATGCTCCAGAGGTTAGAGGTGGCGCCGGAGTCGGTGTTCGGGAATCTGGTGAAGGCGGTGATATAGAAGCGCTGCGATCCGAGGGAGGTTTACGTGATCTGCCTATGTGTGTGGATTAGGTGTGGGCCTCGCCAGCCCTCTCTCATGGCTGCTTGCTGGTCATCGCGGAGGCCTGACAATTGGCAGAGGAAGAAGGAAAAGAAATTGTTCAATTTCTCATTAGTATAACGTGTCAATTGAGCATCAACCTTGTTAATCAATTGTAAGTTTTGTGTAGAGTTAAAATTTATTGGCCATAGTCTATTGTATGTATTTTTCTTTTCTTTTGGGGGGGAGGGGGTTTGGATTTGGGGTTGGGGTAGGTTTATTATTATTTTGGTCTTGTACATTATCTCACAAAATCTTATATTTCGTCTTTGACTGATGTTGAATTAAAAATATTAAATTCGAAATTTATCTACAATATATTATTGGGAAAATACCACCAAAAACTTCAAATTATGTCACTTATGATAGATTTATTTTGAACTTTTTTTTGCAATACTAAAATCCCTAAATTATGCCACTTGTAACAGATTTACTTTAAACTTTTTTTGTCATAATAGAAACTCCAAATTATGCTAATTGCGATATATTTACCCCAAACTTTCTTTTGTGATATAAAAAAACCTTGAACTTGTACTGTTGTGATATGTTTACCATTGAACTCTTTGATCGAAAGGCATTTTTTTCTTTTTCTTTTCCTTCCATCTCTCTTCGCTCTGCCATGGTTGGTGGAGGGAAGCTAACGAGGGCCACCCTCACTCAACTCCAACATCAGCAAGGGTGGCCTTCGCCAGCTTCCCTCTGCTAGCCATGGTAGAGGGAAGAGAGAAGAGAGAAAAAAAAAAGAAAATGATTATACGAGGTTTCAAATCATAAATTGAGATATCTTTCCGTAGCTTTGTTCTTATCAATTCACTACGTTTTGTTCATTACAAACTCAGAAATAGATTTATTCAAACTGATGTAAGGAAATCTTTCCTAATTAGGTTCAGTAAACTAGTGAGCAAGGGACATTATAGTCATATAAAGGACATTATTATCATCTCCTTTAAATACATATTATGCCGCTAACTATTGCTCCAAAAATAAGTTGAACATACCTTATGACTACTATCATGTCAATGTCTACGTTGTTCTTTTTCCAGTGCTCGATGAGACCATCATGGCAACACTCGCTCATGTTCGTCGAGTATAAGGTTCAAGCCTTTCCCTTAGTGGATTTGGCCAGATTTTGGTCATATATTCCTGACTATCAACCAACACAATTATGTATGTGTTCATGTGATCCTTTCATGTCTCCATATAATTCACAGTCATTGCCGTCTTGGGAAACCATATCTTTTTCTTTACACAATTTCCCACGGTCTTTCCCCTTGGATCGTTTATGACAGAGCGATTTGCTCACAAGAGGTTCCACATCCCTAGCGAAATGCACATAAAATGAAATAATATCCAAGATAACGAATGTTGCACGTGTCACGGTCAACGACCCTCCTTACATGGGACATAAGGTGTAATACATCTTGGTATCCATCACTAAGGTGTTTGACCTTCCTTAGCATGTACCTCGAGGAGGGTGACATACTAGAAGAGGAGCGGTAGTAGCATGACTGCCGAGTCCGAGATGCTTGCTTAGATTGTCCGAGCTGGCCATTCAAATCCAAAGCCTGTATCCCCCAGTGGATATGCTTGAGAGGAGGTCTATAGGAATGCATGAATTTAGGCTTGGAAAGGTGATATTTGAGGGTGGTGATTTGAGTAGTGTTTGTGCAATCTGTTTGGAAGAGCTAGTGATGGGTGATGAAGTTAGTCACACTATTTGCACTCATGAGTTTTCTGGTAATTATTAGACCTGTCAAAATAGGCTATCAACCCATCTCTTAATCCACATTGAATGGACTAAATCATTCATTATACGTGTTTATGAATGAGTTTCGAATGACAAAACCCAAAAATATATAAGCGTATTAAATAGGTTATAGTTTATCCAGACCCAACCCTTTTGTAAAGTATTAAGATGACTTCTTCTTTTTTCCATTACTTTTTATTTTTATTTTTATGCATAAATAACTAATTCTAGTTATACCACTTCAATGGTTATGCTTCCACTACTTCATCAATCTTGATCACGGACTTCTTTACTCTACTATTCAATAGTGTTATGAATTTCCCCTTATGCGAAGATTTCTCCTATGGTTGCATTTGAAATCGTTGGCTCCATCATCAAGATGGTTGCTTTGTCTTGTCGATAATTGTGTCAATCATGACCCTTTGTCACTTGAATCAATTTTTATTTATCCATATTTTACTATTGGACTCAATTGTTTTCATTTATATCTTCTATCTGCTAAACTGATTTTCTAATAGACTGATTGAAGTTTTCAACGCTAACCTAAATTTTCTTTTATCGCATCTTGCTCAGGCTCCTTCAGTCCAAGTCGACAGTGAAGGACTTTGGTCATTTTTTTGGTGTCAAGAGTCCTTTTTCTAGTACTATATGTTTATAAACAAAGTGGGCTTCTCATGGGCTCGAAATCAATTTCGGTTCTCAAATTGAAATGCAAGAAGTATTGCGTATCTTCCAATGTCAAAGATATTGATGTAATTAACATTATCACACAAAAATTATCCTACTGACGTTAGGAAGTCTTTGCCTCCTAGGAATCGATGACTGATGCCAAGATTTTGCAAGCGAATATTTATCTTATCATACCAACGTGTCTATAAAAGGGCTCTTCGTACACCATGTTTCGTCAAGAATTCGCAAAAATCCGATCACGAAAGTCAAAGAGATGTCGAACTATCGAGTTTATGTTTCTGCTTCTCCGAAGTCGATACGCGACGACCCGTCGCTGCCTCACGCTCTCATGAACGTCTCCTACACGATTCGGTCCGTCTACGAGTCGACCGATCGATCGCCGTTGTCGCGCATCCCCGACCATTACTCAGAGCAGCACTTCGAGTGCCCGGGGTTCGTGTCCACCGACACCTCGCCGTCGTCGCTCTCCTGGGGATTCATATCTTTCACGCTGGATAGCCTGCGGTCGCCGTTCCCCTTGGATCGATTGAGGTGGGTCGATCCGGACGGCGGCGGGGAACGCGCGGCTCGAGAAGATCGGTCTCGGGAGGAAATCCTGTCCGAGATCTTGAACGTGGCCTGCCGAGTCGCGAACGACCCAAGCAACAAGGGGCGCAAGAGGTTCGGCGTCTCGGTGAACGTGAGGAAGGTGGTCACCTTCCCCGAGGATGAATTCCGAGAGATGACCCGGAGGCTGATGCAGGAGGAGAGCCTGCGACGCGAAATCGACCATTTGCTCCGGAGGCTCGGCGTGTCGCCGGAGTCGGCGGTCGAGGGCCAGGAGGAGGCAGTGATACGGAAGCGCCGCGATCCGGGGGAGGTCTGCGCGATCTGCTTGGAAGTGCCAGAGGTGGGCGACGAGGTGACCCGCATGGGCTGCTCGCACGAGTTCCACAGTGGTTGCATCGAGAAGTGGCTAAAGATTGCGCACACTTGTCCCACATGCAGACAAGAGTCGCGTGCACGGGTTCCACGGCTATTCGATTGGTGTTCATAATTATTCAATATTTAGAGTTTTTTTTCGTAATGTTAACCCTTTGAAATTCAATTTTTGTTATAATTTTCTTACTTGGACCGTAAATATTTGTTTATGTTGACATTATGAATTGTCTTCCGCTTTTATAAAGTGGTGCCTATATGTACTGTATTTTCAATTTCCCATTGGTATAACATTTCAATTGAGCATCAATTAAGTTAATCAATTGTAAGTTTTGAATAGAGTTGAATTTTTTTGGTTATCACCTATATTGTGTGTACAATTTTTTTTGGGTTTTATTATTATCATTTTGGTCTTGTACGTTATTTCACAGAATCTTATATTTCATCTTTGACCAATTCTGAATAAAAAAAATATTAAATCCTGAAGTTATCTAAGGCTAAATATTAAATCTTGTATTTTATCCTAATTGCTAAATATAGCCTTAGAGATGGTGCCAAGATGTAACACACCTTATGTCCCATGTAACGAGGGTTAAATTGAAAATACAGTACATATAGGCACCACTTTATAATTCAAGATATGATAAAATTTATCACATCCTGTATTTGGTGCTTGCTTAAGATAGAATAAATTCGAATATAAGAAAAATATAGGCCGGATAAAATTATTCCATGAGAAGATTGAATAAAGATAGATTGGATTTATAATATCTATAATACGAAATTTATTTTTCAAATTTCTTAAATTAACAAAATTAAAATTGTATCAATCTAAATAATATTTGAATTCTAATATAATAAATTCAAATATAAAAAAAAAAAAATTATTTTTATTTTAATATCATTTTATTTATATATTCAAATTTAATTTTAAGATTAAATTGTCTTATAATATAAATTCAATATATAAATATAAATATACATTTCTACCTATCACATATTTAAGGTACTTTAGTATTTAGTATTTAGGTATATTAATACAGTTAACTATTTTATAAAAAATTATTAGAGAATGATGAAAGGGGAAGAAAAATTAAAAAGAGAGAGAAAAATAATAAATAAAAATAAAAATAAAAATAAAGTGGACAAGAGTGTTGTGGGAGATTTTTACCATTTTAATTTGTGAAATTTTAGGTTCATTTATACTAATATACCATTTATAGCAAACAATTTATATGATATGATATGGATATATTTGATTTTATTATCGCAATAACGAAACAATGGATATGATATAACAAAATCATTGGATTTCATATTGTATCATGTCTAGTCCTATCTCCAAAGGACTAAATGTTGCCTAAGGTGCTTGACCTTCCTCAACATGTACCTCAAGAGGAGGTTGGCATACTAGAAGAGGAGCGACAATGGTGTGACTACCAAGTCCAAGAGTACTTGCTTTAATTTTTCAAGTTGGTCATTCAAATCCAGAGCCCGTATCTACCAGTGAAGGTTTATGGGAATGCATGAATCAGCAATTTGAGGGTTGGAAAAGGTGATATTTGAGGGTGGTGATTCGAGTAGAGTTTCCACAATCTATTTAGAAGAGCTAGTGATGGATGATGAAGTTAGTTGCACTGTTTGCGCTCATGAGTTTCATGGTAATTGCTAGACTTGTCAAAATATGTCCTAAATTCATTTCTTAATCTACATTTGATGGGCTAAGCCATTTGTTATATGTGTTAGTTATGTTCAGTAAATAAGTTAAAATTGGGTTTCAAATGACAAAACCCAAAAATATATGGGATGCGTGTTAAATGGGTTTATAGTTTATCCAACCCAAACCCACCTTTGTAAAGTATCAAGATGACTTCTTTTTTCCCTAGTACTTTTTATTTTTATTTTTATGCATAAATGACTAACTCTACCACTTCAATGGTTAAGCTTCCACTACTTTAGTGATCTTGTCCACAGACTTCTTGGCTCTACTACTCAATGGTTGTATGAATTTCCCCTTTTGTGAAGATTTATACAATGGTCGCGTTTGAAATCATTGGCTAGTTGCTTTATCTTGTAGATGTTTATGTCAATCATGGCCTTTTGTCACTTGAATCGAATATCAACATTGAAAGTTGTCTCTTGACTATTTGCCTGAATCCTTAACTGTTGACTTGGTCTAAAGGAGCTCGAGCAAGATGCGATGAAAGAAAAATTGCTTGAGTGTTGAAATTTTCAATCAATTTATTAGAAAATCAATTTAGCTAATAAGAGATATAAATGAAAATAGTCAAGAGACACAAGAAGAAGTATTGCGTATTTTCCAATGCCAAAGATATTGATGTTCAAGCGTTGCTTGCTCTTTCTTTGTAAACATGATGAATTAAGTCTTATTTAACAATTACACTTGGGCATATCCTCTGTTAGTTAGGTAGGTATATATGGTAGCGGAGTCAATCGGCACGCAAAACGTGGCACACGAAATGTACATTTGTATATCGTCATTTCTCTTAAAAAGTACGTGTAAAAGTTTCGGCGTCATTATGATAGAATATCTTGGTCAAACATATGATTCCAAAACGAGGGATAAAGAAAAACTATAATTGCCCCATTATTGGTGAGCTGTTTGGTTAATCGCGTTCGGTAAAATGATATGACGCGTCTTTTGTGCGGGCGTGCGTGCATATGTGTGTGTGTGTGTTTTTTTTTTGATGTTATGTTATCCAGAAGATAATTACAAAATTTGAGGGCCAAAAGGATGGTTCCATGAAATAAAAAATAAGTACATACAGCATCACATTAGCGCTTTTCATTAGGTGGGGAAAAGTAAAGATTCTGATTCTTCCCAACCTACCTTTGACAGCAAGATTATCCTTCGCCTTCCTTTCTCAATTCTTTTTATTGATAAAAAGAAACGGAAATATACACTATATATATATATATATATATATATATACACTATATATATGTGTATGTATATGTAATATCGCCGGTGTATAGAAAACCTTATACAAACAATCTCATCCATCATTGAGCTGAAGTCATGCCTTCTCTCTTTCCAATCAAAAGTGTATGGAATCGTTTGTGTATAATTCCTTTCGGCTATATTTATTATAATTACTCTATAAAAAAATCGTGGAGATTCTTTCAACTTTTATATGGAAAATGAATAAAACAAAGAAACGGGGGAGGTGATTGAGCGAAAAATACAATCAAGCGAAAGTTTTAGGTGGCTCGAGAGGAAGACCCATGAAACAAATACAATCAAGTTTATTTGTATCTTATTTCAAATAATAGCACTTCTCACTTACTGATTAAATAAAGTTTGATTAAATAAAGTGGAGGGGAATGTCTTTCTCCAGCACATAAAGATCTTCTCAAAACAATAAAGAGGTAAAGTACACTTTTGCCACTTGAAGTTTTCGCCCGTTGGAATTTCACTTTTAAAGTACTTTTGTTTCTCATCAAATCTTTATTTTAGGAATGAGTACAGCTCAATCCATTCGTCAATTCATTTCGAATGAATTTATCATGAGGAAAAAAGTTTGAAGGTTCAATTTTTTTGGATGAATTACATCTCGGTATGCAAACTTCATAAACAAACGTGAAATTGAATCATACCTAGAATTTTTTCGTTTTTTCCGTTTGATTTGTAACAATTCAAATCGAATTGCACGTATTTCAGAAACATTTTCTTTCGAATTCGCTCGAGCAAAAATTTTGACCGATATCCATGCGGCAATCAAATCATGCATCTCAGAAGCTCAATCTAGTAATGCATCAACAACAAAGATTATGGACGAAATAAGATAGATATGGAAATACAGGGACCAAAATAACATTAATAAGAAATACAAGGGCCGCCGGTGGGGAAAACAAGGAAAACATCTGCCCAAGCGTGACGGTGAAGTCACGACAAAAAAGTTTCCCCAAAGTGATCGACACCGGTGGCCTTGCCTGTCGCCCCGACCAAGCTCGTCTCTCGCCACGTGTCCCGATCCTCCCCGTCCATCGCCCGCGCCAATCTGGCCTTCACCTTCCTCTTGATCATCATCGTCGCCATCATCATCATCATTCATTCATCCCCAAACGGCAGAGACTCCTGAACTATAATCTTTTGTTTGCGAAGAAAGCGCAAAACCTAAGCTTTCACGCCAATTTTTTTTTTTTTTGGTGTGCGCGCAATTGCTTTGCTTGCCTTTAATCAATGCTTGCCTTCAGCTTCCAAGAATTGGTTTGCGTTCCCTTTGTCCCTCACCCTCTCCAACGTTGATTTAACCATCTCATCTACCAGTCCTCCCGACCCGATGCGTGCCCAGAATTCTCTCTGACAGCCCCCACGTTTCCTTCCTGCTGGAAATAGACACCCACATTCGAATTCTGGGTCTGTCTCAAATTTCCGCGGAAACCCTAGAGCTAGCGGGGCGATTACTGCGATCGGGTGCCTTGAAGTTTCGATTTTTTTTTTCTTTTCTGGGTTTCTTTTCTTGGGTATTCGATGACTTACTATGAGGAAGCCGAGGTGGTTCCGGAGCTGAGGGTGAGGGTCGGGGAGGAGGGCGAGGGGAACAAAGGGGATTATCTGGCCTTGGGAACGCGAGATCGTTCGGGTAACGACGAGGCGGAGAGAGAGCCGCCTTCTCCGAAGAGGAGGTGCGGGCGGTTGGTGTGGTATTTGGTGAAACTGTTCTTGCTGGTTTCTTGCCTGGGATTGTTGGCTGCGGTTTGCATCAAATGGGTCTGGCCGTTTCTCATGGACAAGGTTGGTGTTGTTGTTGGGTATAGAAACTTTGTTGCGTTTATGTCTTGGATGCTTATTTATGTTGATGCGTGTATTTGGTGAGGCTTGATGTTTAGTTGATTTATTGTGTTGGGTTTGAGTGTGGGTTTTGGAGAACTAGTGTGTTAGATTCGATGATAAGCTGGTGGGAATTGTGTTTCGATATTTATTCTTTGATTCATGTGATCTGCAATGCATTGTAATTTACTCAATTTCACGGTTTAGAACTTATAATGGACTATACAAGGCAATGTTTTGCCTCCAAAGTATGTGGCCTGTCTTTGTTTACTGGTCTCTGTTCTTGTACGGGCATGCGTTACTTGGTTGATTGGAATTTTATTTTATTAGGATTAAATTGCTTAGTTGAGCTTGCCTATTGATGTGTATGCCAGAATGCCCCCCTTTTAGAATGCTGGCAGTTAAAAGTTTTGCTTGAACATACAGTCACTGCTCAGTTTCTGGTCCAATCTGATGTAACTGACATTGTGGAGCTTCATAACCATCTTTGTGAAGTTGTATTTGGTATCAATTTGTATCAGTTGTAATTTGTTTCCAGCACCTTCTAGTTTGGATAAGCAATGGGCTAACATACCAAGACTATTGTTGTAGTAATCATGGTGCTATAAAGACAGTATTATTTATGACTTAAAACCTGTAAATTGCCTCTCAAGTGTTCTTCATTCTGAGAGTGTAGATCTAAATTATGTGCATTCTGGAGTTGGCTAGTGTGGAAAACCTATCAGAGCTATTGGAAAGTTCTCAAGTTTTGTGTCAATCAGTATTGCAAGTTTTCACTGCCCTTCCTCATTGTGATGTGCTTCATTTGCAGGAAGTTATCCCCATAATAAACTGGGAGACCACGACATTTAGCCCTCCAGTTCTTGCAGTTCTAGTCTTTGCTTCTGTGGCTATATTCCCCACCCTGCTCTTACCATCAACCCCTTCTTGGTGGGTTGCTGGAATGACATTTGGCTATGGCTACGGATTCCTGCTGATTATGTCAGGGGTAATTGTGGGTGTATCGCTTCCATATTTCGTTGGCTCTCTCTTCCACCACAAAATTCAAGTAAGTATCTTCATTAGACTTGGACATATTATAAGTGATGCGAGTTATGACACATATATATTCTTTGTTCTTGCATTCTTGTTTTACATTATCTTGTTCCCCATTCAGAACTGGCTGGAAAAACATCCAAAGAGAGCTTCCCTGATAAGGTCGGCTGGCAGAGGAAATTGTTTTGATCAGTTTCGGGCTGTTATTTTGATCAGGATATCTCCATTTCCTTATATTCTATATAACTACTGTGCTGTGGCTACAAATGTGAGATACCTACCCTACATTCTTGGGTCGCTGATCGGTGTCGTGCCAGAAATTTTTATTGCAATTTACACGTAACATCTCTCTCTCTCTCTCTCTCTCTCTCTCTCTCTCTCTCTCTCACACACACACACACACACACACACAGCGCATGCATGCATGGACACTTGCAGACATGTCTTACATGAGTTAAAAGGGTATTCAAACACTGTTTAGTCACATTTTTACCACTTAAATATATATTCCTTATGTGTGCTTCTAAAATTTTCGCGTTTGTTGCAATTACAGACTTCGTAAACCTTATATAGCAATCTCCTAGTTCAAACTAAATCTATTTTTTTATATCAGTTGGTGCTTTTTGGTATATTATGTAGTGGTGAACAAAAGATAATTATTAAATTTGGGTTAAGGGACTATATTGAGCTTGACTGTTTGCATGTGCTTGGTTCTAGTATGCTCCTTGCTTGTAGTTCCTCAGATTCTTCTGGAATGCCCTAAATTTGAAGCATGAATAAACCTGTCCTCTTTGTATTTAGCAATTTTATCTGTCTTACTTATGGATATAACTTTTGGTTGCAGAGGAATCCTGATAAAAACTCTTGCTGATGCTTCTCATGATCAGCGCTCACTATCTGCTCCCCAGATAGTCTTTAATGTGCTTGGCTTCTTGGGGACAGTTGCTACCACGGTTATTTTCACTGTGTATGCGAAACGGCAACTCAAAACAATTCAGAGGGAAGGGGAGCCATTACTGGAGTGAGATGGTTCCTGCACTGGGTTGATATGTAAAGATTTGCGCTCAGAGCACGCTTAAGGTGGCACCTCTGACGGCACTATACTGCAGGATGAGGTTCATTTATTTTGGAACTTCAATCTGTGGTGAAGTTGATTCTTCATGTAAATGGTGTTCAAGTATGGGTAATGGTTGGGAGTGAAGGCTGGTATCTAACACATGATTCTACTTTCTGGATTGAGCATAGGGGGAACTTTTCATCTTCAAGATTTGAATCATTCGATACTATGAAAACAACACGGGAATACGGCAAGAACCTGATCTTCCCTATTGCCATATGCCTCAACCTTTAGGTAAGCAGGCTTCGTTATCAGATGTATAGGGTTGGATCTGTTTTAGAAGTTGAAACCAATTCATGCAGATTCTTGTCTGTATATAAGAATATCAATCTGATTTGACTTGGAGCTTCTTGTGGTTACCGTTTGCTTTCTTTTAACGGGCAAATTCGTACGAATGGTTGCATTTTGGATGTGAGTCTTATCTTTATTCTCATCATGCAGAGGATGATTAGGGGAAATAGGACCCGTAGTTTCCTGTGGTGGGTCATAGTTTCAGATGTTATCTTTTGGGGGTTTGTGCATTTGAATTTTCACTATGAAAAACCCAACGATTATCACATACTCTTCGCATAAAAATTAAGAAAGTCGAATTCGGGTTTGGGTTTGGGTGAGTCGTAGTTGGGTTTGATTCAAATAGATCCATTTAACTCTTATTTGTCAATTTTTTTATCTAATGTAATTTAGATAACTCATATCCGGACCAAACTGTGGTTGAACCCAAATATACTCGAATAACTCAATTTTTAAATGTAATACTTAGACTTCAGCAATTAGGAAAATGTCAAAATGAAGAAAAAGGATCTGCTAATGTCAATGAATTAAACAGTAGAAAATCAGTGAGACCATAATGCAAAATTAAACAAACAGATAATCGAAAAATACGTCAAAGTTAAATTAACAAGATACATGAAAGCTGCTTCGCTCTAGATATGATTGCAATGATGCATATCTATGGTGTCGATCTAAGGCTGCTGCAATGCCGGCTTCGTCTTCATGTCCCCTTATTTGCCTCCACCAGCGACCGATCGAAGGCTGCTGCAATGCAGGCGCCATCTTGGTGTCCCCTTATTTGCCTCCACTGGCGACCTCAAGGTGGTGGACACTTAGCGTCGAGCACCGTTTGTGTCAATGGTGGTTGTGAAGGTAGGCCGTGTAGGAGATGGAGGGAGACGGGGAAGTGAATGCAGTGACGACATCGAGGGACGTTCGACAAAGGGACTGATGTCGTGGCTTAGAGCTGTTACGGTTAGCGACGATGCCGGCGAGATCTATTCCATATTCGATGTCGCTGGCAGTGGCGATGCACTGCCATGGCGAGCTGCCTCCGCCTCTGAGTTTGAGCGTTGGAGCATCTCATGTTTCTCCTTTTATTTTTTAACATTTTTTCAATCGATTAGTTTTTTGGGTCTAAATTGAATTATTAATATATCAAAGATGGATCTATCACGGACCCATAACCCCAACTTTTGATTTGGTTCTGCTATGATAAATTAATTCCAACCTCCTATTAAAAATTATAAGTACCACGTTTGCCACTTCATCCATTTTGTCATCACTGTATAATTATAGTGAGATAAATTAAAATATTGCACACCTTATTATCTTGACGTTCAAACATCAAGCCATACATAGTAATGACTTCCCCTATAAAAATAGAGCACATCCATATATGTATGCATATACCAGAGTGTTATATAGAGCTAGCTTATATGGTCAATCTGACATTGTTAATGCACCAAACTCGCTTTCATATACATAATTGTAGTATAGATCACCCGATGGAGAATGCGTATTATTTACACCGACAAGTAACCTAATAATAACGTAAACTTCAGTTATGCAGATATTATATTAATATTTTAAGTCATTATTTTTTTTTTGGTAAAGAATATTTTAAGTCATTAGTTTATATTCACATGGTACCAAGTTATGGGATGTGTGGCTACTCCAAAAATTAATACGCACATGCATGACCATGCGGCATAACTACGCTGTTTCATATTCAATGTCTAATTTTGCTATGATATATTAGATTGGATCGGTCTAGCTCAAGTTTTATGAATTCTTTTGAATCAGTTACGTCCGGATCGCGCCAAATTCGGGGTTTTTAGAATTCTTTTCGAGTTTACGAATTCAGTAAGGTCTGTTATCTCTGCAAGATCTCACTCAAAATGCATATAAGAGCTGGACTGGGCCTTGAAAGGATTGTGTATTTTAGCCAATGTGGGATTTGATATGGTGGGCCGACAGCCGGATGGATTTCCGCATGACGACCCGCTACCAGCGAGGAACGCGATACGATGAATCCACGAAGGAGATCGATCGGGTTTAGGGGCAAAAGGAAAGCCCCGTCACATCACTCTGCTTTGTCTTTGGGTTGGATCATGTGAAAATGGTGAAGTGGCTAGCAAGCAATAGAGGCGACAGGGAGAGAGCATAACATGTGAAAGCATCATCGGATCAATCAACGTCAAGGAGAGCTCATCTGGTCAAATGTAGACGTTCGGCTAGAGAGGCCGCGACCAAGGATCGATCCATTGTTATCATGTTGAAAAAATTCTCAACTGGAAGCATCCGACTAACCACTTCCGACGTGGTTTTTCCACATTCATTCTCGTAGGTTTATGCCCTCTATAGCTAGGTGTGCGGCATTCTTATTCTGAAGCTTGGTAGGGGAAATGCGACTCATGCCCAAATCGAGGCATGTCATTGCTCCAAATGTAGTACTTGAGATGAATCTACATTCAGATTAATTTAGCCAGAGGAGAGTTGTGAGTGATTAGTATGATCATCTGTTGTGTCTTGTTTGTTCGAAATTGCTCTGTTAAGATACCAACTGAGGTCGCCCTAAGCCACGTCCGAGTTATTTCCCCAAGAGTGATTTGATAAGCTTCATGTGCGTGTCTGGGAGAGAGAGACAGAGAGATTCCCTTTTCAATACAGTAACAAACGAAAGTGAGCAAATTTATTAGAGGGCATACTGCAGAAAGAGCAAAGCACACAACAGGGACGTCCACCTGCGCAACTGCCAATTCAATACTTTCTTAGAGCTGGCCCTCTTTATACTCGGCATCACGCGTTATCGCCACCGTATTCGATTGGTTAAATCACGACCGCCGAATAGCGCGATTC
Source organism: Corymbia calophylla (assembly GCA_014182845.1). Taxonomy (NCBI): domain Eukaryota; kingdom Viridiplantae; phylum Streptophyta; class Magnoliopsida; order Myrtales; family Myrtaceae; genus Corymbia; species Corymbia calophylla. Next base: position 23,752,506 of record CM024696.1, read on the forward strand.
ATCCAACGTGAAATCTCATAAGATCAATCAACTAATGGCCCGGTTCGTGCAAGCGGGTACTGACTTCAATTCCTCTGCTTTTCCTCTCTCACGAATTAATGCCCAAGGTGCCGTCTTTGACGTGGAAATCGGGGCAAGCAACGATGGTAGGAACGCATCAAGGACAACATCAAAGACAGATGGGCATGTGTCATTGAGAGTGAGGACCACACTGGTTTGGACAGCTCTTTTTCGCTGCTAAATAAATAAACCATTCACTGCTGAATTTATATGAATTTGGTGCATCCCTCTAAAGGGTTCTGCCAGATTATTGCTTTATTTTTAGGGGGCGCGGACCGAGAACCCATTTAAGGCAAATCTGCATTGCAGAGCGTTCAAGCAGCTGAAAATGAAATCCCCTTTGAATGCTTTCAATGTCGTGGACACTTTTTCGGGCTCTGATTTCGTTTCGTTTTTGTCTATTCATTTAATTCAATTTTGTGGTTGTGGGGAGTGAGGAAGGTGGGGGGAGCTGAAGCCAGGGTGGGATCACATAATCAGTTTCCCATTGTAATTTTCCTGACCTTTGAATCTTCTGTTTGCCCTTCACTTGGTCAAATGCTACCTGACAAAACCAAATCATCAAGAAGCAGAACGTGCACGGCGAGTTCCAGAAGCTTTCACTTGAAGGAAATGCTTTCTAGCAGGCACCAGAAACCCAAGAAAAAAGAAATGCAGACCGAGTAAAAGTCATCTTATAGATTATTATCATCACGATGTAAACCGTGGCATCATGCTAAAGATCCGCCTGAGGCGAAGACTAAGAGTGCATATCTGTCCGTTTAAGGAATCGTTCTCGCCCCTGAATTGTTTATTTATTTGGATGAATGGCCCGTCTCACCTACTTCTTACATAAATCTACGCTAATTTGTCAATATAAACAACATGGTAAACAATACCCCAACCAATGGAATTGTTCCCTTAAAGGTCTCCATCCAACGGCTGGAAGAGACGAAAAAAAGGAACTGTCGATTCACAATTTACACAGTGTAAAAGAGAACAAAATGAACCCCCTCCCTCAAATCTCTCTCTCTCTCTCTCTCTCTCTCTCTCTGTCTCTCTCTTTCTGGGTTGTCTCTTTTCTTTTTCTTTCATCTTTCTCTTCTTTTGGAGTTTCTGTTCCTGCTGCAACTATTACGCACATAAAACAAGAAGCGAAGCAAATGGAGAAGCTTTACCATTTCTGCTAATATTAGGGTCTCCGGTGTTTCTGTGGGTTCAAGAGATTATGGTGTGGTGGTGATGATGGTGGAGCAGGCGTGGTTGGTGGGGGAGAATAAATGCTCTCTCTCTCTCTCTCTCTCACGCACAGAGACATACCAAAGAACAAATTATAAGGTCCCTCTCGATGCCACTTTGGTGATGCCATATAATTCAATATGACGGAAGAGAGACAAGAGACAAAATCAAAAATGGGTCTGTTGCCTTTCTTTTAATTCTCTATGCAAGGTTCCATCTTTTTCTTTTTTGGTTTGTGAGAGAGAGAGATGGTGCTGCACATGCACGATCAACGTGCTTCCTCCCCAGTTGGTTACAAATTTTTAAAAACATAAATGTGAAGTGAAGCATGAGACAGAGTTAAATAAGCAGGGGATATTCGAAAATACACGTCTTATTATAATTTTCGTTAGTTATTACATTGAATAAGGTTTAGATTAGATATGCAAGAGATCTTTCTTCCTCAAAACTATAAAAATTGCGCATTTAATAAGTTTCGAGCCTCTCTCCTTTGTCTTGCTTCCTTTCCAGCGAAGCCCATGTCACTTACTGCAGCTACCACTTTCGTTGCATGACTCTCTCTCCCTCCCTCTCTCTCTCTATCTGTCTTAAATATAGGAAACTTCGGCTTTTGATGGAACCCCAGAAAACAAAAGACCTTCATCATTCTTGGGCTTGACTCAGAGAGGATCGCCCAAATCGATGCTTCGCTGGGATTTCCATTAATTTGCTGCTTGTGCGCATAAATGTGCGCAGTCAATGATAGCCTCTTTTATCAGATCAGAGTGTGAGGGAGTGCTCTTGCTTTACTTAAAGATCATCAAGATGCGGCATTTCTCATTCTTGAAAGCTCGCGTCTTCAACTCTGCTGGAGCAAGAGCTGCTGGGATTGCCGAATCCTTCTTTTCGGCTCCGTCTTCGTGAGTTGAATCGACCACCCATCATGCCAAACGGTTAGATCCAGCGGATTCATCATCGGGATTTCGAGCATGAGAAGTCTCAGTCGACACTCTCTCTCTCATGCTCTTGCGCTCGTGATCCCGTGCTTTCTCTGCATCATTTGCGAGGTCTCGTCGGTGACTGAGAAGGAGATCTTGCTCCAATTTAAGGGCAACATCACGGAGGACCCGTACAACTTCTTGGCCACTTGGGTCCCCAGTGCCAATGCCTGTGATTTTGGAGGCGTTTCTTGCAATGCAGATGGGAACGTTGAGAGGATAGTCTTGTGGAACACCAGCCTCGCAGGTGTGTTGTCTCCTGCTTTATCTGGTTTGAAGTCACTAAGGATTCTGACATTGTTTGGGAATCGCTTCTCTGGGAATATCCCAGAAGAGTATGAGCTTCTTCAGTCATTATGGAAGATCAATTTCAGCTCCAATGCTCTGTCTGGCTTAATACCAGAGTTTCTAGGTAGCTTACCAAACATTAGGTTTCTTGATTTGTCCCAAAATGGTTACAATGGAGAGATTCCAGTTGCTTTGTTCACTTATTGTTACAAGACCCGGTTTGTTTCTCTGTCTCATAATACTCTTTCCGGCTCAATACCCGAGTCAATCGCAAACTGCTTGAACCTTGAAGGATTCAATTTTTCTCACAACAATCTTAGTGGAGGGATTCCTTCCCAAATTTGCAATATTCCGAGCTTAAATTTCATATCTGTGAGTAACAACGGTTTGACTGGGAATGTGCAAGAGCAGATATCACAATGCCAGAACTTGAATCTTGTGGATCTTGGGAGCAACGGCTTTACTGGGTCGGCTCCTTTTGGGGTTCTCGAGTTGAAGAACATTTCTTCCTTTAACATATCGCACAATGCTTTTGATGGGGAGATTCCTAACATTACATCGTGCGGTGAAAACCTAGAGTTCTTGGATGCCTCAGGGAACTACTTACACGGTGAGATATCTTTGAGCATTGCCAAATGCAGCAGCTTGAGGGTTTTGGACCTGGGGTCCAACAGGTTGAGCGGTAGTGTTCCAGCTGAATTTGGTGGTCTAAAGAAGCTTTTAGAGATTAGATTGGGTAATAATCTACTAGATGGAACTATCCCCGTGGAGATTGGAGACATCCAACAACTACAGATCCTGGATTTGCAGAATCTCAACCTCGTTGGTGAAATACCCCCAAGCATAAGCAATTGTCAATTCCTTCTTGAGCTGTGAGTCCCCAAAATTTAATTGCTTCTGATGATATATGAACAATTTTTAACTTTGAAATTTATAAGGAGTAATTTCTGGGTTGTGACTACTGCAGGGATCTTTCTGGTAATGCGTTGGATGGTAAAATCCCTCAGAATCTATACAACATGACATACCTGAAAGTTCTTGATCTTCATCAAAACCACTTAGTCGGAAGCATTCCATCAACACTGGGGAACCTCTTAAGACTCCAGATTCTTGATCTTTCGAATAATTCACTTTCCGGATCCATACCCACATCCCTTGGGAATCTGGCAAATTTAACACACTTCAATGTCTCCTTCAATAATCTCTCAGGTGTCATCCCTCCGAGTATGATCCTCCAGGCATTTGGTCCATCTGCATTTTCCAACAATCCAGGGCTCTGTGGGGCCCCTTTGGAAGTGCCTTGCAATGGCACAGTTACCCCTACTCCAGGGAAGACGAAAAAGCTAACCGTTTCAGTGATTGTGGCTATTGTCGCGGCTGCAGTGATCCTTACTGGTGTCTGTGTGGTTACCATCATGAATATCCGGACTCGACAAAGAAAAACAGACGATGAGGTGGAAATTGTTGAGAGCACTCCATTAGGTTCCACCGATTCGAATGTGATAATCGGAAAGTTGGTTTTGTTTAGCAAAAGTCTGCCATCAAAGTATGAAGACTGGGAGGCAGGGACCAAGGCTTTGCTTGACAAGGACTGTCTGATAGGTGGTGGCTCGATTGGCACAGTTTATAGAAGCAATTTTGAAGGTGGGGTCTCTATTGCGGTCAAGAAGCTTGAGATGCTAGGGAGGATTAGGAATCAAGATGAATTCGAGCAAGAGATTGGGCGCCTGGGGAATCTGCGGCACCCAAATTTGGTTGCTTTGCAAGGATACTACTGGTCGTCGACGATGCAGTTAATCTTGACCGAGTTTATAGTCAATGGGAATCTGTATGACAATTTGCACGAGTTTCCTTATGCTGGAACCAGCACAGGCAGTGGTAACCCCGAATTGTATTGGTCGAGAAGGTTTCGGATTGCCCTTGGTACAGCGAGAGCTCTAGCTTACCTTCACCATGATTGCCGCCCACCTATTCTTCACCTCAACATAAAATCACGAAACATATTATTAGACGATAGATATGAGGCCAAGTTGTCGGATTATGGGTTGGAGAAACTGCTTCCCATTTTGGATAATTACAGTCTGACTAAATCCCACAATGCAGTCGGGTATGTGGCACCCGAGCTGGCTCAGAGTTTGAGGGCGAGCGAGAAATGTGATGTTTATAGCTTTGGAGTGATTCTTTTGGAACTGGTGACGGGGCGGAAACCGGTCGAGAGACCAGTGGCAAATGAGGTGATAGTTCTTTGTGAATATGTGCGACGGCTGCTGGACAGAGGAACTGCCTCGGATTGCTTCGACAGGAATTTGAGAGGACTTGTGGAGAACGAGCTGATTCAGGTTATGAAGTTGGGTTTGATTTGTACATCTGAGACTCCGATGCGAAGGCCGAGCATGGCCGAAGTTGTTCAGGTTCTTGAGTCTATTAGGTCTGGACCTGAATCCTAGTGATGCAAGTTGCCCTGATAGTGGGATTCATTTTGGGAGCCTTTCCGAGTACAGACATGGTAGTGCATATAGCCTAGCCAAGAGGGTCTTTTGTTTTGTTTGTGCAGAACGAAACATGGGGTTGGGCATTGTTTACAGAGAATTCAATGGAACAGAACAAGAAAATTCTTTTGTATTCTTTCTAGATCATCAGTCCGAAAATGTTCATTGACCGTTGTAATTTCCTGAAAATAAGATCATTCTTTCTTTTCCCCATTTCATTGTTTCAAGTTGGGAAATCGGGGAATGTACAGCAATGTCTGATATGCAACAATGGAACAGTGACAATTTACCGAGTTGCAGGATCAATGTCGCAACCGCTCCTACATTTTGCCACTTGTTAAAAATCTCAAGTAAATCGCACAGAACCGGGGCTCTCGCTTGCGTCCATCATTCGTATTCATCACTTAAAAGTTTCTCCCTTCATCGTTTTACAAGCTAAATGTCCCCAAGGTCATTTGAATAATTTGGCAAGATACAGAGCTAATTGTACAACTTATAATGGTATTTGATTATCAACCCGCCCTTCTCAACAGAAAAAAGTAATTGCAGAAACAAAATGCAAGGGCCAAGGGGCCCAAATTTGCAAAGCCAACAACTCGACACCTTTTCCACTGTCATCATTGAAAGAAATGCTTAAAGCAGTTCCATCTCCAACTTCCACTGGTGATGCCCATTCAAATCTATATGAACACTTTTTGCACCTAATGATGGACACCTTTACACCAGTAAGAACAAAAGGCAAAGGAATTAGCTACAACCATGTCTCAAAAGGAAGCTTCAACAATCTAATGAACAATTCCTATTTACCATCATTATCCATTCACTTTTGGAAACTGCACTAGACATTTTAAATCCAGGATGACCATACAAAAGGCCATAAAAAAAACAATATTGAAGCCGATGCACATCGACTAAGAGACCAAAATTGACAAACAAATTCCACCAGTCACCTCCAGATCCAAGCCAAGAACTGCTGCTGTTCAGCTTTGGGCAGAGATCAACAGGGATATATAAGACCGGTAGTAGCCAAATCCAACCGAATTAGTTACCCACATGATTTCTTACTTGATACTTGGACTTGAGATTTTAGGGTGATTCGAGTCTTCTTCATCCATGATCACTCGAACTGGAGGCTAACTTTGCCCCTCCAAATTATCCACAGGTGACCCACTTCTGAAGATTGAAATCGATAAACAAATTTTCAACTGCGAGATTTACAGGTTTCAGTAACTTTTCGAAGCCGTTTCATGACTAGAGGAATATCTTCTTCGGTCAATGCAGTGAAACAAAACCGGAACCATCCAGGTTCAATACAGTGACAAATGGATCCAGGAGTGACATTAACCTTTGCTGTATTCAACAGTTTATCCCAAAGCTCCAACTCTCCTTTCTCACTGTATGGTCGAATCAACCCGCTCATGTCTGCCCAGCAGTAGAAACCCCCACTACCTTTCACACACTCGATTCCTAATTGCTTTAATTCCCCAACGAACCTCATGTACATTTTTCCAAGCCTCTCTCTGCTGATCCTGATGAAGTTTTGTGTAAATCTAGTGTCAGAAAGCAGAGAGACAAGCATGCACTGGGTTGGAGATGAAATTGAAGAGAACCGGGCCAATTTCTTAGCAGCAGCCACAACATTATGGTTGAAGGAGTAAATGACACCCACATTAAACCCTATGAGAGAGAGGTCCTCCGATAAACTGTAAACGATATGAACTCTGCTCCGATCAAAGTCTTCTGAATCAGCAACTTCAGCTATACTCAAAAACCCCTCACCAGGAGTGGACCCAACAAATACTTCATTACAGATTATGTGCATGTTCTTTTCGGTGGCAAAATCCAGAAGGCTATAAAGAGTCTCACGATTTGGCAGAATCCCAACGGGATCTGATGGATTTGAGATTATAACCCCACGAACCTTTACCCCGCGCTTCTTTGCCTGGCTGAAGGCGCGATCAAGAGCAGTAACATTTAAACTGAAGCCGTCGGCACTACGGCAAGGAACTGGTATTATCTCCACTCCACTTCGCCATTTCAAATCACCATCAAAACTGCATGTGCATTTTAAATTTAGCTTCACAAGTACACACCTCTGAATACGTAAATAGAATATCTGCACCTATTATTACCTGGGATAATATGGAGTTGGGACTAGGAATGCATTTCCAGCATCTGCTATGCAGAAGCTAAGCATCTCAATAGCAGCGCTTGCACCTGTCGTCAACACAATGTGTGATGGATTGAAGGACACTGCTCCTTCAGTAGCTTGCGACATGAATTCTGCCGCGGCCTACATGATCAGCAAGATGGTTCTCATAAAATGGAAGGATTCAATCAAAGGAGAAATTGCACGAAATGCAGACAAGAATAAAATGATATGAACTCTGAGAGTGAATATCTACTTCAAATGACTCTTCATGAGTAATTAATCCACATACTGATTTACGGGGAAAAAAGATGAAGGATCCATCCAAATAAGGAAGGACTAGGAGTGCCCGATGCAATATGTGTCATCTGTACTTACATTTGTACTGTCGTATAAATAATTAATGAATCTCGCACATAAAGGACAAGTTAACAAATTAATCAAGTTTGATTATAGCATGAATAAATAACTAGAGATTAACTAAAACATAAATGACACGTCCCAGATTCAGCAGCAAGATTAGCTACCAGGGAGATTGGCTCATAATCCTCTTCTTAGCTCATAGACGCCCAATGTGCACGCACATGGATGTCAGCATACAACACACACACATATACACCATTTGTAGCCTGCCATACAAAAGTGCCGTAAATTTGGCCTCAAAACATGATGATGACAGGACAGAATTTGAGAGGTCGGTATTTGTAAAATTGGATGTTGCCAGGGCCACCTAACTTCTTGCCCTCAACTTGGTATTCGGGATACAAGGGTGCACCTTCAATTGTCAATCACATGAACCAAGACAAAGGAAAGTGTCCACAACTAATGACCATCTATAACAGCTTCATCAATTTCATTTCAAATGAATGCACATCGCAATCGACAAATTAACACAACACATCATCAAACTCGGCAATACGAATACAACACTTATAGGCAGTACATAGTGAACACGAACTCGAAGCATCTTACAACTTTCAACTCCATCAATCCGTCAAAAGGCTGGTAATTTGTAATTCCACTGATGCTCAACTCATTCCCCAGCATTGCCTCCCTCCCATTCTCCACCATCCAATTCCGAACCAAATCCAAACCCACCTGCACCCATCAAAAACACCACAACCAAGAAGCTATAGAATTAACTCAACCAACTCAAACCAACCAAAATCAAAACAACATGACAAATTCATCCAACATAAAGAAACAGGGGAAAAAAATCCCACCTTGTTCTCGGCCAAACCAAGCTGAATAACCCCATCCGGATTACTCCTCTTATCATAAGCATCCTCCGAATACTTCTTCACCCCAATAATATCCGGCGGATCCCCACTCCTCAGAATTGCGTTCACCCGGCCCGACACGTGAGCTGGCCCGACCGGACTCCGGGGCGAGAGGTGAGCCCGGGAAAGGGTCCTCTGCAGCCCGGGAACCTCCGGCAGGTGCTCAGCGGACGACGAAGGGGACGGCGGCGGGGGCTCCCGGGACCTGTTCCTCCTGAGGTAAAGCTGAAGGAAGTAGAAGAGGGCGCAGGGTATGACGGAGCCGAGCACGAGGCCGCCCCTGCCTTGGACCACCCCCTGCAGAGGGACGATGACCCTCATGGCGGTCCCTCCGCCACCGGAGGAGGAGGAGGAGGAGGAGGTGGTGGGCTTGGAGTCTTCCTCTGGATCCGGGTTCCGGGTCCGGGGGTGGCGGGTGCGGGTGCGGGTCATTTTGGAGGAGGGTTCATGCTTCTGGGTCGAGACGAAAATTGAAATGTAATGGGATGGAGAGGAGGAGGGATGGGGGGGGGTTCTTGAATTGGGTTTTGAGGGGGAGATGGTCGGAGAGAACAAGGAGGGAAAAAAAATGGGGTCGGCTTGGAGTGCGCGAGAGAAAGAGAAGAAAGAGAAGAGGAGAGAGAGAGTGACGACCCTGTTTTACGAGGTTATTGTTTTTCCATTTTCCTCAACGCCCTGAAATCAAACAAAAACAGAGGATAAAAATCGCGTCTTTGCGGGCTGTACAGAGCTTTTTTGTTCGCTTCTCTGCACTGGTGAAAAACATCGGGGTGCTGCGCCGTTCCTCTTGTTGCCCACGGAAGACGGACAGAGAGAGTGATCTCAAAGTCGTCGACGTCGGGATATTTCGGGGGCGCCTTGGGAAGTTCTTTTACTTTCTTGTCCCCCACGGCCTTTTGACCTTCGTCAGCAGCAGTAATCCCGCCTCGTTAAAGCTCTCTCCTTTACGACCCAAACACGAAGAGAAGCTTCTCTCTTTGAGTTCCTAGAGCAGACGAGACAGATGCTGACGGATGTTTCTGCAGATCGACTGACAGGAGAGGAGTGAAACATCGTCATCTTCGATTCATGTCGCGAAGCTCGTGCTGGATCGAACGATGGAGCGCCGCTCCAATGTCGCGCGAAGGGGAGGAAAAGGCTTTGCACGCAAAGGGGTAAGAGGAGGGAAACGCTCGAGCGATGATGATTGGATTTGGAAATTGACAAAGTTGCCACATATTTCGGCGGAAAGACGTGCCAAATATGATTTGATATTTTGATTTTGTGAATGGCATTACGAGTGGGATTCTTTTTGTGCGTATGTGTGGGGCTTTTTACTTTTGAATTTTGTAATTTTCTATGACTTTTAGGATTAAAGAAATGATCATATTCTGTTAACTTTTTGAAAACCACTAATCTTTATGTCACTCAAAATCACTATTTTATATAAGAATGGAAGGTGAGGGATTTGAATTCCTATTTTTTCGAAAATTGGAATGAGGATGATTTAATTTCAAATATGAGTTTCAAATTTTACGTTTTGCAAAGAGATAAAGCAAAAGTTAAAAAGTAAGAGATAAAGTATGAATATAATAAGATCGACAAAAAAAAATTGCCAAACATTTTTTTTATCTTTTAATTTTCATTGAATGGTCTTTGGCTACGACGATAAATCTAAAAAGGCCTCTAAGCCAGAGTAAAGGTCAACTTAGGATCCACTTATTTCATAGAAAATAAATGATTTAAAAAATATTTTTCTAAAGTAGATCGCTTGTATCAATTGAAATTATCAGTCAATATTATGTGGACAAAGAAAATGCGCTTTGTCTATTCATTTTCGCAAGTGATTATTTTAAAAAATATATATTTTTCAAATAATTCTTTTTCCAAAAAATAAATGGAGCTTAGACTCTATTGGATTTTCAAGTTGTGATTGTTTGCGTTTCTTTTACATGAGTAGACTTTGTTTATCTTATAATTGAAGAAATCCAATTAAAATAAAATTAAAAATTACTCCACACGTCTTCCCTCTTATATATTGCATAAGTTTTGTGAGATTCGAGTCAGTCATGTCTTGCATTTATTGTCTTTGATCTTAGATTGATCCATATATAAAGTTGATTGAAAAGTTGGAAAAAAAACTAGAATGTAACCATACCATTTGGAACGTACAAATTCCGCATCCCAATTGTACCTTATTACGCAATTGATTTATAACCCTAACAAGTTAAAGTCGGTCAGAGGCTGCATTGCTTTTGGGGTACGTCTCCTATTCGAGATGTGTTCTTGAAAACAACAAAGATCTAAAAAATGTGTACTTCTTTTATGGAGACAAGCATCTTCTACCTATAACCCAACAAATAAATTGAAACGAGACAATGAAATCTTGAAACTTTTACGATTTCAAATTTGACAAATATAGCCTAATGATGGACTAGAAAGCTTTTTTTCTTGCTAAGGTCCTAAAGGAAAGCAATCTTGGAAAAGAAGAAAAAATGGGAAATTCCTAAATAGGAGATAAGCGGTAAGTTTTTCCATATACAAACATTTCCATATTTAAACAATCAATTTCCAATTTTACTGGCATTTTATACGATCCATGAGATTAATGTGCATACTATTGAAGATATAGAATTTACCTAATTAAGATAGGTTTTGTCGTCGTAACAATATAAAAAAAAATAGGGGCGAGGTTTTTTTAAAAAAAAATAAATGTCTTTCCTCCTTTGCACGTTGGAGCTAACTCTACCCTTACTTGGCAAATTAGGATCGTATTTAAGTTGTTGATACACTTACTGAAAAATCACACCCTTGGTGCGATATTAAGATTGCTCCGGTTCAAGTTGGAAGTAAATATAACTATTTTTCTCAATGCAACTCGCTCTTGTGGATTAAAATGTGACTCAAAATTTGTATGGTGATTTTTCGTCGAAATTGATCCACATATTGACATACCCTTTGTGAAAATTTTATCTTTGATTTTTATTTAAATCGGCTTTGGTGACAATTTGGACATGAAGTAATATGTGGAATAGGGATAATTTGATATGGAGTAACGTAAAATGCGAGTTGAGGGAATTGATAAATCAATAAGCCGGAATCAAAAAGATATATAAGTGTTGATGATTGCGGATACTCTACAATATTTATCGCTTATTAATAGTTGACATTCAAATTGCTAGTTACAACCACATCTCATGGTTTAGGCTTCACAATCATTTTCATCGATCATGTATTGTCCTTTTCCATAAGCAATTATAACTCCTTGAATGCCTTTGGACTTGATCACCGATTGATATTTCCTTGGCATCTTCATTTGGTCTTTGGTTGTGTTTGGTTATTTCCTTGGCATCTTCATTTTACAAAACTTCTATTCTTCAACATTTTGCCCTGGTTATTTCTTTTTTTTAATTGAGAAAATTTCCTCAGTAAAGGGTAATATATCCGTCATATGTCGATAGCACGTTTTTTACAGTTGTCAATAATCACTATCTTCAACATGCCTAGATTTTCTTGTCGAGTAACCACCGTCATATGTCGATAGCTGTTACAGTCGTCAATAATCATGATGTCTCTTGACCATTGACGGTTTATCGATATCGAATTTATATTGGCATCATTATCGATCGTCAACAATCGTGTTTATCGATTCCGTCATCAACAATTCAATATCGAGCTCCATATCACCGTCACGTCGATTAAGGGGCTTGGTTATTTTTTTAAGTGTCTCACAGGTGGCTCAAATTATATGGAGAGAGCATCAAACTTGCTTCGCATGCTGTTAACTCCACGCCAGGACGGCAAGATTTTAAAAGAAGAAATAAGGCGACGGGTTTTTTCAACTCTACAAAAAAAGATTTTCTCTCGGTCCCGGTCCATTTCATATCATTCTTCGTCATACATATTACATATTAAATATTCTCGAGGCCAAAATTCACAACCAGACAGGAATTCCAAGATCAATATGATTGTCAGCCACAAGCTAGGGTTTTTTGTCATTTTTTGGGCGATTTTAATCCAAGGCTTCAAAGCAAGGATCTCCCTCGGGCTTGATGATTCTCCATGGAACCATATGCCTTCAAGATCCTTCACATCATTCACCATCGATTCGTCCTCTTTGTCTCGGGTCGCTTCGTGACAAATCCTCCTCTTCGCCATGCCCGACTGTCCAATCGCAGCCACAAGACTAGAACATGCCTCGGACTAGAATGAAATCCACCACCATATATACATATGAAAAGAATATCGCACACATATTAAATCTAGTATATTGAAAAAAAAAATAAAGAAAAAAACTTAGGTTCCCATCTTCTTCATTTCATAGACTTAAGTCCTTAATCAGCCTTTTCCATTGGGTGATGAAAGGATCGATGTCCTATGATCTTCAGATTAGGCTTATCTTATTTCTTTTTTTCTTATCTTAACATGAGGTCGCTATTCCAAGCTTTTTAATGGGGCCACCACAGGAATCAACAAGAATCTAGCGCCCCAACTTGCTCCAGCCACAAGCACATTTGCTCGCAAATAATATCAATAGAAGACCCTTCATACCGATATATCAAAACCCTAATTTGATTGAAATTGTCTGCCAGTATCTTTCGCATAATCTGATAATAATGATTTGTAGTTGATGAAATTGAGATTCATTGAAAGCTGCTGAATGATTATTAAGACGTAGTGAGTAGCTGCCAAATTTCGATCCTCATGTACGTATGAAATACGTGAAATATAGGAAAATTCCAGTGTGGATAAAACGGATGTCAACGTGTGAGGCTTGTATGCAAAGTTGGTTGCGTGAGCGAACTCCATGGAAGTTGAAAGGGAGGGAGAAAAAGAACAAACACGGCATGGCCCTTGCGTGGATCATGAACGGGGACAACTGGGGAGGTTGTCTTGGGATGGAGATCGCTGGTCGTTCGTGAATTCGCCTCTTATCTTATGTCTCCATGGGAAGTTCTTTGTCGTGGCGTAAGACCCCCAATTCGATCATACCGTGAGATGCCTGAGTTCGGGTCCGCGTTGCCCTTTTTTTATACGGCAGATCGCGAAGACTACCGATTTGTTTCACCCAAACTCTTGCTTAGGAGTCAATTCGGCAGTTGAAAGGCTTTTGTGTGCAGCACACCTACAAATTATTACGTCATTAAGCTTTTCTTGCCTTCCCCCTCAATTTTGTCACGTCGAGTGAGAAAATGAGTAATTTTGCACTTGTTTCGAAGGGGCATTTGTCATCGATGAGAACTTCGTGACAAAAGGAAAATATTTTCCCTTGATATTGTTTCGAAGGAATATAATTATTTTTTATCTATTTGATGATTTAGGAAAAATGATATTATTCTTTTTAAAAAGGGAAGTCATTTTTTCCTGATTTAAGTTTTTTTTTAGTCCATGGAAAGAATGTTTTTAGTAGATCAACTTATTTTTCATCATCGAAACATTGGAAATTCAAAAAATAACTTCTAAAATGCAGTTTTCCTTTAAACAGACGGATCCTCAATTTTAGAATTACTCCTCTAAATTTGTCTGAATTCACATTACCACTTTCTTCTTCTCTTTTTTTCCGAAAGATATGTATTATAATGGACCCAAGCAGCTCGTCCTAAATTATTTTTATCTTACATGGCTCAAAAGCAAAATGATTGATGTATAATACTTCGAAAAGTACATATGCTATAGATATGTCCACTGATTTAAATTTATAATAAAATGACAATACTCATGATTATATAGATTTCCAAAGTCTTTGGTTGTGTTTGCATGCATTGGATCAATTGCACTCTATACCTAAATTTCATCTAACATATTGATGTCCTAATACTTCGACCAAAGCACATGACATTTCGCTCCCCAACTTATTTTCCCGGCTTTGAAAAGATGGTGGGAGAGGTGTTGTCCAACCTCTAGCCAAACTACTTAACAAATAATTAAATTAATGATGAAGGATTAATTAATTGGGTTTGGGGGAAAGAAAAGTCGATAAAATCTTGTTGCGACGGAAAAGGACCCAAACTCACTGGACTGGATCCCATCGACTATATTCAATGAACCCAGAGGGAAAAACTCTTCCTTTTCCTTTTACTAGATAATAACATAAAACATCAGGATTCAACGCAGCCAAAATTTTATTTATTAATTTAATTATTTTTGACCCTCTAAGTTCTAAATTTTCTTTTTCTTTTTCGTATTTCTTTTGCTATAGATTTGAAGAAGCCAAATTTTATTATTATTTTTGGCTATAGATTCAAGTATTAAACAGAACGGTCGAGCCGTCTGGGCCCAAGAGAAGTTGAGCTGAACGACTTGACTGGGCTTCAATCGGCCCATGATCAAACTTCGGCTGTAAATCTCATTCATTCATGCAGACCCTGAACTTAGGGAATTCTCTTTATCTAACATCTTCATACTATTGAGTGCAACACCAACTTTGTTATCAAAATTCGAAGTTCTTACTCCGCCTCGTTCTCGTCCTTGCTCCCTGAGCCCTGCTTCAGTATGCTCGAGACGAAGGGCAGTGAGCTCGGCTTCGCCCATCGCCTGATGTCGTAGGCTCGCTTGCCGGGCTTCTTCTCATTGCTGCTGTGCCTCTTCTTGGTTATTGCAATGGCGAGGTCGTTGGGGAACAGCGTGTGCCAAACGAAGGCGTGGAGGAGGGTCGACACGAACAGCAGGGCAACCATCGTCGACGAGGTGAAGGAAAGGGTGAGCGCGAGGCCTTTGCTCATGGGGCAAGGGACATGCTCCGCGTACTTGATTGTCGCCACCGATGCCGTCGTCATTGGGAATGTGTAGGACCACCATGCCACAGAGAATCTGCCAAGGTTTCATATGGAAGTGTCAATCAGAAAGCCAAAAGAAATCCTAGAAACAGCTTGAATACAACTGTCATATGTTGAGACTGATTGTTTGGCCTACAGGTTTAGCATAATTCAAACCTTCAAACGGAACTGAGGTATACAAACTTCCACATAATCTCTAGCTCACTCAAAATGATAACAGTTGAACTCACCTAAACCCGGTGAAGAAATTGATCCGCACCACCAGCGACACGTAGAGGAACAAGGCAATGAAGAAGCAAGTCCTGGACAGGCCATCGAACTCACCATAGATGGCATCCCAAGCGATGCTTGCGGCTGAAGGAGCCGCGATGAACATCGAATAAACAGGGTGCAGCTCCTTAGGCAAAGCCTCACTAGTTGGCAACCTCTGGTACAAAGTCACAAAAAGCACCAGATAATGCGCGAACCCGACCGCCCAAAAGAACTTGGCGGCCTCCTTCCACCCGACCTTTGCTGCCAAGATCGCCCCGACGAAGTTCCCGACCACCGAGAGATGCGAAGAAGGGTTTGCGACCTTGCAAAGCCGCCGCTTCCCCCCGGAGAGCCATTGCCCGTAAATCTTGAGCTCGAGGAAGAAATAAGGGGCCATGAATGTGCACCATATGGCAGGATGGAGCGGTTTGGTAAATAGGGTAGGTGGTGCGCCGATGGCTAGGAACATGCAGACGACCCAAGGGGCGAAGAAGAAGTTGATTCGGACCGGGTGGAAGTATTCCCGGCGGACGGCTTCAAAGTAGAAGATGGACTTGAGGAGGTAGGTTACGGTTACGGAGAATAGGACAGCTAGGGCGAGGAGCCAGAGCGAGAGGTTGATGAAGGGGGAGATGTGGAGGAACTGAGTGGCCCGGCTCGTGGCGAGGCACTTCCACAGGACGGCTTGGCTGCTGAGGCCGAGGCAGATACCGAAGCAACCGATCGGGAAGCGGAGGAGGAAGGGCCAAGTTTGGTCCTTTGGGAGGAGGATGTCTTCAAAGTCCTGCATCCATTCATATGAATTAGAGCAGAGACTATCAATTATGGGTACGGTTTCCTCCATTTCTGGTTCCAAGAACTTTCTCCAACCAGCCTTTTTGCATGTTTGGTTACAAGCATGCCCGCATTTTTTGGATTACATAACCAAGCATGTCAAAATTTAGTTAAATTTGTATGCAAGCGATATCCATGATCCCTGATCAATTGACGAATGCTTGATTATTGGAGAAAGTTTCCTTGAGTTCAACTGGCTAGGGATAGGGGACAATATAAGCCATCTAAGAATGACTTATTGTTGGTTATGAATCATTCCCCTAATAATATGATCAACTTGCTTGATCTAAAGAGGATCATTCGTTGAAATCTTAGTCGGACAGTTTTAGACACTTATAGAGCTAATAATATTTGGGTACGTCAGGTGTGATTTGAATAATTCACTTAGAAATTTTGTATAGATCCAGATATTGTATCTTTTATAATTGATGGTCGTAACTGATTGCTTCCGAAATAAGAAAAGATCTATGCCAAAAATAACCAATACTTGCTCAAGCTCAAGCCGAACGATATTCAGAGTCTACTTAAATTGATAGAGGTCATCTTTCCTAAATAATAAGCAATAGTTCAAAACTTTTCTACCTCTCCACCTTGTGTAATAGAGAAAACTGATATTAGAAATAAAATTGAATTTTTTAAGACTTATTTTGAAAACTATATAAGAAAATCGTAATGGTTTTTTTTTTTTTTTGTCGTTAATCTTAATGGGTTGTTGAACATACTTTAATAGGATTTGGAACTTGTACATTATTTTTGTAAGTTCATTTTGTGAATCATTTCTCACCCATACCACTATGCATAAGCGAAATAGAGGAGAATCAACAGAAAAGAAAGATCAGCCAGTGCTATCCAGAGCCAAAAGTCGATTTTTTAGGAAAGATGTGATCTTATGTGCCCTTGGTTTTATAACGAGAAACACAAAAGTTTGATTGATTTGATAATGAATACTTTGAACCCTAGGGTATGAGATTAGCCTTTACTGCTACAAGCTTTCAGCATTCAACATGGTGATTCGGAATTACTCTCAACGTGATGAAATGCAACCCTTTGTCCATAAATTTTTGGTCAATTGAACTGTGAAAACACCTTTTAAAAGTGTCATTCGATAATGAGATTTACCTTGACTTCATCAAGCTCAGGTCCTCTAAGAGCAGCGAAATACCTCCCAGCAGGCACACTCTTGTTCACCGACTCGTCTTCCCTATTCCCCGCAAAACCCTCGTTCCTCTGCATGTACTCGTGCACGGCCGATGCCACCGTCTCCCTCTCCTTCCTCGACTTCATCAGCGAGTTCTGCTTGCTCAGCGTGCTTTTCGTCCTGAACAAGTTAAAGTCCGCCTTCCTCATTACCCCCTCTGTGCCGCCACCGCCTGCTCCTTTCATCGCGGAGTCGAACCCCCCAAAGCTCACCCCGCTCCTCGAGAGGACCCTCCTCTCGCCGCTGCCTCCTCCATTGTTGGGGTTGTTGCTCTTCTCTCTGTTGAGAACCGAGAATCCCGTTTCTAGCGAAATTTGCCTGCTGAAAGGCCGATGTTGCCTCCTCGACTCTCGGAGCTTTGCCGCTCGGTGGGCGCGCTTGTTGCTGTCGGGCTTGTTATCTGCATTCGCAGAGGTTCCTGAAGTTGCTTGTTCCGCTTCTTCTTCGGGGAGTACTTCGTGAATGTCGACGAAGTGGGCGCGGGGAGAATTCAGCGGTCGAGCATCCATTCTTCAAGACAAACGGAAGCAAAGAAGAAAGCGAGGACAGAGTCGTTTGGTTTGAACGGGTAGCATTTGTAAGTTCTTCGGGGGGGTGTTGTGTCGTATGCATCAGTGCGCGCGCTCGCGTGAGAGATCGATCACGAGAAGCTGGGAAAAGATGTGGATCGGAGGAGGGGTGGTTGTTTGGTTGGAGTTGGGAGACGGTGATTTCTTCATCTTTCGTATGAGAAGAATCCCGTGAGAGAGCTCAAGTAAGTATGAACATCTTGTGGCCTAGGGTTAAGCATGAATATGAGAGAGAGAGAGAGAGAGAGAGATGGCTAGATGTTGTGTGTGATGAGATACCAGTGCACGGCATGCGATTTGACCGGCGTTAGATTGTGGAGAGATCCAATTTGACAGATGGCGTGGTATATCGCCGCAAACCAAATTCGACATAATGCATCATGACCATGTAAACCGAACCCCTTGGTTGAAGAGATTAAGATCGTTTTTTAAGGAAACCCAGTATAGGCTATGTAGTCGGGTGGCTAATGAGGTATGAATCCAATACTCAACCCCAGAAAAAAGAATCTCTCATAGACATATTTTTAGGTGATTATGGGACACGACGCTTCTGTCCACCCAAATCAATCACCGTATGCGAAGTGTTATTATGTCGAAAAGAAATGAGAAAAAATAATCTTTATACTCGACACGTGATGATTGACCTGAGTGGATCGCATGACAATGCTCGAAACGCACCTGTAAACAGCCCTAGACAAAGAAGAAAGCTATATCTATTTCATGCCAGAAACGATACAGCACCATTCGAACATCAGATATTGCCCTCTGAAATTCAGGAAGGGATGGTAATGTCAGTGGTCGTGGGCCTTAGAAGACATCTGAGGCGAAGTTTGTGGACTGATGAGGCCCATGTTATCCCAACGAGACCCAAATGACAGGATTACTTGGGCCCAGATCAAGTTTGAGCTAGAGGATTAGGAAGGGGTTGGTTTAGGGAGAGACCGAGGCCAATACATTTTCATTTCAGTTGTCGATCCCCCACTCTTGTCTGGAAGTCCTCTTGAAGCCCAAGAAGGCAAGGCGTTTCTATTTGCTATGTACAATTGCAATCTTTTGGGTGGACGAAGTGGAATAAATGGGCCCAAGCCCAAAGCCCATCAATTGGGCCTTTAGAACTCCACTGCCTAAATCACAAGTTTTTTTATAAAAATTAAAATAAAATTAAGACAAAAAACGACCGAGAGAAATAAAAAGAAAGAGGAGAAAGAGGCTTGTTCAACAGAAGCGCAACCGAAGAGAGAAGGAAAAAAAAAGAAAGAGAAAAAGAAAAGGAGGGAAAAATTCAAGTGCATGTGCCTCAAAGACATCACCAAGCCAGATTAACTTTATTTCGCAATACCTAGTAAGGATTCAAGATGTTTCCTCCCCTAATCGAAGTAATTTTCAAAGTTAGAGCATGAAGGTGTGTTTTGCTAATATTTCACTTACCATACTTAGACATTAAGATATATGCATATAACTCACCTAGTGTGTGTTTGAGTTGTGTGAAGTTGTTAAGGTAGAGAGAGCCTTAAAAACGTTCTAGGAGTATTACGGCTCTACTATTACAAGGAAAAAAAAATTCCACAGATGAAATTACTGAGACTCATTGTGCGTTGAAAGTCACTTTTATTCCCTGTCCGAATTGCTCGGTTTCCTTATTTCTACCGAAAAAGGAATTGGTTGGATTTAGTGAATCAATAAGTCATAACAAGTAAACTCTTGGGTCCATCTTTTCATTCAAAAGGACTTAAAAGGGGTATTAATTCGTGGTACTAGATGTACTAGAAGAATTTCAATAGAATGACCCACTTCAACCTGTTTATCTTTTGTTTTTTCTTGTTATTTCATATAACAATGAAATGATGGAGAGGAGTGATCAACACAACTACCCCGAGCATTATTATAAATGTCTTACATCCATTACGGAATGTTTGATTTGAATTATAACTAGTTCAATTCACCGGTAAGTGTATAGGTCTATGAACCTCATGGATTTGCCAAAAGTCAACGAATCATGAAATTTCTCCACCTAATGTAGTAAATGCTCGAGGCATAGATTGGCCAAAGGTTCACTTTATAACACGATTTGAATTTATGATCTCATGAAAGACTGCGGTTACCATTGAACTATCAAGCTTGAAGCTAATCCAATTCATAATAGTCATATACTTCGATTGAACAAAATCACCATCAAAAGTCACTTCATCACGTTTGATCTTGTTCACAATTCCAACAGGGATCAGTGTTGAGAGCCCTTCACTTGAGTTCTCCTCCCATTCATTCATCACCGACCACAAAAACACGAAGGGAGACAGATCAAATGCAATTGCTGGCTTCCTTAAACAACACAAGGATTGGACATAAATGGTAAGAACTCCGATTAAACTTTCAAGCTGAGAAGAAGGAAGTTCACCCTCCAGACAAATTTGTTTCAAGGGAAGACATCTCCTGAGGAGTTGCTCTGTCCCTTTCCCTAAGACACTGACCGCGTAACTCTTCATAATTGAATTTAACATCAACCTAACAAAAGAGACACCTGACGAAATCATTAATTATATGCAGATCTCAAACCAATTGACATGACTTTTTGCAGTGGCCGACAACAGGACACCTAGCCAACATTCTTGGGGGATATTAGCTTAAAAGGTGGGCAAATGTGCCGCCTTTAAGCATGGTTTTTCCAAATGCCCCCACGCGTCTACGTGTAGAGGGGTTGCGTCGGTGGGGTTGCCGATAAATTAACCAGTCGAGATCTTACAGTTGTCAAGTACACATCAGATGGAAGTACGTACTTGTATTTGTTATTTCGGGACTAGTCGGAGGAGAAGGATTCTGGCGAATGAGGAGCCGCCAGTCCCTTTCGTGCCAACTTCACCTGCTGGCTGGTCCATGACAGACTGGAAAGATTGGAAATCTTCATACGAACGAATTGGAAGACCAAATCTTCTTTCCACCTAAGCCGGCAAATTTCCATTTTGTTGAAAATGAAATCTGAGGGAGAGGATAATTGGCACATACAGGTAATCAGAAAATTACCCTGGTCATTGGATAAATGAGGCTGACAGTTCACCTTTACAGATTCAAACAACTTTGGCAAAGATATTTGGTATTGGATGAGATGAGGATGTCTTGACTCATCGCCACCTTCAAAGTGGTTCGTTCATTCACAACCAAGACGATCATCAACTCATGCGTAATTCGGCCATTATTACTGCAATTGGATAGTCCAATTACAAATCCAAGGAGCAGCCAGGAAACCCTTACTTGAACTGCTGTAAATCAGGCCAGAAGCTTCCTCACAAACTTGGACAAAGCAGCAGACTGGACAATGACTAACCTTTAGTCTTCGATGATGATGCACCAAAGGGTATTCAGACAAGCTCAATGTAAAATCAATCAGCTAAAACAGAATGGAATCTTATGATTCAGGAAACTAGAATACACATTCTACCATCCATAGCAACGATCTACATGCTTGCCAGAACTAATGCAAACGGGTGAAGCCAAAATTCACTAATTTAAACTTCTGACAGAAATAACATGAGCCATTGTCAAGAAAAAACCCCTACACCTTTTAAATGAAATCTTGTTATGATTCAATAAAACCTACTATGGTGGAGAAAATACGACCATCCTGATAGAATAAAGATCAAACCAATGAAATCTACAGGTACTTCTCTCACATCAAACGTGAAGCGACTGGAGAACGACAGGTTGTTCACTGTCCCACCAGTCTATCTGGAAGTTCCAATGCCGGAGATTCGAGAGGAAACAGAAAGTAAATGATAAAATACATTCACAATCAACTACATTGCTCAAAGATGCCAGAAGGATTCATATATACTCAGAGAGAACAGGACGAAGAAGTGTCAGCAGAAACGAATTTAATAAGAAATCCAAAAAACAATATGAAGTTGGGAAGACTTTTTCTTCCCACACAACGCGTTATCAATGATATTGGAATCAATCTTGGCGAAGTCCCCCCAAAAAAAGAAAATATTACAAAAAGCTATAACATTGCAGGGTAGAGTAAAAGAGAGAACTTTATTCCCTTATTCTACCCCCACCAATCAAGAACAATTAAAGGCAAGAAAAGAGGAGGGACTCAAGACAAATCAGATCTCCTCAGATCTCTTTTCCCTTCATCCCCGTCCTATACAATTCAATCTCATTAGCTTCCTTCCTTGAATCATATTCCCCTCCAATCAACTAAAGCATCAATAAGAATTGACGAATTCCAATGTGATCATTCAAAAGAAATAAAAGAGCTGCACCATGTTCTCGATCACCTTATTAACTCTCTCAACGATTCGTGACCTTCGATCTCTTCCTCGCCTCACTGTAAAGCACCACGCCCATGATCGTGACGGCAAACCCTGTCATCCCCATCACTGTCACGGGGTTCTTAAATATCAAAACCGACACGACAGCCGCCACAGCCGCCTTGGCATTCCCGAGCACCTGCAATGTGAGCGCACTGGTGTGCTTCGTCACCATGAAATTCGTCAAGTTCACCAAATACGCCACCGTCGCATTCCCCACCAACAGGAACACAACGAATGGATCGCTCCGCGCCTTCTCGATGGTGACCGCGGCCACATTGCCCTCGATGTACAGAGTAAAGGGCAAAAGAATCATAGCGGCCATCGGTGCCATGTATAACAGCAGGTTCATGGAGTGAAGCTTCTCAGCTTCAGAAGTGAGCAAGATCCCTTGAACCACAGACTTCAAAGCCCTCCCGGCAGTGGAACCGACACAGACCAAGAACCCAAACAAGTGAAACAAGGGCTCACTATTGCTGGCCAGAACAATCCCGAAAACCACGGGCAAGAGAGCGAGATACACCTCCCCGGTCTCTTTCTTGCAAGTAATCAAGAAAGCAAAGATCGCGGTGAAGAACGGCGTGGTCGCCCCGATGGCCTGATTGAACGAGACAGGAATGTACCTCAGTGAGGTATTTCCACAAACAACTGAGAAGCAAAAAATGGCACTCAGAGCAAAGATCTTCAAGAACTGCCTCCGCGAGAGAATGTGTTGGAGGGGGACTAGTTCGAGGAAATTAATGGCGAAGTAGCTATAAACGGAGCAAGAAATCATGTGGAGCATCGTCAAGAAGATGGGGTACCGATAGCCGTAGAAGCTAAGGAGGTACTTGTTGAGGAGGAGGACGCCGATGTTGGACAAGTACCAGGAGGCGATGATCAGCGACGTCACGAGGGCCGGGGAGAGGTGGGATCCCGCGGCGGCGTTGTTGCGGGCCTCGCCGGGAGGGGTCGCCGGAATGTCGAGCACCTGGTCGGCGGCGGCGGCCGGGTCCAGCCTCGGGTTGCTCATCCGGCGGGTCGTCCATGTCTGGGCTTCGACCATGGCCGCTCGATGGCGAAACCGTAAATACGGAGAAGAACTCCTCCTCAAGTCTCTCCCCCTTTCGGCGCGCTAGAGAGAGAGAGAGAGAATGGCTTTTGGGTTCCTGAGATCAGAGAGAGAGAGAGAAGAAGAGAAGATGGCGATTTTGATATGTGACGGTGAAGCAATGGGAGTGGGAGGTGCGGATTCGATCGGACGGCGGAGGCTCAGATTTGGGGAGGAGAAGGAGCGTGGGCCGTCGGATGAGGAAAAGCACATCATTAGATTCCTTGCGAAGCGAGCTCTTTGGTGTCCATTGTCGAGTCAGAGTGTCGGTATTGGATACTCTTTCCTCTCCTTTTCTTTTCTGTTTGTTTTTTTTTTTCATTTTCCTTTCTCTTGTTTTTCAATCTCCTTTTCCAGTTCGGTCGGCTAGGTTTTTAAACGTTCAGACAAAAGCCAAATATTTCAAAAAATTGATTTCAAGAATTTAAGTTTCGGATAAATGGGTAACCTTTTAGCAATTATTGAATTTTGACCTAAAATCTGAACCGTGAAATTATATAATTGAAAAAGCAAATAAAAAAGGAATGATTACTTTTATTATTAGATTTATGCTTATCAAAATCGCACACCAAGGGAAAAAGGGCACCGGGCTCTTACATTTTCCCATTTGGCTACCAACGGACGATGTAAGCAAATTTCATTTGCCTCATCGAATTGCCAAATTTGCGAGGTTTTCACATGTTAAATCGTTTTTGTAAAGAGAAAAATGGGAGAAATAGAATATGAAACGGATAAAGAGACGGACGGCCGACTTGCATTGGCAGGAGGGGGGGGTTCCATTTGGAGAGCGGTGCCAGCGCGCAATCGATTTGACTCGATCCAAGGTATTCACACTGCCCATTTTTCAAATGTCATCCAATCACGATCCATTTATTGCTCGTCATGGAGGGTTTCAGCATTTTTTTTTTCCGGTTTGCCTCGTGAGTTTTTTCGGCAGTTCCATTGAATTCGGCCTATCTTGCCATGACCATGGGCCAGTCGGCTTCTCGGTTCTCATCAATTGTCCATGGCCCAATCTCCCCCAATTCCTGAAAATGGTGGTCCGGCGAACTTGCCCCTGTGGCAAATTGGGCCAGTCTAACACCTAATAGAGGGATCAACCTGTATAATGTTGGTCCTCAATTTTTGGGACCGATCCCGTTGAACTTAGGACCAAGAACTAGACCGGTTCTATGGGCCTGGTCTGGTTCCATTGTTAACCTGAGATCAATCGATTCTTTTCTTTTTTTTAAAAAAGATAAACTTACTCTTTCAAATTACATATTCATCAATAATGCAATATTAAGCAATCAAACTATGAACTTTGATACATATCGTATATAAATCTAAGACAATGTAACATTAGAAATCTCCACTTGCTAAAAACAATAAATCGTAGAAGATAAACATTTGAAATAAAATTAAACAATAATTTTCTTGCCTACGTGGCTTGTCGAAAAAAATTCAAGATTTATTATGAAATCGATTTATTAAAAAAAAAAAGAAAAAGAAAAGAAGAAGGGGATCGTAACATCTGATGTGGACAATTTTTTTTATTAAAATTGTCGCGTGGATTTTTTATTTTATGAATTATACAACTTTATATCTTGTTCATTTTGAAGAGATCGCTTCAATTTCTAGACACCTAAAAACAAAACAAACAACACACATAATTAATACTTAACAATAGTTTTAAATTAAAATTACTATTAGCGCAATTGATACAACGTCTCACCACTCATTTTCATTCAATTTCAATGTGTAAACTTTATTTATCGATGGTAATCTCCTCGGTAAGACATAGTTGAGCGAAGAGAGGTGAGAGATGCGAGTGAGGTAAGTGACAAAGCCAGTTTGAAGTGAGCAAAGACGAAGAGGGTTTCTACTTTGCATAGTAGAAGAAAGATGATAGAGGCAATACCGTAAGTCTTAGGACCATGGACCAAATTGCATAGTGTAGAGTCCAAGAGTCCTAAGATTAGGGACCAACCCTGCCCCCCTTAGGAATAGGACTAGGACTAGTTAGGTTGGACCAATCTAGGGACCTTAGATCACTCACCCTTAGTCTAAGATATGCCTTACTTAACTAGAAAAAAAGTTATTGCACGCTCTTGACGAAGGGGGTTCACATGCTTTATCTAGTCCAACCCATCTCCATGTATTTCCTAGGGTGCATGAAATAAGTACATCCATTAATGTGTGACCCCAACTTAAGCAAATCTCGTACAAATTTATCTAGTCATATTTCGTTGTCAAAATTTAAATCACACCCCACATCGTTCTCTAAAAGATTGGAATATTTTGAGGACCGAAAGGATTGGATTCTTCAAAAATCAAATTCTATCCGTCTCTCTTTAAGGCAATAAATAGATCGGATCCATTTGATGCGAAAGCTACTCCACTTGGACAATATAGTTAAGACTTTATTTTTCAGTGGAAAGATGGGCTTGAAAGATGGGCCACAACAACATCAGATGATCGACAGCTATAATTACACGAACGGCAAAATCATTGACAATCGCGAATGGGTTCATCAGACCGGCACGGGCACGGCTTTCAAAGGCTGAGCCTTCGCTAAGGTGATGCCGAACTTATCCTCCATGTTCATATCTTCAGGCATGGCCCCATCTGCAAGCCTCCAGTTGAAGCTATTCAGGAGCGACCCCAGCATCACGTGCAGCATCCTCAAGGCCAAAGGCAAGCCTATACATATCCGCCTACCTCCGCCGAACGGGGTTAGCTCGAAGTTATGTCCCTTCACGTCCACTTCGGACCCTAAAAATCGCTCTGGCGAGAACACATTCGGATCCTTCCATACGGTCGGATCTCGCCCTATGGCCCACACGTTGACAAAGACTTGTGCTCCCTCGGGGATGGTGTAGCCGCCCACCTCCAAGTCGGCCCCGCATTTCCGGGGGATGAGGAACGGCACCGGCGGGTGCATCCGGAAGGTCTCTCTGACGATGGCCTGTAAGTAAGGCAGGCGGGCAACGTCGGGTTCATTGACGAGGTTGCCTTTGCCGATGACTTGATGAAGCTCAGCCTGGGCTTTCGATAGCTTCTCGGGACTGTGGAGTAGCTCGGCCATTGCCCATTCCACCGAGCTTGACGTGGTATCGCCTCCGGCGACAAACACATCCTGGATTTCATGAAACGAATGGCGGTTTGAAGGGGATTAGTCAGACGGCGCCGGAGAACAATTTGGCTGGCTTTTCACCTTTTACATGTCGCCTTTCCATTTTCTTGTACCGTCTTGATTATAATCTTAATTAATGCCGAAACCGCAAATTTTCATAATGACTGAAGGTATTGTATGCATTGTGATAACATATTGAGCAAACCAAACGGTCAACGATGACAAAGAACACGTGAACACCTACCAGTAACAAGGGCTTGAGTAGGGACATGTCCATGTCCTCTTCCTTATCTTCACATATGTCAATAAGCGTATCCAGCACGTCGTTCATCCTCGGTGAACCGGGCGTTTCCCTGAGCCGCAGCCGGCCCTCTATCAGTCGATCGAACAGGTCAAACATCTTCCCGAAGTACCTCGTCATTCGCCGCCTCGTGCCTTGTGGGTCAATCTTCCTGAGCACCGGGAAGAAATCCACCACGTTAGGCTTCCCAGCCTCGACCATGATTTGCCAAACAGTCTCCTTGAACTCCTTCGCCGAACCCGAAGATCGGTCCACCAAATCCAAAGAGAACATGGTGTCGGCCAAAAAGTTTATGGACGTCATGAAGGCCGCTTCGCCGATTTCGACTTCACCACCGATGCGGGCGCTTTTCTCTACATAGGCTAGGAGTTGTTGGACTTTCTTGCGGCGCAGGTGCTGGGTGGAGTCGAGCTTCATTTTGGAGAATAGGTGAACATTGAATATCCTCCTGAGGTTCCGCCAAAGAGGCGAGACGGGGACCCAAGGCAAACTGTACTGGCCTTGATTAAAGGCGGTGACGGAGTCGGGAATCATGCGGTCGGTGAACGAAGTGTCGTGAGTCTGGAGAATTTCTTTGGACAATATGGGCGATGAGATGACGACGGTGGTTATGGCCCCTAGTTGGAGCTTAATGACGGGGCCATAAGTGTGGGCGAGCTTGGCGAGAGACTTGTGAGGGAGGTTTCCGAGCTCAAGGAGGTTGCCTATCACCGGGAGAGGCGGCGGGCCGGGTGGGAGGTTGGAGGGGCTTGGTTTGGTCTTCTTGGTGATGAAACGAAGAGCTTGGACGAGACCCCAAGCGAGGTAAGCACACAGTATCAACACTAATAGATCCATCTCTCTTTCTCTCTCTCTTTCACGGTTTAGAGCTTCAAAGGTAAAGTTATATAGTCGAGTTATATATGCTGGTAGGTGAGGACTTGAACAATCTGGAAACGAGGAAGGTTGGGGCTTCTCCATTCTACAGGTATATTATGTAATGCATTGCTTGAATAAGAGTATATTGTCTCATAGAAAATTATTAATGTAATTACCGATAATTAGTTGTGGCTTCTCCATTCTACAGGTATATTACGTAATGCATTGTTTGAATAATAGTATATTATCTCATAGAAAATTAGTAATGTAATTACTAATTATTACTCTTATATCTATATATGAAATGTAAATATGTGAGATCCCAATGCTTATCAGAAACATTATACCAAACGGTCAAAACTTCATCAGTAGCTAATACCACGTCGCACGCCCCTTGTTCAGGTGCGGCGCAATGAGCACCATGAATTTTTCAGGCCAAAGAGACTATGGCTTAGCATGACGTAGTAGTTGGACAACTAACCTCTCTCACATGCGCAGGAAAAAATTCTTTTGAGAAATTTATTTCGGACTTTATTATATAATCTTTTCCCTGTGAAATCTCTGCTTGGCTGAGTTGTAGATTATAGACAGACATCATTTACATATGCAATTCATCGACATTAATACAAGTTGACATCTATATGTTTACACTCCTAGAATGGAGATAAACACAAATCTTTTATTTTTCGGTTGGCAACTTGGCATTAGGCGTATATTGAGAAATACTTTACTCCGTACCTACACCGACGTTGGCACAGCTCTCAGTGGTTGATCCTTTTGTATGGTGAGCCCAAACCTGTCGTCCATGTTCATGTCTTCCGGTTCGATCCCATCTTCAAGCTTCCAGTCGAAG
Organism: Corymbia calophylla; assembly: GCA_014182845.1. Classification (NCBI taxonomy): domain Eukaryota; kingdom Viridiplantae; phylum Streptophyta; class Magnoliopsida; order Myrtales; family Myrtaceae; genus Corymbia; species Corymbia calophylla. The sequence continues at coordinate 23,781,096 of CM024696.1, forward strand.
CAATTGAGGAGCGTCCCCAACATCATATCCAACATCCTCAAGGCCAGTGGCAAGCCCGGACATATTCGCCGGCCTCCGCCGAATGGAATCAGCTCGAAACTTTGTCCTTTCACGTCCATTTCCGACCCTAAAAACCGCTCCGGGGAGAACACGTTCGGGTCCTCCCACAAGGCTGGATCTCTCCCCATCGCCCACACGTTGACGAAAATTTGTGCGCCCTTCGGGATGGTGAAGCCTTGGATTCGAGACTCTGCCTCCGATCTCCGAGGGAGGAGGAGTGGAGCTGGTGGGTGCAATCGGAAAGTTTCCTTGATGATGGCTTGTAAGTAGGGTAAGCGAGCGACCTCAGATTCTTCGATGGGGTTGCCTCTGCCGATGACTCGATCGAGCTCCGCTTGGGCTTGCGATAGCTTGGCCGGGCTACGGAGTAGCTCCGCCATCGCCCACTCCAACGTGCTCGAAGTTGTGTCGGTGCCTGCCACGAACAAATCCTGATGTGTTCATCCGATAAATGGAAGTTAGAAATGGCCTTGTTGAGTATCAAATATGAAACATCGATAAGAATTAAGCCAACCATAATCCGTAAGTTGCTGAAGAGTGCATAAACATACCAGAAACAAATGCTTCATTAGCAAGATGTCCATGTTCTCATTGTTATCTTCCTTTATATCAACAAGTGTGTCCAATACATCGTTCATCCTCAAGGAACTCGGCGTCGCCCTCAGCTGCATCCTTTTCTGTATCGCTCTGTCGAACAGATCGAACATTTGCTCGAAATACACCTTCATCCGATGTCTCGAGCCTTGTGGGTCAATCTTCTTTAGCACTGGGAAATAGTCGGCGACGTTTGGCTTTCCGGCCTCACACAGGATGTCCCCAACAATCTCCTTCAACTCTTTAATGGAAACCAAAGAAGGGTCAGCCAAGTCCGAGGAAAAGATGGTGTTGGACAGGAAATTCAGACTTGTCCGAAAAGCCGCTTCGCTAATGTCCACAGCGTCACCGGTTCGAGCGCACTTCTCGACGTGGGCAACAAGTTCTTGCACTGCCTTGCGGCGCAAGCATTGAGTCGAGTCGAGCTTCTTGTTGGCAAATATTTGCAGGTTGCATATTCTCCGGAGGTTCCTCCAAAGCGGTGAGACGGGCATCCACGGCAACCCGAGCTCGTCTTGACGGTAGGGAGTGACATTGTCGGGGATAGCGCGATTGCAAAATAGAGTGTCGTGAGTTTGGAGGATCTCTCGGGCGAGTGCGGGCGAGGAAATGACGATAGTGGTCACGGACCCGAGCTGGAGCTTAAGGATGGGGCCATAAGTGCGGGCGAGCTCGGCAAGGGACTTGTGCGGGAGGTTGCCGAGCACAAGGAGGTTGCCGATCAGCGGAAGAGGTGGTGGGCCGGGAGGGAGATTATCATCAAAGGTGCCTGGTTTGGCCGCCTTCTTTGTGATGAAGCGAAGGGCTTGGATTAAACACCATGCGAGGTATGCACAAAGTATCAACACCAGCAAATCCATCTCTCTCTCTCTCTCAAACACACATACAACACAATCGCAACCAGTGTTGGCAATGCTTCAAGCTCAAGCGGCGAGGAAATGTCCGAGCACTTGAGATTTGGAATTTCGGTTTCTCTTGGCTCCTTGCTTTGTTGGGCAACAAATTAGGCGGTGCGCCAAACGCCGCATGTGCACCGAGTTTGCTATCCCATTGGGAATAATTTCAACGGTCCAGACCTTGGCCCGCATATGGATCACAGGACCTTATCCACCCCACAACTAATTAATGAATATCCCTTCCTTTACGGGAACTAGCAAAATGCCTGTGCGCCGCACGAGTATAAAATTGTATAAATTTCATTATTTTAAATGTTATTGTCAATGTGAACCCAGTATCCCATACTCGGCTTTTGTGGACCTGAGTCCCGATACTAGGGACTGGGTCCCAAGCTTGACCTTGATGGATTTGGGCTAGTCTATTGGGGACTCAAGCATAAGCATTGGAGTCCTAGGCACAGGCGCTGAGGTCACTGGCTTGGCCTCGATGAACCTAAGCCTGGGCACTGGAGACATGGTCTTGATGTCGAGGATCCAGGAATTAGCGTTGGGATTTTCATGCTTAAGCATAGAGTTTTTGGTTCAAGTCCCAATACGTGTCATATTTTGGAAAGTGGAAATTCAGGAAATCATCTTTCTTAATTTAAATAACGGTCAAAAAATGAGAAAATATTTGTTCAAAAAAAATGTTTTCCGCAAATCAAATATAGCCGTAACATTTGATTGAATTCCGGATGCTAGGGCTGCGCATGGTAACTATTCTGTTTCTGTTTTTTGAATAGATTTCTATTCCATACCTATTTCTGGAGTAGAAATCTGTTTGGTAAAAAAAAAATTATTTCTATTTCTAGAACAAATTTCTATTCCAGAAATAGGTTTGGAACAGAAATTAGAAACAAAAATTTTTTACTTTTTTATTTCTGGAACAGAAATCAGAAATTGTTTCTCTTTTTTATTTCTCACCCGGAGAAATTTTTTTTCGTTCGCTGCTCACCACCACCACCACCACCCACCGCCGGCGACCGGCGAACGGCGGAGGCAACCGGAGGCGGCGGCGGACGGCGACCGCCGGTCGTCGGTCGCCGCCCTCCGCTACCGATCGCCGCTCCTCCCATTATCGCCGCCACTTAGAAAAGTAACATTTTTTTGATTATCAAATGAATTTCTATTTCAATAGTAAAATTTTTTATCGTTATCAAACGCGTTTTTGGCTCGTAAACTCATCAGAAATAGAAATAGAAAAATCTATTTCTGTTCCAGAAATGATTTCTGGAACAGAAATGTTATCATTCGCGCCCTAGGTGTATGACTTCCGACGCATTCTTCCCCAAGAAAATTTAGAAGAAGGGCAAAGCTTCAACATAGACAACGACATTCATTTTGGGCTATTTCTTTTGTAGGTCTATTTTCTTTTAGGGAAAAAAGCAAAATAAAATAAAAATAAAAATCCAAATTATACTCATTATGACACATTAACTCTAAACTTTTTTTTTATAACATGAAAAACCCCAAACAATATCCACCATGATACATTTACCTTAAACTTTTTTTTTGTGACATAAAAAATCAAAAACTTATACTTATATGACACATTTACCCTTCATTAAGGTTCCACTTGATGATTTTTTAAGCAAAACAACATTGCTTTTATTTCATGGGAAAATTGTCCAAAAAGTCTAAAACAGATTGCAAATTTGCTAATTTGGTTAGGCGATGGTTGTTAGGCCATTCACTGACCATTGGATGAGGGTCATTAGGCGCTTGTCGGACACGTGCGAGAGTCAGGATGCCCTCTTTGGCCATAGGTGAGAGCGTTGCGACCTTGCCACTAGGCGAGGCCATCACCATCACAAGGAAGACTAGCCTTACCTACCTCACCCAGATCTGGGCAAGGTGGCTTCGCCCACAATTGTGATGGTCTGGGTTAGGCCAACCTCGCCAACCATAGGTGAGGCGGAACCTTGGCAACAAGTTCAACAAGATCTAGCCTTGAGCTCTATGTTGCGGCTGAGCTCAAACCATGCTAATCTGGGCATGTCAATCTTGCATGGCCTTGCCAGTCTATCGTGGCCACAGGTGAGGCTAACATTACTCATGGCAGTGAAGGCCTCGCCCGGATTTGGGTGAGACTCATTGGCCACAATAAGAAAATTTTAAAATGGGAAAATAAATAAAAAAATTGAAAATTTTATTAAATTTTTTTACATTAGTACCAACTATGCCACATAGGACAACCATCATCCACATTAGCCTTCTCTAGCTAAAATTGACTAAATATACTCAATTGACAAAATATGAAAAAGTTTAAGACTTAATTGACATAATTAAAAGTTTTGGGATTTATAACTTTCTGAACAATTTTCCTTTTATTTTGCTTAACCCACATGGCGCCATGTTAACACCGTTTGCTTTCTGACGTCCATATAAGCATATATTTAACGGTTTTCATTGACAGATTTTTGATGAAAGATAAATGTGTAACACAGGAATAAATTCAAGATCTTTTGTGTCATAGAAAAAATTTATGATAAATATATTATAGTGAGCTTAATTTAGGATTTTTGGTGCCATTGACTTTGAGGTTATTCCACTTTGTTCAACACCTAAATGGAGTGCCTCATTGCTCTGACTTTTATAACCAACTATGGAAAATTAAAATGTGGTCAACGATCATGATTTATGAAGAATCTACATGAAAAACTTAGACAGTACCCTAAGATTCGACGAAAAGAAAAAGTCAAATCTCTCATTTATGCTTCCCAGACCTCTTCGGGTTACTTATAAATGTTGCAGGCAATGTTAGGCAATTGAGTTCCTAGATAGAAACTCCATTTCAAATCTTACAGATTTCTGTAAAACGATATCTCAAATTTGTCATGGCCACTTGAGTTTATGATAGTCATTGGATCTCATGAGCTTTTGTTATCTCTGCATCCATTAGTTGTTTCTACATGATTTTCTATCAGAAAAATCATCTAATGCTTACTGACTTGTTGCGACCTATTCTTTTCCCATCCCGAGGGGAAAAGAAATCTATGCATAGGTTTAAGGGTATTATCTAAGAGATGAGTCGAGAACCCTTAATTAGACGTGGACTCTCCCAAGCCCATACCTCCCGTGACATTAGGTGTTCATTAAAATCTTCTAATGAGAAGTTGCCACTAGCTTATTGGGGTCGGCTAGAAACCAAGCGAGGCATGGGAGTGTGCCTCACTTTTTACGCAACTAGAGAATTTATGATCAGGGACTTGATTACACTAATTAATCAATTAGTGTCATTTCGGTACCTAATCTTGTTCATTTCAAAAAGACTTTTATCATGCAGTTTGGATTGATTTTAGAATTATCCACTAAAATGTGAGGTAATCATGCGGGTGCGTAACCATCAAAATCACAATCATGAGGAAACATTAAATAAATTGCAAGAGAAAATACATTAAATAAATTGCAAGAGAAAATAAGCATATATGACAATCCTAATTAAACTAAAGGGGAAACTATAATCATCACATTGTGAGCATGCAATTAAGGGCAATTGTATCTGAGGATAATTGAGACCCTAAGATAAAATCGTGAAAGCTTGTTCAATTTTAAGCACGATCTTAGGCCGATAATTTTCCCACACCTTTTAAGAGAAAATTGTCCAAGAATTATTTTAAAGCTTTTTAGGGAACTCTAAAACAAACTTTAAATTTTTGGGATTTTTGAAAAAAATTTGGAATTTCTAATATTTTAATATTTTCGATTTTTTAAAATCTTTTTTTTCGAAAATTTTTATAAATTTTCAGGTTTCTGAATTTTCCATGAATTTTCTGAAATTTCGAAATTTTTTATGATTTTAGATATTTTAAATATTTTTATTATTTTCTGAATTTTTGGATTTTTTTAATACATGAAAAACAATTCGGACCGGGTCAAAAGACCCGGCCCTACTAAACCGACCCGGACCCTATTGGTCCTGGTCGGTTAAAAGCGGGCCGATCCTAAAGCCCACTCAAAAAAAAAAACAAAAAGGCCCACGAAAATCTTTTATAGAAACAGTCCATTCTCAATTTTTTTGCTCTCGGCCCAGCCATCTCAGCCCGCGATGAACCCAGCCCGGCGTACACAAGCCCAAGAAGAAGCCCATATTCTTGTCTTCCATCTTATTTTTATTTTTGGTTTTTTCCTATTTTTCTATTTTTCTATTTCTTTTTTATTCTTTTTTTTTCTGCTGCAGATTTCTTCCCCCCATGGGGTTAATTCAAAAAAAAAACCCCAAACTTTAGGTTCAGTCCCAAATAAACCCCGAACTTTTTTTTTGTCTCAAGAAAAATCCCAAACTTTAGGTTCATTCCCAAATCTATCACGAACTTTTCTTTGTCTAAAAAAAAAATCCAAATTTTAGGTTTAGTTCCAAATTTGTCCCAAACTTTTCTTTTGTCGGAAAAACCCCAAACTCTACTTAATCCCAAATCTATCCCAATTTTTTTGTCAAAAGAAAATCATCAAATTTTACTCTAATCCTAAATTTGCCCTCGTTAGCCTCTCTGTCCAAAAGCCGTATTAGTAATCCCTAATTTTTTATGTCCAAAATGTTTTTATTTTGAAAATAATTTTCTATGACATCTTGCTTATTTGTATTTATTATCTATGTGGAAACGCCATGTTAAGTTGGGGTTTGGGTATGGGGTATATTTGAGAACAGATCGAAAAATGGTGATTTTTTTAGTACAAACGGAGGGTAAAACTCCAAATTAGTATACCCGTTAATTGTGACATGTTATTTAATTTAGCAATTTGACAGTAAAATTTAACGGAAGCTAATAGATGATAATTTGTTTTGGTGGTCAAAAAATTAATTTTGGGTAAATTTGTCATATGTGTACCAATTTGGGATTTTTCATAATATTAACTCTTTTTTTAGACAAAACAAAATTTAAGGTAGATTTGGGACTAAAATTAAAGTTTAGGGTTTTTTTTTCGAGACAAAAAAGAAAAGTTCGGGCGGATTTGGACTAAACCTAAAATTTGAGATTTTTTTTGAGATAAAAAAAAGTTCAGAATATATTTAGGATTAGATCTAAAGTTTGGGGTTTTTTTTTGAACTGACCCTTCCCCATACACTGTCGTCTTCAACCTTCCGCAGGCCTCCCTTCATCAAAAGAAAATCTGCAACAACTTCTTTTTTTCTTTTTTTTTTTTTTTTTTTTTTATATTTTTACCGAACCAGTGACCCTCGACGCGGCCAACCCTCTAACTGACGACCGCCATTCATCGGTCGCTCACTTCGACCGACGTTGACCACCGTCGGCCATGACCTCCGGCGACCGTTGATGCTCCCCATCGCCGGAACCGAAAATACCCCCTCCGACTCGACTACACGCGGACATCTCAGGCAAATCGTCATAACACTAATAAAATCACGAAAATAAAGGCAGATTCACAGTATATACGAGCAAACACCCATGAAACTAGGTTACCGGGTACAGATCCGGCGATGAAGGTTTCTAGATTTCATTCAGGCATTTTAACAAACAGGTGATATGCATTGTCAAAACGAACGATTTCTGACTTGAACGAGAATCGACTCGGGCCTAAGCTTCTAACTAAGCGTGCCGGCACGCTGAGAAACATTCATGGAGGGACGACAGGGGCCGGGGCTCGCGCGAACTGTTCGGCGCGAGCTCCGGCCCGCGACTTCGTCAACAACGAACAGGGATGCTCGGGAGAGGCCTACCTGGTTCAAAGGATGAGCTGCGACCAACGACGGCTGGCAAACGAACCTTCGGCAACGGCCGAACACCTGGTCGAGTACGGTCTTTTTCTCGGCTTGGCTTATCCTTATCCCTTCAGCCCTCGTTCAGCAAGCACCTAGGAAGAAGCTTTCCGTTGGAGAAGACCCAGAGATGAAAATCCAACAGCTTGAAATCCTTCTTCCAGAATCCCGAAAAAAGGAACAGTCTCGATCCCTCTCTCGTTTTTTCTCTTGCTCTCCTCCGGTCCCTCTCTCTCTCTCTCGGTCCCTCTCTCTGCCCCTCTCTCTCGGTCCTTTTCTCTGTCTCCCTTTCTTCTCCGCTTTCTGTCCCTCCTATTTCTCTGTCCTTTTCTTTTTCTCTCAACCCCCGGTTTTCTTCCTTGCCAGCCTGTTGACCGACCTAACCCCCCGACCCACGGATCACGCCGGTGCCGCCTCCCCTGATCCGCCTGCAACTGACCTGCACTTCCATTCTTTATTCTTCTTCTGCAGAAGACCGTTCTGCGTGAGGAAGAAGAAGGAAAGAAGGGACGGGCCGGGCCGAGAAGGAAGGAAGGAAGAAAAAAAGGAAAACGGGCCAAGCCCGTGTGAGGAAAGGGAAAGGGCCGCATGGAGGCTGGGTGGGCCCAGCCCTGGCTCGGCCTCTTTCCTTCCTTCCCCCCTTTCTTTTTCATTTCGAAATTTTTTTTTTTGTAAATTTAATTTTTTTTTGTAAATTTCTTTTTGATAAATTTTAAAAATAGTGATGCAAGTGCTCATAATGTTTATATGTGATGCAATTTTAATGAAACATTTTTTGTTAAGGGGTTAGGAATTAATCCCTAATTTTCTAGTGCGATTAATAACAATTAGACGAGTCACCAAAAATTTAGATGTCAACATGACTGACGTTTGAATTATACATCCACACTCATGAAAATTGAGATAATAGAACACCCAATTTCAAGATCTAGCAGAAGCTCTATCACAAGAAGAATGTAGGAAAAATGATAATTTAGTAAAATGTTCACTAGGTTCAAGTTTTGAGTTATTTGTGAGACAAATTCCTAAACTCTCAAATTTGTCTAGCAATCCTAACTAAACCACTGCTAAGAGAAAACTACAAAAATAAGTAATAAATTTATTACATTTGTGTTATTTCAGTCCTGAACCTTTTAATTGCACCAATTTAATCTCAAATATTTTCATATTTTACTAATTAAGTCTATTTAGCTAATTTCGATTGAAAATTGCTAACATGAGCACCGACCATTCTATTTTGCAAAGCTGGTGCTGACAAAATCTTTTTTGACTAACATTTTATTGACACTTAAATTTTGGTGATTTGTTTTAGTATTTATTAATTATATCGGAAAATTAGAGATTAGTTTCTAATCCCTTAACAAAAAATTATTTCATTAAAATAGCATTGCATATAGACATTAGGAGCATTTGCATCACTAGTTTTAAAATTAATAAAAAAATTTAATAAAAAAATTTCGATTTTTTCTAGAAAAAAAATATTAAAAAAAACATTGTGGGTCGGACCAGGCTGTGCCTACGCGGCCCCTTTCTTTTCTTCTTCTCTCTCCCACACGGGCTTGGCTCATTCCTCTTCTTTCCTTCTTTCTTCCTCGGCTCGGCCCGCTCCGTCTCTTCCTTCTCCCGATTCTCCACGCCCGATTCTCCACGCGTGGTCTTCTGCAGCAAAGAAAACAGAAAAGCAGCAGCAACTCAGCAGCAGAAAGTCAACAGAGCAGCAAGTCAGCAAGGCAGAAGCAGTAGAGCAGAAGTCAGTAGCAGCAAAGGAGCAAAAAAGCTTCTGCAGAAAGAAAAACAAAGGAAAGAGAGGGGGAGGATAGAACAGAAAAAGGGGAGAGAGGCCAAGAGAAAAGAGGGGAGACAGACCAAAAAAGCCAGGCGAGCGAATTCGAGAAAAAAAAGGAAAGAAACTAGAGAGCAAAACGGAGAAGAGGAGATCTGAGATCAGAGAGAAAAACGAGCTCAAGAGGGAGAGTGAGCTAAGAGGGGCAGCTTCTTCAGGAGGGCTCGGCTGAGGAGAAACCGAAGGGGGAAGCCGGAGGCCGAAAAAAGGGGAGGCAGAACCGGGACAGAAAAACTGAAAAAAAAAAAAAAAACCAGAGATAAGAGAAAAACCGGTGAGAGTTGAGAGGAGCTCGAGGGAGACCGGAGGACCAAAGGAACAAAAACGAGAACCGGAGGAAGAAGGAAACCTCGAGGAGCAGCTAGCTGTCGCCGGAAGCCCGTCCGTCGCCGTCGTCCGCCGCAGCTCGTCCCCGAACGAGGTAGGTCTCTTTGAACCTCAGTAGCTCTAGTTTCTAGAGAATGCCGGGCCGGAGCTCGCGGCCGACCGGCTCACGCAAGCTCCGGCCCTTGTCGTCCTTGCATTTCGCTCCCCTTTTCCTTGTATTACATGTCCGAAGACCCCTAGAGCATGTTCGTGGCTCGGTCGAGCCAGAAACCTTTGATTTTGGCAGCGCTCGCTAACTGTTCGACGAAATGCCCCAATGAGAAAACCGAACCCAATCCTCGACCGGAGCTCGGCTTTCGGTTTCTTTTACGTCATTAAGAGTCATACCGTTGTCGTACTTCGTCTCGGTCACTTTCTTAGCTTTTAGATAGGTCATCGGCGTCGTTTGGGTAGGCCGAAGCGCGCCCTCGCCGGAGTCAATCCGGCGACTCTCGGATCGCCAGCCGGCGGCCGGCGACGCTCGGCGTCGGTCGGACGGGACGACCGACGCCTGGCGACGGCACGGCGACTCCCTTAGGATGGTCAGACCTAGCGGCGGTGCTGGCATCGGTCCGGCGAAGCTGCTGCAGGGACGTCGGGCGTGCATGGGAAACATGCGGGCGTGAAGCAGAAAGGAGACAGGAGGAAGAAGACCAAAAAATGAAAAAGATTAAAGAAAAACAAAAAAAAAGGGAAAAAACATAAAAGGCTAAAAAAACATAAAAAAAAAGGAAATGGGCTTTGCCTCGGGCTGGTACACATCGGGCTGAATTTGTTGCGGACCGGGAATAGATTGGGCTGAAGATAGAAATCAGAAATGGGCGTTTTCTATAAAAAACGAATTTTCGTGGGCTTAAAAAAAGAATTTATTTTGTGGCCTTTTTTTTATCATTAATGATTTGGGGCCGGCCCAGTCTTTTGTGGCCCAACCCAGACCGACAAGGTCCAAATCAGGTTAGCAGGGCCGGGTTTCCTGACCCGGTCCGAATTATTTTTTTATAAAAAAATTAAAAAATTAAAAATTCAGAAAATATAAAAAATATTAAAAAATCATAAAAAATTCATAAAAATTTCACAAAATTCATGGGAGATTCAGAATCTTGAAAATTTAAAAAATTTCGGAAAAATAAATCGAAAATATTAAAATATTGGAAATACCAAAAAAAGAAATTTTTTTCAAAAATCCCAAAAATTCCAAGTTTGTTTTAGAGTTCCCTAAGAAGCTCTAAAATAATTCTTGGACAATTTTCTCTTAAAAAAGGTGTCGGAAAATCATCGATTTAAGATTGTGCTTAAAAGTGAACAAGCCCTTACGGCTTTACCTTAGGGTTATAATTATCCTCGGATACAATTACCCTTGATAGCACGCTTGTGACGAGATGATTATGATTTCTCCTTAGTTTAATTAGGATTGCCATTTATTTATCTTTTAATGCTAGGTATTCATCTTCCCTTGCAATTTATTTAATGATTCGTTTAATTGCTGATTTCTATTTTGATGATTGCGCACCCGCATGATTATCTCACATGTTAGTGGTTAAATGTAAAATCAATTCAAACTGCATGACAAAAGTCTTTTTGAAACAAACAAGATTAGGTACCGAAAGGGCACTAATTGGTTAATTAGTGTAATCAAGTCCTCGACCTAGACTCTTTAATTGCGTAAAAAGTGAGGCATGCTCCCATGCCTTGCTTGGTTTCTAGCCGACCCCAATAGGCTAATGGTGACTCATCATTTGAATATTTTCATGAATACCCAATGTCACACGGGGTATGGGCTTGGGAGAGCCCACGTCTAATTAAGAGTCCTGGACCCACCATTTGGACAAGACCCCTAAACCTATCTATTCGAATTTTTCTTTCCCCCACGGGACGGAAAAAATAAGTGGCGACACATTAATAATTTTAATAATTTTTTATGTTTTTCTTTCTTTTTTCCCTTTCATTTTGGCTGGCGAGGGTCAACAAGCCCTCATCGACCGTTCGCAAGTTGGCCCTTATCTAGATTTGGGTGAGGCCTTTGCGACTAGCAAGGGCATTATCTAGGTTTGGCTAGGGCCTTAGCACCCTTGCTTGTGGCTGGCGAGGCTGTGATGTCCCTAGGCCAACGGGCTTTGAACGACTTGTTGGCCCTCTCGTTAATGTCGGTTGTCACTGGTTGTGCCACGTAAGATGATTGATGCCTATATCAACGATTTCTAGTTAAAATTGGGAATGACTCGATTGGCAAATTTTAAAAATTTTAAAGGCGAAATTTACATAATTAAAAGGTTTAGAACTAAATTAGCACAAATACAAATGTTTAAAACTTTTTTGGTACTTTTCCCCTCATTTGAGCCATACTAGAGTATCTAACAAGGGGGGCATGTTGTAATGTATTCATTATTAATCTTAAAATGAGATTCTATAAGAAGTGATAGATGTCATACGATTCTCACATGAATCTTATTAGATCTAATTATTTAAATTGTAATACATATATTCCATTGCGAGGGTAACTTCTAATAAGAAGAGAGATATGTTGACATTGCCGGATTGATGGGCAGGCAAATTGTTGATGCGGTATCTCGTTTCTTTTCAAAGACCAGGATTTCCACTTTGGATGGATGAAAACCGAACAATGAAATTTCTCTTGGGCCCATGGATTTCAATGAAGAAGTAAGAATAGAAGAGGAGAAAGGAAAAGAATAAGACAAGGAATCATTAGTGAAGAATCTTTATTTTTTGTAACTTTTCATATATTTACTAGGTTCTGAACCGGATCGAATTGACCCGAACAATCTAATGCTCTCTACTAACGACCTAAACCAATGGCACAGGCTTTGGAAATTCAGCTTTCTGCAAGGTGACGCCAAACTCGTCTTCCACACGTTCATGTCCTCGCGTTTCACATCACCTTAAAGCCTCCAACCAAAGATATAAATGAGCGAACCCCACACATAGGCAGCATCCTAAAGGCCAACGGCAAGTCCAGACCTACTCACTAACCTCCAAACTTTTCATTCACCTCTACTCATCCCAGACGCAAAAGGTTATTATACCTCTCTACCAGGCGGTAGCTAAAATCGAAGTCTTGACAAGATGTCTACCTTCACCACCGTAGAATTCCCTAATTCTTTGTCTATATTTGTCTTCTCAATAGAGAGGGTATATGTGGATAATATTGCAGGATCTCCCACCCCAAGCCCAGACCTACTCACTGACCTCCAGGCTTTTTATTCACCTCTACTCATCCCAAACGCAAAAGACTACTATACCTCCCTATCGGGCAGTAGCTAAAATCGAAGTCTTGACAAAATGTCTACTTTCATCGCCGTAGAGTCCCATAATTCTCTGTCTATATTTGTCTTCCCAATAGAGAGGGTATAGGTGGATAATATTATAGGATCTCCCACCCCAAGACAGATCATAAGCAGCATCATAAGCAGCATCCTGGACCTATTTGCCAACCTCTGCCCGGCGGAATCAACTCGAAACTTCTGTCCCTTCACGACCTCCACCAACGGTCCTCCACACGTTCATATCCTAATGAACCCGTGGCTCATTAGGACAATAATGATTCTCCAAGTCATTTTGGCAAGTACAGCCCAATCAAAATATAATGATGTCCCTGAATCTCAGGCCGCCATCTGCTTTGCTCAGCCAGCTTACCCCAACTTCTCAATGAACATTTCCCTCCTCTTTCTCTTGTCGCCATCAAAATCAAGCAATTCCAGCATCAAGCCGTTCACTCCATTTCTGAGGGAACTTGAAATAGGCCATAGACAGGAGGGCACAACATAAGCAATAGATGTGATCATTACTTCTCGACCATAGGCGGGCATAATTAGCTAGGGTTCTGCACCATCATCACCTACAATTCCTCGCTAAGTTCTTCCCTCAGTTTTGGTTCCACACTTGTGAGAGTTCTCCATTTGTCCTGAGGTCCCGCAATAAATTTCCAGGACATGTTCTAGAACTCAACAAATCCCTCGTAGCCAATTTACCTGCTTTTGTACTATTTATATGCACGTTACATTAAACTGACTTGACACACGGCATTATCCAATTTACCAAGTTCCTATCAAAACCCTAATGATTTGTTATATGCCCTATTTCCCCTTCTTCCTCAGTTTCATGGGTCACAATAAAAACTTGACCTTGGTTAAATTTCAATATTGCGGGCCTTTGCTAAACCACTTGTAAATTATTAATTTGACCTCCAATATCAAATTTTATGATCAATAATTTGTCTATCTTCTACGTACTTCATTTAGTGTTTGATTGGCATGGGGTTACAGCGTAAGCCAGGCAATTCAGTAGGAGTGCGTAGGCTGCAGAATATCTCATTGACAACCATAGTTACGGAAAATCTGATCATGAAAGATACCATCGTGTCTGCCGGTTCATGCATTTAACCATGTTAATTAAGCTTGGCCAGAAATAAAGTTTAACTGTCCGACTTGAAACCCCATGCAATACATATCTAGTTGAAAGACGATGGTGAGTGATGACTCGTGGAAATAAAATTGGACAACAAATGTCAGTCAGGTTAAGGAAGTTTATCCAAGTTAATTCACAAATTATTGAGACAAACTTCGAATGGTCGGATGTCTTCAATGAAAGAGATCATAGAAAATCGGCTTCACTTGCTTAGTTCCCCCTCCTCATTTAGTATTCCTAGAAGCCTTTTCCTTTCATAAAGAAGATGACCATCTATAACGTTACCCCATTTATTCATCAAGTTCAAACCAAACATAATAATTGTCATCTCGAGACTCCAAATCAGCGAATTTAGAGAACACTCGTTGCTCACCACCTACACCAACGTTGGCACAGCTCTCAGAGGTTGACCCTTCTGTAAGGTGAGGCCAAACTTGTCGTCCATGTTCATGTCTTCAGGTTCAATCCCACCTTCAGGCTTCCACGTGAAGCAATTAAGGAGTGAACCCAACATCATATGCAACATCCTCAAAGCCAATGGCAGGCCTGGACATATACGCCGACCTCCGCCAAATGGAATCAGCTCGAAGCTTTGTCCCTTCACATCGATTTTTGACCCTAAAAACCTCTCCGGCATAAATGCATTCGGGTTCTCCCACAACGTACCATCCCTCCCGATGGCCCATAGGTTGATGAAGACTTGTGCGCCTTTCGGGATGGTGAGGCCGCTGATTTCTAATTCCACTGCAGATTTCCGAGGGAGGAGTAACGGAACTGCTGGGTGCAGTCGGAAAGTTTCCTTGACGATGGCCTGTAAATAGGGTAAACGAGTGACGTCCAATTCGTCAATGAGATTGCCTTTGCCAATGACTTGATCAAGTTCCGCTTGGACTCTTGATAGTTTCTCTGGACTGTGGAGTAGCTCGGCCATCGCCCATTCTAACGTGCTGGAAGTTGTATCTGTGCCCGCGACAAACAAATCCTATGTTCGACCAATAAATTCGAGTTCAAAAATCGCTTGGTTGAGTAATAGATGAGCTGTAAAGTGAGTTGGGAATATTATAGAAGTGCCAACTCCCAAAACTATTGGTATCAGCAAGAAGAATGCTAAGATACAATGAGCTTTAAGATAAGAAAAACACATGAAATGATTATACCATAAGTGCTAATTTCCATTCACGAAAACCCATCAATTATGAAATATCTATTGAATTGTGCAATCGCTTCCTGAACCTCTTAACTAATCTAAACTTTTACTGGGAAACGCAATCCAATTTTGGAATTATATCAAAAAGTGCAATTTAAGAATTTCATATGGACGATCTTTGGTACTTTTCACCAAAATGACTTAAAATTGATTTGTATTGAGAAGATTAAAAATATATATTTTCCAATCGAACGACCTAAGATTCGATTTGCTCTTAGAACTTTCAGTGCTATTCTATCCGACCAATTTAAGTATTTAGTTTCTTAGTCAGTTAAAGTCCCCAGTCTTAAACCTTTACTGGTAAATGAAATCCAATTTTAGAATAATATCAAAAGGTGCAAATTAAGAATTTGACACAGAAAACTTTCGGTACTTTTCACCAAAATGACTTAAAATTAATTTGTTTCAAGAAGATTTAGAACTTACTTGTATCCACTGAATGGTTTAAGACTCAATTTACATATGATGCTACAGACTTTCAGTGCACTTTTTCCTCCTTTTCCAGCAGTATAAGTAGTTGGCATAATACTCAGTTAAGCACATAGTTTAACATTGATGATGGGGACTAAGCCAGTAAAAGATCAATAGTTACTTAAGATTAAGAGAAATTACCAAACATACCAAAAGAAAATGCTTGATTTGAAAGATCTCCATGTCCGCGTTCTCATCTTCACATAGATCAATTAGTGTATCCAATACATCGTCCTTCCTGGCATAATCTGATGCTGCCCTCATCTGCATCCTTTTCTGTATCAATCCCTCGAATAGATCCAACATTTGCCCAAAATACATCTTCATTTGGCGCCTTGAACCTTGCGGGTCAATCTTCTTTAGGATCGGAAAATAATCTGCAATGTTAGGCTTTCCGGCCACGACCATGATAAGAGAAAAGATCTTCTTGAACTCGGTGGTAGAAACAGAAGAAGGGTCTGCCAAATCCAACGAGAAAATGGTATTGGACAAGAAGTTCAGGCTTGTCCTGAAAGCTGCTTCACCGATGTCCACCGCATTGCCGACTTGAGCGCTTATTTTGACGTGGGCAAGAAGTTCTCGTACTTTCTTCAGACGCAAGTGTTGAGTCGAGTCGAGCTTCTTGTTGGTGAATATATGTAGGTTGCACACTCTCCTTAGGTTTCTCCAAAGAGGCGAGACCGGCACCCAGGGCAAACCGAGCTCGTGGTGCTTGAATGCAGTTATCGTGTCGGGGACCATGCGGCTCGAGAAAGACATGTCGTGGGCTTGGAGGATTTCTCTAGCGGCAATTGGTGATGAGATGACTATAGTGGTTATGGACCCGAGCTGGAGCTTAATGATGGGGCCGTAAGTGCGAGCGAGCTTGGCGAGAGACTTGTGCGGAAGATTGCCGAGCTCGAGGAGGTTACCGATCACCAGAAGAGGTGGCGGACCGGGTGGGAGATTGGAGGGACTTGCGCTGGCCTTTTTCTTGAGGAAACGTAGAGCTTGGACGAAAACCAAAACGAGGCAAGCCCATAGTATCATCGCCAGGAAATCCATCTCTCTCTCTCTCTCACTCTTCCTGCATATTATAAGGGTGGGGAACTGTAGGACGCATTCGATATCTTCCATTCAAGACGCCAACAATTAGAAAAAGATAGGGTTTCGAAATGCAACATGTCAAGCTATGTCATTTCACTTTTCCTATCGCCTACGATTTTGCTTTAATCTTCCTATCTTCATCTGCAGCTAGTTGAAACCAACAGGCCATTCCCCAAATGAGCTGCACATTTTACCCACGCGCAAAGAAAAATGAAAGAGACTCGAAAGGCAAGCAAAGCGTTGCACAGGGAAGGAGAAGAAACAAAAGGAAAAGGAGACAAGGAACATAAAAGTCGTCAGTACTTTTTGGTTTTGAAAAGCTTGTAAGCAGCTGAGGATGGTAGGGACAGCACGGCACTAAACCCATACCTACTAAAGGTTTATAATATTTATGATCCATCCATCAAAGTAGTTGGTTTCTTATTGGTAGGGGTGAGCATGGTTCCAAGTAGAACTTGAAACCTGAGAACCATACCAGTGAGAACTTGTAGGTTCTAGGTTTTAAGGTATGCAGGGTAGGTTCTAGGTTTTAAAATTTGGAGAACCTATATTCGAGGGTAGGTTTTAGGTTTCAAAATTTAGAGAACCTGTACCCAAGGGTAGGTTCTAAGTTCTCGATTGGTGGAACCCGGAACCTGAAATCTGGAACTCGGAACCTAGAACCTAGTACAAGTTTTTATGTTTTTCTTAATTTATGTCTTTACGCGATTCTGAGGTATTCGATGGTGTTTGATGATAAGTGTATAATCCGAAACCATTAGTCTAAACTTCTATTTTATGATTGAGAATTTTATTTTCGTAGACTATTAGACTAGTTGAAACTCCAATTGTTTCTTTTAAGCTAATGATTCTATATAATACAAGAGTAATTAGTGCATTAAAATCACAAAATTTCCTTAATACTATTCGATAAGTGCATATAGACACTCGTTCTTAGACAATCGATAATAAAATCCTTATTCATTTTTATTATTGTGTTTATTTTCATAATGCTTAACTAAAGATGAAAAAAAGAACCTGTTGGAACTTGGAACCAACCTTGGAACCTATAACAGGATAGGTTCCAAGTTCCATGTTCTGATGGGTAGGTTCCAGGTTCCAAAAAATGAAAAACCTGTACTCGAGAGTATGTTCTAGTAACTAGGGACGGAACCTGTAAGGAACCTGAAACTGCTCACCCCTACTTATTGGTCGCCCTTAACCTGACACAATATCTTATAATAAACAATAATCACATATTAATATATACGATAAACCTTATATTTAGGAAAATAATTATTTATTCAAAACGTGCATTATACCTTTGAATTAGAAAATTATAGAATCTCATATTTATATTTGAAGATCAAGGAACATGAAACTCGTGTACTAGAAGCTGTATTGAAATGGAGGCCATTGAGAAAATATTATACTAAATTTTGTTATTAGCTACTATTAGAATCATCACTAGCAAATGTGAGGGAACATCAACCACTGATATAAACAGCAGAGAGAAGTGGGTCTCTTTGTCTAGTTCCTCTCTAAAGATACACTTTTTACTTGCATGATTTTTTTTACCATTTATGAGAGGAGAAGTGTTAGAAAAGTCCTAAATATATTGCATCGATACTAATTTAGTCCTAAACTTTTTAATGGTGCCAATTTAGTCCTACACCTTTTGACTTGATATCAATTTAGTCTAAATTTTTTTAATGGTGCTAATTTAATTCTAAACCATTTAAACTAATGCCAATTTAGTTCTAAACCTTTTGATTTGGTGCCAATTCAGTATTTAGCCAAAATTAGTTGAAAGGACTGAATTGGCTCTAAGTCAAAAAATTTAGGACTAAATTGGCACTAGTTCAAAAGGTTTATGACTGAATTGGCACTATTAAAATGTTTATGACTAAATTGACACAAAGTCAAAAGGTTTAAGGTTTAATTGACATCCATAAAAAAGTTTAGGATTGAATTGGCACCAATACAATAGGCTTATGACTTTTCTAACACTTTTCCCATTTATATGCTATTTATATTAAGCTAAGTTGATACCCACCACTATCCAATTTACCAAGTTCCTATCAAAACCTATATGAATTATTATCAAGTCAAGGAAATCGCACTCAACATGAACATGGGCTTCCTTAGTTTCATGCGATGGAAAACCTCATGGATCACGATAAAAACTTGACCTTGGTTAAATCTCAATATTAGGGGCCTTTGCTAAACCCCTTGTGAATTACTAGTTTGATCTCCAATCTCAAATTATGATCAATGATATGTTCATCTTCTACTTTTACTCTATTAGAGGCCACATAATATTTCATTGCCGACTATAGCAATGGCAAATCACTGCATGAAAGATTTGTTCATGTCGATCTGTGTTTCGCATTTGATCATTTGTTTGTATTATCAAGTTCAACGAATAAGAGCCAGGCTTTGTACTTCAATGAATACGCTTGACTAGAAATTACTATTAAGGTTTCGTTTGTTTAGTGAAAAATGTGATGTATTTAGAAAATATTTTCCAGAGAATTATTTTTCAGGAAAATGATCATATTTACGGTGTTTTGTTAAAGTTTGAAAATGAATTAGAAAATATTTTCTGCCGTTTGGTAGGGAAATCATATTTTTCAGGGAAAAGTTACCAAAAATTATTTTTTAATTATTTTAGTTTTTAATTTGAGAAAATAAAAATAAAAAATAATTGAAATTTATTTTTAAAAAAAAAATATTCTTATAAGATTGAACATTTCATTAATTAAGGACCCAAGCCTTTATGGATTCGGGCTTAGATGCCAGAGAATGGAGCACGAGCACTAGGGATTTGAGCCCACCTCAAGGGACTTGGGTGTGGTCGCCAAGGCCTTAGGCCCAGCCTTGATGGATTTGTGCTCAGCTATCGGAGACCTGGCCCTAAGCACTAAGACTTGGCAACCAACATTAATATTTTCATCCTCAAGTGTAGAGTTACAAATCCAAACATTAATATTTAGTCATATTTTGAAAAATATTTTTCACTTTTTCAAAGAAGGGATAAGTGCACTAAAAGTCCGAAAACTTATCACGAAAATGCAATTAAGTCCTAAAATTTTTAAAAAGTGAAATTAAGTCTTAAAACTTATCATGAAAGTGCAATCAAATCCTAAAGTTGTCTTAAATCTTGTTATGAAAGTGTAATCGAGTTTTAAAACTTTCAAAAAGTGTTATTAAAAAAATGATTTGATTTAATCAGTTTGACAAATTTTAGGACTTAATTGCACTTTTTAAAAATCTTAGGACTCTATTGTATTTTGGTAATGAGTTTTAGGACTTAATTGCACTTTTTGAAAGTTTTAGGGCTAAATTGCAATTTGTTGACAAGTTTTAGGATTTCTAATGCATTTATTCCTTCAAAAGATGAAATCACTGTCTTCAATTTAACCATAGGTTTTCCGTTAATTAGACTAATTTTCCTAAACAAACCAAACACCAAAAAATATTTTCACAAAATAAATGGAGCCTTAGTTCAATTTTATTTTCTTGATTGGTCAACTTTTCAACTTGAATCTCCATGCAAATACACATCTAGATGATACATGATGATGACGACCGGTTTTCAAGACCTTTTTCGAAGTGAACCACTGAAGGGAAATTAATGAATTATCAAGCGAACACAAATGATTACTTATCATCGTCATCTAATGCGGACTCTCCCAAATCCATATCAATAGCAATTGGCTTTAGTTAAATCATCTGCAATTTACTTTTGTGAATAAGAAATTCATGAATACAATAATTTGATTATACTAGATAAATCTAATGCGGTACATTTTTTTTTATCTTGAAAATTTTTTGAAGCTATATTTATCGGTTCAATCCTAAACCACTAAAATGTGATGAATAATCATGAGAGTGTACAAACAAGAATATAACACTCAATAAATAAAACAAATGGTAAAATAAATAAAGAACAGATAAGAGTGAGAGGGACTGAGTGTTGTGTGATCTTCCCTTTGGTTCACGTAGCCTCTTTCCTTTTTAAACAAAACATCACACGTGCTCCTTCTCTTCTTGCTCAGTGATCCCCGATTTCACCGCGTGACCTTTTCTCCCGTCGCTCAAGATTCCCTCCCGCCTTTGTGTTCGACCGAGTTCCCTCCTCAAGGCGTGAAAGATGCTGGGGAGCGGATGCGATGTCAAGGCCTAGATGATTGGACGATGGCCATCTAATACGCCAGAGAAGGGCGTTGGATGCCGAGATGTATTTCGGACAAAGACGCCAGGATGGGCAGCCCAAAAAAAGAAGAAGAAAAAACGCCTTGAAATACCGCTGGTACGGCTCGTGGGTAGCTGCTGGCTGGTAGCGGAGGATGAATGAGTATTGGAGCACGAGCTCGAGAGAGAACTCGACAATAGAGATGTGTAAGGGAGCGCGGGACGGGGTGTCGTCAACGATGGATGCTTGGCCGTGGGATGAGGAAACCGCCAAAAGGACACCGAAGGGGCGATTCACGGGTGACACCCGGGGGAGAGGCAGGCGAAAGGCGGAGGTGCGTGGCTGAGGGAGTTTTTGGAGAGAGAGAGAGAGAGTCGTGGAGAAGTGGATGTTCTATGAGTGATGCCAAGGGCTTTCAGTCTCTCTTTGGAAGTTTGTATGCCCGTGATCTTCTTCTCTTCAGATTGCTCTTCTCCTTTTAAAGCTCGCCATCTCTTTTGATTCGAATCCTGGCTGCATTGCTCACATTTTCAAAACTCGATCATTTCGCTTTTCAAACCTTACCCCCTGGTCTTGACCTGATTTTGATCTAATCTCGAGTTCGAATTTAACTTAAAGCTTCAATTGAGGACTAACAAAAAATTGCGCTAAGATGGATTATCTAGTCTTGAAATTCAACTTACTCAATCAATTTTGATCAACCTTGGTCCAAATGAGCATCAATCCCGGAAACATTATCCATTTTGCCCTAGCAATATGCTCGAAGTAAATGATTTTATTTATTTATTTATTCTTCTTTTCTTCTATTTTTTTCCTAACCCTAGGCTGGCGAGGGCATCTTTACCCTCCTTGGCCACACGCGAGGGCGTTGCGACCCTCGGCCAAAGGGCAAGGGTCGAGGCCCTTGCTTGGATTTGGGTGAGAGTTGATGCCCACCCTTAGACCAGGCGAGGGTCTACCAGTGTCCTAGAGTTAAAAATAAAAATAAATAAATAAATAAATAAAAAATCATTGAAAAAAATATTAAGATATTATTAAAAATGATTCACATTAGTGTGGCCATGCCACGTAGTATGACCGTCATCTATTTTAGCGATTTTCAATAAAAATTGCCCGAATGGGCTCAATTGACAAAAACGCGAAAATGATTATGACTTAATCAACAAAATTGAAAGGTTTATAATTGAATTGACAAAATATAAATAGATTTAAGACTTTTTGAATTTTCCTCTCTAAATGTCATCACAAGTTCTTCTTCTTTATTTATTTATTTTTTATTTTTTTTAAGAATTCGTTATCAAGTTCAAACCATACATAAAAGTTGTTATGTAGGTATTCCAAATTGGCAAATGGAGAGGGCCCTCACCGCTCAGTGCCTACATCAACGTTGGCACAGCTCTCAGTGTTTGACCCTTCTGTAAGGTGAGGCCGAACTTGTCATCCATGTTCATGTCTTCAGGCACAATCCCACCTTCAAGCTTCCGGCTGAAGCAATTAAGAAGCGAATCCAACATCATACGCAACATCCTCAAGGCCAATGTCAAGCCCGGACATATCCGCTGTCCTCCGCCAAAAGGAATCAGCTCGAAACTCTGTCCCTTCATGTCGATTTCCGACCCTAAAAACCTCTCCGGCATAAATGCATTCGGGTCCTCCCACAGCGTACCATCTCTCCCAATGGCCCATAGGTTGACAAAGACTTGTGCGCCTTCTGGAAAGGTGACGCCGCTGATTTCTAATTCGGCCCCAGATTTTCGAGGAAGTAATGGAATTGTTGGGTGCAAGCGAAAAGTTTCCTTGACGATGGCCTGCAAATGGGGTAAGCGAGCGATATCTGATTCATCAACGAGATTGCCTTGCTGATGACTTGAGCCAGCTCTACTTGGGCTCTTGATAGTTCTCAGGATTGTGGAGTAGCTCGGCCATTGCCCATTCTATTGTGCCAGAAGTGGTATCAATGGCCGCGACAAACAAATCCTATGCTCAATGAATAAATCCAAGTTCAACATCGCTTAGTTGAATGATATCTGAGCTGCAAATTGAGCATGAAATGATATACAGATTCCTACTTCTAAAACTATCGGTACAATCTCAACCAAAAAAAAACTATTGGTATAAGCAAAAAGAGCCATATACAGAGAAGCAAAGCTAAAACACATAATGAATTTAAAGATAAAAGACACGAAATGATTATACCACAAGTGCTAAATTCCACATCTATAATACGATTGATTATCAAATATCTATTGACATGAGCAATTGCTTCCTAAACTTTTCAACTTATGCAATTTAAGTGTAGACCTTTACTGGAAAATGCAATTCAATTTTGGAATTGTTTCAGAAAATGAAATTTAAGAATTTCACACCGATAACTTTTGGTACTGTTCACCAAAATTTATAGGCTGAATTTTTTGAAGAAGGTTTAAAACTTAAATACACCAGAACTTGAAAGATGAGGGTCAACACCATAGGCGTTGGCCAAAACCATAGAAGTTGACAGAGATTGAGTTGAAATAGCATTTCTTGTCGGTAGTCACCAAGACCAGCGTTGACTTGATTGGTGGGTGAAGAAGATAAACTCTCAGCACTAATTTACTGTAGTCGCAATTGACCCTAGGGAGAGAGAAGATACCCTGATTATTATGGAACTACTTACCCGTTGTAACACTTATTTTTCCTAACAGTCTGCTGACTATTTCTGGGGTATTGAATAGTTTAACACTCGATTTAAATATAAAATTTAGGACTTTCAGTGCCTTTTTTGATCGAAAAATACATATCAGCTGTTCTAGCAATTTAAGTATTTGATATATTAGTCAGTTAAGCATCTACTTTACTATTGATGATGGGAACTGAGCCGGTAAAAGATCTATAGCTACTTAAGAGTATAGACAGAAATTGCCAAACATACCGCCATTAGGTGCTTGATTTAAAATATCTCCATCTCCTCATTCTTATCTTCACATATATCAATTAGTGTATCCAACACATCGTCCTTCCTAACATAATCTGATGCTGCCCTCATCTGCAGCCTTTTCTGTATCAATTCCTCAAACAGATCCATCATTTGCCCAAATTACATCTTCATTCTACGCCTTGAACCTTGCGGGTCAATCTTCTTTAGCAACGGAAAATAATCTTCAATATTAGGTTTTCCAGCCTCGAGCGTGACACCGGAAACGATCTTCTTGAACTCGGTAGCAAAAACAGAAAAAAGGTTTGCTAAATCCAAGGAGAAAATGGTGTTGGACAAGAAGTTAAGGCTTGTCCAGAAAGCCGCTTCACTGATGTCCACCACATTGCCAACTCGAGCATTTATCTTGACGTGGGCAAGAAGTTCTTGTACTTTCTTGAGACGCAAGTGTTGAGTCGAATCGAGCTTCTTGTTGTTGAATATGTGTAGACTGCATACTCTCCTTAGGTTTCTCCATGGAGGCGAGATGGGCACCCAGGGAAAACCAAGCTTGTCTAGCTTGAATGCAATTAACGCGTCAGGGACCAAACGGTTGGAGAAAGACATGTCGTGGGCTTGGAGAATTTCTCTAGCGACAAATGGAGACGAGATGACTATAGTGGTTATGGACCCGAGCTGGAGCTTAATGATGGGGCCGTAAGTGCGAGCGAGCTTGGCCAGGGACTTGTGCGGAAGATCGCCAAGCTCGAGGAGGTTACCGATCACTGAAAGAGGTGGTGGGCCGGGTGGGAGATTGGAGGGACTTGTGCTGGCCTCTTTCTTGAGGAAACGAAGAGCTTGGACTAAAACCAAAGCGAGGTAAGCACACGGTATCAATGCCAAAAAATCCATCTCTCTCTCGTCCTATATAGGTACAATCCATTCAATGCTTGTTTCTTCTCCCTTGAGCCTTTTAAGGACCCGCTCAAGTCCATTACCTTCCATTCAATCAGCTAACGGTTAGACGAACATGGGGTTTCAAATGCCACGTGTCAACTATCGTTTCTTTATGTTCCTATCGTATATGATTTTGCTCCATGTTCCTGTTTTAGCTAGCTTTCTTTCACAAGGAAATAAAAGAAGTGAGAGGAAAATGAGACAAGAAACATAAAGAGTTGTCGGTACATTATCGTTTTGAGAAGCTTGTAAGTAGCTCAACATGGTAGGGACATAAGTAGGACGGGCCTCATTAGTTTTTCTTCCTCTCTCTCTAAACCCGTCTCGAACTTATTTAACATATCGATAAAACATTCCCAACTTGTCCCATTGAAGTAGTTGGTTTCTCATCGATTACCCTTAAACTGACATAATATTTTGTAATAAACCATATCTGCATATTAAATAAATATAATAAACCTTATGTTTACAAAAAAAATTATAACTAGAAAATTATGTAGTCTCAAATTGACTTTTTGAGATCAATGAACATAAAACTTGTATATTAGGAGCTACATATGAAATGGTGGCCATCGTTGAGACACTATTATACTAAATTTTATTATTAACTCTTGCTCACACTGTCACCAAGATATACAAGAGAACATCAGCCACCGAGATAAACAAATGAAAAAAGAGGGTCTCATTCTCTTATTCCTCTAGAAAGATACACTTCTACCTATATTTTTTTACCATTTATATGCAATTTGTATGAAATTGACCTGACACTCCGTTATTCAATTTTCCAAGTTCCCATCAAAACCCATATGGATTATTATCAAGTCAAGGAAATCGCGCTTGAAACGATCATGGGCTCTGTTCACGTCTAATTTTAAAGCACGGCATCCCTATTTCCCTTTCTTCCCTGGTTTCATGTGATAGAAAACCTCACCTGTCACGATAAAAACTTTGATCTAGGTTAAATTTCAATATTTGGGGGCTTTGCTAAATCACTTGTGAATAACTAGTTCGACCTCCAATTTCAAATTGTGATTGATAACATGTTTATCTTCTACTTTTACCTTCTTCTTTTTTTTGGGGTCGAAATTCCTACTTTCATTTAGTGTTTGATTGGCATGGAGTTGAAGGATAGGCAAAGCCCTACAGTTGAAGGCCTAGGCCCACATAATACTTCATAGATAACTATAGTAACGGAAAATCAACGCATGAAAGAATAATATTACGTCGCTCATTTCATGTGTTTAATCACTTGTTTATATTATCAGGTTCAATGAATAAGAGCCTGGCCTTGTACTCCAATGAATAAGCTTGACTAGAAATAATTGTACAATGTCCAACTCTTTTTTCTTGGTCGGTCAACTATCAGAAAAATTACTAAAAAAAAGTCTTAGACCTATTATATCTATTCTAAATCTTTCAATGTGACTAATTTAGTCCTAAACATTTTGACAATTAATCAATGTAATCTATCTATCAACTCTAGCAAAAAATCTCTTATGTGGATAATTTTTATAATTTTCTGATTTTCTTTTCTTTTTTTTCCTTTCATTTATTTTATCCCTCAACTAGTTGTCTGCCTCGGACCTCTACTAACCACAATCAAGGGTTGCCCTCACTTGACCTGACAAAGGCTCACTAGAATCTTATAGGCCTCGCGAATCTCGCTTGCTTGCCAGACCCTCATCAGCCTTTGGTGAGTGTCGACCTCACCAAAGGTTGCGGAGGGTGGCCCTTGCTTATGATTGGCAAACTCCGTCGTGTTGAACTCCATAGCTCTAATAAGAATTATTGAGTCTGTGGAAAGGTGGTACAAATATAACTCTAAAAAAATTTCGCTTTCATTATTATAGTAATTTTTCTCAAACCACGTACAACACTCAAGCAAACTAGCTCCTCCCATACTCAAGAGTACTCTGACATTCTAACTGCCACAACTTTCTCTATCTTGCCTCACATTTGCGGATTATTGAATATCTTCAATGAAAGAGCTCATAGAAAATCGGTTTCCCTTGCTCTCTTTTCTTCTTCTTCTTTTTTTATTATCTTTTTATCTTTTGACAAAGGTTTCCCTTGCTTAAAGACCCACAAATTTTCCACCTCCTCATCTAATATTTTTGGAGGACTTTCCCTTTTCACTAAGATGATGGCCATCTGTAACGTTACCACATTCACTATCAAGTTCAAACCATACATAAAAGTTGCCGTCCAGATACTCCGAATTGGCAAGTTTAGAGAACACTCATTGCTCATTACCTACTACCTGCATCAACGTTGGCACAGCTCTCAGAGGTTGATCCTTTTGTAAGGTGAGGCCAAACTTGTCATCCATGTTCATGTCTTCGGGCTCTATCCCACCTTCAAGCTTCCAATTGAAGCAATTAAGGAGCGAACCCAACATCATATGCATCATCCTCAAGGCCAATGGCAAGCCCGGACATATACGCCGACCTCCTCCAAATGGAATCAGCTCAAAACTTTGTCCCTTCACATTGATTTCCGACACTAAAAACCTCTCCGGCATAAATGCATTCGGGTCCTCCCACAATGTGCCATCTCTCCCAATGGCCCATACGTTGATGAAGACTTGTGCGCCTTCCGGAACAGTGACACCGCTGATTTCTAATTCCGCCCCAGATTTCCGAGGGGGGAGTAATGGAACTGGCGGGTGCAAGCGGAAAGTTTCCTTGACGATGGCCTGTAAATATGGTAAGCGAGCAATGTCCGATTTGTCGACCAGATTGCTGTTGCCGATGACTTGATCGAGCTCCACTTGGGCTCTTGATAGTTTCTCCGGACTGTGGAGTAGCTCGGCCATTGCCCGTTCTAACGTGCTAGAAGTTGTATCAGTGCCCGCGCCAAACAAATCCTATGTCCAACAAATAAAATCCAAAGCAAAAATCGTTTGGTTGAATAATAGCTGAGCTACAAATCGAGCGTGAAATTATATGGAAATTGCCGAACATACCAACATTAAGTGCTTGATTTGAAAGATCTCCATGTCCTCATTCTTATCTTCACATATATCAATTAGCGTATCTAATACATCGTCCTTCCTAACATAATCCGATGCTGCCCTCATCTGCAGCCTTTTCTGTATCAATCCTTCGAACAGATCCAACATTTGCCCGAAATACATCTTCATTCAACGCGTTGAACCTTGCGGGTCAATCTTCTTTAGCACTGGAAAATAATCTGCAATGTTAGGTTTTCCGGCCTCGACCATGATACGAGAAACGGTCTTCTTGAACTCGGTGGCAGAAACAGATGAAGGATCTGCTAAATCCAAGGAGAAGATGGTGTTGGACAAGAAGTTAAGGCTTGTCCTGAAAGCCGCTTCACCGATATCCACCGCACTGCCGACTCGAGCACTTATCTTGACGTGGGCAAGAAGTTCTTGTACTTTCTTGAGACGCAAATGTTGAGTAGAGTCGAGCTTCTTGTTGGTGAATATGTGTAGGTTGCAAACTCTCCTTAGGTTTCTCCATAGAGGCGAGATGGGCGCCCAGGGCAAACCGAGCTCGTCTTGCTTGAATGGAGTTATGGTGTCGGGGACCATGCGGTTCGAAAAAGACGTGTCGTGGCCTTGGAGGATTTCTCTGGCGACACTAGGTGACGAGACGACTATAGTGGTAATGGAACCGAGCCGGAGCTTAACGATGGGGCTGTAAGTGTGAGCGAGCTTGGCGAGAGACTTGTGCGGAAGATTGCCGAGCTCAAGGAGGTTACCGATCACCGGAAGAGGTGGCGGACCGGGTGGGAGATTGGAGGGACTTCTGCTGGCCTTTTTCTTGAGGAAACGTAGAGCTTGGACGAAAACCAAAACGAGGCAAGCCCATGGTATCAACGCCAAGAAATCCATCTTTCTCTTTCTCTCGCTCGCTCGCTCTCTCTCTTCCTGCATATTATAAGGGCGGAGAACTGGTAGGGCGCATTCGATATCTTCCATTCAATACGCCAATACTTAGATGAAGACAGGGTTTCGGAAAGCAACGTGTCAAGCTATGTCATTTCACTTTTCCTATAGCCTACGATTTTGCTCCATCTTCCTATATCTTCATTTGTAGCTAGTTGAAACTAAAGGCCAGTCCCCATCTGAGCTGCACATTTCACCCACGCGCGAAGAAAAATGAAGGAGACTCGAAAGGCAAGCGAAATGTTGCCCTGGGAAGGAGAAGAAATAAATGGAAAAGAAGACAAGGAACATAAAAGTCGTTGGTACCATTTGGTTTTGAAAAGCTTGTAAGTAGCTAAGCATGGTAGGGACGGAACTAAACCCATATACCTACTAAAGGTTTATAATATTTATCATCTGTCCCATCAAAGAAGTCGGTTTCTTAAGCTACATATGGTAACCATTTTGTTTCTATTTCTGGAATAGATTTCTATTCCAAATCTGTTTTTGGAATAGAAATTCGTTTGATAAAATAATTTCATTTTTCATTTTGGAATAGATTTTCATCACGCGTAACCATTTTGTTTATTTCGGAATAGATTTCTATTAGGGCACTTTTGAAATAGAAATTCGTTTGGTAAAATAATTTCATTTTTCTATTTCTAAAACACATTTCTATTCCAAAAAATAGGTTTGGAATAGAAATCAAAAACAAAATTTTTTTTACTTTTATATTTCTAGAATAGAAATTAGAAATTGTTTATCTCTTTCTTACTTTTCACCCGAAGGAGTTTCTTGCCGTCCGCCACTCACCACCACCACCACCCCCACCCGCCGCCGCTCGACGCCCCTCCCATTGCCGCCGCCATTCGGGAAAGTGAAATTTTATTGATTATCAAACAAATTTCTATTCCAAGAATAGAAATTTTTGTCGTTATCAAATGCGTTTTTTGGCTCAGAATCTTATCCATAAATAGAAATATAAAAATCTATTTCTCTTCCCAAAATCAATTTCTGGCCATAAATGTTATCATTTGCGCCCTTATCGGTTGCCCTAACTTGACACAATATCTAATAATAAAAAATAATCACATATTAATATATACAATAAACCTTATATTTACGAAAATAATTATTTATTCAAATCGTGTATTATACATTTTAATTAGAAATTATAGAATCTTAGATTTATATTTGAAGATCTAGGAACATAAAACTCGTGTAATATAAGCTGTATTGAAATGCAGGCCATTGAGAAAATATTATACTAAAATTTGTTATTATAGCACCGTCACTAGCAAATGTGAGAGAACATCAACCACTGAGATAAACATAAAAGGGAAGTGGGGTCTCCTTGTCTAGTTCCTCTTGAAAGATACACTTTTTACTTGCATTATTTATTTATTTTTACCATTTTTGAGAGGAAAAGTGTTAGAAAATTTCTAACTATATTGCATTGGTAGCGATTTAGTCCTAAATCTTTTAATTGTACCAATTTAATTTTGAACCTTTTGACGTAGTGCCAATTCAATACTTAACCAAAATTAGTCGGAATGACTAAATTAGCTTCAAGTCAAAAGTTTTATGACTAAATTGACACTAGTTCAAAATATTTAGGACTGAATTGGCATTATTAAAATATTTATGATTGAATTGACACTAAGTCAAAAGATTTAAGACTTAATTGACACCATCAAAAGATTTAAGATTGAATTGGCAAAAATATAATAGGTTTAAGACTTTTTTAACACTTTTCCCCATTTATATAAAATTGACTTGACACCCGCCACTATCCAATTTACCAAGTTCCTATCAAAACCTATATGAATTATTATCAAGTCAAGGAAATCGCACTCAACACGAACATGGGCTTCCTCAGTTTCATGCGATGGAAAACCTCATGGGTCATGATAAAAACTTGACCTTGGTTAAATCTCAATATTAGGGGCCTTTGCTAAACCCCTTGTGAATAACTAGTTTGATCTCTAATCTCAAATTATGATCAATGATATGTTCATCTTCTACTTTTACTCTATTAGGGGCCATGGAATATTTCTTTGCCGACTATAGCAACGGCAAATCATTGCATGAAAGATTTGTTCGCATCGATTAGTGTTTGCATTTGATCATTTGTTTGTATTATCAAGTTCAACGAATAAGAGCCCAGCTTTGTACTTCAATGAATATGCTTGACTAGAAATTACTTTTAAGGTTTCATTTATTTAGTGAAAAATATGACGTATTTAGAAAATATTTTCTAGAGAATTATTTTTCAAGAAAATGATAATATTTACGGTGTTTTGTTAAAGTTTAAAAATGAATTAGAAAATATTTTCTGCTGCTTGGTAGAGAAATTAGATTTTTAAGGGAAAATTACCAAAAAATTATTTTTTAATTTGATAAAATAAAAATAAAAATAATACAAATTTATTTTTATAAAAAATATTCTTATAAGAATGAACATTTCATAAATTAAGGACCCAAGCCTTTATGGATCTAGACTTAGGTGCTAGAGAATGGAGCACGAGCACTAGGGTTTGAGCCCACCTCAAGGGACCTGGGTGTGGCTACTAAGGCTGTAGGCCCAGCCTTGATGCATTTGTGCTCGACTACGAGATTTGGTCCTAAGCACTGAGACTTGGGAACCAACGTTAAGATTTTCGTCCTCAAGTGTAGAGTTGCAAATCCAAATATTAATATTTGGTCATATTTTGAAAAATGTTTTTCACTTTTTCAAAGAAGGGATAAGTGCACTAAAAGCCCGAAAATTTGTCATGAAAATGCAATTAAGTCCTAAAAATTTCAAAAAAAATGTAACTAAATCATAAAACTTATCATGAAAGCGCAATCAAGTCCTAAAATTTATTATGAAAGTGTAATCAAGTTCTACAACTTTCAAAGAGTTCTATCAACAAAAGAATTTGACTTGATCAATTTAACAAGTTTTAGGACTTACTTGCATTTTTTAAAAGTTTGAGGACTAAATTGCAATTTATTGACAAATTTTAAGATTTCCAATGCACTTGTCCCTTCAAAGAATGAAATCATTATCCTCAATTTAAGCATAATTTTTCTGTTGACTAGACTCATTTTCCTAAATGAACCAAATACCATAATTTATTTTTTGGAAAAATATTTTCATGAAACAAATTAAGCCTTAGTTCAATCATGAGTTCTTGATTGGTCAACTTTCCAACTTGAATCTCCATGCAAATACACATCTGGATGATTTACGATGACGACTAGTAGGGGTGTCAAAAAAACCCATTCAACCCAACCCGAACATGACCCGAACACGACCAACTCTCGATGGAGTACTGTTCATCCCCTTCTCTCCCTACGCTCTCACTCTGAGTTACTGTAGCTCCGGCTCTGGCTCTGGATCAGGAGGTCTCTCCCGGCGCCGATTGTAGCCGTTTCTCTGCAGAGGAGCAGCTCTCGTGCAGGACCTCAGTTCCCCCTTCCTCTTCTGCTCGGGTAAGGGCTGATTTCGTGCGATTTAACCATGCTGAGTTAGGGTTGCTCTGTTTCAAGATAAATTGATAGCTCTGTCTCCCCTCCTCCATTGATGGAAAATGAGATGTTAGTTCATAAGAATAAGACTGACCTGCGTGGAGGTCGGCTCCGGAGTCGGAGTAGGGCTCCGGCTGGTCGAAACTCATTTGGAGACCTTGGCCGAAATGGCAAAGCCCCTGCAGCTGGCGGGGTAGACGTTGGGCAGCAAGCTGATAATAATTTGGTTAGGAAGCCAGGTGGGATTAGTTCGGCTGGAAGACCGCATGATCTTTGTCAATGCAGGTGATTCTTCTGTCTTGGCTGGGAATGAGGAGTTTGCTAGAGATCAAACGAGCGCTGACTTTGGAACCCGCCCCTCTCCATTGCTGCAACAAGCTGTGAAACCGTCTTTGGCAAACCGCTCGTGGGCGAATGTAGCTAGAGCAGTTGTTCAAGGTTATTCTCTCTCCTATTATCCTCCAAACTCAGGCATTGATAATGCTGTGAATTGTTATGATGAAGATTTAGATGCTGCTGACCCACTTTGGAAAAAGTGCCTTGTTGGTTACTTTGTCGGGAAAAAACTCCCGTTCAAGTTAGTCGAGTCAGCCCTTAAATATATGTGGGGACATAGACTAGCGGAGGTGAAAGCCAATGACCAAGGGTTTTATTTCTTTCATATCCCGGATTCGGAGTTTAGAAGGAAAATTGTGGAAGGGGGTCCGTTGACGGTGGCAAGGGTGCCTTTCGTTCTCCAGCAGTGGAAACCTTTGCTAGAGCTGAAGAAAGGCGAGCACTCTTCGGTTCCGGTCTGGATTCGATTGAAAAACTTACCATATGAATTGTGGTCAGCCAGGGGACTAAGCAAAGTCGCAACTATCCTAGGTAAACCACTATATGTCGACCAACGTACGGAACAACTGAAGATGATCTCCTTTGCGAGAGTTTGTGTTGAACTTGAGGCCTCTAAAGCCTGTTATGACACCATTGAGGTATTTATAAATGGGGATGTTCGAGTGGTGGAAGTGGAGTATGAATGGAAGCCTATATCTTGCCACTCATGTGGAGTGTTTGGTCATAAATGCCCGACCTCTAATCCTGGCAGCAACCAACATGTCCAAGAGAACCAACTTGGGGGCCGGTCCTCTCAAAATGCTGAGGAAGTTCTTGGACAGCAACCTGACCGGTGCTCTTCTAGGCCTGAGAAAAGAGCCGAACCAGCCCACACGGAGGAGTGGCAAGTGATAAGCAGGAGAGCGGGCAAAGAGGTGCCAACGAGGCCATCTCCAAGCCGGCCATCAGCTCACTGTCGGGCAAGTTTACAGCAGGATTCTGTAGTTTTGCAGGTGTCTCCTCCAGTCGATCAAAACCCAGAACCTGTCCTCACCTCAGCTGAAAATTCTGATGCTGATATTGACCATACGCTTAACCAATCTTTGCTGTCTTCGGTTGGCACCGACGGGTAATGCTGGAGGTGGATCGACGGCGATATGAGTCAAGAAGTCCTGGTGGACAGCGATAGAATCGACATCCCTCTAGCTGCCTCTGCTGCCTAGCATCTGGAACCCTCGGCGCTCCCCCTGCAGCTGGCTGCCCCCCCCTTGTTTCTGACCTTGCTGTGCAGGTTCCGATTGACTTGCTGGTCGACACTAATCCTCCGACTCAGGAAGGTGCTGATCAGAGACATAAACCAGCTGACAAGAAGGAGCCATCTTTGGGTTCCCCATCTGCAAAGGCTAAGCCTTCCACCAGCAAACGGCGTCCAAAAAGAAGGTAAACCTGGGCCTTCTTTGATCCTAGGAGATGTTTTTTGGTTGTTGGAATATTAGGGGTCTCATGAACCCCATTAAACAAGCGGAAGTCAGATTTTTTGTGCGACGTAACAAGATTTGCTGTGTTGGTATTTTGGAAACAAAAGTCTCTGCTGACAATTTTGGTATTATCTCCTCTCGGCTTCTTTCGCCCGGATGGACGTGGTTGGCCAATTATGAGCACTCTCCACGGGGCGCATATGGGTAGGTTGGAACCCGCTCCTTGTGGACTTCAAGCGCTTTTTGAAACCGGTCGATTATTCATGGGGATCTAAAAATTTTAAATTCTAATACTATCATCACTTTTTCCCTGGTGTATGGGGAACATACATTTGTCTCCCGTAGACCACTTTGGCTAGACATTATTAGATTGAGCTATGGTCTCAAGGACTGCCCCTGGATTATTGCTGGTGACTTTAATGCCATCCGGGATCCCTCGGATCGGGTAGGGAGCCCTGATATCTAGATACCCGCCTTTGATGACTTTAAGGAATGTTTGGATTATGTTGAACTAGTAGACTTACGTTATGTTGGTTTTCGCTTCACTTGGTCTACATCCTCAGGTGCTTCTAGGAAGCAAAGGAAAATAGATCGTGTTCTAGTAAATAATTGCTGGTGTATGACTTATTCATTTTCAGAAGCCTCCTTCCTGGCCCCGGGCATTTCTGATCATTCTCCGATGGTAGTGAAAGTCTTGCCACCCGCTCATCGGCGGATACCATTCAAATTTTACAACTTGTGGATGAGTCATCCGTCTTTCCCTATGCTTGTGACGTAGGCTTGGGACTCTCAAGTTTTAGGCTCTCCTATGTTCAAATTATATGGCCGTCTTAAGCTTTTGAAGGTCCTCTTGAAAAGTCTAAACAGAGAGGCTTACTCGGACATCTCCATGAGAGTTGCTACAGCTAAAAGGACCCTGTCAGCTACTCAAGAAGCTCTCCTCCTTGATCCCCAGAATAGCCTCCTGGCGGTTGAGGAGCGCACCCAAATCAAAGAGTACTACGAGCTCCGGTCCCTTGAAGAGTCTTTCTTTAGACAAAAGTTGAGAATTCGCTGGTTAGAGGAAGGAGATCATAATACCAAGTTCTTTCACCACTCGGTGAATCATCGGCACCTCCGCAATCGAATCCTTTCAGTCTTGGACAGCTCTGAGCAAATGGTGTCTGACCGGGTAGAAGTTCAAAGGGTATTTGTCTCCTACTTCCAAGACCTCCTAGCCCCATTTGCTATGTCTTTGAGACCATCTAGCCGGGAGATAATGGATGTTATACACTCCCCCTCGGGCAAGATCGGGTCACTTCTCTCTCCCTCCCTTTCAATGCATCGGATATCCGTGACGCTATGTTTTCTATAGCTGGGAACAAAGCCCCGGGTCCAGATGGATATAATGTAGACTTTTTCAAGAAGAACTGGGATAAGGTGGGTTCCGCGGTCACCGAAGCTGTCATGGACTTTCTTCAGACAGGTTGCATGCTTAAAGAAGTTAACAACACCATCATTGCCTTGGTGCCTAAAGTCCCCAATGCATCATCGGTTTCCGATTACAGACCTATTGCATGCTGCAATACAATCTACAAATGTATTGCAAAGACTCTTTCTTCTAGAATTGCAGCAGTTCTCCCTGATCTTATTAGCCCGGCTCAAACTACGTTTGTAAAAGGAAGGCGGATTACTGACAATATCCTTCTGTCTCAAGAACTCTTTAGTGGGTTTCATAAAAAACCCCATATTCCGAAATATGCCATTAAGGTAGATTTCAGGAAAGCCTACGACACATTGGATTGGGACTTCCTCGAAAACACCCTCATAGCATTTGGATTTCCACACCATTTTACAAAACTAATCATGGTATGTGTCCGCACCCCTAAGTTTTCCATTTCCATTAATGGTGAACTACATGGTTTTTTTCCCAGCGGAAGAGGTCTACGGCAAGGAGACCCTATGTCCCCATATTTATTTACCCTAGCAATGGAGGTCTTTACAGGTATCATTGAAGCTCACACACGACTCCCGGATTATCGATTCTATTGGCGATGCAAGGCCACAAGGCTATCTCATCTATTTTTTGCAGATGATGTGCTTATATTTAGCCAAGTAAGTCTTGCTTCCATATCTTTTATAAAAGACGGGCTCTCCTTATTTTCCTCTTGGAGTGGCCTGATTCCAAACTCCAACAAGAGCGAAGTATTTATTTCGGGTGGCTCGGACATTGTCAGGGACTACATCTTGCAAGCTCTGGGCTTCACTTTGGGCTCCTTTCCAGTCCGCTATTTGGGTGTGCCTATCATCACCTCCCGGCTGAACAAAGTGGATTGCAATACTTTAGTCAGCCACCTCACCGCTAGAGTCCAATCCTGGACCCACCGTTTTCTCTCATTTGCGGGCCGACTACAACTCATTAAATCGGTTCTACATGCTATTCAAGCTTATTGGTCCTCCATCTTCTGGTTTCCAGCCTCGGTAGTGGACAAGATAGAACAAATTTGTAGGCCATTCCTTTGGAGGGGTCCAATCATGGGACCGGGAGGCGCGAAAGTGTCTTGGGCGGATGTATGCCTCCCCACTCCTGAAGGCGGACTTGGCTTGAGGAGAATTCGTGTGACAGCAATAAAGCGAGCCATGGCCAAACACATCCGGCTGCTATTCACCGACAAAGAATCTCTATGGTGCAAATGGATCCACGCAACATACCTCAAAAGGAAAAATTTTTGGATATCGCCTACTCCAACGCTCGCTCTTGGACCGGCGGAAAATCCTTGCGCTCGAGACTTATTTCGTCCACACTTTAGATGGAAGATAGGAGATGGAGAACACACATCTCTATGGTTTGACCCATGGCTAGAATGTGGCCCCCTCAACATGCTCTTTTCTGATGAGTATATCCACCAGTCAGACCTTCTCAGACAAGCAAAGGTTAGGGATATATACTCTCCGGATGGGAGCCAATTAATCCAAGATCTGTTGTTGTGGCAAATCTCAGTTCCTCCAAGATCTCAAGGCCAGGACATATTCTGTTGGTTGGAGGACTCCTCCGGGGTATTTTCGATGGCTTCGGCTTGGGCCTCCATCCGCCGGAAATCTAACCCGGTCCCCTGGACCTCTTTCGTCTAGGATAAGGCTTTCGCCCCTAGACACCAATTTCTTATGTGGTTCATATCCAAAAATCGTCTTCCTACGCAGGTACTTCTCATGCTTTATGGCAGAATTCCTTCCACGGTATGTGCCTTCTGTCAATCTAGGCCGACTGTCAACCACCTGTTTTTGAATCTTTGCGTCCCCAATTCTCTTGCCAACTTTTGGGCCGCTAAATGTAATATCCCTTGGATCAATAATGCTTGGGCTGAAAACCTCCTCTGGGTTAGTAATGCCATTTCTGGCAAAGGGTTCTACCAAGTGATAGCTCGGTTTTCCTTTGGAGCACACTGTTATATCATTTGGAAAACCAGAACGAAATTATATTCCGAGGCCGGAACCTATACACTCCATCCTTGAAGATGCAGCGGCTAAGGCGGTAAAAGACAAGGCTTTGACCTTCAAAAGAGTGGAAGATAACCCAAGGAATAGGAGGTTGCAGCGGGGTTGGGGAATTGACCCCTGTATTTTTGATGTGGATCTGGATTGAGCCTAGGTCATTTAGCTCTCCCCTTCCAAATTCTGGCTTTTCTCCTGTTGTACCTTTAGCTCTCATTTGTGACCGAGGTACCCTGTCACTC
Organism: Corymbia calophylla; assembly: GCA_014182845.1. Classification (NCBI taxonomy): domain Eukaryota; kingdom Viridiplantae; phylum Streptophyta; class Magnoliopsida; order Myrtales; family Myrtaceae; genus Corymbia; species Corymbia calophylla. The sequence goes on from CM024696.1 coordinate 23,818,737, forward strand.
CAATGACTTGTTGTCTAGATGAGTGCCTGTTGGTGCCTCGCCTCTTGTCTGATGTACATTGTTGGTCGATTTATATAAACTTACCTTACCAAAAAAAAAAAAAAAAAAAAAAGACCCGAACACGACCCAAACAAGAAATAAGTATGGTACATGTTTCGGGTTTTAATATTGTTTGGGTAACAATTATAAACACAAATGGAATACATGTTTTGGGTCAAGTTAGGGTTGGAACAATGTTCCGACCCAAACACATTAAAGGCTTCAACCCAAAACACACCCACCTAAATTATCTCCTCTATAACTCCTTATATTCGCAACTCATCCAGCACGTCTTATCTCACGGATTCGTCGTCGTCGCCCCTCAAGTAAGCCCCCATCAATCTCTCTCCCTCCCCCCTCTCTCTCCCCATCTTCCATATGATTTGCTTCTTTTTCGCGGTCGACGCAGAACTTTAGAGGAGGGAGTATTATCTGTCTGCGGAGATGTTCACGGACGAGTCGAACGAGGTCTCGCGGCGTCACGTAAAAACATTTCGAATTCCCTTTGTCATATTTTTTATTAAAAATTATCTGTTCGCGAAGATGTTCACGAACGGGTTGGACGAGACCTCGCGACGTCATGTAGGAACATTTCGAATTCCCTTTGTTATAATTTTTTATTAAAAAATTATCTGTCTGCGGAGATGTTCACGGACGGATTGGACAAGGCCTCGTGGCGTCACGGTTCACAGACGGATTGGACGAGGTCTTGTGGCGTCACGTAAGAGTATTTTGAATTCCCTTTATAATATTTTTTAATAAAAAACCCGAAACCCGACCCGAACCGAATCGAACCGACCCGTTTTTTTTTGCTTCATGTTTTATGCATTTCGGGTCGGGTCGGGTCAAGTGACATGGCCCTTATTGTTCGGGTCGGGTCGGGTAACATCAAGACCCGACCTGACCCAACCCGTTGACACCCCTAACGACTAGTTTTCAAGACTTTTTCGAGGTGAACCACCGAAGGAAAATTAATGAATTACCCGGCGGACACAAATGATTACTCATCAAAGAGATGGCATTGCCATCTAATGTGGACTCCCAAAACCATATCAATAGCGATTTTTGGTGATATTTTCGCGGTGAGTTTACAGGCGGGTTTCGATTCTTTTGCACACTCCTAATATGAAGTAGTAGGCAATAATAACATGGTATTGATTTCGGTTTCTTGACGATCCGGCTATTGTTCCTGTGAAAAAGATATTTCACAGCTGGTCATGCAAGCAAGAGAGAGGGAGAGCAGTTTTGGGGAAGTGGCAGCGACTCGACGGAGCCTTCACGAGCCTTTACCAACTTTTTCAGCAGTAATCGTACCGTCTCTGGTCATTGTACTTCCACACGATCCCATGAACAGTGACTCGCCATCACTTCCCCATAACCGCTCTCTCTCTCTCTCTCTCTCTCTCAAAACCTTTTCTCTGTGTGATTCCCGCCAATTGTGTGGCGCCATGTGGATTTTTGACGGTCAAGGCTACTCTTGTCTCGTCTAGGGAGAAAATATTGATAAAATATTGGGTAAACTAGTGATTCACACATCAGCAAAAAACTAGTCCATTTAATACGCGACACGTGTCCGTGGGCCCCATATTTCTAATTTTTCTCAAAACTTTCAGAAATTGCAAGTTTCTCTCCCCTCTCTCTCTCCATGGTCTTCTCTCCCTCCCCAAACGCAGCAACGACAGTCGCTTCTCTCTCCCTCCCGACTCGCACTTTGCCCCCGGAGAGAGTCCTGAGCGACCAGCCGTGGGTGGCGGTAGCCCCCCCTCCTGGTCGACGGCGAAGCCCATGGTGAAATCGACGCCCCGGCAAGCTCCTTAGCAAGAAGCTCAACCTCGAGACGCCACCGCCTTCCTCCCCTACATCAAGATCTCGGCCTCCATGGCTGGCCGGTCGACTAAGGCCGAGATCTCGGTGAAGGAAGGACCGACTTCCATAAACAACCGAGATCTCGGCCTCTGTTTTTGAAGGAAGGGACGGAGCAGAGAGAGAGACGGAGGAAGAGAAAGAGGGAAGAAGAAAAGTGAGGAAATTTTGTGAAAAATCAGAAATATGGGGCCCACGGGACACGTGTCGCGTATTAAATGGACGAGTTTTTTGCTGATGTGTGAATCACTAGTCTACCTAATATTTTTCGAGAAAATATTAGAGAGAGATATTAGATGGTCGCGGATCGCCAAGTTAGCATGATATCGGACCAATCGTGAAGTGCCACGTGGAGATATGACCAAACAGATTTCTTCGCGCCCAAAATGATTTTCTTTCCCTTGTCACTAGACCTGCACATGCCTACCCGAGCGCATTTAGTTCCCTCTCTCTCCTTCCTTCTCTAAAGATGAAAAGGGAAACGTCCTTTTTCTCTCCACCCAAGGCGCGTAGTGAACATTGCCAGTGATCAGCTTTCGCACGATGATTAATGTGTTGTACCACTTACCCAGAAATTAAAAGAATTGGTAGAGTCGAATTGAATGACCATTCAAAGTCTCCAACGCCCCCACAAGGCTTTTCACTGCTTCTCAGTCCGCTGCTTTTTTCTAGGAACTCTAAGTAGTAGACGAAGAGAGACCCTTCTCTCTGACCCCTTAATGTAATTTCCCCATCTGGGAGTGTGAGTGAATTGGTGGGCAAAGAGAGCAGAAGCTGCAGATGGACAAATTTAGCTTCACTCAAAATGACCCCAACCCACATTTGGTGTAGATGATACCGCATACACTTTCTCTCTTCTTCACCCTTCTCTTCCAAGATCCGGCTAGGAACCTTCGCCAACGCTTCAACGCCCCGGTGGCGCCGCAGAATATGTGGGTGAAGAATCGCTTCAATGCAGAGTTGACGTGGGTATCGCAATCTTTTTTGAGAATTTTTTTTTCTGGGAGCTCTTATATATGTCTTTTTTTATTATCTTCAGAGCAGCAGCTTTTGGACTTGGTGCTGTCCTCTGTTAGTGAAGCCAGAGCTTTTATAGCCATATTACTGGATCTGGTAGCCAATTGTGGTAATCTTTAACGCATATAGATTGGAAATATGAGCGACCAGAACTAGAAAGACATATCTTGCTGGTTGGAAAATCGTGGACTCATGCTTGTGCAAACTAATCTTCTTTACCACACACCAACCCAAGCATAAGGACGAAAAAAGAACACTACTTTTTTATGTTTTATTAGGTCATACCAATCTAGTTATAAAATGTAATTTGTTTCTTTTTAATGCAAATATATCTTTCATGTCATTCGTCTATCTGAAAAGCGAACAAAATTTAATGAATGGAGCTGGAAGTCAACTACGTACAAAGCATGTAATTTGTTTTATTGGGTCATACTGATTCAGTTATAAAATGTAATTTGTTTCTTTTTAATGCAAAGATATCTTTCATATTATTTGTTTATCCGAAAAAGGAATAAAGTCTAACGACTGAAGCTGGAAGTAAACTACTTACCATTTGCTAAAACAGGTTGTATGGTGTATGCTTCTTTCTTCCTCTAGCTATAAATCGTCTTGAATTAGCATATAATTTTGAACTTTCAGTTTTTATTTAATTGGAAGACCGGGCAAAACTTAATCTTTCTCTTAGTTGTGAGGGCATCGGAAGGCGACTCAAGAAGACGAACTTCGCTGCTTCAAGTTTTCCCTCAATCATATCTCCGGACTTTTGCTTGCTTTCTCCATTTTCTCACCTTTTTTTTCCTTTGTCACTGAGACTCAATCCAAAGGCTTGGATTAGCTAATCCGCCAAATGTTTTTCTCGGTCGTATATATTCCAGTTGACATCTAGAGAAACACAAGCAACTTATGTTTCATTCCGAGATGGAGGTATTTGTGGACTACTCATTTGAGCGGCCATGATTTCAGCGGCTCGAACTTGTTATGTGAGATGGAACCTAATCCCAGTGGCAAGAAAGGGACCATGGAATCTTCAATTGCCTGAAATAACAAATGCCAAGCAATTGGCTGTACTTCTACCGTGATTGAAGTATGTCCCTACTTCCGGAGTTTGTGTGAGAAGTGGATCTTCAGACCTCATTAAGGCTTCGTCTATTTAGCCATTAGACATATGTGGTAGGAAAGGAGAGGAGAAGTTGGTCATATGAGCGAGATGTTGGGAAATCATGTGGTTAGTTTCCACTCAATGTGACAATTCTATGTTTGCAAGTCCGTCTTCCATTGTTATTGACAAAGCAACCGGTGCCCTACAGTTTGGAGAGCTCGCCAGGCTGCAGAAAAAATAATAATGGAAGACAAGTTCAGAAAAATCTGAAAGAGTGCAAAAAATGTTGCTAAAACCGGATTGAACCGCCCTATTGGACTGGGAACTCATCATTTTTAGTGGTCAAAATTGAATAATGTTTCTAGAATAACCGGATCAACCTGTCTTTTGACTTCGATTTTATGGTTGTTAATAATATTGTCTGTCATATGTGCAAGGATTCGATACTTAAGCTTTTAATTTATCCTTTAACTTGTAAGCTACATAGAATTATATACATGCTATGTTGCAAGTACCGTATCATTCTGAATCCAAAGAAGTATTACGTGGCTATTGAATCTGATGTCCAAAGCGATCCATCTTTGTATGCTGTACGTGTGCACTTGGCTTAGTATACATCAGTAAATCTGCCGCACCATGTACTTTGTGTAGAAAGGGCAGTAGTTTGTATTCTTGCGCGACCTGCTATGGCCAGTCACAATGGGCAAGGGAAATCCCGCGTCAATCTAGGCGCGGCATTGTCGCATGACCAGGCAAATAAGGGATCACGTTTTAATAATGTTGACTTGCTTACAAACCTTGCTATGCTTATCTCTGTGCTTGCATTCTGGTCATTATTCAGTTGCATTGCTGGGTCTCTTCGTTCCCTGCTTTACCTAAGTATGCTTGGGAGAAAGATGGCGCTAAGGGGATGAAGTATGTGACTGATCTTCTGTTTGACTCTATATCGAGCTCCACCTTGATGGAGAATATCGTTAAGACATAGTAATGGTCAATGGCGGTGCAGGTAGTTGCTGGAGTCGTTTGGTCTTGATCATATGTAGGAGCACCAAGTGCGAACATTGATGGAAAAGGGCATTGTAAAAGTGGTTCAACTGAAACTGTAGGGATGTAGTTTAATTATGTACGGGTGCTGCTTGGATGAATATCTAGTAGATCTATTAGCACCAGAGGTCTTGAGGAGCTGCCTGTGTGAACTGTCGTCTTTGGTTCATCCAAGCTAAGAAAACTGGAATATGATCATGATAACCGATTGCTCTCTATGTGTATCCTTATCATTCTTCTGAATTAGTGTGAATGTGAACATGTGTTTTCTTCTTGGGGTTCACTTCCTAATACCATTATTATTCTGCATGTCAGTATGGCCATTCAAGCTGACAGAGAAACCGAACAATTAGCTTTGTGATTTCAATCAGTAGGGACATTTTGCAGATTTTCTAGGAATAGCAACTCGTGCTGGATCAGATTGCTTAAGACATAGGGTGCTCTTGCACATTCGGCTTGGCCTCATTAAGTTAGTTGGGGACGATGCTTGGCCCCATGTAATTTTATAGCAGAGTTCTAGAATTTCAAATGCTGCTTTACCAAAATACTTAGAGGACTATTACTAGTTGATGGCTTAGCGGTCGGGCGACGCTGATTAATTATGTGAAATATGAATGCATTGTCTTGTCACTGAGAACTTTAATTGCAGAGGTGCAGAGAGGGTAACTTGCTGGCTTACTCTTTGTAAGACTTACTCTTTCTAGGATGGGCTGGCTCTTTACCACCGGACTGCTCTTTATCTACTTGACGAGTTAGCGCTTCTACTTTTGTCAGAAAATTGGCTCTTTCATTTAACAAGATTTCAGTTTTGTAGCATACGCCCTCGTGGTGTCCCTTAATTTGGTTTTCCCTGATAAAAATACCCTTGTGATGTTATCTTTGCTTGGCAAAGCAGACAATGTGGGTCCACCTTTGCTGGCTACTTCGTCTACTTGAGGAGAATTATCTACTGGTTCCACCTTGACTTTAAATTTCCGGTGAATCAAATACTGAGCTCACCTGTTTCCCGACGATAAAATTATGGTGGTGCGCAAGCCGTTGTATTCATCATTTAGAAGAGTGTTTGGTTACATTGACAGATAATGTGCAGGCAATCATGAGAAGCCAAGGCAAAAAATATCGAGACTGGTCCACACTCCACAGAGCTTGCTAATGTTCGTCCGTGTAAGTGTGAACTGAGTCCACCCTCTATTCTGCATGAAATTGCTTTTTCTTTTTTTCTTTTCTTTTACTGGACTCGTGCATATTGAACATTTCGAAGAGGCGATCCTGAATCTTTGTTCCACATTGTTTTTTGCCCTGCCCCCCCCGACAAATAGACATATTGTATGCTGCAGCGGTTGTATACCTCCGTTGTGCTTAACTGTATCGTTCTTGGCGCAGGATCCTGGTCACAGAATATGGAAGAATGCATTTAGCATTGATGTTAGTAGGATTCTGTCGCCTATAAAATCGCTACATACGTTCAAAAAGCTATTGCCCATTCGTTCGGCACTCTCAGGGAGAAAACCAAAGTCCTAGATAGACCCTCTTCCTATGCTGATAAAGGTCCGGAGCTGCTTTGTGGGGTACGTTCATGTTGTGTTTCCATCTAAGAAAGAAGGAATTGATATCTCATTGTGACGGCTTTCAGTTTTGAATGGCTATATATTTATGTGATGGACACAAAATTCAGTTGTTGCAATGTCACTGAGACTTTCTTTTCTGTGAAGATAATAATCATTTCACAATCATGCGTTTTGCTAGAATCAGAGGAAATTCCCAATGGCTTAGTCGAGGGCTAGTCCGCGAAATGTCCAGATTTCGTGGAGCACTGCTCATTCTTATTACTGTACGGCCGAGAAGGCAAAAAAAACCCACCAAAATTAACCAAATCAGAAGGACGAACTTCATCGATAATTGCCCATGTTATAATAACGTTGATGTCAAATGATTTGGTTTCTTAATCTAAGATTTAGACCGTAGTTTAAAAATAATTATAGAAGATAAACTAGAACTGTAAGGATCCGACAATTAGAATTTTCAGTTACTACTCTTTTGCCGATCGAGAGAAAGAAGAGGAAAAAAAGAAGATAGAATTTGAGCACTTAAGATGTAACTTGATTGAATTTGCCTTCACCTTTCTTGGGCCAACCGCACCGCCAAAAGTGAGATCAAATTAGCCGCAAATTAAGCTAAAGGTCGCATGACAGTAGATATCTTAAACAAGTCTTGCTTACGAATGTTTGAAGCGAATCAAAACGGTCGGGTTTTTTAAACCTACTGGCTAGCCCAAGATAACATCGTCTCTAGACAATTATTTTGCTTACAACCAAATGTTGGGTTCAAAGCATGAATATTGCATATCTTAAGAGAAACAAATAAGGAAATTGACACAAACAATCCTTGAACTTTGGCCCAATGTGTAAGTTGGTTCATGAACTTTTGATTTGTTTATTATGATCCATGAAGTTTAACTTAATGTGCAATATGATGTTTGAACTTTTAATTTATTCAATATAGTTCATAAACTTTTGTATATATTCAATTTTGTCCCTGAACTGTATGAAACTATTCAATATAGTCGTTCTATATTTATTCAAGACCATGGACTATAATAAACATTTTTATACAGTTTAGTGACTATATTAAACAAATTTAAAGTTCATAGATTGCATTGCACATTGGGTTAAAATTCAGGAATTACGTTGAATAAATCAAACGTTTAGGGGCCAAATTGTCTATTGTGTCACAGTTCATAGACTGTTTATGTCATTGTCCCAAATTAATACTTTGAATAGGGCAACCTTTTACTACTAATTGCCTAACAAGTGCATAGCATTTTGTTAAATATCTATTTATGAAAATCCAATTGGACTGGCTAGTGACGCCATCCCTACCAACTCTTAATCCAAAAGGTTTGCGTTGTTGGCCAAAACATTAAAGTACAAAGTAACGAGAGGAAAAAGAAGGCGACAAAATACGTCATAAAAAATTGGATAAAATTGCAAGTATGCATTTTTTTCTAGGACCTAAAAGATATTCCAATTATTTCATGGGAAAGAAGCTCTCACCGTAGTTGACACGAAACCAAGGGAAATCGACCGACGCGTACAGTAGACACCTCAGCAAGGCAAAATGAAGTCGCTTAGCAAAGGAAAAAAAATGGCTCTGACCTTTTCAATCGAAAAGTCCGATTCAATGAGAAAAAGAGAGCGGAGGAAACGACCGATTCCAAATTGAAAGAGTCGAGCTAGTGAACCAAGTTCTTCTTTTCCCTAACCAAAACTTCAACTCGACAATTTCGATGTAAGCGGTCAGTTTGCATGAAAGGAAAAATTAATGGTGGGTATTTTATCTATTAAGCAAAAGTTCACAATTCTTTTTCTTTGAAAAGTGAGGATATTTTTGTCCATAGTCTATGTTAGTTTGTGTTTGCTAGGATGTAGGTCACGTAAAATAATATAACAATACTCGGTAGTGGGGATTATGAATAATAATGAATTGATCCACAAGCTTCGAGGGGAAGGCTAGTACGTCATGTTTAATCATTTTAAACCACTCGCTAATCAATAGTTAATCGCATATTCACATTATGTGATATATAAGACCATCGAGATGTTTTCCTAATGTGGTGTCTTGGGCATAACTTAATAAAATATGGGGGTCCGACCCATGACCAATGCTCACACCTATTAATCATTACGAAAATCTAATACTGGAGCAAAATTGAGTTGCACTTCGGCCAATGCCAATTTTGACCGAGACAAATCGAATAAGTTAATTCAAAAGCTTGAATTATAATTCTTAGCTTAATAAATCTAAAGGTCCATCCCATTTTATATCCCGAGAACATCAATTCTTAAATTATTTAAGTCTCATGTGAAGCTTGCCATATCCAAAGATCAACACAAGAGCAAGTGGTTTTGACGCACTAAGTTGGCATCAAAATTCTGATTTTTGGTGCACAATATTGCAATTATAATGTAATTGATTAATGAGCGATTGGATTTGGGTGCCTCCAAATAAAATACGGGGTCCGACCCATGACATGTCTAGAGCAACTATGAGAGCAAATCCACCGCCTATAATTCAAACTAGGGGTGAGTATGGTCCGGGTGGGCGATTCCCACCCTAGAGTCGAGAATTGCCAACTATGGACCGATTTTAAAAAATTGGATCCGGGAACCACCGAGAAACTAGACTGCTCCCGTTTGGTTTCAGGATGGATCAATGGAATTAGTCTTACAAGCGACCATGCCTACACCCCTCCGCCACACCTCAAGCAGATCCCAACTACGGGCTTGCTGCTCTTCACCTTCCGCTTCTGATCGACAAGAAAGCAAAAGAACACCATCGTGCTGCTGGTCTAACTTTTCTTCTTCACAAGATTCTCTCTTTGTTTTTTAGGTTGGAAGTTTTCAGATTTTAGGGGTTAAATGATTCTGGGTTTCGGTAATTTTGAGCAGAGGAAGGGCTTCAGTCAGGAAGACGCATGAAATGCAAGGATTCCACATGTGGCTTTAGAATTTATATTTTTTATATTAAAAATTCTAAATTGGAAGGCTTTAGAATTTTAATTTTTCATATTAAAAATTAATATATTATTATAATACCAGTTTGGTCCAGGTGAGTGGGCGGGCAGATCCACACATGGAACCGGGAACCGGACTGGTACCCTTAAGAACCACTTGTTCTGGCCGGTCCGATCCAATTCTAAGTGGTCCCGGTAGGTCCTAGTTCTTGTGCACACCCCTACTACCAATTCAACTTTGGAACACTTGCATGACATCACACACATATAGAAATGCCCAATGACAGTGAAATCAAGTGTAAAAGTGTCTACTCTTGCTTGCACAAGTTGTCGTCTTGCTGAGACTTACTTGTATCATACCACTTGAGCTCTACTTTGTTTTGTAAGATGAGGCCTTTTTTAACTTTTGCTTGCCTACCGAAGCGTTCTCTTTGGAAGTGTGTATGCTCGTGACTCTTCAGATTGCTCTCCTCCTTTTAGAACTCGCCATCTCTTTTGATTCGAATCCTGGCCGCATAGCTCGCATTTACAAAACTCGATCATTTTGCTTTCAAACCTTACCCTCTCGTCTTGGCCGGGTTTTGATCTAATCTCGATAAAACAGATCTCGAGTTCGAATTTAACTTAAAGCTTCAATCGAGGACTAATCAAAAATTGCACTAAGATGGATTATCCGATCTTTAAATTCAGCTCACTCAATCAATCTCAGTCAACCTTGGTTGAAATGAGCATCAATCCCGAAAACATTATCCACTTTGTCCCTGCAACATGCTCGAAACAAATGCATTAGCCCTAGATGCCATAGAACCTAAACATGATGCAAATGCAAACTATGCAATATTGACATTTTAGCTTATGGATTAGAGTTAATCCCTAATTTTCTTATGCAGTAAATATGATAGCCAAAATTAAGTGTCAACATTGGTGACTCATGGGAAAATTGTCAAAAAAGTTCTAAACTTATTGTGCAGCAGCCAATTCAGTTATAAATATTTTGATTGTGCCAATTTAATCCTAAACCTTTCAATTATGCTAATTTAATTATAAATATTTTGATAATTTACCAATTTAGTCTTAAATCTTTTAAGAATTAGACAATGTAACTCTTCGGGCCAATTATCCAAATAATAGGTTTGGGCACAAGTTGATAAATTTTTATGAGGTTTAAGATTAAATTGACACAATTGAAAGGTTAAGAATTTAATTGGAAAATTATCAAAAAAAAATTTAGGAATTAATTGGTATAAAATGCTTTGGAAATGAATTAGCTGCCGTACAATATATTTAGGACTTTTGGGACAATTAATCTGATGGCTTATGGATATTAAGAGTGCATTTGTTAGCACTTTTATTCCTGAAAATAATTTATTTTCAGAAATAGTTCTTTTCTATTTCTTTTCTCTAGAATAATTTCTTTATAAAAGAACGCGTTTGGTAACTACACAAGATTTATATTCCCAGAATAGAAAAAGAATAGGAATGTTTTAGTACGATTCACAAATTTTTTGACCTAAAATTTTTTGTAATTTTTTAATATTTATTTGAGATTTTTCTTCTTCTTCTTTTTTCTTTCTTTTTCTTCTAGTAGCAGCGGTTGGTGATTGGTGGTTGGTGGGCGGTGGCAGTGGGTGGCGGCAATTGGTTATAAGAGGAAGAAGAAGAAGAAAAGAAAAAAAGAAAAAAACTTATTCTCAAGAACAAGAAGCTACTCTTTTCCACTTCTTATTTTTGTTTCAAATCTATTCCCTAGAAAAACTTTATATTTTGGAGAATAGGAACATTAGTTGACGTTACCAAACGGATTTCTATTTTTTTCTATTATGGGAATAAAAGAACAAAAGAACAGAGAAATTGAAGTGTTAACGAACGCGCCCTAAATTAATTAACAAATGTTAGTCATGCTAAGAAAGTTCATCAAAATTAATTCACTAGATGGTGGGACAAAATTAGAATGATTGGATGTCTTCGATTAAAGAGATCATAGAAAAATCGGTTTTGCTTGCTTAAAGATCTAAAAATAATTAGGCTTTGTTAGCATAATAGTCATTGGACTACTGTAAGAATAAAAATTTATTGTAATCTACAAATCCTTGAAAGAATAGACTCCATAATAATTTATAATAATTTATTATTTTATTTTTTGTGGTCCACTATAGACTCTTATTCTTACAGTAGATTACATACTATTACCCAATCATTTCTCAAAATTATTTACCTCCTCATATAATATTTTTAGAAGACTTTCCTTTTTCACTAACATGATGACCATCTCTAACGTTACCACATTCGTTATCAAGTTCAAATCATACATAAAAGTTGTTATCTAGACACCCCACACCAGCAAATTGAGAGTACACTCATTGCTCGCAACCTACACCAACGTTGGCACTGCTCTCAAAGGTTGACCCTTCTGTAAGGTGAGGCCAAACTTGTCGTCCATGTTCATCTCTTCAGGCTCAATTCCACCTTCAAGCTTCCAATTGAAGCAATTAAGGAGCGAACCCAACATCATATGCAACATCCTCAATGCCAACGGCAAGCCCGGACATATACGCCGACCCCCGCCAAATGGAATCATTTCGAAACTTTGTCCCTTCACATCGATTTCAGACCCTAAAAATCTCTCCGGCATAAATGCATTCGGGTCCTCCCACAACGTACCATCTCTCCCAATGGCCCATACGTTGACAAAGACTTGTGCGCCTTCCGGAACGGTGAGGCCGCTGATTTCTAATTCCACCCCCGATTTCCGAGGGATTAATGGAAGCGTTGGGTGCAAGCAAAGAGTTTCCTTGATGATGGCCTGTAAATAGGGTAAGCGAGCGATATATGATTCATCCACGAGGTTGCCTTTGCTGATGACCTGATCCAGCTCCGCTTGGGCTCTTGATAGTTCTCCGGACTGTGGAGTAGCTCGGCCATTGCCCACTCTAACGTGCCGGAAGTCGTATCGGTGCCCGCAACAAACAAATCCTACGTTGGACGAATAAATCCAAGTTCAAAATCTCTTGTTCGAATGATAGCTGAGCTGCGAATCGAGCATGAAATGATATAGAGATTCCTACTCCTAAAACTATTGGTACCAGCAAGAAGAGCGATATATAGAGAAGTAAAGCTAAAATACATAATGAGTATAAAGATCAAAAGTAAAAACGAAATTACTATACCATGAGTGCTAAATTCCATGCATGGAAACGATCAATTATCAAATATTTACTGACGTACACAATCACTTCCTAAACCTTTTAATTAGTGCAATTTAAGTATAAGCCTTCATAGGAAAATGCAATTCAATTGTAAAATTGTTTCAGAAAGTGCAATTTAAGAATTTCACAAAGACAACTTTTAGTAGTGTTCACCAAAATAAACAGATTGAATTTTTTGAAGAAGGTTTAGAACTTCATTATACCAATTGAATAGTTTAATACTCGATTTATATATGAAGTTTAGAACTTTTAGTGCCATTTTTCCTCGAACATATAAATCATCTGAACTAGAAATTTCAGTATTTGATATATTAGTTAGTTAAGCACCTACTTTAATATCGATAAGGGGCACAGAGCTAGTAAAAGATCAATAGTTATTCCGGAGTATAAACAGAAATTGCCATACGTACCAACATTAAGTGCTTGATTTGAAAGATCTCCATCTCCTCATTCTTATCTTCACATATATCAACTAGTGTATCCAACACATCGTCCTTCCTAACATAATCTGGTGCTGCCCTCGTCTGCAGCCTTTTCTGTATCAATTCCTCGAACAGATCCACCATTTGCCCAAAATACATCTTCATTCTACGCCTTGAACCTTATGGGTCAATCTTCTTGAGCAACGGAAAATAATCTGCAATGTTAGGTTTTCCGGCCTCAAGTGTGACACCGGAAACAATCTTCTTGAACTCGGTAGCAGAAACAGAAGAAGGGTCTGCTAAATCCAAGGAGAAAATGGTGTTGGACAAGAAGTTAAGGCTTGTCCTGAAAGTTGCTTCACCGATGTCCACTGCATTGCCGACTCGAGCACTTATCTTGACGTAGGCAAAAAGTTCTTGTACTTTATTCAGACGCAAGTGTTGAGTCGAATCGAGCTTCTTGTTGCTGAATATGTGTAGATTGCAAACTCTCCTTAGGTTTCTCCTTAGAGGCGAGATGGGCGCCCAGGGCAAATCAAGCTCGTCTTGCTTGAATGCAGTTAGCGCGTCAGGGACCAAGCGGTTGGAGAAAGACATGTCGTGGGCTTGGAGAATTTCTCTAGCGACAACCGGAGACGAGATGACTATAGTTGTTATGGACCCGAGCTGTAGCTTAATGATGGGGCCGTCAGTGCGAGCGAGCTTGGCCAAGGACTTGTGCGGAAGATCGCCAAGCTCGAGGAGGTTACCGATCACTGGAAGAGGTGGCAGGCCGGGTGGGAGATTGGAGGGACTTGTGCTGGCCTTTTTCTTGAGGAAGCGAAGAGCTTGGACTAAAACAAAAGTGAGGTAAGCACACAATATCAATGCCAAGAAATCCATCTCTCTTCCTACAAAGGTACGATCTATTCAATGCCCATTTCTTCTTTCTTGAGCCTTTTAAGGATATGTTTAAGTCCATTACCTTCCATTCAATCCACTGATAATTAGATGAACATAGGGTTTCGAATGCCACATGTCAGCTATCGTTTCTTTATGTTCCTATCATATATGATTTTGCTCTGCTCCTCTCTTTAGCTATCTTTCTTTCACAAGAAAAGAAAAGAAGTGAGAGGAAAATGAGACAAGGAACATAAAGAGTCGTCGATATATTATCGTTTTGAGAAGCTTGTAAGTAGCACAACATGGTAGGGATAGAAGTAGGACGGCCTCATTAGTATTTCTTTCCCTCTCTCGAAACCCGTCTCGAACTTATTTAACGTGATAATAAATCATTCTCAACTCATCCCCCTAAAGTAGTTGGTTTCTCACTGATTATGCTTAAACTGACATAATATTTCATAATAAACCATATCTGCATATTAAATAAATATAATAAGCCATATGTTTACAAGCATAATTATAACTAGAAAACTATGTGGTCTCAAATTGACTTTTTGAGATCAATGAACGTAAAACTCATATATTAGAAGCTATAAATGAAATGATGGCCATCGTTGAGACACTATTATACTAAATTTTATTATTAACTCTTGTCCACACCGTCACCAGCATATATGAGAGAACATCAGCCATCGAGATAAACAAATGAGAAAAGAGGGTCTCCTTATCTTATTCCTCTAGAAATATACACTTCTACCTACATTTTTTTACCATTTATATGCAATTTGTATGAAACTGACCTGGCATGCCGTTATTCAATTTGCCATGTTCCCATCAAAACCCATAATAGATTATTATCAAGTCAAGGAAATTGAACTCGACACGATCATGGGCTTTGTTCACGTCTAATTTTAAAGCACAGCATCCCTATTTCCCTTTCTTCCCCAGTTTCATGTGATGTAAAACCTCATGTGTAACCATAAAAACTTTGACCTTGGTTAAATTTCAATATTTGGGGACTTTGCTAAATCACTTGTGAATAACTAGTTTGACCTCCAATTTCAATTTGTGATTAATAACATGTTTATCTTCTACTTTTACCTTCTTCTTTTCTTTCTTTTTTTTGGGTCGAAATTCCTACTTTTACTTCATTTAGTGTTTGATTGGCACGGAGTTGAAGCGTAGGCAAAGCCCTACAGTTGAAGGGCCTGGGCCCACAGAATACTTCATAGCCAACTATAGTAACGGAAAATCAACGAATGAAAGATAAGATCGCGTCGCTCAGTTCATGTGTTTAATCACTTGTTTATATTATCAGGTTCAACGAATAAGAGCCCGGCCGTGTACTCCAATGAATAAGCTTGACTAGAAATAATTGTACAATGTCCAACTTGGTCGGTCAACTGTCAGAAAAATTACTAAAAAAAGTCCTAAAAATTCCTCGTTGGCCTTTGGCGAGTATCGACCTCACCAAAGGTTGTGGAGGGTGGCCTTTGCTTATGATTGGCAAATTCCATTGTGTTGAACTCCGTAGCTCTAAAAAATTTCATTTTAACTATCATAGTAATTTTTCTCAAACCACATACAACACCCAACCAAACTAGCTCTTACAATACTCAAGAGTACTCTAAAATTCGGGTGAATTGCCAAAAAAGTCCTAAACCTATTGGACTTGTGCCAATTCAGTCCTAAACCTTTTTTTTTGGCCAATTCAGTCCTAAACCTTTTGTCTTTGTGCCAGTTAAGTCCATCCGTCGGAAAAATCTGACCTGGAATCCTAGTCAGCGCCGGCCGGCCTTGCCGGCGCTGACATGGCCGCCGGAGACACAAACGGCGTCGTTTTGTTCACTAAAAAAAAAAAAATTTAAAGGCTTCTCAGCAGAGCATTCTTCTCGAGCACTTTTCTTCTTAGCCACTTTCCCCAACCCCATTCTGACCCAAATCTGATCTCACCCAAATTTTCTTGCAAATTTTCTCTAGATTTGATCTCTCTCTCGGAGATTTCTTCATGAGAAATTGTTCTTTTGGTGAGAATCCCAGACACGCCTTTGAATCAAGTGCGCCTTTCGCCCAAAGTTTCTGTCCGTTTGTGGCAATCCCAGACACACTTGTCTTGCGAAAACCCGATTCAATCACAACCCAGCTGCGACCGGACTCGGGCATACCCAGCTACACGACCTGACTCGCCTGTGCGTAGCTGCATGACCTGACTTGCCCGTGCGCAGCTGCGACTCGACTTGCTGGTCATAAACCGCAGCAAACACGAGGAAGAGTTGTGGTCCCACTTCAGTTTTGTTGTCGGCAAGTGTCGAGTGTTGAGTAACACGACAAAAGGTATGTTGTGGTGGTCCCAAAATTATTGCGTTCTCCGTGTCTTATCTTATATTATCTATCTACGTTGATTCCTTGGCGTTTGTTGTTGTTGGTAGAAAAAAAAAAACTTTTGCATGCTTCTTGGCGTGACAATGAAGAACTATCACGTACCTTAGGATGCCTCATGGATCAATGAATGAGCACAATTGAAATTACAAGACTTAGCCTTTGAGCCAATTGAGAATAGTCGAACAAGTTTTGTGAATTTTGTTGCCAAACATCGAAGAAGATGTTCATTAAATAGTATTTAGTGAGGTAATAGTGAAATTAGATTTTGCCTTATATTAGGATAAATCACATTTTTATCAAGGAATGGCCCCGAGCAGAAAAGATATGGAGGTGAAGAGGGATAGCAGAAGAGTTATTCTGCTTCCACCGTCCATGCAAAACATTAAAAGGGAATTTGTGAAGGAAAAAGGTCATGCACCAGATGAATAAGAAGATTAGTGCCTGCCGCGCTTATCCTACCAATTTTATGCAATGAATTGGCAAGGGCAGACTTTCCAGTGTTTGGGATTCCGACTAACATAATTGCTGCAGTGCTGCTAGAATTATCCATCTTTTTCAACTTTCTTACTTTGGCTTGTAAGAAATTCAAAAACTGCAAGATGTCAGTCATCATCAATTACTTTTTGATAAAGAAAAACAAAATATACATGAAAAAGCTTCATACAAAGAAAGATCGTTAACTAGAATCAGGATATGTATTAATTATGACTGGCTGCTGTCACAGTCTATGTGTACCCAATCTTTTGGAAGACTTTATTGAAGTCTCACTTGTTAGGATGCCTCACAAATCATGAGTTAGTCTACTAAGAGTTTAATTGCTTATCGTCTATTGTCCTTTGAGGTATTGGACAACATGAAACAAGTATCTCAATTGAATAACTTAGTTTGTAGAGTAAATCTTAACCTTTCTCATATAGATTCATTAAATGAGAATCTATGATAAAATGTATTACCGTGAAGATTCAAAAGTTATGCTCAAGTCAAAATTTCCATTATGCAGTTTTTTTTTTAAATACATTATGTTTTTTGTGTAGGGCTGAGATGAGCGACAAGTCAGCTTGGGTGTGCCTTTTCCATGGTGGAAATTTTTGCCGTCGCTCGAAGCTTGAATATGTTGGGGGCAAGGCTGATTTAGTAAAAGTTAATATTAGTTCACCAAGCTATGAAAGCTTCATTAGAGATATCGAGACAACGGTAAATAGTAAATTTGAGAAGCTTTATTTTAAATTTCCTGGAAAGTCTCTGGAAGATGGGTTGCGATATATATGGGATGAGAATAGTGTTGTCGATCTACTTTTTAGCTATTTGCATCGTGGATTAATTGAGGTATATGGAGAAAATTTTGTAGCCGATGAGGTAGGTGAGGCTGATGGTCAAGGTGCCCATGTGGGTGAGGGTGAGAGTGCTAGCCAAAGCGAGTGTGTCACTCAGGGGGTCACTCAAGGGGTCGGTGAGGGTGTTCCTGATGATATTGTTTTAGTTAATGAGACAGTCTTTGAGCACGTGGGTAGTTTAGATTCTAATAACTTAGTTGATGAAGGTGACTATACTGACATAGAGGGTGATATTGTGGATGACGACGATGATGACGAGACAGACTTTCTTGGTGGTATAAGATTCTTCACTGATGATGATCGTGATAATGAGGAGCTTCTGGAAGCAAGGAAGAACATGATGGAGTTCCATGGAAGGGCCACAAGGGAGATTATTATGGGAGAACCATCCGAAACATTGGTACCATCCCAACCATTAGATATGGATAATGTGATCAATGTTGAAACTGGTTACGAGACTGAATACTATGAAACAGATACAAATGAGAGTTTGGGGTCTGATGCAAAAGAAGAAGATGAGGATTTCACTAGGAGGAGGAGTGAGTTTCCAAGATATAATCCTAATTGTGTTGTACCTATGTTTATTGTGGCTATGACATTTGATAATAGTCGACAATTCAAAGATGCTTTGGTAAAGTACTCAGTGGCGGAGCGTAGAGAGATAAAATTTATAAAGAATGATAAGAAATTTGTTAGGGCAAGATGTGCTAATGAGAGTTGTCCTTGGAAAATTTCTGGATCCGTTGATGCTCGTAGTGGATCATTTCATGTGAAGACCTACCATTCTGAGCATACTTGTAGCATTAGCTTCAAAAATAGGAGAGTGACAAGTTCTTGGTTGGCAAATCATTATTATTCTACAATAAGAGCAATGCCAACTATTACAGCTATTGCTTTGAAAGAGCTAATCAAGGAACAATTGGGCTTAGATGTTAGTATAATTCAGTGTACGAAGGCTAAATTGCATGCTTATAAAGTGTTGATGGGGAATTATAAAAAGGAATATGCAAAATTGTGGGATTATGCAGAAGAGCTTAGGGAGAGAAATCCAGGGAGTACTATTATATTGAAGGTTGAAAAACCTGATATGCAATCTAAAGCATTGTTTGAAAGAATGTACATTTGTTTTGCTGCTTGTAAGAAAGGATTCCTTAGTGGATGTAGGAAAGTTGTGGGTTTAGATGGTTGCTTCTTGAAAGGAATTTGTCAAGGTCAGATTTTGTGCGTTGTCGGAAGGGATGCAAACGATCAGATGTTCCCAATTGCTTGGGCGGTTGTCAAGGTTGAAAGTTGTGATACCTGGACATGGTTCTTAACAAACTTGATGTATGATCTCAACATTTCAAACACATATGGACAAGATTGGGTCGTAATTAGTGACAAACAAAAGGTAAGTTTCTTATTTAATTTTTATTTGCCATGCCTTGTAGATAGTTGTACTTGTAACATATAATTTAGATTGTACTCATTTTTTGTAGGGACTTATACAAGCGGTGGCTACGTTGTTGCCTGCGGCCGAGCATAGGATGTGTGCTAGACACGTCTATGCCAATTGGAGGAAGAAATATAAGGGAATACAAATGCAAAGGCTATTTTGGCAATGTGCTAAGAGTAGTACTATGCCGGAGTATGATGAACACTCTCAAGCCTTGAAGACAATTAATCCTGCTGCATATCATGACTTGGTTCAAACAGAGCCAAAGCACTGGTCTAGAGCTTTCTTCACTACTAATGTAAAATGTGATATTATTGATAATAATTTATGCGAGGCATTCAATGGAAGAATTGTACATGCTAGATGTAAGTCCATTTACAGTATGTTAGAGGAAATGCGGATAATGATAATGACAAGAATGCATACACAAAGGGATGCATGTACTAGGTGGAGAAAGGATTGTGGTCCAAGAATCTCAAGAAAGTTAGAAGAGAATAGAGTTAGTGCGATGTATTGCCAAGTGATATGGAACGGCGATACTGGATACGAGGTGATGGATAAAGGTGACAAGTACGTGGTGGATGTATTGAGGAGAGACTGCTCTTGTAGAAGATGGCAGCTTACTGGCATCCCTTGTCCACATGCTATTTCTGCATTAAATCATAGACAAGAGGATGCGTATGACTATATTGATGAGTGTTATAAGAAGGCCAAGTTCTTAAATGCATATGAGAATATGATGATGCCAATTCAAGGAGAGAAATTTTGGAAAAAGACTAATAGGGAACCACCTGAACCACTTCTGGCCAAAGTGAAGCCCGGTAGACGTAAACAAAAAAGATTAAGGGAGGAAGGTGAAATGGCAAGTGGAACTAGGATGTCGAGAATAGGAATGAAGATGACATGTCGAACTTGCTCGAAGACCGGACACAATAGTTCAACGTGTCCACTTAAGAAGACCGGGTCTACATCATCAGAAGGACAATTTTCAAGACAAAAAATTTCGGTTAGTGCTTCCATTATATCATACTTCCACTTCTATTGTTGACATATTTATGTTTTTCTTTAGGAAAATGAGATGATAAATACTTGTGATGATATTGCTTCCAAGTCCCTGTTTATCTTTAAATTTATGTTTTTCAATTCATTAAGTCACGAAACACTTGTAGGTTCAGAGACGGACAAGCAAAGGTGCAAGTGGTAGTGGTGGCTCTACTAATGTGAATCCTTCTATTCATGGGACGGTAGGCAATATTTCTTAGAAACTCACTTTATACTAGCAAATTTTTCATAAACATAAAACGACTATACACTTTGCAGGTTCAACGATGTACACGCAAAGGTGCAAGTAGTACTGGTGATAGCCTTGCTAGTGTGAATCCTCTTGTTCATGGGACGAGAAGCAAAAGTGCCACAAGTTCCTCGAAGAACCAGAAGTGATAGGATGTGTGTTTAGTGATGACACGTCATGGCTGTTTTTTTTATTTTATTTTTGTGCAAGTTGGTTCGGTGAAGTGGTGTTGATCCATTTTGTTGTTTTTAATCCATGATGAGATCAGTGAAGTATGTTTATGGATATATCTTATTGCTTATGAACCATCTCTTATTGTAATACAATAGGTTTGTGGATCTATTAAACTGTCTATGAAATGCTGAGATTGTGTCGCTCCATAAGCTTTTTATTGATTTTTTTTTTTTTTGCTCCATAAGCTTAGCTGGCCTGGTTTGTAAGACCTCATTAGCCATCACAAGATACAGATGCCTATAATGGTCTATGCTGATCATGGAGGATCAGATAAAGCTATGCTGTCATTGTATGAGAGGATGAAGGGAAAAGAAATAATGGAAACTAAATTAACAAAACTTAAGACTCCATTGCTTATGAAACTTCTAACATATAATTTTTCATTGTTATTACGTTTTTATGAAACTTCTACATCATCAGAAGTACCAAATGAAGTGGAGTTGACCAAAGTTCAATTTTCTGAATGTTCAAAAGCATCTGAAGGATGCGTTCGTGCTGTGCAGGATCTTTCGCAAGAGTGGTCCTGGCCCAAAGAATGGGGAGCAATATGGTGCACCATTCATTGAGGAGTGGGAGGATGATGATGTGGCTTTGTTTCCTGATCAGGAGCAAATGGTGGTTGTTTATAATGAATATGTTGAGGCAGATGACTTGGATCAGGTTCAGTTTTCTTGTGTTCGGTAATTTGGTGTCCGTAGTTTATAAAATCACATACTTGATGAGCCATACTTAGATGCAGCTGAAAATCACCTTCCGGGAGATGAGTTCTACCTCCAGACAAATGACCTTGATAATCTCTTTGGGGAGGATGCAGCAGACTTTGCTGTTGAAGACTACCTAAAATTCTTTGATGCAGATGATGAGAATGTCTTGCCATATGAATCCTCTTCCATCTGAAAATGTTCTTTCCGATCACATGCCTCATGCCGAGGTAAGTCTGCTTCTTATTTTGAAGTTGTATCACTTTTGTGGCATTTCTAGTTGCCGATCTATTGAACTGTTTGTCTTGCAGCATATTAATGGAGGAAATGAGGAAGTTCCTCTGGCAGGCAATCTTACTACAGAATCTTGCAGCAAGGACTGTTTGTCAACTTCAAAGGCACATTTGGATTCAAAGGACCCTGAATCAAGTAAGGGTTGACCTTTATTATGACCTGGCACCTTCTGAAATATCCCCTTTCTTTGTCTATTTCATTTTTCATTTGTTTTTGTATGAACTGCTTTTCACATTTGCCTGGTTATAATCTAGATTTATTCCTCCAGGTATTAACTATCCATTCATGAAAGCAGCCAGTCAAATGTTAGGGAGTTTCCCTGCTCCTCTTGCTTTTGCAGCAGAGTTCCCATCTCAATTCAGCTGCACTCCGTCTCAATTCAGCTGCACAGCCTTCAAGTTCTGTTCATGTTACTGCTGGCATGATAAGAATAAGAAACATGAATTTAGTTGGTGGTGGAATGGACTGGTCAGTCGGTAAGAATGGAGAACTCAATATTGTTCTCTCTTTTAGGACGTCTCAAGCTGATATCAATCCTACCGATTCTGGCCTGCTCTCTCGCAAGACACCATCAGTGGTTTCATGGAGCTGGTGCTTCTTTTTGTTCTTTTGGATTATTCTTCTCTCGGTCAGTGTTGAAGTTGGCACCTCTATCTACTCGAGGTAGTAGAATACTGGAAAGGTGGCAATCTCGGCCACTGGAATGGAGATAGCAGAAAAACTCACATAGGAACATACTATTCTAGTTATCTTTATGTGGAACTGACATATTTTGCCTAAGTTATTCTGTGTACCACATCTTCTAAACCCCATGATAATGTAGGTGGCGTCACAACTGATAATCTAGATGTACCTGTCAATGGTGATTCTGTGAACTAAATTCAGGAGAATGTTGAATACCTTGAATCAGAATTCCTGCAAAAAGGCATGTCGTTTATCAATAATTTTTAGTAAAAATCTCATCAGTCATTGCTTTTGAACGTGTGGTAATCTCACATAACCTAAGGAGACTTTAACTTTTTCCAATTGAATTATTTTGGGGTGTTATGGGAGTTTTTTTTTTTTCTGGTGTAGTGTGACATTCATTTTTTATCTGTTCTTTCAGGGTCAGGAGCCATTTGTGTCGTATGAAGGTCTTGAGCAATTGCACCGCTTCATATTTGTCACGGCAGTAACACATATATCTTACAGCTGCTTGACAATGTTGCTAGCAATAGTGAAGGTGAGAAACCGTTCAGAAAAGCAGCGAGTTTTCTACTAATTCTCAGTCACACATGAAACCCATGTTCTGCAGGCTAGATTCTGTTGCTGCAATAAAGAGATTTTAGACTGCAACACCACCTACCAGTGGATACACTCAATGAACTGTGACCCACAGTTAGTATAAGATGACGGCATATTGTAAACTCTGATCATGTTGAAGGACAAATCAGCCATGAACCCTCAGCTCTTTTAAGATTGATCCGAAAAAACAAAAAAAAAAAAGCTTGGATGCTAAGGAGATCTAGCATTGACACTTCATATTTTTATACTGCATGTCGCTCCATCCGTTATTAGGCTGGAGCATTGTTATTATTAATAAAAAATGTGGAAGATAAGACATGAACATAGAAGGTTTTTTTTTTGGCCATATGGAAGAATGTATTATGAAGCATGTTATGGTTTTCCATTCATTGACTTGGGCAGATTCACAGTTGGAGAATATGGGAAGATGAAGCTCATGTGGATCGGCATGATGTCTTAACTGGTTAGTTCTGAGCTGATTATTACACTGTACAATCAGCTCTCTCATCCTTGTTGGCTTTCTCTCACAAGCTCCAGCTTCTTTTCTATTCTCAGTATAGCGAGCTGAAAATTTTTTGTGTTTGAAACTAGTTTTGATAATGAGAAGGGGCTTATAGAGAGGGCTTTAGGCTTTAAAGAACCCTTGAATTAGTATTTGTACACTTGGCATTGTGCTAACAAGTAGAATAATATTTGCGATGAACAAGACAAACATTGGTACTCTGATGATGGAGAAAAAGCATGTTTATAGGCGTTGAAGTCACTTAGAGAAGATAGAGAGGAAACTCTAAGCCTACAAAGGTCTTATCCTGGATCTCATGTTGTTATAATGCTACCGTAGTCAGTCATGTTGTTACTTTGCTGATGAAAGATTTTGATTCAATGCATTTCATAGAGCTCTAATGTCTACAATTTCCTTTCAAGTTAGCTGTTTTGATCATCATTAACTAATGAGATCCACTCAAATTGACCACCTCTTCTCCTAGCAGAAATCACAAGAGAGTCAATATTACGGAGACAATCTACTTTTGTCAAGATTCATGCAGCAAATCCTTTGGTCAAGAACCGCTTTGTCATCTGGGTGGTATGTAGACTACTTCATGTTCTTGCATTATATTCCTCCTCCTCCTCCTCATCATCATCTTGCAAAAAATTTTCAAAGTAAGGATCATTCACAAAAAATAAAATTTTGTCAGATTGAATAAGAAAAGAAATGAACTGCCTAGAACAGCATTTAGTAGGAACTTGTTGCATTATAATCTTGCAACATAGTAACTGGTAACTTCTGTTTCAATTGGGTGCACTGATTTTGTGAAACATACTCATTTTGCTGATTTAATCTCTCTCTCTCTCTCTCTCTCTCAGGCGCGCGCCTGCGCCTGTTGTTGTAGTCTCCTTCAGAATTATGTGCCAGTCTAATCTCGAGACAGCTTGTGGAAGGGGGAATTCTTTCACTGACTTCTGTACTCCTTTAAGTGGAAAGACTTTATGTCCTTGTTTGCAGACAGAAAACTATAGACTTGAGAACTGAATTTCTGGTAAGTACCTGTTTGCAGGATTGCCTGGCGCTTGGAACTATTATATATTAACATGTAATACCATTAATTTCTATAGGAACTTGGGAAACTAACATCTGATATATTTCTTGCAGTGGTCCTCTATGGGGATTTGTAGTTGCTTTCATGTTGTTTAACATAAAAGGTAATCCATGTTTCCTGAATGACAGGAGAGATTCAGTTATTTTCGGGATCTCAGTTTGAAATTTGATTGCTATTCTATGCATAGACTTGTATTGCCCGATGGAGTCACACACAGTTCCATTTTATTCTTACAACTCTGCAGGGTCCAATCTTTATTTTTGGATAGCCATTATTCCTATTACAGTAAGTTTTCTAGGTGACCCACTTCTTCTTTGACCAATTAGATGGACATAAATTTAGGGGTAAATTGGTAGTACATTGACTAATAGTATGGACTGGATTGATTATAGGCTCATCCTTTGAACTTTTGAGTTGATAAGTAGATCCCTGGATTGTAGCTAGTGCTGTTCTTTATAATCAGTTGAACTTGTGAGAAAACCCTTTGTCTTCATTCTCTAACTTCACGTCATTGCCATGTGGTGCATTTTATGTGTAGCTCGTTCTTCTCGTGGGTGCAAAGCTACAGCATGTCATCGCAACCTTATCATTGGAAAATGCTGGAATTTCTGGTTTCTTCTCAGGAGCTAAAATGAGGCCTCGTGATGATCTTTTCTGGTTCAAGAAGCCTGAGCTACTTTTGTCCTTGATCCACTTCATTCTTTTTCAGGTTAGAATCATTTCTAGGATATGTGAGAGTAGCTTTCATCTCTCTCTCTTTTATTTAAATTAATTTTGAGAAAAGCTAAATTCTCAATTTGATTAATTGAAGCTGATGTGACTCCATTTTCTGCTTGCATGACTTTTTTGCAGAATGCATTCGAACTAGCTTCATTCTTCTGGTTTTGGGTAATTGTTCTTCCACTGTTTTATCATTTATTAAGGCGAAGTTCGCTCGTTCATTTGAAATACTCACCCCTTTTTAGCATTAGTTCAGAATTAAATCCAACTTCATTTCAACCAAGTTATAAAATAAACAAAAACTATTACATTCGTGTGAGATAGGTCTCACTTTGATCTGTGTTTCCTGAATGTCTTTCTTCAATTTTACAGTGGCAGTTTGGATATAACTCGTGCTTCATTAAAAGCCACCTGCTTGTCTACTTACGCTTGATTCTGGGGTAAGAACGGATTCTCGGAAATCAGACACATTCAATTCATTATAGAGGAGATATTGTTCAGCTGTTGCATGACTGTTGCAATATTACAGGTTTGCTGGACAATTCCTCTGCAGCTATAGCACATTGCCTTTGTATGCTCTGGTTACTCAGGTATAGTGCTGTTCTCCTGAACTCTCGGGTACAAAATGTAATGAGTTACTGAGGCAAAGCAGAGCTTTTCAGTGTATACTCAACTAATGGAGGGAAGTGCAAAATTCATTCTTTTACCTAAACTATGAAGTAATCATCCTCTGGCATTGTTGACTGTTCGCCCTTCAAATAAATGAAATGGCAATTTAATTTTTCGAGAATGTTTTCAACCATATCTAGTCATTGTGTTTGCCTTTAAAATTGACAAAACTAGATGGTTGCCTTCTCTTATTGATTCACATTTAAGCTGTTCAAAGCCCTTTGTTGCCACGACGTATGTTCAAATGTTGATTTAGCAACAAAGTTTTGTGAAAACAACAGTTAATCATCTAAAGATATGTATGGACTAGTGAAAAATAGTTTTGTGCTTTACCGATATTGATTCTTCATTACAGATGGGAACAAACTACAAGGCAGCCTTGATTCCGCAGAGAATAAGAGAAACAATCCACGGGTGGAAGAAGTCTGCAAGGAGGAAGAGAAGGCTTGGCATGTTAGGAGATGATTCAACAATACATACAGACACGAGCACAGTTATGTCACTGGAGGAAGACGATCATCAGTTGTTTGATGAGCCCACAAATCCAGCTGATGCATACACAGAAATTGAGTTACAAGCAGCTCCTCCTACAATCACCATTAGTCCTCCAGTTGCTAACGAGACTTCGAGTAGAGTTGGTACACCTCTCCTTCGCCCATCTGCGTCTGTGTCTTCATCATCGACTGTGAACTATAATACAGGTGCTTTTTCAAGATGCACTTCCATGCCAGCTAGAAGAGAATGATAGCTAAGGTTTTCATGGCCATGATGGGGGCAGTGAAGAGCTCGACTGGTCTTGCTGTAATGTCTCATTTGAGGATGCCATGTCGGAGTTAAATCTTAAGAGCATATATTGCGAAATGTAGGTTGTAAAATTTCCCAGGGAAGGGATAGGTGAGAAAGTTCAAATGTAATAGAATTGGTGTAGCAAGTAGATACCGACACAGATATGATACAGGCCTTACAGTTTCGAATGGCTCTGTTAAAAATTTCCAGTTGTTTTCATGTCTATATGCAGATAAAATAACAAAAACCATGGATGCATATCGAGTCTCAGAAATACATTCTAACTCACTAGTTGACTGAACAGAAACCTACCTTCTTTCGGTTGTACTGCAACCTGATCAATATAGCCATGATCCTTGCTTAGAATTTCTGAAAATAGTAGTTCTTTTGAATTCATTTAGTTAAAGAGATGATATCATGCCCATACGTTTCTAGCTGGCAGTCTGCTGAGGAGTCAGCTTCTCAGTTCGTACAAACTCGGTGATAATTGAATGTTTCAGAGAATCTCCTGAAACCCATTTGCCACTTTACAATATCATATTGACCTACTGGCTCTCCATTTTATGATGAGTCAGTTTGTTTGCGTTGCCATGGCTTCTTGAAGAAGTTCTCCTTTTGTCATAGTAGGAGGATGGAACATTTTCTGAGAGCAGAAAGAACTACTGGCAAATTTTTCTGACTGTTTCCCATCTTCTCTGAGTTTCTTGTGTATAATTTCAAGTCTACGCGAAAGATCAGGGGAAAAAAAAACACCTTCGGCTTATCTTATTATCTCTAGCTCTTTTATGGCAAGCAACTTGGGCTTGAATTCATTTTGGTGGAACTTGATGAAACAAAAACATTCATATGACCATCCCATGAAGGTCTTATTTTGGAAAGATACATTAGCAGCTGGATGGACGGGTCTTCCATTGCTCACTATTAATTAATGGTGTGAATAAGCTCCATCTCATCATGAATGTCTTCATCGTCAGTCTCAACACCTTGGGCAGCCGCAGGCCCACTAGCGCTATCAAAGAGTCCATTGGAACCATCTGTCTTGTGTTCATAATGTCCAGTACTTGAGAGAGCTCCCTCCGTAGTAGCATCGCCTTCTGATCCTTTAGTGTGGCCCATCTGATGATGTGCTTCTGCTTCTGCTTCTGCTTCTGCATTTTGATGGGAAGTGAACCCCCAAAATAGTGGCAATGGACCTCCCATCACTGGTAGCGGCATTCTGGGGGGAAAACCATAATGGACACCGCCCCTGGAGCCTGACCCAGAGCCAGAGCCGTAGCCACCTCCCCAACCGTGGGCATTACCTCCGCCATTGCCAGATCCCATTTTATCTGCTGCTCCATAAATTGGAACCTGTCCATGTCCACCTGTCCATGGCCACCAGCTTCACTGACCCAGGAGCCAGACCCATATTCTCCACCATTTCCACCTCCCGAGCCAGACCAGACACCGGTTCCAGGAACTGGTGGTCCTTGTCCTTGCACACCTCCACCTACAAGACCAGGCCACACCATTTGCCATCCTGGTGGGTAACCTAATCCACCACTACCGCCACCTGAACCATGCCCAATTCCTATGCCAGAACCTGAGCCAAAGCCGCTACCACTTCCAGACCCATATCCAAACCCACTACCACCAGTCCCACTACCACTTCCATATCCATAACTAGCTTTCGTGGCAGGAATCTCACTTCCCATTCCAGCATCCCTGCTACTATGGTCGCTGGAGACATCCTCAGATTCCATTCCAACACCAAGCGCGCTACCTGCACCTGGTCCATCTAAGCTGCCAGAGATTCCACTTCCACTGGCACTTTCAATCTCACCTGCCTCAGAATCACTGCTAGGGTCGCCAGAACCAGTTCCATCTCCACCAAAGCTACCACCCTTGTGAAAGCCACTACCAGAGCCAGACCCTGAATTGGCACCAGCTCGCCACAACCATGTTCTTCCATTTTCATTCTGGGTGAGAGGATCTTGATGGTTCTAACCAGCTTTGGCTTCCCGGATGACTCTGTGAGCAGAGCCGAAACCTATGCAAGAAAGAAGGAGAAGACTCGTCAAAGCACATTTTCTTGATCCCATTTTTGTCGGAACTTGTTTGCCTTGCATACTAAAAATGAGAGGCTTGTATATTCGTAGACGAGCTTGTATCCGACAGTGATTGAAGGCAGTCCTAAGTGTCCGAGTCATTAATAAATAGTTGTTCTTGCATGCCCCCGGAAATTGAGGTCATCAAGAGTGCATGATTATAGAGGAGAAATTTCCGTCAGGTAGTTGTAATCAGTGCAAATCACACGCAAATCATGTTAGATTGCATGAACATTCAAAGCACGTCATGCATCATGCACCAAGTGTGGGAAGCAAAATGTCTCTGAAGAGCCGATCAATACAAATTTGTAAGTGACGGTACAGATTTGCCAACCTCAGTATGCTCCTTTTCGAGGAGCAATTATTTTCATGTGAAAACTGGGAAGAGAATTTCATTTTGAATGGCGCCACAACAAGTATTGCTGGTTACATCTACTCAGAATCTGATCGAACACTGCTATAAGCTTTAATGGCTCCACAAAATTTATAAGCAACGTTATAGTTTTGCCAACCTCAGGTTGCTCCTTTTCCAGGAGCAATTATTTTCGTGTGAAAACTGGGGAGAGAATTTCGTTTTGAATGGAGCTGCAACAAGTATTGCAGTTACATCTAATCAGAATCTGATCAAACAGTGCTCTAATTTTTAATGGCTGAACAAGCGTCCTTTTGGTGGGTTGCACTGATATCAGCCAAATCTTCTGCTGTTCAGTACATAACTAATCCTGAAACCAAAAGATCTCTTGATTGATTAACTCTATATCCTGAAAATCAGTCACCACATTTTATGGCCAGAGACACAACCTACCAAGTGCCCCAAAAAGGGTGAAAAGGAAAGAGAAAAGGGAACATCCCCTCGATCAGATGGAAGTACCAAAAAGCTTGCCAATGTTTTAACAGGAAACAACATCAAGAAAATGTTCCCTTTATTTTTGTTTTGGGGGGAGGGGATCAATTACATGTTTATCACTTAAACTTCCTCTCCGCTACCCACGCCGGATTCTGTGGAGTTTAGACTTTCAGCCAACATCCGATCCCTGTTCTGCATTTGCCTCTCCACAGCTACCATATAGAAACCTAAGTGAAAATACAAAGAAAGGATCAAAATAAGAAGCGGAAAGTAAAGAGCACAAAACTGAAAGAAAAAAAAATAAAAAATAGAACTGCCATTTTACAAATAATCTCTCATGGATTTACTCTCAACCAAACCATACAAACACGATATTAATTGTCTTTAAAGTGCATTACAAGGACAATTTCTTCGGAGAATCAGGAAAAAAATGTAAAGAAAAACTTACTTACTGCACTTCCAAATGCGCATAGCCAGAGTATCCTCATGGACCATTTATCCCCAATTACACCTCTGCCTCCCATATCTTGCTGCACGATATCAATCAAAGGGCTTAGAAAACAGCACCTGAAGACGGTCGACTACAGTGGCAGAAAAAAGAAAAGAAGACAACTTATTATTTGAAAACAACCGCTGAACAAATAGTGGCATGACTGCTCGAACAGCAGCCATGTCATCAAAACAGTTAACTTTGAATGACTGATTATATTATCAAGTCCCTGCTAGTCACAGTGTTCACTCAAAATTCTCTCCATAGGCCAAATGAGCGCACATTTGTGGTCCTTGTAGTAGACTATCCATGGCCAAAAAGGAACCGAATCTGGTTGTGGGTTCTTGAAGGAAGAATTAACAACTAAGGAAAAGTAATGTGCATGGAAGAATCCTAAAGTGCCAAAAACCTAAAGTACATGATGTAAATTGCAGAAAAGCAAAGAATCTTCTCCTCTTTATAGTCTACTTCAAATGAGAAGTGGTTACATCATATAAGGACATCTAAAAGATAAGGACACAAACAATTAACCACTTAGGATTCTAAAGCAGTTTAGCACAATTTTAAGAACACGTGTAAAGCTGTCTCTTCAATGGCTATGCCCTGCTGACACCATCCATGGTTAATTAAAAATTGCTCTCATTGACTGAAGCCCTTAGATGAACAGACTGATTCGATAGCACAAGCGCAACTTTAGCACAAGCGCAACTTTATCCACGATGTCCATTGCCTTTTTGACCCAAGTAATTTCCTCCTCAACAACAATAGCTACCCAGTCAATGGCAATGACCACTTTGCCGACACCTAAATTTGAATTTCATTTTCTTTTATACGGTTCACCCAGCTCATGTTACATGTAGATTTTTGTGGGTGTTGACCATACATTGCCAATATGCTTGATTCATCAAAAGAGCATTTATCAAGAAAACTATCAGTAGAGTAATAGAGTCTTATTTAAGCAATGTGTATAGGATTCTCATGTATACAAGTCTCTGCATCATTTGCCAAAGTTGGATCTGCATTGTAGTTGGCTGTTGATTACCTCATTTTCCAACGGAAACCAGCGGGCAACTTAAGAAATCTAGTTTCTAAGACATGAATTGTTGCCATAATTGTCCCGATTTTTAAGCACAGAAATTATCTCAGACCTTATTGCACAGATGCCAACAACAGTGCAAAAGAAGAACTCCCATAATAGTGCGGGGCGAGCAGGATTGCAGAGTGTCGAAATGTAAGCCGAGCAGCGAATCTGGGCGAGTGTCCACCTGGTTGCAGAGCGTCAAAGTGCGGGGCGAGCAGGAAATCTGGGCAAGCGTCTATTGAGAGTGCAAGACGATCGGCAAATTTGGGCGAGCAGTGAATCTAGGCGAGCATCCACCTGGATTGCAGAGCGTCGACGTGCAAGGCGAGCAACAAATCAAACCTGGGCAAGCGTCTACTGGGAGTGCAGGGCGAGTCGCAAATCTAGGCGAGCATCTAGCGAGACTGCAGAGCATCGAAATGTAGGGCGAGCAGCGAATCCGGGCGAGCGTCCACTTGGATTGCAGAGCATCGAAGTGCAGGGTGAGCAGCAAATTTAGGCGAGCGTTTACCGAGACTGCAGAGACTCAAAGTGCAAGGCAAGCAGCAAATCTAGGCAAGTGTTGAGCAGGAGCGCAGGGAGAGCGTTGAGTGAGAGTGCAGGGCGAGCGATAGCATCGAGCGAATCAGGGCAAACATCGAGCGGGAGAGCAGGGCGACTGTCAAGCAAGCATGCAGAGCAAGCGAAGGCGTCGGGCAAAGGCGTCGGGCGACGGCGTCGAGCGAAGGCGTCAGGCGAAGGCGTCGGGCAAGGTTGCGTGAGTGGAGAAAGCATCGGCTGAGCATCAACTCTGATATGGGGGAAAAAATTGACAGAGAAACGACGCTCAATTTGGGAAGATTGCAAATTAGGGTTCCTCACATCAATTGGGGGAAAGTGGCTGAGAAGAAAAGTGCTCGAGAAGAATGCTCTGCTGAGAAGCCTTTAAATTTATTTATTTTTAGTGAACAAAACGACGCCGTTTGTGTCTCCGGCGGCCATGTCAGCGCCGGCAAGGCCGGCCGGCGCGACTAGGATTCAGTCAGATTTTTCCCGACGGATGGACTTAAGCGCACAAAGACAAAAGGTTTAGGACTGAATTGGCCAAAAAAAAAGGTTTAGGACTGAATTGGCACAAGTCCAATAGGTTTAGGACTTTTTTGGCAATTCACCCCTAAAATTCTAACTGCCACAACTTTCTCTATCTTGCCTCTCATTTGCGGATTATTGAATGTCTTCAATGAAAGAGCTC
The DNA here is from genome assembly GCA_014182845.1 of Corymbia calophylla. Taxonomy (NCBI): domain Eukaryota; kingdom Viridiplantae; phylum Streptophyta; class Magnoliopsida; order Myrtales; family Myrtaceae; genus Corymbia; species Corymbia calophylla. The sequence continues at coordinate 23,851,286 of CM024696.1, forward strand.
ACAGAAAATCGGTTTCCCTTGCTCTTTTTCTTTCTTTTTTTTTTATCTTGTTTTCTTTTGACAAAGGTTTCCCTTGCTTAAAGACCCAAAAATTTCCACCTCCTCATCTAATGTTTTTAGAGGACTTTCCCTTTTCACTAAGATGATGGCCATCTGTAACGTTACCACATTCATTATCAAGTTCAAACCATACATAAAAGTTGTCCTCTAGATACTCCAAATTGGCAAGTTTAGAGAACACTCATTGCTCATTACCTACGACCTCCATCGACGTTGGCACTGCTCTCAGAGGTTGATCCTTTTGTAAGGTGAGGCCAAACTTGTCGTCCATGTTCATGTCTTCAGGCTCTATCCGACCTTCAAGCTTCCAATTGAAGCAATTGAGGAGCGAACCCAACATCATATGCAACATCCTCAAGGCCAATGGCAAGCCCGGACATATACGCCGACCTCCTCCAAATGGAATTAGCTCAAAACTTTGTCCCTTCACGTCGATTTCCGACCCTAGAAACCTCTCCGGCATAAATGCATTCGGGTCCTCCCACAATGTACCATCTCTCCCAATGGCCCATACGTTGACGAAGACTTGTGCGCCTTCCGGAACGGTGACGCCGCTGATTTCTAATTCCGCCCCAGATTTCCGAGGGAGGAGTAATGGAACTGGCGGGTGCAAGCGGAAAGTTTCCTTGACGATGGCCTGTAAATATGGTAAGCGAGCGATGTCCAATTCATCGACCAGATTGCCATTGCCGATTAGTCGATCGAGCTCCATTTGGGCTCTTGATAGTTTCTCCGGACTGTGGAGTAGCTCGGCCATTGCCCATTCTAACGTGCTAGAAGTTGTATCGGTGCCCGCGACAAACAAATCCTATGTCCCACAAATAAAATCCAAAGTTCAAAAATCGCTTGGTTGAATAATAGGTGAGCTGCAAATCGAGCATGAAATTATATAGAAATTGCCAAACATACCAACATTAAGTGCTTGATTTGAAAGATCTCCATCTCCTCATTCTTATCTTCACATATATCGATGAGCGTATCCAATACATCGTCCTTCCTAGCATAATCCGATGCTGCCCTCATCTGCAGCCTTTTCTGTATCAATCCTTCGAATAGATCCAACATTTGCCCGAAATACATCTTCATTCGACGCCTTGAACCTTGCGGATCAATCTTCTTTAGCACCGGAAAATAATCTGCGATGTTAGGTTTTCCGGCCTCGACCGTGATACGGGAAACGGTATTCTTGAACTCGGTGGCAGAAACAGATGAGGGATCTGCTAAATCCAAGGAGAAAATGGTGTTGGACAAGAAGTTAAGGCTTGTCCTGAAAGCCGCTTCACCGATATCCACCGCACTGCCGACTCGAGCACTAATCTTGACGTGGGCAAGAAGTTCTTGTACTTTCTTGAGACGCAAATGTTGAGTAGAGTCGAGCTTCTTGTTGGCGAATATGTGTAGGTTGCATACTCTCCTTAGGTTTCTCCATAGAGGCGAGATGGGCGCCCAGGGCAAACCGAGCTCGTCTTGCTTGAATGGAGTTATGGTGTCGGGGACCATGCGGTTCGAAAAAGACGCGTCGTGGGCTTGGAGGATTTCTCTGGCGACACTAGGTGAGGAGACGACTATAGTGGTAATGGAACCGAGCCGGAGCTTAATGATGGGGCCGTAAGTACGAGCAAGCTTGGCCAGGGACTTGTGCGGAAGATCGCCAAGCTCGAGGAGGTTACCGATCACGGGAAGTGGCGGCGGACCGGGTGGGAGATTGGAGGGACTTGTGCTGGCTTTTTTCTCGAGGAAACGAAGAGCTTGGACAAAAACCAAAGCGAGGGAAACACACAGTATCAACGCCAAGAAATCCATCTCTCTCTCTCTCTCTCTAGCTTCCCTCCGTGTGGATCTGTGTGGATATTATGAGACGGACCCGTAGGGGGGGGGGCGGGGGACGCCTCTGGTTGCTGCTGCAGGGGGAAACGAACGTGCATAGGGGGAGAGAGAGAGACAAGACCGAATGGGCACATGGGGGTGTCAGGGGGAAAGAAGAGAGAAGAAGAGAGGTGACAAGTGAAAAAGGGGAAAGAAACAGAGAGAAAAGATGGGGCAAGTGGGGGGGCGTGGGGGAGCGGGGCGAGGGAGAGGGAGGAAAAGGGGAGAGAGAAAAATCCAAAAAAATCAAATAAGCTTTTAGAAGGGGATATTTTGATATTTTTACTCCTAAAGCGCGGTTCCCAAAAATCCAGTCCTAATCTCGACCCGTTAATCTACTTCGACAATTTTCGGGCTTACTGAAAACTTTGGGAATTAATGAGGCGTTGTCCAATATTTTTGTCTTGACGTCCTTGAAAGTTTGGTACCCGAAATCGGATTGAATTTCGTGATTAATCTCAACCAGTCGCGACTTTGGTACGACCTAACTTTCGGGCAGCGTTTAGAGTGTTATACGCATTTGATTCGTGGTTGATAGTTTTTTAATCCACGATTGCGTATATTCAGATCAGGACAATCCTCGGTTGTCATGTAATCATGAGGGATCGATTGCTCACCTTGAATACAGAGCCAACAGAAATTCGGTTTAACATTATTCGTTGTTAATATTGAAGTCTTGCGGAATCACCCACAATCTGACCTCATATTCACGCTGAATCGATTTATTTCTGTTCACTAATTAGCTTGCAACAGCGTGGTATCGTCCCTGCTTGATCCTTATGGTCGAGCAGCCAATCCCTGATTGAATTCACTAGTTGTACGTGTATCCGTCCTTAATCGCCTTTCCGAATAGTCAGTTAACTCGTAAGAGGCCAACTCAGAGTAAACGTAACCAATAGCGCATTGATGGAATAATCATTTCACACATCCTGAAATTAGTTGAAATTCAGGACGTCACAATTATTGTTATCTAAGGACCTGGAATCCCATTGACAATAGTGGATGCTGGCTTACCATGCCTGTATGTGCTACTTAAGCAGCAAAAGAAGTGCGGCATTCATATAACAGCAACACGCTGCCTTATCCACTGTCTTGATGTATAGAACAGAAATAAACACTGAAGGTATAACCCTGTTGTTCAACTAAAATCAAATTGATTAAACCAAGATTGCAACGTAGCATCAATTGTAGTTTTAACCGACATGCTGGTCAGGTCGGAACAATCACACTGTGGATACTTTCCATCATTGACTTTTAAGATTCAATGAGCTCGTTCCAAAGGTGCATGGGATGTAACAAAGATATCGCCACAACTTGTGCATTCTGTAGCTTGGCTACTTTTGCTGCTCTTTCGGTTCATGCATTAAAATTGCTAAAAATTTATGAGAACAGAGCATTCTGTAGCTTGGTTATTATTGCCGTTCTTTCTGGTCATGCTTAAATTGTAATGATCGGTGAGCACCCATGTGGAAGGTAGATAAGATGCCGAACGCCAAGTCAGAAGCCGAACTTACACCAAAAGGCCGTACTGAACAGATGCCATGCACGGGTTGCATACTGTTCCAGGAGTTGGAACTATTCCGCACTGGCCAAATCACTCTGCTCCAGGAATAGTATCTTTCAACAAGTCCAACGTTGCTAAATCACGATGCTCCAATAATCAAATGCTAAATCCAGATTCAGGAGTCACTTAAGACAAACTCCCATCGGGCACCTTCTTAATTTAATCAGCATTCAATAATTGTACTCGTATGCACTTGCCGGCATATGCTTTTTTTGGGCTTCCGTATGAATAGCTGTTCTAATTAGCCACATAACACAGACTCCAATTCGAGTTTTAATTCACTTACTATCTTAGCACCAAGTATGGCTTTCCTTCCCCTCCTCGGCCTCGTTATCCTGTTGTCGAATGTCAATCTTGAAAAAATAATAGTGATGAAAATGCCTATGGCATAGTTGGAACTTCCAACCATTACCTAGTATAGGTTAATGATGCCAGTTGTGATACACTTATATCTATTAATAAATTAATTATGGGTTGACAACTGTGACGTAATTTTTTTTTTTACTCGATCTTGAAAAAATATTTGGGACGGATTTAATTATGTTTTTATATTCCAATCATCACCTGATATCAATTATTGATGATAACTGTGATAATGATATCCGTTAATAAACTAATCATGTTGATGATATAAAAATGCAAATCCTTTTAAGCCCCTGTTCTAAGATGCATAAATTACCTTGCGCCAAATTCAAGGAGTGGGACTCATCGAGTATGGGAAAACTGTTTTCTATTACTAGTAAGAGAGGGAAAACGACGAAAGATTGGAGCAACTAGGGTTAAATTAATAGGGAAACGATGGTAATAAATGAGGCATAAGTACACTAGGAGTGCCATTCTTTCGTGCACGGCGCTCACTTTGGTGCCAAAACTTTTTTTCGCTCACTTGAGTGCCACGTCGGAGTAAAATCGATCACTTGAGTGCCACGTCGCGAGAGAAAAGGCGCGTGGCGCGCCGGAATGCGACGTGGCAACCTGGAAAACATTATTTTAATATTTTAATATATTTTTTTATTGATTTTTTTTTTTTTTTTTCTTTTTTTTTTTTAAGGCCGGCGAGGGCCACCGTTGACCCTCGTCGGCGCGGAACCCCGCCCAAATTGGGCGAGGGAGCCCTCGCCGTTGGCCGCGAAGGCCTTGGGTGAGATCGTCGCGGCCTCCCTGCGGCTACCGAGGGCCATTGCGGCCTTGCTCGGGGCCGAGATCGGGCAAGGGCGCTTGGCCTTCGCCGTCGCCGCCGCGGGTGAGGCCGTCGACGGCCTCGCCCGGCCTCACCTAGGGGCCTTCGACGGCCTCGCCGGCCTCACCCAAGGCCTTCGCGGCCAACGGCAAGGGGGCCCTCGCCCAACGGGCGAGAGTTCGGCGGCCGATGAGGGTCAACGGTGGCCCTCGCCGGCCTTAAAAAAAAATTTAAAAAAATTTAAAATTTAAAAAATTAATTAAAATATTAAAATAATGTTTTTTCGGCTACGCCACGTCGGCATTCCGGCAGCCCACGTCGCCTTTTCTCGGCGATGTGGCACTCAAGTAATCAATTTTACTCGATGTGTACTGCAAGTGAAAAAAAAAAAAGTTTTGACACCAAAGTGAGCGCCGAAAAAAGTAATGGCACTCTTGGTGTCCCAACCCCAATAAATGAACCATCTGCTGCCAAACACGTGTGAGGCGATCGATGCACGTTATCTCCACAAAATCCCAGATCATCTCATCGGAAGTGGTGACGGAGCGTGAAGATAACGTTCTTCCCGTTGAAGAGAATCTCCAATCAAATTTCGCAGTGGAAGAGTCGAAGCATATCTAGACGTCGTACTAGACTTAAGATAGACGATGTGACTATGCGCACACGCTACTAAGAGCGTGTCAGCCAATGGGGGCATGTGTGACCAAGCTTTTTATCGACAGACCGACATGGTCATTGATCATATAAAACTCATAGTGAGATGTACGTGAATTATGGCTAATGTACACTTTACATAGATCGACATGTTAGTCCTTTTAAAAAAAATTCTTTTATACAAAATAGTCCCTTTTTAGTTTAACACTCGATTTAAATATAAAATTTAGGACTTTCAGTACCTTTTTTGATCGAAAAATAAATATAAGTTGTTCTAGCAATTTAAGTATTTGGTATATTAGTCAGTTAAGCACCTACTTTAATATTGATGATGGGAATTGAGCCGGTAAAAGATTGATAGCTACTTAAGAGTATAGACAGAAATTGCCAAACATACCGCCATTAGGTGCTTGATTTAAAAGATCTCCATCTCCTCATTCTTATCTTCATATATATCAATTAGTGTATCCAACACATCGTCCTTCCTAACATAATCCGATGCTGCCCTCATCTGCAGCCTTTTCTGTATCAATTCCTCAAACAGATCCATCATTTGCCCAAATTACATCTTCATTCTACGCCTTGAACCTTGCGGGTCAATCCTCTTTAGCAACGGAAAATAATCTTCAATATTAGGTTTTCCGGCCTCGAGCTTGACACCGGAAACGATCTTCTTGAACTCGGTAGGTAGCAAAAACAGAAAAAGGGTCTGCTAAATCCAAAGAGAAAATGGTGTTGGACAAGAAGTTAAGGCTTGTCCAGAAAGCCGCTTCACTGAAGTCCACCACACTGCCAGCTCGAGCATTTATCTTGACGTGGGCAAGAAGTTCTTGTACTTTCTTGAGACGCAAGTGTTGAGTCGAATCGAGCTTTGTTGTTGAATATGTGTAGACTGCATACTCTCCTTAGGTTTCTCCATAGAGGCGAGATGGGCACCCAGGGCAAACCAAGCTCGTCTTGCTTGAATGCAGTTAGCGCGTCAGGGACCAAGCGGTTGGAGAAAGACATGTCGTGGGCTTGGGGAATTTCTCTAGCGACAACTGGAGACGAGATGACTACAGTGGTTGTGGACCCGAGCTGGAGCTTAATGATGGGGCCGTAAGTGCGAGCAAGCTTGGCCAGGGGCTTGTGCGGAAGATCACCAAGCTCGAGGAGGTTACCGATCACTGGAAGAGGTGGTGGGCCGGGTGGGAGATTGGAGGGACTTGTGCTGGCCTTTTTCTTGAGGAAGCGGAGAGCTTGGACTAAAACAAAAGTGAGGTAAGCACACAATATCAATGCCAAGAAATCCATCTCTCTTCCTGCAAAGGTACGATCTATTCAATGCCCGTTTCTTTTTTCTTGAGCCTTTTAAGGATATGTTTAAGTCCATTACCTTCCATTCAATCCGCTGATAAGTAGATGAACATAGGGTTTCAAATGTCACGTGTCAGCTATCGTTTCTTTATGTTCCTATCATATATGATTTTGCTCTATGTTCCTCTCTTTAACTATCTTTCTTTCACAAGAAAAGAAAAGAAGTGAGAGGAAAATGAGACAAAGAACATAAAGAGTCGTCGATATATTATCGTTTTGAGAAGCTTGTAAGTAGCACAACATGGTAGGGATAGAAGTAGGACGGCCTCATTAGTATTTCTTTCCCTCTCTCGAAACCCGTCTTGAACTTATTTAACGTGATGGTAAACCATTCTCAACTCATCCCATTAAAGTAGTTGGTTTCTCACCGATTACGCTTAAACTGACATAATATTTCATAATAAACCATATCCGCATATTAAATAAATATAATAAACCATATGTTTACAAAAATAATTATAACTAGAAAACTATGTGGTCTCAAATTGACTTTTTGAGATCAATGAACATAAAACTCATATATTAGAAGCTACAAATGAAATGATGGCCATCATTGAGACACTATTATACTAAATTTTATTATTAACTCTTGTCCACACCGTCACCAGCATATATGAGAGAACATCAGCCACCGAGATAAACAAATGAGAAAAGAGGGTCTCCTTGTCTTATTTCTCTAGAAATATACACTTCTACCTACATTTTTCTACCATTTATATGCAATTTGTATGAAACTGACCTGGCACGCCGTTATTCAATTTGCCATGTTCCCATCAAAATCCATAATAGATTATTATCAAGTCAAGGAAATTGCACTCGACATGATCACGGGCTTTGTTCATGTCTAATTTTAAAGCACGGCATCCCTATTTCCCTTTCTTCCCTAGTTTCATGTGACGTAAAACCTCACGCGTAACCATAAAAACTTTGACCTTGGTTAAATTTCAATATTTGGGGACTTTGCTAAATCACTTGTGAATAACTAGTTTGACCTCCAATTTCAATTTGTGATTGATAACATGTTTATCTTCTACTTTTACCTTCTTCTTTTTCCTTTTTTTTTGGGTCGAAATTCCTACTTTTACTTCATTTAGTGTTTGATTGGCACAGAGTTGAAGCGTAGGCAAAGCCCTACAGTTGAAGGGCCTGGGCCCACAGAATACTTCATATCCAACTATAGTAACGGAAAATCAACGAATGAAAGATAAGATCGCGTCGCTTAGTTCATGTGTTTAATCACTTGTTTATATTATCAGGTTCAACGAATAAGAGCCCGGCCTTGTACTCTAATGAATAAGCTTGACTTGAAATAATTGTACAATGTGCAACTCTTTTTTCTTGGTCGGTCAACTGTCAGAAAAATTACTAAAAAAAGTCCTAAATCTATTATACGGATATCAATTCTATTTTAAATCTTTCAATGTGGTTAATTTAGTCCTAAATATTTTGACAATTAATCAATGTAATCTATCAATCAACTTTAGTGAAAAATCATGACATGGATAATTTTTATAATTTTCTGATTTTCTTTTCTTTTTTTTCCTTTCATTTATTTTATCCCTCATATTTCTCTCAACTAGCTATCTGCCTCGGACCTCTACCAACCACAATTGAGGGTCGCCTTCACCTGACCTAACAAGGGCTCACTAGAATCTTATAGGCCTCGTGGATCTCGCTTGCTCGCCAAACCCTTGTTGGCCTTTGGCGAGTGTTGGCCTCACCAAAGGTTGTGGAGGGTGGCCCTTGCTTATGATTGGCGAACTCGATTGTGTTGAACTCCGTAGCTCTAATAACAATTATTGAGTTTGTGGAAAGGTGGTACAAATTTAACTCTAAAAAATTTCACTTTCACTATTATAGTAATTTTTCTCAAACCACATACAACACTCAACCAAACTATCTCCTACAATACTCAAGAGTACTCTAAAATTCTAACTGCCACAACTTTCTCTATCTTGCCTTACATTTGCGGATTATTGAATGTCTTCAATGAAAGAGCTCATAGAAAATCGGTTTCCCTTGCTCTTTTTCTTTCTTTTTTTTTATCTTGTTTTCTTTTGACAAAGGTTTCCCTTGCTTAAAGACCCAAAAATTTCCACCTCCTCATCTAATGTTTTTAGAGGACTTTCCCTTTTCACTAAGATGATGGCCATCTGTAACGTTACCACATTCATTATCAAGTTCAAACCATACATAAAAGTTGTCCTCCAGAAACTCCAAATTGGCAAGTTTAGAGAACACTCATTGCTCATTACCTACGACCTCCATCGACGTTGGCACTGCTCTCAGAGGTTGATCCTTTTGTAAGGTGAGGCCAAACTTGTCGTCCATGTTCATGTCTTCAGGCTCTATCCGACCTTCAAGCTTCCAATTGAAGCAATTGAGGAGCGAACCCAACATCATATGCAACATCCTCAAGGCCAATGGCAAGCCCGGACATATACGCCGACCTCCTCCAAATGGAATTAGCTCAAAACTTTGTCCCTTCACGTCGATTTCCGACCCTAGAAACCTCTCCGGCATAAATGCATTCGGGTCCTCCCACAATGTACCATCTCTCCCAATGGCCCATACGTTGACGAAGACTTGTGCGCCTTCCGGAACGGTGACGCCGCTGATTTCTAATTCCGCCCCAGATTTCCGAGGGAGGAGTAATGGAACTGGCGGGTGCAAGCGGAAAGTTTCCTTGACGATGGCCTGTAAATATGGTAAGCGAGCGATGTCCAATTCATCGACCAGATTGCCATTGCCGATTAGTCGATCGAGCTCCATTTGGGCTCTTGATAGTTTCTCCGGACTGTGGAGTAGCTCGGCCATTGCCCATTCTAACGTGCTAGAAGTTGTATCGGTGCCCGCGACAAACAAATCCTATGTCCCACAAATAAAATCCAAAGTTCAAAAATCGCTTGGTTGAATAATAGGTGAGCTGCAAATCGAGCATGAAATTATATAGAAATTGCCAAACATACCAACATTAAGTGCTTGATTTGAAAGATCTCCATCTCCTCATTCTTATCTTCACATATATCGATGAGCGTATCCAATACATCGTCCTTCCTAGCATAATCCGATGCTGCCCTCATCTGCAGCCTTTTCTGTATCAATCCTTCGAATAGATCCAACATTTGCCCGAAATACATCTTCATTCGACGCCTTGAACCTTGCGGGTCAATCTTCTTTAGCACTGGAAAATAATCTGCAATGTTAGGTTTTCCGGCCTCGACCATGATACGGGCAATGGTCTTCTTGAACTCGGTGGCAGAAACAGATGAAGGATCTGCTAAATCCAAGGAGAAAATGGTGTTGGACAAGAAGTTAAGGCTTGTCCTGAAAGCCGCTTCACCGATATCGACCGCACTGCCGACTCGAGCACTAATCTTGACGTGGGCAAGAAGTTCTTGTACTTTCTTGAGACGCAAATGTTGAGTAGAGTCGAGCTTCTTGTTGGCGAATATGTGTAGGTTGCATACTCTCCTTAGGTTTTTCCATAGAGGCGAGATGGGCGCCCAGGGCAAACCGAGCTCGTCTTGCTTGAATGGAGTTATGGTGTCGGGGATCATGCGGTTCGAAAAAGACGCGTCGTGGGCTTGGAGGATTTCTCTGGCGACACTAGGTGAGGAGACGACTATAGTGGTAATGGAACCGAGCCGGAGCATAATGATGGGGCCGTAAGTACGAGCAAGCTTGGCCAGGGACTTGTGCGGAAGATCGCCAAGCTCGAGGAGGTTACCGATCACCGGAAGTGGCGGCGGACCGGGTGGGAGATTGGAGGGACTTGTGCTGGCTTTTTTCTCGAGGAAACGAAGAGCTTGGACAAAAACCAAAGCGTGGGAAACACACAGTATCAACGCCAAGAATTCCATCTCTCTCTCTCTCTCTCTCGCTTCCCTCTGTAAATATAATGAGAAGAGGAGGAGGACAGGTGTGACTGCATGGCTCTTACTTTTCTTATCTTTTAGCTAGTGGAAGGCAAATCCCCACATGGGCTGCAACTTTACCCACGCGTAAATAAAAGTGAGAGAGATTTGAATCGTGAGCGATAAATTTCAAATGGAAAGAAAAGTACGAAATTTTATGGCATCGCTATGAATTAATTTACTTGTTGGATGAATGTATGAATTAATATTTGAACATTTTAATATTTTCATGTGTACAATGAGTTTTGGCATAAGTCAAAAGTGTTGAAATTATTAATTTGGGGGATAAATATGGGCTTAACAAGATTTAAACTTAAAGCATTTTACTATGATATTATGTGAGAAAATATAATTAAAAAATTAAATTATTAAATGAATGTGTGGTTTAAAATTGACAAGAAGTGAAAAGAAATTAAGACAAAAACCGTAAATACATATAGTTTTGATAAACTTGTAAGTGGGTGGGCATGAGCAGGGGTGGATGTAATGGGTCCATCAACTTTTTTAAGTATACTCTTTAGACCTGTCTCAAATCTAATGCGAATTTTGACATGATGTCTTTGACCCATCCATTAGAGTAGTTGATTTCTCATCATTTAGCCCTACCTTGGGTTAATATTATGTAATAAACAATAACCGTATATAAAATATATAATAACTCATATGGTTACAATTTAAAAATCATTTATTCGAAATTCGTGCATTTTAACTTTCGATTAAAGAACTATGGATTCTCAAATTGAAATTTTGAGATCAAGGAACATTAAACTTTTATATTAGAGGTTAGGTATGAAATGATGGTCCTTAGTGAGAAATGTTATATTATACTAAATTTTGTCATTAGCATTGAAAAAAATTCATTACTAACATCGAGAATTTTGACAAAGGGCGACTTAAATGTCCCAAAAAACCGCTAGAAAAGAGCATTATTATGTATATTTACTCAACCATCTAAAGGAATATAAAGGAAACAAAGAGCATTTTGTTATACATATGGGCTTTGGATATGGGGCTTTCTATCTACAAAATCCCAAACCCATCCCTAATCCTATATGTTCTCTAGCAAATGAGCCCAAACTTGTCCCTGCATTCGCTATCTGTTTGCGCCCATTAAGATTTGGATGGGTCGAGCACTCTATTAGATATTTCCCTTGACAATCCTTTGGGCTTTTCTTCTTTCGTTCATTCATTTTTCATTATACATATTAGTTGTCCACTACACAAAACTGTGCATGAGACTCCCCATGCAAGTGATTGGTCCTTTTTCTCGTACGAAAATCTTCTTCTTTCTTCCACTCGGTCACAATGAGTAATTGAAATCGATTCAATCATGTTTTCATGTTCCAATCATTACCTAGCATAGGTTAATGATGTTAGTTGTCATACACTTATATCTATTAGTAAATTAATTATGTGGTGACAGTTGTGGCATGTTACTCTTTTCTTTCACTCAATCTTTAAAAATAATTGGGACGGGTTTAATTATGCTTTCATATTCCAATCATCACCTAATATAAATTATTGACGATAGCTGTAATGTAATACTATCTGTTAATAAACTAATCATGTTGATGATATAAAAATGCAAATCCTTTGAAGCCCCTGTTCTGAGATGCATAAATCACCTTTCGCCAAATTCAAGGAGTGGACTCATCGAGCATGGGAAAACTGTTTTCTATTACTAGTAAGAGGGGGAAAACGACGAAAGATTGGAGCAACTAGGATTAAATTAATAGGGAAACGATGGTAATAAATGAACCATCTGCGCCAAACACGTGTGAGGCGATCGATGCACGTTATCTCCACCAAACCCTAGATCATCTCATCGGAAGTGGTGACGGAGCGTAAAGATAACGTTCTTCCCGCCGAAGAGAATCTCCAATCAAATTTCGCGGTGGAAGACTCGAAGCATATCTAGACTTTAAGATAGACGATGTGACTATGCATACACGCTAACAAGAGCGTGTCAGACCACCCACCTGGGTGGCGTTGCTGGTTCGCGCTCTCTTCCTCTCGTAAAAAATCGAGAGTTCGAATCCCAGCTTCGTCATAGGGTGACTTACCTGATTGCACGTGTGTGGTGGCTAGCACGTGTGGCCCTCAGGGTTTACTCCCCCGGTTGTCGGCGGAGTGCGGGGTTCCCTGAGTCATCAAAAAAAAAAAAAAACAAGAGCGTGTCAACCAATGGAAGCATGTGTGACCAAGCCTTTTATCGACAGACCAACATGGTCATTGATAACCTCATAGTGACATGTACGTGAATTTTGGCCAATTAACACTTTACATAGATCGACACGTTAGTCCTTTTTAAAATTTTTCTTTTATACAGAATAGTCCCTTTTTATTTTTTTTATTTTTACACGCTCATCATATTAGACGAATCTGATCCCGGATCACATATGATGTTGACTTAATTATTGCATTCACAGCGGACAAATATTAAATAAACGGATTATATAACCTTCTTCTTCTTTTTAATATATTACACATCTTTTGCCACTGATATCAGTAGCTTTATTATTAGAAAAAAAACCCATAGCGTAGGGTTGTTCTAGTTCTCTCCTATAAACTTTCCTAAAAGTATCTTGTTTATTTCAACTATGCCATAGGCATTTTCATCACTATTATTATTTTTTGGGTTTTTTATTTGGGGGGGGGGGGGGAAGGGGGAGGGCGTGGGGGCAGTGTTAATGTGCTATTGCCTATGTTACTAAACTATTCAAAGCATTGTGTGGCACAATGCTATTAGGAGGATATGCAGTTATAACAGTTATGGTGGGAAAGAAGTCCTATATTCCTATCTTATTTCTTTACGATGTTTCTATTATCTCAATTATTAATTCACGTGATAAAAAATTTGTCATTAAATGCATTAATTTGATGGCCGAGATTGTTGGTACGCATAACGAGAACCCATTACGAGAATAAAGGATAAAGTCTCATTCAGTAGTTACTTGCGATAAGCCTCCAACTGAAAGTGAATTGGGAACTTAGGGTAGTAAGAATGAAAGGTCTATACGTTGTTTCTGTCATCAACAACTTTCTCTATACACACACAATAAGCAGTAACTAGTAAATACTGTCTTTTATTCGTTCATGTGAAAAGAAGTTACATTCTTTTCACACTGGCTTGGGAATAACTCTGAGAGGTTGAGCTCTTTGCAAGGTGATCCCGAACTTCTCTTCCATGCTCAAGTCCTCTGGCTTGACCCCGCCTTCAAGCTCCCAGTTGAAGGAGTTTATGAGCGAACCGAGCATCCAATGGACCATCCTCAGGGCCAACGGCAAGCCGGGACAGATGCGCCTACCGGCGCCGAATGGAGCGAGCTCAAAGTCCTGTCCCTTCACGTCGATTTCGGACCCTAGAAACCGCTCCGGCATGAACACGTCCGGGTCTTTCCAAATGCTAGGGTCTCTTCCTATAGCCCACACGTTCACAAAAACTTGCGCACCCTTTGGGATGGTGAAACCGCCGATCTTGGTTTCCACTCCCGATTTACGAGGAAGGTAGAGAGGAACCGGGGGGTGCAGCCGGAAAGTCTCCTTTATGATGGCTTGTAAGTAGGGCAAGCGAGTGATTTCAGATTCTTCTATGGGTTTCCCTTTGCCGATGACTCGGTCGAGCTCGGCCTGCGCTTTAGACAGCTTCTCAGGGCTTTGGATTAGCTCGGACAACGCCCATTCTAATGTGCTCGAAGTGGTGTCGGTTCCCGCAACAAATAAGTCCTATGAGTGTCCACCACAAGAGACGTTAAACAATGCGTCATCATTGTCACACATAAACTTTTATTTACCGATTCATTAACGAACAATTCATGTTCTAGACATTGCTAATAAAAAGTAAGAGCATCACTGCGTATCTAAAGTCCTATTCACAAATTTCTTACATCAAGAGAAATGAGAAGCTCGAAATAGCTAGTGCATCTAGAAGGGCATATGTACACACTATAAACACCTTTTCAATCAATTTTTCAGCTGTACTGCATTTTTTTTTTTGAAAGAACACAAACGCGAAAGGTACTGCTTGGGTCCGGTTCACCGTCCGTGTGGTCGTGCTCATCAAAATCATATTTTGAAAGTTTTGAGCATCTTATATTGAATAAAGTAAATGTGCGGAAGATCAAGATTTAAAAAAAAAAAAACAGTGAAAACTATTGAGAAGACGATCTAAGGTGGAAATGTGAAGGCGAGTACTAATATTCCACCAATTACTGCGTTGACGAATACCATACCTAACCGCCTAACCCAATAACTAATTATCAAAGTAGTGGAAGAGTACCAAGAGAAAGTGCTTGATGAGGAAAATGTCCACGTGCACGTCTTCGCTCTTGTCTTCTCTTGCATCAAGCAGTGTGTCTAACACATCGTTCTTTCTGATGGAACCAACCGTGGCCCTCTCTCGCAACCTCTTCTCGATCAAGCTGTCGAAAAGCTCGAAAATCTTCGTGAAATAGACCGTCATACGCCGCCTCGAGCCTTGCGGGTCCATCTTCTTAAGCGCGGGGAAATAATCCCCGATGTTTGGTTTTCCAACCTCGACCATGATCTGCCAAACGAGGTCCTTGAAGTCTTTGGCCGAGCTGGATGGGTTTGCCAAATCCTCGGACAACATGGCCTTCGACAATAGATTGACCACGGTTTTGAAAGCCGCTTCGCCGATGTCGACAGCATCACCCGTGGACATGCTTCTCTTGATGTAGCCCACGAGCTCTTGAACTTTCTCGTGGCGGATGTGTTGATTGGACTCGAGCTTCTTGTGAGAGAATATGTGCAAATTGCATATCTTTCTGAGGTTCCTCCACAGAGGCGAGACGGGTACCCAAGGCAAGCCGAGCTCGTCTTGCCTCAAGGCAGTGACGCTGTTGGGGATTGTGCGGTCGGAGAAGACCGCGTCGTGGGTTTGGAGGATTTCTCTCGCGATTGCCGGAGACGAAACAACAATAGTGGTAACATAGCCGAGTTGAAGCTTGATGATGGGGCCATAAGTGCGGGAGAGCCTGGCAAGGGACCTGTGAGGTAGAGAGCCAAGGCTTAGGAGGTTACCGACGACCGGAAGTGGCGGCGGACCGGGAGGGAGGTTCGAAAGAGTCGTTTTGCTCTTCTTTCTGTGGAAAGAAAGAGCTTCGAACAAACACCATACAAAGAAGATAGATAGAAATAAGACCCAGACGTCCATAACTAAGGAGGCTTTTGGTGTGAAGCTCCAAGCTGATGATGTCTCTCTTATGTTTCAGCTGGGGTTTTTAAATTGCGTCCGTCAAAGGAAATCTGTTGAGTACGTAAACGAGTTACGTAAACGAGTGGTATATTTGAATGCTCGAAATACCATCGTAGTTGTACCAATCATTGGATACGCATCATAAACTAATTATAGCTCAAATAAACTAATTATTTGAATACATGTGGGACAAAGTGGGAAAAGGAGAAAATTAATATCCTACAACTAATACGTCCAACCATATGATTTCAAAAGATTACGTTCAGATGCGGCACGCAAACGTAAAACATCATCTAATTAAACAACTAAATTAGATTACACGTTGTGGTGCACTAAGAGTTAAAGCGAAGAACTAAACTCTAGACTCTCTTTGTGACGGGGCCAAATGGAAGGCTGCTGTGGACTTTTCTCACGATCGTTCTTCGCCGTCCGCATGTCGACCCAGACTTTCATCAAGTGGTGTCGTCCCTTCCGGAATCAACGCCAGATGTTTTCTTTTGTTTTCGTTGATGCGGGCATGCGAACAACGACAATCGGACGAGTTCCAGCTTGCTATGAGCAGCTGGGATGTCAGAGAACAAGAGGACGAAAGAGATTTTGTGAGACCACATGTGTCGAGTGTCTTGATTTACAAAATCTCATCTCATTGAATTATGTGCACCAATAATATCATTTATCCTCTCAATGTTGAGTAAATATTGTGAAATTAACCCTATAGGTGATGATTACATTTTTAACTCAAGTTTACCACAATCATCACAAAAAGATAATTGTGACATTTCTAGAAAAAGGTAATGTACATGTCTATATAGATCTTCAGGTGTTATTAAATTCAATTACTATATACAATGAAAATAATTCTAAAGAGACTGCAAATTTTGATTCTATGAACTAGTAGTAGGAATCTCAATTTTTGCGTGATTGGATTTGCACAAATGGGTTTGCTGAATTTTCGAAATAGTTTTGTCATGAAAAATAAAAATGCAAAGATTAAAAGTAAAGAATTTTAGAACTATGTGAAAAATCGTTTTTTCCTTTTAAAATTCGTACACGTCATATGTTAATCATCGATGCTACTCATTGCTTCCCGTGAGATTTTCAATAGATTAGAGTTTGTAGCGACAGGTGAGTTTACTTCGTGATTGACTTGACGCGATCATATGCTATAGTTGTTATATCTTGACTGACGTTTTGAAATGATTGCGGGCCATCCTTGTTGGGCTGCAAACCATCAAATGAAGAAGGTCCGTAGAAATCCGTAGTAGGAAAAGATCCTATTTACTCGTATTTTCTATAATAGATTTATCATTTTAATCATTGAATCATGTAAATTTAATTTATTTTTAAAATCACAGCTAAATGAATTAGCAGTTGAGAACCTATTTTGAGAACATCATATCTTTTTGATATTAACAACTTAATCATCAACTAATTACTTTAGATTAAAACTAAATTCAGAATTTAGAGTACCAATGAAAGTTTTAAAGTTTGTGACAGAGTGAAAATATTTCTAAAGTGTGCAATTCTGTTTAGGTAAAGTAGGTCTATAGTTTCAAGCATCACCAACTAGAACATGGCTTTAATAAGGATGCTTCTTGTGTAGAGTTACAATTATGTTTCAAGGGGTTTTAACATGTAAATATGTTTTGCGTCCAAACCCATTGTGATAATTCACCCATCGTGGCAACTTCTATCGAACATGTATATAAATCTATATCCAAATTAAAGCAAGACATTAAATATATGTAGGACAAAGAGAGAAAATAGAGAAAATCTGTATCTTATGACTAATACTTCCACCCATAAGATTTGAGTAAAGTACAACTAAAGACTGAGAAATAAACTTCAACGTTGACGATTATGTGAGGAGCGAGATTATTGTTATAAATAGAAGTCATCTTGGGAGATAAATTTAATGTTGCAGCTGATGTTATTTATTTATATTACATAATTAAAGTGTACAAGTAAACTGAACATTGATTAAAGAATTCAGAAAAATCAATCTTCGTGTACATCACATGCATTCCACGGCGTTGCGGGAATTGTCAATGATTCGATATGCTATCTGCTGCATCCACTAGCATTTGTCTCCTTGTCGAGAGGGTAAGTGCTGAAGCCTATAAAGTGCTAAATGCCGAAATTGTAGGATGCAACTTGGAAATTCCGTAGCCTGCTCTGTCTTTCACCCTTTCGGATGTCGACCTTAAAATTGACATGATATGATATATCCCTTTTTTGATTTTGCTGATGTGTAATTGAGAATGACGACAACGGGAAATAAATCGAAACTGTCGTTTCTGGTATAAGCAAGAGCCAACTAGCTCTGTTGATGCCAGAGCCAGCGATGGAGACAGAGCGGTATCCAACTTGTCGAGAGTGAGAGGAAAGATGATTCTGGTTTGCGTTATCCGAGTCATCGGAAATTTTCACGTAGGAAAATTTGATCCGAAGGTGATTGAGGCTGGCATGATAATTATTATATTTTTATTTTATAATTATTTTTCTATTTCAAATTTATTTCTAGAATAGAAATCTATTTGATAAAATAATTTTATTTTCCTATTTTAGAACATATTTATATTCTAGAAATCGATTTGGAATAAAAATCAGAAATAATTTTTTTTTACTTTTCACTCAAAAGAGTTTCTTGTCATTTGCCCATTGCCACCACCCTTGCCCACTGCTGGTTGTTGCCCACCACCGCCGAATGCTAGCTGGCATCCGGCGGCGATGGCAACGGTCGGTTGTGAGGGTGGCCGGCGATTGGCATCCGGTCCGCCGCAGCCCCCTCACCTTGCTGCCACTTTTTAGGAAAGATAATTTTTTTTTGTTATCAAATGAACTTCTATTTCAAAAATGGAAATTTCGTGTCGTTATCAAACGTTTTTTTTATCAGAAACTCATTTAAGAATATAAATTAAAAAATTAATTTTTTTCCATAAATCATTTTTGCTAGAAATATTATCATTCACGCTTAGAAAAGAAGTGTCGAATATGACTCATATTAGACCCAACTTGATTTGGAACCAACTTGACATTGGATCGTAGGACACACGAAGAAAGCGAAACCGTTTGGATGTGCGCGAGCAGTAATGATGGGGTCCCAACATCAAGTGGCGGATGTCCCATACAAGTGACAGAATGAGACGAGCTTCTGTAGGTCCAACCTTTCGTTTTCTCTTCCATGGCGGATCGACTGGGATACGGCTTGGCACGAAGTCAGAACTTTCGGACATCAGACCTAGCCTGGATTCGGCGATGATAAGCTTGGAAATATTACTCCGCGATATGGAATTAGTTAGATGATAAACTCCTGATGTTCGATGTTTCTTCACGTGTAAGATGTTTGAAGGAGCATCCATACAAGATCGCCTAGATGAGTTCTACAAAGCCATGGTGATCTAGAGAACGTGGATGGAAAATTCTCAGATGAGTATCAAACCACGAGATTTCTTTTTTCTTTGCCCAACTCATATGAACACTTCACATTTGTTAAGTAGGGGAAATGAGACGACATCCTAGGAGGAATTGAAGGCTGCACTGCTCGCTCGAGAGATTGACATAAAATAATGTTGGTGAGTCATGCTAATTTAGGTAACCCAAATGGAGCATTAGCAACCGTTATATTAGGTGAGTACTTTAGGAAGAAAAGTTGGCAAGTCACATTAATTTAGGCTGGAAAAAGTTAATAAGTTATGCAATTCAAAATTGTTAAAATAGCACAAACAACTCTAATTTATAAATGATTTATTTCATAAATTACTCGTGAAATAGTACGAAGAATTCTAATGATATAATTAAGTTATCGAGCGGGAATTGTTTGACGCTGTTTTTATTCCCGCTGGACAACGTTTGTCTTGAATACAAGGTTAAACCAAATAAGCAGTTCAGATGATAAACGACTAAAGTAGCAAACATTCACGTAGCTACAATTTGCCACCTGCGATATGAGTTGATTGCAATATTCCCCACGATAGATGGGAAGTCTAGCTAAATTATGTTTGTATCAACATAGAAACTGGGAAATTCTTTTTCCTCTCTAATATCTCTTTAGACTGTATCATGAACTTGGAGTTCTTCTTCTTCTTTCATATTGGAATGGGCACAGCTTTCAGAGATTGAGCCCTTTGGACAGTTAATCCGAACTTGTCTTCCATGCTCATGTTGTCAGGGGTAACGCCATCTTCGAGCCTCCAACTGAACATGTTAACGAGTGAATCGAGCATCAAGGGCAACATTCTCGTGGCCAATGGCAACCCCGGACAAATCCGCCTGCCGCTGCCAAACGGTATGAGCTCAAAGTTTTGTCCCCTGACATCGATATTGGATCCGAGAAATCTCTTGGGCATGAACCCGTCTGGGTGGTCCCAAATGCTCGGATCTCGTCCTATTGCGTACGCATTGATGAGAACTTGTGCACCCTTTGGAATGGTGAAACCGCCTATGATGAAATCTTCTCCGGCTGTCCGAGGAAGAAGGAGAGGAACCGTTGGGTGCAACCGGAAAGTCTCTTTCAAGATTGCTTGTAAATAAGGTAAGCGAGAGATGTCGGCTTCTTCAATCTGCTTGCCTTTGCCAATGACTTGATGGAGCTCGGTTTGGGCACTAGTTAGCTTTTCCGGGTTGTGAAGGAGTTCTGTCATCACCCACTCCAGAGGGCTTGAAGTTGTTTCGCTACCCGCGACGAATACATCCTGCATGATCAATATCGCAAATCAAAGATATTTCCTAGAAATTAGATGATAAATATCTCAATTACGGAAGCATGATTACGAGGGTACGGTACCAGAAATAGATGCTTGATTAAGGACATATCCAGGGTCTCGTTTTTCTCTTCAACTAAATCAAGAAGAATATCCAAAACATCGTTGCACTTAACCGAACTGGTCTCCGTCCTCTTCTGCAATCTTCTCTGGATGACGTCATCGAAGAAGCCAAACATCTTCTCAAAATATGCCTCCACTCGACGCTTCGAACCAAGCAGGTCGATCTTCTTGAGTACGGGAAAGTAATCTGCCAGGTTAGGCTTTCCAACCTCAACCATTATTTGCCACACCACCTCCTTCATCTCTCCGGCTGTATTCAAAGGATCCGTCATGTCCAATGAGAAAATCGTGTTTGATATCGCGTTAAGGCTGGTCCTGAAAGCTGCATCACCAATGCTCACCGCCTCGCCAGCGTAGGCGCGTTTCCCAACGAAAGCGACCAACTCTTGCACTTTCTTGCTGCGAAGGTGTTGGTTCAAATCGAGCTTCTTGCTGGAGAAGATATGTGAGTTACATATTTTCCTGAGGTTTCGGAAGAGAGACGAAACGGGTACCCAGGCCATGCTTAGTTTGTCATGGTTATGGGCCGTGACAGAATCAGGAATCATACGGTTCGAGAAGACAGCATCGTGGGATTGGAGGATTTCTTTGGCGAGCGTCGGTGAAGAGACCACCACTGTGGTCACGAAACCGAGTTCCAGTCGGATTATGGGGCCGTAAATGCGAGCGAGCTTGGCAAGGGACTTGTGGGGAAGATCTCCGAGCTTGAGGAGGTTGCCGATGATTGGGAGAGGCCGTGGACCGGGGGGGAGGTTGGAGGGCCGAGCTTTTCGGCCTCCCTTGGCGACGAAAGAGAGAGCTTGGAACGAGCCCCAGAGGATGTATAAACACAAAATCAAAACTAAGTAATCCATATCTCTTAGCGAATCTGCAACTACAAGGTGTGCGATCACTTCCTTTATATCTAATGAGAGGTCATTGAAATTGTCTCGTCGCATTCTAGTTTTCCTGGGAGGGTACGAAGCAACTTTTCAACTCAAGCCCTCAAATTTCTTTGCCATCGTTGGGCCTAGCCAATAGCCATGGGACTTCTGACATACTAAAACGACTTTTCGTTCCGTGTGCTAGTTGCCCTAGGAAGATGGTGGGATATCGCTTCTTTGAGACAGTTCCTAAACTACGACGCGACCTATCGAGAGGGCAGCAATGCAATCCATCCATAGGGATTGATAGAGATTCTTTCTATTCCTCCGCCGAGGCTGGCGTCAGGGTCCGGTACAAGGAACACTTTCTTGGACTAGTATTGAGTTTGAGGAAATAACAGGA
This sequence comes from Corymbia calophylla, assembly GCA_014182845.1. Classification (NCBI taxonomy): domain Eukaryota; kingdom Viridiplantae; phylum Streptophyta; class Magnoliopsida; order Myrtales; family Myrtaceae; genus Corymbia; species Corymbia calophylla. Next base: position 23,873,193 of record CM024696.1, read on the forward strand.
ACATCAGTGAAACAGTTGATCATAGTTGCATTAAACACCATCGTCTCACTGTTGATTATCCTCGATTATCAAAATAACTATGTTTGCTTCTGTTGAAATTGTGATCAATTTTTGTTTAGAATGATCTAGACTTCAACTCGGTTGTGGAGAAATAGGAGTTGTTAGGATTGTGGCCTACAAAAGATGGTTGTATTTTATGGCTCAAATAAAGCTTGGGAGGCTAGTAGAGTAAGTTAAAGGGAAGAAGTCCACGTTGAAGGTCTGAACACAGTTGAACAAAAGTCGTTATAAAATTGTATACATCCGTGCCGACCATACCACGTAAAACGATTTGCGTTCATGTCAACAATTTCAACTTAAATTTGTCAGATTGGTTGAATTGGTACTAATATGAAAATATTTATAATTAAATTGGCCCAATTGAAATATTTATTACTGAATTGGTACAAATGTAATAAGTCTAGGATTTTTTGGTACTTTTCCTAACAAATGGAGACAAAGGAAAAGATCAAACAGAAAATGATGTAGGGACAATTTGTCATCTTCTGCATGTTCTTTTCACTCTGCAATCTCTTCAGCAACAAACTAGTCTTCCTCAATTTCAAAGCTAATCAATTACAAATACACATATTCTATCTACTCATCAAATCACCAGCAAAGAGTTTATATTACACAAGTTACGGAACAATGGATTGTAGCATCAACCCTAAATTTAGGCAATAGAACCAGGAATACAATGTAAATTCATTTCGGTAAATGATCGATGACTTCATGCAAAGAAACGATCAAATAAAGGAAACGTGTCGGGACGAGTGGTCTTACAATTTTTTTTTTATCAAACGGTCACGTAGCACATGTTATGACATTAAACCTTTACTTGAATTATGCTGGTATGGCCACTGCTTTTACAGGTTGAGCGCGTTGCACGGTGATACCAAACTTGTCTTCCATGTTCATGTTCTCAGGTGTGACACCATCTTCGAGCCTCCAATTGAATGCGTTAATGAGTGAACCCAGCATTAGATGTAACATTCTCGTGGCCAGTGGCAATCCCGGACAAATCCGTCTGCCGCCACCGAACGGTATGAGCTCGAAGTCTTGTCCCCAGACATCTACGTCAGATCCAAGAAATCTCTCCGGCATGAACTCATTTGGATTGGCCCAAACAGCAGGATCTCTTCCTATAGCCCATGCATTAATAAGCACTTGTGCACCCTTTGGAATAGTGAAACCACCTATTTGCGTATTGGCTTCGGGTTTGCGAGGGAGAAGAAGTGGAATTGCCGGGTGCATTCGCAAAGTTTCCTTTACGGTAGCTTGTAAATAGGGTAGGCGAGATATATCAGCTTCTTCGATCTGCTTGCCTTTTCCGATGACGAGGTGGAGCTCGGTTTGGGCTTTTGATAACTTCTCCGGGTTCCGCAGGAGTTCCCCCATCGCCCACTCTAGAGTACTTGAAGTGGTTTCGCTTCCGGCAACAAAAAAGTCCTATTGTTATCGTGGCAGGAGACATAAAAGCACGATAAGTACTTATCAAGGGTTGATTGAGATTGATTTTGTGGGGGAAAAAGAAGCCAACCTAAATTCAGCATAAGCTCCAACTAAAGTGAAATCCAACTTGAAATTGTCCTTAACAGCTGAAACTAAATTGGAGCAACCTGTTTGCTTCAGTATGATTTTTAGATTTCTTCTTATTGCTATCTAATCACACAATAGACTATACTAAACTATACGGAATACCCTTAAAGCAGATTATGTGTGTGTGGCACACGTGCTTTGCTATAGTTCTATAGCGATCACGTATGCAAATCAAAAGATAACAGAAAGAAGCATCCATGAATATCTGGACAGATTACCAGGAAGAGATGCTTGACTATAGAGATGTCCAGGTCCTCACTCTTGTCTTCCACAACATCAAGAAGAGCATCCAAAACATCGTTGCGTGTGGTGGCACCAGGTTGCGCTCTCAGCTGCAACCTTTGCTTGATCAGCCCATCGAAGATGTCAAACATCTTACTGAAATACAACTCAGTGCGCCGCTTCGAACCCTGTGGGTCAATCTTCCTGAGCACAGGAAAGTAATCTGCAATGTTTGGCTTTCCAAACTCGGCCATGATTTGCCACATGACCTCCTTCAGCTCCCGGCAGGAGTTGAAGGGTCCGTCATGTCCAAAGAGAAAACTGTGTTAGACAGAGAGTTAAGAGTAGTCCTAAAAGCTGCCTCACCGATATTAACAACGTCACCATTGCATGCACATTTTTCAATATAAGCCACGAGCTCTTGCACTTTCTTGCTGCGAAGATGCTGGTTGGAATCGAGTTTCTTACTGGATAAAAGGTGTGAGTTGTATAATTTCCTGAGGTTTCGGAAGAGAGGCGAAACAGGTATCCAAGGCAAGCCGAATTGGTGGTGGTCAAGGGCCGTGATGGCGTCAGGAGTCCCACGGTTTGCGAAGATAGCATCATGACTTTGGAGGATTTCTCTGGCGAAAGACGGGGAAGAGATCACGACTGTGGTTACGAAGCCGAGCTGAAGTTTGATTATGGGACCATAAGTGCGAGCGAGCTTGGCAAGAGACTTGTGGGGAAGGTTTCCGAGTTCGAGAAGGTTGCCGATGACTGGGAGAGGCTGGGGACCGGGCGGGAGGTTGGAGGAGACCTTGTGCTTCTCTTTGCAATAAAAGAGAGAGCTCGGGACAAGCCCCAGAGAAGGCAAAGGCAAACAATCCGGGCTAAGAAATCCATATCTCTTTGCTTATGACTTCTAAAACTTGCCTCTTTCTGAATCTACAAAGGTGCATGTTCTCTTCTGTTTCTTATACTTTATACGGAGGCGCCATTGAGGTGGTCGGTGGTCCTCCTGCAATTCTTTATTTTTTTTCTCTTTAACAATATTATCTCTTTCCCTCGAGGTGAACAAATCATGGACAAATCATCATCTTCTTTATTCTCGCTGCGATTATATGTGGCAGACTCAGATTGACGTCCGCATTTACTCATTCCAGGTCATTTTGGAGCTTTTAGGTCTTGGGTCGAGGGCGGATCTCATGGACAGATTACAGCAAGCATTCAAAAGTTCAAATACCAAGTCTTCGATTGGATGACGCGCTCATTTTATTATGATATCTATACATCTTCAGGGTTTTTAGATGCTGACCCTGAAAAGAAAAAGTGGGTAATAGATATGATGCTAAGAGCCTGGGCGGTTGATAGGATTTGCTTCTCTCCATTTTTTCAGGTTCGAAGAGGGAACGTTGCAACGTATTGCTCCCCACCTGCACCAGAAAGTTGACTGGTAGTTATGAACGTGCCCTATTGAAGCCGAGGACCGCAGACGAGAGAATATAGTAGACTCTTCTCATATGATTTTATAAAAGGCAAGTGGGGGGAAATTTTGTTTTATTCGTCAGCCGCCGCCCCAAAGCTGCCGCCAACAAAGAATCGTTGACATTAGTTTTTTTGTTTAATTGAATTATTTAAAGAAAAAAAACAAAATGGCAAAATTATCAAAAAAAAGTGATAAATATATTGCGCTCGCAACAATTTATTCCCAAAGCTTTTAATTGTTCTAATTTAGTCTTACATATTTTCACATTTTACCAATTAAGTCATTCGGTTAATTTAAACTGAAAATTGTGAACATAAACGTTGGATATTCTACATAATACAAATAGCTTTGAAGTAGACATATTTAATAATTTTTTTGGTTTTTCTCTTTTGGAATAAGGATCGTACAAGGGTCGTTGGCTGACCCTTGCCGACCACTGGCAAGGGTCAGGACGCCCTCGCCCTAGGTCCTCACTATGGCTAGTGAAGGCATCTAGCAAGGGCTACAACGCCCTCACTGGCCACAATTAGGGCCTATAAGTCTTCGCCTAGTGGTCGGTGAGGCTGTTGTAGCACTCACTTTGAGTTGGTGAGGGCCCTGACACCCTTGTCAGCCCTTAGTCAAAATTAAAAAAAAAAGAGTAAAGAAAAAAGAACATTAAAAAAATGTTTGCATCAGTGCTGCCCATGCCACGTGGGACCATTAGCATTTATGTCAATGATTTCTTGCCTAAAGTGGTTGAATGGACCCAACTGGCAATATATAAAAAAGTTTACAATTAATTGGTATGATTAAAAAAAATTTAAATCTGAATTGATACAAATGCAATAAACTTAGAATTTTTTAATACTTTTTCCACCACAAAATGATGAACATGTCTTTGCATCAAATGTCTCCCTAAAGATTGTCTCTTGTATTGTTGCCTTGCCAAGGGTGTTTTCCGAAAGATGACTGGCAAAGATTCAAGATGTCCCATATAATTTTTTGAGACTTGATTCTCAAAATGCCATATCAATTTGCCGCAACGATCGGGCTTTGTGGAAGGTCTGGATTGATAATTGATCCTTTTCAGTCAGCGTTACAGTGGAGTTTCCTTCCCATATGTCATGGGCCTGGTGGCTTACAAGCACTCCTAAGCCCACCAGCATCTCATGGGCTAGACATATTTGGACGGGCTTGGAGCAAGGCCATTTAGATATAAGGCCCGATTCAGCCCAACCCGAAAATAATGGAGTTAATGGGCATTCGTTTACTTGCTTTGATCTTTGCTTTTTCTTCCTTGGGAATTTCAGGTTTTCTCACGAAAAAAGAAGTTAGAAAATTGGTGTAAAACTTTGGGATCACTGTCGATTTTTTTTTTAAATCTTTGTATATATTGCTTTCTCTAGGTGCTCCTTAATTTAGACGGTATCTACTTCGTCTGATTAGACTTGATCGATAGGTGCACGTAAGGGGATCTCTATATGGCCCCTCCACACAAAAAATGTTTTGAAAATGGAGGTATGCTCTCGTTCATTTTCACATGACTTTTCAAGGCCCGTATAATAACATATAATAACTCCATTCGTAGAGATTAATAATACTGAAAATCAACTACATGAATGCAATTAAATCACAAAAAAAAGGAAAAATTATCACAAAAGTTTTAAACCTATTGTAATTATGCTAATTCAATGCTAAACTTATTTTTTTTGGCCAATTGAATCCTAAACTTTTTACAATTGTGCCATTCAATTCATCTAGCCAAAATTCGTTGGCTATTGTTGACATAGCCATCGGCCGGCGCTAGCAACCTTTTTTTATTAATATTTTATTTTTTCGAATTTTTTATTAATTTTTTAATCTTTTTTTTCCCCTCCTCCCTCCTTCTTCCTTTGCTCCGACAACCGGTCAAAGGGGAGGGCTGGCCGGTTGCTGGACTAAGGTGGCCCAGTGAGCTTGTCTCACCGTTGAGGCGAGCCTCCATTGAATCTGGCGAGGTGAGCTCAACCTCACCGAACTGAGATGATCAGGTGAGCTCACCCGGCTGCTAGCGAGGGCTCGCCTCTCCATTCGGTCAGTGAGCTCGCCTCGTCATCACTTGGTGAGGGCAAGCTCGCTCAGCCGCTAGTGAGGCGAGCCGCCGTTAGATCTAGGGAGGGTTCACCTTGCCAGTGATTGGGTGAGCTCGCCCTCACCCAGTGACGACGAGGTGAGCTTGCCAATCGACAAGAGAGGCAAGCCTCGCCAATGGTTGGGCGAGCTTGCCCGACCGCCTTAGTCCGACGACCGGCTAGAGATTGGCTTGTTGCTAGAGAAAAGGAAGAAGGAGGGAAGAGGGAAAAAAAAAAGAAATAATTAAAATAATTAATGGCAAAAAAAAAAGAATTCGAAAATTTTTAAAATATTATTTTAATTATTGAAGTCTTTTGTCCTTGGTGTGGAAAAAAGTTGAGCCACGTCCTTTTCGCACGCATCTTCTCCTTAGGCACGTATTGTAAGATTCTCACGATAGTTGTAAATATCATCGAGGGCGCCAAGTTTGAAAACCAAGCTCAAAGTGAATGGCCAAGTGGGCATGCACCATATAAGAAAAGAATCAAAATTGTGATTGACGAGCTTTTTCACCCCTTTGAAGACTTGGAAAATTCCAAAAGAAGAAGAAGTCCGAAACCTTAAAAACCAAGCTCAGTGAATGGCCAGCAGCACCATATAAGAAAGCCGGCAGCACCATATAAAAAAGCCGACGTTCATGTTAGCATCAACTAGATGAACTGAATTGACATAAATATAAAAAGTTTGAGATTTAATTGATAAAAAAATATATTTAACATTGAATTGATATAATTGCAATATGATAATGACTTTTTTTTATAATAATGGAATCCGTAAGAACGTGATCTCTAAGTGTTTGGTTTGAACAGGGAATCAATGTGACCCCACCTGGGAATCCCCCAGCATTAGTTTTGAATTTTTCCACATTGGAATAATTAATGTAAAGACCAACCTCGAATTTCTTGCTTTTTCTTCTTGTTTCCATTTAACTTGCAAGATTCATGATGACCGTCTAATTGAAAACCAAGTTCAATCCTTGCCGGAAACCTTTTTTTTTGTTTCTTTTTCCGGTTTTGTCCACCGCTAAAATCTAATCGAAAAGTTAAGATGGTCGTCGCAAACTTCAGCGCTAAGCAGCTCGTGTCACTCGGATTAGGGAAGAATCGCCTCGTCCGCATCGCCCCAGTATTCAAATGTGAGCAAACTGATGAAAGAACATTTGCAAAGTCGCCTCTGTCTTGTTCTTAACTGAAAACCGAAGTAGGCGTGATTTACCAAGTCCCATGCTTTTGATGCAGCAGTTCTCAACCTGTTGATTAATATGTTAATCAGGTCTATCCGAAATTCAGGGCTTCAATTTTTTTATATTTGTTATTAAGAAGCTAGGGAGGACATTTTCAACGCTGAAACTGTCCAACTCTCGTGCTTCATGACACTCATTTTCTATATATACGCAAGCTCGATTTCATTAGTCGAAAAGCATAAGCTGTATAGGTTTTTCCTCTCGAACCTTCTAGCTGAAAAATGGAGGAAAACCGATACGGAAAGTTGCCAATGGTGACTGTTTTCTTTCTTGTTAGTTTCATTTGCTCTTTCGGTTTTCATCCGGCGATTGCCAAAACTGTTCTTGAACATGAACAGAATGTCCTGTCCACATATATTGTCCATCTTAGAAAACCAGCTGGTACCTTTTTTACCCGATCAGAGGATCTACAGAGCTGGTACCAATCGTTCCTGCCCCAGACGACAGCAAATTCGGATGAGACGAAGCGTATGGTCCATTCCTACAAGAATGCGATCACAGGATTCGCGGCAAAGATGACCGCTGACGAGGCTAAGGAACTTTTGGAGTTGGATGCGGTTGTGTCTGCGAAACAAGAGAAGATTTTCTCGTTGCACACCACTCACTCGCCCTCCTTCTTGGGCTTGAACCGGGGAGCAGAGTTGTGGAAAAACTCAACCTTGGGCAAGGGCGTGATCATCGGGCTGCTGGACACGGGAATAACGCCGGGTCACCCTTCGTTCGATGACAAAGGCATGTCCCCTCCCCCTGCTAAATGGAAAGGCAAGTGTGCTTTCAATGCCACTTCCTGCAATAACAAGCTCATTGGCGCGAGAAATTTTGTGAGCTCGACTTCGCCACTGACCGACGAGGATGGGCATGGCACCCACACTTCCAGCACGGCAGCGGGCAATTTTGTGAAGAACGCTGATGTCCTTGGACAAGCCACCGGCATTGCCGTTGGGATCGCACCTCGTGCCCACCTGGCAATGTACCTAGTGTGCTCCGATGTGGGCTGCCTTGAGAGTGCCATACTGGCCGCTATGGATGCTGCTATCGAGGATGGTGTTGATGTGCTCTCCCTCTCTTTTGGTGGCGGTTCATCTCCGTTCTATGCCGACTCAATCGCTGTGGGGGCATTTTCTGCGATTAAAAGGGGAATATTTGTGAGCTGCTCAGCGGGTAATAGTGGCCCGATGAACACTTCCTTGTCCAATGACGCTCCATGGATTCTCACTGTAGGAGCAAGCACTATTGATAGGACCGTCAAAGCTACCGCTAAGCTAGGAAATGACGCAGAGTACGATGGCGAATCCCTTTTCCAGCCCAAGGACTTTGGATCGGCTTACCCACTCGTGTATGCAGGCGCAAATGGAAACCAAATATCGGCATCCTGCGCTGAAGGATCGTTACGGAACTTGGACGTGAAAGGAAAGGTGGTCTTGTGTGAGAGAGGCGGGGGAATTGATAGAATTGCCAAAGGGCAAGAAGTGAAGGATGCCGGTGGCGCTGCCATGATTCTTACGAACGACCAACTCAACGGCCACAGCACGCAAGCTGATGCCCATGTCCTTCCCGCAACCCACATACCTTATGCTGACGGTCTGAAAATAAAGGCCTACATCAACTCGACCTCTAATCCAACGGCCACCATTTTGTTCAAAGGAACAATTATTGGGAATTCCGATGCACCGGCGGTGACATCCTTCTCTTCCAGGGGTCCCAGCTTTGAGAGTCCTGGAATCCTAAAACCTGACATAATTGGCCCAGGAGTAAACATCCTAGCTGCCTGGCCAATCAGTCTCGATAACAGCTCAACTACCGATGCGACCTTCAACATCATCTCTGGAACCTCCATGTCATGCCCTCATCTCAGCGGCATTGCAGCTCTGCTGAAGAGCTCTCACCCTGATTGGTCGCCTGCCGCCATAAAATCCGCAATCATGACCACTGCATATCAAATGAACCATGGAAGTAAGCCAATCATTGATGAAACCCTTCTTCCAGCTGACATCTTCGCCGTAGGCGCGGGCCACGTGAATCCACCTAAAGCAGACAATCCAGGCCTTATTTATGACATCAAGCCGGACGACTACATCCCTTATTTATGTGGTTTGGGATACACGGATTCCGAAATAGAAACCATCACACAGGAAAAGGCCAAATGCTCGCAAATGAAAAGCATACCTGAAGCACAGTTGAATTATCCATCCTTCAGCATAATACTGGGCTCTAGTGCCCAGAACTATTCTAGGACCGTTACGAACGTCGGGCCTGCTGACTCCTTGTACACATACAAGGTTGATGCACCGGCAGGTGTTGATGTCACGGTCTATCCTTCTGAGATCAAGTTCAGTATGGCAATGAAAACGGCCACATACACTGTGGGGTTCCGCAGAAGTTCTAGTGGGAGTGTTACTAAGCCATTTGCGCAAGGATCCCTCACATGGGTTTCTTCAGATCACTCCGTGAGATGCCCCATTGCTGTTGTCACATCCCAAATCCTATAGGGATGAAGGAGTGACACGGCTGTGCTTGAAGAACGCAGCCTTAAATTAGACCCACATATCCAGCCACTCTCTTATTGTCAATGTATTTCTTGTCATCACCCTTATTTTCTTTTCTGTTATGGTGGTATAAACATCACGGGGCTCAAAGGTAGATAAGCGTTTTTACCCGTTTGAAGTTCTGCTCTATTAAAACCGACTCCTTTTTATGTCTCATTTTCCTTCCAGGTATCTACTGGTCATGTAGGGAATGTTCTTTTCCTGCTTGAGTTTTCAAGTTTAAACCCTTTCTTTTTATCAACATTTCCAAGGCTATAAGAGTTCAAGTCTCCTGAGGAGTCCACAATCCGCATATGAACTGGCTGTGTATGATCAACATAATGAACTGAATGCCTATCATAAAGGACCAAAGATCCAAATGTTGTCCGACCATATTGATTTCCAGGTGTAGCACAAGGGAATTCACCATATACTGGCTACCCATTAGTGAGAAGTGGCATTGGATATTAAGATTTATGTCTAGAAGAAGACGAGAAATCAGGATCTTCTCATTTCCATTGGCGCCTCATGACATTTCCTTGGATATCATTGAACTCACTTTCTAGATCATTGACAACATCTTCTCTCACTCAAGGATTCCCTTTGTGCCTTTTGTAGCGAGTCATACACTGAGGATGATATTGATTACCATCTTTCCTCTCGCACTCATAACGAAGACGGCACACTAAGAATGCACTCTCCTTACAAGCAACAAAGACTTCATCATTGGCTGTAAGTCCAATAATATCACGACAAATCTGACATATCTGGTCATTCAAGTGCTTCAAGGGCTAGAGCGCGCTTCTAGAGTCACGGTAAATTTGAACCAGCATGTTTTTCTTATAAGACCCGGCCACCATTTGCGCACTTGCTTCCAAGAGATGATCTTGACCATTTGTTTTTATCCAGTAGAATTTTTTGAGAATTTCAAGACATTTTATTATTTCTACTGGAAAGTTCAGAACATAAAACTTGTAACTTGGCCAAGAACGAGAGTTTATACTCTTTTAGTTAATAAGGTCACGTGAGTCCTAGTTGGTTTGCCCTCATTTTAGAGAAAATCTTTTAGGGCTGAAACCGATGACTTCCATTCCATGATTTTGCATTGAATAATTTTACAAATTGAACAATTTCCTGCTTTTGGAATGCAGAAGGTGAATCTTAAGGAATAGGAGCATAGCCACTAAAGAAACTTCATAACTCACCGACATCAGCATCACCCACAAACTTTCCATTCTCTATTGTTGCCACCTTATAGTTCCATTAATGCTTATTTTCCTTAATGTAGTGAACAACTTCCAGAGCTTTAGCTCTTTCTTGTGTGCTAGAGATGCACCCACCGAAAAATATATATATATATTTGAAGCAATGTCCAATTTGAACACATCATAGTGATTCACGAATGGCTAACCAAATGTGACGTTATTAACATGAACAATATGCTCTCCTTTGCATGCAAATAAGCTGATGCAGTACTTTTCCCCACTCGAAATTCTTGTCTCTAACTTGTACACCCCTTCGATGGGTATAATGCATGTGCTAAAGAAGGACAAGAATTTCTTCATTTCTTGGCTTGAAACTTCCTCGCAAAATAGAATTTGCCATGTGAAGCCCTTGGGATGCAAACTAAGTGAAGATTCTCGATGCACCATCTCTCTAAACCACACTTCATTTCCACACCTTAGAACGTCAATGTCCTTAGACAAATGAAACATTTTCTCACTTGAGAGAGCACTCCACAAAGTTACAAGATTTAAGTCGGAGTTGAGCGAGAAAAATAATAGTCGACTACAACAAAAGAGCTTGGTATTAAAACTTGCATCGAACAAAGAAATGTGTCTCTCCATAATTGTTCTTTGCTTCTCCAATTCAAGTTCTTTCTTTTCCTCTTCTCACGTTAAAGTCTCAGAGGCTCATTCTAATTTTGTTTCTCTTCATTAATTCATTTTCTCAAGTTCTGCAACTAAAGTCGAGATTCTTTGGCCTTTCTCCGTCCAATAGCACATATCTTAGAAAATAAAAAGCTCATTAAATCTGCATCCTCAAAACCCGAAAGTCAAAGTGCATAAGAACTGACAGAGACTTCGAAGGAAGGAAGAATCCAAAGTTTCCTCCTCGGAGTCGGTAGCGACACCACCAAACTTGAAATTTTCTTAATCGCTTTGGCTCTCCCACTTTGAGTTGGACCGATAATCATTTTGACCTAAAATGAAACATATGTCCTAGTAAAACAAGACTAACACGCGTTATAAACTAACACACAATCTCACAACGTCCTATTAAAAATCTAAACCCAAATATCATAACCTAAGCTCTAATACCAAAAATGTCACATCCCAAATCCTATAGGGATGAAGGAGTGACACGGCCGTCCTCCCTGCCTGAAGAATGCAGCCTTAAACTACACTCACATATCCAGCTCCCAAAAGTCCTCGCGATGGCGCTCTCACTCTAACGGTTTCTACCTGAAGGACCTGAAAATATAATAAGAGGAAAGGAATGAGCTACCACGGCCCAGTGAGTAATACATTTCTTCCAAGCAGATCGAGAAATCACTATGCACATTTACAACACCAATATAATTCACTTTGAACATAATATATATACATATTACAAATATCTCAAGAAAATAACAAAATAGGTACCAATGATCAAATCCATTGGTCAATCTCATCAAACACATGCCAATGGTCCATCCCATTGGCTAAACTCGTCAAAACACGGGTCAATGGTCCATTCCACCAACCAAACTCAAATCAAATGTGAATGGTCTACTCCATTGACCAAACTCAGGCTCAAATGTCCAATCATGGTCATGTTTAATGCTCGTGACAAAACGACCAAGATTCCCCCTTGGCAAGGTTTCCAACTATTATAAGTCGGTGGCTCGGCCCACAAGGATATCCTAGACTAGTATGCGTATACCTACACACCCCTTAGGGTTCACAGAGACATTGAGCATCAATCCAACAATCACAAATCCCAGTAATCCACAAATAGAATCAGAATCATCTCACAATTTCAGCATTTAATAAATATGGAAATGTTTTACATAAACCAGAAGCTTTCCAAGATTCTTTGATAAAGGTTTTGCAAACCACTTTTAGGCAAATATTCCAACTAAAATTAAAGGACAGTTTCCTCACTCAAATAACAAATGGCAGTAAAAGCCCGATCCTGTTTTTATGCAACAAAAAATGCTATTTTTCAACTAATACCATATATTACCCATAACATTTTTCAAACATGAGTTTAAAATACAAGGAAGAAATAGTATCACTCACTTGGGAAAAGCCAAAAACCAACTAAGCCCTTAATTGAGCCGATGCACTTGAATTCCTAACAATTAATCTAAAAATAATATCAAAGACCGAGTAAATGGACATTCTAATGAATGACTTGGCTATACTACGCCTATTTGTCGATAAAACGACACCTATGTGCCAACGGAAAGCTCGCCTCAAATGGAAACCTATTGTTATCCATGAGACACGGACACGCACTCAACTTCGTCGCCCCATAACTCTCTCCACAAAAATCGGTTTCAAGCCAACTTATAGTCATTAGAAAGCCCTTTTGATGCACTACAACAACCCCATAACAGCCGCCTCAAAACCTAGCTGAAAACAGCAGAAAATCAGTCCCGAAGCTACTATTCGCAACAGTGACAGAACGCGCGCCGAACTTCAAAAATCCGTTCCGGACAAACCGCAAGCTCAAATTCAATTCCGCAAAATGCTATAGCTTCATAACATCCTCAATTATTATTCCCATAAAAATTTGCAGCTCAACGACTCAAAAATCGGACTTCGCCGCACAAATCTCCACAAACTCCGAATTTCAAGCCTTAATTGCAATTATCCCTTCAAATGACAATTAAAGACCTTAATCATTTACCGGCGTCGTAGGATAGTGTCAAGTTAGCTTGGTGAGTCGTCTGGATCATGGGTGCGCCAAAAATTCTCTCATTTTGCCCCTTTTCCTCTTTTCCTTCTCTTTCTCTCCTCTCCCGTTTCTGCTTCTGCTCTGTTCTGTTTTGTCTTCAGCAGCTTGCACGCAGCAAGAAGAAGGAATAAAGTGGGCTGGGTTGGCTTTTTAAGAGACAAAGATGGGCTGACTTTAAAGGGGAAAAGGGCTGGGCTAACTCCTGGCCCATATATTACAGCTGTTGTTTTCAAATGAAATGTTCACTCTGTTGCCAGACTTTGCAAGATAGAGTGAGTCTCCGGATACAGGAACACATGGCGATGCAAGGTCAAGACCTTATGTTTCACTCTCTAAAACTATAAAAGATACAATAGGAATATAGAATTACTTCCGTTTGATTGGATTTGGAACGAGGCCGTGAACTGGTCCCTAAAGAAAACTTGGAGCTAATTCAAACTTCAGATGATGGCAGTTTGCCCCTTTCTATATCCTTTTACTTGATTGGCTGTTGTTAAGTAGTTTATTGCAGTTATGATGGATGGTTTGCGCATTGACCAGTCTTCCAATGTTGATGATTTTGTCCACTAAGATGATATCATTGGTATCAATAGGAACATATCTTTGATTTCCAGCGAAATGTTTCACCTTAAACATAACACGACAGTATGAACCGGAAAAAAAAATTATAATTGAAAAACTTAAAAAAAATTACTTCCTAATTGGTAAAGGATTTTCTCAATAATCATCTGCAAAAAGCAAAATAGTTTCGGAGTGAGATTTCATTATGACTTCACTTTGAAAAACTATAAAAGAAGTGCTTCCTATTTAGTAAAAGATTTTCTCAGTAATCATCTACAAACAGTTCTGGATTGAGATTTCATCATAAAATCACTTGAAATTTTATAGTTCCACTGTGAAAAGTAATCATTAACTAAAAAAAAACTTATTCCTAGGGCAATACCTAGAAAAAATTTTCATTATATTATGCTTCCTAGAACTCAAAAAGATTGACAATATGAATAAGTGAGTGATGAGAACTCAGAGAGCATCTGCTCTATGGCTAGACTCCGCTTAGGAAAACTATTAGATTAAATCTAACTCGTAAGATTTAATTGAATAATTATTTGCTTTATAGAAGTCCTCACTCTAGAAGGACAACTAGATCTTCACTCATCTCTCCTCTCGAATCAAAATTGAAATTGTCCAAAGATAAATGAAGTCATTGTTCCAATACAACATTGGGTTTGATTGAAAACTGATTTACATCTGAATATGTGATTCATCGGTTTGGTTCATCTAGTGTCCGCAGAACAAAAAGATTTGCAAGGTGCAACCATAGATAAAGCCGAACTATAATTCAGGAGGTCCCAACAGCTTTTGCCTATTATGAAATGTTTTAGTTCCATGAATTTAAGGATAGCTTTTCACTGATCCTAGCTGCACTGCACTTTAACATAACTGACATGCCAATATCCTGAATCTTCAGCATTAGATCAATTGTAGTCTTCAACAAGCGCATGCCTCCCAGGTACTTGGAAAAATCAACTGATGAATTGTTATCTAAGGACCAAAAATTTCATTGACACCAGTTGACGCTGGCTCATCATGCCTGTATATGCTACTTAAGCAGCGAAAGAAGTGCTGCATTCATATAACAGCAAAATGCTGTCTCATCCAGTGTCTCAATGTACAGTTTAGAAATAAACACTGAAAATATAACCATGTTGTTCAACTAAAATCAAAGCGATTAAACCAAGATTGCAACGTAGTCACCAATTGTAGTTTTAAAGGACATGCTGGCCAGGTTGGAACAACCACACTGTGGGTACTTTCATCATTGACTTTTAAGATTCCATGAGCTTGTTCCAAAGGTGAATGGGATGTAACAAAGCGATTGCTACGACTTTGTGCATTCTGTTGCTTGGTTATTTTTGCCGCTCTTTCTGGTCATGCATAAATTGTAACGAGCTGGGAGCACCCACATGGAAGGTATACATGATGCCGAACGCTAAGTCAGAAGAAGTTTTAAAGTCACACCAAAAGGCCGAACTGAACTGATTCTCAACAACGCAAAAGGCCATGCACCAGCTGCGTAAAGTTCAAGTCGGAACAATTCTGCACTGGCCAAATCATTGTGCTCCGGGAACAGCATCATTTAACAAGTCCACATTGCTAAAAGGAATTGTTTGAACAATTCTTCTCTGGCCAAATCACGATGCTCCAATGATTCAAATGCTAAATCCAGATCCAGGAGCCACTTAAGACAAACTCTCATTAGGCACCGCCTTAATTAGGATTAAAGAATTATACTCACATGCACATGCCGGCATATGCCTTTTTTCGGCTTCCGTATGAAAAGCTGTTCTAATTAGCCACATAAGAGAGACTCCAATTCGACTTTTAATTCATTTACTACCTTAGCACCTAGTATGGCTTTCCTTCCCCTCCTCGGCCTCGTTATCCTGTTGCTGACTGTCAATCCTGAGCTTACCCGTGCTGATGATTTGCAAACATACATAATCCATGTGAGTCACCCCAACAGCCAAATTCTTTCCGAGGATGAAGCCATTCATTCTTGGTACCAGTCGTTTTTGCCAGATAGCACCCAGACCTTGGAAAACCAGCACCGTATGCTTTACGCTTACCAAAATGGGGTGACTGGCTTTGCAGCAAGACTGACTCCAGAGGAAGTAGCTGCCATGCAAAGGAAGGAAGGATTCGTGTCAGCTCGTCCCGAGAAAATGTATCACACCCAAACAACACACAGTCCCCAATTCTTAGGCTTACCACAGCAACAAGGATCCTTGGCTGCCTTGAATCTTGGAAAGGGAGTGATTATTGGTGTGCTGGACACTGGAATATTTCCCAACCACCCTTCATTTAGCAGTGCAGGGATGATGCCTCCGCCAGCTAAATGGAAAGGGAGGTGCGAATTCAAACCTTTCCAATGCAATAACAAATTAAATGGCGCGAGGTCCTTTGACCTCTCCGCTAAGGGAAGTGGAATTGCCCCTCCTACTGATGAGGATGGGCACGGCACTCACACGGCTAGCAATGCTGCTGGCGCTTTTGTGTCTCCAGCTGATGCACTTGGGAATGCCAGAGGGACGGCAGTTGGCATGGCTCCGGATGCTCACCTAGCAATCTATAAAGTGTGCTTCGGAGAAGATTGTCCTGAGGCAGACATATTCGCTGCACTTGATGCTGCCATTGCTGATGGGGTTGATGTGCTCTTGATCTCACTGGGAAGTCCTTCCACTCCATTTTTCAATGACACCGTTGCCATTGGTTCATTTGCAGCCATTCAGAAGGGGATCTTTGTGAGCTGTGCGGCAGGGAATTTCGGCCCTTTCCCAAGAACATTGTCGAATGATGCCCCATGGATTCTCACCATCGGAGCAAGCACCATTGACAGCAACATCATAGTAACCATGAAACTCTGAAATGGAATGGAATACCATGGCGAGTCGCTATTCCAACCCTTCTTTCCTTCGAAGTTGCTGCCTCTTGTGTATGCCGACAGGAATGGCAATAACCAGTCGGCGCTCTGTGCCCCAGGATTATTGAAAGGCATTGACGTAAAAGGGAAGGTAGTCTTGTGCGACAGAGGGGTAGTGGCCAGAATAGCCGTAGGACAGGAGGTGAAAGATGCTGGTGGGATTGCCATGATTCTAATGAACCAAGAAAGCGATGGATTCAGCACCTCTGTCAATGCTCACGTCCTTCCTGCATCTCATGTCAGCTTTTCCGCTGGGCAAAAGATCAAATCGTACATTAATTTGACAAAATACCCGACTGCGGTGATCGTGTTCAAATAAACTGTGATCGGGAACCCAACTGCTCCGGCCATTGCTTCCTTCTCTTCAAGAGGCCCCAGCATGGTTAGTCCTGGAATCCTGAAGCTGGACATCATTGGTCCTGGCGTCAGCATACTAGTAGCGTGGCCATTTCCTCTCAACAACTTCACAAAATCTAACTTCACCGTCAACATGGTCTCGGGCACTTCCATGTCTTGCCCTCACCTTAGTGGTATCGCTGCTTTGATGAAGAGCACTCATCCTTACTGGTTGCCGGCGGCTGTTAAATCTGCCATCCTGAATACAGCTGACCAGCAAAATCTCATGAAGAACCCCATTCTGGACCAAACACTTCAACCTGCAGATGTCTTTGCTACTGGAGCTGGCCACATCAACCCTTTAAAGGCCCCTGAGCCGGCCCTGATCTACGATATCCAGCCAGATGACTATGTAGCTTACCTCTGTGGTCTTGGATACAGCAACAAGGAAGTGGGAGTAATCCATTGCGTGCATATTTTCCAATATAAGCCACGAGCTCTTGCACTTTCTTGCTGCGAAGATGTTGGTTGGAATCGAGTTTCTTACTGGATAAAAGGTGTGAGTTGTATAATTTCCTGAGGTTTCGGAAGAGAGACGAAACAGGTATCCAAGGCAAGCCGAATTGGTGGTGGTCAAGGGCCGTGATGGCATCGGGAGTCCCACGGTTTGCGAAGATAGCATCATGACTTTGGAGGATTTCTCTGGCGAAAGACGGGGAAGAGATCACGACTGTGGTTACGAAGCAGAGTTGAAGTTTGATTATGGGACCATAAGTGCGAGTGAGCTTGGCAAGAGACTTGTGGGGAAGGTTTCCGAGTTCGAGAAGGTTGCCGATGACCGGGAGAGGCCGGGGACTGGGCGGGAGGTTGGAGGGAGACCTTGTGCTTCTCTTTGCAATGAAAGAGAGAGCTCGGGACAAGCCCCAGAGAAGGCAAAGGCAAAAAATCCGGGCTAAGAAATCCATATCTCTTTGCTTACGACTTCTAAAACTTGCCTCTTTCTGAATCTACAAAGGTGCATGTTCTCTTCTGTTTCTTATACTTTATGCGGAGGCCCCATTGAGGTGGTCGGTGGTCTTCCTGCAATTCTTTATTTTTTTCTCTTGAACAATATTGTCTCTTTCCCTCGAGGCCCTTAGATTTTTGTCCTTTAGTCACCATCGGATTCTACTTACGGAGTCGATGAACAAATCATGGACAAATCATCATCTTCTTTATTCTCGCTGCGATTAGATGTGGCAGACTCAGATCGACGTCTGCGTTTACTAATTCCAGGTCATTCTGGAGCTTTTAGGTCTTGGGTCGAGGGCGGATCTCATGGACAGATTACAGCAAGCATTCAAAAGTTCAAATACCAAGTCTTCGATTGGATTACACGCTCATTTGATTATGATATCTGTACATCTTCAGGGTTTTGGATGCTGACCCTGAAGAGAAAGTGGGTAATAGATCATCTGATGCTAAGAGCCTGGGCGGTCGATAGGATTTGCTTCTTTCTCCATTTTTTCAGGATCAAAGAGGGAACGTTGCAACGTATTGCTTCCCACCTGCACAGTGATAAATATATTGCGCTTGCAACAATTTATTCCCGAAGCTTTTAATTACTCCAATTTAGTCTTACATATTTTCACATTTTGCCAGTTGAGTTCATTTGATCAATTTAGATTGAAAATTGTGAACATAAACGCTGGATATTCTACGTAATACAAATAGCTCTGAAGTATACATATTTAATAAAATTTTTGGTTTTTCTCTTTTGGAATAAGGACTGTACAAGGGTCGTTGGCTGACCCTTGCCGACCACCGGCAAGAGTCGGGATGCCCTCGCCCTAGGCCCTCACTATGGCCAATGAGGGCTACAACGCCCTTGCCGGCCACAATGAGGGCCCACAAGTCTTCGCCTAGTAGTCGGTGAGGGTATTGTAGCACTCACTTTGAGTTGGTGAGGGCCTTGACACCCTTGTCGGTCCTCAGTCAAAACAAAACAAAAAAAAGAGTAAAGAAAAAAAATATTAAAAAAATGTTTGTATTAATGCCGCCCATGCCACGTGGGACCATCAGCATTTACGTCAATGATTTCTGGCCTAAAGTGAGTGAATGAACTCAACTGGCAATATATAAAAAAGTTCATAGTTAAATTGGTACAATTAAAAAAATTTAAATCTAAATTGATACAAAAACAATAAATTTAGGACTTTTTAATACTTTTTCCATCGCAAAATGATGAACATGTCTTCACATCAAATGTCTCCCTAAAGATTGTCTCTTGTATTGTTGCCTTGCCAAGGGTGTTTTCCGAAAGATGACCGGCAAAGATTCCAGATGTCCCGTGTACTTTTTTGAGACTTGATTCTCAAAATGCCATATCAATTTGCCCCAACGATCGGGCTTTGTGGAAGGTCTGGATTGATCCTTTTCAGTCAGCATTAAAGTGGAGTTTGCTTCCGATATGTCATGGGCCTGGTGGCTTACAAGCACTCCTAAGCCCACCAGCATCTCATGGGCTAGACATATTTGGACGGGCTTGGAGCAAGGCCATTTAGATATAAGGCCCGATTCAGCCCAACCCGAAAATAATGGACACTCTTTATTTGTTGACAGTCGATCTTGGGCAAGAAGTTAGGCCTAACCAAAGGGCATGGCATTAAGGGTGAGCATCGATCAATGGTCAACTCTGAATCAGCCCGACGCTACTAGTCCTTATTGGGTTTCTAGGAGGACTGGGTCAGTCCTTAGTCCTAGGACTCCTGAATCTTGTACTGTGCTAGTTTATCCTCAATTCTAGAAGTTTAAGGTAGATCTAAATTGAATATATTATGTCTAACATATTATATATTATATACTTTTGTCTATTCTAGATTTTAGCACCTCCTCCTCTGTTCTCTTTGGGTTTACATGTAAATTAGAAAGTAGAAAGAAATCTATCCCTAATTCGACAAAAAAAAAACCCTGTTCACTTGCTTTAGTCTCGCTTGCCTCTCTCTACTTGCCTTGCTCACCTATGTTCACTTGCCTTTGTTCCCTTGCCTCGCACGTTCGTTGTTATGGTTTATTGCTTTTAATAAGTGTAAATTTTTATTGTTACCTTATCTTATATTAATGTATGATATATATTGAAGTCCATAGTTTGGTTGCTCAATGTTGCATTGTTAATGGATATATAATTTGAAATAGTATGTTTGTTGTTTTAAGGAATACAAAAAATGAAACAAAAAAAATAATCAGTTGGTCTTGGGTTGACCTTGGAGCTGGACCGAACCCATAAGGTCAATCTAATCATCGGTCCAAGTTCAATAGGGTTGGTCCTCGATTCCAAAAATTGGGAACCAACACTATGCGGATTAGTCATTGGGTTAAGTACTAGACCAGCCCAATCCGGACCGTGCTCGCCCCTACATTGCATGGCCTAAGCTTGCTCATTGATTGCCTCTAGATTTTTCCTGGATGAACCTCAAGTGCTCTTTTGTTGCCCTCGATCGTTTGGCAATCACCAATTGGTCAGTGTTTCTGAACCTCGAGTGGTCATTTGTTGCCCTCGATCGTTTGGCAATCACCAATTGGTTAGTGTTTCGTCGGGACGGTCGTAGGGATGATCCGGTATAGTTTAAATAAAATATCTTTTGACCAAATTGATAGAGACTATCCCAAAAAAAATATAGCATAGGAAATTCCATACTACACTAGATAATCCCCACTAGCAGTTATTAAATTCTAAAGTTAATGTGCATTCGTTTACTTGCTTTCATCTTTGCCTTTTCTTCCTTGGGAATTTCAGGTTTTCTCACGAAAAATGTAAAACTTTGGGATCGCTGTCGATTTTTTTAAAATCTTTGTATGTATTGCTTTCTCTAGGTGCTCCTTAATTTAGACGGTATCGACTTCTTCTGAGTAGACTTAATCGATAGGTGCACGTAAGGGAATCTCTATATGGCCCCTCCGCACAAAAAATGTTTTGAAAACATTGGAGGTATGCTCTCGTTCATTTTCACATGACTTTTCAAGGCCCATATAATAACATATAATAACTCCATTTGTAGAGATTAAGAATACTGAAAATCAACTACATGAATGCAATTAAAGCACCAAAAAAAAAGAAAAATTATCACAAAAGTCCTGAACCTATTGCAATTATGCCGATTCAGTGCTAAACTTATTTTTTTGGAGAATCCTAAACATTTTATAATTGCGCATTTAGTCTATCTAGCCAAAATTCGTTGGTTGTTGCTGACACAGCCGCCGGGCGATGCTGGCAACTATTTTTTATTATTTTTTTGATCTTATCTTCTTTTTTTCCCTCCTCCCTCCTTCTTCCTTTGCTTCGACAACCAGCCAAAGGGTAGGGTTGGCCGATCACCGGACAAAGGTGGCCCAGCGAGCTTGTCTCCCCGTCGAGGCAAGCCCCCACCGGATCTAGCGAGGTGAGCTCGCCAAACTGAGATGATCAGGTGAGCTCGCCCGGCTGCTGGCGAGGGCTCGCCTCTCCAATCGATCGATGAGCTTGCCTCGCCGTCGTTGGTTGAGGGCAAGCTCGATCAGCTGCTAGCAAGGTGAGCCGCCGTCGGATCTGGGGAGGGTTCACCTTGCCCACGATTGGGCGAGCTTGCCCTCGCCCAGTGACAGCGAGGTGAGCTCGCCAATTGACTAGAGAGGCAAGCCCTGGCTAGTGGCCAAGCAAGCTTGCTCGACTGCCTTAGTCCAGCGACTAGCTAGAGACTGGCCAGTTGCCAAAGAAAAGGAAGAAGGAAGGAGGAGGGAAAAAAAGAAATAATTAAAATAATTAATAAAATAATTCGAAAATATAAAATATTAATATAAAAAAGTCACCGGCACCCACGTTAGTACCGGTTGGCCAATTTTGGCCAAATGAACTAAACTGGCACGATTACAAAATATTTAAAACTCAATTGGCAAAAAAATAAGTTTATGATTGAATTGGCACAATATTAATAGGTTTATAACTTTTTTGGTAATTTTCAAAAAAAAAAAGGGTAGATACTTATTTTCATTATTGAAGTCTTTTGTCCTTGGTGTGGAGGTTAATTATAGAGTTGAGCCACTGTCCTTTTCGCACACTATCTTCTCCTTAGGCATCGTCATTTTGTATTGTAAGATTCTCACGGTAGCTATAAATATCATCGAGGGTGTCACATGGATAGTCTAGACTTTAGAGAGCGTTATATGTCCTCTAGTGGGCGGAAAACTCGGTCAAACCTTGCCCAAGCAATATTCCTCCATTTTCTCATACTTTATACGAATACATGGAGTATTTACAGAAGGGAAAGAAAAGTGATGTAGGGGGCACTTGAGTATGTGTTGATTCTTGATGGAGAGGGAGTTGATTTCGTCGCGCGAATCAATCACAATCCTGAGCTGACCAAAGACTTGATGATGTCCATGCCAAGTGGGCATGATATCTTGTGAGAAGCGTGATTCGATCGCGCCCCGAAAATGGTCCCAAATCGAAATTGTGTTTGATGAGTTTTTTCACTCCTTTGGGGACTTGGAAAATTTCAAAAGAGAAAAGAAAAGAAGAAGTCTGAAACCTTGAAAACCTAGCCCAATGGCCGGCCTGGGCAAGGCTAGGTGAGGCCATCCTCTTAGCCTCTCGTGAGGGCTCAAACCTCATCAACTCTTGGCAAGGCTTGCCTCAAGCTGGCAACAAGCTAGAGGAAAAAGGAGGAAGAAAACAAAAAGAAAGAAATAGAGAAATAAATAAATAAATAAAAATTCGTAAAAGTATTAAAAAAATTATCGAAAATTGTCCATGTTAGAGTCAGTGACACTATGTAAGAAAGCCGGTAGCATCATATAAAAAAGCTGGCATCCGTGTTAACATCGATTAGATAAATTGAATTGACAAAAATACAAAAAGTTTGATACTCAATTGATATAAAGAAAAATGTTTAATACTAAATTGAAATAATTATAATATGATAAGAAATTTTTTTTTTTGTAATTTTCCAATAATGGAATCCGCAAGAACGTCATCTCGAAATGTTTGGTTTGGACAGGGAATCAATGTGACCCCACTTGGGAATCTCCCTACTTAATGTTTTTTAGTCGATTTGTCTAAGGGAGGCTTCAAAGCTTGCCCATCAACAGAGGACAAACCTAATCGATCGTCGTCCGCAAGCAAAATAAAAATAGCGTGGAGGAAACAATCGAACAGAGCCTCCCCGCGATAGCTACAAACGAACGATCCTATCCTGAAGCATCATATTAAAATTGACTCCTGGCCATTGATTGACACCAGCATTAGCTTTGTATTTTTCCACATTGGAATAATTAATGTAAAGACCAACCTCGAATTTCTTGCTTTTTCTTCTTGTTTCCATCTGACTTGCAAGATTCATGATGACCGTCTAATTGAAAACCAAGTTCAATCCTTACCGGAAACCTTTTTTTTTTCTTTTTCCGGGTTTTGTCCACCGCTAAAATCTGATCGAAAAGTTAATATGGCCGTCACAAGCTTTAGCGCTAAGCAGCTCGTGTTACTCGGATTAAGGAAATCGCCTTGTCCGCATCGCCCCACTCTTCAAATGTGAGCAAACTGATGAAAGAACATTTGTACAGTCGCCACTGTCTTGTTCTTAACTGGAAACAGAACGAGGCGTGATTTACCAAGTCCCATGCTTTTGATGCAGCAGTTCTCAACCTGTTTATTAATATGTTAATCAGCTCTATCCAAAATTCAGGGCTTCAAATTTTTTATATTTGTTATTAAGAAGCTTCGACAGACATTGTTTGCAAACGCTGAAACAGTCCAACTCTCGCGCTTCATGATTCTCATTTTCTATATATACGCAGGCTCGATTTCATTAGTTGAAAAGCATAAGCTGTATAGGTTTTTCCTCTCGAACCTTCTAGCTGAAAAATGGAGGAAAACCGATACGGAAAGTTGCCTATGGTGACTGTTTTCTTTCTTGTTGGTTTCATTTGCTCTTTCGGTTTTCATCCTGCGACTGCCAAAACTGTTCTTGAACATGAACAGAATGTCCTGTCCACATATATTGTCCATCTTAGAAAACCAGCTGGTACCTTTTTTGCCCGATCAGAGGATCTACAGAGCTGGTACCAATCGTTCCTGCCCCAGATGACAGCAAATTCGGAGGAGATGAAGCGTATGGTCCATTCCTACAAGAATGCGATCACAGGATTCGCGGCAAAGATGACCGCTGACGAGGCTAAGGAACTTTTGGAGTTGGATGCAGTTGTGTCTGCGAAACAAGAGAAGATTTTCTCGTTGCACACAACTCACTCGCCCTCCTTCTTGGGCTTGAACCCTGGAGCAGGGTTGTGGAAAGACTCAACTTTGGGCAAGGGCGTGATCATCGGAGTGCTGGACACGGGAATAACGCCGGGTCACCCTTCGTTCGACGATGAAGGAATGTCCCCTCCCCCTGCTAAATGGAAAGGCAAGTGTGCTTTCAATGCTACTTCCTGCAATAACAAGCTCATTGGCGCGAGAAATTTTGTGAGCTCGACTTCGCCACCGACCGACGAGGATGGGCATGGCACCCACACTTCCAGCACGGCAGCGGGCAATTTTGTGAAGAACGCTAATGTCCTGGGAAGAGCCACTGGCACTGCCGTTGGGATCGCACCTCGTGCCCACCTAGCAATGTACCTAGTGTGCTCCGATGTGGGCTGCCCTGAGAGTGCCATACTGGCCGCTATGGATGCTGCTATCGAGGATGGTGTTGATGTGCTCTCCCTCTCTCTTGGTGGCGGTTCATCTCCGTTCTATGCCGACTCAATCGCTGTGGGGGCATTTTCTGCGATTAAAAGGGGAATATTTGTGAGCTGCTCAGCTGGTAATAGTGGCCCGATCAACACTTCCTTGTCCAATGAGGCTCCATGGATTCTCACTGTAGGAGCAAGCACTATTGATAGGACCGTCAAAGCTACCGCTAAGCTAGGAAATGACGCAGAGTATGATGGCGAATCCCTTTTCCAGCCCAAGGACTTTGGATCGGCTTACCCACTCGTGTATGCAGGCGCAAATGGAAACCAAACATCGGCATTCTGTGCAGAAGGATCGTTACGGAACTTGGACGTGAAAGGAAAGGTGGTCTTGTGTGAGAGAGGCGGGGGAATTGCAAGAATTGCCAAAGGGCAAGAAGTGAAGGATGCCGGCGGCGCTGCCATGATTCTTACGAACGACCAACTCAATGGCTACAGCACGCTAGCTGATGCTCATGTCCTTCCCGCAACCCACATACCTTATGCTGACGGTCTGAAAATAAAGGCCTACATCAACTCGACCTCTAATCCAACGGCCACCATTTTGTTCGAAGGAACAATTATTGGGAATTCCGATGCACCGGCGGTGACATCCTTCTCTTCCAGGGGTCCCAGCTTTGAGAGTCCTGGAATCCTAAAGCCTGACATAATCGGCCCAGGAGTAAGCATCCTCGCAGCCTGGCCAATCAGTCTCGATAACATCTCAACTACCGATGCGACCTTCAACATCATCTCTGGAACCTCCATGTCATGTCCTCATCTCAGCGGCATTGCAGCTCTGCTGAAGAGCTCTCACCCTGATTGGTCGCCTGCCGCCATGAAATCCGCAATCATGACCACTGCATATCAAATGAACCTTGCAAGTAAGCCAATCATTGATGAAACCCTTCTTCCAGCTGACATCTTCGCCGTAGGCGCGGGCCACGTGAATCCATCAAAAGTAGACAATCCGGGCCTTATTTATGACATCAAGCCGGATGACTACATCCCTTATTTATGTGGTTTGGGATACTCGGATTCCGAAATAGAAACCATCACACAGGAAAAGGCCAAATGCTCGCAAATGAAAAGCATACCTGAAGCACAGTTGAATTATCCATCCTTCAGCATAATACTGGGCTCTAGTGCCCAGAACTATTCTAGGACAGTTATGAACGTCGGGCCTGCTGACTCCTCGTACACATACAAGGTTGATGCACCGGCAGGTGTTGATGTCACGGTGTATCCTTCTGAGATCAAGTTCAGTATGGCAATGCAAACGGCCACATACACTGTGGGGTTCCGCAAAAGTTCTGGTGGGAGTGTTACTAAGCCATTTGCGCAAGGATCACTCACATGGGTTTCTTCAGATCACTCCGTGAGAAGCCCCATTGCTGTTGTTTTCAAATGAAATGTTCACTCTGTTGCCAGACTTTGCAAGATAGAGTGAGTCTCCGGATATAGGAACACATGGCGATGCAAGGTCAAAACCTTATGTTTCACTCTCTAAAACTATAAAAGATATGATAGGAATATAGAATTACTTCCGTTTGATTGGATTTGGAATGAGGCCGTGAACTGGTCCCTGAAGAAAACTTGGAGCTAATTCAAACTTTAGATGATGGTAGTTTGGCCCTTTCTATATCCTTTTAGTTGATTGGCTGTTGTTCAGTAGTTTATTGCAGTTATGATGGATGGCTTGCTCATTGACCAGTCTCCTAATGTTGATGATTTTGTCCACTAAGATGATATCATTGGTATCAATAGGAACAGATCTTTGATTTTCAGTAAGATGTATCACCTTAAATATAACACGACACTATGAACCAGAAAAAAAAATTATAATTGAAAAACTTCAAAAAAAATTGCTTCCTAAGGCTCCGTTTTTTTTATAGAAAATGTTACTTTTCTGGAAAATATTTTTCAGGAAGCTATTTTCCAGGAAAATATAATTTTTTTTCGGTTTTCGAGTGAAACTTGATTTTGAAGTGGAAAATATTTTCCGCTGTTCGCTTGGAAAAATATTTTACTTTATAATCTCTTTTCAATATTTTTTTATTATTTTATTTTTTAAAATTGTTATTTATTATTTTTTAAAATTGATTTTTTATTTTTTTTTTTTTTTTTTGTGTTCTCTCCTTCCTTGGCCGGTCGTCGGCCGATGGCCGGCCACGGCTCGAGCTCACCCGATCAGCTCATCGACAAGGCCAGATCGGCGAGCTCGGCCGCTGCCACGGTCGCCAGTGGCATTGCCATGCCATGGTCGACGATCGGCCGAAAAAAAGAAAAACAACAAAAAGAAAGACAAAAGAAAAAGAAAAAGAAAAATAATAAAAGATCGATTTTATTAAAAAATAACAAAAAATTCGAATTTATGAAAAAAATAATAAAAATTGATTTAAAAAAAATAAAAGAAAGAAGTGAGGACTAATAGGGGATGTGAGATAGGAGAAAGTGAGTGTGGAAAATTTTTTCCCCAACTTAAAAAGTGGAAAACATTTTCCCTTACTTTAGAAGACCTTTTTTCCTTCATAGAAAATGTTTTTCCCAATGAATTTATTTTCCGTGAAACGAACGTCGGAAAATCCAAAAAACAACGAACGGAGCCTAAAATAGTAAAGGTTTTTCTCAGTAATCATCTGCAAAAAGCAGAACAGTTTCGGATTGAGATTTCATTATAACTTCACTTTGAAAAACTATAAAAGAAGTGCTTCCTATTTAGTAAAATATTTTCTCAGGAATCATCTACAAACAGTTCTAGATTGAAATTTCATCATAAAATCACTTGAAATTTTATAGTTCCATTGTGAAAAGTAATCATTAACTAAAAAAACTTATTCGTGGAGCAATACCTAGAAAAAATTTTCATTATATTCTACTTCCTAAAACTCAAAAAGATTGACAATATGAATAAGTGAGTGCTAAGAACTCAGAGAGCATCTGCTCTATGGCTAGACTCTGCTTAGGAAAACTATTAGATTAAATCTAACGAGTTTAATTGAATAATCATTTGCTTTATAGTAATCCCCAATGACAACTAGACCTTCACTCATCTCTCCTCTCGAATCAAAACTGAAATTATCCAAAGATAAATGAAGTCATTGTTCCAATACAACATTGAGTTTGATTGAAAACTGATTTACATCTGAATATGTGATTCATCGGTTTCGGAGAAGATCAAGTGCCAGTTCATCTAGTGTCCGCAGAGCAAACAGATGTGCAAGGTGCAACCATAGATAAAGCCGAACCATCATTCATGAGGTCCTAACAGCACTTTGCCTATTATGAAATGTTTAAGTTCCATGAATTTAAGGATACTTTTTCACTGATCCTAGCTGCACTGCACTTTAACATAACTGACATGCCAATATCCGGAATCTTCAGCATTAGATCAATTGTAGTCTTCAACAAGCGCATGCCTCCCAGGTACTTGGAAAAATCAACTGAAGAATTGTTATCCAAGGACCTGGAATTTCATTGACACCAGTTGACGCTGGCTCATCACGCCTGTATATGCTACTTAAGCGGCGAATGAAGTGCCGCATTCATATAACAGCAAAATGCTGTCTCATCCAGTGTCTCGATGTACAGTTTAGAAATAAACACTGAAGATATAACCATGTTGTTCAACTAAAATCAAAGCGATTAAACCAAGATTGCAACGTAGTCACCAATTGTAGTTTTAAAGGACATGCTGGCCTAGTTGGAACAACCACGCTGTGGGTACTTTCATCATTGACTTTTAAGATTTCATGAGCTTGTTCCAAAGGTGAATGAGATGTAACAAAGCGATTGCTACGACTTGTGCATTCTGTTGCTTGGTTATTTTTGCCGCTCTTTCTGGTCATGCATAAATTGTAACGAGCTGGGAGCACCCACATGGAAGGTATACATGATGCCGAACGCTAAGTCAGAGGAAGTTTTAAAGTCACACCAAAAGGCCGAACTGAACTGATTCTCATCAACGCAAAAGGACGTGCAGACACCAAGAGTGCCACAATTTGGCACGGAGGGACACTTAAGTGCCATAACTTACAAATGGTACACTTAAGTGCCAAAATCGGAGTAAAATGGATCACTTAAGTGCCAACGGCGAGAAAATCCGACCAAAATGCATACGTGGCATTTTCCGACGACAAACTTTACTGAGGTGGCAATTATGGAAAAAAAAAAACACATGTGGCGTATGAAAAATTTCCAACATAGACTTTAAAAATACAGGTGGACTCGCAGCAAGCTAAACGATGTCGTTTAGCTTATTTTGGCCAAACACATCGGGCTCACTCCTGTCTTCGTCACCGGCTCAGTTTGGTCTTCGTCGCCGTTCATCTTCACAGAGGGCACTTCATCACTCGCCGTGGTCGCTCGCCGTAGTCGCTTATCGTTGTCGCTCGCCGTTGTCCCTCGCCGTCGTTGCTGGCCGTTGTCATTCGCTGGCTGAAGTTTGTGCTTTTCTCTCCCTATGGATGAAATTAGGGTTCGAAATCGTCTATTATGGTTCGAATGAAAAAATTGGGGCTCAGCTGTGAAATGTGGGGCTTGACTAGGAAAGATAGGGCTCGTATGGTACTGTGATAGACGATTTAGGGCTCAAATGTAGTGTTAGAGTAATTCAAGGGTTCGCATTGGCAATTTAGGGCTTAGTCGGGAAAAAATTAGGGCCAGTATGCTACGGTGATGTGTGATTTAAGGCTTGGATATGGTTTTGTGATATGCGATGGTATTTTTAGGGCTTTATTTGATATAGTGATGTGCGATGGTATTTTTAAGGCTCCGATGGGATATTCTGTAATGTGCGATAGCGATTTCTAGGGTTTGGAGTGGTTGTTGTAGGGCATTCTGGTCAATTTGAAATTGACATGTTGAAATGGGTATCGTGGGGGAGTTGTCTTTGTTGTGGGGATCTCTATTTGTTGATTTTATAATGAAAGTGACTGTAACAGTTAGATGCCCATCTCTTTCTTTAATAAAGTGTATGACAGTGTGGGGACCTCCATGTGCAATTACAATTGTCTATTGTCTCTTGTCGATGTGGTCCCAAAAGTTAATTGTTTTTTTTTTTCCTTGCTTACGAAATGGCTTGTAATAAGGATTGTGTTGCTGTCATTATTTGCTACGGAGATGACTTTGTCATTGGGGAGGACGAGTGGGAGTATGAGGGGGGAAATGAGGACACTATTTTTGTTGAAGTACAAAAGGCATCTTATATTGGGTTTGTTAGGGATATAGTGACATATTTGCCTTGCAAAATACAAAAGCTGCTGTATTGTGCTCCGAGGAAGGGTTTGAGAGATGGTTTGAAAAGTTTAGAAAATGATAATGGATTTAGAGATGTTTTGTACCATTATCTTCATGGCGAATAAGTGAAAGTATACGTTGAGTACAATAGTGAGTCTGAGGACGAAGATGATGATGGAGAGAGCACCCAAGTAAGAGAAGGGGGAGATGGTAAGGATGAAGGACAGCAAGATAGATAGGAAAGTGGTGATATCACAATCACTGGATTAGATTGGGAAGTAGCTCAATCCAGTGATGATGACGATGAAGGGTTGGTCGTTGAAAATTTCTTAAGTGATGAGGACGAAGAGGAGCTTGTACAGTCAAGAAGAAAGCAAAGGGACTTTTTGGCCCATAAATTTGCAGCTTTACAAGTAGCTGATGAAGCTCCAAACAGGGCTGAAGGCCCTGTAGATGCTAGTGTTGCTAGTCAAGAGACTGATTATGAAGAAAGCATTGAAAATGCTACTTCCGAGGATGAGCTTGAAGAAGATGAACAACCTGTGCGTAGAAGGAAAAGTAAGTTTCCTTCTTATGATCCGTCTGTTGTTTCTCCTTCTTTGTCGAGAGGTATGAAATTCCAAGATGCCAAACAATTTAGGGAAGCTATCTTGAAGCACTTTGCATTGCTTGAACAAAGGAATATTGACTTCATTAGAAACACTAAGGCCTTTGTAAGAGCTAGGTGTTCACAGCAAAATTGTCCATGGAAGATCTACCGTGAATTCGTTAAGAAGAGTGGATCCTTCCAGATTAGGTCTTTCTAAGAGGAACATACTTGTTCCATTAATTTTCAAAACAAAAGAGTAACAAGTGCATGGCTGTCGAAGCAATTCTTTGATCTGATGAAGTTGATGCCCAAGATGAAGAGTGCGCAGTTCAAACAGTTGGTGAAGGAGCGTGTGGGCATTAATGTTTCCAAGAATCAGTGCAAAAGAACGAAGCAAAATGTGATGAGGGTACTCATTAGTCAGTATGGTGAGGAATATGGGCAAGTGTGGAATTATGCTTGGGAGTGTAGGGTGCAAAACCCTTTGAGTAGAGTGTTTGTCGAGGTCGTGGAGAGGCCACTTCCTGATATTGGAACTAAGTTCGATAAGTTCTATGTGTGCTTTGATGCATGCAAACAGGGATTTTTAGCCGGGTGTAGACGGATGATAGAATTGGATGGTTGTTTCTTAAAGGGCTTGTGCAAGGGAGAATTGATGGCTGCAATTGGAAGAGATGCGAACAACCAAATGTTTCCATTGGCTTGGGTTGTTGTGAAGATAGAGAACAAGGACAATTGGTCCTGGTTCCTAAAAAATCTCATGGCTGACTTGGATATAACAAATGGAGAAGGATGGGCATTTATGAGCGACCAACAAAAGGTAATGTCATACTAATTTGTTTGTTTTTTGATATTAACAACATGTTATTTTCTTACATTTCTTGTTTCAAATTATTGTAGGGATTGGTTCCGGCATTAGTCGAGTTGATGCCCTATGTCGAACATCGAATGTGTGCACGGCACATATATGCAAATTGGGCCAAGACCTATAAAGGGGATAAGCTGCAATTGCAATTTTGGCAGCTAGCAAAGAGCACAAACATGGCTGACTTTAGGATGGCTAAAGAAGGATTGGTTCAGTTGATCAAGAAAGGCTCTGATGCACTATTCAAGACAGAACCGAAGCATTGGTGCAAGGCCTTCTTCAGCGAGCAATTCAAGTGCGATCACGTCGACAACAACATATGTGAAGCATTCAATGGGAGAATAATTGATGCGAGATGCAAACCAATCATCTCAATGCTTGAAGATATACAAGTATTGGTCATGACTCGGCTATACAAACAAAGAGATGAGGCTGCGAAGTGGACTAGGCAATATGGTCATAGGATTGCCAAGAAATTGGATGAGAACTTGGTTGCAAGTAGATATTGTCATCCCATCTGGAATGGGGATGAAGGATATGAGATAATGAAGGGTTCCGATAAGTATGTTGTCCATCTAGGTAGGAGAAAATGTTCATGTCGAGCATGGCAACTAAGTGGAATTTCTTGTGTACATGCCATATGTGCCATTCAATTGAAAGGCCATAACGTGGACGATTACATTGATGATTGGTACAAGAAAACGAAATTTCTTGCTTCATACCAATTCATGATGCAGCCAATCAGAAGTAGCAAGTTTTGGGAGCCAACAAATCGTGAAGCACCTCAACCTTTGCCGCTAAAGAAGCAAATGGGAAGGCCAAAACGAAGACAAAGAATGTCGGAGGGGGAGGTCTCGGGTCAGCAAAGAATGCATAGGATAGGTAAGAAGATAACATGCTCTTATTGCCATGTAGCAGGGCATAATACTAAAGGTTGTCAATTGAGAAAACATCAAGAACAGTCAGGTGAGAGGCCAGTGGAAGGGCTTAGTGAAGGGATAGGTAGAGCGACAACTGAAGGCCAAACAGAAGGGCAAAGTGAGTCAACTGTTCATCAGTCGACGACAAGAAACCCCGTAAGTTATGATATTTTTGTTTATGTTGTTTTTTTGGTTTATTACATATTTGTACATAGCATAATTAGCAGGTATTTTTAATGTGTTTGTCAGGTGACGAATAGGACACCTGAAGGATTGGTGAAACCCACTGCATTGCCGAAGGATTGGCTGAAACTGCACAAGGGCCAATTCAATCAACCATTCCTCAGCTAAGGAAAAAATACCCAGTAAGTTCAATAACTTCTTTAGTTTTCCTTTACATTATTATATGGGCTGATGTTATATTCAAAATATCTTTATTAGGTTTAAAGAGGGCAAGCTCCAGCTCGATTGCCAATGGAAGGGCCAACAGAAGGGCTAATAGAAGGGCCAACAACAGAAAGGCCAATAGAAGGGCTACCACACGGGTTAAGTGAAGGTGTCGGTGAAGTCGAAGGATTAGATACGAGAAGGACAACTAGAAGAAGGGCAGTTGAAGCATTAGCTTCCAAAAGGCCAGCTGAAGGGCTAGCTACAAGAAAGCCACCCAGAAGACGCCTAGCTGAAAAATTGGTCGAAGAAGCCCCTGTTGCACCTGAAGGGCCAAATGTAACTGAAGCTAAACGGCCATTAGAAGAGCCACATGAAGGACCAACTAAAGAGCAAAAAGAAGGGCCCAAGAAATCACAAGCCAAAAGAAGGGATAATAAATCACAAGATGCTGAACGTGATGCTCCAATTCGAACAAGAGGGGCTCTTGGGAAGAGGCTAAGACAATATGGTTATGGCATTTATACAGATGACCGTACTGGAACAGTCATTCTTAATGTAAGTTTTATTGCCTATATTTAATAAAATGTGCGAACTTTTGCTTATAATTTACTTGTGTTTTTTTAGCCCGGGAAAAGTTCGGAGGTTCTTATTTCTCAAGGCCCTACTCAAGAATCAACGGCCGCGCCAAAAAAGAAAACGACATCGGCTGCACAAAAAAAGAAGACAATATCAGCTGCGCCAAAAAAGAAGACGATATCGATTGCGCCAACAAGAAAGACCAACAATTCAGCACCAGCTCCATCTGAATCAGTTCATCCTGAGATAATTGCAGCTCCATCTGAATCAGTGCATGAAGAGACAGTTGAAGAGGAAGTTGTACGTCCAGTTAGAAAGAGTGCAAGGATAATGAATCGAGGTCCATCAAAAGAAGCACGACCAGGGGGGCCTGTGCATATTGATATTGATTGATAAGAAGGGCTGGTTTTGTTACAACTTGCTATGGATGATTTTTAATTTTTTTGGTTTGTCACTGAGTTGGTGAGACTTGAAATCAATATCAATGAAATGATCTTGCTACTTATCAATTTTTGTTGTTGTGTTTTAAATATTTTTGATTTAGATTCTGCTTTACTTGCTCTACTGGTGATTGGTGATTATTGGTGATGGATGTATGATGATGGTTAGAGGCCCTTACAACACTTGGTGCAAGTGTGCAGTTTGCACATCTTGCACCAAGTGGTGCTTGGTGCAATCTGGTGCAAAGTGCTTGCACCAGCATCTTTTCTAGCAGCAACACACCATAGCCACAATGCAGGCTGATGGTGGTTCATGCTGTGATGGTGGCCAGTGGTTCATACTCTGGTCGTATTAAAGCTGGTTGTATTGAAAGTTTATGCCTGTTGATGGTGGGTCTGTAGTGGTGGTTTGGGGGGTTTGTGCAGCACCTGATACAAGTGTGCATTCTGCACATCTTGCATCAGTTCGTGCTAGAGCTGGTAACCTGCACTTAAGTGCTCCTTTCCTAGAGAAGTTGACACTTAAGTGTTCACTTTTAAGCACCGACTAGCACTTAAATGATCACTTTCAACAATAATCTGACACTTAAGTGTCAAATCCAATAAATTTAGGACCTTTTTAATACTTTTTCCACCGCAAAATGATGAACATGTCTTCGCATCAAATGTCTCCCTAAAGATTGTCTCTTGTATTGTTGCCTTGCCAAGGGTGTTTTCCGAAAGATGACCGGCAAAGATTCCAGATGTCCCATATACTTTTTTGAGACTTGATTCTCAAAATGCCATATCAATTTGCCCCAACGATCGGGCTTTGTGGAAGGTCTGGATTGATAATTGATCCTTTTCAGTCAGCATTACAGTGGAGTTTGCTTCCGCTATGTCATGGGCTTACAAGCACTCCTAAGCCCACCAGCATCTCATGAGTTAGACATATTCGGACGGGCTTGGAGCATGGCCATTTAGATATAAGGCCCGATTCAGCCCAACCCGAAAATAATGGACATTCTTTTATTTGTTGACGGTCAATCTTGTGCAAGAAGTTAGGCCTAACCAAAGGGCATGGCATTAAGGGTGAGCATGGATCCATGGTCAACTCTGGATCAGCCCGACGCTGCTGGTCCTGATTGGGTTTCCGGGAGGACTAGGTCGGTGTTGACACATAAATTTTGGCTACTCATTTAAGTGTTTATTAATTGCATTGGAAAATTATGGATTAATTTTAACCCCTTAACAAAATATTTTCATTGAAATTGCATTGCATATAGATATTAGGGACATTTGCATTAGTAGCTTTAAAATTAAAAATTTTAAAATTTTAAAAAATTAATCAAAAAATTAAAAAATTAAAAATAAATAATTAAAAAATCGAAAAAAAAGAGAGGCCGGGCCAGGGCTGGGCCCATTCGGCCCTTTCCCTTTCCTCGCATGGGCTTGGCCCATTTCCTTTTTTTCTTTTCTTTTCTTTTCTTCTTCTCCCTTTTGTTTCGGCTCGGCCCACCCGTCTCCTCCTTCTTCTCTTCTTCCACGCGCGGAAAAGCAACAAGGCAGCAAGTCAAAGCAGCAGGTGGCAGCAGAGAGGGCAGCAGAGCAGAGGCAGAGCAGAGGCAGCAGCAGACGCGGAAAAGCAAAGCAACAGCAGCAAAGCAACAGCAGCAAGTCAGCAGAAGGAGAGCAGAAAGAGAACCGGAGGGAGAAAAGACCAAGGAAAGAGCAGGGGGAAGTTCAAGCAGGAGGCAGAACCGAAGGGAGAGAACAGAAAAAGGGGAGAGAGGCCAAGAGAAAAGGGAGGAGACAGACCAAAAAAACGAGGGAGAAGAGAACTCCGATAGACGGGGAGAGCGAGGAGAGGACGGCGAGAGGAACTCGGACAGGAACCAGAGAGAAAAAAGGAGAACCGAGAGAGACGAATAGAGAGAGAGACCGGAGAAGAGAGAGAGTGAACCAAAGGGAGAAGGCGAGCCCGAGGGAGCGGTTAGCCGTCGCCGGAGGACCGCCCGCCGCCGTTGTCCGCCGCAGCCCTTCCCCAAACCAAGTAAGTTCGGCTTCGTTCTTGCTCCGTTTTAGGCGCACCGGGCCGGAGCTCGCGGCCGTCCGGCTCGCGCAAGCTCCGGCCCTCGTCGCCCTTGAATTTTGTTCCCACATTCCTCGTATGTCATGTTCGAAGACCCCTAAAGCATGTTCGAGGCTCGGTTGAGTTGGAAACCCTTCGTTTTACTCATGCCCACCAAGTGTTTGATGAAATGCCTCATAGAAAATCGAAGGGTGTTCATGCTTTTAGTCGAAAGCCGATCTGTTTTCATGCTCTTTTATCTGTAGAATCATTCTGTATTCATTCATATTCGAGGTTCCATGATGATTTGTATGAAAAACCCGTGTACCGTCGAATCGGTGAAGGTTTCGCGGCCATCGGAGTTTATGGCCGGCGGTGGCCGATGTCGACGGGGATGAGTGGCTGATAAAAGGGCGGTGTCTCGGTGAGGAGAGAGGAACCATGGCGGTTTCGATTGGAGTCAAAGGTCTTTCGGATCAAAAAAAAAAAAAAAAAAAAAAGAGGAAGAAGAAGAAACGCAGGTGAGGGACGTTGGGAGGTTGAAAACGCTGCATGGGGGGGAAGAAAGCTGCAGCAGAAAAGATAAAATAAGAAAAGGACAAAAAATATTAAAAAATTGAAAAATATAAAAAATCATAAAAAAAAAATTCGAAATTTCAGAAAATTCATGGAAAATTCAAAAACCTGAAAATTTAGGAAAAATTTTAAAAAAAAAAATCTTTTTTAATTAAAAAAATTCGAAAATATTAAATTATTAAAATATTATAAATTCCAAAAAAATTTCAAAAATCCCAAAAATTCCAAGTTTGTTTTAGAGTTCCCTAAAA
This sequence comes from Corymbia calophylla, assembly GCA_014182845.1. Classification (NCBI taxonomy): domain Eukaryota; kingdom Viridiplantae; phylum Streptophyta; class Magnoliopsida; order Myrtales; family Myrtaceae; genus Corymbia; species Corymbia calophylla. The sequence goes on from CM024696.1 coordinate 23,909,762, forward strand.
AGCTCTAAAATAATTATTGGACAAATATTCTCTTAAAAGGTGTCGGAAAATCATTGGTTTAAGTTTGTGCTTAAAATCGAACAAGCCCTTACGACTTCACTTTAGGATTTTACTTGCAATTTATTTAATGCTTCATTTAATTGCTGATTGTTATTTTGATGATTGTGCACTTGCATGATCACCTCACATGTTAGCGGTTAAGCATAAAATCAATCCAAACTGCTTGACAAAAGTCTTTTTGAAATGAACAAGATTAGGTACCGAAAGGGCACTGATTGGTTAATTAGTGTAATCAAGTCCCCGACCCTAGAATGCAGTTGCGTAGAAAGTGAGGCACACTCCCATGCCTCGCTTGGTTTCTAGCCAACCCCAATAGGCTAGTGGCGACTCCTTATTTGAAAATTTTCATGAACACCCAATGTCACGCGGGATATGGGCTTGGGAGAGCCCACGTCTAATTAAGGGTCATCGACCCACCATTTGGACAATGCCTCTAAACCTATTTATTCAGATATTCCTTTCCCCCACGGGACGGAAAAAATAGGTCGCGACAGTCGGTCCTTAGTCTTAAGACCCCGAATCCTGTACTGTGCTAGTTTATCATCAATTCTAGAAGTTTAAGGTAGATCTGAGTTGGATATATATTATGTCTAACATATTATATATTATATATTATATGCTTTTGTCTATTCTAGATTTTAGCGCCTCATTTTCTTTTTCTCTTTGGGTTTACATGTAAATTAGAAAGTAGAAAGAAATCTATCCCTAATTCAAAAAAAAAAAAAAAAAAAAAAAACCCTCTTCATTTGCTTCAGCCTCGCTTGCCTCTCTTTACTTGCCTTGCTCACCAATGTTCACTTGCCTTTGTTCCCTTGGCTCGCACGTTTGTTGTTTGGTTTGTTGCTTTTAGTAAGTGTAAATTTTTATTGTTACCTTATCTTATATTAATGTTTGATATATGTTGGAGTCCACAGTTTGGTTGCTCAATGTTGCATTGTTAATGGATAAGTAATTTGAAATAGTATGTTTGTTCTTTTAAGGAATATAAAAAATGAAACAAAAAAAAATAATCAGTTGGTCTTGGGTTGACCTTGAAGCCGGACCGAACCCATAGGGTCAGTCTAATCCTCAGTCCCAAGTTCAATAGGGTTGGTCCTCAATTCCAAAAATTGGGAACCAACACTACGCGGATTAGTCCTTGGGTTAGGTACTAGACCAGCCCAATCCAGACCGTGCTCGCCCCTACATTGCATGGCCTAAGCTCGCTCATTGATTGCCTCTAGTTTTTTCCTCGATGAACCTCAAGTGCTCTTTTGTTGCCCTCGATCGTTTGGCAATCACCAATTGGTTAGTGTTTCGTCGGGACGGTCATAGGAATGATCCGGTATAGTTTAAATAAAAGATCTTTTGACCAAATTGATAGAGACTATCCCAAAAAAAAATATAGCATAGGAAATTCCATACTACACTAGATAATCCCCACTAGCAGTTATTAAATTCTAAAGTTAATGTGCATTCGTTTACTTGCTTTCATCTTTTCTTTTTCTTCCTTGGGAATTTCAGGTTTTCTCACGAAAAAAGAAGTTAGATAATTGGTGTAAAACTTTAGGATCACTGTCGATTTTTTTTAAAATCTTTGTATGTATTGCTTTCTCTAGGTGCTCCTTAATTTAGACGGTATCGACTTCTTCATAGTAGACTTAATCGATAGGTGCACGTAAGGGAATCTCTATATGGCCCCTCCGCACAAAAAATGTTTTGAAAACATTGGAGGTATGCTCTCGTTCATTTTCACATGACTTTTCAAGGCTCATATAATAACATATAATAACTCCATTCGTAGAGATTAATAATACTGAAAATCAACTACACGAATGCAATTAAAGCACACAAAAAAAATTATTACGAAAGTTCTAAGCTTATTGCAATTATGCCGATTCAGTGCTAAACTTATTTTTTTGGCCAAAATTGAATCCTAAACATTTTACAATTGCACCATTCAATCCATCTAGCCAAAATTTGTTGGTTGTTGCTGACATAGACGCCGGGCGGCACCGACAACTTTTTATTATTTTTTTTTATCTTTTCTTTTTTTTCCCTCCTGCCTTCTCCTTTCTCCTCCCTCCTTCTTCCTTTGCTCGGACAACCAGCCAAAGGGGAGGGCTGGCTGCTCGCCAAACTAAGGTGGCCCAGTGAGCTTGTCTCACCGTCGAGGCGAGCCCCCACCAGATCTAGCGAGGTGAGCTCACCCGGCTGCTAGTGAGGGCTCGCCTCTCCAATCAATTGATGAGCTCGCCTCGCCGTCGTTGGGTGAGGGCAAGCTCAATCAGCCGCTAGCGAGGTGAGTCGCTGTTGGATCTGAGGAGGGTTCACCTTGCTCGCAACTGGGCAAGCTCGCCCTTGCCCAGTGACGGCGAGGTGAGCTCGCCAATTGGCTAGAGAGGCAAGCCTTGGCTAGTGGCCGGGCAAGCTTGCCTGGTTGCCTCAGTTCGGCGACTGGCTAGAGACTGACCAATTGTCGGAGAAAAGGAAGAAGGAGGGAGGAGGGAAAAAAAAAGAAAAAATTAAAATAATTTGAAAATATGAAATATTAATATAAAGAAGTCACCGGCACCCACGTTAGTACTGGTCGGCCAATTTTGGCCAAATGAACTGAATTGGCATAATTACAAAATATTTAAAACTCAATTGGCAAAAAAATAAGTTTATGACTGAATCGGCATAATTTCAATTGATTTATGACTTTTTTGGTAATTTTTCAAAAAAAGGGTAGGTACTTATTTTAATTATTGAAGTCTTTTGTCCTTGGTGTGGAGGTTAATTATAGAGTTGAGCCACTGTCCTTTTCGCACACTATCTTCTCCTTAGGCATTGTCATTTTGTATTGTAAGATTCTCACGATAGCTGTAAATATCATCGAGGGCATCACATGGATAGTTTAGACTTTAGAGAGCGTTATATGTCCTCTAGTGGGCGGAAAACTCAGTCAAACCTTGTCCAAGCAATATTCCTCCATTTTCTCATACTTTATACGAATACATGGAGTATTTACAGAAGGGAAAGAAAAGTGATGTAGCGGGGCACTTGAGTATGTGTGGTTCTTGATGGAGAGGGAGTTGATTTCGTCACGTGAATCAATCACAATCCTGTGGTGACCAAAGACTTGATGATGTCCATGCCAAGTGGGCATACTATCTTTGTGAGAAGCGTGATTCGATCGCACACCAAAAATGGTCCTGAATCGAAATTATGTTTGATGAGCTTTTTCACTCCTTTGGAGACTTAGAAAATTCAAAAAAAAAAAAATGTCTGAAACCTTGAAATCCTAGCCCAATGGCCGGCCTAGGCAAGGCTAGGTGAGGCCATCCTCTCAGCCTCTCGTGAGGGCTCAAACCTCACCAGCCCTTGGCGAGGCTTGCCTCAGGCCAGCAACAAGTTAGAGGAAAAAGGAGGGAAGAAAACAAAAAGAAAGATAAAGAGAAATAAATAAATAAATATTCGTAAAAATATTAAAAAAATTATCGAAAATTGTTCATGTTAGAGTTGGTGACACCACATGAGAAAGCTGGTAGCACTATGTAAAAGAGCTAGTATCCGTGTTAGCATCGACTAGATGAACTGAATTGACAAAAATACAAAAAATTTGAGACTCAATTGGCATAAAGAAAAATGTTTAACATTGAATTGACATAATTATAATATGACAAGAATTTTTTTTGTAATTTTCCAATAATGGCATCCGCAAGAACGTCATCTCGAAATGTTTGGTTCGGACAGGGAATCAATGTGACCCCACTTGGGAATCTCCCTATTTAATGTTTTTTTTTTGTCGATTTGTCTAAGGGAGGCTTCAAAGCTTATCCATCAACAGAGGACAAACCCAATCGATCGTCGTCCACAAGCAAAATAAAAATGGCGTGGAGGAAACAATCGAACAGAGCCTCCCCGCGATAGCTACAAACGAACGATCCTATCCTGAAGCATCATATTAAACTTGACTCCTGGCCATTGATTGATACCAGCATTAGTTTTGTATTTTTCCACATTGAAATAATTAATGTAAAGACAAACCTCGAATTTCTTGCTTTTTCTTCTTGTTTCCATCTAACTTGCAAGATTCATGATGACCGTCTAATTGAAAACCAAGTTCAATCCTTGCCGGAAACCTTTTTTTGTTTCTTTTTCTGGGTTTTGTCCACCGCTAAAATCTAATTGAAAAGTTAAGATGGTCGTCGCAAACTTAAGTGCTAAGCAGCTCGTGTTACTTGGATTAGGGAAGAATCGCCTTGTCCGCATCTTCCCATTCTTCAAATGTGAGCAAACTGATGAAAGAACATTTGTACAGTCGCCTCTGTCTTGTTCTTAACTGAAAACAGAACGAGGCGTGATTTACCAAGTCCCATGCTTTCGATGCAGCAGTTCTCAACCTGTTGATTAATATGATAATCAGGTCTATCCGAAATTCAGGGCTTCCATTTTTTTATATTTGTTATAAAGAAGCTAGGGCGGACATTGTTTTCAACACTGAAACTGTCCACTCTCGTGCTTCATGACTCATTTTCTATATATACGCAAGCTCGATTTCATTAGTCGAAAAGCATAAGCTGTATAGGTTTTTCCTCTCGAACCTTCTAGCTGAAAAATGGAGGAAAACCGACACGGAAAGTTGCCTATGGTGACTGTTTTCTTTCTTGTTAGTTTCATTTGCTCTTTCGGTTTTCATCCTGCGATTGCCAAAACTGTTCTTGAACATGAACAGAATGTCCTGTCCACATATATTGTCCATCTTAGAAAACCAGCTGGTACCTTTTTTGCCCGATCAGAGGATCTACAGAGCTGGTACCAATCGTTCCTGCCCCAGACGACAGCAAATTCGGATGAGACGAAGCGTATGGTCCATTCCTACAAGAATGCGATCACAGGATTTGCGGCAAAGATGACCACTGACGAGGCTAAGGAACTTTTGGAGTTGGATGCGGTTGTGTCTGCGAAACAAGAGAAGATTTTCTCGTTGCACACCACTCACTCGCCCTCCTTCTTGGGCTTGAACCCTGGAGCAGGGTTGTGGAAAGACTCAACTTTGGGCAAGGGCGTGATCATTGGAGTGCTGGACACGGGAATAACGCCGGGTCACCCTTCGTTCGACGACGAAGGCATGTCCCCTCCCCCTGCTAAATGGAAAGGCAAGTGTGCTTTCAATGCCACTTCCTGCAATAACAAGCTCATTGGCGCGAGAAATTTTGTGAGCTCAACTTCGCCACCGACCGACGAGGATGGGCATGGCACCCACACTTCCAGCACGGCAGCAGGCAATTTTGTGAAGAACGCTGATGTCCTGGGACAAGCCACTGGCACTGCCGTTGGGATCGCACCTCGTGCCCACCTGGCAATGTACCTAGTGTGCTCCGATGTGGGCTGCCCTGAGAGTGCCATCCTGGCCGCTATGGATGCTGCTATCGAGGATGGTGTTGATGTGCTCTCCCTCTCTCTTGGTGGCGGTCCGTCTCCGTTCTATGCAACCTCAATCGCTGTGGGGGCATTTTCTGCGATTAAAAGGGGAATATTTGTGAGCTGCTCAGCGGGTAATAGTGGCCCGATCAACACTTCCTTGTCCAATGAGGCTCCATGGATTCTCACTGTAGGAGCAAGCACTATTGATAGGACCGTCAAAGCTACCGCTAAGCTAGGAAATGACGCAGAGTATGATGGCGAATCCCTTTTCCAGCCCAAGGACTTTGGATCGGCTTACCCACTCGTGTATGCAGGCGCAAATGGAAACCAAACATCGGCATTCTGTGCAGAAGGATCATTACGGAACTTGGACGTGAAAGGAAAGGTGGTCTTGTGTGAGAGAGGCGGGGGAATTGCAAGAATTGCCAAAGGGCAAGAAGTGAAGGATGCCGGTGGCGCTGCCATGATTCTTATGAACGACCAACTCAACGGCCACAGCACGGTAGCTGATGTTCATGTCCTTCCCGCAACCCACATACCTTATGCTGACGGTCTGAAAATAAAGGCCTACATCAACTCCACCTCCAATCCAACGGCCACCATTTTGTTCGAAGGAACAATTATTGGGAATTCCAATGCACCGGCGGTGACATCCTTCTCTTCCAGGGTCCCAGCTTTGAGAGTCCTGGAATCCTAAAACCTGACATAATTGGCCCAGGAGCAAGCATCCTAGCCGCCTGGCCAATCAGTCTCGATAAAAGCTCAACTACTGATGCGACCTTCAACATCATCTCTGGAACCTCCATGTCATGCCCTCATCTCAGCGGCATTGCAGCTCTGCTGAAGAGCTCTCACCCTGATTGGTCGCCTGCCGCCATGAAATCCGCAATCATGACCACTGCATATCAAATGAACCTTGCAAGTAAGCCAATCATTGATGAAACCCTTCTTCCAGCTGACATCTTCGCTGTAGGTGCGGGCCACGTGAATCCACCAGAAGCAGACAATCCGGGCCTTATTTATGACATCAAGCCGGATGACTACATCCCTTATTTATGTGGTTTGGGATACTCGGATTCCGAAATAGAAACCATCACACAGGAAAAGGCTAAATGCTCGCAAATGAAAAGCATACCTGAAGCACAGCTGAATTATCCATCCTTCAGCATAATACTGGGCTCTAGTGCCCAGAACTATTCTAGGACAGTTACGAACGTCGGGCCTGCTGACTCCTCGTACACATACAAGGTTGATGCACCGGCAGGTGTTGATGTCACGGTGTATCCTTCTGAGATCAAGTTCAGTATGGCAATGCAAACGGCCACATACACTGTGGGGTTCCGCAGAAGTTCTGGTGGGAGTGTTACTAAGCCATTTGCGCAAGGATCCCTCACATGGGTTTCTTCAGATCACTCCGTGAGAAGCCCCATTGCTGTTGTTTTCAAATGAAATGTTCACTCTGTTGCCAGACTTTGCAAGATAGAGTGAGTCTCCGAATACAGGTACACATGGCGATGCAAGGTCAAGACCTTATGTTTCACTCTCTAAAACTATAAAAGATACGATAGAAAATTTGAATTACTTCCATTTGATTGGATTTGGAACAAGGCCGTGAACTGGTCCCTGAAGAAAACTTGGAGCTAATTCAAACTTGAGATGATAGTAGTTTGCCCCTTTCTATATCCTTTTAGTTGATTGGTTGTTGTTTAGTAGTTTATTGCAGTTCTGATGGATGGCTTGCGCATTGACCAGTCTTCCAATGTTGATGATTTTGGCCACTAAGATGATATCATTGGTATCAACAGGAACAGATCTTTGATTTTCAACGAGATATGTCACCTTAAATATAACATGACAGTATGAACCAAAAAAAACAATATTATAATTAAAAACTTCAAAAAAAAATTGCTTCTTAAATTAGTAAAGGTTTTTCTTGATAATCATCTGCAAAAAGCTGAACAGTTTCGAATTGAGATTTCATTATGACTTCACTTTGAAAAACTGTAAAAGAAGTGCTTCTTTTTTAGTAAAAGATTTTCTCAGTAATCATCTACAAACAGTTCTATTGAAATTTCATCATAAAATCACTTGAAATTTTATAGTTCCACTGTGAAAAGTAATCATTAACTAAAAAAAACTTATTCTTGGGGCAATACCTAGAAAAAAATTTCATTATATTCTGCTTCCTAGAACTCAAAAAGATTGACAATATGAATAAGTGAATGCTAAGAACTCAGAGAGTGTCTGCTCTATGGCTAGGCTCTGCTTAGGAAAACTATTAGATTAAATCTAACGAGTTAGATTTAATTGAATAATCATTTGTTCTATAGTAATCCCCACTTTAGAAGGACAACTAGATCTTCACTCATCTCTCCTCTCGAATCAAAACTGAAATTATCCAAAGATAAATGAAGTCATTGTTCCAATACAACATTCGGTTTGATTGAAAACTGATTTACATCTGAATATGTGATTCATCGGTTTCAGAGAAGATCAAGTCCCGGTTCATCTAGTGTCCGCAGAGCAAACAGATATGCAAGGTGCAACCATAGATAAAGCCGAACTATCATTCAGGAGGTCCTAACAGCACTTTGCCTATTATGAAATGTTTTAGTTCCATGAATTTAAGGATACTTTTTCACTGATCCTAGCTGCACTGCACTTTAACATAACTGACATGCCAATATCCTGAATCTTCAGCATTAGATCAATTGTAGTCTTCAACAAGTGCATGCCTCCCAGGTACTTGGAAAAATCAACCGAACAAATTGTTATCTAAGGACCTGGAATTCCATTGACACCAGTTGATGCTGGCTCATCATGCCTGTTTATGCTACTTAAGCAGCGAAAGAAGTGCCGGATTCATATAACAGAAAAATGCTGTCTCATCCACTGTCTCGATGTACAGTTTAGAAATAAACATTGAAGATATAACCATGTTGTTCAACTAAAATCGAAGTGATTAAACCAAGATTGCAATGCAGTCACCAATTGTAGTTTTAAAGGACATGCCGGCCAGGTTGGAACAACCACACTCTGGATACTTTCATCAACGACTTTTAAGATTCCATGAGCTCGTTCCAAAGATGAATGGGATCATTGGGATGTAACAAAAAGATTGCTACAACATGTGCATTCTGTTGCTTGGTTATTTTTGCCACTCTTTCTGGTCATGCATAAATTGTAACGAGCTGGGAGCACCCATGTGGAAAGTATACATGATTCCGATCGCTATGTCAGAAGAAGTTTTTAAGTTACACCAAAAGGCCGAACTGAACTTATTCTCATCAATGCAAAAGGCCATGCGCCGGCTGCATACAGTTCGAGTGGAAACAATTCCACACTGGCCAAACCATTGTGCTCCAGGAACAGCATCTTTTAACAAGTCCACATTGCTAAAAGGAATTGTTTGAACAATTCTTACACTGGCCAAATCACGATGCTCTGATGAGTCAAATGCTAAATTCAGATCCAGGAGCCACATAAGACAAACTCTCATTAGACACCACCTTAATCTAGCATTCAAGAATCGTACTCACATGCACATGCCGGCACATTCCTTTTTTCTGCTTCTGTATAAAAAGCCATTCTAATTAGCCACATAACACAGACTCCAATTCGACTTTAAATTCACTTACTACCTTAGCACCTAGTATGGCTTTCCTTCCCTTCCTCGGCCTCATTATCCTGTTGTTGAATGTCAATCCTGAGCTTACTCGTGCTGATGATTTGCAAACATACATAATCCATGTGAGTCACCCCGATGGCCAAATTCTCTCCGAGGATGAAGACATTCATTCTTGGTACCAGTCGTTTTTGCCTGATAGCACCCAGACCTTGGAAAACCAGCACCGTATGCTTTACGCTTACCAAAATGTGATGACTGGCTTTGCAGCCAGACTGACTCCAGAGGAAGTAGCTGCCATGCAAAAGAAGGAAGGATTCGTGTCAGCTTGTCCCGAGAAAATGTATCACACCCAAACAACACACAGTCCCCAATTCTTAGGCTTACCACAGCAACAAGGATCCTTGGGGGCCTTGAATATTGGAAAGGGAGTGATTATTGGTGTGCTGGACACTGGAATATTTCCCAACCACCCTTCATTTAGCAGTGCAGGGATGACGCCTCCACCAGCTAAATGGAAAGGGAGGTGCGAATTCAAACCTTTCCAATGCAATAACAAATTAATTGGCGCGAGGTCCTTTGACCTCTCCGCTAAGGGAAGTGGAATTGCCCCTCCTACTGATGAGGATGGGCACGGCACTCACACGGCTAGCACAGCTGCTGGCGCTTTTGTGTCTCCAGCTGATGCATGTGGGAATGCCAGAGGGACGGCAGTTGGCATGGCTCCGGATGCTCACCTAGCAATCTATAAAGTGTGCTTCGGAGAAGATTGTCCTGAGGCAGACATACTGGCTGCACTTGATGCTGCCATTGCTGATGGGGTTGATGTGCTCTCCATCTCACTGGGCAGTCCTTCCACTCCATTTTTCAATGACACCGTTGCCATTGGTTCATTTGCAGCCATTCAGAAGGGGATCTTTGTGAGCTGCGCAGCAGGGAATTTCGGCCCTTTCCCAAGCACATTGTCGAATGATGCCCCATGGATTCTTACCGTCGGAGCAAGCACCATTGACAGGAACATCATAGCAACTGTGAAACTCGGAAATGGAATGGAATACCATGGCGAGTCACTATTCCAACCCTTCTTTCCTTCGAAGTTGCCGCCTCTTGTGTATGCCGGGAGGAATGGCAATAACCAGTCGGTGCTCTGTGCCCCAGGATCATTGAAAGGCATTGACGTAAAAGGGAAGGTAGTCTTGTGCGACAGAGGGGTAGTGGCCAGAATAGCCAAAGGACAGGAGGTGAAAGATGCCGGTGGGATTGCCATGATTCTAATGAACCAAGAAAGCAATGGATTCAGCACCTCTGTTGATGCTCACGTCCTTCCTGCATCTCATGTCAGCTTTTCCACTGGGCAAAAGATCAAATCGTACATTAATTCGACAAAATACCCGACTGTGACGATCGTGTCACACCCCAAATCCTGAAGGGACAAGAGAGTGACACAACCGTCCTTCCTGCCCGAAGAACGCAACCTTAAACTACACTCACATATCCAACTCCCAAAAGTCCCCACGATGGCGCTCTCGCTCTAACGGCCACTACCTAAAGGACCTGAAAATATAATAAGAGGAAAGGAATGAGCTACCACGGCCCAGTGAGTAATACATTTCTTCCAAGCGGATCGGGAAATCACTATGCACATTTACAATACTAATATAACCCACTTTGAACATAATATATATATATACTACAAATATCTCAAGAAAACAACAAAATAGGTACAAATGGTCAAATCCATTGGTCAATCTCATCAAACACATGCCAAGGGTCCATCCCATTGGCTAAACTCGTCAAAACACGGGTCAATGGTACATTCCACCGACCAAACTCAAATCAAATGTCAATAATCTACTCCATTGACCAAACTCAGGCTCAAATGTCCAACCATGGTCACGCTTAACGCCCGTGACAAGACGACCAAGATTCTCCCCTAGCAAGGTCTCCACCTATTATAAGCCGGTGGCTCGGCCTACAAGGATATCCTAGACTAGTATGCGCATACCTACACACCCCTCAGGGTTCACAGAGACATTGAGCATCAATCCAACAATCACAAATCCCTAGTAATCCACAAATTGAATCAAAATCATCTCACAATTCAAGCATTTAATAAATATTGAAATGCTTCACATAAACCAATAGCTTTTCAAGATCCTTTGATAAAGGTTTCGCAAACCACTTTCAAGCAAATATCCCAACTAAAATCAAAGGACAGTTTCCTCACTTAGACAACAAATGACAGTAAAAGCCCGATCCTGTTTTTATGCAACAAAGAATGCTATTTTTCAACTAATAGCATATATTACCCATAATATCCTCCAAATATGAGTTTAAAATATAAAGAAGAAATAGTATCACTCACCTGGGAAAAACCAAAAACCAACTAAGCCCTTAATTGAGCCGACGCATTTGAATTCCTAACAATTAATCCAAAACTAATATCAAAAACCGAGTAAATGGACATTTTAAAGAATGACTTGGCTATACTACACCTATTTGTCGATAAAACCACATCTATGTGCCAATGGAAAGCTCGCCTCAAACGGAAACCTATTGTTATCCGCGAGACACGGACACGCACTCAACTTTGTCGCCCCATAACTTCCTCTACAAAAATCGGTTTCAAGCCCACTTATAGTCATTAGAAAGTCCTTTCGATGCACTACAACAACCCCATAACAGCTGCCTCAAAACCTCGCCGAAAATAGCAGAAAATCAGTCCCGAAGCTACTGTTCGCAACAGTGACAGAACGCGCGCCGAACTTCAAAAATCTGTTCCGGACAAACCGCAAGCTCAAATCGAGATCTGCAAAATGCTATAGTTTTATAACATCCTAAATTATCATTCCCATAAAAATTGCAGCTCAATGACTCAAAAATCGGACCTCGCCGCACAAATCTCCATAAACTCCGAATTTCAAGCCCTAGTTGCTATTAATCCTTTCCAAGGATGATTAGAAGCCTTAATCACTTACCGGTGCGGTAGGATAGTGTTGAGTTAGCTTGGTGAGTCATCCGGATCATGGGTGCGCCAAAAATTCTCTCATTTTGCCCATTTTTTCCTCTTTTCCTTCTCTTTCTCTTCTCTCCCGTTTCTGCTTCTGCTCTGTTTTCTGTTTTGTTTTGTTTCTGTCTTCAGCAGCTCCACACAGCAAGAAGAAGCAAAAAAAATAAAGGTGGGCTGGCTAACTTAAAGGGAAAAAGGCTGGGCTGGTTTGGGGCCCATATATTACAAATCGTGTTCAAAGAACTGTAATTGGGAACCCAACTGCTCTAGCCGTTACTTCCTTCTCTTCAAGAGGCCCCAGCACGGTTAGCCCTGGAATCCTGAAGCCGGACATCATTGGTCCTAGCGTCAACATACTAGCAGCGTGGCCGTTTCCTCTCAACAACTTCACAAAATCTAACTTCACCTTCAACGTGGTCTCAGGAACTTCCATGTCTTGCCCTCACCTTAGTGGTATTGCCGCTTTGATCAAGAGCACTCATCCTTACTGGTTGCCGGCGGCTATTAAATCTACCATCATGACTACAGCTGACCAGCAAAATCTCATGAAGAAACCCATTCTGGACCAAACACTTCAACCTGCGGATGTCTTTGCTACTGGGGCCGGCCACGTCAACCCTTTAAAGGCTCTTGAGCCAGGCCTGATCTACGATATCTAGCCAGATGACTATGTAGCTTACCTCTGTGGTCTTGGATACAGCGACAAGGAAGTGGGAGTAATCGCTCATAGGACGATAAAATGCTCTAGAATGTCGAGCATCCCCGAGGGACAGCTGAACTACCCTTCATTTCAAGTCGCCCTCGGGCCTCCGCAGACATTTACCAAAACCGTGACTAATGTTGGGGCCGCATATTCATCCTATGTCATCACGACCGTTCCCCCGCCAAGTGTGTATGTTGATATAGCTAATATAAACACCTAGAGGGCGGGTGAATAGGTGTAGAGAGATTATTCAATCAAATATATATAACTTTTGCAACCAACGAATTGAAATCAAGTAGAGAGAGTTAGAGAAGATTGCAAACACTATTTATAGTGGTTCGGCTTTTTGACAAGCCTACGTCCACTCTACGGGCGACCAGCCAATCGGCTGTATTTCACTATATGATCAACGGTGATTATACACTCTCGAGTGTTTGTACTTGGTGATGATCTGTCTCACTAAGTCACTCACTTTTGTAAAACACTGAGATCACTCAAATACGCACTATGAACAACAATTGAAAAACGGAATCAGCTTTGGAATAATGTTCATCTGCATCTACCCCTAAGTCTCAACCTATCCTTAAATACTCTCCAAGCCACACTCGACCGTTGGCTCTTTCCTTGAGAGTTTTGTCTTCCCTTTCTTGGACAGACTTTATAAGGCAAGTCTTTTGACCGTTGAGGGTAGATCGATCCCCTTAGATTCTCGTTCGCCCATACAATCAAAACTGGGCTTCCATAAGTGCTCTATTCTTCTTTGGAAGTTGCCCACTAATTGATCTCAATCAGATTAGTATAACAGAATAAGTCTGGATGAGTCTTTCCATCTGTACTTGGTGATGAGTCTGGTACGGTTAAACTTAAAACTCAGTCTGGTATGATCAGACTTAAATCTCAGTCTGGTACGGTCAGACTTAAATCTCAGTCTAGATGAGTCTTTCCGTCTAGTACGGTCAGACTCTAAGACATCTCATGCTTTATTTTCTGCTACCAGCAGACTTTAAAGCCTATGTCATTCTGTGTACTTTTCCTTCAAGAGATTGATAAAATATCATTTCTAAAATATTTTGTAAACATCAAAACTATGAGTTTTCTCAACATATGTCAGCATGAAGCCTACCAAGCTATACTTCTCATAAGTAGGCCAGAAAGCAACCTACTCGGTCACATTCAGTCGTGCCAGTTCCGCTCGTAAGGTCGGCGAATTCACCCAAGGGCATCTGAAGTGGATTTCTGGAAAATACTCGGTCAGGAGTCCAATTTCTGTTAAATTCGAGTAAGAAGTAGCGTAATATGCAGAAACTACCTGAGCAGTGAGTCAACTCTTGTTATTGTATTTCCATGAATATCTTGCAACAAATGAGAGCATATATAATACGCAATCAAATTCTTCTATGCCTTTGCTAGATAGTGGGAATTGGCCGTCCAAATTTGTGGTCTTCCTACCAGCACGAGTCACACACCAACAGATATTTTTCATGCTCGACCTTCAAAATCAACGCCAAACGATCTATTGATGTCTAAAATTCCTAGGGACCAGCCCTGGAGACCCAATATAGAATTTGTGGCATTCGTCCTTTCTACTTCAAGCATGATCACTAAATTCAATAAATGAAAGAATAGTACGACATGTCTTTAATTTCCTGGAATTTAATTCAAGCATGGCTAGGCCACTTTTCCCGCTTTCTCTAAGTGCATGGACAGGGATGAGATGCTTCACTTCTTTTTTCCAAATTATAGATGTTATTTCACGAGTTAAATGTAAGGGCAACAAAGGGGCCGGGCCGGCACAGTTGCCTTGATGGACTTGCCCAACCATGTGGTGGGTTGGGCCGGCATGACTCATTTGGTGCCGGCCCTCTTTTCGGGAAAAGTACAGCGGGAGTACCAAAAGTTGGCACGAAGGGACACTTAAGTGCCAAAACTTACAAACGGTACACTTAAGTGCCACTTTTCAAAAAAAATGGATCACTTAAGTGTCAGGTCTCCGAAATCCTACCGAAAATTCTACGTGGCATTTTTTTATTAATTTTTTTGCCTACGTGGCTCGCCAGAAATTGAAACAACGAAAAATCAGCGCAAAACGACGTTGTTTTTTTGCGGCGACGTGATTTTTAAAATTATTAATTAAATAATATTAAATAATTTAAAAAATAAAATATTTTAAAATTGATTAATTTAAAAAAAAAAAAAAAAAAAAGGGAGGGGAAATCGGCGAGGGCGTGCGGCCCTCGCCGCCGCCGCCGCCGCCGCCGGAAGGGCCGGCGACGGTGGGCGAGGGTCGGCCGGGGTCGTCGGGCCGGCCGGTGGCGGCGAGGGCCGCGGGCCCTCGGCCGCGGGCCAGGGCCATCGGCCGCCCGGATCCGGGCGTTCGGGCGGCCGTAGCCTGGCCCGGCGGGGCGAGGGCCGGCAACCCTCGCCGGATCTAGGGGAGGGTCGCAACCCTCGCCCCAGATCTGGGCGAGGGCCTACGGGCCCTCGCCACAGGTCGGCCGAGGTTGCTAGCCCTTCCCGGCGACGGTAGGGTAGCGACGGCGGCGAGGGCTGCACAACCCTCGCCGATTTCCCCTCCCCCTTTTTTTTTTTAATAAAATCGATTTTAATTTTTTTAAAATTTGACGTGGACTTTAAAATCTGACGTGGACAATTTTTTTTATTAAAATTGCCACGTGGAATTTTTTATTTTGAAAAAAATGTTCCATCAGCAAATGAAGTCGCCGGAAAATGGACACGTGGCAATTTGGCCGGATTTGGCACTTAAGTGATCCATTTTGCTCCGATTTTGGCACTTAAGTGTATCGTTTGTAACTTTTGGCGACTTAAGTGTGTCCCTCCGCGTCTTTTGACACCCTACCCAGGGTCCATGTGTCCCCTCTTTTCTATCTTTTTTCTCACAGTGTTTTGTGCCCAGTGAGCCTTTTCTACCATTTTTTGGGCCCCCATGGACCCACGCATAGCAGCCCAACAGCTACTGTCGAGCTACTTTTTAATCCCTGCTGTGCTAGGCTCGGGCAGGGCCATTTGCCATCCCCACTTAAAGGATAGTCTTAAGAATTCTTTTTACTGCAATGTCTGTTATGTTCAATGGAGTGCCGATCCATCTGGATTTACATATTACTTAAATGTGAAAAGAACTCAATTTGAATTTGTAGACATCAATAATTAGGAAAAATTGTCAATGTAACCATTTTCAGAAAAGAATCATCATGATCCTCCCTAGCCATGGATATTGCATTCAAATTTCTTGCTTAAGTTAGATGAACTATGCTATTACCTTATAAATTGGAAATATAGGGTTTTATAGTCATATATATCTCGATACATAGTCATTTCCATCATATGATTCCCTACATCTTCTTTAGAAGGTATGGAAATATGTCCACCATTGACCTACCTCGTTACCTATCTCATTGTAATGGTACATGCAAATGCAAAGGCATCGAAAGTTGTAGTCAAACTATATATCGATATTCACTGCATAAAAAGTAAATAATTGGTTCATTTTGATAGTGAAAAATATATCTCATGGTTTGGCTGAAATTGTATAACTATTATACGTAAGGCGAACCTAGAAGAGGGTTTTAATATCATTCTCATGATTACCAAATTAAAAAAAAAAATTCCATCCTATTACATTTTTTGAATTCATTCATGTTCAAATGTGTAAAAATATTTCATTGCCATGCCCTCACTACTTGATGAGCTTGGGCCCGAAACTCTTCTGGGGTAAGGGCTTAAAGTGGCATTTGATGAGAAGGCTACATCATGAACTCCATCTTGCATTTCCTATGCCATGCCAACAATATTTGTATCCCACTTTTAATGAGAAGGAAGTAGACCTTTCATATTAATCTCAGATTCAATCTTTGGACCTAGAGCTATTCTCTCCTAGGAAAATTAAGTGCGTGACTAGGTCGAGTTGAGTGACATCCTCAATTAGCAACGTTGACGAGCGTCTGTTGCCCTGATCCAGTGGTATCTCAAGTTTAACCATCCTTGAGCTTCCGTTGTTCGCTAATTTCGTGCGCCCACACGACATCTTTGCCCTTGGCTGTTAATATCGATCAATCCGAGGTTTATTCCTTATTGTAGTCTCTAAATGGCCTGCATCAATGCCTCAAAATCCCCAAACACATATCAAATTGATCAAAATGTTTATATCAACATCACAAATTTAAGTGGGAAAATTGTTCAAAAAATCATAAACTTATTGTATTTTTATCAACTCAATCCTAAACCTTTAACTTTTGTTAGATGAGTTCTAAATATTTTTACTTTTTGTCAATTGAGTCTATCCGACTAATTTTGGTCAGAATTCGCTAACGTGGACACTGACCATCCTACATGGCGCGACAGATACTGATGTGGACAAATTTTATTATTTTTTCAATTTTTTAGATATTTTCCCCCCTCTCTTCTTCCTCTGCCAATCACCCAACCTCTGGTGACTAGCTGGAGGCTACAACAGACAAGGGTCGGCCTCAACAGCCTCTCGTGAGGTCGTCCTTGCTGAGATTTGGCAAGGGACGACCTTGTAGGCCTTGGACGAGCATCACTTGCGGCCAATGAGGCCAACCCTCGCCCTTAGCCAAAGCAAGTGCTCTCAGCCGAAGCAAGCAAGGGTGACTTCACTGGCCATGAGCCTCGCCCAAGGCCCACGAGGTCATCCCTCGCCAAATGTCGGCGAGGGCGACCTCGTGGGAGGCTAGCAAGGCTAACCCTTGCCAGTTGCAAACTCTGGCTAGTCGCCCAGCCTCTAGGCAACTTGCAAAAAAAGAAAGGGGAAAAAATATTTAAAAATAATTAAGAATAATAAATTCTATTCATGTTAGCGTCGACCGTGTCACATAAGACAGTTCTGACCAAAATTGACCGGATGAATTTAAATGGTAAAAAGTGAAAAGGTTTCTGACTTAATTGACAAAATTGAAAGGTTTATGACTGAATTGACAAAAGTGCAATAGATTCATGACTTTTTGGACAATTGTCCCAACTTAAGCACTAAGCAGCTTGTATCACTAGAAATAGCGAAAAAGGCCTCATCAGCATCGCCGTGCTCTTCAAATGCGAGCAAACCGATGAAAGAACATTTGCACCGTCGCGTGTCTTGTTAACTGGAAACAGAACTAGCGGGATTTGCCAAGTCCCATGTTTTTATGTTTTGGTCAATAACCCCAAGTTTTTTATGCAGCCCACATATCTCGTTTCGTCATTCTGATGTTAATTACTATGTTAATCAGGTCCATCCAAAATTCAGGGCTTCAATTATTCCACATTTGTTCCTGAGAAGCTTCGCCGGCCATTGTTTACAGCGCTGAAACTGTACAACTCTCGCGCTTTGTGGCTCTCGTCTATAAATACGAGCTTGAGTCCATTAGATGAAAAGCATAAGCTGTATAGGTTCTTCTCTTGAACCTTCTTGCTGAAAAATGGAGGAAAACCGATGTGGTAAGTTGCCGATGGCGGCGGTTTTCTTTCTTGTTGGTTTCATTTGCTCTTTCGGTTTTCATCCCGCGACCGCCAAAACTGCTCTTGAACATGAACAGAGTGTCCTGTCTACTTATATTGTCCATGTTAGAAAACCAGCGGGTACAGTTTTTGCCCAACCAGAGGATCTACAAAACTGGTACCGATCATTCCTGCCCCAGACGACAGCGAATTCGGATCCGACAAAGCGTATGGTCCATTACTACAAGAATGCAATTACAGGATTCGCAGCAAAGATGACCTCAGCTGAGGCTGAGGAACTTTTGAAGTTGGATGCGATTGCATATGCCAAGCAAGAAGACATTTTCTCGTTGCACACAACTCACTCGCCCTCCTTCCTGGGCTTGAACCTCGGGGTGGGGTTATGGAATGACTCGACTTTGGGCAAGGGCGTGATCATCGGAGTCCTGGACACAGGAATAACGCCAGGTCACCCTTCATTCGACGACGAAGAAATGTCCCCTCCCCCTGCTAAATGGAAAGGCAAGTGTGTTTTCAATGCCACTTCCTGCAATAACAAGCTCATTGGCGCGAGAAATTTTGTGAACTTGACTTCGCCACCAACCGACGAGGAGGGGCATGGCACCCACACTTCCAGCACGGCAGCGGGCAATTTTGTGAAGAACGCCAATGTCCTGGGACAAGCCAGTGGCACTGCTGTCGGGATCGCACCTCGTGCCCACTTGGCAATGTACCAAGTGTGCTCCGACAAGGGCTGCCCTGAGAGTGCCATACTGGCCGCTATGGACGCTGCTATCGAGGATGGTGTCGATGTGCTCTCCCTCTCTATTGGTGGTGGCTCAGCTCCTTTCTATGCCGACTCAATCGCTGTGGGGGCATTTTCTGCGATTCGAAAGGGAATCTTCGTGAGCTGCTCAGCAGCTAATAGCGGCCCAGCCTACAGTTCCCTGTCGAATGAGGCTCCGTGGATTCTCACTGTAGGAGCAAGCACTATTGATAGGACAGTAAAAGCTACCGCTAAGCTAGGAAATGGCGCAGAGTACGATGGCGAATCCCTTTTCCAGCCCAAGGACTTTGGATCGGCTTACCCACTAGTGTATGCAGGCACAAATGGAAACCAAACATTGGCATTATGTGCTGAAGGATCGTTACGGAACTCAGACGTGAAAGGAAAGGTGGTCTTGTGCGAGAGAGGTGGACAACTCGCAAGAATCGCCAAAGGGCAAGAAGTGAAGGATGCCGGTGGAGCCGCCATGATTCTGATGAACGACCAACTCAATGGCTACAGCACGCTAGCTGACGCTCATGTGCTTCCCACAACTCACATACCTTACGCTGATGGTCTGAAAATCAAGGCCTACATCAACTCAACCTCCAATCCGACGGCCACCATTTTATTCAAAGGAACGGTTATTGGGAATTCTGATGCACCAGCAGTGACATCCTTCTCTTCCAGGGGTCCCAGCGTTGAGAGTCCTGGAATCCTGAAACCAGACATAATTGGCCCAGGAGTCAGCATCCTAGCGGCCTGGCCATTCTCTCTGGATAACAGCACGAGTACCAACGCGACCTTCAACATCATCTCTGGAACATCCATGTCATGCCCTCATCTCAGCGGCATTGCAGCTCTGCTGAAGAGCGCTCACCCTGATTGGTCACCCCGCCATAAAATCTGCAATCATGACCACTGCATATCAAATGAACTTTGGAAGTAAGCCAATTGTCGATGAAACCCTTCTTCCAGCTGACATCTTTGCTGTAGGCGCAGGCCATGTGGATCCGCCCAAAGCAGTCAATCCAGGCCTTATTTATGACATCAAGCCCGACGACTACATCCCTTATTTATGTGGTTTGGGATACTCGGATTCCGAAATAGAAACCATCACACAGGAAAAGACCAAATGTTCACAAATAAAAAGCATACCTGAAGCACAGCTGAATTACCCATCCTTCAGCATAATACTAGGCTCTAGTGCCCAGAACTATTCTAGGACAGTTACGAACGTCGGGCCTGCTGACTCCTCGTACACATACAACGTTGATGCACTGGCAGGTGTTGATGTCACGGTGTATCCTTCTGAGATCAAGTTCAGTATGGCAATGCAAACGGCCACATACACTGTGGGGTTCCGCAGAAGTTCTGGTGGGAGTGTTACTAAGCCATTTGCGCAAGGATCCCTCACATGGGTTTCTTCAGATCACTCCGTGAGAAGCCCCATTGCTGTTGTTTTCAAATGAAATGTTCACTCTGTTGCCAGACTTTGCAAGATAGAGTGAGTCTCCGGATACAGGTACACATGGCGATGCAAGGTCAAGACCTTATGTTTCGCTCTCTCAAACAATAAAAGATGTAATAGGAATAAAGAATCACTTCCGTTTGATTGGATTTGGAACGAGATGGTGAACTGGTCCCTGAAGAGAACTTGGAGCTAATTCAAACTTCAGATGATAGTAGTTTGCCCATTCTATATCCTCTTAAGTTGATTGGGCTGTTGTTCAGTAGTTTATTGCAGTTATGATGGATGGCTTGTGCATTGACCAATCTTACAATGTTGATGAATTTGTGCACCGAGATGATATCATTGTTATCAATAGGAACACATCTTTGATTTTCAGCGAGATGTTTAATTTTAAATATAACACGACAGTCATTCAAGGTGCTACCCCGAGAAAAGCAAAGGGAAAAAAATTACAATCGAAAAACTGATAAAAAAAAAAAGTCATTCCTAATTAGTACAGGATTTTCTCGATAATCATCTGCCAAAAACAGAACAGTTTCGGTTGAGATTTCATTATAAAATCACTTGAAATTTTGTAGTTCCACTGTACAAGTAATCACTAACTAGAAAAAACTTATTCCTGGAGCTAGAATTTTTTTTTTTTATTACATTCTACTTCCTAGAACTCCAAAAGATTGACAATATGGAAAAGTAAGTGCTAAGGAAAACTGATAGACTGAATCTAACAAGACTTAATTGAATAGTCATTTGCTTTATAGTAATCCCCACTTTAGATTAACAACTAGATCTTCACTCATATCTCCTCTCGAATCAAAACCAAAATTGTTATTAGAGATAAATGAAGCTTCATTGTTCCAATACAACTTTGGGTTTGATGGAAAACTGATTTACGTCTGAATATGTGATTCGTGGGTTTTGGAGAAGACCAAGTGCCGGTTCATCTATTGTCCGCAAAGCAAAAAGATTTGCAAGGTGCGACCGTGGATAAAGCCGAACTATCATTCAGCACATCCTAACAGCACTTCACTTATTATGCAATGTTTAGTTCCATGAATTTAAGGAAAGTTTTGCGTTGATCCTAACCGATTGCATTTTAACATAACTGACATGCCAATATCCTGAATCTTCAGCATTAGATCAATTGTAGTGTTAAACAAGCGCATGCCTCCAGGCACTTGGAAAAATCAACTGAATTATTGTTATCTAAGGACCTGGAATCCCATTGACAACAGTTGATGCTGGCTTACCATGCCTGTATGTGCTACTTAAGCAGCAAAAGAAGTGCGGCATTCATATAACAGCAAAATGCTGCCTTATTTACTGTCTTGATGTACAGAACAGAAATAAACACTGAAGGTATAACCCTGTTGTTCAACTAAAATCAAATTGATTAAACCAAGATTGCAACGTAGCATCAATTGTAGTTTTAACCGACATGCTGGCCAGGTCGGAAAAATCACACTGTGGATACTTTCCATCATTGAATTTTAAGATTCAATGAGCTCGTTCCAAAGGTGCATGGGATGTAACAAAGATATCGCCACATCTTGTGCATTCTGTAGCTTGGCTACTTTTGCTGCTCTTTCTGTTCATGCATTAAAATTGCTAAAAATTTATGAGAACAGAGCATTCTGTAGCTTGGTTATTATTGCCGTTCTTTTTGGTCATGCTTAAATTGTAATGATCGGTGAGCACCCATGTGGAATGTAGATAAGATGCCGAACGCCAAGTCAGAAGCCAAACTTACACCAAAAGGCCGTACTGAACAGATGCCATGCACGGGTTGCATACTGTTCCAGGAGTTGGAACTATTCCGCACTGGCCAAATCACTCTGCACCAGGAATAGTATCTTTCAACAAGTCCAACGTTGCTAAATCACGATGCTCCAATAATCAAATGCTAAATCCAGATTCAGGAGCCACTTAAGACAAACTCCCATTGGGCACCACCTTAATTTAATCAGCATTCATTAATTGTACTCGTATGCACTTGCCAGCATATGCTTTTTTTCGGCTTCCGTATGAATAGCTGTTCTAATTAGCCACATAACACAGACTCCAATTCGAGTTTTAATTCACTTGCTACCTTAGCACCAAGTATGGCTTTCCTTCCCCTCCTTGGCCTTGTTATCGTGTTGTCGAATGTCAATCCTGAGCTTACCCGTGCTGATGATTTGCAAACATACATAATCCATGTGAGTCACCCCGATGGCCAAATTCTCTCCGAGGATGAAGACATTCATTCTTGGTACCAGTCGTTTTTGCCTGATAGCACCCAGACCTCGGAAAACCAGCAGCGTATGCTTTACGCTTACCAAAATGTGATGACTGGCTTTGCAGCGAGACTGACTCCAGAGGAAGTAGCTGCCATGCAAAAGAAGGAAGGATTCGCGTCAGCTCATCCCGAGAAAATGTATCACACTCAAACAACACACAGTCCCAAGTTCTTAGGCTTACCACAGCAACAAGGATCCTCGGTGGGCTTGAATCTAGGAAAGGGAGTGATTATTGGTGTGCTGGACACTGGAATATTTCCCAACCACCCCTTCATTTAGCGGTGCAGGAGTGGAGTCTCCGCCAGCTAAATGGAAAGGGAGGTGCGAATTCAAACCTTTCCAATGCAATAACAAATTAATTGGCGCGAGGTCCTTTGACCTCTCGGCGAACAGAAGTGGAATTGCCCCTCCTATAGATGAGGATGGGCACGGCACTCACACGGCTAGCACAGCTGCTGGTGATTTTGTTTCCCCAGCTGATGCACTTGGGAATGCCAGAGGCACAGCAGTTGGCATGGCTCCAGATGCTCACCTAGCAATCTATAGAGTGTGCTTCGGTAAAGATTGTCCCGAGGCAGACATTCTCGCAGGACTCGATGCCGCCATTGCTGATGGGGTTGACGTGCTCTCAATGTCATTGGGCGGTCCTTCTGCTCCATTTTTTAGTGACAGTATTGCCGTTGGTGCCTTTGCAGCCATTCAGAAGGGGATCTTCGTGAGCTGCTCGGCTGGGAATTCCGGCCCTTTCCCAAGCACATTGTCAAATGAAGCCCCGTGGATTCTCACCGTTGGAGCAAGCACCATTGACAGGAACATCAGAGCAACTGTGAAACTAGGAAATGGAATGGAATACCATGGCGAGTCGCTATTCCAGCCCCACTTTCCTTCGACATTGCTGCCTCTTGTATATGCTGGGAGGAACGGCAATAACCAGTTGGCGCTCTGTGTCCCAGGATCATTGCAAGGCATTGACGTAAAAGGGAAGGTAGTCTTGTGCGAAAGAGGGACAGTGGGCAGAATAGACAAAGGACAGGAGGTGAAAGATGCTGGTGGGATTGCCATGATTCTAATGAACCAGGAAAGCGATGCATTCAGCACCTCTGTCGATGCTCACGTCCTTCCTGCATCTCATGTCAGTTTTTCTGCTGGGGAAAAGATCAAGTTGTACATTAATTCAACAAAATACCCGACTGCTACGATCGCGTTCAAAGGAACTGTGATCGGGAACCCAACTGCTCCGGCCGTTGCTTCCCTCTCTTCAAGAGGCCCCAGCACAATTAGCCCCGGAATCCTGAAGCCGGACATCATCGGTCCTGGTGTCAGCATACTAGCAGCGTGGCCGTTTCCTCTCAACAACTTTACGAAATCAAAATTCACCTTCAATGTAGTCTCGGGCACTTCCATGTCTTGCCCTCACCTTAGCGGTATTGCTGCTTTGATCAAGAGCACTCATCCTTACTGGTCGCCGGCGGCTGTTAAATCTGCCATCATGACTACAGCTGACCAGCAAAACCTCATGAAGAACCCCATTCTGGACCAAACACTTCAACCTGCGGACGTCTTTGCTACCGGTGCAGGCCACGTCAACCCTTTAAAGGCCCTGGAACCGGGCCTGATCTACGATATCCAGCCAGATGACTACATAGCTTACCTTTGTGGTCTTGGATACAGCAACAAGGAAGTGGGAGTAATCGCTCATAGGTCGATAAAATGCTCTAGAATGTCAAGCATCCCCGAGGGACAGCTGAACTACCCTTCATTTCAAGTCGCCCTCGGACCTCCTCAAACATTTACCAGAACGGTGACTAATGTTGGAGCTGCATACTCTACCTATGTAATCAAGGTCGTTCCCCCGCCAAGTGTTTTTGTTAGCGTGAAGCCTGCCAAGCTATACTTCTCAAAAGTAGGCCAGAAAGCGACCTACTCGGTCACATTCAGTCGCACCGCTTCCACCTACAAGGCTGGCGAATTCACCCAAGGGCATCTGAAGTGGGTTTCTGGAAAATATTCGGTCAGAAGTCCAATTTCTGTTAAATTCGAGTAAGAAGTAGTGCAAAAGGAGAAAGCATTTGAGCAGAGAATCAACTCGTGTTATTGAATTTCCACGAATATCTTGCGATAAATGAGAGCATATATAATATCTAATCAAATTTTCCTATGCGTTTGATGAATAGTTGGAAGTGGTTGTCCAAGATTGCAATCTTCTTATTAGCACGAGCCACACAAACAAATAATTTTCATGCTCGATGTTCAAAAACAATACTTAGCGAGTTAAGGTGCCAGTAAAATACACATGCAATGCTTCATACCAATGTCAGCAATGCTCTTCGAACATTAGCCTAAGGGTTACATAATTAGTGATATTATCTCACGAGTTAACTGTTAGGGTGAACCGACAGGGGTAAAAAAAAAAACTGTAAGGGTGACAAACGGGCTGGGCCGGCACAGTTGCCTTGATGGACCTGCCAAGCTGGTGGTGGGCCGAGCCTGCCTGACCCATTTGGTGCCGACCCTTTTTCTATTTTTTGGATCCCAGGGTTTTGTGCCCTTTGACTCGCGCATAGCAACCCAACAGCTACCGTCAGGCCACTTCTTAATACCTGCTGTGTCGGCTGGGGCAGGCCCATTTGCCAGCCCCGCTTAAAGGATAGTCTAACAATTTTTTTTTAATATGTCTTTAATGGTCAATGGAGTGCCAAACAAATAGGAAAGTGGTTTTATTTTGGTCAAGAAATTAAGTTATGAAATTTGGCCGGCCGATGTTGACATGGCCATTGGTTGGCGTTGGGCATCAAGCGAACAATTTTTAAATATTATTTGGAATTTTTTAATACTTTTTTTTCTTTTTTTCCCTCTCTCCTTCCTCCTTGGCTTCTTCTCCACCCAGTGGGTAGTGCTCGGCAAGGCTCGCTAACCATTGGGCAAGGGCCACGAAGCCCTTGCCGGCCACCAATGAGCGTTGCAGCCATCACCACCCTCATCAACGGTCTCGCCTAGATGGGGCCGCGATTGAGGTAGCTTCACCTAGATCTAGGCAAGGCCAACCTCATCGACGACTGGCGAGGCCATGGTGACCTTCGCCCACACTCGTCAATCGTCAGTAGGCCACCTTCACTCGCAACTTGACCATGGCAAGGTTGTTGGCGAAGGTGGACGAGTGCCATGACCCACGCCAAAGGCTGGCGAGGGTTTCATGGCCCTCGTTGGCCACTGTGTGAAGAAGAAGCCAAGGAGGAAGAATAGAGAAAAAAAAAGGAAAAGGAAAATAAAATTTATTAAAAAGTGCGAAAATAATATTAAAAAATTATTCATCGAATGGCCGATGCTGACCGGTGGCCATGTCAGCACTGAATAATGAAATTTCATCAAATGGACTGAATTCGCACTGTTACAAAAAATTGAGGACTAAATTAGAAAAAAAAAAAAAAATTTATAATTGAATTGACACAATTATAAAAAACTTAAAACTTTATTTGTAATTCTCCCCTTTGAATATGGATATAATTCGTGATTTTCCCTAAGTTTTCATGTGATTTAGTAAAAATATAGTAAAAATGGACGATAACCAATAACTTGGGCCAAGAATTTCACCTGTTCTTAAGCATATGGCAGCATAGAAATACTAATTTTGCTAAAGGCATGACACTCGTTGGAGTGCTTGGGACAAGCAAGCTCATAAAAGCTTTTGCGTTCTCTGAGTTCAAGGGCAAGCACATAGATGAGCACCAAAAAAGGAGCCGCACGATTCAACATTTCATACAAACTCAAAAGCCACTTCAATGGAAAGCTTCAGACACCACCAAACAGAAGTAACAAAGGAGTGACTTGACCCAGGTCGCATGGACTAAATGACCACAAGTCATCTAATAACATTCTGAATTTTTTATGGAGCTTCAATCATGCGCTGATCTTGATCCGTTCCTTTTTCTGTTCAAGTAGTCAAAAGATACTCTCCATGAGATACTTCCGTCTGCTTGACTATACATCTTCCAATAGAAAATTTATGAAAGAGAATTTGCTCTTTGCCAAATAATGGAAGAGATGGGAGTTCAGGCAATTGCCCATACAATTATGTACAAGTTTCTAAGGGCCCCCGCTTAAATCCTATAACATATTATCAGCAGAACACGCATACAACAATACAGGGTAATTAATCCAATACAATGACAAGGACAATATCAAATAGTAACAGCCCTGTCACAGAAGGAATTTTTCATGTCAGACAACTAAATCCTTCATATCCAATCATCTCTCCGAAGAATGGTACGGCCTCTTCCTTGTGCTCTGTTCAGATGCGAGCCTTGGACTTCTGCGAAAACAGAACACATTTGTGAGAAAATAACTGAAATAGAATGAAATCCCTTTTCATTTCCAACAACAATTCGCATGTGAAACCATGCATGAGGAAGCTTGCACAGTTGAGGGGGAGGGAATGCATCTGTGACGCTCTACACACACACACACACACACACACACACAGAGAGAGAGAGAGAGAGAGAGAGAGAGAGAGAGATCTTACAGATGTTTATCTTGTTTTCTACTTCTCGGTGATTCCTTTGGTGTCCAAGATGATCCTGTTGCCTGCAACAAGTGGCAATCCCTGAACTTGAGCATACACAACCACATGGGAATGCTAGAAGCAGAATAGTATAGCTTTTTGGTTTTTTCTTTATATGTTCAATTTTTCCTTACTTTATTGGCCAGTTCAGTCAGAGAGGGAATAAGACTAGTGTGACTTTGACAAGGGAACACTGTGCCTTGGCAAGATTGACATCTGCCAACTAATTTCGCCCTCAATTTTGATTCAAACTAAGCACCATCAAAGGCAGTCCAGATCCTCTTGCAAAGCCTCTTGAAATGAACAGACTATAATCAGGTAACACCCTTCCTTCCAAAGAGAGGTGTAAATGAACCATCGGTTTGGTACAGAATAAGTAGGAAAACTGAGGGGAGTGAAGCCCAACACCAGTTTAAAATCAAGAGAAGGCAAGGGAGAAATGTTAGCATAAAAAATTTAGAACACCATCGCAAGGAATGCCCCTACATTTTCTCCTTAATTTCAATTTCACACTCACGTCTAACAACATATTTTTATGCATTAACTTCCTTTTTCTGTAGACTTAATCATCAAATTGAAGTTTTAAAAGACATTATTCCTCTATCAGCAATTGTGAGATAAGACCTTGATGAAGAGATAAGCGTTGAGACAAGAATAAAGCCATAGAAAACATGCTGCCATCGCCCATCACCTAAGTAGCTGTGATCTTAAGATCACATGTTGAACTTTCATCAAGCCAGCATACTATAAATACAAAATCACATATTTAAGATATATCGGCATCTTCTGGAAAAATACAAGGTGCTACAGGAACACTATATCCACATTCATAAGTGAAAGGAGGAGGAGGAGGAAAAGGAGGAGCAGAAGAGACTATAACTATAACTAATCAAGCATCAAAGCAGGAAGACCTAATTATGAACATCCTTAAACTTTATGAGGTAAATGACTTGTATGAACCAGAATGGCATAGGTAATATGTATACTAACAGGAAGGCACATCTTTCTGCTGCTTCTGCTATGGACTTCCAGGTATTCTTCGTAAGACTGCATGCCAATCCCCAATATTTACTAGTTAGAATGCAAATATGTGCCCAAACCAAAGTCAAAGTAAATAACAGATGTAACAGTAGAATATGATGAACACTACAAGAAGGAAGTAGTGCAGAACTTGTATAATCCGATTCAGGAAAGAATACATGAAGTAAAAGTATTTGCTATGAGCGCCAGATAAAGCTTTACCACAAGAAAGCTAGAATTTCTAAACAAATTCTTTACAATCAAGTGGTAATTCCATCAAATCCACTCAAAATCTCAACCTACCTGAGCATCACATTAAAGAAAAACTTCAGGTAATACAGAAGCATCTCAGCCGTCAAGCAATGGCTCATGACAAGTGGAGTTAAATTCAGGATAGAAAGTAAATGAAGCCCTTCTCAGTTTCATCTCATCTCCACACTGCTGTGGTTTGCCACCCTTTTTGGGGTATAAAAAGCAAAGTGATCAGATAAATAGCATATCACCATATAGAAGCCTAAGATTGTCAGACTTAGCTTCATGTTTAACAATGAAACATGACTATGATCCATAATGTTGGTCAACTA
Organism: Corymbia calophylla; assembly: GCA_014182845.1. Taxonomy (NCBI): domain Eukaryota; kingdom Viridiplantae; phylum Streptophyta; class Magnoliopsida; order Myrtales; family Myrtaceae; genus Corymbia; species Corymbia calophylla. The sequence continues at coordinate 23,938,680 of CM024696.1, forward strand.
GATAACAGAATCAGATAACTGTCTTGTTGGCTCTATTCACACTCACTACGTAAAAGCTATGAAGCAGACATCTGCTTTTGTTCTTCTGTCATGGACCTCCTTTGATTAATCACAACAGCATTTATCAGTTTCAGGACATACTTTGGCAAAAGCAACATCATGCAAGAAACTGTGCTCATCTTAAGTATCTTTACTATAACAAAGGAAGAATGGAGATAACGTTTCTATAAACCATTGCAACCAATACTAGACATAAAACAAAATTAATTTCAAAGAGACAACAGAAACAACTCAACCCCATCAGAAAAAGAGCATTCCTCCTAATGATATGCAAATTTTTCAAGAGCAGATTATTTTATTGGTGGTTTCGGTCCGCCAGAAACAGATATAAAGAAACAGATATAAAGCTGTGCTCATCAATGAAGAATCAATAAGTAGTGGATACCATGTCAAGAAAGTCGTCTTCTGTCAGGGTACTAGTGAGAGGACTCCCAGCAGACAAACCCCACATATCGTATCGCGGAGATACATCCCGATGCGATACAGCAGGCGTATTTCCATTTGCCAGAGGATGTTTTGGTTTTGGAACTTTTGATACTCCAGATGGTACAGTTAAATCATCAGAAAGAAAGGTGCCTGCTGATCTTGCATACGGTAAATTGTTTCTCGCAGCTTCAGCATGTTGCGGATAGTACAAAGAAGAATAAGGCATAGCCCATGGCATGTGTACTGCAGGCCCATTATATTCTTCCCCTTGTACCGAACACATTGAAGACTTTTCGAGAGAGGCAGAATCCCTGCTAAGACCATTTTTGTTAGTCAACAATACACTCGGATTGAACAATATCTAGCACACTTCATTACATAGACTAGATATACCTTCTAGTTTCTCCATCAACATCAGCATCACAATCAAGCAGCTCACAAAGAGCTTCCCCAACACCCTGGGGTAACTCCTGAAATAAAGCAAGTGCTTAGACTCTTTTCAATAGGCAGATCATGGAAGAAGGATAAAGGCATCAAGATAAAGAAACCTGACAATCTCTGCTAATTTTAACAGGTTTGTTGTCATTTAATGGGTTCTTAAGATGAAGAGTCTTCTGGAAGGGCAAATCATATAACCGCAGCCATTTGACCTTAAAACTGCGGCCCCAAGGATTATTTCTACCATTGCCTTGAGTCCACACTTTGTCCCTCCTCCACCCAATAGGAGACATCATTTGAGCATACCCTTGGAAGAACCCACTCATGTTGACACTAAATATTAAAATCACTTTTCCAGAATTCTGCAAAACCAAGCATACATCTCTCTTAAGCATATACATTAAGAAACCATCATATGAACATACAGTAAATAGGCAATCTTACATGGAAGGCTTCTTCCAAAATGGGTTCATTCATGACCTGAGTAGCCCAGATTCCTTTCTCAATTGATAGTTGGAGATTGTGATGATTCAAACTCTTAATGATAAAATACCTAGTGCTATACCATCTACCCTTTCTGTTGGCAATCGAATCTCCCATTTTATCATGACCGCACCCTGGTTCTTCCGAGTTATAGGGATATTGATCCTCGTTTTGTTTATCTGTACTTTCTGTAAGAAAATAACAGCTTTAGGAGCCAAAAGGTAAAAGGGGGGGGAGTTACACTTCTGATACAGCTCAAACAATAATAGTTTCTATATGCCTACCAATTTTTAACACCTTTGAAAGATAAGTGCAAGATGACATAAGAAACAGTCTAAATGATGCATCACTTGGCCTCCTGGCCAATCAAATGCTCACGTCCGGTAGTATCACTTAAATTAGCTATCCCAGCAAATTGATACTATGCAACCAAACACCTAGATCAGGGTGCACTTCTGCAGAAACCGGTGATATAGATGCCAAGTCCCACAACATATCTTGACTGCCTTCCTGCAAAGTGCAAAGGGAATTAATTCCCTAAGCTGTGTTTTTTTCTGACCAGTCACCAATGCTCCTAATTTCCTCCATAAGGTACATATCAGCTTCACGTACACCCTAGCCAACCAGCAAAGCTTCCACCTTTTAGCACACAGCTCCCAGCTGATAAACAATCTAGTTCAAGATGCCTAAAGAAGAATATGAACCAAATACCAACTAACAAAGAATGCACAGGGACGACATGACATGGGGAGAAAAACAACTAGAAGGTAGGCAATCTCACTAATTGAGCAGCTAACAAAATCCAAACAATGGCGATGAGACCTGCTCCCATACCACTTGATAGTTGTCTACAAAAAATCACCTAGTGCATTTGCATCCTCTTCAGTACATAACACAATCCAAATCTTCCTCTCTTCATTCTCATATGCCTTTTCCCATGCCAGAACACGACATATCATCAGATCTCTTCACAAGAGTACTCAAAAATCACCTCCACAGCAGATCAAATGAGTTCTTACCACCTCATACATAAAGGGAGCCACTCCCACTTATTCTGAAGTACTGATTTCTCAAGGCATTCTTTCTAGAGTGCCAATACATTCATCAAAATATTCCATTCTCAAGTACTATCATCTTTTGCACACATAGACACTTGACCACCAAAAGAAAACTATCTTTATGTTTAGATTAGTGCCTTCTCTTCACATCTAATGAAGCACAAATCAACTATAAAGGTGCCATCAGAGGAAAAATTATTACATTGTTCTGTAAAAGAAAGCCTAAGAGTCAAAATGAGCTTCTCTCATTTACAGGGAAAAAAGAAATACTCGAAACTAGAACTAGAACTCTAATTTGTATAATATTTGAATTGTTCTACAGATTCAGTGGTTTGAAAAATAATGCCCAATAAAGCAAAAGCATTCACTGCATGAATAGTTTCAAATACTTGGCAGATTGGACAAACAAGGGGGAAAAAAACATGATGGAGCAACATGCTTATTCCTGTTATACTTAACTCTTTACCCTTGACACAGTCAAGCATTTGCAATGACATGTCAATATTGTCTGTGATCTTGCTGAAACACGATATACTAAGAGACAAATTGCCGATTACCTTCCAAATAAAAGCTGAGTAGCAAGCATCCAATAAATATATTTATCCTATTTATTGAAAATCTTCCATTAGAAAGTTCAGATGCATTTGCCAAGGATAATGGTCATGCAGAAGATAAACTCTTAATTATCAATTTTGTGATTCTGCTAAAAAAAACTCTAGAAAACCAGCACTTTTGTCAACATGGAAAGAGGACAAGAGGTTTCCCTAAGTCAAGCAGCAGCAATAAACGCTAGCAGTTAGAAAAATGTTTTTGATATCAGGCAATCAATATGATCTAAATGTAGTAGCATTTTGAGCATCCACAGGGCAGACAAGTTGTCATTAATATTGAAAGACAAATGTCTCAACTGAATAAAAGCATCCATGGCTGGAAGATATATTTTTCAACTGCACAAAATTATCCATTCCTTACCAGGTTCATCCAAAGTCCCCATGTCATGCTTCCCTTCTGTCACTGATGAATCGACCACAGACGCATTATCTTTCCCAGAATCATAGGACATCTCTCTATAGGTCCCCTGAAAGTAGTAGGGCTTCAAGTCAAAGATGCAGCAGAGGCTAGCAGTAGGGAGAGGAAAATGAACACAGCAAAATCATGCGGCTAACAATTCCGCAATTCATCGAAATGAGTGGAAAGTCAAAATTCACCGAAAGGGCCAGCATTTACAGAATGCCAGAGACCGCATTACATGATGAAAAGAAACAGAACTCCACAAACACAGGCGTACAAGGCGAGTGTTCTCGAAATCCCTAGGCACCAGAATCATTCGCTCACAACAACCTATTCAAAGGAAAATCCGCCACCATCTCCCTATCTTCTCTCACTCGATTCACCAAACTTCTCCACAACCTAGCGCGCGGTTCCTCCTGATCAATGCCCTTCCTAAATCAATCGACAGAAAAAAATCCAACTTGCGCACTGAAGCAGCAATAACGCGAACCGGGAACCAGTTTCCAAGCCGTCCGCCCCCGCGCGGCAAACGACACGAGAACCGCACTGATTCCCGAGGAGACCAACAACCGCAAAACACTCGAGATAAGCAAGACTCGGCCGCACTGAAGGAAAAGATCGCTCGCGACCGCCGGAACAGGAACAAGCGAGCCCCCACGACGAACAAGTACATGCGACAGAGACAGAGAGAACACGACAGAGCGCCTCAAGCATGGAATCGAGGATGTCACGAGCGCCCATTGAAGAGAGAGAGAGAGAGAGTGGCGATAGTGGAGGCGTACGTACCTTCCCGTAGAGAGAGGGAGAGAGGAGAGAACGGCAGAGGGAATTCGCAGGCGCGTGATAATGAGAGCTGATGATAACTGATTAGAGCTTTTTATATCACCTTGATACTTGTTCCTTCTCCTTTTTTCTTCTTTTTTTTTAATAATCCAGATATTTGTTCTGTTCTTTGATAATAATTCCCCCAGTGAGGCTAAAACAAACAAGTCCTTGGAAACATGATGTGAACCTCCTCGCAAAAAAAAAAAAAATGATTGGCAATTAGCTAGCAAACAAAGTCCCGCGAATTTTCTGCAGGAGAAAAAAAAAAGAGCTAAAAATTACTTGCAAAAACATTATTTCAATAGAGACCTGAGAAAAAAAATTTTGAAACTAGAATTCCCTGATGTCGTTGAGATGGTACTTAGAATAAGATTTAAGACTAATTGATTCATCCACGGTTGGAACTCAGCTATTTAGAAATAACTTTTAGTCGTCTAAACTCCTATAAGAATTTTAAGTAATCAAGGGCTCGGTTTTGAATATTTTGAATAATGTAATTGAATGATAGTGTCAATCATTAAGAGGAACTCACACGGATAGATTCATCGTCTTGTGAGCAAAACTTTACTCAATACACGTGGATATGACAATTTGCATGCATTAGTAATAAGAATTAATTGAATCGAATATTCTAGTACCTTTTATCATATGAAAAAAAAAGAGGGATCTTAGGTATGTATAACTAATGTTAGGGCGATTTATTTTTTTATTTTTTGAAAACGAAAATGGAAATTAATATCCAAAATATTATTTAACTGAAATTCCAAAAAGTCAGTATTTTGGTAGTTTTTTCATAATTGATTGGGATCTTATTCTTGTTATGAAAAAGTAAAATGGGACTATACTTTTTAAAGTTCGTTGCAACTCAATCTCAACTTAACTTAGCCTTCGGCATGCATCCTAATTTGCAAGGTCACTTTAGTGAATATTGGAACGCAAAATGTGATTTCACCGTATTCACTTTTTTGCCTTCAAATAAGAACTAATTATTAACAAAAAAAAAAATTACATTGAAAGCAAGACGAAATCATCAGCTATGACTATTGCATGGAATATAATGACATTCACACGAAAATTTGCCCGGTACTGCGGGCCCTAAATTTCTAGATACGACTGCGCAAGAACATGTCATTAATAATCAAGCCCATTAGGATGAGATTGTTTGAGTGATTACGAGGGATTGACGGGTTACCAAAGTCATTGCCATTTGTAAGCCTTCTGTCTAGCGCCAAAGTCCAGCTTTGGGCTTTGCAATCGTGGACTCCATGTATGCTCAATTTGCTTTGCAAAAAGCCCATTCAATTTGGGCTTCTAACGTATTTTGTTAATGGGCCTCACATTGATTGGATATGAATTATGATGATAAGGATTGCAGATAGATGAGCAAAAGGGATAACAAAGAAATTAGAAACAGTGACAGCAAAAGATGTGATGAAGTTAAATTAAAATTGGATAACAAAAACGAAAAAGCTTAAGTTAGGTCTTGATAACGTCGGGTTTCAACTATGTCGCTGTCTCGAGGTATTGTTCAATATAGCTCGTGTTTTGAGGATCTAGGTTATGTGAGTTGCTTGTGTGGTTAGGGTTGCTTCGGGAGATGCCATGTTTGTTGTTCTTTTGGTTCGAGCCATAGCTTCTCACTCTTGTTCTTTCGCAAATTGCGTCAATCGGTGATGTGTAAATCTTGTGTGATGACTAACATGGGCCAGATCAAGCAATATTTCTAACTTTATATCACTAAGTTAAGACTAAAGGATTGTTCAACCCAATACGAGCTTTATGAACATGGATTAAGGTAGACCTCAGAAAGTGAGTTCAAAAGATGTCAAATTATCAAAGTCACGTTTCTGCATCAAAGATGATGGGGGAGGCGGTCCATTTCAAGGAGATGACTCATGACCATGTTATACACATGTTCAATCCTATTACTTGTTGGATGGCGAGTTCCCTCCACTTATCTTAAACCCTATTACCATCATTTTCGTGCTATAAATGCATAAGGACATGGATCGTGCCAATCTAGGAATAAATTAAGAGGGTCGTTTCCTTCTAAGATGATAACTCAATCGAATCAAGAAACTAATCTATGGCTAAGGTACAAGTCATCATGAACGTACATATTAATCTTTTTATTGTGGCACAGTTATATAGCTTAACCTCTCTGTCTCTGTCTCTCTCTCTCTGTGGTATGAAATATAGCTTAACCTTAAGCCACTATAACATTCGTTTTCTGGCAAGATGGGGAAAAAATGTGGCCATGACAAAGGGATATATGACGTTGATCATTAAAGAGAAAAAGGATTAAAGAATCACTTCAATTGAATAACTAACATTTGACAAGTTGATTTGTATCTTCCAAACATATTGATACTCAAAAGTGCATCTAAAAGTATCTACTTCAATCAGACTATTGTTCCTTTATACACTTTGGATCTTTAGTTGTTAATAAAATATCGAATGATGAGTCCAAAAATATTTTAAATGAACAAACAAAAAGGGGTTAGAGATGAAGTTGGCCTAATAATAATAATAACATATTGATCCAAGCCAGCGAAACTGAAGACTGGATTTTGTACCGTTTAGGTAACTAGAACAAAAGGTTAGAGTACAAATCAATTCTTGACCTGGCCTAACGCCATAGTTAAATTTATTAGTTTGTATACTCAAAATGAAGTTAAGATTCTTTGCGAAATGTGCTTTTCAGTACTTACTAGTTGTAAAAGTAAAATTTATCAACCAACCTCACACCGTGATTTACCAGTGTCGAATTAGGAATCCCTCTCGTGTTTTTTTTAGTTGAATTTATATTACTATCAGATTAGTGTGACTATCACAATGTTGAAGTGCCAAATATACTAATTATGGAAGGGCAATGACATCGGTAGTTTTGTGAAAAAAACGCACGGGAGCTAGTGGATTTTATAATTTAAGTCAAAAGTGAAAGAACGAAATTATTACAAAAATCAATGATGAATAATAAAAAATACCAGAGATTCATGTAATTCAGTTTGAGCATCGGTGTTACTCCATGGAGAGAGCTAGCTCCTAAGAAATCCAATATATTTTTGAAAGTACTGAGTTTACTATTGTTCAAGTTTTTCCCAACTATTAATTACATCCAAAACAAATTCATAAGTGTTATTTCACAATCTCTTATAAAGAACTCACTAAAAAAGCAAAATCCGATACGCCTCTTGTTTATTATGCTTACCTAACCACGTTTCTCGAGAGTTTCCAATTAAATACTAGTGATGATTCACCAACCAACAAGCAATATTCATTGCTTTAACACAAAAATCTTCACTTAATTTTGTTCATTAGCTTTGTGACTCCGTTCAACCGTGGAGTGTTGGCAATAATGCAATGTTTCACCATAACTTCCTTTACGCTAACCTAGCCAAGCTCCTCTGAGCAAAATTCCAACTCATTTATAAATTCTCAAGCATTTGATCTTCCTTCCTATGTGCTTTTCAAATATTACCTTTCATAGCTTGAACCAACTAAACACCTCACTTTTGTGCTTAAGGAGATGAATTCGGACTTTTCTCAAAATGCCATCAACAAAGGGCAAAACATCCTTGGCACCACCCTTGGATGGAACTGAGAGAGTGCCATAAGTTTGAGTGCACGCAACTTCCAATCTTCGATTTTCAATGAATTGTTGCACAGAACTTTACTCTCTGCTAACTACTCTTGTCACAATGTCCACAAAAGTTCATCTTCGCTCTCCATAGACCCTCTAACTCAAAATAATCATTTCCCTCTCACTTATTTGTTCGAGTCTCATGTGTCACTTCTCTATTTTTCCTTGACTTGATGCCTAAGATAATCTAGCAAACGAACCAATCATTGTTGTTCCATTGGGCATAAACAATCCGCTATTTATCTTTCCCAGTATCATAGTAAGCACACCTCAAGAGACCTTCAAAACTCCACATTCATCAGAGTTCTAACATCCAAAAAATTGTCAAGACCACTCAACATGATAAGGTTCTTTCTCAGCTTTGGTACACACTTACGTCAATCAATATTCACACCACTCTATTGTACATATTAATCTGAATTGATCTGATCCTTACCACTTCACAAGAAGCACTATTTTGCATCCACTTTTTATCACCCTTTATGTACAAGAGTCTATGAGAAGTCAAATAATGAGAACATCTAGAGGCAAACACCCAATCATCAACTAATGAACTTGTGATGACTGCTACCACATCTTTAAATCACTAGAACTATTATATGATGTGATTACAACATTATCATTGCCTGCAGACTCCACTTTAATTATTTTACCCTTGTACCTTAGACAATCTTTCCAATAATGCCCTTGCTCTTATAACATCAAAGATTCTGAATATTGGACTTTAATTTAGAATGGCTCTTCCATTCACTATTTCTAGACTCTCCGCAATGGTCTTTACCCTGAATAATTTATTTGCATCATATCCTATGCTAAGTTATCTTCTTGTAATTTAATTTGCCACTCCTTAGAAAACAAGGGAGATTTTACCTCTTCCAAAGTAATCATAGTGCACCCTCACAATAGTGAATTAATAAAGTGCTCAAAAGAATCTAGTAGAGAAGCTAACAACATCATGCATTTTTTATCATCAAGTTAACGTTCTTTAATTCTATCATGAGTTTGTTAAACTCATATAAATGGGCTTTGATGGATGCGGCTTCAACCATCCAAAAGTTGAAACAATTACTTTTTAGCAAACTAGCGATTATTCAAAGCTTTCATCAAAAAAAGTGGCTCGCATTTTGCCCACAATGCTATGACATTCTTCTCTTTGGCCCCTTTAATAAATTTCTCATCTAGTACATTCTACAATATTATACTTTTCACTTTCTTCATCGACTTTACTTTATCAGCCTTTTTGATCATTTATGGCAATTTATCCTTACCATCCAATGCCTTCATCAAAGCTTAGGTTGTTAACACGACACGCATCTTAATACTCCACAACCCAAAGTTATTCATTCCCATTGAACTTCCCATTTTTAACTTTGGCCCAGACATAATTGCATCAACAAAATTTCTAAATAGTCATCGGACAAGTAAAAGCCCTAAATCAACTCTAAAAGCTCTAACTTTAGCTCTAATTTGTGAATAACGCAGAAGCCAACAGATATGCAATTCAAGTAAAATGAAGAAAAAGAATTTACCAAAGAAATCAACAAGAAATGATAAAGAATGCTAGAGTTTTGCATTATTTGGTTTGCATGTTGGTAAACTACTCCACGAGGGAGCAGTTATCATGAAATTCACTATGAATCCGAAGAGCACAGGGTTTATAATCATTCAAATGTTCCACAGCCCCTAATTACACCTGAAGCAAACTCATAAGTGTTATCTCACAATCTCTTATAGAAAATTCATAGAGGGAAAATCCCATTTTTCTCTTATTTGCTCTGTTGTATTTGATAGATAGATAGATATACATAAGACTTGATAGATTAATAAACAAGAGCAGTAAGAGTGTACGTGGAAAGTGCACACAATATGAATGCACAAAGCTACAGACAACGGTGAAATTCGGCATGAGAAAAACCTGTTAAGACAAATGTAAGTTGCAACTAAGTCTCGTGTTAGTTTGTGTGGTCAACGGATAAAATTATTTGTGTGAATCATATGCACGATACATGTGAAACCCTCCATATATCCATACCATCATTAAGGCCGCCTACACTAGGGTCTAGGGTTTGGGTTCTCATTCTTTCCCGGACGGACTATAGCCGAATTCCACTCCATCAAAAAACTATTCCCATCAATTTTGGTCGCCATTTCTCTGTGTTTTCACGTCGTTTCACAAGCTTAGGAACACGAAGATTCGGAATACCCACTTTGTAACATTGATCTTCCAGAGGCCAACATGGATTACTGCACATACCTTATAAAAAAAAAATTTCATTTGCAGGAGGTGCCAGATGGTTCTGAGCAGCTTTGGATACTCTATCCCAAGAATTAAAAATTACATCATCGTTTTTATCACCCACTTCACTACTTTTTCAGGATGACTATCGAGAAATCCTACTAATCAAGTTTGCGACATCACCCATTAATTATTTCTTACTTAACATCAGAATATATAATATTAAATCACCCATATAATGATCAACTATGCTCCCATGAAATCTTTCATAGTGTAAAAGCAGAAAATCTTGAATTCAATTCTTCCCGAACTCTTTATTTGCCTCGAGTACCATATATTTTCACGCTTAGTCTTAAATCAAAATTCAGCCAATGTGTGAGAGATTAGTGTACTTTAGAAAAAAATCATTATTTTGTCTAATAGTAGTGATCCATGGAAAATCTTTCGTTAGATGTGATATTCTAGTGGATTTATCACAAGTCACTAAAAACTTTCCATTATGGACATATTAAATCATATTGATTGGTAGGTACATCACCTCACATCTTTCTTTCAAATCAAGTAACCTGCAATCTGTGTCTAAATTTTGCACTCAAAAACATAGTTATTGTTGCATCACCCAATGATTTACACACCTGATTAATTAATAAGTCGGACACATAGTATAACACATTTCACACGATTATCTATCTTGAACAATGAAAAACATGTTCTTCGTGCCCACATAATAACTCAAGTCCTTTTCACGATAAAAAGTGTAGGAAAGAATTTAATTAATCACCATTAGCAGTGTAAACATCAATCCATCATGCGGTTCACATTTTCTTAACTTTGTCTACTGATTAGCACTCACACTACTATAAGGTAATCATTGATTACATTCTCCACGTGCGAATTTTCGCACGGTCTTCCTTTGGCCGTGTTCATTCTTTTCTGGTCGAACATTAATTTGTTGTTATGTTCGTAGATTACTGTTAATGAACTTTGACTTCGTCATTTTGCATACAATTTCCGCCGGCCACAATAATAAATAAATAGAAGAAAGAGGACATTTTTCGAGATATATTTCCTGATAATTTATTTGGACTGCGACTCGAAATTATTGCTTCAAAAGCGGGAATCTCTTTCCCCATCTCTCTCTGTCTCTCTCCATTGCTGGATTTGGTTTGCACCTTTTTTGTTTAATCGACTAATTAATTAGGTTAATTACTTTATGATTGTCCTAGGCTACGAAGGGAGCAAGTTGATCTTTAGTTGACAAATGAACATACTATCACGTGAAAGTGATAATTTTCCTCTTAAAAAAAGACACCCTACGTGGTTTTTCCTTGTTGGTAATCATGTATGTTCCTTTTCTAATTTAATATTCACACATCTTTTATGAAGATTAATTCTATTCACGCCAGTGACTAGGTATCAAATGATTTATGATGTAATTTATACGTGTTGTCACTTAAATAATTGTTTTTTAACAATATCCTCCAATCATGCCATCTCAAATGAATGGGGTTGTCCAAGTCTTTCCGTCCTTTTTCGTCTCAATGTTGCCAATTTTTTTTGAAGTCAATCAATCGTGCACTTTCAAATCACTCAGTCTACTTGTCTTAGGTGGGAAAGTTTAATAGGGGATATTAAAATGTCTCAATCAAGGATCTAATAATCTACCACCACTAAAAGATACAGCAGATTTCATTTCATTAAATTAACAGATAAAATATAGTATATGTTGATAATGTTCTTCGTAATTATTTGTGAATGGTGTTGTCCTATATAACTCACGTGGCCTACTTCGAATTCTTTTCCTTTTTTTTGAATTCTTTGATTTGGTGAGAATCGACTACACATACCATATACCAATAGAAAACGGCACAATTGGGCAATTTGGTTTCAAATTGTGTAAAAACAATGTCAACTTGGAATTGAAGTTTAATTTTACAGTGCCAAAGAAAAGGAAAAAAAAAAATTTTTAGTAGGAATCATGTTAAGAGAGAATATATTCGGCAATCAAGCCCATTTAACTCTATTTTTGTTGGATCAACTAGGTTTCTGTGGAGCTAGGAATCGGAGTCTTAGCATTTCTTATGATTATTCATATTGATCGGTAAGAAAATCATTTTGTCAAAAAAGTTGGAGTTGCTAGAAAGCGAAACCATAACATACCTCTACCATATTTCTTTTTTAAATACTCTTAGTTTGATATAAATCAAGTCCTACACGTGAAATATAAAATCAATTCGAAATCACGTCTAACAAAATAATGAGGTATCATCATATAATTCAAGGATCGACAAAGTAACAACACGGGGTATTGTCAAGGTTATATTTTTCCAAGCAGAACCCATGTTGAATCCGTGAAAAACCCACCTCTTATTAATTGGTAGAGAAATAAGGTTGTGTATGAACACTCAAATCAGTTTAAGAACCAATTCTTTGTGGCATCGTTCATATCATTTTTGTAACTGTTGTGTAACCTGCTATAATATATTGTTGGCATGTTCCCTAACGGTTTAAATTATTAGAGAAAAAAAGGTAAATTTAACTTGGCACCTGAGCATATATCAATAGTTCTAATCCTAGCGCTCCCTTTCAATTTTATCCTGCTTGTCATTCTGGTTATTATGTGAGTTTTTCTGTTCGGTCATCACCGATACACTTTGCTTCCGGCATCACCTTTTTTACATGTGTAAGGAACGGCTTACACATGATCGTTGTCAGCCCATTCCCAACCAATTTAAGTTGACAGGAAAAACGGTAAGTCCAATTATGACGAGGAATCCCATCTAAATAATTTCATTGACCAAATAAAAACACGAGCTACACGAGTGAGTGTGTGACTAAACAAATTAATAAACCAAAATTTTCAAAGATCCAAGTTGGAAGTCCACAAAAGAAAAATCGTATTCATGATGTATATTCACATCACAATACCTGTAATTCTAGTGAACAACAAAGACAATGCGTCCTCTAAACTTATTAATCTTAAACTCTAATTGTTGAACTATCGTGTGAGAACATAGTAACAAGGATAACATTAAACGTGTCTCTCTTCGAGACCAAGAAACTTGCTAAAAATCGATCATAAGCTGGTGATACAAGCCGAACTTAACTTTGCCAACATAACTTAATTAGCAATAGCTAGGGTTTGCTCTATTACAAAGACATAAAGTCCAGCGAGTAATGGTGGACCGCTTTCATTCTATTTTACTAGATTTATATGTATGTGAATTCAATTGAATAACTTTCTAGTGGGTCTAGAAACCGGATACATGCATGGTTTTGAAGGATTGACATCTCTACACCAACTTGAAGCCTCCTTAGCAATGCGGCACTTCAAATCAAATCAAATGATAGGAATACAGGATTACAACCTTTACTCAATGGAGCATCCCCGAACCTTCTTTCTCCCAATAGATGCAACAAAATCATTTAAGAATTCAATTCATCTTATAAATAGTCAATTACGAGACCTATGTAACATCAAACACTTTCCGTAGAGTGTCTATGAATCGGTAACGACTGTGTTAGAATATTTAAATATTAAACTACCCGCTTATTTAATAACTTAAGTTTTTAAAATGATTCGTAATGGTTTTACAAAATCTTGTGTGCTACTAGAGCTGAATGTTCCCAAGTTTTTTTTGGTCAGTTTTTTCAAATTTTTTTTTGCTCGAGAATGTCCCAAGTTCAAAGTGTAGCCAAAACATGATAGGGAGTGTTAAAATATTTAAATATTAAATTGCATCTTTCTCTAATTTAAAAATGTGTAACTCGAGACTTTAGCTCTGTTTGTTTTGTAGAAAATAAATATTATGAAAAAAATTTCCTAAAAATAATCACTTATATTGTTTAAAATAATTAATCATTGAGAAATATTTTAATTATTGATAATAATTTTTATCCAAATATTTTCACGAATAATTGTTCATTAATTATATTTAGCAATACAAACAATCATTTTAATAAAAATATTTTTCAGATTAGTCATTTTTCACGAAACAAATGCACTCTTTGTAAGATGTAAATTTTAGATTGCTTTCGACTCTAATATGAGTCGATTACCCACAAATTCTCCACTTTTTATGGTAACTTATTTTTAACCCATTTAAACAAGAGTGCAAACCATAAAATACTCACAGTAGAATCAATATTTGGGACATACCACAACTAGTGTTGTTATTTATTTTTCACGACATCGATGTCTTTATCTTTGAATGAATCTCTCCGATCACCTTAATTGATAGTGTAAGTCATTGCAGAATTTCATTATCTTTCGTTCTTTAACAATAGTTCCATCAAGTGGTCGCATCAAATCGATTTTCTTGACCACATCAAGTTCATATCTATTTAAATCTGCACGGATGATCGAAATTTAAAAATACATAATTGATATAACAATTAAAGCAGACAATAAGACCGAATCAATGACACTGCCATTTCTGGTGATCTGCTTCTCCTGAAATCACTCTCACGTGTGTTGTCTTGCATTCCCATTTGCCAGATTTTCTTGATTTTAATTTCTTTTGATGGATTAAGCACTCTGGACCCACGTCCTCATCATTAAATTGTCACGCCTAATCCTGCTCCCTCCTCTCAATAATGATCACTTTAACAAGACATAAAAACACTGTTGTTTTGCATCATCTCAATTTGGCAAGAACTACATGCCCATAATGTTGTCTTTCTAAGAAATTTATTAGGTTTTACCAAGTCCATCCACAAATTAGGATAAGCTTTTCTTGTTCGACTTATATTCTGTCCAAGGTCAATCAAAAAATATTTTTTTCACAAGGAATATGGAAAATTAAATTAAAGAATATTAACATGCACACGATAGGATTTACTCATGATGGAATAAATGTTTGTAGTTGCATTTTTTTAAATTTGAAAGGGCAAGCATAGCAACATCCTGGCTCCACATCTTTGATTTTGTGAATAAATTCACATAAAATAAACATTTTTGCTTAACTAAGAAACGTTATTTTGCCATTTTTCTCACTGTCCAAGGGAGACTTTTGATACCTCATGTTTTCTTCCCTTCTTTTGATATCCGTACCCACCACTTTCCAACCCACCATATGCTGGTCATCACTAGCTACTCAAAATGGCAGTGATAGTTAGTGATTCTCCAAATAAATGGCATGATGATGACCTTATGATTTGAACTCATTTAGGCCTTCCATCCCACGGTCTGAAAGAAACATGTACTTAATAATTAGAATAATTTCCCAGTTTTGTCAGAAAAGTGTCTGCAAGTAGCTGATTTCAAATTTAGATTCTTTTTGAGCAACCCCAAAAGAAAAAAAAAAGAACCATTGTACCTTGCTATGGGGATTTGCAGTAAGAAGCATAAAAGAGTGCTAAGATATCTAGAATAATATGGGACAATATCAAAAAAAACTCTAAATTAATATATTTATAATCAAATTGATATATTAATAAAAAATTTACCTTTTATTGATTTTCGTTAAATTTTATTGTTAAATTATTGAGTCAATTGACATATAACGATATACTAGTTTGGAGTTTTACTTTCCATTTATCATAGATGTACCACTTTATAATTTTTTATGATATTAATCAATTTAATAGAAATTAATGGTAAGTAAATTTATTACAAATGTACTAATTTGAGATTTTTTGTGGTAAAAATATTAATTCAAAGTAAATTTATACGGATGTATCAAATTATTATCAAAATTAATTTTTAATAAATTTGTCAAAGATAACCGATTTGGGATTTTTAATGATATTGACCTAATAAAGTGAGAACCATAAATCTAGAAGCGGATATATTTATTGACTCTCATTTCTTCAGTGGGACTAACGGAAATGTGTGAAATCCAGAAATTGAATCTGACCCAAGTCTATTTCAGCATAAAATGACATATTTTGATTTTCCACATGTGAATATGATGTGGGTTTCGATCAGCCCCCAAAACGTACAGTTCCAAAAGAAAGATACTGAAGACTTTATTTTAAGAATCAGCAAACCCTGAGGTCACTTCTTAAGTCACATTTGTCCATCAAAAACCACAAAATCTTGAAGCCTCAGGCCCATCAAAGATCTCATCATGCCCAAAATAAACATACCCGCAGCATCCCGATTATAAAAAGAGAGAGAGAGAGAAAGAGAGAGAGGAGCTAAAGAGAGAGAGGGAGGAGCTTTCCAGACATGAGTTATTTTACTTCCGCGATCCCATTTGACCAAACTGATGAGTTCTTCCAGTGCTCTTCCTTTGATTCCCCCCAACATCACCAAGTTGATAGCTACGATGATATCCTATGCCAACTTTCTTCTCCTCCAGATGGGAACTTCTTCATCGGCGAGACACTCGATGATCATGGCCGACAGGGAAGTAAGATGCCTTCTGTGCTCGATAAAACCACGGCCGGCATAAAGCCTAATGGCAACACAAGCAAGAACAAGAAAGTCATACACAGGGATATTGAGAGGCAAAGGAGGCAAGAAATGGCTGCCCTTTATGGATCTCTAAGGAAACAACTCCCCATCGAATTTCTTAAGGTTGATTCTCCTGTAATCATTCTTACGCATTCTTTTGCTAAAGTTTGTGCAGTACAGCACTTTCTGTGCTGGCTTTTGTGTGGAATTATATTGCCTTTTAATGGGATAGGACCACTTTTTGCAGGGAAAGAGATCTATTTCTGACCACATTCATGAGACAGTCAAATACATAAGGCATATGCAGAACAAGATCCAAGCGATGAGTGACAAGAGAGACGAGCTGAAGGGACTGTCTGATTCGGGTGCTCCTAAAGAGGCACCTGAATGTGCAAGAACTGCCAGTTCTCAGGATGACACTGTGATGGTCCAGCTTTGCATGGCAGGAGTGGAAATTCTCATAAACACCGCCTCACAACAAGGGCTCCCTCTATCAAGAGCATTCAAAGCGTTGTCCAAGGAAGGAGTAAACGTGGTCAGCTGCAATTCGACGCAAGTGAGTGAAAGGATTCTTCACTCCATCAAAGCCGAGGTACCCCTAAGCCTAGATAGTTATCCCTCAAAGATTTCGCTAATGCATATAATGCCAATATTTTTAGGGTTTCATTTGGAATTTCCTTCTAACCCACCAATTGATGAAGCTCCTATTCTATATTGGGGTTATTTATGCAGGTAACCAGTGGAGGAAATAGCAATTTGTCTGAGCTGCAACAGAAATTGATGAAGTTAACAAATTAATTATTCTCAGATTGGAATTATTCCGGGAATCATAGTTTTGTGAACCTTTCCTCTGGATGACATGAATCGTGAGGATGTCTTTATATCCTGCAGGTCCTTCTTCCAGGCAATTTTGGCCAGGAATTGGTAATGTTGGTGACGATGCTTTATCAGAATATGTTAATGTGATATATTAATTTTTGCACATTCTTCCTGTACTCTATTGAGAGATGAGTAACGTTGTTGTGCCAAGTTGGCTTTTGTGTACATTTTGCCTGCCTGATTGTATCACTTTGAATCATCGTACACCAGAAGCCCGGCATCGTGATTTTCATTAGTGGTATCATGGTTTCTGTACATGATAGTGCATCTGATATGTAGTGTATAGCAGATATATATGATCCTCCACGTGCATCTGATCCCATTAGGATTTATATACATCTGAATATTTGAGATTGAATCACTATTTTTATGAGAACTTCATCAGGTTTTGAATATCAGACAAATGTAGCTTTCATGGATTCTGCTTCCTTCTTTTCAGCTGATTGAAACTCAAACAGAAACAAATCAAGCAGTGAAGCATATACTCATGATATCTGATCTTATTGATCACACACATGCATTAGCATTAATGTTTGCTTGTTTAGGTCAATTACTTGGGATAAATGAGGTGTTGTGCTGGAAATGCATGCTAAGACTTATGCTTTTTTGCTTTCTCTTAAAAGAGAGAGAGAGAGACATTTTTTTCCTATGACCTCTCAAGAAGGGGATATCACTTGCATAGGACTTGTCCTCATGATATGTCCGTGCGTATTTTAGTAGTTGATTTTATCTATTAGCATGGCGAATCCTGTACACACGCATATCTTGGTAGACAAATTGAAACAATCTTTCCACTGGAATTGAAAGAATCCATGTGCTTCGTCAGAAACTGGAATCATTAGATACTGAGCTTGTAGTCGTTCCTTGTTGGCCGTCTCTATGCCGACTGTTCTGTGACTTTTCTAAGATAGTGCTAGGTACAGTGAAGATTGAGGAAATGTTTGC
This sequence comes from Corymbia calophylla, assembly GCA_014182845.1. Taxonomy (NCBI): domain Eukaryota; kingdom Viridiplantae; phylum Streptophyta; class Magnoliopsida; order Myrtales; family Myrtaceae; genus Corymbia; species Corymbia calophylla. The sequence continues at coordinate 23,957,084 of CM024696.1, forward strand.
TAGTAAACCCTGAATAAAAAATATCCAGTAAAAGCCAAAGAAGATAACGTGGCTAGTGAGCTGATTTTTGCCTCGTTGAGAACAGAATTTCGTGTTCACTGACAATAGGACTGTGTCACTGTAAGGTCAACTTTTTCATATTATAGCTGCAATAAGAGGGAAAATACATAAATCTCAGCCGTAAATATTCTTCATTGAGCAGTGTTTCAAGGAAGCGCTTGCACGCAGGCCCGCAGATATACAATTCAAGAGATGAAACAGTCCGAATCTTCTTACTTTTTTTATACATACAGAAAGATGTGAGCCTCCTGTGTGCTTTCTGCATCTAAACCTAGACTAAGATGAATAATGTTCTCTTCCTACTTCTTAGTGCCAAGTTATCATTCAGCTTCCTGTAGATAAATAGTCAAAACTACAAGGGTTGAGATCCTTCTTTGTCCAGGTTTATATGCATGATTTGCGTTAATTTTTTAATCCATAGAATTTAGAGAGAGAACAGCTGCATGAATGACGTAGAGTTGATATAGGGTTGCATCTTTTTCTTTTCCCATTCTATCCATTTTTTTGCAAGATAGAGTAATTTATTTATAAGCACTTGATAAAAAAATTTATTAAAATGAACGTGTGACAAAATTGTTATCAACCGAGTATACGAAAATCACTCATCTTATCATCATGTAAAAGATAAAAAGATATTTTTTATCGCCTAATTGCAATACCTGACTACAACACAAACAAAAGAGCACATCACTTGTGACACTCCTTATCACCATTCTTTTTTCTAAATTAGATTTCGTATATGAATACTAAATCAAGCTCATCTCTCTGGTCCGGAGAAAAGCATACCCTTTCCAAAGGACATTGCTGGTGAGTAATTCCTCTTAGCTGAAACATCCTCAGACTGGAATGCATTCCTTGCATTGCATCGTATCAACCTGAGCAATGTCATAGGGTACTTATCACTAGCATTCCCGTAATCGGATTTTGTGAACTCAAGTTGCCCTCTTGGCTTCGATTCAGTGGTATACATTCAAAGCTGTTCGTTATCTCCCATCAAATCGACATTAAATTCAACTGACAACTGACCAAATCCCTCCCTTTCCTCTTCTATATATGTAGCTTTTCGCGGCTTGTGGGTAGTTTCCAACTCCACAATTTCATTATTCTAGAAAGATGAGCAATACACACAGACATGCACAAGCTCTAACCACTCATTGCATGCCCATTTCGACCCGTCATCATTTTAATATATAATGATGTTGATGATTGAATGACATGAATGCTCCTGTTTCGAACTGCCAGATTTTTAGGAAAAATCATGTACCCCCATCACTCTCTGCCTCGTGGATGGGTTCGAAATGGAAGCTGCAAGAATTAATTTATGTGATGATTTCATTTTCTCCTGGATTACCCTATCTTTAGTGGTCCTTGCCTAGCTTGGCCAGTCTTCCCTGCTTTCTAGCCAGGGCTCGATCGTGCCCACTCAAGTACGTGACAGACGTGCTCTCATTTTCGATTTCCCATCATCCGCTACCTGTACATTCTTTCTTTCTTTTTTAATGATAAAAATATCATTAAGATTGATATCATTAAGATTGTTGGTCTGTTTTCTAAAAATGATTAAACTTTCACAAAAAATGATTTGTCTAATATGGCATCAGAGCATGGTAGATCAATGATTTAAATCTGGATACTACCTCTCAATTTTTTGCGTAATGTTATTCTACTTATTTTCTTGTTCCTCATTATCTTGTTGATACACGCAAATTTGTCCAGTTTGGTAACTACTAGAGAACGTTTCTGAAAGAAGGTTTGAATAAAATGAAAATAATTAGGTACGTTGTTAGTAAGTGATATGGCCCCAACTAATTGAAAAAGTGGCTTTATCAGCTTGCTAGGGCGCCACCAACTCCACAGCGAAAGAACCGCAAATTAATTGATGAATCAGGGTTGTCGTCGATATGTCTCTCCACGCATTTCTCCTGAGTGATATCACCAAACCTTTATCGATTGTTTGGCAACAACCAGACACGACGTGCGCAGAATCAAAACTCACAACTGCAGGCGTTGCATCAGTGTTGTTATCCGGATAAGAACATGATCTGTGAGTCCATGATTGCTTGATTTCTGTCTCTTGCTCTCTTGTCGGGACAATATCTCCAGTAGAAATCCATCTTCCATACCCTTTTCGACACTGTACAATTGTGAAAAAAGTCCGAGTAAATTGAAAAGAAATTGAACTATCAGGGTAAAGAGAGACTGGACGTGTTAGAGTTCACTGTAAATCCTATATCAAGTGATTTACAAAAAGAGATTATTAAAGCAGATGGAACGAAAGGATGGGTTGATCAGGATCAACGAGAAATCCTAAAATGGTTGAAAAGGTTTTGTCAAGGCACATATTAGGCTCCTATTCAATCCTAGTCTAAGTACCCACCTAACATGGCACAGAGGTTATTCAGCAACATTGATGAGGTACATAAAAATCGATGTAGTTGCTACCATTTGTTCAACGAAATGGAACCAGGTCAACATGGAGTGAACGTCTGAGTTTCCTGTTTGATACTGATTGCTGATGTGCGATGTAGGCTTTGACGTGCCTTGGGTTAGACGAAACCCTAGTGTATGTTAGGAAAAGCAGATAGAATTTGTCAAATTGACCTTATAAAAAGTATATAATAGGATCAAAGAGAGGTTAGCAAGAAGGATGGTGGCATGTTGATATCCCCATCCTTTCATCATCACTCTATCGGAGGCATAATTCCTTAAAAAAAACTCTATATTTTAAATCTAGTTTCAAATCTATCTCAAATTTTTCTTTGTGAAAAAGAAATACCTGAACTTTTAGTCTAGTTACAAATCTACCTCAAACTTTTCTTTTTGTCTAATAAAAAAATCACCAATTTTTACTCTAGTCTCAAATCTACCCCTTGTAGCCCTCTGTCTAAAAATCACCATAAGTCATCCCTAATTTTTATATCCTAGATAGATTTCATTTTATAGATAAATTTCCATGTCACTTTATTGATGTAGATTTGTTATCTATATGGAAATATCATGTCAAGTTAGAGCACATATATTAGATTTGAGAATAGATTGAAAGTTATTTATTTATTTTAGACAAAATAAAATTTTGGGTAGATTTGAAATTAAACCTAAAATTTATGAATTTTTTTTTAAGATAAAAAAAAGTTGAAGGGAGAACTGAGACTACACCTAAAATTTGGGCTTTTAAGAAATTAGGCCTCCGATTGATTGGGGTTGTCAACTGACCACAAGCTTTCTTTATTCCTTTTTTATGTATAACAAGTTAAAGATTGGTGGAGAAGGGTGATTGGTGTGACCATTCCAATTGAGCATTATCATGAGGTTTCTACTCTTGTCACGAAATATTCGGTTTGCTTCAGCACCTCTTAATCCACCAGAGGTGTATGAATCGATCACCGCATCTTGATCCACATAACAGCAATCAGGTATGTGTCGCTGCTCTGCTAACCACGGGGTTAGGGTAGCCAAACAAGGAAAAAAAAAGTTACAAGTGAATTCTTTTTTTTTTTTGAAAGAAAGATTCCATTTATCTCTCAAAATAATACTCGAGAGGTACATAAAGGTTTTCAAGCCTAGCAAATTCTAATAAAATGCAAATAACAAGGTACAATCTGCAATTAGAACCACACTTTCATAATTCAAGAACAGATCTATTAACGTAAATGTTCCAAATTCAATGATGGGCACATGCCGAAATTTCCCTCTCCATTTGCAACAGCTCGTATCTAGGTTCAACGTCCTCATCACCATGCAAAGACACCAACATCAATATGTTGAAAGAAAATCAGGAGATTAAAATCCATAAATCTAGACTTAAATCTAAATCGGGAGAAAAGAACAGTTTAATTTTGGAGAAGTTGTGAAGCCACGTCACAAACATCCATCCTCCTCGGTGGTTGTCGATTGGATGAATGACAGAATTGTCTTGTTAACGAGTGCCTTTAATAAGGAAATGTTTTCATTTTTGAAGTGCTAATTACGCACCCGGAAAGATTGTATGTTGAAAACGACAAATGTTTTCTTGGGCCATTCATGTTGTTACCAGAGGAACAAGAAAAGGGGAGAGAACCGAAACGGCTAGGGCAAATCCATGCTATTGTGTAGGGGTGTCAATGGGATGGGTCGGGTCGGGTTTTTATGTTACTCGACCCGACCCCAATCGCAAAGGGTCACACTCTGACCCGACCCGACCCGACCCAACCCGACCCAAAATGCATTAGACCCGAACAAAAAAATGGGGTCGGGTCAGGTCGAGTATTTTCTAACAAAACTCTAAGAATACATTACATTTATCAAAAAGGCCAGGGCCGACCCGACCCGTTTCAACCCGGCTCTAAATAATACTGACTCCATATTTGGATAAGATTTTGACCTAACCCGAAAATACCCTAAGTTTAGGGTTGGGCCGGGCCGGCCGGGTCGGGTCGGCCCGGGTCTTTTTGACACCCCTACTATTGAGGCCCGGCCCAGCCAATTGCGGATCCAAGATCCCTTGACGTGGAACAAACGGATCGGCCTTTTTAGCCCGTTTTAAGCCCCCAAGTCAGAAAGGTCGTGGCATTTCCTCAAATTTTTAATCTGCTTAAACCATTTGAAAATTAGCCAATTTCGTGCCAAATCACATCAATTCATGTTGACGCCAATTCCATCACTCTAGAACTGCATCCGGGATTGTTCATCTCGAATTCATGTTACACTTAACACCTTACGCAAAACGGTGTAATAAAGTCATGATTCTTTCGAATTTCACTTATTAAGGAGCTACTCATTTCAAAATAAAAAGTATATGATAATCCTGATATTTTTGCTTTCAAAATTCTATACGTCGTAATATTTCAATTGATTAGTTGATGAAATATTACTTAATTTAAAATTACTTTTTAATGTTTGTACATCATGCCGTTAGCTTAGTTTTATCAATTTATTTAGGATTTTATGCCTAAAATTTTGGGAAAATGATACAAACAGTCATTGAATTTAGTCTTAATGTGAAATTTGATTACTGAATTTTTCATTCATGTAATGTAGTTCTTAAATATTTGGTACTTATTTAATAATTCATAGACTGTATAAAAATATTTAATATGATCCATTTCCATTAATTCAAAATCAAGTGAATACATTAAATATGTTTATACAATTTAGAGATTATATTGAATAAATATTAAAAGTTCAGAGATTACATTGAAAAAAATTAAAAAATTTGGGATCAATTTGCACATTAGGCTAAAGGTCAGGGATCAAATTACAAATCGAGCCAAAAATTATTGACTTGTTAATGTTATTATCCCTAAAAATTTTATCTTTAATTATTAGGAAAAAAAGGTGTGGATGAAAACACAGTACCAAACGGTCATCAGATACGACAAGAGGACCACGGCGGCTCTTGTTGAGCTGAGGGCATCATCGCCGTCGGCGTCGTTTTCCACCACTCCGCTCCACGGTCTCGATTCCCTCTCTCCCGCTGATCCTCCGGCGAAGTCGAAAATGTCTTCCCAGCCCGAATCCGGGTCGGGTCGTCCCGACGTCCTCGTCCACCGCCTCCGGTCCTTCGCCCTTCCCTTCCTCGCCTCGCTCCGCGACCACTTCGCCGTCCTCGACCCGTGTACGGACTCGCCGGACGAGCCCGCCCACGCCTTCCTCGCCCGCCGCGCCGGCCGCACCCGTGCCCTCGTCTGCGTGGGGCCCACGCCCGTCACCGCCGACGACCTCCGCGTCCTCCCCTCCCTCCGGGTGGTCATCGGCACCAGCGCCGGCGTCGACCACATCGACCTCCGCGAGTGCCGCCGGCGCGGCATCACCGTCACCAACGCCGGCGCCGCATTCGCCGAGGACGTCGCCGACTACGCGGTCGCGCTCCTGCTGGACGTCCTCAGGCGGATGTCGGCGGCCGACCGGTACCTCAGGGAGGGCCTGTGGTTGAAGAATGGAGACTACCCGCTCGGGTTCAAGGTGAGCACCGGTTCTTGTCGTGCAAAGTTTCTTTTGGGTAATCTTTTGTTGGTCGGAATCGATCGAAAGCTTTTTCCTTTTGGGTATATTTCCAGGTTGTCATAAGTATTGGCTGTTTGGCATAATGTATTGTGTTGGACATTTGGGAAGACAGTGAGGTGGTTGAATCTCATTTAAGTCCTGTTCTATCGGTTCTCCTGGTTTTCTTTGGTGTTCAAGCAGTGAATTCAGCTGCATAGTTGAAGATGCACTAAGAAGTTAATGTTTGTCTGCATATGGACTGATATTGCGGTTCAGTTGATGCTAGGAACATATATGTTGTTGGCGAAGGCAAGTGTAGATCGTCATCGGGCAGTTTAATTGTGTCCCTGATTTAGTCTAGTGGCTTGAGCTTACGCGATAGATTTGGTTACTCTGGTGGAAGGATTTAGCTTGAAATTGCCTAGTTCATGGGAAGCTGAATTTGTCGAAGTAACTAACTGGGTATGCTTAGTGTTCATGCTATGATCCGCCATCATGTTTGAACCTCTAATGTAGAAGTAAGGGGCATTCGGCCATGAGTTAATGTATTGATGAAATATTCATGGAAGAAGATTCTCTGTGGCGATGACGAGGAAACTAGTTGATGATCAGTGAACGCATGCTATTTTACTACCATGGATCTTATTGTTAGGTCTGATGCTGAGTGGAGAAGTTAGTCAGAGTGTCTAGGACTTGATAAGGAATGGTATGACGTTGTTGTAATCTCGAATGCTTTTATTGCTTGATTGGATAGTATGCACACCTGCAGTACTTTCCTTTTAGGTAGTTGATCTACATGCAACTGCAGATGCAGTGCCAAATGTAACTAACAGGAGGTCGAATTCATGAGCATGAGAACAGAAATTTGGCCACTGGTTCTTCTAAGATTCGGGTGATTATGTGAAGATTGTATGATGAGTGTTGCTGATACAAGATCAAGATGGACAAAAAGTCTACTCGTGCACGGTTTCTAGGCATCAGTAATACCTGCTTCTTCATATATGTGAAAAGTGTCCCATCTCTGGTCATTGAGCAGCAAATTTGCTACTGGTTGCTAAGGATGTCAAGTTTTAGGATTGAGACAGTCTTACCTTCAGATGTTTGTACTTACAGTTTCTTTTCGACTCTACTGTGCCTTTCCGGTTGTATCTTTGTACAAGCGAAACTGATTATGACTTGTGCTTGTATTGTTACAGTTAGGAGGAAAGCGAGTGGGGATCGTGGGACTGGGAAACATCGGTTCCCTAGTTGCCAAAAGGCTGCAGCCCTTCGGCTGCGACATCGCCTACAACTCGAGGAGCAAGAAGCCATCATTTACATTTCCTCACTACTCGAGCGTCCACGATCTAGCAGCCAATTCCGATGTCCTCATCTTGTGCTGCGCCCTCACCAAAGAAACCCACCACGTGATCAACAGAGAGGTCATGACCGTCCTGGGAGATCAAGGGGTCATAATCAACGTGGGGCGAGGCGGTCTCATTGATGAGAAGGAGCTCGTGCAGTTCCTGGTGCGAGGGAAGCTCGGCGGTGCAGGCCTCGACGTGTTTGAAAACGAACCGAATGTGCCGAAAGAGTTGTTCGGTCTGGACAATGTGGTGTTGTCCCCACACAGCGCCGTCATTACTCCGGAATCATTCGAGGCATTGGGGGAGCTCACCATATCGAACCTGAAGGCTTTCTTCTTGAACGAGCCCTTGTCGTGCCTCGTCCAGGGTGAGTAACGAGGTGGCGAGGCGGCACATTCTTACGGGTGGCGCCATTTGATTCGTAGGTTCTGCAGTGTCTCTCATCTGTGCTGCTTTTAGTTGGGGAAATGAATAAAAGCTTCAGGAGCTATATCAACATTTTGTTGAACGCCGACGTCTCTCAAGTGATTTATGATAATTGCTTCCTAGCCCTTGTACTTTCGAATCGATCCCCTGTCATCTGATTAGTCTCAGAATCTCGTCTCAATTAGCCCCCCATAGTTGTAAAATTATCTCAATTTGGTCCCTTTAAACAAACTGCATTTTCAATTTCTCATAATGACAATTTGGGCAGGGCATGGCGAGTTAGCTCGCTCGATTTCCCAATTGCAGAAATCATGGGATGATCCGAATTCATGTCTATGATATAATCCGAATCCTGCTTAATTACTTTCATTGTTGGCGATCATATAATTTGATTGGTTATTTAGCAAAAGTGGTTATTTGTTTTGGTAAAATTATTGTTCTCATTATTTCGGGATAAGAACACACAGTTCCTAAATTTTGATTGCACATTTAATTTTGATCTAATATGTAATATGATCAATGAACTCTTAATTTGTTCAATGTGATCATTAAACTTTAGCTCAATGCAAAATGTTTAATTGAGTCATTAAATTTTTTATATATGTTCACATTAGTTCCTGAATTATATAAAAATATACAATATTGACTTTTCATTAACTCCAGCTCAGGGACTAATTAAAAATTAGAATCAAACATGTATTAAAAGTTTTTATTGTATTCTCCATTATCACTTGGACATCGTTTTCCTAGTTCAATTCAAAATCAAAAAATAAATAAATAAATAAATAAAGTTCAGAAAACGAACGACGCACGGGCTGACGTAAAAAGTACCATTTTGTCTTCATAGCCACGTCAGCAACGCCATATAATAATCTTAATAAATTTAATAAAGTTAATGACGATAGATCCAACGTCGACGAGAATGTGGACCATGAAAACTACAATTGTAGTCGAATATAAAATATATATATTTTTTGTCGAAAAATAAATCTGGTGGTGACCGTCCCAGTCGCGTGTCTTTAATGCGATCATCGCCCCCTCCGTCGCACATCCCAACCACCGCTGGTCAACGACCCGTCGATGGACGCCAGCTCGCCCCAGCACGATGCCGTCCTCCCCCAGGTCCTCCTCCTCCGCCCCTCCGCCCTCACCCTCCCCTTCGCCGCCGGCCTCCGGCCCCACTTCCGCCTCCTCGACCCGCTCGACTCGCCGGAGCCCGCCCACTCCTTCCTCTCCCTCCGCTGCCGCGCTGTCCGCGCCCTCCTCTGCCTCTTCACCCCCTCCCTCCCCGTCAAGGCCGAGACCCTCGACCTCCTCCCTTCCCTTGAGCTCGTCGTCGTCTCCAGCGCGGGGCTCGAGCACGTGGACCTCCCCTACTGCCGCCGCGCGGGATCGCCGTCACGAACGCCAGCGCCGCGTTCTGCGAGGACGGGGCCGACTACGCGGTGGGGTTGCTGATCGACGTCATGAGGCGGGTCTCGCATGGCGACCGGTTCGTCCGGGCCGGGTCGTGGCCGGTCCAGGGGGAGCTCCCCCTCGGTTTCAAGGTTGGTCGGCCAATTTATCATTAATCGTTTCGGAGAGGTTGCGCAGAATGCCACGTCCGTACTTTTTGGAGATTTGCAAAGTGATCCATTTTTACTCTAGTTTTAGCAATTCGAGTCTTGCACTTTCCAATGCACTTTAGAAATGTGAAAAAAATTGTACATTGAATTTCCGGGCAATGTGCGAATTTGATAGTACTCTGCTCGATCCGGAAATAGTAAGCTTACTATAAGTTGCACAGTAGTTAACATAGTAACTAACAAAACCCTCGTCCGAATCTCGGACCTTGTTGAGGACTTGTGTAAATTGGGCATCATGATTTATATATGAAGGAGTGACTGATATTAAAATACATAATCGGCTAGAGAACTAATTTGCAATAGGAATGTTAATGGATTGATCTAATCAAGATATTGTTTGTCGCTTCAGTGGTTTCAACATGATTAGATTAGCATAGTGCTGAATAGCGCCCATTTAAGGTGAGTAAATCGGGATTCAATGGATAAGTTAGGAAAGTTTGAGATTTTTCTTGAGATGGTTTAACCAGTGGTTGAAATTTCTATTGTGTATCTGACCTGAATTGTAAGATTGTAATGAACAGGTCGATCTGTATATAGCTGCCATGTTTTCACTAGTTGTATGGTGGAAATATCTAGTGAATATTTGCGCTGTCGGTATACCAGCGACCTCACTGGATCTTGAGATGTTATTAACTTCTCGTCAGTACAAGGAAAGTTGACGCCGCGACCAATGTTATTAGATCCTATGATTGCTGTTATATGTAGCCTACATGATTACAAAGACACATGGAAAGCACGTGAATGGTTAGGAGTGTAAGTTCCTTCAACTGGTTCTGAAAGAGAGAGCAGGATCGCTCTCTGTAACTCCTCAACGACATCTTATTGCTTTGCACAATAGTAAGTTTTTCTGGTTTCACCTAACCGAATGTCAAACACTGCAGTTAGGGGGGAAACGGGTCGGCATTGTTGGGCTTGGAAGTATCGGCTCTGAGACTGCGAAACGGCTGGCATCTTTTGGATGCAGCATTGCCTACTACTCAAGAAAGGAAAAATCGCACATTCCATATGCTTACTATGCGAATGTCCATGACCTTGCAGCTAACAGTGACATTCTTGTTCTCTGCTGTGCACTGACAGAAGGTACTCGCCACATAATCAACAAGGATGTAATGTCGGTGCTTGGGAAGGAAGGCATAATCATAAATGTTGGGCGTGGGGCTCTGGTGGATGAGAAAGAGCTGGTGAAGCGGTTGGTGCAAGGCGAGATCGGTGGTGCCGGCCTCGATGTGTTTGAGAATGAGCCCAAGGTGCCGGACGAGCTGCTTGGCCTGGACAAAGTTGTGCTCTCTCCGCATCGTGCTGTCATAACCCCAGAATCTTTGGAAGGAGTGCAGGAACTCATAATCGGTAACTTGAAAGCTTTCTTTTCAAATGAACCTTTGAGGTCACTGGTACAATATGAATGATGGGGCAATGTTATGTGCACAATTTAAGAGAAATACTTTCTTTCCCCAATTTTGTTGTCAACAGCCGATGGGATTTTTACTGCCATTTGTATATGCTTGAATAACCTAGCAGTACACCTTTGAAACAAAGGGTGTGCTGCATGGGGCCATCGTGCTTTTTCATTGGCAACGAGCCCTCGATGTATGTCCTTCCATCGCTGGCCCCAAGGCGCCGCAAAACACTCACTGGTTGGAATATATTTTCTGATGGTATATCTGAATTATTCGGCCGTATGCTTGTTGTCCTTGGCCATCATGCTTTTTCATTGGCGATGAGCTGTGCCGCAAAACACTCATGAGTTGGAATATATTTTCTGATGATATATCTGAATTATTTGTCCGAATACCTGTTGTCCATGGCCTCATGTTACTACAGGTGACTTTTTTCTTCTGTTCCTTTTAGCCATTCTCTTCTAGCGAAATGCTGCTGTAACTTTTTGTTTCCCCTATTCATTTACGGATCACAAAAGTGAGTTGAATTTACTTTTTTACTGCAAGTGGGGTGTGTTAAGGGAGTTTGATAAAGTTAGTTTAGGTCTTTAACTTCTCCCACGATCTGGGTAAAACAGTAATTCCCAGTGCCCTTGTTCAATAGGAGCAACATGGTCTCCGATAATTAACTGATTGCTGAATGTTCTTTTGCAATCCCTATATTTCTGCAAACGTTATTCTCGATGCGACTTTCCCGGCAATAATTTGAGGAGCATGTAGCTGTTTCATAAGTGATGATGCCTGGTTTAGGCTATGGTGTGATGATTGATTGAACACCATTAGGTCGCGCCTCATTATTACGTTAAACAGAGTTCTTTTCCTGTGTGTGATGGAAGGTAATCCTTGAATTTTGCATAGCTGACAAGGTGGTACTAACATTAGACGAGAAAACATGAATCTTATTTAACACGGTCAGGTCAGAAGACCAGATCAGCCTTCACCTGCTACAGTGACACATGACTTATCAAATCACTCTCAAACACCTTAAAAAAGATTTTCTTTTGAGCTGGTACAGCGAAATCAAATATGAGCCAAACAGACGGCCGATCATTTCGATGCTTCCTGGCTCTTCCTGAAGAGCTTGTGCTGGATGTGCTGAGCGAATGTGCGGGGAGGGAACAGCGCAGGCTCCGCCTCGGTCACCAGCTCGGGCAGCGGCTTGAGGATGATCTTCTCCTTTGGGGGCTCGCAGAAGACGGCCCACGAGATCCTGACCTTCTCCTTGTTGACCAGCCCGCGGTGGAGGATGCTCTTGTACTTGCGATTGCTCAGGATCTCAATGGTGTCCCCGATGTGCATGATGATGGAGTTGGGGACGCATTTGGCCGTGACCCACTTGCCCTCGTAGAAGAGCTGAAGTCCTGGGACCATGTTGTGGAGGATGAAAGTCAGAGCGCTCACATCCGTGTGAGCCTCAACTCCAAGGGCTAGCTCTGGTTGGGGGCACTTCGGGTAGTAGTTGATCTTCATCTGAAGCAGCATTTCCTCTAGCCCGCCGACTTCCTTCTCCAACCTCCCTTCTTCGAATCCTAGGCCAATTGAGAGCGCCGATAGGATCTTGGTCGCGAGCTGCCTCAGCAGCTTGGCATACTCGCTTGTCGCAACTCTGCACATGGACAGGCAACAAGCAACAAGTTAAGCTTCCAAGAACAGCTTGAAAAGGACCTCCGACAGCGATGAAGACAGCACGAGCCAAATAGTGGGATTATGAACTAGGAAATTCTCTTCGAGAGCTTAAAATTTCCTAAGTTTAACAGTTTTAGCGAAGAAAAGGACCACGCATTTCCCCACTGGTCATGTCAGAGTCACGATTCATTTTTATACCAATTCTAATTGCTTGTCCCCGACCGAAAAAGAACAAAAATTGGTTGTCGCCTTTTGCGCAAATGAAAGGATTCGACTTCACTCACGTGTAATCGCTCGGGGTCTTGGGCCAGATGGACAGGTCGCGCTTGTCCTCAGGGTAAACGAGGTGGAAGAAGTAGTCCTCCCACTCGAGCTGCCCGCTGGCGTTGTTGGCAAGCTTGCTCCCGTATCCTTGGATCTTCCCGGTGGTCTGGTCGTTGGCGTACTTCTCCTTCTCCTCGATCGGGAGGTTGAAGAACACCTCCCCAGCCTTCTTGACGCGCTCCATCAGGTCATCGGGGACCCCGTGGTTGACGAGGTGCATGACGCCCCAGTCAGTGGCGGCCTTCCTGAGCTCCTCGTGGCATCTCTCCCTCACCGCGGGGTCTTCGGACTCTATGTCCATGAGGTCGATCGTCGGGACCTGAGGGCCCTCATGCTTCTTCTCCTCCTCAAAGATGTCGCCGATGCTGGTGAGCTCCTCCTCTGGCCTCACATACTCCTTCGGGATCGACTGAATGCCGCTGCTCGCCAAGCTCTCGACTCTAGGAGCCACCACGCTCACCATCTTCTCTTAGCGAAAACGAAAACCGAAGTGTTTTGCGTTCTCTCCTTTCTCTCCACACAATGTTGCTAACACCAACTCGGATGTGATCAACCTCCGGCTCCTCACCGGGTTTTTATAGGGGACGTCATTCGGAATCGGAGGGAATCAAAAGGACGAGATGGGTCTAGATCAATTCTTGGGAAGCGTGCGAGCAAGAGCTACCGGAATAATGCGTCTTTTCCCTCGGGTCAGTTGAACACGTGATGTCCCGCACCAGACCCGGAAGCTTGGAGAGTTTTAGAGGGTCAACACAGTGGGAAGTGAGCTGAATGGCAGGTCGAAGCGTGGGGGAGAGAGGCCCGCGCGGGACCATCCCCGTCCCTGCCCGACTTTTAGTGTCAAATCACGAGCGATGGCTAAACGACGAAAAAACCTTGGATGATTTGGACACTTTGGACCACGCATTGCTGTCCTAATTAGAAGGAGAGCGCAGGCCACGACGACAGGTACGCCGCAAACACGGTTTTCAGGGTAGTTTTTGGCTCTGCGGTTATTGACTGTGACCCAAGCGAGGGTCGATCTTATAATCAAACGCCGAGTACATGATACGATCCGAGCAATGTTAGTTGATCGACAACTTGCTAGGGCTACCTAGTGACGAAGCAGCACGTACCGTCTCGGAATGAGGTTTTGGACATAGCGCCGCGAACAGAATCGCACCGCGCTTCCGACCGTCTCTCTCTTTTCTTTTTTTCTGTTGACTTTACAGAGGCAAGAGGCACTCGAAGCCACCTACCAAGCAAAATGCACGTTTCATCTAACCCATCGCTTTTTCCAGTTTTAATGCTGACCCCTCCCCCGGGGCAGCCAACAGCAACTTGCCAAGACGCCAGAATCTTCCGGGGCCGGATTCATTTTGAAGACGCTGAATTCGCATTCAAGGCTATGAGGAACTCACGTTTTTCTAATCCCGTATGGAGCGAGTAAAGGGATCAAGATGAGTGGAGTTTCTAGAAGCTGTCCACGTTCTCCTAGGAAACAATGAGATGGAGAATTGAATACCGAGTGCCTAAAAAAAATAATAATAATTGGCACAATCCGTTTATTCCTCAAAAAATGAATGATTTTTGAGAACATTTTTCTTAAATATGATCGCTTACCAAAAAGAATAACAAAAAAATATTTTTATTATTCATGAAAATGTTTAGACATAATATGTTGTCGATAAAAAAATATTTTTAATTGTCCAATTATTTCAAATGATGAGAATGATTTATAAGATAAATGTTATCCGAATCATTTATTTTTCATAAAATAAATGAAGCAATATTATTCCATTATTGGCATTGTATTGGTGAATTGAGCCAGGCATGCATGTAATGTGTACGTACCCGGTTAACGAGGATAAATATGGTGCCGCAAAATGCGCTGTCCGTACCATGCACTTAAGCGGGAGAGTGGTCCCGTACCTTCGAACGGTGGACATGGACCGGACCGTCTCATCTTCCGAGCGAGTGGACATGCACAGTTTATCCATGTGACGTGTGAAGAGCTCATAGGTTTCTCCTTAACCATCAACCAATTTTTTGTCAATGAAATGAAGTGTGGTGGAAACGATTGATCACGGATGCATGGGCTCCGATGGACATTGTCCTCGCCTGACCTTGCTCCCCTTGTCAATCTCCGGAAAGGACACTCGGAGATGGCACCACGAAGCATTAAATTTCACGTCGTTGCCACGTGGGGAACTCTGGAATCCCGACGCGGCCACCGAATTTTGGGAAGCAAACGAGATCCGACGTTCGTGGCACGATGGCGTTTCCACGACCACACCTTTTTCGCTCGGAGGAAGGACGAGGCAGATGGAGCTGACCGAGAGCTGGAGAGCACGAGTCACCAACCACACCCTCTCTCTCTCTCTCTCCTCTCTCTCTCTCTGGTATGAAAACAGGGGGCACGGAGTAGCAGTTTCTCTTTTTCTAGACTGGAAACCCTAGAACATGTATCGGCAATGCGCCACGTGGAAGAGGTTCGGTTTCGGGAGGTGGCGTTTCGTCCAAACAATCTGCAAAAGTAAAGAGGAACATATCGATGTAAAAGGCTAGCTAATCTATGGGCTAGAACATTGTTTTCAACGTGAGAAGCGAGGAAGCAGGAAGACTTCCTTGGTTGCCTTCCAGCTCAAACACCCCATAGAATTGTGTTGGGGTAGGCAGCATTATATGGCCAATCCGAAAGCTTGCATTTCAACCTGCTTGCACCAATAATCAGAGGGGTTGTCAGTATGGATAGGCACGCGACTTTGGTACAAGTCATTATGAAACAAGCAAGGCGAACATAAAAAAAAAGAAAAAGTTATCGGTACTAATATATATTGATGACCATTTAATAGCTCTTGGTACACGATGGCGTATGATTAATGATTGTCATAATTGAGTTAGTCGGTACGGATATCGGTTTAAAATGTTAATAGATTACCGAATTGAAACATCAAGAGAAGATTAGATACCTAGAGGGCATCAAGATTCTGTTGTGGAGTTTTGAATTTGGAATCACTGGTGAATGAAGTAACAAAGTCCAACAAACCATAGAGTAAGGATGGATGTGGCAATAGATAGACATGAGGATGAAAATGTAATTTTAAGGGAGCATCTGGCTGAAGAGGAGATCATAGCATCACGAGAACATGGGCCCAAGATTCTCGAAGATATGAAGGCATGGCTGTAATTGTAGGAAGACTACTCCCAAACAGTTATATCATAGTATTATAAATACCAGCATTCATTTATAGCGGACCCCCACCTACAAATAAACAAATATGTTATCTTTAAATTCCTAATGTAGTTGTAATTTCCAAATTCTCATAGTAGATTAAATTCTACCATATTTCTTAACTATAATTATTCAGATTCGCACTATCGATTAAATTCTGGTGAGTATATTTACTATATATCCCAAATGTCTTGTCGTTGATTAAATTTTGACATAATTTGTGCACGTTTGATTCCATTAGAAGTGATTTTATTTTCAGGCTTTGTTATTTTTTATTAAATTCCGGTGCAGTTTTTGTAAGTTCAATTCCGTTCAAAGTGAAGTTTTCTTATTTACTTGCAATATTTCTCATCTGGAATTGCCACATGATTGCAAAGTTGACTATCAACGAAATGCAATGATACCGATACTCTTTCGGCAAAAAGATGACAAACAAGATACTATAGAAAAGAACGACGGAGGATTTTCATCTGCAAGTCTGAGGAAGAAAACCAGTCTTTGTCATGGTAGGTGAAAGAAAGGACGCGGGGAATTAGTGTTTCCCATGCCCGGATCTTTTTGAACGCCCAATGCACCCTAAAGAGGATTCGTAGGGAATTTAAGATTAGGGCTATCAAAATTGCGCACAAATCCATATTTTAACCCACCTTTATTTACAATAGTCACATCAAACTTAGAATATTGGTCGTAATGGGTTTTAACATAGCTTAAAGTAGATTGGTTTTAGTGGGTCGATTATGAACCCACTTTCAACCCATTTGGCAAATGTATGGGGCTTAGCGTACTTTGTTCCTTCTTCGTTAGTCTCTTCTCTCTCCCTCTTTGATTTTTTGACTTCTGACATTCTCCGTTCGTTTGTTCTACTTCTGCCATTGTTAGGTTTTTTTCTTCAACTTCTAGCTCGTAACTTTCACACTACTGTGACAAATTGCACTTCTAAGGAAATCCAAACTTTCGCCACCACCTTCATGCAACCGTCCATAACTCTATTCTCGATCTCCCTTGCTAAATTGACGAATTGCTAAATGGAGTAGCTCAAACTTCAAAGAGCAATAATTTAAGGAGAAAAGTTGTTTAAAATGGATTTCAAGTTAGGTTTGGATCACTAATTTTGTATTGAATATAAATTGATCGATTTGAATCGGACCATTTTCGACCCGATCTACTCATTTGACGAGTCTACATAGGAGTTTTTTTCTCTCTCTTTTTTTTTTTTGCTGATTCTACTCTACTTCTACTCTATCTATCTTTTAAACTTTTGCTCTATCTTTTTGTAAAGCATGACAATCAAAACTTATTTGAAACTAAATCATCCACACCTCAATCCTTCTTAAAAATGTGGAGATTTAAATCCCCACCTCTCCTTTCCCATGAAAAAAGGGGGACTATTGGGTAAATTCAATGTTTTTTTTCTTTTAGTCAAATGTTTACATAGGAGTTGTAAAGTCTTTCAATGAAGAGCTTCTAGTAGTTCCCGAATTAAGTCGCTAAACTTAGACCAATATAGACATTAAGGGGACTGTTTTGTCCTGTAACGACCCGGCCGCTCGTTGATCTCAGCCGGGCTTCACACCGTTCTCCCTGCTGTTGGCCGCCACCTCGCCGTCACATCTGGCTGGTCCCTTGACGACGAGCTGCCATCCGCTGCCGCCACTCTCGGCAACCAGTTGTTTGTTGCCATCCATAACACCAGCAGCCTCGTGATGAGTTGCCGCTTCCTAAGGACGAGTTGTTCTGATCTTGCGTGCTCCACGTCGATCCTGACGACATTGCCGTTCAACACGGCATGATGAGATCCAGCCCATGAATGACATTGACAGCACTACTCCCTCCTCCTGCTGAACTTGACGAGTTGCTGCTGCTTCCCGCATCTCCAGCCACCTGCACCGGCGACGACGTGGCTCCTCCGTTCTGCTTTGGGGCTGTTTTACAGGTTCCTTACAAGTCGTCACTGCAACAATTTTTCCGGGGTCACACAATTGAGACACACGACCACAAGAAAGCGAGAGAGGGATGGGGAGGCTCGGTGTTGCTCAAGAGGAAGAGGGGAAGGAAAGTTCCTCCGAGCGACGGCTGCAAGTTTCTCTACGGTGCGGTTCTAATCCCGGTCGAAGACCCCGCTGCCACTTGCCAAGTAGCCTTCTTTCCGATTGCCACCCAGCCGCACCAGCAAAGTGTCGAAGCCAACATCTAGGCGAACAACCAGTAGTTCCAGCGTTGATCACAATTATGCTGCCAAAGAGCCCAACAAATCGTTTTGGTCTACCCCCAATCGCTCCCGCTCGTATCGCTCCTTGGACTGAGCTAAGTTGAACATCTCTCTTTTCTGTTTAATTATGTGCAGTTTTATTTGGCTATTTGCACTAACGCAATTGTGTTTCCGCATGTTAATGTTTATTGTATAGATTAATCTCCTGCAGAAGGAAGAGATTCACAATTAAAGAAGATGACAGGACAGAAAATAAAAGGAAGAAGACCGATGGTGTAAGGTTAAAGGCCAAAAATTCAGACTTGAGGAATATGTTTCAGCCCACACTTGGAATGCGTCCTTGACAAGCCCCCTCTTCGTAAGACCTCATTGTCGGTCTTAGTTCCCATCGGGAACTCCTTGCGATCCATCGTATTTCCGACGCTCCAGCTCAGTCCATCCGCGAAGCCTTGCTTGCTCCCGCCATCATTGCGGTTCCTCACCTCCCCGACCATCTCGCCCAGAACCTGTCACTGTTGCTGCCGTGCGTGATTCGCGGAGCCCATCTTGAGGAAATCCTAGACAGGTATTAAAGGTTTGACCAATTCCATGCAATAGTTTTTATTTTAATAATTTTAAATGCATGATATACCTCAGGATATCCTGTTTGACCAAAGGTCTATAGGGCAATGGACCGTTGGACACTAAGGTTGATCCCCAATATTGTCTCGCGTGGATTGTTATGATTGAGTATGTTGTCGATGATGCGATTAGTTCATACATTGTCATTTAACTATATTGCACATGTTTAGAGTTTGTGGTGCATTCATGATTTAAAGTTTTCATATTTAGGGCCGTTTATTCTTATAACATAAATAGGTTTAGGACATGTTAGCCTTAGAATTCATACATATTCAGGTTAGTGCATAACTTTCATAAAATGAAATCAAATAAAAATGTTATTTATTTTTAATTACATTGCATTGATTTAGCCTTAATAAGGCTCATGTCATAGAATGCACGTCATAAAAACTAAGCTTTAATAATTTTATCATATAGACTTTTAGGGGTCATTTGTCCTTTGGTTAGCTAATAAAGAAGAATATCAAAACTTAGAATTGCAGTCTCATATAGATCGCATATTAGCTAGTCATTATACTCACGCTCCATATGTGCATATTTTCTATTGCAGAAACCTCGTGGTGATGAATAGGGACACAATTTATTTGCTTAGTGCATCCAAGTTCTTAAAAGTCTTTTGCAATTTATTTACTGCATTGATTATTGGTTGTTATTTTCTTATTTGCCCACCCGTGTTATCACCCCTCACATGTCAATGGCATAGGGTAAAAATGCATAAAAACTGCATGCAAAAAACTTACTTGGATGTTCCTAACCAGCTAATAGAGTTGTTTATACTTATTCTAGTTCACATGAAGTTGCATGACAATGTAAAAGAATTTGCTGAACTTTGGAAATCTATTGTTCTTCAACTATCGAATCACAGACCTTAGAAAAGAACAAGAAAGAAAATTCTTTTACATTGTAACTTATAACTTTTTACAATGAAGAAGGCCTTACCAAAAAAAAACTTTTTACAGTAAAGAAGGCGTGCAGATATAAAGCACAACATTCACTAAATAGATTTTATTAGCATGATTGTGGTAATTTTCTTTATCAGAAAATTGGAGATATAGGAATAATCCCATCCAAATAAGTGAGGAAACCACATTCTCAATCAATGTATGCCAAATTAAAAGTGTCGGCCAAAAAAGCCAGATATACACTAGACGAAAAACAAAATGTCCTTAATTAATCGCTGTCATCAGTACAATGATTGATGTCCTTGTGATCATTCACAGTATCCGATAAATCAAGTGTACTATGTAGAGCAATTTCACTCTGTCATGGGCATCAAATTGCAAAGTACTCGCCCACAAACAAACAATCCTCCAATAGTACATGTGTGCACATGTGTGAGAGAGATTGCTTAGCATGAAAAACGGATCCCTATAATGGCAACCTAATAGTTTCCTTTTGCCCTTCAATGATTGTCAATTCTTTTGCAAAAAGACTAGGTTTTTTTTTTTCCCCCCAGTCATCAATTACAAGCTCAGCTTTCATTTCAAATTCAAACGCCCGACCAATCTGTCCTTTGATCTCTCAGCTAACATCAAAGTGATTCAAAAACAAGAAGCAAACAACTAACCCCAAAACAAGGCAAGGACACACCAAAGAGAGCTCCGCAAAGTACAACCCACCAAAACCAAGTCAAGCCACGCACCTACGATGACCAAAATCAATCCAACTAAACTACGAATCCAACTCGGAAGCCGAACGTGAACCCAGTAAAGTGTAGGGCGGCGAGGTGCATTGGGGGCGACATTGTGGGTCGTGACGACTGCATCGAGGGCGGCGAGGTTTTGACGTGCGTTGCTCACCAAGATGAGAGGCTATTGAGGTCGGAGATTCGAGGGAGAGAAGAATGGAGAAACAAATCTGGGGGTGGTGGTCTGAAATGAAGGAAGAAAGATTGAATTAGGATTTTTAAGATTTTTAGGTATAACCCGGTTCCAATTCTGGTTCCTATAGGAATTGGTAACCGAACCGAGAGCCACCAGTTCCGAAAAAATGGAATTGGGAATTAGAACTGGTCTCCCTAGAATCGAAAACCGAACCGGACCCTCCGATTAGGTTATCCAGTTCCCAATTCTACCCGAGAACCGTGCTCACCTCTATGAGTTGGGTTCATTGGCACAATTCAGGCTTTTATACTTAGCCCATCTCCAATTCTAACTTTAATGAGCCCAATTCGGATTACATTTATGTTAAGCCCAACTCTGAAATCGAATTCAGCCCAAACTCATATAGACCAAAGTAAGCCTAGAACTAATCTCAATCAAAGCAAACCGAAAATCACTTAAAACCAAAACCCACCAATAACCATCCCAGGCCCCTCTCTTTTTTTCTTTTTCTTTTTTTCTGTTACTCTCCTTTTCTTTCTACAGTTAATATAATAAAAAATCCCAAATTAATGCACAAAAAATTAACCCTAAACTAATTTTTTTACTACAAAAAATCCCAAACTAATATATATGTGACAAATGGAGAGAGTTGGGATTGGGCCGAGCCCAACAGATAAAAGAAATAGGGGGCCAAGTCGACCTAGCCCGGCTCTTCCCCTTTTCCATCATTATTAACGCAAATGCTCATAATACCTATATGCTTATGCAATTTAATAAAAAAAATTTGCTTACAAGTTAAAATTAAGCTATACTTTTCTATGCAATTAAGCCTTAAATGAATAGTCAAAACTTAGGTGTCAATAAAAATATATCATAATTCAAAGATAATTTCTTTACTTCTTTTCAATTTTCTAATATTCTATATTGCCACGTTATCAACCACGTAAACATAATTAGGTGTGCTAACGATGGAATAATTCGACTGAACGATGTAAGTAATTGACGCGATTGTGCAAATCACAAATTTGTGGACTACACTAGAAAAAAAATAGTATAAATTAGAGGAACTAAAAAAAATAAGGATTAACATCACAAAAGAAACCAAAATTATTCTCACCGTGACATAAATAACCAAATTTTTTTATGTCATAAAAAATCCCGAACTTAGACAAATAAAACCTAGATAGAATTGAAATAAATGGTTTATATGTCACACGTATATAAGTTTGGGTTTTTTCATGATAAAAAAGTTGAGAGTATTTGCATGACAATAGGTAAATTTAAAGTTTTTGGTGACATAAAAAAACTATTCATGGTAATCATGTCATGATGGACATAATTTGAATTTTTTTGTGGTATTTAATAAAAAATAAATGGATTCTCTCTTTTATATATTTTTGGGCAGAAGGCCCACGCATGCTTTATGAGACCAATATTACGAAGAATCCAATGTCTTCTTTACAAGATCAAATCGAGCCCAAGTTCATCCACGTGTCGCCCGGACGATGGGCTTGGTCGATGAGATCTATCCACGTGTCCTCCTCCCATCCAATCCCGGATTCCTTAAAATCACGAACGGGGAGCACCCGACGTGATGACACGGCAGCCCGAGGTTACTAGTGAAAATTACCGGAGGCAAAGGGACAAAAATGTGCCGTTGCATTTGCTTCCACACGTTGCTCCACCACCTTATCTTCACGACCTTGTCTCTCTTTCCCTCCAAATATCAACTCAAGAAACGCGAAATGCAATAAAAGAAACAATGAATTGGCCGTCGATTAGCACTGATCTTCCTCGTCTGTTCAGTTTCTTCGCTTCACACCGTATACAAGCCGAGCTATTCCCTTGACGGGTATTGGACATGGCTACCACCAAGTTAGGGGCTACCCTGACGTGCCATCGTCTGTTCGCTAAGCCTGCTCGAAAGCCCTTGATTCCTCTGGCATCGTCCGTTCCCGGTCCGGCGTCGTGTTCTTCCTCCTCCTCCTCGAGGGCCAGAGCACTCGATGGACGGCAGCTGGGGGTCCGGCGGCGTGTGCTCGTGATCCCAGTGAAGGCTACTGCTGATCAGCAAGGTCGGTATGGTCATGGACCCCCCCTTTTTCCGATGGCACATGATTTCGTGCCTCTTGACTACTTGAGAGTTGTAGCTTGTGATTTACTGATTAAGCGGTTCGGAGATTTTATGCCCGAGACAAATTAACTCAGGATCACGTCCCAAAGAGGAGCCGAGCGGCTTCCCATCAGAGCTCAAGGATGTGGACTCATTTTGCTTTCTGTTTAAAAGTTGGATTGCTGATGTATATGTCACAAATCGCGACCCCGTCTGTTTTCATGAGTTTTTTTTTTGGAGCAATTGATCATGCACTTTTAGAGATCGGTGAAAGTGAATTAGTTAAGTCCTTATGATCTGATCACATATCAGCTAGCTGTCTGACATCACTGTATTGGCTAGTTTGTTTCGTGTTGTCCTTCAAAATCATGTTTGCCAAAAATGGAGTCGCCATAAGTCAATCGGGATGATAGAAGGCTTCCCGGGCGTAGATAGATTTTAGCTTGGCAATGTCTGATTATGGTTAACAGGTGGCTCTCGTTCTGACCTTTGAGCACTTCTCAGGCAAGGTGGAAGAGGGCAAGGTAGAAGAGGGAGAGTCCGATGTTGAAGATAGCAAAATTCTGCCATATTGCAGCATAGACAAGAAAGAGAAGAAGTCCCTCGGTGAACTTGAACAAGATTTTCTTCAAGCAATGCAAGTATGGAAGAATCCGAGTAGCTTTCAATTTCTGTTTTCTCTCTATGAGATCTATTTCTTTTGGTGTGCATCGTTTCACCGTATACATACACTACTTGCTGTTATACAGGCATTTTACTATGAAGGGAAAGCGATCATGTCGAATGAGGAATTCGACAATCTCAAGGAAGAGCTCATGTGGGAAGGAAGCAGTGTCGTCATGCTATGTATACTCCGAAATGAATGATTGAGCTAAACGCTCAACTGTTGCATAACCATCATATTGTTTGTCAAAATCTATCAGATGCACTTTCTCTGACTTCTTCCGCATCACATGTAATGCAGCTTCTGATGAGCAAAAATTTTTGGAAGCTTCAATGGCCTACGTGGCTGGCAAACCAATTATGAATGATCAAGAATATGACGACCTGAAATTGAGACTGAAGGTGGGTATCATATTTCTCATTTTGGAATGCAATTGTAGATGCTAGTAACATCAGCTTCTCTGTTTCTGAGGATAAATAGCCATTAAGATTGCACATTGAGCGACAGAACTGGTGCAGTGTATTCGACAAGCCACTGATGTAGCTTCATTCAATTAGCATCTGCTAGGTCTTGCCCCGTATAGAAATATGAACATCCATACCACAGACAATATGTCATATCCCTGTTTGGAACTTGAACTGTGTTTGGTATGTGAAACTTGCCTGCTTCTTCAACAGAAGCCGCATGTTGGGGTGATAATTGAGATTAAGCAAAACTTCAAGTGCTTTATCCTTCCTCCTTGTCCTTCCAATAAAACATGTGCTTCATCACCTTTGCTTTTTGTAGACTGACGGGAGCGAAATCGTTGTCGAAGGCCCACGATGCAGTCTCCGCAGCCGAAAGGTTTATTTTTCTTCTGCGTTTCTCTCTCCTTTTTGACTACTCAAGTCTATTTATATCTCCAATAAACTGACTAATCCTGCCATGATAGGTCTACAGTGACCTTTCTGTTGATTACTTCAAGATGCTTCTGTTGAATGTCCCAGCGACTGTCATTGCGCTTGGACTGTAAGTAAAATTTCGTTTCAATAACATCTGTTTGTAACCTGAAGATCATTTCGCGCTATTACAATTTGCCAACCAAGTTCATTTTCCTCCTAACCCACTGTTTTGTGGTCCTTAAGGTTCTTCTTCCTGGATGATATAACTGGATTTGAGATTACATATCTTTTGGAGGTAACCAGGAACTGTTTCTTTTTGTCCCTTTATCTTTGTAGCTGTTGAACTATTGAAATAGCTGCTTGCTTTTGTGGACTTGTAGTTCGTGCAGTCTTGGTTATTTTTCCCTTCGCAAGAGCTTGATATTCAATATCTCACAGCTTCCATGTTTGTGACTCCATATTGCATACTTTTTTCTTCACTCCTTCAGATGCCAGAGCCGTATAGTTTCATTTTCACATGGTTCGCGGCTGTGCCACTCATAGTTTGGCTGGCTCTATCACTGACGAATGTGATTGTGAAAGACTCGCTCATCTTAAAGGTCAACCTTCTTCATAATCCCTCACTTAACATTTTCAGCAATCTTTATAGTGGAACTGTACTTAAAAGATTATCGGGATTGCAGGGTGCCTGCCCCAACTGTGGCACGGAGAATGTCTCCTTCTTTGGCACCATATTGTCCATCTCTAGCGGTGGTACAGCTAACACTATTAAATGCTCAAAGTGAGTTGGAAGATGTTTGCTTGAATCTGTGCTTTGTTTTACTGCATCTTTCGATCTGCTTACAACTGTTTTTCTGATCAAGTTACTACTAGTTCTCTATGGTCCATACCGGTATTTTGATTTATCCCTTTTTTCCTTCAGCTGTGGAACTGAACTGGTGTATGACTCAAAAACCCGGTTGATTACATTGCCCGAGGGAAGCCAAGCTTGATGAGAGGTATATAACTAAAGCGGTCATGCTTTTCGTTTTTTTTCCTAACCCTCTCAGGATTTCTGATGGAAGTCCGCACTGTAATGTCCTCACAGAGCCTCCCAAACCCATCTACTCATTCTTTATTGCCGTTTCTTTTTGCATCAAATTCAGATTTTAGTGCTCAAGAGTTCCGATTCACTCATTATTATGCAGGGTCAATTATTTCTCAGATGTTTACAAGATGAATGTGCCAATGCGAGAGTTGGATTCAACATGTACTGTGTTATGACAAGGCGAGAAAATTGCTGTTGTGTCATGACCTTGGTTTTGAGGAGAAAGAAACAAGACGGTTGTACAATATCTGTCAGTATAACAATAATCAATTGCCAGTGATGTTAATATGTCGAATTCCAGTTACATGCTGCTAGTAAATACCTATGACAGCATCTTGATTAGTATTGATAAAAGAGCGCCCAAATGTTTTCTAATGCTTCAACTTCTTGCTTTCTCTGACACTTTGGTACACCGAAGTAGCTTTGTCACATTGCACTTTGTGCAGATTACAGGAAGGTTCTTGTGACTTCAGCTTTGGGTTTCCCTTTCTTATTATCTTCTCTGTGTAATCACAATGAAGAAGAGAGTAAAGAATTCGAATTCTGTCACAGATCATATTTTATCAAGATATCGAAACCAAGAAGAAGCCAACGATGTGTGATGACAACAGCGTAGTCTCCTCCTAATCTGGGGCCGAATAACTAGTTTCTACCTTTTGACGATGATTTCTCTTCCTAGTTCCTGGCTTTTGTCTTCGCATCTAACCCAACTTGTGATTCACTATCGAACACCCCTTCAAAAGCTGAACCATTTAAACAATCGCCACATTATAGGATACATTCACTTTCTGTTGCTTGAGCACAAATTAAGAAATACTAATTAATGGCAACTTTCAAACGCTTTCTTTTTGGGGTTTTGATCATGTTCCTAATTTTCGCCTCTTCTCGAACCCTAAACATATGCATTATAGAAAACTTGCGACCACGCCTTAGGCCTTTAAGGCCCTCAACCAAGAAGACATTGAGCCTCGCACGTTTGCTGTCTACTTTCTAAGCCAAATTCTTTCAAACCAGAAGCAGTCTAACCATCATATAGTTGACTCCAAACAATCAAATATTCTAAGTACCACAGCCCAAAACCACATTCGTTTATATTGTACCTACTCCTTTTGACTTATATACATGAGGCCAAGCCTGTTCGTGGGCATCACGAAGTTCAACATTCTCTCTCTCTCTCCCCTTGCGGAGAACCAAATGTATATAAGAGGACGCCATTGAAATTGGGTTATGTGCTTGTGGGTATACATCATTTTTAGTGGGAAGTTCCGTGTTGTGCCCAAGAGCCAGCAAGAACAAACCATCCATGGCTTCTTTGATTCTCTTGTGGAGGTTATGGACTTTGGCATTGATACTTGCGACAATAGTTGGTGAATATGGTTCAGCTATGGGTGGTGGGAGCTATGGTTATAGTGGGTTTCAACCTAGCCAATGGTCTCTTGCTCATGCCACTTTCTATGGGGACGAGACTGCCTCCGAGACCATGGGTACGCTTGTTGTTTCATGTGATCACCATTTCAGTCAGTTGCTTTTATAAATTGCATTGCATTTTTGCGATGGCCATACTTCTTTTGTGTCTCCATCCTAGTATTCAAGTATTTCTGTACCTGATATGATTTCATAGTATGCACATGAAGTACATTCATTCATTATTAAAATCAGCCATGCCTCCATTTCCAATTTTCAGGAGGGGCATGTGGGTATGGGAACTTGTTCCTCAATGGGTACGGCACCGCCACAGCAGCTCTGAGCTCAACCCTTTTCAACGATGGGTACGCGTGCGGGTCGTGTTATCAGATCAAGTGCGTGCAGTCACCGTGGTGCTTCGGCGGTTCGCCTTTCACCACGGTCACGGCCACCAACCTCTGCCCGCCCAACTGGTCCCAGGACTCCAACAACGGCGGGTGGTGCAACCCGCCCCGCACCCATTTCGACATGTCCAAGCCCGCCTTCATGAAGATCGCTCAGTGGAAGGCCGGCATAGTCCCCGTCATGTACAGAAGGTACGCACGAACATTTTTTTCTAGCCTCTCCTTAGTGTAAGGCAATAAATTATACACAGCTTGTGGTTATAATGAACTCTTTAAAGACATGCATGTGACAATTCGCACTGGGGCCGCACTCGATACCCGACCAAGGTGTCATATCCAAATCAATTTATGACTTGAAAAACTGTGGAAATATTTTGCAGAGTACCCTGCATAAGGCCAGGAGGGCTCAGATTCCAGTTCCAAGGGAATGGTTACTGGCTCTTGGTGTATGTGATGAATGTGGGAGGAGGGGGTGACATCGCGGGCATGTGGGTCAAAGGAAGCAGGACAGATTGGATCAGCATGAGCCACAACTGGGGTGCTTCGTACCAAGCCTTCGCAAGCCTTGGAGGCCAATCTCTCTCCTTCAAGCTCACCTCCTACACCACCAGAGAGACCATCATTGCCTACAACGTCGCTCCTTCCAACTGGAACGTAGGGTTGACTTACCAAGCCTCTATCAATTTTCACTAGAGAGAGAGACAGAGAGAGAGAGAGAGAGACGGTCAATGCTAATGATATGCCCCCTTTGTTACTTTTGATTTTAAATCTAGTCCCTCCCTCATCTTTTTTCTTCCTGGAGCAGTCGGTCGCTCCAGGGATCTTGCGCGGCCAGCTTTGTAATCTTTGTTATGTTAAAAGGAGATTTTACTCATCTGTCTGTAATAGTTAATACAAGCATGTGTACTACTTGATGAAGGGGCTCAAATGGGAAGGAAAGAGAATCCTTTCGATGACCCCATAATTTGAACACTTCTTTCAGACACCCTCTTGGCCAATTTCATCATCTCACCACAGCAAAATCGTTTCTAATCATCCTCCTTGTTGTACAAAACAAGTTTGAGGCTCCAGTGGAGAGAAGAAGACGGCAAAAGATCACTGAACAAACACTTTCTGATGACTGACAATATTACTAGTTCGATGTTTGACCTAAATGTGAAACTTTTGGGTCTCCTGAATTGGAAGGGCCATGCGAGGCAACATGAGACCCACCAAGGTTGGTGTAGTGGGGAACATTTTTATCAAACTACATATGAAGGAAGCGTGCACTCCTACCTTTTCCTTAAGCATGCCAAAACTCCTTTTCTTTTTGGTTTCCGAATTTTATATTTCCTTGATCATATGAACTTTCATCATCGACCCACCTTCCCAATCATTGCTCTCAACATGCTCCACTGACCCCAAATTTGAATATTCCTTCTTTTTTCTTCTTTCTGGGAATTCTTTTGACAAAGTAAAGAGTCGTCTTTGCAGAAACTTCACCTTGCAAAATAAAGGTCCACGATTGAGAAAAATTCAAGCTACCCATGAGAGAAGCAAATGACTGCATCATGCAGTGAGGTAAAAGGTGTGACCTTTAACAACTGGAGAAAGGAAAAAACTGTGCAGAGCTTTTTACTTTCCTGGAAAAGTTGCTGAGAAAACGCAATCTGCATAATGAAGGTTGTGTGGGGTGACGCCTGATTTTTTAGAATCTTTAATGCCAAGAAAAGCTTGCGATTTACCAGCTAATTCATTCATCCTCAACCCTGTAAGGAGAAAGTAGGACCCTTCCAGATCAAACCTTTTAACTTCGACCTAATGAGAAAACATGCCTGTCTTTTCTGTCTACCTGAAACAAGCTTCAGACTTTTTCCTTTCTCTAGACTTGCTTAACTTTCAATCGAGTGTTTCTTCATTATTTCCCTCAACCAGTGCAGGCTCTTTTCTCTTTGCAACTTCTCTCCTTCTATCTATAACTAAGAAGAAGTTGACTCTGAGAAGGGTTTTTGGACCTGTTCTAGCGCCTGTACTGATAAGTGATCGGTGATCACAGACTAATTTTAGAAGCAGAAGAAACCTAACACTGTTTTTTAGCAGTCTCTCATCATATGATGGGCTCTCGTTTTCCTCTCAATTTCTTGCTTCTTGTCCTGGCACTAGCAGCTTCACCACAAAAAGTCCTGGCTCAAGAGATTAAATCGCCGCGTGTCCTTGATCTTCTGATCCGTGACTACACTTTTAAATCCAGCAGCCAGCAGATCAAGACCGGAGTGATACACGCCGTGAACCTGCCAAAGAATCTCTCAGGCATCCGAGTTGACACTGTGAAGTTCCGGTGTGGCAGCTTACACCGGTACGGCGCGCAGGTGAAAGAATTCCACTTGGGCATTGGAGTGACGGTCCAACCATGTGTGGAGAGAGTCATGCTTATCAGGCAAATCTTGCAAAACAACTGGTCTTCCATATATTACTCCAACTATGACTTATCTGGGTATCAGCTAGTTTCTCCAGTGCTAGGCCTCTTGGCTTACAATGCCGGTAGCCACGGAAATTCCAACCCTGCCACTGCAGCGTTTGAGCTTGGTATCACGGCTGGAGAGAAACCCATCACAGTGAACTTCACTGGCGTTGCCACACTGGATCACAGGCCCGGAGTCGTGCCGATGTGCGCCAACTTTGAATCCTACGGGAAGCTGACGCTGGCCAATCAGGTCGCGCCTTCAGTCTGTTTGGCCACGAGGCAGGGGCACTTCGGGCTGGTGACCGAGCTGCCGCCAGTGCAGATGAGGAAGCAAGTGAGCAGGTGGAAGGTGGCAGTCGGGGGATCGATTGGATCCATGCTGGGGGTGTTCCTGCTCAGCCTGCTTTTTGTGGCATTGTTCGTGAAGGCAAAGAAGAAATCGAGGCAGGAAGAGATGGAGAGGAGGGCTTATGAGGAAGAGGCACTGCAAGTTTCAATGGTTGGCCATGTAAGAGCACCAACTGCTGCCGTCACCAGGACTGTGCCCATCATTGAGCATGAGTATGCTCCTTTTCCTTCTTGATCAAGAGTTTCAAAATTTCAGACATTGCCAAATACACATAGCTATTGCTTCTTTGTAAAATTGATCAGCTGACAACAAAATAGGAAGGTGGTAAGAGAATTTTTGGATGCCGGAGCTCAAATTTTCGCAGGCGGTTGAGTGTACTGTGTGAACAAAGGGAGGAAAAAAAGGCTCAGGTTCTTGAGCTGAATGTATTCATCTACCTTTTGTCGTCGGAAATTAGAGGAGGGATAGTCTCTCACCCTTCCTGCTTCACGTTTCTAGGAATCAATTGATTCTAGTCATTACTACTTTGTCTTTGTTGTTCCATCGTTTTTGTTGTTCACTCTGTTAGCATGGCGAGATTAAGTGCAGACTGTTTTTTTTCTTCTCCTGATCTCCAGATACATCCTCATATGCTATTAATCCAAACATCATGCTTTAGCATATTCATGAACCAGGTGACATGGGACTGTGACTGTTCTGTGGAGTCTGGTGAATTAGTGGGTGGTCGCCGTTTATGCTTGTCATGACAAGAAGGGCGGAGATCAGATCGAACGCCCGGCAGTAGCGCAACGAAGTAGCGAGCTGCGCCTTGCATTCGCCGTCCAAATAATCACACCCTTGTCGACATACAGGTCTTTCATTCTGAAATCTTCTGGTATGAAGAAGTTTCCTAAGATACTATTTTTAATCCGCGATGCATCGATTCATAGGTCGATCACTGATGCTTTTCTCAGATTTATACCCGAGAATACTAATTATGGTTCTTAGTAAAAAGTCTTCTAATAGATGATTTGCATAGCCCAAGCTGGAAAATGTCATCATGACTTAGCTATAACCTCCGAAGTCACCACAATGCTGTGAATAGCATTAGATTCATCATATCCACATATAAGAAACTGCAGATTTAGTGGAGCCATTCAACATTTATCATTGTATTCGATGTTAGGTGAAACACAATTATATGAATTTTGGGCAAGAGGTTACATTACACGCGACCATTACATATACAAAATCTATAAATAAAAGATTACACTCATGATTATGTTTAATAATCTAGAGACCACATAAATAAAAAGATAACACCGGCTCTGATACCAAATGAGAAAATCCAATCGAAAAACTTAAGTTTTTAAAGAAAGAGCAGTTAAGACTTATCATCAAATGACATGAAGCAATACCACTGAATGAATAATGGGTCAATAAATCTTTCTTAACTAGGATTAGACCACTTGCTCAATTATCTATTGTATAAGCGAACGGATACATATTAAGACGATTTTATCATAACTTTGCATAAAGTCATGCCTAGCCTACATATTATAACAGATTTGTTTATAATGCGAAATTATATAGAAGAAATCTTGTTATCGATTATTGTTTCCTAAATGAGGAGTCACAAGAATACTAAGATTCATTTTAGAGCAAGTTAAAAAGGGAAATATTTTACCGTATAACACGGCATGTGTTGTAGATGTGTATAATTCTATTCGCTCCAAAAGAAGGAACTATTTTTTTCACAAGAGATATAGTTGGAAATCGTATATACACATGTAATTTATACGGAAGTACGAGTACTTTGCTGATACGAGAAGAGACCTCCCACGTGCTGGCGAATCCCCCAGCTCGAGGAAATCCAGGTTACCCCAAAACCGACGTCGTTAGCTGCCTTCAAGATCCTTGAAAAGACGTTACAGCCCCTGGTCTGCCCCCGAATTTCCCCAGATCTACCCAAATTTGGCGTAAGAAAACCTACTTTTCCCGGGAAATAAAGAGAGAGAAGGGAAAAAGACAAGATTTTTAACGCTCCATCAGTCACCAAGAATCTCCATCACTCCCAACCCACAGCTCTCTCTCTCTCTCTCTCTCTCTCTCTCTCTCTCGCAAATCCTCCATGGACGACGGCTCTGCCTCGCCGTCTCCGCCACCTCCGCCGCGTGCGCAGCTCAGCCTCCCCCCCACAATGCCGCGCGACGCCCTCACCCTCGGAACCCTAACCCCGCCCTCCGATCACGTGAGCCGCATGATCAATTCGGCCCACAGCCAGTCGCCGTCCAGGGCAATCTACTCCGACAGGTTCATCCCCAGCCGATCCGGCTCCAACTTCGCCTTCTTCGGTATACAGCCCTCGCCTTCGCAGCAGTCGGCCAGCTGCTCTTCTTCCTCTTCCTCTTCTTCGGCCGCGGCGGCGGAGAGCAAGGAGGAGGCCTCGTCGTCCACGTACAATGCGCTGCTCCGCGCGGCGCTGTTCGGCCCCGACACCCCGGAGAGGAAGGAGTCCCCGGTGGTCGGGCGGAATATCTTCCGGTACAAGACCGAGACCAAGCGGTCGCTGCACGCGCTCTCGCCTTTTGGGTTCGAGGACGCGGGGAATGTGGTTAGCCAGAGCCCCGTGAAGGCCGCAAGGAAGGTTCCGAGGTCGCCGTACAAGGTGAGGAGCTTTCTTGATCGGTTCTTGGAGGGGCCTTCTTATGATTCAGCATGGTTTGATTAGGAAACTGATAGTTACTTTGGCAAGAAACAAGGAGGGTATGGACGAAACCACGGAGGATTATCTATTGACACGGAAAATTGCTAGTTGTAGTTATGAAGTTGTAGAAAGAACCCGTTTTGGAGCGGGAGAATTTGTGTATCTTGGATTAACTTTTGATAATCGTTTGTTTGTTCTTTTAGGTATTGGATGCGCCTGCATTGCAGGATGATTTTTACTTGAATCTTGTGGACTGGTCTTCGCATAATGTGTTGGCAGTGGGGTTGGGGAATTGTGTCTATCTATGGAATGCTTGCAGCAGCAAGGTGAGTCTTCACACATTCTCTTGAAGTGTAAATCCTTTCTTAAGTTCGGATCCTGCCATCATAATGGGCTCCAAGTTGTTGTTTGTTGATTAAGGTATGTCCTAACTTCACGTGTATTTTTTTGCAGGTGACTAAGTTATGTGACTTAGGGATTGATGATAGCGTGTGTTCAGTTGGTTGGGCACAGCGAGGTACACATCTGGCAGTCGGAACTAGCAATGGAAAACTCCAGGTTAGAACTCTCTGCATTCTGAAACTTTCTTCTGCTTAATTGGAAGGCCTGGGAATTTTAGTCGCTTAGGTTGCTGCTTGCATCTGTTTCTATGATAGACCGATGGGTAGGTGGAATTTGAGGAACGGATTTAGCATGTAAATTAGTGGTTTTAACTAGCTTAATCAGTTGTAGATGGGTGCTATTCTAGACCTCCAACAAAGATGCTGCACTTGCAGGATGGACTGTACCTTTAGTCTGACTTGGTTTTTAAGGTTTGTCCCATTGATTTGGATCGGATCCTTCATCTTCTTTTTCAGGCTTTACAGGGCCATCAAGTCTTTCTTGGTGTCTAACTCCGTGTACTTGCGGTTGTAGAGCTTGTTTATTGCAGTCAATGATACTCTAACCAAACCTTATGATACTCTGACCAAACCTTACATCTAGATCCAGAGGCCAGCAGAGTTATCAAAATATAACTTTGGTCTCTGTTATCAGTACCAGGCATATATCGTGTTAATGCTTTAGCTGGGCATACTTTATGGACAAAGGAGCATGAAACTCATAAGAATCAGATGAATTTTCAAAACCAAATGAATGGGAAGCTTTCATACATAAAGCATATATCAAACGTGTGCATGGTTCTATCACTCCAACAAGGAGCTGTGGCAAGGAAAGAACACTCGTTCTGTTTTCTCGTACTGGCAATAGTTTACCTCGGCTTATTGTTTGGCTTTGTCTTATCCTCTTGGCATTAATTACACTAGAGTTGGTAGAACTTTAGAAGTGCAAAGAAATCCATTGCTGCTTGGGATGTGATGGAGATCAAGTCCAGTAAATGACTGAGGATGTTTGAGATGTACCAGATAGTAGATTGCCTCATTCTTTGACTGATTGCCATATTTTTAGTTCGATCCTGTAAGGTTAGTGCATTCTGCTGAGTCAGATACAAGATGCTTTTAAGTGATGACAGACACGCTGCAGGAGAATACAAGGAAAAGGATGGCGACAGCTTTGATTCTTGTCCAGTTCAGCTGCTCTTGAAATGAACAGTATAGGATTCCGCAGTGGTCCATGATTGAACCTTGGTTCAAAATATTGGCCCCATCCTTCATAAAAAGGGGAAAAACCTTGGTTCTAGTATAAGTGTGAGGTTTGTCCATTAATTTGTGACTGACTAGGGCAAACGAGTGGTTTTTTGCTGAGATTATTTGCTTGTAGATAAGCGAGTCTCAGATTTTTGCCATTCATTCAATTGTCCAAATGCATCAAACATAGTTTTCTCTTGTTGAATGAGGTGATAGTTTAAATTAGTAAGTCTCCTTGATTCTTTCCGTTAGCAACAGATCAACTGGATCACTCCCTTTGTTTTATCGTAACTTGGTCTCTCTCATGATTAGTTTTTTGCTTCATAACCTGTTTCGGTTGGACAGCCTAGTATTTTTGCTTTTGTAATTTTATGACGACTTCTGTATAGGTATGGGATGCATCACGCTGCAGGAGGGTCAGAACTATGGAAGGCCACCGATTAAGGGTTGGTGCCTTAGCTTGGAGTTCATCACTGCTGTCTTCTGGTAGCAGGGACAAGAGTATTCTTCAAAGAGATATACGTGCACAGGATGATTTTGTCAGTAAACTTGCAGGACATAAGTCAGAGGTCAGATATTTATACATTCAGAACTTGGGGTCAATTAAGTCTATCGTACTTATAGACCTAGTTTGGAGTTTATGCAGTCTATATTCATTTTCTATTTCTACTATAAGCCTGCTATCAGAATTGCATGATACCACAGATATAAGAGGCAAATGCCTTTGTTCTTTTGACACTGTAATATACTGACTAGACAGAAAATTTTTGGTTTGCCTGATTATTCTTTTCTGATGTAGGTGTGTGGACTTAAATGGTCTTACGATAACCGCGAACTAGCATCTGGTGGAAACGATAACAGAGTACGTTATTGGTTTTTTCTTTTGTTTTTATTTCTTGTCACTTTTTTGTGGTGATTTGGCTTTCTTCAGCTTGAGCTACATTACATTTATCTGCTAATCTCCTTTACAGCTTTTTGTGTGGAATCAACATTCAACACAGCCTGTGCTGAAGTACAGTGAGCACACAGCGGCTGTAAAAGCAATTGCTTGGTCTCCGCATCTTCATGGACTTCTTGCATCTGGTGGCGGTACTGCTGATCGTTGTATTCGCTTCTGGAATACAACCACTAACTCACAGCTCAGCTGTATTGACACCGGCAGCCAGGTTAGACATGCTTTTACATGTTATTCTTGCATTGTCATTTGGTCACCTGCCTGGTTGTATTAGCCAACTTTATGTGGGTGACTGTGGTTTCAGTTGTAGGTTTGTGCTTTTACTTATCTGCCTTTGCCATGTCTCTTTCTTCTTGGTTGTGGACTGCAGTCTTCCTGTTAGTTAACTCTTGTATGTCTGAATATCGGTCATTTAGTTTATCAAATTTCTTTTGTAATGAGGAAACAGAATATGATTTCTTTGCTGTGCTGAAAAGTTTTACAGTGTAGAAATGCCTTTTGCAATGTGCACACAGAAAAAGAGAATTTACTCTCTTTTCTTGTCACCTCTTACAGGTTTGCAACCTTGTGTGGTCCAAGAATGTCAATGAACTTGTTAGCACCCATGGTTACTCTCAAAACCAGATAATAGTTTGGAGATATCCCACCATGTCTAAGGTAATGGAATCACCACTTATCAATTAGTCAAGTTTCTGAGTTTCTTCTTTAATTTGAGAGTCTTTTCCTTTTGTAGTTGGCGACACTTACAGGCCATACATACAGAGTACTTTACCTTGCTATTTCACCAGATGGACAGGTGATACATTACACTGCCTATTTATACTTTTGTCATTTTATTCCCAGAATGGGCGCACTCTATTGATGCAATATCTTCTTTGCTTCCAAAATTTCTAATTCAGACAATCGTCACTGGAGCTGGAGATGAAACACTTAGGTTTTGGAATGTGTTCCCCTCTCCAAAGTCCCAGGTAGGCTACATTCTTTAAGATTTTATCAGAATTTGATGTACTGTTGGCACTTGTTAAACTATTCTTAGCCTACCTCGGATTAGTTCCTAGAATTGATGGCCCAAATCTAGCAGATAGTATATTCTCTTTACTGTGCCATGACGCCTGGCGTATAACCTAGTCTTTAGCTAAGACTTCCTTAATTAGCTATCTCCGTGATCTGCCTATTCTTCTCACTACCTTATTTGCTTGTTTTGGGTGTGGTACAATCCTAGCAAAATCAATTAATTGACGTGTCTGTTTTTGCAGAACACAGACAGTGAAATAGGATCCTCATTCTTTGGAAGAACCACAATTCGGTGACCAGACAGTTCCCTCTTAGTCTGAGATATCATTCTTTCTAGTTCCTTGACCCTGGAAGATGCAGGATGGCACATCACACATCACTGATCGCAAGATTAGCGAAGAAATGCAATCCCACGAATATTGGCAGATTTGCAGGGATCTCTAGCATAAGATGTGAATAGGTGAGAGTAGGTTGTCTTTTGTCCTTTTCATCCAATTCGTTTCATTTTTCAATTTCAGTTCCTGATGTATAGTGGGAGGGGTTATGTATTCCTTTTAACCGCTCCCTTCAGCTGTATATTTATCATAGAGATTATAGGGTGATCTAAACTTTCCACTGTGTAGCAAATTCGCATAATTTCCTCCATCTAAACCCTCTTCTCAGTTTAAAGACGATAAATGGTTTTGATTTCCTGTCCATACATCGTCAGTAGTTACCATGATATGACTCAGTGGTTTGTCGAAAACAACCTCATGGTTGAGATGCTAGTTCTTGATATTGCTTTTCGAGGCTCATGTGCTTGTTCTTACATTTGGCCTTCCTCTGTCACTTCGATCATAGTCTGACTGCGAGCGCAACTATGAAGACAGAAGAAAAACTCGTGTTGTTATGTACACTGAAGGAAAAGGACGCAAAAACGCTGGACAGTCGGGGATTCTACCATTTCGAGCATTGAAGATACTTGAATGGGAAGTGATTTGATACAAGGCCTGTGTTCTTGCCAGGCAATCGAGCAACAAGAAGCAAGTATACACATCGTAAATTGAAAACTTAAATGAACATGTTCACTCTCAACTTATTTCGCCTCACAATCAAAGAAGAAAAGAGCCACCGAGGAAGTATTTCCAGTGCCAGAGTCATTATTTGGAGCAAGTGTGATACGTGTGACTGAGTGGTTCATCTTTTCGGAGGTCCTATAAACAACTCGGTCTCGACATCCACGGTCTCTGCGTGGATTTCTTCACGAGGCGGTCCGCTGGACACTGGGGTCAATCTTTTGCTACATTCAATCTTCAATAAACCAGAGAAAATTGCTTTCAGCAATCCAACTAAAAGAGGATATAACCATGAATATCTAGGGCCTACCTTAAAAACGTGTATAGAAATATAGAGTAACCCAACTAAAATCCCCATCCTCCAGGGGCTTCACCAAGCTCATCTACAGGATTGTCTGATAAGTAATTGCATACACCGAGTCGACATGCCTAAATGAATCTGCAGCATCCAATTTGGTGGGGTCCACCAGATAGGCACATGGGACAACCAGATTCGACAATACAGATTGACTCGGAGTGCGGACATCCCGTCTAATTTAATGAGCATTCTCTGCTTGTCTAGCTTGATTGATAAAAGAGGATAATTTAGAGAGGAAAAGCATTAATCACCTCTTCAAGTAGCTTTCTCTTTTCTTCCAGTAGTTTCCGCTCCTATAGAATTTCCGGAGAGAGATGTCAAACAATTACTAATCCATATAACTAGGAGACAATAATCACAGACAAAGCACATGTCCATGTGCTCAAGAAGTGTTATAGGGATCTTTACCTCTGCTTTTAGCCGCTCAATATGCTCCCTGATTAAATGGTTCTGCATGAGATCATGTGAGCGTTAATCAACCGCTAATCACCAGCGATCTTTTCGTTTGGAATGTGGGATAGAAGAACATGGGAAATGAAATACCTTGGGGGAACAAAGGAAAACGATTTACCTTTCTTGCCCTGATCTTGGTCAGACTTCTTTCCAACTGGTTTTCCGTTTGTTGGAGCTCCTCCACCGAACACGAGTCCAGACCCTCTCCTAAGAGTCTTCTGTATTGTCCAATGCAGGCATATGTACAGTTATACAGATCTAAGGGACAAAACTGAGCGTTTACAGGACATCGTAAGCCGTAAGCCGGTCTAACAATATGAATTGTAATTCATTCTGTATGCCGCGTGAACAATTCATTTATTGACAAGTTTACCATGCCGAAAAAAGATTTACAAAAAGGAAGATATGAGATCTGGACCTTCTAGACACTTCGAAATGCTCGATCCTCTTTTCCATATCAAGAGTGTTTCCCTTGGAAGGCTGCATGTCAAGCATAGTGACTGTCACTCTTTGCTTTTGGTAGGAGGCTTTAGATTCCATGATAGTGCTCTCAATACAATTGGTGAATGGTCTTGACAGAAAATACAGAAACGAATAAACCCATGCATGACAAAATCTCTCTCTCTCTCTCTCTCTCTCTCTCTCTTTCTCCCCACAAGATAATACTCACCCAATTGATTAACTCTCCAAAAATTAGGAAAAGAAATTCTAACAAGCTAGTTTATTAAGTTTATTTGCCAACCATAAAAAAAAACTAATAATTTTAGGGTGCGTCCACGTGGCCTGTGCCTAGGTTTTATAAATATTTTATGTTTATGTTTTTGAACTCTTTTATTGTTATCAAGATTTGAAAATCACATTGATAGTGAGATTTTGCATTTGGACTCAAATTCATTCTCTCTTTATCTACATGACCTCAACTCTCACTAGGGTGTTTAGCTGAACGAAAGTTTCTTTGAATTTTAACACAGATTTGATGTCAGTGATAAAAAGTATGAAATCGTCATATTAAAAGAGTAGAAGGATAAATTGAATTGAATGAAAAGTGCGACATCACACTATATGGAAGGCTTTTCTTATCTGAATATCATCCCTTCATAAAAGAAGAATGCAAGAGCTTCTTTTAGGATAAATTCCACTCATGATCACTAAAATTAAGTGAATATTGCAATATGATAGTTTGAACTTCAGCTTAATAATTCATTAAAACTAAACTTGAATTTTTTGGCATAGAGGTACTTTGACCAGAATTTCGACAATTTCCCGGTTATTGCTAACCAATTTATAATGCATATATTGAAAATAAATAAGAGAGTCAGTGCATTAGTAGATCAAATTAAAAACAAGTGCCCCAATACGAAATCTACTGCAGTTTAGTGACCACTAGAAAAATTTACCAACTAGTTTGAAATGTGCCATCTTTGCTAGAAGAGAAGGCACTAGTCGATTCATAATTACTTTTTGGCTAAACAAAGAAAAAAAGTAGTTACTTGTGATTCATCATTAGAAAATTTCTTAGGACAACTTTCATGAAAAAAGCAAACTTTCACTGAAAACACAAATCTTGTTGATACAGAACACAATTTAAACAAGTTGCATTTTTTAATTAAG
Organism: Corymbia calophylla; assembly: GCA_014182845.1. Classification (NCBI taxonomy): domain Eukaryota; kingdom Viridiplantae; phylum Streptophyta; class Magnoliopsida; order Myrtales; family Myrtaceae; genus Corymbia; species Corymbia calophylla. Next base: position 23,996,857 of record CM024696.1, read on the forward strand.
CATGTGTGCATGATAATGGCTATCATCCCCACGATTCATAGTTTTACACCATCAAAAAATAATATCCCAAATCCCTAATCAAATGGTATAATATAGAATCTGTACGGATGTTTCAAAAATAAATATTAAACTCTCCCCATCTTTTGCCCAATAACTTTGTCTCCACCAATTTAAGACTGTTTTCTGTTTTTACACCCTGAGTGCTGTTATTTGACTTCAAGTGACACCTTCAATCACTATTGCAGCTACATTTACAAACTTGTCATTTTTCCTTCCGATATACACATACATACTACTCTTATCACTGTCATCACCAAAAGGTCCAAATCCACGAACATAAATTCTCTCATTTAAGTCAGAACTTGGCCAACTACTAGTATCGAGGCCAGCCTTAAAGTTACCTCTAATGACCACCACTAGGATCGCTTGAGTACGTGGTTCAACTAACTTCAAAGTATCCCAACTCTCGATTGAATAGTCATTTTCTAATAAACAGATCCTGCTTTAGCACCCTTCAAATTTGCAAATCCTCTCCCCCTCCCCCCAACTCCTTCCACCCGACTGTGGAAATTATCGATTGTTCTTTGTGTGGCTTGCTAAGTGATCTAAAATAATCATTGTTCAAAATTATATTTAATTTGAATAACATACTTACTTTTCTCTAATTAAATTGCCAACTAATTTTGAACGAAAACTCTATTGGAGTTACTTACAACATTAGCTAGGTCACGTTGAAACTACCGAACTTTAGCATGGGATCATGAACGCAAACCTTTAGCTAATTCAATTTGATGGAAAAATAAACCAATGGCTCTTTTTATTGTACAAGCAATATTGGTTGCAGTAACCCATTTTTCTATCGGTTATATATTCACGTATGCGGTTTTCTTGATTGCCTCTATGTCAAGCAAATTTGGTTAATTCTTTACTTTATGTGTTGTATCCGTGAGAATATGATATCTATCGAGAAGGGGCTATGCCTTCTTATAATAACTTATAGAGTTTTACTTGAGTCACTTGCTGAGTTCTCAAATTATTAACTCATGTACTAAGTTACTAATCTAAAGTTGAGTTACTTATCATTTTTTCTTCAGATAAATTCCTAACTAGTTTTAGGTTATCCACTCTTATGCGAGTCACTAATCATCATTTATTGGGATATTTCCAAATTACCAATTTTTATAAGAACTTATCAACTTTAATTTGCCTAGCTTAACACCATTCTTAATATACTGGATCTTATATCAAAAAACCAACCTCAATTTTTCCAACTTTAATCTGATTAAATCACCAATTAATTTTAGATTATCAACTCTTACTGGAGTCACTTATCCATATTTGTTTAGTCGGTTCAAAATTACAATTTTTTTGAAACAACTTACCAACCTATGTTGCATATTTCGCCAACTTCTCAAGTTACCAACTAGTTTATTAATTTACTAACCTTAATTTGAGCTATTACAATTATTTTTTACCAACTAGGTTTAAATTCAAGTAAGGATGTGGTGGAAAATTACATTAAGCGCTAAAAATTAAACTTTTTAACACTTAGGGTCATTAAGTGTGTTTTGTAATCACTAACTATGCACAACTTAATTGATTGGTAAAAGATCACATAATGTAGTAAGTAAGAATGATTTACTCAATCAGTTAAACGATAAAATATACAATGAAAAGGAAAATCTTGCAAGTTATGTTGTCCAAATATTAAGAAAACATAAATTTTTTTATTCAATTTTCGTCAGTTATCAAATAACCGTTTATTTTCATTCAGTCCTTAAAGACTCACTTGATATTAACTACTTAAATGTCCAACACTTATATTTTACAACTCTTAATCATTCGTTTTCTAATTACCAACGTTTGATTGGTAGTTTCCCAATTACCAATTTTTATTTCTGGTCAAACAATATTTCCGGTAAGTCAAGACCAAAAATTTATTTGGATGGACACACCATCTCAAAGACATAATTGGTGATATTGAAACATGTCTTATGCTTATATTCAAGTAGGAGCATACCTGCATAGGAATTTCAGCAGTTTTGGCTCCCATGTCCTTGGCTCTCTTCTGATACTTTTCTATTGTCTTGCTCACGCTGCATATCCGTAGCACACGGCAAGGGTGAAAGTGTTATTTACAATCATATCTAGAACATACACCCAAATAAAAATGCATGCACTTCGTACTGAATGATGGCCAAAACGCAAAAAAATTTGTATGTTCGACATGTATCATCAAAGAAAAGCGGGGATTATAGCTATAACTGCAAGAAGTTTCAGGCCATTTTGCTATTAATCAGTCTTAGGACTCAAGTGCCAGAGCAATTAGTTACCTTGTTCATTAGCTCTATGTCATGACAGTACTAGCTTAGTAGCTTTGCTTTTGAGTTTTGACAACTTATGCATATGGCATTTTCACCTCCCTCATATTAAAAAAGAACGTATAAGCACCAGCTAGAAGAAGATAGTGTATTGATGACAATATATATGGATAATCATCATGAACACGGAGAACCGTATGGGACATAATGTTATGATAATTCTTGATTAGATCAGATATTACCAAAGATGCAGAATACTCAACTTAAATAGCTAACTAAATTACAATAATACACACACATGTACACATATATATTTATGTGCGAGCGCACGTGTACCTTACAATAAAATGCACTCGTGGAACTTTTATTTAGTACGAGTCAACTCAACATGACTTTCTACTTGAGGTCGGCTATGTCTTCAAATACTCAAAGCTCAATATTAGACTTCAGCTCAGCGACACTTGATTTTCGACCTCAAGCTCGACTCTAATAAATTTTTATATGTTTAAACTTAACTTGATATGACAAATTTTGATGAAAGCTCGAGTTAAGCTAAAACAGAAACTCAAATCTGTATCATGAAAGAAAATATTATGTCATCATTAATTCCTTACAATAATGTGGCGATAACTTATATAAAGATATAAAACAAACATTCTATAATTCAACTATGAATAAATTAGGCTGACAAGCTGCTCATCTGAAGTTGTACAAGCCTGAGTACGGCTTAGCATGATATATTGATTATTCAAACTGGACTTGAATGCCAAAAAACAAAATTTATTAATCTTGGCTATTTTCTCAGTCTCATATGGCTTGCTCAATTGCATCACAAGTTTTTATTGTCATTCTAAAAACTAATTAATATCCTTGTTAATTATTCCCTTCAAATCCATCCACTCGCATAATACATGACAATGTATTGCGTCCCAAGTACCACTATTCTATTTTTCGAGCATTGCACCGAAGAACCCGAGAGCCTGCAATCTGAAACATGCATGAAATAATACCTTATGGACTCCACAAGATTCATTTGCATGTGGGAGAACTCAGAACTGAATTTTCGTTGTTTGTCATTACTCACTAAAAACCCCCTTGAAACCGAAATGACCACTGTGCACAGTAATTGTCAAAACTCGAGTGTTGACTAGAGTTTTCCACTGTAGACTCAAAAGGAAAGAACTAGAGAGTCTCTACATAGCTTGGATTTCTGTAGCTTCCACATTTAGAATGCGCTGAGTAAGTTAAGGATTAAATTAAATTATGTGGTAACAATTCAAACACATAAACCCCCATAGGTTAATAGCATCAAAAACAATGTGCACAGATATTTATACGAATTCGGGGGTCCTTGTAGGAGGAGAGAGAGAGAGAGAGAGAGAGAGAGGAGAGAGAGAGAGGGAGGAGGGACGGAGGTTCCACTCTTTTCAGAGGCAATTAAACAATAATCATGGAAAGTTAACAGCATGTACATTAGTATTTATTGGCAAACACACCAAGTCCATCTTCTTCGAGAGGCCTCCCCCCCCAAAGTAAACAGACCTAACATTCCAAGTACATTGTCATTCTCTAAAAGCTACTAATAAATAGTCATCATCACCGGCTTATTTTACACATATAAGGGTGTTGTACAGTTTTTTTCTGGGATGAAAGCTACAAAGCCTTGAACTGCCATAATTTGGAGGAACGGAAAACAATAACAAAAACAAAACCAAAGAGTAATCATCTGCAATGCCCCAATTGGAAATACGGTCACTGACTTCCAAAGCCACTTGAGTGGCTTGTAGGGCATACACTGGCTTCAAGGGACTCTGATGCAGATATGCCGAAAATATTTCGCACGTACAGGTTAAGCAAGTCATGAAATCTTTATTAATTTAAACTCAAGCATATCCCCAGTGAACTACTGAGTCATGACCGACTCTCTCTCTCTGAGTTAAACATATCGTGTAGGACCGTAACCAAGTACTCTTCAGTGTTTCGTGTCATGTAACTCGTCTCGTGCTGTGTAAACTATTCATGTCTCATGCCTCTCATGTCAACAGTCCTATCTGTCAACGTATGTACGAGGCTGTGAGAAATTTGGGCACTGACCAAAACAAGGACCCATGCACACAATACAACGACCAAAAAAAAAAATTTACCCCTTCTGTAAGCGAAAGCCATAAAAAAATGCCTTTTTTAAACAAGAAAAAATCCCAACCGATGAAAATCGCATTCAAGTCAGATCAGTCTTTCCTTTCATCTATTCATAAATCGCATTCACTAGTCTTCACCAGGGAAAAAACACACACCATTCAAGCTGTGCCAAAAAGGAAACTTAACGAGAGAGAGAGAGAGAGAGAGAGAGAGAGAGAGATCAGAAGGAGCACTTTTGACAGCTAGAGCCTGTGCCAAGCGAGCCTTTGCCAAGCAAGCCTGTGCACATAGTACTTGCCTATAATGTGCATTTCCTCCCTTTCTGGTTTTATCTTCCTCCCCTTTTTTCTTTTCCTTCATCCAAATGATGATTTCTACAAACTAGGTCCGACAATTGAAAGCCCCAGTCCTACCCATTTTTCCCAAGCCACGAGATCCATGATTCCTTGGGAAGCTTTTCGCGAGATTAATGCATCGGTTAAGCTAAGTACACCCAAGATCATCGAATCAAAGACTCGGATATCTATATTTCCTCGGGACCAAAAAAAAAAAAGATCCCGGTGATTTTAGTAAGAGAGAGAGAGAGCAGAACGAATTAATTAAATAATTAAAGTGTACCTGGAGCTGGAGAACTCGTAGAGCTTGCCCCTCGGGGAGAAGATGATGAGTGCAACCTCGGCGTCGCAGAGGACGGAAAGCTCGAAGGCCTTCTTCAGCAGCCCGTTCCTCCGCTTCGAGAACGTCACCTGCCTGCTCGTGTCGTTCTCTATCCTCTTCATCTGCGTCTTCCCTCTCACCATCTCCCCCCCCTCTCCCCTCCTCTCCTCCCCTCCTCTCTCGCTCGAAGCCCCGAAAAAAGAAGAAGAAGAAGAAGAAGAAGAAGATCGAAGAAGAGCGGAAAAACTTTCGATCGAGCACGGCTTCGAGCTCCGAATCGAAGTGGCCACGGGGACGGGACGGAGGGGGCCCCTCGCCGGATCAGGGTTCCGGCAGGCCGGCGATTGTAGAGGGAGAGAAACGGAGGATTCTGGAGAGAGAGAGAGAGGGAGGGAAATCCGGGAAACCCTAGGCGATTCGGAACGGGGAAATTGAGCAGAGAGAGAGAGAGAGAGGAGGAGGAGGAGGGAGAGGTTATGCTGTAGGAGCTTGAGCTCGGAAGAGAGAGAGAGGGAGTCTATGCGAACCCTAAAAAGGTGCGGGGGAGGAGGTAGGGGCAGGGAAGGGAGGAAAAGCGGGCGTCTTTCTTTCTCCTTTTGGCAAGGCCACAGCCAAAACAGGCATTCCCAGAAAAAGAAAAGAAACAGAGAATAAATGCGGATGAGGGTTAGGGAGGAGAGTATTTCTGGGTGTGTGGGGATGTAATCTCACCGACGATGCAGCCTCTATCTATGCTATCACCGCCCACTCTCCCTGTCACTTCCATTTTCCCTTTTTTCTCTCCCCCTCCTAATTTCCTTCCCCATGAAAATGGATAATAATAATTCATGAGAGGATATATATATATATATATCTATACACACACATTACATATATATAGAGAGATGAAATTTTTACTACTTTGATGGTAAAATATATGGTATTGGCACTTATTATATAAACCAAAAATGCTTATGGTCCTCAAGATTATTGAGTATAAAACCCAAAACCCCTCATAAATTTCTTCGACCTTCAAAGATCGAAATCTGTTAGAAGCTCATGGGTATGCAGTAAAAAGTATTTAAAGGTTACTCTATCGATCTATTTTTCTTTAGGGGTATTGCTATCTATGAGGGCCACCTGCGATAATTCCTCAAGCGAAACGCTTAGTTAGGCTGCATTCTTTATTTTAATATGTTAATATTCATACACCTCGTACTCTTTACTAGTAAGAAAATATTTTCTTCCCCTCTAATTTAAGGAAAACCTTCAAATTTTACTTCTCAAAATTCAGACAAAATAATTTAAGGACTTGCTCGAGTTCAAAATGGTAAAATACATGTTATTGTACTTATTGTATATATAAAAAATGCTTATACATAAAGCATCAAAATATGGATATGGTCCTCGAGATTATCAAGTGGAAAACCAAAGACCCCTCGCAGGTTTCTTCCGGTCATTGTAGATACTTGTTGTTGGCGTTATTTGACTTAGGGCACACTTATAAAGTTAATCACCTCACCTTGCATCGGCTTCTATTACAATCCCCATGGCATTTACTCCCTCAAGCCTATAAAATGGGTTCAAATTCCATGTCAGCACTATTTTGTTTCCCCAATTTATCATCTCTTAAAACACCAAGCCTTGTAATTATCATCCTCCACAAAATGATTGTGGATCACGGTTGAAGTTTTTTTTTTTCCCTCTTTTCAAGTAACATGGACCAAGCGAGTAATTTCCATAGGGATAAAATAGATTTCTAGTCAAACCGCAATTTATTTATATCCGCGATAAAATAAGCGTAAAATTTAAATTGTGCCATAACCCTTTTTAATGCCTAGTGGAACTAATAATCTCTTTACAACGTCACCGAGATCAAGGAGGCTATTGAACGTAAAAATTAGACGGGCTAGTTTTAGAAATCATGCGACGGACGGTGTGGATCATAGGACATTGAGATCACGTAAAAGTCACCAATCCTGTCATGGCACCAATCGTTTTGCGACACGTAATATCCTCTTCGCCCTTTTATTTGGCTCGGAGGCACGGGGGCTACGGTGCTACCGCCTCGGAAGAAACCGCATGGGGCAAAGTTCGACTGACAACTTTTCAGCCCGGTAACCCTCGGGGCGGCACGGGGGCACGTGAACCCCCGCAGACGGTGACCGTTCCTGTCGGTATACGGTGAAACCCAGACAAGCACCCAACCTGAGAAGCATAGTAACGGGTTCGGGTTTCGGGCGCTCCTCTTTTTTCGTTTTTTTCCCCCCAAAATTAAATTTTCCGATAAAAAAAAAAAGAGAAGAATAATAATAACAGAGGGGATAAAAAGTTATTGTCGCGAGAGTCTTAAGTCCGCGGTCCGTACGATAGCCCGATGGACACGTCGATCGCGCGTCCGTACCATCGTCCCGGAGACTGGCCAATGGGCAGCCGCCACGCGTCAAGCGCTCTGGGAGATCCGGTACTGTGTCACGTGGGCTCGACATGTGTCATGTGCCGCGCACTAGCGAGGGCTTTTGCCCTTTCCTTGTCTCTCTTTTCGCATTCATAAAATATTCTCAGTGGACCTTTTGGGATGTTTTTCTTCGTTAGAATTATTTATTTCTTTTTTAGCTTTTTTTTAATGTACGAGCATCTTTTTATTTTTTTATTTTTATTTTTGGTTTTTAGCAGGTGGGTTTTTCTTTTTTTATTTTTTTTCCCCTCCAAGTGCACCAAACGTGCTACAATGTCAGGGCCACAGGAGGGTACGTCGTGAATCCCTTTCATATTTAATCGTTGAAGCCAAGATTTTCTGGATCGAGAGTGACTTGTTTCTGCCCCATTTTTTCTTTTTCTTTTTTTTCTTTGCCTTTTTGACGAATTTGGTGACTCAACTTTAATCCAATTCATGGATCGAGAGTGACTTGTTTCTGCCCCATTTTTTCTTTTTCTTTTTTTTCTTTGCCTTTTTGACGAATTTGGTGACTCAACTTTAATCCAATTCATGGATCGAGAGTGACTTGTTTCTGCCCCATTTTTTCTTTTTCTTTTTTTCTTTGCCTTTTTGACGAATTTGGTGACTCAACTTTAATCCAATTCATACATTCCGGATTGTAATGTATTAGTAGGTCATCTTCTAATTAAGTAATTGGCTTTAGTGAAATAATTCACTGAGTTAGTCCTAATGTCATTATTAATTCATCTAGAATTACAATCCTTCAAGATGTATTTATAGCAAAAAAACATAGTGAAAGAAAGAATTCGATTATCATTTGATCCATACTATATGTTTTGTATTTTGACTATTTATAGCTTGAATTATAATACCAATTCCCCCTTAAAACAAGAGCATACGAGACAAACTTTTTCTATAGGGGCACAAACTTCAACTCATAGCTGAGAAAATTACCAATAACATGATGCATGGAGCTTAAGTGGATTTTTCTTGCGTCACATTGTTGTTATGGTATTTATGCTTATATGAATAGGTACTTATCACACAATCAAAAAATAGACGGCTTTTTTAGGAGGGGGAATACGCAAAAGCATCAACGATCATGAAGATCTCAGTTCCCTATAACAGTGATTGGTGGCACCGTTCTATGTCGTGACCCACGATTCTTGACCCCAAATATTCTCAAACTCAATTGATCCGTCGGGTTGTCGTTTTTCCACTTATCTTAATCTAAGACGCAAGATTCGCTCAATTTTATGGTCACAGAAAAGCTTTTCTAAATATTCTCTAAAATATAAATTGAATTAGCGTCATTTCATACTCCACTAAATAGTAGAAGATACCACTTTCCACCGATTGGAAGACTGCGAACCGTGCTAGCATCACTTGATAGGCCAAGTGCTCTTTATCAAGGACAATAATGCTAACGACTATTATTTTTAGTCACACAAGATTCCTCGACTTAAATGGAAGTTAGGCCTTATGCCAAATATGACAAAGGATTGCGTTAGGTGGAGAATTCAATTTAGTCACGTATTCATGTTTGTGTAGATTGATCATATGTAATTTCAGTTTACAAGTAATTATGACATATCTCATCAACAAAAGATATTCTTTCACATATCCATACCGTTGATTTGATGAACAGTGCTAGTAAAATGTCCTCTTCACATCGACGGTGGACGTCTTCATTTCCCTGAATTTACCTTCTCTGCTTAAACATACAAATATCAATAATCGAAGTCGTTTAGCAATATTTTTTTGTGGATAGATATTTATTTTGTCGGGAAAATTGCAAATATCATCCTACCCTTTTGACATTTCAATACCTACGACTGCTATAATTGCCTTTGACATTGAATTTCAAGTCGCATCTCTCGCGCGCACGGAAGATCAACCAAATTGCTATTTTTTCTTCCCCCAGGGTACACCATCCTCCTCATTGGATTCACTTTTTGTAATTGATTCCGGGCGGTGTCCATTAGAGCAAATATGTATTTGTAGTTTGGGGAGATGGAAATTATGGATTCAAGTCGAGGATGGTTTTTGCATTTATCTCTTTTTTTTTACTTTTCATAGACAACAAAGAGAAAAGGACTTTCTCATTATATGGGTAATTTCTCGGCTCACAAAGTGGTTAAAACCCACATGAAGTTTATGAAATTATTCGACCTAATCAAAATTTAATTTGATCTTTTGGTGTCACTACTTAGCGTGCAATGCTGAAAATTCTTGAATAACTTAATCTATTCATTGGCGAGATTACGTAAGTCCATGGTGCTCCTCTTTACACCATCGCACAAACCCAACTCGAGCAAAGTGGAACTCTGACATCACCCCCTTTAATGCGTGAATCAACGCCTGAGCACGAATTATAAATGAGTGCGCTGCTTAGGTAGGATACAAAAAACGTTTACTCAAGATTGCTCTTTTCACGCACATATCGATAATATAACCCGACAAATCAGATGACGTATATGGAAGAAAATTTGAGATAGAACTCGGCTCTAATATTATATTAAAAAATTTAATCTAAAAGTTTAAATAGATAAGTGAAGGAAAGTCGCGTATATATAAAGGTATATAGTGAGTAGCTTTCGAATTAGTTGAAAGATGGTGCCATCACTTAAAAAAAGTGGAGGCGTTGGAAAGCTGAACGCGAGTGGCCTGCCCAAAGTCTTGAGAACAACAGGCTCAGTTCAAAGTGGCTGCTTAGAGTTTGTGGTCCCTTCGTGCCTTTTCGAGTAGAGCTCTCTGTCCCATCTAAATCCTCTTCCCACCACCCCCCAACCCAAATGGAGATCGCTCCCTATCGCCTAAAACTCTCGGATAAGATATCATGCGAATCCATCGCAGACCCACGAAATCAATCGTGAATCCTTTTCTCGAGGCTCGTCGAGCTAGTCTAATCCTCACCGTTCCTCGACATGCGATAGACATGATTCGATGGGGCGAGCTTCGACGATGCTTTTGAATCATCCCCCGAGCTCGCGGGTAGATAATACGATGGCGAATCTTTATTTGCGCAAGCACACCGCCCCCAGATAGCACAAGCGGTAGCAAAATTATAACGAGGGTCTTCACGATACGTGTTGAGTGTATATGGAGGATGAGATATTGAGAAGTCGTGAGAGGTGGCGATCAGGGGCTGAATCGGAATCATTACTCGCACTCGGTTCGAGCACGCACGCAGAGTAGACGACCATCGTGTCTGGTGCTGCGTCGCTTTTGCTTGTGGTCCAGGCCTGGGAGGAAGGGGTGGTGGGGAGTGTGTCTTTAAACTGGCCATTTATAGGCCATTATACCTCCCATGTGGCAAGCATATATTCTCTGCATCGTTCTGCTAAATGCACAGACAGAGAGGGTGCGGATCAGTTTCTGAATTTAAGTTTTTCATTGATTCGATGCACGAAAGATAGGAGAAACCTTAATGCGGGGAGACAGAGCTCCGGACGCGGACCCGCTTGTTTAATGTCGTAGCCATTATGGAAAGTTCCATGCCTAAATATGCAAAAGAGGCCAAGTCTGAGGCGAGCGAGCTCCGTCGATATTGCCTCCCACCGAGGTATTAGAGACCTAAAAATCGTTTCGCCAAATCGAGATACACGCACGCACCAGCGTCTCGTCTCGGGTGAATTAGAAAGCGTACCACGAAATCACCAGCACCGGCGGGTACGAAGAGTGAGTATACGGAATTACTCCGACAAAATCTTCGCTGGGCGTTCAAAAATAAGCGAAACGTTCCAAACACAGAGAGATCATGGGAACTGCACTGCTCGAGAAGGGCTGGTTTTCATGAGCTGTTCCTATCTGTGGGCTGTCTTCCCTTCCAGTTGAGTCCTTGGTTCGCTGCACCATCCTTCATCATTGCATCAGAGCTCATGGCTTCTCAGGCATGGGGTCACCTTCCTGCAGACTCCTCCAACCATCCGCGCATGGTCCCCTAGTTCGGGGTGGTTGTCCTAGCATCAGTGCCAACGGTCTTCTCTTCCAACTTACTTTCAAAAGCCACATACGAACCAAAGTGGGACTCCCGTATATGTTGGCTTTCCGTGCAGAGTTTTTCGAATCGATATGCTAGACTTACGTGTTCGATGGATTGAACAAGTGGCCGCGTCATGCCTAGCCCAAACCTCTTCCTTGATTTGTTGTGCTCGAACACTCATATCAATACACTTTAATAACTATACTGACGATTGTGCTTGTTTCAAGGAAAATTTCATAACAAAGGGAAATGCTCTCCGAGAGATGATTTCCTCTTTTCAAGTTGGGAAATTCATTTTCCTAACTTTGAGCATGCATATTTTCTTTGACCGTAAATGATTTTCTATTGATCGATCATTTTCAGCAAATCCAATACATGAAAGCCTAAAAAACTAATCCGCGAGGAAATTCTTTCGCTAAGAAAAAACACAGCCATAAATTCTAAAAGGGCATAGAGAAGACGTATTTTTCTCACCTTATACTTGGAGTTGCCTAGGCTAGACAAATGATCAGGTCTATCCGGAAGTCACTTAGTTACTACAACGATTTACGATGATGTTTGTTTCAGGGAAAATTTCATGATATAGGGAAATGCTCTCCAAGAAATGATTTCCTCTTATGAGGTTGCGGAATTCATTTTCCTAACTTTAAGCATGCACATTTTCTTTGAACGTAAATGAATTTCTGTCGACCAATCATTTTTAACAAACCAAATATGTGAAAGCTTCTTTTGCTATAAGAAAACACAACCTTAAATTCTAAGGGTAAGACAAGATTAATTTTTCTCGCCTTATGCTTGACCCAAGTTGCCTAGGTCAAACCGATGACCATATCCATTTGGAAGTCGCCTAGTTACTACGAGGAAAAATGCCACCAAAAACTCCAAACTATGCCCCAAGTTGCCTAAGCAACAATAACAAACAGTTAATGATGGGCAGTAGCACGAGGCGGTGGCTGCTGGCTAGTAATAAAAGTGAGTGATAAGATGAGTTTTTGTCTGTTATTTCTGTTCTAAGTAGAGAAGTTGAAAAATTTTTACTTCTCATTTTTTTATTTCTAGTCTAGTTTTGAACTAAAAACTTATTCTAGAAATAGAAAAGCAAAATTGTGCTGCCAAACAAAATTCTGTTCCAAACTTGTTCATGGAAACAGAAAAATAGATATGACTAAAAATAGAATGATTATTGTGCTCGCACTTAGAGTCTTGAATTTTCCTTTTCAAGAGGTTGCCGTGCCAGACTGAGGCTGGAAAGAAGATGTTAAAATGGAGCGGACATCTTTTTGGGAGAGTTGTGGGGATGGTACATTTGTGTGTTTAGGTTACCAAATGAGACATTTCATAAGTTTCATGGGCCTGCGAAGCCCATCTTACAAAGCCGGCCTTAGTCGGTGATTCTGTTTAGGAAATTGCCCCTGTTCCCTTGGCCCAAATACATCTGTACTTTTTTCATTTTGGGTCAGTAAATACGTGTGTACTTTTTTTTTCAGTAAATACATGTGTACTTTTTTTTAATACATGTGTACTTTAACTGTTGGGTTGATGCTATTTTCTCGGCCAAAATATCTTTTTATTCCTTTAACGATATAAATTCAGCAACAGGATGCTAGAGGACAAGTTTTCTTGTTGCATTAATCCTTCATCTCTTTTGCAAATTCAATCCAAACACTAAATGATCGTTACATTGTAGCATTTTATGCCAAATTTTGTATATTTGACTGTCGTAAATGGCTTTTGCCTTCTTTAAGGCATCACTAAAACATAATCCAATCACATAAATTATAATAATCGACCAATTTTTACAACGATTATATCATCGATATAACCACGTCTTACGATATAATACAAATGAACTCCTTTTTCTATGTAAGTACAGGAAAAGACCTATCTTCTGCAAGGTTGGACATACTTTAACATCATGTAAAATTTATCCATCATGAGTAGTCAAACTCTTACTTATTTTGCATGCTTTTAAATTGACTCGCTTATATTGCAAAATTTTCAATGTGACCTTATCTTTATGTGTCGGTTATTCAAAAGTTACTATACAAAAGTGAAATGAATTGTTTCACTAAGTCTCCTTAATTAAGGCACGTTTTAAAGCATATAATCAAATAATGACAATACCAACCTCAAAAAATGAAAGCGAGATCTGGTCCATCACCTCAAAATCAATGCATAATGATGATTGAATCGATTTTGAATGAATTCTTAGGCTACCCAAAGGTGGAAATCGCCATCAACCCACATTTTTCCGAAACTTTAAATGAAGTCGGTCGATCATCAAATAAATAATTGGAAATTTTCGGCGGGGGTCATCGATGTATTCGTCCATTTTCGAGGCTGCTCCTTGGGGAATAATTTGTGCAGACGGTCTACATCATCTTTAAGCTTTTGCGTTTTTTTGTCTGAGACCGCTATTTTGTATGCATCGCTGGTGCGTTTCTGCTTGGTGGGTATTTTGCGCGAGAATCATTCTCCCACCTGCACTAACCATAGACGAGACAAAAGAGAGGTACCCTTTCCCTTGTCCTTGTCTTCATCGTATGGGAGACGATGCTTTCAGAGTCGTCCATCTCGCACGCTTCGCACTCGTTTGATTTTCTTTAGATTTTATCTCCCCGGCATGCTTCGACATGACACTAGTTACGCATTCAGAGAAAGAGAAAGGTCGCGATTTATATGACTCTGGCAGCCCTTTTGACTCGACCCTCTGTCCCCATGGTTATATGTCGTCTTGCTTACTGGACAAAAGGTGTAGTCATACAACTTTGTAATTTCACCTTATTCTTATGGGAGCTCTGATGTCATATCTTTGCATAAATAAGAAGAGCAAGAGAAGCCTATAATCCAGCCAATCCACTACTTCTCTCGGCGGGAATAGTCCATTTAGAACTAATGTATTAAAAAAATGATTGAAAATCATTCCTTCGAAGCGAAGGAAAAAACTCAAGTCAAAGATTGAATTTAAAATCATTTGTCTTGAAGAACAAGAACGATATTCGGAGCAAGCAACGAAAGTTCCTCTAACGATGTCAAGTTCAAGTCTAGCTGTATATAACAAGATTGATTCGTGCTCACAGTTGTCAAGTAAGAACTAAAAGAAAAGAGAGGAAAGAAAGATAGGGAAGAAATTGCTGTTTTTGGTAATATCGTAATTAAACAAGACTCTCTCTTTTTGGTGGCACAACACAAACGAGATTTTTTATTTTAAGGTCATAAAAAAAATCAAAACGAGAGTTGAAAGAACCCTTTGTCGTTGTGGAATATCCTCTTCTTTTTCCTTTTGTTTCTTTGAGTGACCACTCTTTCTTTCTTTCTTCCCTCCCTCCCTCCTCTTCTATAAATCCTCCATTTCGCTCGACGCAACGACTTTTTTTCCCTTCCCCTGTCGCTCGCGCTGGTTCGAATCGCGAATCCGCCTCGTCCTCGTTCTCTCGTTCCCGATCCGGGCGGTCCTCCCCTCCTCCGCCGCCGAGAGAAAGGCTCCGATTCTCGAGATCGCCATGGCGACCTCTGCTGCTCCGCCTTCTTCGTCGTCGTCGTCGTCGTCCGCGGCGGACGAGCAGCCGGAGCGACGGGACCAGCAGCCGCAGCAGCTTCAAACTCCGAACGCGGCGGAGAAAGAATGCGTCTACAAGACGAAGCACATCCAGTTCCTCGGACGCCCCACGCCAATCATCCTCCAGAACGATAATGGCCCTTGCCCTCTCCTCGCCATCTGTAACATCTCCTTCTCTCCCCTGCTCTCTCTCTCTCTTTCTCTCTGTCTTTTGTCCTCTTTATTTGCGGGGCTCTAGGGTTTCTCCGTGCTCTGGCTTCCAATTGAAGGTTTGCGTCCTTCATTTGCTCGGTTCGCGGTTAGTTTTTTGCATTGGGGGATGAAATCGAATCGATTGCCGAGCTTCTCTTTTTTGATTGCTGCAATGTCAAGCGTGGCAATCAGGGATTATAGCTTCGTTCGGTTGGGAAATCGGGTGGTGTGATCAGTACTCGAACAGACACGTGGGGAATTTGGTGTCTTTCGCGTTCATTTTATCGTAATACGAGTTCTCTTAGGTCATGCATTTTTTTGGTTGCGTCCGTGGTGTGTGAAGAGTTTATTTGTGGGTGACGGTGACTCGGGGAATGTTCTTAAATGGGATCATATGCAGGTAATATTCTTCTACTGCGGAACTGCCTGAATTTGAATCCAGATACAGCTGAGGTTTCTCAAGAAAAATTGCTGTCTCTGGTGGCCGACCGACTAATTGATTCCAACAGCAATATTAACGTAATGGCCTTTTCTTGTCCCTTGGAAGTGGAGTGTTTCTCTGGTTATTATGGATGTTAATTTTCTATTCTTTTTTTTTCTTTCCCTCTTTGGAAATGCTGCAGAATAAGGATGCGGGCTATGTTGAAAATCAACAACAGAACATTGCCGACGCAATTGATCTGCTGCCACGTCTTGCAACTGGCATTGATGTAAACATAAAGTTCAGGAGGTTGAATTGACTTCATGACAAGTATTCAAGTTTTGGCCTGAATCATTATGCTTTTATAGGTCTTGAATAGATATACTCTCTTAATTGCAGGATAGATGACTTTGAATTCACCAGAGAATGTGCAATCTTTGATCTGCTGGACATTCCACTCTATCATGGTTGGATTGTTGATCCCCAGGTGCTTTAACTTTTGGTTTATGTGCTTTTATGCCAATTGCCTTGTCACTTTTTTAGGAGTAAATTCTCGAGTAATTTGTGAATGTCTGCTTCATCTGGATGAAAGTGATGGTCCTCATTTGCTGTCTATTATTAAAATGGTTAACAGATGCGGCATATACGTGGTTTTCAGTATCAATGGTGGAAACTCTCTGTCTTTTGAGGATTATTATTTGGATTATGAGCAGGTTCTATCTAGGTTGATGTTTTAACTTCTGATGATTTGGATTATTGATTTATTCGAGAACCAACTTTAGGTTCCTTGATGATTACATGGGGAAACCGCTGTGGTTTGATCAATGATCAAATGTCTGCGAGTCTCATTTTATTGCATTTAAATTCTTCTTGGGATGGAAGTATCGTCTATGATCTTGTTCTATTTTAATACTTAGTCCTTTGCATAGGTAGGCAAAAGAAGTCTGTACTTCCTTTACTGGAATCTAGAGTTCGAGTAAATATCCCCTAGTTTTAGTTCTTTGTCTTCTCTCTCCTCTCAATTTATTCTAATGCTGCCTATGCCTTTGTATCCTTCCATCTTCATCTTTCTTAGGATGATGATACTGCAATGGCAATTGGATCCAAGTCATATAATACCCTTATGGGTGAGCTTGTTGCACTAGAATCAAGAATGATGGATCAAGAACATAAGGAAGACAGTGGAGAAGATTGTGTTGATTTTGCTGCTGCAGCCACTGCAGCTCTTGGAGTGCCTTCTCCATCTCTTTCAAAGGTCAGCTCATTTGATGGTTCTCCACGTTCAGTGTCTGATACCCAGTCAGCAAGGAAGGGAGATCTTGAAGAAGAAGCGGAGCTGATGAGAGCTTTAAAGTTGTCGGAGGTTGAAGGACTTGATTCATCAAGTAACTCTCTCATCACGGGTAATGGCACATGCAGTAACTCTAGTGACTTTGACAATGGTAGTTGTCCCCAGAACTCTGTACATGCAGATGCTCTTGATAGATTACAGGATTCTAGTGGTGTTGAAAATGTCTCTTGTCAGCTGGAACCACCTCTCGTGGTTGCTGATATTACTCTGACTGATGAGAACTATCCAGTGACTGCCAGAACTTGTCTGGGGGAAGTAGCTCCTTCATCTTTCAAGACGGATGTGGCAGACCACATTCATCACTCTAAACATGCAGAAAGTGGGGAGGCTGCCATTCAGGATGACTTGATTGACCCAAGAGATTTTGAGTCAGGCCAGGTTGAAAAAGCTTCTGTATTGTCTCCTGTTAAACTGGATGGCGTCTTGGACAAGAGTTCAATTTTATCTTTGCAACTAAATGAAAAGGTAGATAAACTGGCTTCTCCAGTTTATACTACTGAAGCAGCTGATCATCAGACTGGATGTGATGCAGCGAAGTTTTTGAGAGTCTCTGTGCCAAATGTCGATTCAGATTCCTCCAGTGGCAAATTGCAGCATGCAGATGTTGCTGAACCTTTTACACCCAGCATGGATGGTAGTGAGCCCATATATGAGGGAGAGGAATGCATTTTGGATTCTGGTACAGCAGCCTGTGAAGATAGAGAACCTATATATGAAGGCGAGGTGGTTCTTGCCAAACAAGCTGACAAAGCAACTGTAGATGCCTATAATGTTAGTGGGGATGAAATGACCCCGCAACAGGGTAAGACTATTTTGTAATCAACTGGACATTCAGTTACTATCAACTTTGTCATGATGCCATATCTCTTCCTGTCAAATTTGCTTTTAGGGGAATTCGTGCAGAATTTCTTGAAGAGCAGTGCCAGTCAGTTGACCATCAATGGGTATGTGTACGAATTTGCTATCCTCCATTTTTTCTCCATTGATTATCAGTGGGCCATCTGTGGGTATGTGTATGAATTTTTTGTCTTCCATAATAATTTTCTATGAACAATGCAGCCTTTTTAAACTACAAGAGGGTCTTAAAGAGCGAGAACTTTGTGTGTTCTTTCGTAACAATCATTTCAGTACCATGTTTAAGGTCAGTCATGTGCTTCGTTTTTTATCTCTTGTATGTTTTTATTGTCACTGTGAACTGTTGGACATTGCATCTGTTTGTGCCAGATGAGAGAAGAAATCTCTTTTTAATTAACTTTCATGTCATCTGCAGTATGAAGGTGAACTATATCTATTAGCCACAGACCAAGGTTACATAAATCAGCCTGATTTGGTGTGGGAGAAGTTTTATGAGGTAAGAAGCGTGATTTCATTGTCATACGAGGAGAACCTTTATCAGTTTGTTCTGATTTCATCCTTTTCCCTGCTTGAAACTGAAGCGGTTTTATTGTGTTTGTGGTTTTCCTGATGAGTTTTATTATTTGAATTTATTAAGCGAATCCAAGATGTAGCTAAGGCAAATTAATCTGGTCATAGAAAAAGATACGGCCATGTAATCAGTGCATGACCTATTCTTATGGTGGTAACTGCCAAATTTGGTTGTAAACTCAATGATTTTGAAACGAAGGTGAAATTTGTTCCAAACTGGACTAGTTTTCTAGTTCTACTTCATGTCTGTAACCTCACATGTTTAAGAGAAATGGACTTATCTCAAGTTATGGGATTTTCTCTCTTTCTTGTGCATAGCTGTGCAAGTTGAATGGGGAAAAGATATGTTATGTAAAAGAAACGCAATTTGATCAATTAGAATTACAGTCGTAAATTATGCGACAGCTACTAAACATGGAATTTTTTATTAATTTCTATCCCTTTCCAAAAAATTTGATTTTCCTTACAAGTACTACATTTCCTACTTGATTTGGCTCAACCATGGACACATTCTGATTTTCTCATATCCAGATCCAAACTAAATGAGGGTGCTATCCAGTTTTTAGGAAGGTGAATAGAGTACCTTCTTGAGTTTATCTACCCCACTTATGGGTTGTGGGATGGACTTCCCCTCGGAACTCTATTTACCTTTTGTCAAGCTTGAAGTATTTATTCCTACTCTCCCAACAATCTATACTTGACCTCACATACCTTCTTTGTTGTTGTGTTATACAGCATTTTGTTACTGTTAGTCTTTCCTGCAAATAATACTTTTAAGATGATTTTTAAATTTTGACTGAACTGATTATGCTGCTTTTTCCCATGTGGATGGTTTGCATGACGTCACTGGCTCTGCGTTTTCAGGTCAATGGGGACACCTTGTTCATGACCAGCAATTTTAAGGAATTCAAGATGGAAAGTCATACAAATGGTACATGGGATGAGCATAATGCCATGGCCAACACAGCTGTATGTATCTATTTTTATCTTGTGTGCCCTGAATTTTGCCATAACCTTAAACCAATGTTACCCTCATGTGCTGCAGGACTATCTTGCCAGCATTGACAGTGCAACACATGCAGGCTTGGATACAAAGTAAAAAATCTTAACTTAATGGATTCTTATTGTTTTACAGTTCGGATGGATTAGACTAGGTCGAGCAATGTTAAGAGTCTTACTGGATTTGGCCAAGTGACATCAGTGTTCTTGTTGTTTGCACCTTACCGTCTGAAAGAAGCTTTTATTTCTACGGAAAAGCATTCTCATTCTCTCTACATAATTGCAACACCGTGCTGATAATTGGCTAGGCTTTTTGAACTATTTGGAGTTCGAAGATATGTCTCTTCAGTTTGAGTGTTATTGTCCATTAAAGTGTCTTTCTCTTCATGCCACATAAATTAAATACATATTGACAACTTGAGCCTTTTGCTAAGAGTGCAAACACTTCTATGTTGTAGTTCCGACCTTCAATTGGCAATAGCTCTGCAGCAACAAGAGTTTGAGCAACAACAGCCACAGCGCAATAATGTGCAACAACAGTCAATTGGTGCTTCAAGGCTGATCACTGGTCCACAGGTTTGCTGAACATCTTCTTGCCGTGTCTTATTTGAGTAATCTTGTTAGCTGCTTTTGGTATAAAGTTCTAATTGGAGATGTAAGTACTTTTTTGTGTCATAAGCCATAACATAATGTGTCTGCTTAAAGCAGTGTCTTTACTTGAGGTCAATAGTTTACTGGGTTATTCTGCATAGTTGCTTGCAAAAGTCACCCAAGCCAGGTTTTCTGTGCTACCTTAAAGAACTATATTCTTGTTGTTGTCCAAATATGTTATGCGTGCAGATAACAAAAGGAAGTACATATTTGTTGAGTCACAGAAGTTAGATGTAGAACACGGAACTTTGCCTGTCATCTTCAAGATTAACTTTCCTCTAGCCTGATGGCTTTGAGAGCTCACCAGGGACCAACTTAGCTTTAGAGTAGCGTCGGTTCTTCCGCTTGCTCATTTCGTCAGAACTTTGGAATATGTTAAAGTTTTTAAAACTATTACTAAATTAGTTATGGCCTAAAAACAGCTCATGCCCCCCTTAAATTTCTCAGAAATGTACAGCTATATGAAAAGTAAATATTTTCATTTTAACTTTCCTCCACAAATTGGTAAAAAGACAATTCAAGAATTTCGAAAATGTAGTTGTTATAGACATACAAAACTTACATAATATTAATTTTTTTGGGTACTTTTAAGTGTACAAGTGGTCGATCATTAAATTCTAAATGATCAAATCTTGTCCCACTAAGAGAAAATTCTAGATCCGTCCCTGATGCTCACTCTTAAAACCCAAGTCTGGGGTTTGAAAGTTGGCAGGGGAGCTTGTCATGTTCAAGAATTCGTCGAATTTAAGGATGAGCTCAAACTTCTTATGTTTTGGATGGTCCTTCCATATTAGCTAAATATGAAACAGCAACTTATTTTTGGAGGTGTTGGGTTGTGGGTGAGGGTGGAGTGGGCTGCTTGTTTAGTCTAGTTGCCAGTTCTCATTTAGGTCAATCTTTAAGATATCTTATGGAGTTGCTCTCTGCCTTGACCTCCTACTAATCTGTGATAATATTTTGCTTTTGGGATGACTTCTTGAAGATGATAGACGTTAGAATATTAGTTGTGATATTGCATAGCTGAGAAACAAACTTGCAAAATACATGTCTAGTTGTTTTTGAGGAATTTTTAGTCCTTGTATGTAGCTTACAGTTGCATGTCAATGAAGGATGATGACTTGTAATGCTATCAAATAGTGTTCATTTAAGAGTTTTCCTTGGGGCGTGTAACTTATACCAGTCATTAACGGTGCTGTGCAGGTGGGAAGATATGGAGGGAGAAATCCATCATCTTCGAACAGGGCTGAGGCAAAACCAAAGGATAGATGTATCATTATGTGAACTGCGTGCATTGTAGGTGAGTTCATGTTGTAAATGGTTTGCCTTGTTCCAATTGTATGTCACGATACTAAGCAACCTTTCTGGAAATATATGTGGATTTTTACTCAGTCTTTGATTTTGTGTTGTAAATAGATTTCTAGGACTTGCATATTCTTTTAGCAGCCAAGAAGCTTTGATTTTGTCGTTTCATTTGTAATGAAGCACCACATGGAAATGAAAATGTGGATCATCGCATAGAAAGGGAATACATGAATAATATGGGATTTAAGGAGATACAGATGGAGCCGTGTGACCCAAGGCTTTGATAGTTTGGGAATGCATATTATATGCTCTTACATTATATAGATGGGAGAAGTTGGGAAGAGTACTGCCATCTATACTGCAGTTGGATTTGATTTTTGAGAAAACTTTATGCAGTGGGTTTTCTTTCTCCTGATGATTTGTTTCCGTACTGGTCTTGTTTTGTCATATCGATGTTGACATGGATTGTGAGCTCCAAATTCCTTGTATGCGTGTTGTAGTGTTGAAACTTGGATCTCTCTGCCATTTTGACATCAGATGAATGCGGTGTGATGCTTTATTTTTGTCATATCAAGTAAAAAGGAAATAGAACAGTGTAAAAGGGCCAAGTTCATATTAGTTGAGGAAGCTGTGTGACCGTTGTCTTTTGGGCACTTTGACTTTGCTAGGAATATTAGCTTATGGCCCTTTAAGCTGGGTGGCTTTATCTGGATATGTAAGTGGCGGAAGATTCAAGAATGAGTTTTCAGGATGATTTTTTTTTTCTATATTTAATGAAGCCTTTCTAACCAAATTAAAATTTATGTACCTAGTACAATTCATTTGAATTATTTGATGTTATTCCGGGCGAAATCTTATTGTTGCTGCTGTTGTCATTGTTTCCGTTCTGCTGCTGTTCACTCATGTGACTTGACAGAGCCAGTTTTTGTTGTCATAATCTCCCTATTACACAGTCTGAAATGAAGGTTGTGACCAGGACTTCATCAAATAATTTGCATAACTATGGATACGACCTTCTGTTGCTTATGTACGATTGAAGTCCCGTAGAGATGACTCGTGACTCGTAAAGTTGTGAATTCATCTCATGGTTTAGCGAGAAATCTAGCATACCGGGACTGTTCAATCTAAGAGTGGCTGCTGCATCGGACCTAACCTCACTCTGGTCGAGAATAATCAGGCACTTCAAGAGTACTCTCTTTCCATAGGAGGGTACGGACTTTGTCCATGCACACGTAAATGAGAATGAGTAGTCTTGACGCTCACGTAGGTCGAAGTGGGGTGGGATCACAGAAGAATATACTCTCTCTCTCTCTCTCTCTCTCTCTCTCTCTCTGTGTATGTCTAGAAGTTTTAGAAAATTTAAGGTTATCGTTAATTGGGCCACTAATCCTCGGTGTGTGCAACTTCGTCCTTTAGAGATTTTTCAAATCCTGGCCAAGAGGGACCACTCTTGAACAACGCGACAAGGCCACAGCTGTGATGGTGACCCCACTTCCATTCCTCACCCAAAACGTTCTCCAACTTCTCTCTTATGATACTATCCTTTGTTTGCTTCCCGTCACACTTGACCTCATATTTCGTGCTCCACTAGCTCTCACGAACTTTAATTGGTATTGACTTGGCGTCAACGTGGCTGAAATATTAGAGAACTCTCTCGCTTGGGATCTTTCATATAGACTGTTTAGACTCTTTTCTTTAATCTGCTCATGTTAAATTATGCAACGAATCCCCTACTTCTCTCGATGGGAGAAGTCCATTTGGATCTAGTAAATCAAAAAATGATGGAAAATAGTTCCTTCGGAGTGAAGAAAAAATTCAAATTGAACAGTTGAATATAAAATTATTTATTTTGAAGATCAATATCCTGGAGTAAGCAACGAATGCTTTTTCCTTCTCAACAGCACTAGTTTCACGTGAAGTTGAAAATGACAAGACCGATTTGCTTGGCCTATGATCATACTCGATATATATGAATTAAAAGAAGAAAGAAAAATATAAAAGAAAATTCCTTTTTTTCTTCAGTAAATCAAAATTAAATGAGATTTTCTCTTTTTTCTCGTTCCAGTCCGGTCTTCTTCTTCGCGAGAAGCTCCGATACTTGACGTCGCCACAACGGCAACTTCTACTGCTCTGACTCCTGCTGCTTCGCCTTCTTCGTCTACGGTGCGGGGGGATGATGGTGGTGGAGCCAGGCCTGGTTGGTGGGAGAGAATAAAATGCTTTCTCTCTCTCCAAAGAACCAGTTATAAGGTCCTTCTCGATGCTTCCTTGGCGATTCATTCAATTCAACATATTTCTTGTTGGTTTGCAAGGGAGAGAGAGATGAAGCTGCACGTGCGAAAATTAACGCGCTTTCGTTCCAGTTGGTTGCGAATTTTAACGTTTGTTTAATGTTAGAGAATTTAAGACATCAGTACGAGGTGAAGTGGGAAACAGAGTTGAATAAGGAGGTCGTGTCGTTTCCTTCTCAATTGGATGCAATTGAAAGGAAGCTTCGGTTCCTTCCAAGCGAACCCTGTGTCAATGCAGCTGCGGCTTCTCTCTATTTCCCCTCTCTCTCCTTACCTGTTACATACCTCAATTATTAGAGAGAGGAATTATACATACCTAGTAGCTATCCAGATTACTAATAAAATATAAATTCAAATTATAAATCTGTCAATGAAGAATATGAATCACATTAAAATATTTGGGAGATTATAACTCACTTGAGATTTCATACATGCAAATTGTAAATTATATTTTACTTAACTTTATATCCCAAATATAGAAAATTCCATATGTCACATATAATTTAACGAACCTCGTTCTGATGCCCCATTAGAAGATCCAATCTAAAAGTTTAAAAAGAGAAATCATATGTTATATATATATGAACGGTGAATGGCTTTTGTATCGGATTTGAATGCCACGTTAGACCGACTCTCTCTATGGCGGATGCCACACCACTCCAAAAGTTCGAAGTAGCTGGCTTTGGGTTCGTGGTCCCTTGTGCCTTTTGACTTGACCTCTCCGTCCCAGCCAATCCTCTCCCCCCTCTCGTCGGTCTCCGGTCAAATGATATAACTTCCCATCACCTAAACTTTAGGCAATATATTATACAAGCCAATCGTAACCCACAAAATCAACTATAAATTTTTTTTGCGGGGCCCGTCAAGCTGATCTAAATTTGGGTGCTTCTTGACACAAGATAGGCATGATTTGACGGAGCGGAATCTCGTCAATGCTTCTGAATTTTCTCCAAGCAAGTCGGTAGATTAATTAAAGCTTTTAGCTCCGCAAGTCGTCCACGAGTCTTTATTTGCCCAAGCACCCTGCCCCAGATAGCTCAAGTGGAAGCAAATTATAATGAGAGGGTCTTCGTGATTTGTATTTAGTTTTATGGCAAATGAACGCTTGAGAAGTTGAGAGGTGTGGATTAGGAGCTGAGCTGGAATCATTACTCGCACTCTGTTCGAGCACGCACGCGGTAGACGACCATCTCGTCAGGTGCTGCGTCACTTATGCTCATGGTCTAGGGCTAGGTGGTAGGGGGGTTTTGTTTAAACTGGTGGCAAGCATTATTCCCTGCTTTGCTCTGCTAAATGCAGAGAGAGAGAAGGTGCCAATCAGTTTCCGAAACGAAGTTTTCTTCGGTACGATGCACGAAAGGAAGAAGGAAAAAATTAATGGGGAGACACAGCTCCACACGCGTCCACTCTTGTTTAGCGCCGTGACATAATTGAAGTTCGGGTCTAAAGGTTTAGCAGGGGTGGCGCTAAGTAGAGATGGCAACTGTTTCGTAGTGGAACTTAAAATTTGAGAATCGGATTTGTAGGAATATGTAAGGTTTCGGGTTTCAAGGTATGCAAAATAGGTTCTAAGGTAGATTCCAGATTCTAAATTTGTAGAACTTGGAACTTGTGATAAGTTTTTGTGTTTTTCTTGATTTATATTTTCGCACAATCCTAAGTATTTCATAGAATTCGATAATGAGTGTATAATTTAAAATCACTAGTTTTGAGCTTCCATTTTACAATTAAGACTTTTACTTTGTTAATGTTTTATTTTTCGTGTATTTAAATATAAATTATGATCAGTGAATTGTAACAGCAAGTTGTGCTTATTAAATATGATAATTCATTGTAATCGTTTAATTAATAATAAAAGTAGAACTTAAGTATACTTTGGAATGGAATGTATAATAGAGTAGGTTCTAGGGTATAGGATATGCACGTAAGGTAGGTTTCGGGTTTCAAAATATGAAGAATATGTTTCAATAGGTAAGTTCCAAATGGCAAAAGTAAAATCAATATGGATTTTGGAATTGCTCAACACCACAAGAGCACGAATCGTTTGAGGTGAGCGAGTCCCGTCATTATTGCCTCACCAAGGTATTAGAGACCCAAAAATCACTAATTAAATGAAGATACGTGCACGCGCGAATGCCTCGGGTGAATTTGAACGCGTACCACTAAGTCACGGCACCGGATGGACGAAGAGGAGTCGGTTTTCTCGAATTCCCTTGCAGCATCCGAACGATTCCTGAGTCCTAGATTGTGTTTTGGATCCTCGTTAGACTTCACCGTGGGGAGGCTTCCAATTTCCTGCCACCTCAAAGCTATAATAACGCCCTTCAAGGTCGATAGTTTCAACTCTATTTGCGTTCTGATCCGGCAAGGAGGATGAATAACAAATGATTTGAAAAATATTTGAAGTGATAGCATCGTGTCTGATGCAAATTTATATTCGATTTGTTGGGCTTGAATCCCTCATCTCGATAATGCTTTAATAATAACACGTAGGGTGTGTTTGTTTCAGAGAATTTTTCTTGATAAAGAGAAATGCTTTCTGAGGAAATTATTGTCCAAGAAACAAGCATGTATATTTTCTTTAACCATAAATGATATTTCCATTAACTAGTCATTTTCAACTGACCGAATGCACAAAAGCCCGGAAAGCTAATTCACGGAGGATTCTTTCACTCGAACAAGCAAAGCACGTTCTTAAATTATTTTGCTTTGTTCGATCATGGGCAGGGCATAAGAAAAGACGAAGGTTTCGGAGCCGATAGTTGGCCGGAGTTGCCTAGGTCGGACCATTGATCGGGTCTATTTGAGAAGTCGCCTAGTCACTGTGATGATTTTCATGTCTCTTTCTTTTTTTCATGCTTCTGCGTCAACATGCTTTTCAAGATCATTGTCAGATTTTTATACCTTTTTTTTCTTGTCTGTCATCTCCTAACTCGCAACTCATTATCAGACTTTTATTTTACCTCTTTACAATCGAACCCCATACCTGAAGCTAAATTATCCTTACCCTAATCTAAAAAAATGGAATTCGAACTCCCCACTTCTCAGCAACCCTACTATTTTTTTCATAGCTTGTTGAATGGAGTAAGCTTCCTGGAAAAGTTAGCTACATGGCGTTACTGATGACGATCCTGTCTGGGAAGCTTCCTCTGTATTCCTTCGGAATACAGTCGTGCAGGCGAAGACGATCTGCAATCGACCAAGCTTCTTTCCTTCTTCTTCTTCCTCTTTCTTTCGGGGGTGGTGTCTGAGACCGCCATATTCCTGTATTATATTTGGTCGGTATCTTTTGTGCTAGGTGGGGGGTAACTTCGCGCCAGAACCATTCGCTCCCAACTGCTCCCACCACCCGCCAATGAAAGACGAGACGAGAGCCCCCTTTGTCATTCCCGCATGCACTCCTCTCTCTGTTCCTCTCTTGTTTTTACTTTCGTTTCTCTAAGTGACGTCTCCCTCCTCGCTTCCTTCCCCTTCCCCCACTATAAATCCATCCAATCATCCCCGGCTCAACGCATCCTTGCTCGCTGCTTCCAGTCGTGAGCCTACTGCTGCTCGCTCTCACTCCCCCTCCGTCCCAGTCGTCTTCTTCGCGAGAGGCTTCAGTTCTCCGCTTCTGAAACTTGAAGTATTTTCCTCTTACCCTCCCAACAATCTATATTTGACTTCACATGCCTTTGTTGTTGGGCCAGACAGCATTTTGTTACTGTTAGTCTTTCCGGCAAATAAGTTACTTTAAAGTTGATCTTTCAATCATACCGTATTATATATATTATTAGACTGAACTGATTATGTTGCTTTTTCCCACGTGGATGGTCTGCATGATGTTTCTTTTAAGCACTGGCACTGCGTTTTCAGGTCAAAGAGGGCAACGTGTACGTGTCCAGCAATTTTTAGGAACGTAAGATGGTGAGTCGTCCAAATGATGCACGGGACGAGCATAATGCCATGGCCAGCACAGATCTATGTATCTATTTTTATCTTATATGCTCTCAATTTTGCCATAACCTTGAACCAATATTACCCTCACGTACTGCAGGACAATCTTGGCAACATCGGCAATGGAGCACTTCCACCCTCTGTTACGAAGTAAAAAAATCCTAACTTGTTGGATTCTTGTTGTTTTATAGTGCAAATGGATTAGACTAGGTCGAGCATCATTAACAGCCTTACTGGATTTTGCCAAGTGACATCAGTGGTCTTGTTGTTTTCACCTCACCGTTTGAAGGAATCGTTTATTTCTTCGGAAAAGCATTCTCATTCTCTCTGCATAATTGCAACACTGTGTTAATAATTGGCTAGGCTTTTTGATCTATTTGGAGTTCTAAGATATGTCTCTTCAGTTTGAGTGTTTCTTGTCCATTAAAGCCTCTTTCTCTTCGTGCCACTTAAAATTTAATACATTATTACTAATTGAGCCTTTTGCTAAGAGTGCAAACACTTCTATGTCGTAGTGAGGAGTATCAAATGTCGCTAGCTCTGCAGCAAGAGCATGACCGAAGACCAACACTAGTCACAAATGTGCGACAACGGCCAAGTCCCCAGGTTTGCTGAACATCTTGTTGCCATATCTTATTCAAGTAATCTTATGAGCTGCTTTTGGTATAAAGTGCTAATTGGAGATATAAGTACTGTTTCGTGTCATGGGCCATAACATAATGCGCTCTCGGCAGTTCCCTGCTTTAAACAACGCCTTTACTTGAGGTCAGTCGCTTGTAAAAGTCACCCAAGCCAGGTTTCTGGTGCCACCTTAAAGAACTCCATTGTCGTTGTTTTCCTAAAATGTAATGGATACAGATAACGAAAGGAAGTACATATTTGTAAGATCGTGGAAGTTAGATATACGTTAGAATTTATAAATAATAAACAACGTCATTATTTAACAGCTTAAGCTTTTAGAACAGTCGGCAATGGTCCCACAAAATCTTACATGATATCAGAGATGGAGGTCCTGAGTTCAAATTTTATCAGGCACCATTTGCCTCCCCATTTGTCATTTTCAAAATCTTACATGGCTTTGAGAGCTCATGCGGACAGACTCAGCTTTAGGGTAGGGGGCCTCTTGCCCTTATTTATTTCGTCAAAACTTTGGAACGTGTTAAGCTTTTTAAACCATTACTAAATTACTTTTGGCCAACAAATAACTCGTGCCCCCATTAATTTTTTTAGAAATATACACCTATGCGAAAAGTAAATATTTTTCATTTTGATTTGCTCTCACAAATTTGTCAAAAACAATTCAAGAATTTTGAAAATATAGTTGTCACAGACAAACAAAGCTTATATAATATTAATTTTTCTTTTGAACTTTATAAGTGGACGAGCAATTGATTATTTAATTACTAAATGATCGAATGCTGTCCCACTAAGAGAAACTTCTAGATCCGTCCTTGGTTCTCACTCTTAAAACCCAAATCTCGGTTTCGAAAGTTGGTGGGGGAACTTGTCGTGTTCAAAAATTCATCGAATATAAGGATGAGCTCAAACTTCTTATGTTTTGGATGGCCAGCGCAGCTGTATGTATCTATTTTTATCTTATGTGCTCTGAATTTTGCCATAACCTTGAACCAATAATACCCTCACGTACTGCAGGACAATCTTCGCAACATGGACAATGGAGAACTTCCACCCTCTGTTGCGCAGTAAAAAATCCTAACTTATTGGATTCTTGTTGTTTTATAGTGCAAATGGATTAGACTAGGTCGAGCATCATTAACAGCCTTACTGGATTTTGCCAAGTGACATCAGTGGTCTTGTTGTTTTCACCTCACCGTTTGAAGGAATCGTTTATTTCTTCGGAAAAGCATTCTCATTCTCTCTGCATAATTGCAACACTGTGTTAATAATTGGCTAGGCTTTTTGATCTATTTGGAGTTCTAAGATATGTCTCTTCAGTTTGAGTGTTTCTTGTCCATTAAAGCCTCTTTCTCTTCGTGCCACTTAAAATTTAATACATTATTACTAATTGAGCCTTTTGCTAAGAGTGCAAACACTTCTATGTCGTAGTGAGGAGTATCAAATGTCGCTAGCTCTGCAGCAAGAGCATGACCGAAGACCAACACTAGTCACAAATGTGCGACAACGGCCAAGTCCCCAGGTTTGCTGAACATCTTGTTGCCATATCTTATTCGAGTAATCTTATTAGCTGCTTTCGGTATAAAGTGCTAATTGGAGATATAAGTACTGTTTCGTGTCATGGACCAAAACATAATGCGCTCTCGGTAGTTCCCTGCTTTAAATAATGCCTTTACTTGAGGTCAGTTGCTTGTAAAAGTCGCCCAACCCAAGTTTCCGGTGCCACCTTAAAGAACTCCATTGTCGTTGTTTTCCTAAAATGTAATGGATGCGGATAACGAAATGAAGTACAAATTCGTGGGATCGTGGAAGTTAAATATAGAACATGGAACTCCACTTGTCGTCTTCGAGATCGACTTTCCTCTAGCCTGATGGCTTTGAGAGCTCACGCGGGCAGACTTAGCTTTAGAGTAGGGGGCTCTTGCCCTTATTCTTTTCGTCAAAACTTCGGAATATGTTAAGGTTTTTAAACTATTAACAAATTACTTTTGACCAAAAAATAGCTCGTGGCCCCCATTAATTTTCTCATAAATATACAGCTGTGTGAAAAGTAAATATTTTTCATTTTGATTTGCCCCCACAAATTTGTTAAAAACAATTCAAGAATTTTGAAAACATAATTGTTATAGACAAACAAAGCTTTATGTACTTTATAAGTGGACGAGCAATTGATTATATAATTACTAAATGATCGAATGTTGTCCCACTAAGAGAAACTTCTAGATCCGTCCTTGGTTCGCACTCTTAAAACCCACGTCTCGGTTTCGGAAGTCGGTAGGGGAACCTGTCATGTTAAAAAATTCATCGAATATGAGGATGAGCTCAAACTTCTTATGTTTTGGATGGCCAGCACAGCTGTATGTATCTATTTTTGTCTTATGTACTCTGAATTTTGCCACAACCTTGAACCAATATTACCCTCCTGTGCGGCTGGCCTATCTTGGCAGCATCGACAGTGCAGCACATGCAGGCTGGGATATGAAGCAAAAAAATCCTAACTTATTGGATTCTTATGGTTTTATAGTTTAGATGGATTTGACTAGGTCGAGCAATATTAACAGTATTACTGGATTTTGCTAAGTGACATCAGGGGTCTTGTTATTTTGCACTGCACCGTGCGAAGGAATTGTTTATTTCTTCGGAAAAGTATTCTCAAGCTCTCTGCATAATTGCAACGCTGCGTTGATAATTGGCTAGGCCTTTTCAACTGTTTGGAGATCGAAGATATGTCTCTTCAGTTTGAGTGTTTCTTGTCCATTAAAGCCTCTTTCTCTTCATGCCCCATAAATTAAATACGTTTTGACTACTTGAGCCTTTTGCTGAGAAACAAAATTGCAAAATACATGTGTAGTTGTTTTTGAGGAATTTATAGTCTTTGTATGTAGCTTACAGTTGCACGTGAATGAAGGATGATGTAATGCGAGCAAATAGTGTTCATTGAAGATTTTTCCCTTGGGCGTGTGACTTATACCAGCCATTAATTGTGCTGTGCAGGTGAGAAGAAATGGAGGGGGAAATCCATCATCTTCGAATGGGGCTGATGCAAAATCAAAGGATGGATGTGTGTGTAGATGTATCATTCTGTGAACTGCATGCATTGGAGGTGAGTTCACGTTGTAAATGGTTTGCCTTGTTCCAATCACATGTCACGATATTAATCAACGTTTCCGGAAATATATGTGGATTCTCACTCAATCTTTGATTTTGTGTTGTAATACATTTCTAGGACTTGCATATTCTTTTAGCAGCCAAGAAGCTTTGATTTTGTCGTTTCATTTGTAATGGAGTATCACATGGACATGAATATGCGGGTCATCGTGTAGAAAGGGAATACATGAATAATACGGGAATTGAGGAGATATAGATGGAGCCGTGTGACTCAAGGCTTTGATAGTTTGGGAATGCACGTTATATGCTTTTACATTATATAGACGGGAGAGATTGGGGAATAGTACTGCCATCTACACTGCAGTTGGACTTGATTTTTAAGAGAACTTTATGCAGTGGGTTTTCCTTCCCCTGATGATTTGTTCTTTCAATGCGGGCCTTTTATTAATTGATATGTTGACAAATTCTCCATGTAGATAAAAAGAAGTCAACAAGGTGGATTGCGTATGAAGATATCTGTGTGAAGATCACATTAAATGCTAACAGGTGCATGATGAAGACGAAGACAAAAGCTACAAGCATTTAATGAATCATGAAGAGTTTTTTTTACGAACACTTTTTTTTCAAATGCAATTATGGTGTGCATTTATTGTATTGATTTTGCTTGTGTGCTTTTATTAGTTTTGTAGACTTTTTGTTGCTTCATCTAGTGTTGCCAGAAGGAGAAGACTGCATGGTTCATTTAGCATGTGTCTTAAGCGTGTGGGATGTTTGTCTTCCATATTATAGATGTTCTGCTATTATATAAGGATGTGAGGATGGGTGTTGTAATAAGAAGTAATCAGAAAGTATTCTAAGAGAAATTTCTTCCTCCAACTTGTGCACTCGTTCCAAATTTCCAAAGTTGTCATTATTATTATTATTATTATTATTATTATTATTATTATTATTATTATTATTGTTGTTTTGGTTTCAACATTTGGTATCAGAGCTAGAAATGGCATTCAGCAGTTCTATTCAATTGCAATGTCCAAAGTTGAATGGAAAGAATTTCAACAATTGGTCTGTCTAGATGAAAGTTCTCTTCAAATCACAAGAATTGTGGAATTTAGTGGAAAATGGCTACACCGAAGTGGCCGATATTGAAGCATTCGAGGCTCTAAGAAAGGAGGAGAATGATTCTTTGGTGGAGTCCCATAAGAAGGATCACAAAGCATTATATGCAATCTTTCAAGTTGTGGAGGAAACGATATTTGAAAAATATTGCATGTGGAGACAGCAAATGCAACGTGGGATATTTTGGAAAAATCCTACAAAGGTGATGATCGTGTTTGATGAGTATAGTTTTGAACACTTGGAGGTGATTTTGAGTCTTGACGCATGAATGACTTTGAATCAATCTCGGTGTATTTTGATCGTGTGCAAACCATCGTTAACCAATTGAGGGTTAATGGTGAAGAACTCCAAGATGTACAAGTCATAGAAAAAATCTTGAGGTCTTTGATCGAAAGATTTAACTATGTTGTCACAACGATCGAGGTAGGGCAAGATGTGTCAACCCTAATGTTGGAGTAGTTGATGGGTTCATTGTGCTTGCATGAGCAAAGAATGAATCAAAAGTCCACCGGTTCAAATCTTGAGCAAGCATTGCAAAGTCAAGTCACTCCATCAAGTCGAGGAGGCTATCAAGACGGTCGAGGCTGTGGAGGAGGCCAAGGCAGAGGTGGGAATTCAAATTTTACCAGAAAATATAAAACTCATGACAAATCAAAAGTCAAGTGTTTTAAGTGCAAAAAATTCGGACACTACAAATCTGAATGCCAAGCAAAGTCGATGCACGAGCAAGTGGAACACGCACATGCCACGGATGCTAAAGAATATATGGTGTTAGCATATAAGAAGGATGACTCAAGCACCGTAGACACCAATATATCGTACCTAGATATCGGTTGCAACAATCATGTGTCTAGCTATTATGAGTTATTCTCATAGTTGGATGAGACAAGTCGTGATGAAGTCAACTTCGGGAATAAATCAAAATTTTCCGTGATGGAAAAAGGTAATATTAATATCAAGTCAAAAGATGGTACTAATGTTACTATAGCAGATGTTTACTTTGTGCCAGGACTTTTTTGAAATTTCCTATGTGCTGGGCAACTTTCAGAAAAAGGCCACAAGGTTCATATTGAAAATGGAGTTTGGACCATCAGAGGTGTTGACAACAAGTTGATCACGACGGTACAAATGATGAAGAACCGAAAGTTCCCCTAACTCTTTAAATGAAAAGTCTCTTGAGTTTCCAAACAATGATGAAAGACAGTAATTGATTGGGGCTTCTCCGATTTGGGCATCTAAATTTTTATGGACTAAAATTACTAGTCCAGAAAAAGATGATGATCGACATACTATTGATTGACTATCTAGATCATCCATGTGAAGGGTATCTCGTTGGGAAACAACATTGAGACTCTTTTCTAGTCGGAGAAGCCAAAAAAGCAAAACGACCATTAGAGTTGGTACATACAGACTTTTGTGGCCCTATTGAGGTGGAATCATTCTGATAAAAAAGGTACATGCTAATTTTTATAGATAATTTTACCAGAAAAAATTGGGATATTTCTTGAGAGAAAAATTTGAAGCTTTTAGCAAATTTAAAGAATATAAAGTCTATGTTGAAAAAAATAGTGACTTTAATTTGAAGATGTTGAGATTAGATAGAGAGGGAGATTTTACCTCAAATGAATTTAAAAAATATTGTAAAATTCATGGAGTGAAACATTAGTTGATTACTAGCTATACTCCTAAACAAAATAGTATAGCAGAAATAAAGAACATGACAATTTTGAAATGGCAAGAAGTATACTAAGAGCTAAAAATTTACCCAAGAAATTTTGGGCAAAAGCGGTTGTGTGTGCAGTATTTGTGTTAAACAGGTATCCAACAAAGAGTGTTCATGAAAAAACCCCAGAAGAGGCTTGTGACGTCCTGAATTTCGAGCTATAAATGCGAGTTTTGGTTAACTCGTGTGGTATTTTTATACCTCAAATACGATTCTTGCTTGCCTTAACTAACAATCCAGTCTAGTGGCTCGAAATTCAGGACGTCACAAGGCTTGGAGTGGTAACAAACCAGATGTTTCATTCCTACGAGTATTTAGGTGCAGGGCATATCCCCATGTACCAAATGAACAGAGGAAGAAGTTGGATGACAAAAGCAAGAAATGCATCTTCATTAGCTATAGTGACACAACTAAAGATTATAAGTTATATAACCTAGTCACTGAAAAGGTAATCATTAGTAAGGATGTCCAATTTTTAGAAGATAAAGCTCGGGACTAGAACCAAAATGGTGACTAGAAAAGTATCACCATAGAGGATGAACCATTGGAGGGAGAGACAGAATGTCTACATCATCTTTGACTAGTGGTGCTTCTCCATCATCTTCAACCAACAGTGTTTCTTCTTCACCAATAGCAACTTTAGATCATCATTACATCGTTCACAGTGATTACGAGAGACTCCAAGAAAATTCAAGGATTATTTGGTCAAGGAATTATTTGGTCATTAAGAGAATATGACCCCGTATCCTATGATGAAATAGCTATAGATGAGAAGTAGATCCAAGTAATGGATGAAGAAATCTATTCCATTGATAAGAATGATGCATGGACTGATGAAACTATGGTGAATTTTTGTCTATTTGCTGAATATGACCCCGTATCCTATGATGAAATAGCTATAGATGAGAAGTAGATCCAAGTAATGGATGAAGAAATCTCAAATTTATAAAGTAAATTAAATAATAAAAAATTGATAAGAATGATGCATGGAGGAAAATAATTTTTTTTTTTCGATTTTTTAATTATTGGGAAGAAGCCCATTGGTGTCAAGTGGTTGTACAAGGGGATGGAAGGAGAGAGATGACTCTCTAATGTGTCAAGTGGTTGTACAAGACAAAGTACAAACCTGACCGTCAGGTGGACTGTCATAAAGCGAAACTGGTTGTAAAAGGCTACAAGCAAAAGCCTTTTAAATTTTAAAGGGCATGAAAATCAAGTTTACAAGCTGAAGAATGCATTATATGGGCTAAAACATGCAACTCGTGCTTGGTACACACGAATCAACACATGCCTGTTAGAGTATGGATTTCAAAAGTATCCATATGAGCATACATTGTAAATGAAGTCAAATTCTAATGGTGACATAATAATTGTGTGTCTTTATATTGATGATTTGATATTTAAGGGCAGTTTTGAAAAAATGTTTGCCGAATTCAGGGAGGTTATGACTAGCTAGTTTGAGATGACAAATTTGAGATTGATGTCCTATTTTCTTGGCAAGAGACCAGCGGGCGGGCGGGGGCGGGCGGGCGGCGGCCGGCAACCGACGAGCGGCCGAGATCGGCGGGCAGGCGGCGACCAGTGGCGGCGGTGAGCAGCGGACGGCAAGAAATTCCTTCGGGTGAAAAGTAAGAAAGAGAGAAACAATTTCTGATTTCTATTCCAGAAATAGAAAAGTAAAAAAATTTTGTTTCTGGTTTCTATTCCAAACCTATTTCCGAAATAGAAATGCTCATTAGAAATAAAAAAGTAAAATCTTTTACCAAATGGATTTCTACACGTCTGGAATAAAAATCTATTCTAGAAATAGAAACAGAATGATTATCATGCGTGCCTCACTTCAAGAGTACTCACTTTCCATAGGAGGGTACGGACTTCGTTCATGCACGTGTAAATGAGAAAACTAGGGTATGGTCTTTGATGCTCACGTAGGTCGAAGGGCGTGGGATCACAGGAGAATATACTCTATTCTCTCTCTATGGGCCTGTCAAAAGTCACAGAAAATCTAAGGTTATCATTAATTGTGCCACTAGTTTCCGGGGTGTGCAACTTTGTCCTTTGGTGATTTTTCAAATCCTGGCCAAGAGGAACCATTACTAACAATCGGTCCCCTAATTTTAAGGGATTAAGGGTACGTTTGGTAATATTTCTGCTTCTAGAAATAATTCTTTTCTATTTCTATTTCCTAGAACAATTTCTGAATAAAACAAGGCGTTTGGTAATTACAAAAATTTCTAAGTCTCAAAATAGAAAAAAATAGGAATGCGTTGGGTACTGACAAGATTTTTTTTTTTTTTTTTTCCTCGATGGCGGCAGCGACTAGGCATCCGGCAACCGACGTTCGGCTGTCAGCCATCAGGTCACCAGGCAAAGGGTGGCGGCGGTAGTGGCGATTGGTGGCCGGTGGTTGGCGGGGGTCGATGGTTAGTGGCAATGGCGGGCGAAGGTCGACAGGCGATTGGCAACCGGCGACCGACGGTCGGTCATAAGTAATGACACAAGAAATAAGTTTCGAAATTATTTTTAAGAATAAGAAAGCTACTTTTTTTCTACTTTTCATTTCTATTCCAAATTTATTCTTTGGAACAATTTTCTATTTCAAAGAATAAAAATATCCGTAGACATTACTAAATGAATTATTATTTTTTTCTATCATAAAAATAAAAAAAATAAAAAATAAAGAAATAGGAGCATTATCAAACGTGCCCTATAGCTAGAATGGAGACCCCACTCCTATATTCCCCACCGAAGACGTTCTCCAGTTTCTCCTTTTTATAGTACTATCTTTTGTTTGCTTCTGGTCACACTTGACTTCATAATTCGGGCTCCACTAGCTCTCACGATCACGTCGAAGTAGTTTCATCTATGCGCGTGGCCACTTTACAACTACTAAGATTACTCGGAATTAGATTAAGATTATTTATGACTCATTTGCTAAGGTTGCGGATTGGATATTTTTGACCACTCAACCAATTCTTCTAGAACTCCATTGCCGAAAAAAATTTAAGATCGCGGAAATTTTACGGACGGTAATATTTGTGTATTTTGAAAGATTTTAGATATAGGATATTTGAAAAGTCAAAGTCCATGCATTTCACAAAACGTAAAAAATTAAAAAAATATTATCAAAAACCTCAAATTATTTTTATAGTGTGACATTTATCATAGACTTTTTTTATAACACTAAAAAGTCTAAACTATATCCATTATGACATGTTTATCACAAGTTCTTGTTATTACACAAAAATCCTAAATTTGTATTTGTGTGATATGTGTACCCTTCGTTATGTCTTCGTTTGAAATCATCCTTAAATGTCCTATGTAGCTACTGACTTGGACAATGAACTTTAAACAGTGCTGACGTGGCGTCAATGTGGATTAAGTGAAGGAATAATGCTATGTTTTATTTGACGTGGCTGAAATGTCAAAGAACTCCTTCGCTTGGGATCCATCTATCTTTCACATGGATTGTTTAGCCTTGTTTCTTTGATCTGCTTACGTTAAATTATACGAAGAATCCACTCCTTCTCTCAATAGGAGTACTAGTCCATTTGGAACTAGTATATCAAAGAATGATGGAAAACCGTTCCTTCGGAGCGAAAAAAAAAATTCAAATCAAACAATCTAATATAAAATTATATTGTCCCGGAGCAAGCAGCGAATGCTTGCTCATCTGAACGATTCCTGAGTCCTAGATTGGGTTTTGGATCCTCGTTAGGCTTTACCATGGGGGGCTTCCAATTTCCTACCACCTCAAAGCTATAGTAACGCCCTTCAAGGTCGATAGTTTCGACTCTATTTGCGTTTTGATCCAGCAAGGCGGATGATTACAGGATGATTTGGAAAATATTTCAAGTGATAGCATCGTGTCAGACGCAAACTTATATTCGATTTCTTGGGCTCGAATCCCTCATCTTGATATGCTTTAATAACTACATGTAGGGTGTGTCTGTTTCGGAGAATTTTTCTTGATAAAGAGAAATGCTTTCCGAGGAAATCATAGATACAAGTTAGCTAGTCATTTTCAATTGACTGAACTCATGAAAGTTTGGAAAGCTAATTCGTGGAGGATTCTTTCACTCGAACAAGCAAAGCACGTTCTTAAATTATTTTGCTTTGTTCAATCGTGGGCATGGCGTAAGAAAAGACGAAGGTTTTGAACCCAATGCTCAGCCCGAGTTGCCTAGGTCGGACCATTGGTCAAGTCTATCTAAGAAGTTGCCTAGTCACTATGATGATTTTCACTTCTCACTTTTTCTTTTTCTTTTTCATGCTTCTACATGCTTTTCCACACTATTGTCAAAAAAATTTATACTTTTTTTTTTTGTCCTCTACTAACTCTCTAACTCATTATCGGATTTTTATCTTGTCTCTTTACAATCAAATTCCATACCTAAAACTAAATTGTCCCTACCCTTATCTAAAAAAGTGGCGTTTGAACTCTTCACTCCTCTTTTATCATGCGAGAAGAGTAGCTACTAACGCAACCCTAATAAATTTTTCATAGCTTGTTGAATGGAGCAAGCTTCCCGGAAAAAGTTAGCTACATGGCGTTACTGATGACGATCCTGTCTGGGAAGCTTCTTTTTCTTCTTCTTTCTTTCGGGGTTGGTGTCTGAGACCGCCATAATCCTGTATTATATTTGGTCGGTGTCTTTTGTGTTAGGTGCGGGTAACTTCGCGCCAGAACCATTCGCTCCCAACTGCTCCCACCACCCGCCAATGAAAGACGAGACGAGAGACCCCTTTGTCATTCCCGCATGCACTCCTCTCTCTGTTTTTCTCTTCTCTCTCTCTCTCTATCCAAAGAACCAGTAATAAGATCCCTCTCGATGCTTC
The DNA here is from genome assembly GCA_014182845.1 of Corymbia calophylla. Classification (NCBI taxonomy): domain Eukaryota; kingdom Viridiplantae; phylum Streptophyta; class Magnoliopsida; order Myrtales; family Myrtaceae; genus Corymbia; species Corymbia calophylla. The sequence continues at coordinate 24,035,927 of CM024696.1, forward strand.
CTTGGCAATTTTATTCAATTCGATATGAGAGAGAGAGGGGCAAATTCAAAGTGGGTCCGTGCGTCTCTCTTCAATTGTCAATGCAGGTTCCACCTTTTTTGTCGGTTTGCAAGGGAGAGGCGAAGGGATGTGCGAATTCCTTACCGTCGCAATCGAAAGGAAGCATCGAGTCCTTTCAAGCGCAGCCCGATTTGACTCACTGCAGTCGCCATTTCCAGTTTCCTGGCATGACTCTCTCTCTCTCTCTCTCCTTCTTTTCTCCCTCCCTTATAAATCCTCCATCCGATTCAACGAGTTTTTACCTCTCTCGCTGCTTTACAAAGACATCCGCCGGGCATCTACTCATTCTCATTCCGACCCAGTTGTCTTCTTCGCGAGAAGCTCCGTTTTTCAACATCGCCATGCCAGGTGCGGCGGAGAAAGAATGCGTCTACAAGACAAAGCTCATCCAGTTCCTCGGTCGCCCCACGCCAATCATCCTCCAGGAAAAAAATGGCCAGTGCCCTCTCGTCGCCATCTGTAACATCTCCTTCTCTCCCCTGCACACTCTCTGTCTTTCGTCCTCTTTATTTGCGGGGCTTTTGGGTTTCTCCGTGCTCTGGCTTCCAATTGATGTTTTGCGTCCTTCATTTGCTTGGCACGCGGTTAGTTTTTTCGCATTGGGGGATGAAATCGAATCGATTGCCTAGCTTCTCTCTTTGATTGCTGGAATGTCGACCTTGGCAATCAGGGATTATAGCTTCGTCTGGTCGAGTAATTGGATGGTGTGATCAGTACTCGAACAGACACCTGGGGAATTTGGTGTCTTTCGCGTTCATCTCATCGTAATACGAGTTCTCTTAGGTCATGCGTTTTTTTTTTTTTGGGGGTGCGTCAATGAAGTGTGAAGAGTTTATTTGTGGGTGACGGTGACTCGGGGATTGTTCTTAAATGGGATCGTATGCAGGTAATGTTCTTCAATTGCAGAACAACCTGAATTTAAATCCAGATATAGCTGAGGTTTCTCAAGGAGATTTGCTGTTTCGGTTGACCGAACGACTAATTGATTCCAACAGCAATAGTAACGTAATGGCCTTTTCTTGTCCCTTGGAAGTGGAGTGTTTCTCTGGTTATGATGGATGTTAATTTTCTGTTCTTTTTTTTTTCTTTTCCCTCTTTGGAAATGCTGCAGAATAAGGATGAGGCCTATCTTCAAAATCTACAACAGAACATGTCGGAGGCAATTCATCTGCTGCCAGGTCTTGCGATTGGCATGGATGTAAATATAAAGTTCGGGAGGTAAATTGACTTTATGACAAGTATTCAAGCTTTGGCCTGAATCATCATGCTTTTATAGGTCTTGAATAGATATACTCTCTTAATTGCAGTATAGATGGCTTTGAATCAACCGGAAAACATGCAATCTTTGATCTGCTTGGCATTTCACTCTATCATGGCTGGATTTATCCCCAGGTGCTTTAACTTTTCGGTTTCTGTGGTTTTGTGCCAATTGCCTGGTCACTTTTTTAAGAGTAAATTCTCAAGTAACTCATGAATGTCTGCCTCATCTGGATGAAAGTGATATTCCTTATTTGTTGTCTATTATCAAAATGGTTAGCAGATGCAGCATGTACGTGGCTTTCAGTATCAATGATGGAAACTATCTGTCTTTCGAGGATTTTATTTGGATTACAAGCAGTTTCTGTCTAGGATGATGTTTAACTTCTGCTGATTCGGATTATTGTTTTATTCGAACCAACTTTAGGTTGCTTGATGATCACATGGCGAAACCGCTGTGGTTGCTCCATGATCAAATGTCCGCCAGTCTCATTTCATTGCGTTCAAATTATTCTAGGGATAGAAGTATCGCCTATGATCTTGTTCTATTTTGGTACTTAGTCCCTTGCATAGGTAGGCAAAAGAAGTCTGTAATTCTTTTACTGGAATCTAGAGTTCAAGTAAGTTGCCCCTAGTTTTAGTTCTCTGTCTTCTCTCTCCTGTCAACTTATTCTAATGCTGCCTATGCTTTTGTATCCTTCTATCTACATCTTTCTTAGGATGATGATACTGCAAAGGCAATTGGATCCAAGTCATATAATGCCCTTATGGATGAGCTTGTTGAACTAGAACAAAAGAACCCAAGACAGTGTAAGAGGTTTTGTAATCAACTGGACTTTCAATTTACTTTCAACTTTGTCATGATGCTATATCTCTTTCTGTCAAATTTGCTTTTAGGGAAATTAGTGAAGAATTTCTTGAGCAGCACTAGTCAGTTGACCGAACATGGGTACGTGTATGAATTTGCTATCCTCCATTGTTTTTCTATCAATTATCAGTTGGCCATCTATGACTATGTGTATGAATTTTCTATCCTCAATGATAATTCTCTATGAACAATTCAGCCTTTCTTGTCTACAAGATGGTGTTGGAGAGCGAGAGCTTTGTGTGCTCTTTCATCACAAGCATTTCAGTACCATGTTTAAGGTCAGTCATGGGCTTCGTTTGTATCTCTTGTATGTTTTTATTTTTACTGTGAACCATTGGACATTGCATCTGCTTGTGCCAAATGAGAGAAGGGATCTCTTCTTAATTATTTTTCGTGTCATTTGCAGTATCAGGACGAACTATATCTATTAGCTTCACACAAATCTTCAATAGATGAACCTGATCGAGTGTGGCGGAAATTAGAAAAGGTAAGAAGCGTGATTTCATTGTAATTGACTTGTAATTGACGAGGAGAACTTTCATCAGTTTGGTCTGATTATATCCTTTTCCCTGCATTGAAGATGAAGCTGTTATATTGGTTGTTTTTTTTTTTTTGGTGGTGAGTGTCATTATTTGGATTTCTTAAGTGAATCCAAGACGTAGCTAAGGCCACTTAATCTGGTCATATAAAAACGTAAGGTCACTTGATCAGTGCAGAACCTATTCTTATGATGGTGGTAACTTCCAAATTTGGTTGTGAACTCAATGATTTTGAAACGAAGGTGAAATTTGTTCCAAACAGGACTAGTTTTCTAGTTCTGCTTCACGTCCGTAACCTCACATGGTTAAGAGAAATGGACTTGCTCAAGTGATTAGATTTTCTCTCTTTTTACCAGAACTGTGCAAGTCGAATGGAGAAAAGATATGTTATGAACAAGAAATGCAATTTGATTAATGAGATTACAGTTGTAAATTATGCGATTGCTACTAAACATGATACAATTTTTTTATTTTTATAATTTCTCTCCCTTTCCAAACTTTGATTTTCCTTACAAGTGTTACACTTCTTTCATGATTCGGCTCAACCATGGACACATTCTGATTTTCTCATGTCCAAATCCAAACTGAATGAGGGTGCTACCCAAGTTTTTAAGAAGGTGAATGGAGTACCTTCTTGAGTTTATCTATCCCAGTTATGGGTTGTGGGATGGACTTCCCCTTGGAACTCTATTTTCCTTTTATGAAGCTTGAAGTATTTCCCCCTGCCCTCCCAACGATCTATAATTGACCTCGTGTGCGTTCTTTGTTGTTGTGTTATACAGCATTTTGTTACTGTTAGTCTTTCCGGCTAATAAGTTACTTTATAGATGATCTTTCAATCATGCCGTATTGTATATATTATTAGACTGAACTGATCATGTTGCTTTTTTCCACATGGATGGTCTGCATGATGTTTCTTTTAAGCACTGGCACTGCATTTTCAGGTCAAAGGGGACAACGTGTTCGTGGACAGCAATTTTAAGGATCGTACAAATGACACTGGGGATGAGCATAATGCCATGGGCAGCACAGATGTATGTATCTATTTCTATCTTATGTGCCCAGAATGTTGCCATAACCGTGAACCAATATTATCCTCATGTGCCGCAGGATTTTCTTGTCGGCATTGACATTGCAGCACTTGCAGGCTTTGGTAAGAGGTAAAAAATCCCAACTTATTGGATTCTTATGGTTTTATAGTTCAAATGGATTAGACTAGGTCGCGCAATATTAGCAGCCTTACTGGATTTTGCCAAGTGACATCAGTGGTCTTGTTATATGCACTGCACCATGTGAAGGAATCGTATATTTCTTCAGAAAAGCATTCTCATGCTCTCTGCATAATTGCAACGCTGTGTTGATAATTGGCTTGGCCTTCTGAACTATTTGGAGTTCGAAGATGTCTCTCTTCGGTTTGAGTGTTTCTTGTCCATTAAAGCCTCTTTCTCTTTGTGCCACATAAATGGAATACAGTTTGACTACTTGAGCTTCTTGCTAATAGTGCAAACACTTCTATGTTGTAGTTTGGACCTTCAAGAGGCAATAGCTCTGCAGTTGAAGTATGACCAACAACCATCCCAACGCAACAATGTGTAACAACAGTCAATTGGTGGTTCAAGGCTGAACTCTGGTCGCCAGGATTGCTGAACAATTTATTGCTATGTCTTGTTCGAGTAATCTTATCAGGGAATAAACATTATATGCTTTTACATTATATAGTCGGGAGAAGTTGGGAACAGTACTGCCATCTATACTGCAGTTGCATTTGACTTTTAAATAAACTTGATGCAGTGGGTTTTCTTTCTCCTGATGATTTGTTTCAGTGCTGGTCTTGTTATGTCATATCGATGTCAACAAGGATTGTGAGCTCCAAATTCCTTACATGCGGGTTGTAGTGTTGAAACTTGGATCTCTCTGCCATTTTGACATCAGATGAATGAGGTGTGATGCATTTTTTGTCATATCATGTAAAAAGGAAATAGAACAGTGTAAAAGGGCCAAGTTCATATTAGTTGAGGAAGCTGTGTGACCGTGTCTTGCGGGCAGTTTCTACTTGCTAGGAACATTAGCTTTTGGCCCTTTAAGCTGGGTGGCTTTATCCGGATATGTAAGTAACGGAAGATTCAAGAATGAGTTTTCAGGAAGAATTTTTTTTCTACATTTAATGAAGCCTTTCTAAACAAATTTTAAATTTATGTACCTAGTACAATTCATTTGAATTCTTTGATGTTATTCCAGGCGAAATCTTATTGTTGCTGCTGTTGTCATTGTTTCCCGTTCTGCCGCTGTTCCCTCATGTGACTTCGATGGAGCCATTTTTTGTGGTCATAATCTCCCTATTACACAATCTGAGCGAGGAAATGAAGGTCGTGAGCAAGACTTCATCATTTGGGCTAAAAAAAACAAAAAAAAAAGAGAGGACTTCATCAAATAGTTTGTATAACTATGAATACGGTCTTTTGTTGTTTCTGTACAAATGAAGTCCCGTAGAGATGACTTGTGACATGTAAAGTCGTGAATTCATCTCATGGATTTGCGAGAAATCTAGCATACCACAACTGTTCAACCTAAGATTGGCTGCTGCATCGGACCTCGCCTCACTCTGGTCGAGAATCATCGGGCTCTTAAAAGAGTACTCACTTTCCATAGGAGAGTACGGACTTCGTTCGTGCACACGTAAATGAGAAAACCAGGGTATAGTCTTTGACGCTCACGCGGGTCGAAGTGGGGTGGTATCGCAGGAGGATATACTCCATTCTCTGTCTATGTCAAAAGTTACAGAAAATTTGAAGTTATTGTTAATTGTGACGGTAATCCCCGGGGCTTGCAACTTCGTCCTTTGGAGATTTTTCAAATCCTGGCCAAGAGGGACCGCCCCTAACAAAAGGTCCCCTGAACTTAAGGGACTAAACAACGCGACATGGCCACTACTATGATGGTGACCTCACTTCTATTCCATAGTCCAAAACGTTCTCCGACTTCTCTTTCTTATGATACTACCGTTGGTTTGCGTCTGATCATGCTTGATTTCATAATTCGGGCTCTAACGAACACGTGGTAGTAGTTTCATCTATGCGCGTCGCCACTGTACAGTTACTAAGATTATCCGAGATTAGATTATGATTATTTAAGACTCATATGCTAAGGTTGCTGATTTGATATTTGACCACTCAACCGGTTCTTCTAGAACTCCGTTGCCGAAAAAATGAAAGGTCGTGGAAAATTTTTATGAACGATAATATTTATGTATTTTGAAAGATTTTAGATATTGATCGATGAAAAAAAGAAGAAAGATTTTAGAAATTGCACATTTGAAAAGTCAAAGTCGAAGCATTTCACATGACATAATTAAGAAGAAGTTATCAAAAGCCCCAAATTGTTTTTACTGTTTCACATTTATCATAGATTTTTTTTTAATGATACTAAAAACTTTATACTATATCGACACAATTACTACAAGCCTTTTTTTTTATAATACAAAAAAAATCATAAACTTGTACTCACATACACATTTACCCTTCATTATGTTTCTGCCTGAAATTACCCTTAAAAGTCCGACATGGATACTGACTTGGGCGACGAACTTCAGATGGTGTTGACGTGGCGTCAACATGGTTGAAATATTAAAGAACTTGCTTACTTGGGGTTCATCTATCTTTCACATAGGCTGTTTAGCCTTTTCTTTGATCCAGTCATGTTAAATTATGCAACGAATCCCCTACTTCTCTCGATTGTTGTAGTCCGTTTGGAACTGGTATATCAAAAAATGATGGAAAATCATTCCTTTGGAGCAAAGAAAAAATTCAAATCAAACAATCGAATTAAAATTATCTGTCTTGAGGATCGATATCCCGGATGTTGACACCTAAACTTTGCCGTTTTACTTAATACTTAATATCATTAAATATTAGGGATTAGTCTTCTTTAAAAAAAATCAAATTAAAAAAAAAAAAACACGGGCACGGGCACACGACCATAGGCACGGGCACGGGCACATGACCAAGCACATGGGCACAGGGCCAAGCGCACGTCCATAGGCACAGGCATGGGCACACGACTAAGCGCATAGGCATGGGGCCAAGCGCACGTCCACAGGCACATAGGCATGGGCACGGGCACACAACCAAGCGCATGGGCACGGGGCCAAGCACACGGTCCACAGGCACATAGGCACGGGGCCAAGCGCACGGTCCATTTGCATGTAGGCACATAGGCACATAGGGACACACGACCAAGCGCATGGGCACGTGGGAACCAAGGCATGGCCGAATTGGCTAAGTTACATGAGTGGGGGGCATATGCTCATTTCCGCCCATGCCTTGCGAGGACGGGACATGCGAGCGAGATGAGGTGCGCGGTCGCTTGGGACGTAGAAGAAATCGAAGGGATCTCACGGACAGACGGGGACAGTGACCCTCGAGGTCGGTTCGAGGAAGAGGAATTGATTGGTTGTGGAGTTGGGGGAGGGACGAATCGAAGCAACAATAGCTAAATCTTAGTGAATCGTGGCAACAAGGCGACTCTGCCACTTACAATACCCCGTCACGTATTTAAGTCGTCTGCAAAAGATTCAACAGGTCGTTTAATAGGAATTGTGGTCTGTGCACCAATTGGCTAGTCCCTTCTACCGGCGATACGCTCCTGGCCTTAACTGGTCGGGTCGTGCCTCCGGTGCTATTACTTTGAAGAAATTAGAGTGCTCAAAGCAAACCTATGCTCTATATACATTAACATGGGATAATATCATAGGATTTCGGTCCTATTGTGTCGGCCTTTGGGATCGAAGTAATGATTAACAGGTACAGTCGGGGGCATTCGTGTTTTATAGTAAGAGATGAAATTCTTGGATTTTTGAAAGACATTACCTAAAAAAAACAACTACAAAAGCATTTGCCAAGGATGTTTTCATTAATTAAGAACGAAAGTCGGGGGCTCGAAGATGATCAGATACCGTCCTAGTCTCAACCATAAACGATGCCGACTAGGGATCGGCAGATGTTGCTTTTAGGACTTTATCGGCACCTTATGAGAAATAAAATTTTTTGGGTTCCGAGGGGAGTATGGTCACAAGGCTGAAACTTAAAGGAATTGACGGAAGGGCACCATCAGGAGTGGAGCTTGCGGCTTAATTTGACTCAACACGGGGAAACTTATCAGGACCAGACATAGTAAGGATTGACAAACTGAGAGCTCTTTCTTGATTCTATGGGTGGTGGTGCATGGCCATTCTTAGTTGGTGGAGCAATTTGTCTGGTTAATTCCGATAATGAACGAGACCTCAGCTTGCTAACTAGCTATGTGGATGTACATCTCCACGGCCAACTTCTTAGAGGGACTATGGCTACTTAGGTCAAGTTTGAGGCAATAACAAGTCTATGATGCCCTTAGATGTTCTGGGTTGCACGCGCGCTACACTGATGTATTCAACGAGTCTATAGCCTTAGCCGACAGGCCTGAGTAATCGTTGAAATTTCATCGCGATGGGGATAGATCATTGCAATTGAATACGAATTCCTAGTAAGCGCGAGTCTTCAACTTGCGTTGACTATGTCCTTGCCCTTTGTACACACCGCCCGTCGCTCCTACCGATTGAATGGTCTGGTGAAATGTTTGAATCGCGGCGACTTGGGTGGTTCGTTGTCGATGACGTCACGAGAAGTCCACTGAACCTTATCATTTAGAGGAAGGAAAAGTCTTTCCGTAGGTGAACCTGCGAAAGGATCATTGTTGAATCCTACCTAGCAGAACGACTAGAGAACCGATATAAAACTCAATGGGGACAGCGAGCTTCACTGGCCGTCCTTCAACGCCAGGGATCGCGTGGGTGCCCAAAGCGCTCAGGCCCTCCCCAGTGCAAAATGTGCTAAGGAACTCGAACAAGAGTGCGACGCTCCCGCCGCCCTAGACATGGCGCGCGCGGGATGCCGTGCAATCTCCTATTAGTCATAACGACTCTTAGCAACGGATATCTCAGCTCTCGCATCGATGAAGAACATAGCAAACTGTGATACTTGGTGTGAATTGCAAAATCTCGTAAACCATCGAGTCTTTGAACGCAAGTTGCGCCCGAAGCCATTCGGCCAAGGGCACGTTTGCTTAGGTGTCACGCATGGCGTTGCCCCGAACCCCCTCGCCCTGAATCGGGCGGCCGAGACTTGGGTGCGTACGTTGGCCTCCTGCAATGATCTCGTCCCGATTGGCCCAAAATCAAGCGTCGGAACGATTAGCACCACGGCATTCGGTGGTTGGACCCCAATGATCAGTGTTGTGCGCGCCGCTCGTGCAAACGCTCCGAATCTACTCCTTACCAATGCAACCCCAGGTCAAGCGAGGCTACCCGCTGAGTTTAAGCATATCAATAAGCGGAGGAAAAGAAACTAACAATGATTCCTCTAGTAACGGCAAGCGAACCTGTAAGAGCCTAGCATGAGAATCGAGTGCATCGGCGTTCAAATTGTAGTATGGAGAAGTGTCCTCAGCGACGGACCGAGCCCAAGTTCCCTGGAAGGGGGCGCCAGAGAGGGTGAAAGCCCTGTCGTGTTCGGACCCTATCGCTCCACGAGGCACTGTCAGTGAGTCGGGTTGTTTAGGAATGCAACCCTAATTGAGCGGTAAATTCCATACAAGGCTAAATATGGGCGAGAGACCAATAGCAAATAAGTACCACGAGGGAAAGATGAAAATGACTTTGAAAAGAGAGTCAAAGAGTGCCTGAAATTGTCAGGAGGGAAGCGGATGGGGGCCAGCAATGTGCCTCAGTCAAATGTAAAACGGTGAGAGCCGATCTACCAATCGACTTGAGGCATGGACCGATGCGGATTGTAATGGCAGCCCAAGCATGAGCCTTAAAAACGTCCGTGAAAACGTCGCCACTACGATTGTGGAACTCAGCACGCGCCTAGCGGCATGCTTCAGCATCTACGTGCTCCAGGCATCGGCTAGTGGGCTCCCCATTCGGCTCGTCTTGAAACACGGACCAAGGAGTCCCGAAAGCCGTAAGGAAGCTGATTGGTGGGATCCATTTTGGGTGCACCACCGACCAACCTTGATCTTCTGAGAAAGGTTCGAATGTGAGCATGCCTGTCGAGACTCGAAAGATGGTGAACTTTACCTGAGCGGGGCAAAGCCAGAGGAAACTCTGGTGGAGGCCCACAACAATACTAACATGCAAATCATTCGTCTGACTTGGGTATAGGGGTGAAAGACTAATCGAACCGTCTAGTAGCTGGTTTCCTTCGAAGTTTCCCTCAGGATAGCTGGAGCGCAAAAACGAGTTCTATCGGGTAAAGCCAATGATTAAAGGCATCGGGGGCGTAACGCCCTTAACCTATTCTCAAACTTTAAATAGGTAGGATGGCCAGCTGCTTCGTTAAGCCATGCCACGGAATCGAGAGCTCCAAGTGGGCCATTTTTGGTAAGCAGAATCGACGATGCGAGATGAATCAGAAGTCGAGTTACGGTGCCCAACTGCATGCTAACCTAGAATTCACAAAGGGTGTTGGTTGATTAAGATAGTAGGACGGTTGACATGGAAGTCGAAATCCGCTAAAGAATGTGTAACAACTCACTTGCCGAATCAACTAACCTCGAAAATGGATGACGCTGAAGCGCGCGACCTATACTCGACTGTTGAATTCGGGCCAAGGCTGTTGCTGCCCGACCCCTCTCTTCTCTTCTTTTCCTTCCTGACAGGCTTGGCCCTTTTTTCTTTTTTTTCCTTCTTTCTCGGCTCGGCCCACCTCGTCTTTTCCTTCTTCCCTTCTTCTCCCTCATGCATAAACGGCTCCCTGCAAGAAGAATAAAAAAAGTGAAGTGTAGGTCACAGCGGCAGAAGATATGGGGAGGCAATTGCGGCGCTATTCGGGGGTCGAGGGTTAGGCCAGGCCATATGCACTAGTCGATGGCTAGGGGGGACAGAAAAGAACAAGAGGGAGAGAGGAAATCCAAGAGAGAGACTAAGAGAGAGACGACGAACTGAGAGAGCGATCCGAGCAACCGAGAGCGGCTCAACCACACATAGGCCTGTCTGACGACCTTCCTGATGATGTCTCGAGCTGACTAGGTAGGCTCGGCTCCATCCTTGCTCCGTTTTAGATGCATCAGGCCGGAGCTCACGGCCATTTGGCTCATGCAAGCTCCGGGCCTCGTCGCCAGTGCATTTCGTTCCCATATTCCTTGTATGTCGTGTTCAAGACCCCCAAGGCACGTTCAGGGCTTGGTTGAGCCGAAAACCTTTAAATTTGGTAACGCACCCCAACTGTTCGACAGAATGCCAAAGCAAGGCCTGATGTCGAATCCATTTCTTTCAGTAGAAACTGAGTCACCACTGCTTGTCTGACTTCGTGAGGGTGTCCTTGCGACATTTGTCGGCCCGGTTAGCAAGGGTTTAGCTTGGGCCGGCTGAGAATAGCACCGGTTTCCCATTTTTTTTGGTTCATCACCTTTGCCGGCAGTACCCAAAACGGCCGGCCAACTAGTGCCCGGCAGTGCCCGACGTCGGTCGAATCGAACGACCGACGTCAAACGATGGCCTGGCGACAACCCCAAAAGCTGGCGCGGGCTCGTCGTGCGTGGAGGCGGGCTTCGGCAAAGAAGAGGAGCTGGCATGCCACGAGAAGAAGAAGACCAAAAAAGAAAAAAAAGAGAGTAAAAGAAAACAATAAAAAAAAAAAAACAGAAGCATAAAAGGGCCGAAAAATAGAAAGAAAGAGATGGGCTTCGCCTCGAGCTTGTGCACGTTGGGCTGAATTTTTCGCGGGCCGGGGAAGACTGGGCTAGAGGTAGAAATTGGAAATGGGCTTTTATCTAGGCTAAAGATAAAAATTGGAGATGGGCTTTTTTGTAGGAATTTTCGGGACCTTTGATTAATTTTTAGTAGGCTTAAGGCCGGCCCGGTTCCTTTAGCCCAACCGGGGCCGATAGGGTCTGAATCGGGTCAGCAAGGCTGGGTCAGGAAACCCGGCCCGAGTTATTTTTTATATATTATAAAAATCATAAAAAAATTCAGAAATGATAAAAAAAATTTAAAAATTTAAAAAAATCATTAAAAATGCGAAATTTCAGAAATTCATGAAAAATTCAAAAACTTGAAAAATTATAAAAAAATTTCGGAAAATATATTTTTTAAAATCCAAAATATATTAAAAATTTTAAAAAATCTTTAAAATTCCAAAAAAATCCAAATTTTTTTATTAAAATTAGAATTCCCTAAAAAGGTTAAAAAATAGTTCTCATACGTTCTTCTCTTAAGAGGTGTGGAAAAATCATCGATCTAAAATTGTGCTTAAAATTGAACAAAGCCCTTAAAGCTTCACCTAAGGGTTTTAATTATCTTCGAATACAATTGTTCTTAATTGCACGCTTACGATGCGATAATTATGGTTTCCCCTTAGTCTAATTAAGATTGTCATTTATTTATCTCTAATGTTAGGTGTTTATTTTCTCTTGCAATTTATTTAATGTTTCATCATGTTGCTTGTTATTTTGATGATTGTGCACCCGCACAATCACCTCATATGCTAGTGGAAACTGCCTGACAATTTTTTTTTTTAAATGAACAATATTAGATACCGAAAGGGCACTAATTAATTAATTAGTATAATCAAATCTCTGACCCTAGATTCTTTGGTTGCGTAGAAAGTGAGGCACACTTGCATGCCTCGCTTGATTTCTAACTAACCTCAATAGGCTAGTGGTAACTCATCATTAGAAGATTTTCATGAACACTCAATATCATGTGGGGTATGGGCTTGGGAGAGCCCATGTCTAACTAATGGTTCTAGACTCATCTTTTAAATAATATTCCTAAACCTATATAGATATTTCATTTTCCCTCGGGACGGAAAAATTAGGTCGCGACACCGAAGTAAGCAACAAATGCTTTTTCAACAACACTAGTATCATTAAGGCTCGGGTTGCAACGGTATTAATTATTATGTTCTGCGAACACCCAATTGTCTATATTCAAAATACAATAAAATTGAGAATATTCAATGCTTTGTGTGCGCTTACGTGCGAAATCTGTCTTGAGAATATTCAATGCTTTGTGTGTGCTTACGAGCGAAATCTGTCTCTATCATTTTGCCGCCTTACTAGCCCCATACAGTGTATGGCCATGCTTCTCACGTAAGTGGTAAAAAGAGGAAAGCTGACGTCAAATCATGCAACAAAGCGTTTTGTATCTTTCCATTGCGAGTGAAGATCCCCACTTCACTTTATATCACCAGACACAAGAAAATGGCGCAAATAATCTCACAATTTAGCCTCTCATTTTAGCCCAATGTATAATATGATTCATAAACTTTTAATATGTTCAACATGATTTCTAAACGTTTAATACATGTTCAATATAATTCCCGAATTGTATAAAAATATTAAATATAGTCCAATTCCATTCATTCAAGGTCAAGGACTGCATCGAATATTTCATATTGTTTACGGAATATATTGAATATGTACCAAAAGTTTATGGACTACATTAAACAAATTAAAAATTCTGAGACTATATTGCACATTGGACTAAAGTTTGGAGATCATATTGAACAAATTGAAAGTCTAGGGATCAAATTGCACCATTAGATTAAAGTTCATAAACTGTTTGTGTCATTATCCCATGAGGAAGCGAAAAGGGTACACTCTTCTTTATAGCATGATGTATGCCAGCTTGCCAAGATAGAGAGGAACTCTTTGAGGAGAGTAGGATACCTTTGAATGATTTTATTTTATTTTATTTGCTATCACCGGAACATCCCTTGATCCCTGTATTTTGTTCTATGGGCATAGTCCAACATGAATTGTTCATATATCAAATGGATCCGAAATTTTCTTTTATTACATACTTCTGGTACTATTGTATGAAATGAAAAATTACATGGTGCGCAATACCAACAATTATATATCAACATTTTCCTTACTTGATTATCTTTCACCTCCATGGGAAATTGAAGAGAGAGCAAATTAGCGATCCGAATTGGTTCTAATCGAATTGACCCATTAAATCTTTGTATCCACTAACTGGGACCGCATGCATTAGCCGTGGGTCTTGATGGGTCTTGAATAGCTTGGATCTAGGACCTTGACGGCCAGACCTAACACTAATCCCCTGCATTCAGACTCAAGACCAAGTGAGTAGATTGAGACTTCGGCGACTAAACTTGAGTCATTAGCAAAAAAGGTTTGTGCCCTAGTAGTCGACTCGAGAACTCTGCAGTTGCCCATTGCTCCTTGATGCTAGGACCCTAGCACATGGCCCAAGACATTGAGGTCCAAACTCAAGTCCTCTACCACAGGACTAGGAACCCTATGACAGGGGGTCGAGTTACCAAAGTGACGGATCCGAGCATAAAGGAGCTAGGATGGAGTACCTTGGACATTGGTCTCTCCAAATGGGGACCATGATTCAACCCTTTAGGTCCTGAGTTTGTGGCTTGGGTTCTGGCCTGAGCTTCGCATGTTTGTGGTCCAAACGTCGAGGTCATCTAGATAGCTAGAACTCCGACTATAAGTGCATAAGTGATGTTATTCTTCAGGATCAAAAGTGGGTCAATAGGAAACCCTCTTAAGCTTACCTTTTTATTGTTCTTAACTCAATTTAGGTAGTGTGGTGTTACCCATATTCCTGTAGTACACTTAATATGAATCAAACATTGGATCTTTGATCCGTGTTGCCATCTCTACAGTTAACAAACCATGTGCTAGACTAAATATTATGCCAATCTGGCGATTTCCGCTCCTACAATAAACAATCTCTGCTGTATGAATTCATAAGATCAATCCAATCATTAACTTGTGTAAAGGACATTCCCACGTCAGTCGATTTGCTCTCCTGTTTTTTTTTCTTGTTCAACATATTCAGGTTTACAAGGACTGGACCGAAAAATAGACTAATTTCTGTACGTAATGGATCAACTCAGCTTTGTCCCTGACAGTGTCCGGCCCAACTGAGTTGATGTACAGACCTAATACAAAAGGTTGGGCCCAAACAAAAGAAGAAAAAAGTCATCTGGGGCAGATTTTCCCATCTACTAGTAACTTCTACTTCTGATTTTCCCTTAAAAATCTGAAAATGGACAGAATTGTTTTGAAGTCCGAAAATCGCAAAAGAAAAATTATATGTAATTCGACCACACAAATAGGGATGGAGGGTGGGAGAGGAAGCGCAACCAACTGGGAAGGAAGCACGTTGATTGCGCATGTTGCGGCTTCATATCTCTCTCTCTTTCCCTCGCAAACCAACAAGAAAAGGTGGAATCTGCACTGAGTATTAAACAGAGAGGCATAAACCCACTTTGATTTTGCCTATGAGGAAGAGAGAAAAAGAAGAGACCGTTCGCGTACTTCTCCCTCCTTGATTTTCTTAATCTAAATGAGATTGGTAGGTGGAAGGTCCACCCTTGGAATTACCGGGGTTTGCCTAATTGATTTGAACAACGATGCTACTACTGACACGGAACATAATGATCAGGACATAGCGATCAGGGGCAAGTTGGGTCAGGCTAGAAATTAGGCTGCTCTAAGCCTTCTTTTGGATAAGTGGGTAAGATAAAATTTAGGATAGGATAAAATGTATCATATCTTGTATGGTACCTACTAAAGATGGGATAAAATCAGATTATATAAAAATTATTTAACCCTGATATAATTAACTCATAGGAGAGGTGGGATAAAGATGTATGAGATTTTTTATTTCTATAATCTAAATTTTTTTTTCTCAAATAAAAACTTTTTAGATTAATAAAAAATAAAATTTGAGTTCTAATATAAAAAAATTCAAAGAACAACAATTTCATTTTTACTTATTCCTATTTTTATTTATATATCAATCTTTTCTATCTTATAGTATAAATTCAATAATTATAAATATATATTTAGTATTTAGACTTATTACATATTGTAGGCATTTTAGTATTTTAGTTGTGTTAGTATAGTTTACTATTTAATAAATTTTTATTAGAGAATCATTGAAGGGGAAAAAAGAATTAAAAAAAGAAAAGAGACAGGAACAAATAATAAACAAATGAGCAAATAAAAATGAAGTAGGCAAGTGTCATGAGAGATTCTTATTATTTTTGTTTATACAAATTTTAGGTTCATTTATACTAATATGTCACTCATACAAAATAATGAATATGATAAAATGTAAAAGTATTTAATTTTGTTGCTACGATTCACCAAATAGTGAATAAGATGATCTCCTATCTAATTTTAAACTGGCTAGAAATCTAAACAACCAAACGTAATCTTATTGATCTAACCATGGAATTAACTTGGTAAACCTTAGAGAAAGAAGAAAAGAAGTGAATGAAAGACCATGAGGGAAAGAAAAAGGAGAGTATCATCAAACTCATCGTTAATTGGGCCACTAATCCTCATTGTGTGCAACTCATCCCTAGAGTTAGGCCCTGTTTGGTTCAACTTTGCCAATGGGCTTTTAGCCCCAAAAGTCCCTTGGCCAAATGCGAACCCGTTTGGTTCGTTTTTTGGAGGACTTTGGCCAAATACAATTGCATCTCCAAACGACTTTAAAGGCCTTTAGTCTAAGGGAGGTCCGGAGTCATTTTGAGAAGTTGCATCCTCCAAATGCAAATGGGAAATTACTGTTCATCTTCTTCGAGGATCCGACGAGACCGAAAACCGCGGCCAACGCGTCCCCGACGCCGGCGACCCGCCCAAGGTCGCGCGACCCAGGCGGTGATCGCCTGCACGACCCCAGGCGGCAACCCAGGTGATGCGCGCCCAGGCGACGTCGCTTGGGTCGTGCAACGGAGGCACCGTCGCCTTGGTCGCGAACCCAGGTGACCGTCGTTGTCGCTGGGTTTCGCGCGACCATTGCCTGGGTCGCGAACCCAAGTGACTGTTGCCGTCGCCTGGGTCCCGTGCGACCATTGTTGTCGCCTAGGTCACGCGCGACTGGTGCCTGGGTCACGAACCCAGGTCGCGTGCGAACCCAGCGCCGTCGTCGCGAACTAGGTCGCACGCGACCGTCGTCGTCGCCTAGGTCGCACGTGACCATCGCCTGGGTCGCGCGCCCAGGCGACGGTTGACCATGCCTGAGGTTGCCCACCCTTCGGCGGCCAGATCTGGCCGCCGGAGGGTGGCCGGTTAAAAAAAAAAATTACAATTTTTTTATTAAAAAAGAAATTTAGTCAAAGTGCTTTACAAAATGTAGTATTTACCAAATGACATTTAGACCAAAGTTGCTTTGCACTGCAATGAAAAAATTCATTTTACCAAACATTATTTGCATTTCGAAAAACCCATTCAGCCTAAAGATACTTGCATTTTCCTAAGGGCATTTGCCCAAAGCCGAACCAAACGGCATCAAATTCAAATTAAATTAACAAACTTCAACCAATCAAATCAGGAGTACTGAACCTCTGGAGTTTTCACTTGCGTGGAATAAAGATTTGGACAACTCAATGCCTTAACCACCTTCAAAGCAAAATAAACAAGAACTCAGATTAATAACTTTCACTCCTTTAACAAAACTAATTTAATAAAAGAGAGTAAAGATTAGTAAATCACCATGTAAACTCCGGAAAGATGGAATTTTGAAACTCCGAGACAACAGGTGTGGAATCTTTGCCTCTAATTGAAGGATCAAAAAGTGACTGTAGGAGAAAAAATGATAAGCGATTTCTTTTTTTTACAAGAACAATTTGGATTTTTTTTAGAGCTTGATGACATAAAAAGATGCAATTATACATCCAATGGATATGAATTTAGAAGACTATTCAAGAGCTACCAAGAGATAAGAATAAGTAACTTGGTTAAAAGAAATAATGACTTGAGGTTTATAAATGCTAGGTGGAGAATACAAGAGATGTGTTCAAGTTAGAATTTTTTTTTTTTTTTTTTTTTTTGTTCGGTAAGTTAGAAGGTTACAAGTGACGTATGGTTCCATCTAGTTATACAACCAAGGGGATAAATTTAGAAGACCAAGAATTAGCAAAAGATAAAAATAAATAAACAAGGTTAAAAGTGATAACAGCTTGAGTTAAACAACACTTGGTTAAAATTAAGTGAGAAGCGTTCAAATCAAAAGGCAACAATGCCTCAACTATATGGTTTTGAAGTAAATATTTTGTAAAGTTACTAAGATGTATGGTAAATTAGTACGTAAACAAGGAAATCAATGTCAGTCCTAAACATCGATAAGTTCAAAAAATATTTTGAACCCACTAAAATTATTAGTGAGAGATATCGGATACAAGGAAAATCTCAATTCAATAAATTTATATCATTTTTTTTGTCTTCCTCAACTCTTCTATGTACATGTGTGTACGATATTCATATAAATCAAACTTCAGACTTAGCACTCTGCAACCCCACCCCCTTATTCCCATTGTTGGTAGGGCCCAATGCTTGTTTGCAGTAAATTTAGGGCCTATTTGGTAACGATTCTACTTCATAGAATAATTTTTTAATTAGAAATAATTTTTTTTATTCTACTTCCGAGAACAATTTCTGAGTATTTAAAGTGTTTGATAAACTGTTTAAAATTTTTATTCCAAAAATAAAAATGTGTTTTGTAAGAGTTTTTATTTTTTGATTATTTTAATTTTTAATACTTTTGTTATAATTTTCTTTTTTCTTTTTCTCTCATTCTTCCTCTTGGCCGTTGCCACCGGTGGTGGGCCGGCCAAGCGAGGTCCGGCAAGCTCGCCCGAGGCTCACCTAGCCCCTGACAAGGCTCGGTCTCGTAAATCTAGGCACCAAGCGAGGCTCGCCTAGCCACCGACGAGGTTCGGCCTTGCTAGTCGACACAAGACTCGGCCTCGCCAAGCCTTGCCTCAAGCCACCTGGGCGAGGTCAAGCCTTGCCGAGTTGGGGGAGCCTCGCTGGTGACTAGGCAAGTCTCCGGCGAGCTTGCCAGACTTCACTTGGCCTGACGGGGCTCCGGTGAGTTCACCAAACCTCACCCAGCCGCTCAGTGACGGCGGCCCAAGGGCAATAATGGGGCGATGATAGGGTGGCGGTGGGTTGGGAGGAGGAGGAGGAAGAAGAAGAAAGGGAAGAGAAAAAATAGGAGAGAAAAAAGAGAGCAAAATTGATTCTCAAAATTATTCCTGGGAGCGAAATCAACTTTTTTTTTATTCTCAATTCTATTCCAAATCTATACCCATGAACAAATTTGTTCCCGAAAATAAAAAATTTACTAAACGGATTTCTATTTCAAATATGTTTCCAGGAATAAAATAATATAATCAGTTGTTTCCGGAAATATTACCATATAGGCCCTTAATAAATTTAGAACATGAAGATCATCAAATCTACAATTTGGAGCATATGAATCCCTATTTACAACTAGTATGACAATAAATCAATTACCATCACTCTACACCATCAATGTATATTTCAACATCTATCAATTTAATCTTAACATATCAGACTTTGGTGTTAGGATTCTGCGCACATAATTACAAGGAAATAAAGATTAAAAACGAAAAAGAGAATTCGAGATATAATGTTTTATTTAGGTTCAACATTAAACTAGGGCTACATTCAACAGAGAATTCCACTAGAATTAACATATTGCACATCTCTGTTACATTAGTCAATTACGAGAAAAAGTTATTATATATACTTAATAATTATTTATAGATTTAAACTCAAATTACCAACAAAATATGGGTTCAAATTATAAATCTATCGATGAGGAGCTTGAACCACACCCCAACATTTGAGTGATTACAGTTACGGAAAATCATCCTTTGTCCCTTCCGTACCTTGTAGAATGAATAACCCACTTGGGATTTTATACGTGTCTTCCAAAACTCTAAACTAAAATAATATTTAACTTTATATCCTAAATATTATTACCAAATATAGAAAATTCTGGATGCTATATGTAATTTGACGAAGTTGATTTTGATATCATATTAGAGAGTTTAACCAAAAAGTTTAAATCGATAAATAAAGAGAGATAGCATGTACATGAACGTATAAGGCAAATGATATTTGTACGAGATTTCACCATAACGGTAGACTCTCGCTCCACGTGGCCCATGCCCCACCACTCATTGTGGTCTCGTACCATTTGACTTGAGCTCCCTTCCCCCCCCACTCAAATGAGATTACTTCCCATCACCTAAACTTTAGATATTACATTGTACAAACAAACTACAACCCACAAAATCAGCCTGCTAATCCTTTTCGCTGGGCTGGTCAAGCTAATCCAAATTTCGGTGTTTCTCGATACAAGAAAGACATGATTTGATAAAGCGGAGTCTTGACAATGCTTTTGAATTTTCTCCCGGGCAAGTGGGTTAATGGATTAGAGTTTTTAGCTCCGCGAGAGGAATGCGAATCTTTATTTGCACAAACATCCTGCCCCAGATAGCACCACTGGTTGTAAATTATAAAGAGGGCTTCATGATACCAAATCGAGATGAACGTGTACACACACACACGAATGCCTCGGGTGAATTTGAATGCGTGCCACTGAGTCACGGCACCGGCCGGACCGAGAGGAGCCATTTTTCTCCAGTTCCATCGCACCATCAAAACTATTCCTGAGTACCACTGGATTGGGTTCGGACCCTTGTTGAACTTTTACCATGGGAAGCTTCCAATTTCCTACCACCTCACAACTGTAGCACGCCCTTCAAGGTTGATAGGTTCGACTCTCCATAAGTTCCGATGATCTTCTCTTCTAACTTACTTTCAAGAGCCACGTATGAACTATTGGAGTCTTTCAATCAACAATATACTTAGACATGCGTGTTCAATCAATTAAGCAAGTGGTTGCATTGTGTTAGGTCCGGACCTATTTCTGACTTGTTGGGCTCAAATCACTCAGTTCGATATGCTTTAATAATTACACTCAGGGTGTACTTGTTTCAAGGAAAAATTTCACGAGAAAGGAAAAGGCTTTTCAAGAAAATTATCGTCTAAGAAAATGTTTGCTCCTTTTCATGTTAAGAAATTATATTTTCTTAATTTTAAACATACATATTTTATGTGGTTATAAATGGTTTTCTATTGATCGATTTTTTTTTTCCGAACCAAACATGTGAAAGTTGAGAAAATTGATCCGGCGGAAAATTCCAAGAATGTCCATAAATTTATTTTGGTTTTCGTTCGATCACGGGCAGGGGGGCAGAGAAGACAGAAGTTTTCTCATCTGATGCTCGACCCGAGTTGTCCTCAGGTCATATAATCGATCGGGTCTAATCCGAAAGTCACCTTGTTAATGTTGGATGTATGCCCTAAAGCTACTATGTAATAGTTACATATTAGGGATTTTAGTTGTACTATCATCATTATTATTTAATGAATGGCAATGATGTATTCATTCATTTGTCCGATTATTTTATATTTATGAATGATTCTATAAGATCAGTTGCAACTAGACCTATTCTTGAGACGTCAAGAATATTGTGACGGGTTCATAGTTAGACTAAATCTTTAAACTGTTCCTGGTCAATAGATTATTGAGTGGATATTTATAATCCTGTTGAGACCGGTGTGTTCTTAACTTCACCATTAAGTATTGGATACTTAAGGGAATGATGAGTTGCAAGTCATTAGGTATTATGATACCTGAGTTAGAACATAGGTGTTTGTATTAGACAAATTCACTGAACGTGATGCATATGGAACGATTAGCAACATAGAAGCTTTTAGCGTGGTCAATGTCTAATTGTTCATGCTTTGGTCTTGTGTAAATAATCCTTAGACCTGAGGTACAGTGTTAACTTGTGTATCGAGCAACTATGGTTCACGGGTGCATATAATGCCGGGTCGTTGATCCGTCTTTATACCTGATGGTCATAGTTTGTTCATATACGAAGTTGCACGTGTACGCAATATGGAATCTGTCTCCTTGTTACATACAAGGCATTATAATGATGTCCTATGCAATCTAATTATGATAATGTATTGAAATCCTCGGCCGGGGTTGTAACCGAGAATAAATTGTTTATATCTCGAACAAATGCATGTCAATTAGATCTGTGCATATGATCGAATTGGTGACTTGACAAATATTCCATGGTCTTTGTTCGATCGGGGCATAGTAAGACAGATGGATTAAATTACACTGTAGCCAAAACTGACAGGTTCATTATGTTCTTAAAGCATTCACACTATCTGGGTAGCCATGACATATTGCTAGATGTCAATCATGGCTTGTAAGACCCAAAGATTAATCGGGACAATTAATTATTTTGGGAGTACTAATGTGTTAGTATAAGTCTTACTACCAGCTTAGTGATGAACCTAGGGATGTCACACACCATAACCAATTAGGATAACGTGGAACAAGAGAGAAATAATTTTGCAAATATGTTTGCAATTATTAAAGTCGCATTGAGTCGACATGAAATTAAATTAAATGATTTAATTTAATTTGTATTATAGTCACGAGCCTACGTGCATATGATGCACATGCATGCCCAAAGTGGATATATGTTAATGTACCCTAAATGCGCACACAAAGATTTTTTTTGTTTTCATTTTTGGAAATTGATTAATTAATTAAATTATGCATGCGGTCAACAATAATTGCTGACCGCATGCAACGCACTCATGTACGTATTTAAAAAAAAAAAAAATTAATCATGCATGCAAGGCACGATCAGCAACGGTTACTGATCATGCGCGCAAGGCACGATCGGCAACCGTTGCTGATCGTGCGCGGCAACGGTTGCTGATCGTCCTCACGATCGGCAACGGTTGTCGATCGTAATCGCACGTGGGATCGTGGGTGGTTACCCATGCGTAACCGCTCGTAAAATAATTCTTATATAAAGCGTGAGTGTGCGGTTTTGTGCGCGTACGTACGCAAACGAAAAAAAAAAAAAAAAAGGGAAGAAAGGTTTTTCTCTCAATTGGGCTGTGACTGAAAATACCAAGGATACGAAGGATTATCTCCACGAAGTTGCTGCAAGACAATCGTAGTGGTGATTATCCGCAGCTTCTCTCTTCGTTCGACGTCCATTTGGTGGTGGTGTGCCCGAACAGAGGCCCGACTGCGCCGAATCAAGAACATTTCAACAGGTTCGTTTAAAGCGCGCTTCGAGAGGTAATTCGTTCAAACCCCTTTTTATATTCAGATTTTTGATTGAAACGCACGAATAACGCCTTTGGAGATACATATATAGAAATTTTTTTTAATCTTATTTCCGCTGCGTTTATGTTAATTTACCTATACATGATTCATGAAACCCAACAGTTAATACCACGATGCTCGCCTGATCTTGATACTTTGTGCTTCGACATGCTTTTCAATCTCATCGTCGGCATTTTCACCCCGAGAACATCACATCATCATGTTCTAGAACATCATATTTTAGAAGCAGCAGGGTGTGAAAATTCCAAATTCCGTGTCGACGGACGGCCTCCTATATGTCCTCCCCTTTGCACGGCACGGCGAACACCGCTGGTTCGGATCATATTGGTTTCTCTGCAGTGGCGTCGCGCCTCCCTCCTTCCTTCCTCCCTCCCTCCCTCCCTCTGCGCAAGCCCCCCACCCGCTATAAATTCCGGCCCATGTCGCCCAGCTCAAGGGCTTTCTTCCGTCCTCTCTCGTTGCTCCCGGTCGCCAGTCTGTTGCTCTTCGTTCCCGCTCTGGTCCCGTCGCCGCCTTCGCGGGAAGCTCCGATTCCCAGCACCACCATGGCAATTCATGATGCTTCGCCTTCGGATGCGACGGTGGAAGAAGGCGACCACAAGACGAACCTCATCGACTTCCTCGGTCGTGACAGGCGAATCATTCTCCAGGACAACAATGGCCCCTGCTCTCTCCTCGCCATCTGTAACAACTCCTTCTCTCTCTCTTTCTCTTTATTGGCGGGTCTCTATGGTATAGCCGTTCTCTGGGTTCCAAGTTGATGTTTATGTCCATCATTTGATCGGTTGTGCGACTAGTATTTGCACTGGGGGATGAAATCGAATTCGATTGCCTAGCTTCCGTTTTTAGTTGCTGCGACCCACCCGAGGCAATCATGGATTCTATAACTTGGTCTTATTGAGAAAGCGGCGAGGGGGAATTTGGTGTCGTTCGCGTTCGCTTCATCACAATACAAGTTCTCTTAGCTCATGCCATTTTCTTGCGTGCGTCGGTGATGTGTGAAAGAGTTTATTCGTGGGTGATGGTGACTCGGCCAAGGTCGGGATCATATGCAGGTAATCATCTTATATTGCGAGGCATGATGGAGCTGAATCCAGATGAAACTGAGTTTTTCCAAAAAGAATTGCTGTCTTTGGTGGGACAGCGACTACGTGGTTTCATCATCAATATTACTGTATTTGGCCTTTTCTTGTCCCCTGGAAGTCCAGTGTTTCTCTGGTTTTGATGGATGTTAATCTTCTCTTCTCTTCTTTTCCCTCTTTGGAAATTGTTGCAGAATGAGGATGCTGGCTATGATGCAAATCAACTACAGAACATTATGGACGCAATTGATCACCTGCCAAGTCTTACGACTGGCCTTCATATAAATATAAAGTTCAACAGGTTGAATTGAGTTTATGACAAGTATTCAAGTCTTAGCCTGAATCGTTTATGCTTTTATAGATCTTGAATAGACATATTCTCTTAATTGCAGCATAGAGGGCTTTGAACCCCTGCAGAACTTGGAATCTTTGATGCGCTTGACATTCCACTCTATCATGGTTGCATTCCAGAGGTGCTTTAACTTTTCGGTTTCTGTGCTTTTGTGCCAATTGCCTCGTGACTTTTTTTAGGAGTAAATTCTCAAGAGACTTGTGAATGTCTGCTTCATCCAGATGAAATTGATAATCCTCATATGCTGTCTATTAGCAAAATGGTTAACAGATGCGGCATACACGTGGCTTTCAGTATCAACTGTCTTTTGAGAATTTTTATTTGGATTACAAGCAGTTTTTATTGAGGATGATGTTTAACTTCTGCTGAATCGGATTATTGATTTATTTGAAAACCAACTTTAGGTTGCTCAATGATTACATGGGGAAACCGCGGTGGTTTGCTCCAAAATCAAATGTTTGCCAGTCTCATTTCATTGCGTTTAAATTCTTCTTAAGATAGAAGTATTGTATATGATCTTTCTCTATTTTGCTACTTAGCCCCTTGCATAGGCAGGCGAAAGAAGTCTGCACTTCCTTTTCTGGAATCTAGAGTTTGAGTAAATTCCCCCTAGTTTTAGTTCGTTGTCTCCTCCCTCCTGTCAACTTATTCTAATGCTGATTATGCCTTTGTATCCTTCTATCTACATCTTTCTTAGGACCATTATGCTGCAAGGGCCATTGGATCCAAGTCATATGATGATCTTTCGCTTGAGCTTGCTGCCCAAAATCAAATGACCACAGAAAAGAGTAAAAGGTTTTGTAATCAACTGGACATTCAATTTACTTTCGAATTTGTCATGATGCTATTTCTCTTTCCGTCAAATTTGCTTTTAGGGAATATAGTCCAGAAATTCGTGGAGAGCAAGGGCAGTCTGACTTTCTATGGGTATGTGTATGAATTTGCTATCCTCCATTATTTTTCTATCAATTATCAGTTGGCCATCTATGACTATGTGTATGAATTTTCTATCCTCCAAATAATTCTCTATGAACAATGCAGCCTTTCTTGTCTACGAGATGGTCTTAGAGAGCGAGAGCTCCGTGTGCTCTTTCATAACAATCATTTCAGTGTCACTAAGCTGATTAGAGAACCCGCTGTGAAAATCAAGAGAGAAGAAGAAAGATAGAAGAAATAGAGATGGAGAAGAGAAGAGAAGAGAAAAAGATCCGTGTGCTCTTTCATAACAATCATTTAGGTGTCACTAAGCTGATTAGAGAACCCCTTGAAAATCAAGTAGAATATTTATACTAAACATAAATTGTTTATGACAATAATGCCCTTATTATGTAAAAGGAAATAAAGCTAAGAAAATAAAAACTAATCTATAAAAGGAATAATCTATAAAAGGAATGTAGAAAAAAAAATAATCTATAAAAGGAATGTAACACCCCCTCAAGCTGGAGCATATAGGTCACCCATGCCCAGCTTGGAACAGCCAGCAACAAACGCGGGGACGAAACAGTGCTTTAGTGAACATATCAGCAAACCGATCTCTAGAGGCAACATAAGGAGTAGCAATCAACTTCTGCTTCACAGCATCACGAACAAAGTGACAATCAACTTCTATATGCTTAGTTCGCTCTTGAAAAACAGGATTCCCAGCAATATAAATAGCTGCCTGATTATCACACATCATATCAATAGGTTGATTAATAGAAAATCCAAGCTCCTGGAGAAGAGACTTCAACCACAGTAATTCAGCCACAGTATGTGCCATAGCACGATATTCAGCCTCTGCACTAGACCTAGCAATGGTAGTTTGTTTCTTACTCCTCCAAGTAACCAGATTACCACCAAGAAAGATGCAATACCCAGTTGTAGACGGCCGATCATACGTTGAACCAGCCCAATTAGCATCAGAATAGCCAATTAAAGTGGAAGAACTGTTCGGTTTATAAATCAATCCCTTACCAGGAGAGCTTTTTAGGTAGCGAAGGATGCGACAAACAGCATCCCAATGAGCCCTCTTGGGCGATTCCATAAACTGACTAACCACCCCAACAGCAAAAGAAATATCGGGACGTGTAGCAGTAAGATAAATTAGTTTCCTAACTAGACGTCGATATTGATGCTTGTCTTCAATATCATCTCCATCATCAACTCCAAACTTCTGATTTGGATCCATAGGAGTATCAATTGGCTTGGAAGCTAGTGTACCAGTCTCAGACAAAAGATCAAGAACATACTTTATTTGAGACAAATTGATGCCTTTTTACTTCTTAAAACTTCAATACCAAGAAAATATCTAAGAGCTCTCAAGTCTTTAATTTGAAAATGTTGTTGAAGAAAAGATTTAACCTCAGAAATGCCGGTTACATCACTGTCAGAAACAATGATATCATCCACATATACAACAAGAAGGACCACTCCTGACTCGTTCTTGCGAACAAAAACAGAATGATCAGAATAATATTGGTGGAAACCACACTTAGATATCATTGTACTGAATTTTTCAAACCATGCTCTTGGAGACTGTTTCAACCCATAAATGGCCTTATGCAGTCGACATACTTTATTACTATTCTCCCCCCGAGCAACATATCCAAGAGGTTGCTCCATATATACTTCTTCAGACAAATCACCATAAAGAAAAGCATTCTTGACATCCAATTGATATAATGGCCAATCAAAATTCACAGCAAGAGAAATAACTACACGAACAGAATTTAGACGTGCTACGGGGAAAATGTCTCAAAATAATCCACTCCATAAGTTTGAGTAAAACCTTTAGCGACAAGCCGAGCTTTAAGACGTTCAATTGAGCCATCCAGGTTGTACTTGATAGTGTACACCCAACGACACCTCACCACATCTTTTCCAAGAGGAAGATCAACCAAAGACCACGTTTGGGAGACACCAGAGCTTCCATTTCTTCATCCATAGCTCTCTTCCACTTAAGGTGGGACAAGGCCTCAATGGTAGAAGTAGGAATTGTGTGTGTATGTAATGATAGAGCGAAGTCATGTATTGGAGAAGGAAGATGTGAAAGAGACACATAACGCTCAATAGGGTAAGCAAAAGAGGATTTTTGTGTACAAGAACGAGTACCTTTGCGAAGGGCAATCGGTAAATCGTCTGAACCAGGAGACAATGAGGGAGATTGAATGGAGGGCATGGAAGTGGTGGAGCTGGTGGTGGTGCCGTGGACTGCTTTCGCCCGATAAACTTGCAAGGGAGGAGGTGCGGGAGAAGGACTAACAAAATCTAATGGTATATGTTGTGGGATAGGAGGATCGACTACAATATCAGTTGAAAACTCTTTACCCTCAGCAGAATAATATGGTGTGCCCTCGAAAAAAGTAACATCAGCACTAACATATTGGGTACAAGTCGTAGGATCATAACACCGATATCCCTTTTGAGTACGTGAATATCCAAGAAACACACATTTAGTGGCACGGGGGATAGTTTATCAGCGCCGGGACGTAGGTTATGGACAAAACAAATACACCCAAAGACACGAGGGGTAAGAGAAAATAACGGTTTATCAGGAAATAAAATACTGATTGGTGATTGATGATTGAGGACAATGGAAAGCATGCGATTTATGAGGTAACAAGCAGTAAGAATAGCATCACCCCAAAATGATTTTGGAACATGCATATGAAACAAGAGTGAACGAGCAACTTCTAAAAGGTGACGGTTCTTTCTCTCGGCCACACCATTCTACCGAGGAGTATAAGGACAATTTGTTTGATGTATAATGCCCAGATTTGAACAAAATAAAGAAATCGATTTTTGTGAATATTCTAGAGCATTATCTGTTCGCAAAATTTTAAGGGATGTATTAAATTGATTAATAACCTCACGATGAAATAATTGAAAAACATGTAAAAATTCAGAACGGTCATGAAGCATGTAAAGCCATGTTAGACGAGAATAATCATCCACAAAAGTAACAAAATACTTAAAACCATTTCGACTAACAATACGGGAAGGTCCCCAAATATCCGAATGGACAAGTTCAAGTAAAGTAGATGCACGGGAATCACTACGACTGGGAAAAGAACTACGATGATGTTTCCCAAGTTCACAAGCTTCACATTCAAGAGTAGAAATTGATTTACACTCAGGAATTATTTGTTGTAACTTAAATAAAGATAAATGCCCTAAATGAGAATGCCATAATAGGGGAGTAACGTAACTAGCAGCTAAACCATTAGCGTCAACGGTGGAGACACCATCCGATAGTAAAGTCCATCACGTTCATGCCCTCCACCAATCTTCTTCTTTGTCTGAAGGTCCTGAAAGATGCAATAAGAGGGGTAAAACGTAACTGAACAACCAAGAGTTTTAGTTAACTGACTAACAGACAACAAATTCAAAGGAAGTTGGGGAACATGTAAAACAGAGGACAAAGACAAGGAAGATGTAAGTGGAACAACCCTTGATCCAATGACTTGAGTAGAGGAACCATTAGCTAAAATAACTTCAGATGAAGGACTAAAGTTACTGTGGGAAGAGAATAAGTTTTGCTTACCCGTCATATGATTAGAAGCTCCCGAGTCAATAACCCAAGAAGTGTGAGGAGACAGAGTAGAAAGAAGGGCCATGTTACCTGTATGTGCAAGAGTGGCAATGGATGAAAAATTGGAAGCCTCTAGTTGTTGGACATGCTTGATGAGTTGTGTAACCATATCATCCCGAGCCGAGGACTCAGAAGAACTACCCCAGTTGGGATAAATGGATTTGTGTTGCCAGAAGAGATATTTCCAACACTTTCTTCAGACATAGCAGCATTTGCAGTAACTAATCGCCGAGCCCACTCAGGCTTGCCATGCTTGGCCCAACAAGTGTCAACAATATGACCAGATTTGCCGCAGTATATACACTGACGGCTATCTCGATTAGAACTTTGTCCACTACGTCCACCACCACGACCACGAACTCCCCCTACACCACGGCCTCTATTAGAAAACCCACCGCGACCACGACCACCACTACTAGCCACAAATGCTGAATTGTCTTTAGATGATGTAGAAGACGGAGGGACAATGCGCTGAATCCGACAAAATGCTTCATTCATAGAAGGAACTCTCTCTCCAAAGAAGAAGTTGACTTTTCACAGGCCTGCAAGTCAGCATTCAAGCCGGATAAAAACTTAGCCACTTGAAATTCAGCGCGTTGTGTCTTCAATGTCTCAAGATTAGTAGTGATGGGCTGATAAAGATTGAGTTCTTCCCACATGCCTTTCAAAGCACTATAATACTCTCCGAGAGACTTTTCCTCTTGTTTAAAATTAAAGATCTTCTCATATAGTTCATAGACTCTAGACATATTTTTGTCTTGTGAATAACTCTCCTTAAGATCATCTCACACTCCCTTAGCAGTTTTGTGGAACATGACATTAGCAGCAATAGATGGTTCCATGCTATTCCATAACCACACCAAAAGTGTATCATTCTCTCTCGTCCAACTACTATAATTGTCAGAGTTTTCAGCAGGAGGGTCTGAAGTAAGATAATTGAGTTTCCCTTTGGCATTAATATAGACTTTCACAGCTTGAGCCCATAACAAGTAATTGGAGGATCCATTTAATTTAATTGTGGTAATCTGAACATTGAGATTGTCTATAGAAGACTTAGTGTCACTCGTGGAAGACTTAGTGTCACTCATGGTGATAATTTCAATACAAATATATATCTACCACAGATCAAGAGGACTGAAACTTCAGTGCAATGAATAAGACAGCAATATCAACATATAATCAGGTGCGATTGGCTTCATCAATTAAACAAAGGGATGCTGAAATCTCATAAATATAGACTGCTGTATAAAAGAAAATATCGACCAGAAATCTCGATTCAATTAACCATAACTTCGATGGAAATCCAGCAATACCAATCAGCCACAATCGACGAAGTACTCGATTCTTGAATCCGCAGATCGTAAGTGTTGTAACCCATAGTCACAAATAGAACCTGAAAGAATCTGATTTCTACCGATCTTATATGTACGAGATTTTGTGAGAAAATAGATAAAAATTGCAGCTTTAGGTGGCTGCGCACCAGAGAAGGAAAGGATTATTAGGGGACTCTCAAATCAGCAATCAGATCAAGGAATCAAGTAGTCAAAGCGCTCTGATACCATGTCACTAAGCTGATTAGAGAACCCGCTGTGAAAATCAAGAGAGAAGAAGAAAGATAGAAGAAATAGAGAGGAGAAGAGAAGAGAAGAGAAAAAGATCGTAAAGCCAAAAAGGGGCTCTAGGTTTCTATGTGTCAAAAGCTTTACACCCATTGTAATATATTTATACTAAACATAAATTGTTTATGACAATAATGCCCTTATTATGTAAAAGGAAATAAAGCTAAGA
Organism: Corymbia calophylla; assembly: GCA_014182845.1. Lineage (NCBI taxonomy): Eukaryota > Viridiplantae > Streptophyta > Magnoliopsida > Myrtales > Myrtaceae > Corymbia > Corymbia calophylla. The sequence goes on from CM024696.1 coordinate 24,066,517, forward strand.
AAATAAAAACTAATCTATAAAAGGAATAATCTATAAAAGGAATAATCTATAAAAGGAATGTAACAAGTACTATGTTTAAGGTCAGTCATGGGCTTCGTTTTGTACCACTTGTATGTTTTTATTGTTACTGTGAACCTTTGGGCATTGTATCTGTGTGTGCAAAATGAGAGAAGAAATCTCTATTTAATTAATTTTCATGTCATTTGCAGTATGAACGTCAACTATATCTATTAGCTACAGACGAAGCTTTCCTAGATAAGCCTGATCATGTGTGGGAGAAATTAGAAAAGGTAAGAAGCGTGATTCCATTGTAATTGACGAGAACTTTCGTCAATTTGTTCTGATTTCATACATTTCCCTGCTTTGAAACTGAAGCTGTTTTATCGGGTTTGTGGTTTTTGGTGAGTGTCATTATTTGATTTCTTAAGTGAATCCAAGATGTTGCTAAGGCCATTTAATCTGGTCATAGAAAAGGGTAAGTCTTTTAGTCAGTCATAACCTATTCTCATGATGGTAGTAGATAACTGCCAAGTTTGGTCGTGAACTCAATGATTTTGAAACAAAGGTGAAATTTGTTTCAAACAGAACTAGTTTTCTAGTTCTACTTGACGTCTGTAACCTCACATGGTTAAGAGAAATGGACTTTTTCAAGTGATGAGATTCTCTCTCTTTTTACCACAACTGTGCAAGTTGAATGGGAAAAGATATGTTATGAACAAGTAATGCAATTTGATCAATGAGAATTGCAGTCGTAAATTATGCGACAGCTACTAAATGTGATGGAATTTTTTTTTTTTTTGTCATTTCTCTCCCTTTCCAAAGTTTGATTTTCCTTAGAACTTTCTGATATTCTCATATCCGGATCCAAACTGAATGAGGGTGCTATCCAAGTTTTTAGGAAGGTGAATGGAGTACCCTTTTGAGTTTAACTATACCAGTTATAGGTTGTGGGATGGACTTCCCCTTGGAACTCTATTTTTCACTTGTGAAGATTGAAGTGTTTCCCCCTACCCTCCCAACAATCTATACTTGACCTCACATGCCTTCTTTGTTGTTGTGTTATACAGCATTTTGTTACTGTTAGTCTTTCTGGCAAATAAGTTACTTTAAAGATGATCTTTCAATCATACCGTGTTATATATACCATTAGACTGAACTGATTATGTTGCTTTATCCCATGTGGATGCTCTGCATGATGTTTCTTTTAAGCACTGGCACTGCATTTTCAGGTCAAAGGGGGCAACGTGTTCATGTCCAGCATATTTGAGAATGTGTGAAGGTGAGTCATGCAAATGATACATTGGATGAGCATAATGCCATGGCCAGCACTGATGTATGTATCTATTTCTATCTTATGTGCTCTGAATTTTGCCGTAACCTTGAACCAATATTACCCTCATGTGCTGCTGGCCTATCTTAGCAGTATCGACAGTCAACAAATGCAGGCTTTGATATGAAGTAAAAAATCCTACCTTAATGGATTCTTATTGTTACAGTTCAAATGGATTAGACTAGGTCGAGCAATGTTGACAGTATTAATGGGTTTTGCCAAGTGACATCAGCGGTTTTGTTGTTTGCACCTTACCGTGTGAAGGAATTGTTTATTTCTTCAGAAAAGCATTCTCATTCTCTCTGCATAATTGCAACACTGTGTTGATAATACGCTAGGCTTTTTGAAGTATTTGGAGTTCGAGGATGTGTCTCTTCAGTTTGAGTGTTTCTTGTCCATTAAAGCTTCTTTCTCGTTGTGCCACATAAACTAAATACATTTTTGACTGCTTGAGCCTTCTGCTAAGAGAGCAAACACTTCTATGTTGTAGTTTTGATGATCTATTGGCAATATATGAGCAGTATCAAGGGTATGAAAATGCGTAACAATAGTTCATCGGTGGTTCAAGGCTGATCTCTGGTCCCCAGGTTTGTTGAACATCTTGTTGCCATGCCTTATTTGAGTAATCTTATTAGCTGCTTTTGGTCTGAAGTAGGGCTGTGTAACTGGACCAGTTCTACCTATGAACTGGACTGGAGCGCCCTGAAAACTGGTCCGGTTTCAAGTTCCCATTGGAATTGGTCTGGTTCCTAGTTCTTGATTTTTTGAACCGGTCCAATTCCTGGTTCCAAATTTTTTGAACCAGTTCGATTCTCAATTCCAAGTGAAGAATCACTCAGGAACTGGACTGGTTTTGGAACCAGTTTTATGACGCCTAAAAACCCCAGATTTTTTTTTCTTGGCATCTTTTTCTCTATCTCTCTCTTTATCTCTGATCTCTCCAAGACTCCTACCTTACTCAAGACACTTCGCAACTCTCTCTAGCTGGTTCGCGACTCACCCTCTTTGCTTGCTTGCGGCTCACTGCTGCCTGTTCAAGCCTCACAAATCTTGCTTGTTTTTTACTCACCCTTCAACCATCATTAAGTGATTAACTATGTTCTTCTTCTTTTTTCAGGTTTGTTAGAATTCGGAGCAATATTCTTATGGGACTGGAGAATGGAGTATTTTAGTTTATGCTTTATACTTCCTGTTTTGAACTTTTTTGCATCAATAATTGCATAAGACTATGTGTTCATCTTATGAATTGTTGCTTTTGGAGGATAAGAGAATTTGTGTTGTTCATCTTTTACTTTGAACCATTTTGTTGCTCATATTATTCAACTGCACAAATGAAACAAAAAAGGAACAAAAGAAAAACAGGTTCTTGGGTTGACCCTAAAATTGGACCGGAGAAACAGGGTAGGTTTCAAGATCGGTTCCAAGGCAAACAGGGTTTCTAAGTTCCAAAAACTGGGCACCGGTTATAACAGGGTCTGAAATCTATCCACTCTGAAGCCACTCATCCCTAGTATAAAGTTCTAATTGGATATATGCATTTTTCCAAATCGTAGGCCATAATATAACATGCTGTTGGCAGTTTGCTGCTTTAAACAAGAGACCATTAGCTTACTTAGTCATCCTGTATAGTTGCTTGTAAAAGTCGCCCAATTTTCTGTGCCACCTTAAAGAACTCCACTCTCAGTGTTCTCCAAATATTTCACAGATGCAGGTAACAAAAGGAAATTACATAGTTGTGGAATCGTAGAAATTCAGATGTAGAACATGGAATTCTGTTTGTCACCTTCGAGATCAACTTTCCTCCACCCTGATGGCTTTGAGAGCTCATTGGGGACCAACTTAGCTTTAGAGTAGGGGAGCCTCTTGCCTTTAATCATTTTGTCAATGTCTTTTTAAAGAATTCGTCGAATTTAAGGATGAGCTCAAACTTCTTATGTTTTGGATGGTCCTTCCATATTAGCTAAAGATGAAACAGCGACTTATTTTTGGAGGTGTTGGGTTGGGGGTGAGGGTGGAGTGGGCTGCTTGTTTAATCTAGTTGCTAGTTCTCATTTAGGTCAATTCTTTAAGGTATCTCATGGAGTTGCCCTCTGCCTTGGTCTCCTACTAATCCTTGATAATATTTTGCTTTCAGGATGACTTTCTTGAAGATGATAGAAGTTAGAATATTGGTCGTGATAATGCACAGCTGAGAAACAAACTTGCAAAATGCATGTGTAGTTGTTTTTGAGGAATTTATAGTCTTTGTATGTAGCTTGCAGTTGCATGTGAATGAAGGATGATGACTTGTAATGCAATCAAATAGTGTTCATTTAAGACTTTTCCCTTGGGCGTGTGACTTATACCAGCCATTAATTGTGCTGTGCAGGTGGGAAGATATGGAGGGAGAAATCCATCATCTCTGAACAAGGCTGATGCAAAATCAAAGGATAGATTTATCATTATGTGAACTGCGTGCATTGTAGGTGAGTACATGTTGTAACTGGTTTGCCTTGTTCCAATTGTATGTCACAATATTAAGCAACATTTCTGGGAATATATGTGGATTTTCACTCAAATCTTTGATTTTGTGTTTAATAAATTTCTAGGACTTGCATATTCTTTTAGCAGCCAAGAAGCTTTGATTTTGTCATTTCATTTATAATGAAGCATCACATGGAAATGAATATGTGGGTCATCGCATAGAAAGGGAACACATGAATAATATGGGAATTGAGGAGATAGATGGAGCCGTGTGACTCAAGGCTTTGATAGTTTGGGAATGCACGTTATATGCTCTTAAATTATATAGACGGGAGAAGTTGGGGAACAGTACTGCCATTTATACTGCAGTTGGATTTGATTTTTAAGAAAACTTTATGCAGTGGGTTCTCTTACTCCCGATGATTTGTTTTAATGCTGGTCTTGTTGTGTCACATCGATGTCGACAAGGATTATGAGCTCCAAATTCCTTTCATGCGTGTTGTAGTGTTGAAACTTGGATCTCTCTGCCATTTTGACATCGGATATGAATGAGGTGAGATGCTTTCCTTGTTGTTTCATGTAAAAAGGAAATGGACAGTGTAAAAGGGCCAAGTTCATTTTAATTGGGGAAGCTGTGTGACCGTGTCTTGTGGGCAGTTCTAGGGGTGATCGGTTCCAGGGTGGGTAGGGTCTAGACCTGGACCCTATACCCAACCTTGTTATAACCGGTTCCCCTTTTTTAGACCCTATACCCTACCCTGTTTTTATTAGATCCTGTTTTGGACCCGACCATGTTTTTCCAATCCAGGAACAGGGTCAACCTTGTTTTCATTGGAACCTGTTTTCCAACCATTTGATATCATATATAGCTTCAAATTTTACATTAATTCTCGAAAAAACGACGTAATCCTCCTAACATTATAAGACAAAATAATAATCCTAACAATGCATAAACATTAGTAACAAATATGGATTTAATATTAGTCTCATTTCTATAAATACTTTTGATATGATCTAATACGTCTGCTTATGTGTATGCGTCGGGACTGTTATTAAGAGGATATCTTTCTTGAGTTGGATTAAGAATGCTTTAATTAGTGCTACAATAGTTAGTAGCATTTGTCCCGCGACTATAGTAATAGTTAAAGGTGAGACTATTAAAAAAGAAAAACAATGCATGAGAACGGTTCTTTTTTACAATTCTTTAAAAACAATTCTCCCTTAACTTGATTCAAATAAAAGCTTTTTCTTTTTTTAACAATTTTTTTAAAAACAAAGATACTCAAATGCATTATATAGAGAGACGATTTTATTTTTTTTAACAGGTTCCATAACCGGTCCGGTTCCGGGTGGGTCTTTGCTTGGACCCTGTTCCCGGACCGGTTTCAACCGGTTCCCAAAAATTGGAACTGGTTCCCGGACCGGTTTAACCGGGAACCGGTTCCCGACCCTATTTTTCGGGTGGTCCGGTCCGGGTTTCGGGTAAACCCGGTCCAATTGCATACCCCTAGGCAATTCCACTTTGCTAGAAACATTAGCTTATGGCCCTCTAAGCTGGGTGGCTTTATCCGGATATGTAAGAAACGGAAGATTCAAGAATGAGTTTTCAGGAAGATTGTTTTCTATACTTAATGAAGCCTTTCTAACCAAATTTTTAAATTTATGTACCTAATACAATTCATTTGAATTATTTGACGTTCTTCCGCACATTGTCCTTTCTCTGAGATAATCCCCTGAAAAGGGGATGTCCATAGCATATTTTTTTCCAATGCAATTAAGTAAAATCTTATTGATGCTGCTGATGTCATTGTTTCCCGTTCTGCTGCTGTTCACTCACGTGACTTCGATGGAGCCAGCTTTTGTTGTCATAATCCCCCTATTACACAATATAAGCGGGGAAAAGAAGGTCGTGAACAGGACTCATGGTTTCCATAACTATGAATACGACCTTCTGTTGCTTCTGTACGAGTGAAGTCCCGTAGAAATTACCTGTGACTCGTACAGTTGTGAATTCGTCTCATGATTTTGTGAGAAATCTAGCACACCGCGACTGTTCAATCTTAAGAGTGAATGCTGAATCGGACCTCAGCTTACTCTGGTCGAGGATCATCAAGCATTTAAAGAGTACTCTCTTTCTAGGGGAAGGTACGGACTTCTTTCATGCATGCCAATGAGAAAACAAGGGTATAGTCTTCGACGCGCTAACAACTCTTGAACGGAGGTGCTTGATCGGCGAATAGAGAGGCTCACCGTATCGGCCTGCCATTGGCATGTGCTTTCTGTTTCTGGTCAACGTGGGTCACTGTCTTATCTCATGTGCTGATATCTAGCTATTGAGCTTAACTCCTGTAGGTTAGCCAATAAAGAGACCCAATGTGTGGCCCCTAATCAACCAATTTCCTTTCTGAATCATGGCATGCCACATCGTATACGACAACAAAAGCGATTTTGTCCTTTAGTCCAAGAAACGTGGGAATTATTCTTTGCAAATCGCCGACGTTTTTGGCGGGTGATATAACGTAAGTAAAACCAAGCGAGCAAGCCTCCCGAAACGTTCTCCCATTCCTCTTTCTTTTTTGTTTGCTTCCAGTCTTGCTTGATTTCATAATTCGTGCTCCACTAGCTCTCGCAAACACATGGAAATAATTTGGAAGAATTTTCTTAAACTTTAGCTCAATGTGTCATGTGATAATTAAATATTTAATTTGCTCAATACAATCATTGAATTTTAACTTAATGTTCAATATGATCCATGAATTGTTGATTTATTCAATCCTGAATTTTTTTTGTAAATGTTCAATTTAATCTATAAATTATATGAAAATATTCAATATTATCCATTATCTTAAATTAATGAAATAATTACATAAAAAAATTTCATATAATTCAAGGATTATATTGAATATATACCAAAATTTTAAGGACCGTGTTGAATATCAAGCTAGAGTTCAAAAATCACATTGAATAAATTAAAAGTTCAAGAATCATATTACACATTAAGCTAAAATTCATGGGTCACTTATGTTATTATTCCAAATATTTTCATTTATGCACATCATCGGTGTATAATTTACCAACATTACTTGGAACTAGATTATTTATGACTCATTCGCGAGGCTCCAACTTAGATATTTTCACCACTCAACCAATTTTTCGAGAACTTCTTCGCCAGAAAAATTAAAGGTCACGGGAAATTTTATAGATGACAATGTTTGTGCATTTGGATTAGATTTTAGATATTTGGCATTTGAAAAGTGAGAGTTTATACATTTCACAAAGGAAAAAGGAAAAAATTGAAAAGTGAAAAATCCATTCCAAATTTACGATGGATCCGAGCATTCTGAATAAACAGTGAATTAGACATTGCAGTCCAGTGATGTACGGGGCTAGCTAACTCGAAAGAATAAATTAATAAACAAAACTCATGCCAAGATAAGCAAAGCTGGTTAGCTTTGTCGGGATATCTTTGCAACAGCAACCGGGAAAAAAGAAGAAAAGGCTCAACAGACCAATCAATTTGGGGCAAGGACTTGGTAAGATGTTTTCCTTTTCAGAATTAGAGAAATAGCAGCAAATAGAAGGAGGGCAATTAGCAATCAGAAGTTCTCTTCTGACTTTAGAGACTAGCTAGAGAGGCTAATCCCTCGAGGACTAATGTATATTGAATTCACCTCCACATGCGCGGGAGATTACTCGAGATTCGGGAACATTAGCCCATTTATGTATGTTATAATTATCCTCTTAGAGCGACACACACTCCATATGGACATCTTTTCATACATAAGGGGAAAAAAATAAAGTGCCCTATGTAATGTCCGCAACACGAACAAACTAAGAAATCCATAAGTACATATTCGTTAATTGAGAAGCCGCGTCTGGTTTTGGATGAAAGCAAGTCTCTCTATATCTCTCGTTCATGTCACGAGAGTCACTCTTTTTTCTTCATAGAAAACATTACATCGAGCTGAAAAGGAGGAGGAAAAAAGCGTTAAACTTTGGGAAAACGATTTCGCAAATTTCACCTGAGACGGAGCTTCGAGTGAAAAACGAGATGAGGGCTTAGAAGATTCACTGAAAACAACGCCGGTCGATCTAAAGTAATTATAATAATGATAAACAAAGAGGAGAAGCTTTCGTGTGTACAAAGCAGGGGAAATTCCCCCACGTGAATCAAAAGAAAAAGAAAGAGAGCAAGAGATTGGAGTCGTTCGTTCGGGTGTGGTCTTTGCTTAAAGAGAGCAAGACGATCTGCAATCGACTAATCTTCTTATTCTTCTTCTTCTTCTTCTTCTTCTTTCGGAGGGTGGTGCCTGAGACCGCCATTCTTGTATTATATATAGCAAATTCTTGTATTATATTTGGTCGGTGTCTTTTGTGCTATAAGTGGGGGGTGAATTTGCGCCAGAGCCATTCGCTCCCCAACTACTCCCACCACCCACCAATGAAAGACGAGACGAGACGGCAGAGCCCCCCCTTTCGCCGTTCCGGCATGCACTCCTCTCTCTGTTCCTGTCTTCTTCTTCTTCTTCCCTCCTCCCGTCCTTTTCTTGTCTCCCAACCCCACTTTAAATCCATCCAATGGCCCCCGCCTCGACGACTTTCGTCATCGCTCGCTGCTTCCAGTCGCCAGCCTACTGCTGCTCGCTCTCGCTCCGTCCCCGTCGTCTTCTTCGCGAGAGGCTCCGGTTCTTAACACCGCCATGGCAATTCCTGCTGGTTCCTCAGGACGCGTCTATAAGACGAAGCTCATCAGGTTCCGCGGTAGCGACAGGCGAATCGTCCTCCAGGAATTTGATGGCCCCTGCTCTCTCGTCGCCATCCGTAACCATCTCCTTCTTTCCCCTTCTCTCTCTCTCTCTCTCTCTCTCTCTCTCTCTAATTGCGGGTCTCTAGGGTTTCGCCGTTCTCTGGCTTCCAGTTCATGTTTTATGTCCTTCATTTTGCTTGGTTCGCGGCTAGTGTATGCATTGAGGATGGAAATCGAATCGATTGCTGCCTAGCTTCTGGTTTTTAGTTGCTGCGATCCCAACCGTGGCAACTCATGTATTGTAACTTCGTCTGGTCGAGAAACCGGGTGATGTAATCAGTACTTGAACAAGCGAGGGGAATCTGGTTTCCTTCACGTTCACTTCATCATAATACAAGTTCTCTTAGCTCATGCATTTTTGTCGGTGCGTCGGTGATGTGTGAGGAGTTTATTTTTCGGTGACGGTGACGACGACTCGGGGAATGTCGGCATCATATGCAGTTAATCAACTTCTACTGCGAGGCAAGCTGGATTTGGATCCAAAAAAAGATGTTTTTTCCCAAGAAGAATTGCTGTCTTTGTTGGAACAACGACTAAATGATCTCATCCGCGATATTACTGTAATGGCCTTTTCTCTTCCCTTGGAATTCAAGTGTTTCTCTGGTTATGATGGATGTTAATCTTCTATTTTCTTCTTTTCCCTCTTTGGAAATGTTGCAGAATGGGACTGCTGGCTATAATCCAAATCGACTACAGAATATTTGGGACGCAAAAAAGAAGCTGCCAAGTGTTGCAACTGGCATTGACGTAAATATAAAGTTTAGCAGGTCGAATTGACTTTATGACAAGTGTTCAAGTTGTAGCCTGAATCTTTATGCTTTTATAGGTCTTCAATTGATATATTCTCTTGATTGCAGCATTGAGGGCTTTGAATTTACCCCAGAACTTGAAATCTTTGATGCGCTGGCCATTCCACTCTATCATGGTTGCATTGTCGATCCCAAGGTGCTTTAACTTTTCGGTTTCTGTGCTTTTGTGCCAATTGCCTCGTGACTTTTTTAGGAATAAATTCTCAAGTGACTTGTGAATATCTGCTTCATCTGGATGAAAGTGATAATCCTCATTTGCTGTCTATCATTAAAATGGTTAACAGATGCGTCGTATATGCAGTTTTCAGTAGCAATGGTGGAAACTGTCTGTCTTTTGAGGATTTTTATTTGGATTACAAGCAGTTTCTATATAGGATGATGTTCAACTTCTGCTGATTCAGATTATTGATTTATTTGAAAACCAACTTAAGGTTGCTTGTTGATTACATGGGGAAACCGCTGTGGTTTGCTCCACGATCAAATGTCTGCCAGTCTCATTTCATTGCATTTAAATTCTGCTTGGGATAGAAATCGTATATGATCTTTCTCTATTTTGGTACTTATCCCCTTGCATAGGCAGGCAAAAGAAGTCTGCACTTCCTTTACCAGAATCTATAGTTCAAGTAAATTCCCCCTAGTTTTAGTTCCTTTTCTCCTCCTTCCTGTCAACTTATTCTAATGTTGCCTATTTCTTTTGTATCCTTCTATCTACATCTTTCTTAGGATCGTAATATCGCTAAGGCAATTGGATCCAAGACGTATAATGAGCTTTTGTCTGAGTCTGTTGGAATGACCACACAAAAGAGTAAGCGGTTTTGTAATCAATTGGATGTTCAATGTACTTTCAAATTTGTCATGATGCTATATGTCCTTCTGTCAAATTTGCTCTTAGGAAATTTAGTCAAGGAATTCATGGAAGCCAGTCTGACCACCTATGGGTACGTGTATGAATTTGCTATCCTTCATTATTTTTCTATCAATTATCAGTTGGCCATCTATGACTATGTGTATCTCTATCCTCAATAATAATTCTCTATGAACAATGCAGACGTTCCCGTCTACGAAATGATATTAAAGACGGAGAGCTTTGTGTGCTCTTTCATGACAGACATTTCAGTACCATGTTTAAGGTCAGTCATGGGCTTCGTTTTGTATCTCTTGTATGTTTTTATCATTACTGTGAACCATTGGACATTGCATCTGTTTGTGCCAGATGAGAGAAGAAATCTTTTTTTTAATTAATTTTCGTGTCATTTGCAGTATAATGGTAAAGTATATCTATTAGCTTCACTCGAAGCTTTCCAGGATGAGCCTGGTCATTGGAAGGAATTAGGAAAGGTAAGAAGCGTGATTTCATTGTAATTGATGAGGCGAACTTTCATCAGTTTGTTCTGATTTTATCCTTTTCCCTGCTTTGAAAATGAAGCTGTTTTATCAAGTCTCTGGTTTTTTTTTTTTTTTTTTCGGTGAGTGTCGTTATTTGGATTTCTTAAGTGAATCCAATATGTAGATAAGGGCATTTAATCTGGCCATTGAAAAAGGTGAGGTCATTTAATCTGTGCATAACCTGCTCTTATGATGGTGGTAACTGCCAAATTTGGTTGTGAACTCCATGAAACGAAGATGAAATTTGTTCCAAAGAGGACTAGTTTTCTAGTTCGACTTTGTGTCTGTAACCTCACATGGTTAAGAGAAATTGACTTATTTCAAAATATAGGATTTTTCTCTCTTTACTACAACTATGGAAGTCGAATGGGTAAAAGATATGTTATGAACAAAACATGCAATTTGATTAATGAGAATTGCATTCATAAATTATACAACAGCTACTAAACATGAAGGGAATTTTATTTTTATTTTTTTGTAATTTCTCTCCCTTTCCAAAGTTTGATTTTCCTTACAAGTTTTACATTTCTTACATGATTCAGCTTGACCATGGACACGTTCTGATATTCTTATATCCAGATCCAAACTAAATGAGCGTGCTATCCAAGTTTTCAGGAAGGTGAATAGAGTACCTTCTCAAATTTACCTATCCCGGTTATAGGTTGGGGGATGGACTTCCCCTTGGAACTCTATTTTCCACTTGTGAAACTTGAAGTATTTTCCTCTTACCCTCCCAACAATCTATACTTGACTTCACATGCCTTTGTTGTTGTGTTCTACAGCATTTTGTTACTGTTAGTCTTTCTGGCAAATGAGTTACTTTAAAGACAATCTTTCAATCATACCATATTATATATATTATTAGACTGAACTGATTATGTTACTTTTACCTACGTGGATGGTCTGGATGATGTTCCTTTTAAGCACCGGCACTGTGTTTTCAGGTCAGAGAGGGCGATGTGTACGTGTCCAGAAATTTTGAGGAACGTAAGATGGTGAGTCGTACAAATGATACATGGGACGAGCATAATGCCATGGCTAGCACAGATTTATGTATCTATTATTATCTTATGTGCTCTGAATCCTTGAACCAATATTACCGTCATGTGCTGCAGGACTATCATGGCAGCACCAACAGTGCAGCATCTGCAGGCTCTGATACAAAGTAAATAATCCTAACTTATTGGATTCTTATGGTTCTATAGTTCAAATGGATTAGACTAGGTTGAGCAATATTAACAGCCTTACTGGGTTTTGCCAAGTGACATCAGTGGTCTTGTTATTTGCACCACACCATGTGAAGGAATCATTTATTTCTTCAGAAAAGCATTATCATGCTCTCTGCATAATTGCAACACTCTGTTGATAATTGGCTAGGCTTTTTGAACTATTTGGAGTTCGAAGATATGTCTCTTAAGTTTGAGTGTTTCTTGTCCATTAAATCCCTCTCTCTCTCTTCACGCCACATAAATTAAATACATTTTGACTACTTGAACCTTCAGCTAAGAGTGCAAACACTTCTATGTTGTAGTTCCGACCTTCAATTGGCAATAGCTCTGCAGCAACAAGAGTATGAGCAACAACAACCACAATGCAATAATGTGCAACAACAGTCAATTGGTGCTTCAAGGCTGAACTCTGGTCCCCAGGTTAGCTGAACGTCTTGTTTCCATGTCTTATTCGAGGAATCTTATTAGCTGCTTTTGGCATAAAGTGTTAATTGGAGATATAAGTACTGTTTTGTGTCATAGGCCATAACATAATGCACTGTTGGCAGTTCCCTGCTTTAAGCAATGTCTTTACTTGAGGTCATTAGTTTACTAAGTCATCCTGCATACTAGCTTGTAAAAGTCGCCCAAGCCAGGTTTTCTGTGCCACCTTAAAGAACTCCATTCTTGTTGTTTTCCAAATATGTAATGGATGCAGACAACAAAAGCAAGTGCATATTTCTGGAATTGTAGGAGTTAGATATAGTACATGGAACTCCACTTGTCATCTTCAAGATCAACTTTCCTCTAAGCTGATGGCTTTGAGAGCTTACGGGGGACGACTTAGCTTTAGAGTTGGGGGAAGAAGGGGGGGGCTCTTTCCCTTACTCATTTCATCAAAACTTTGGAATATGTTAGGGTCTTTAAACTATTACTAAATTACTTCTGGCCAAAAAACAGCTCAGAGCTCAGAGCCCCATTAAATTTCTCAGAAATATACAGCCATGGGAAAGGTAAAATGTTTCATTTCAATTTGCCCCCACAAATTTGTAAAAAACAATTCAAGAATTTTGAAAACATAGTTGATAAAGACAAACAAAACTTATATAATATTAATTTTTCTTTTGTACTTTTAAGTGGATGAGCAATTGATTATTTAATTACTATATGATCAAATGTTACTTCTAGATCTGTCCTTGGTTCTCACTCTTAAAACCCACATCTAGGGTTCGAAAGTTGGTAGGGAACTTTTCATGTTCAAGAATTCATTGAATATAAGGATGAGCTTAAACTTCTTATGTTTTGGATGGCCAGCACAGCTGTGTGTATCTATTTTTATCTTATGTGCTGTGAGATCTGCCATAACCTTGAACCAATATTACTCTATTGTGCTGCAGGACTATCTTGGCAGCATTCCCCATGGAGCACCTACAGGCTCTGATATGACGTAAAAAAATCTTAACTTATTTGATTTTTATGGTTTTATAGTTCAGATGGATTAGACTAGGTCGAGCAATATTAACAGTCTTACTGGATTTTGCCAAGTGACATCAGCGGTCTTGTTATTTGCACCGCACTGTGTGAAGGAATCATTTATCTCTTCAGAAAAGCATTCTCATGCTCTCTGCATAATTGCAACGCTGTGTTGATAATTGGCTAGGCTTTTTGAACTATTTGGATTTTGATGTCTCTTCAGTTTGAGTGTTTCTTGTCAATTGAATCCTCTTTCTCTTCGTGCCACATAAATTAAATACATTTTGACTACTTGAGCCTTTTGCTAAGAGTGCAAACACTTCTACGTTGTAGTTCTGATGAAGATTTGGCATTATTTCTGGGGCTGAGTCAGTGGGAGGATGATATCTGATTCCCAGGTTTGTTGAACATCTTATTGCCATGTCTCATTTGAGTAATCTTATTAGCTGCTTTCGGTCTAAAGCAGGGCTGTGCAATTGGACTGGTTCTACGTGTGAACCAGGCCAGACCGCCCCAAGAATCGGTCCGATTTGAGGTACCCATTGGAATCGGTCCAGTTCATGATCCCAAATTTTTTGAACCAGTCCGATTCTCAGTTCTAAGTGAAGAACCGCTTAGGAACCGGGCTAGTTTTGGAACCAGTTTTATAAAGCCTAAAAGCCCTAAATTTTTCTTGGCATCTTTTTCTCTCTCTCTCTCTCTCTCTCTATTTTCTCCAAGACTCCTACCTCAAACACTTCCCCTCTCTCTCTCTCTCTCTCTCTCTCTCTCTCTTTGCTCACTTGCGGCTCACTGTCACTTGTTCGAGCCTCGCAACTCTCACTCGTTCTTGACTCACCCTTACTTAAACTATCATCAAGTGATTAACCATGTTGTTTGTTTTGTTTTCAGTTGGTTAGGAATGGGAGCAAGATGGCTGAGGGATGAAGTTTAATAATTTCTCTTATCAAGTGTTTTGAACTTTTTACCGTTGAGACTTGCACGTAACTACGTGTTCATCTTATGGATTGTTACTTTTGGATGACAAGGGATTTCTATTATTCATCTTTTATTTTGGACTATTTTGTTATTCATATTATTTTGCTGAAAAAAAATGAAACATAAAAAAGGAACAATGGAGAAACAGGTTATCGGGTCTGGAATAATCGGAAAAACATGACAGGTTCCACGATCGATTCTGAGGCAAATAAAGCAGGTTTCAAGTTCTAAATACTGGGTACTAGTTATAAATGGATAGGCTTTGGGTTTGAAATTTACCCGCCTTGAAGCCAATCACCCCTGATATAAAGTTCTAATTAATGATATATGTATTTTTTCCATATCAGAGAGGTCATGAGATGATGTGCTGTTGGTAGTCCTCTGCCTTAAATAATATCTTTACTCGAGGTCATTAGTTTGCTAGGTCATCCTAAATTGTTGGTCGTATATGGCCCAATCTTCTGTGCCACCTTAAGGAGCTCAGCTTGTCATCTTCCAGATCGACTTTCTTCTACCCTGATGGTTTTGAGGTCTCCCTGGGGTCCTCCTTGGCTTTAGAGCAGCGGGCCTCCTGCCCTTTCTCATTTCAGCAAAACTATGGAATATGTTCCAAGTTTTTAAACTATTAATAAATTCCTTTTGGCTAAGGGACAACTCGCGCCCCCATTAAATTTCTCAGAAATATACAGTTACATGAAAAGTAAATGTTTTTCATTTTAAAACATAGTTGTCCTGGACAAGACTTATATAATTTTATTTTTTTTTGCTTTTAAATGTATGATCGATCAATAATTTAATTTCTAAATGATCAAATTGTTGTCACACCAAGAGAAACTTCTAGATTCATCCTCGGCGCTCAGTGTTAAAACCCAAGTCTGGGAAGATTATTTTCTATAATTAATGAAGCCTTTCCAAACAAATTTTAAATATGTGCCTGGAAGAATTCATTTGAATTCTTTGATGTTCTTCCGGGTGGAATTTCATTGTTGCTGCTGTTGTCATCGTTTCCCGTTCTGCTGCTATTCACTCGTGTGACTTGGATGGAGCCAGTTTTTGTTGTCATGATCTCCCTATTACACAAATCTGAGCGGGGAAAAGAAGGCTGTGAACAGGACTTGGTTAAATAGTTTCTTAACTATGAATACGACCTTTTGCCGTTTTTGTACAATTAAAGTCCCAAGGAAACGACATGACTTGTAAAGTTGTGAATTCGTCTCATGGTTTCGCGAGAAATCTAGCACACCGCGACTGTCCAATCCTAAGAGCGACTGCTGCAATGGACCTCACCTCACTCTGGTCGAGAATCGTCAGCACTTCAAGAGTACTCTCTTTCCGTGGGAGGGTACGGACTTCGTTCATGCATGCGAATGAGAAAATCAGGGTATAGTCTTCGACGCGCTAACAACTCTTAGACGGAGATGCTTGATCGACGAATAGAGGCTCATCGTATCGGCTTGCCATTGGGGTGCGTTCTCTATTCCTGGTCAACGTTTGTCGCTTGTCTTATCTCATGTTCTGATATCTAGCTATTGAGCTTAACCCTATAGGATAGGTTAGCTGATAAAGCTGGAGAGGCCCAATGTGTGGCCCTTAATCAACCAAATTTTCTTTCTGAATCATTGCAGGCCACATCGTATACGACAAAACCACCAACAAAAGCGATTTTGTCCTTTAGTCCAAGAAACGTGGGAATTATTATTCTTTGCAAATCGCCGACGTTATTGGCGGGTGGCACAACGTGAGTAAAACCAAGCGAGCAAGCCTTCTCTTTTGGATAAGTGGGCTTCCTTTTTTACTGACCTGGCCACGCGATTTGACTTGGGTGAACTTTGGAGAAAAGAAGAAAAGAAGGGAACGAAAGAGCGTGAGGAGGAAAGAAAAGCGAAGAGTACTATCAAGCACAGGGATTGCGGGGTTCTTGATAGCAACTACACTCTCTCCTCTCTCGCTTTCTCTCTCTCTCTCTCTCTCTCTCTCTCTCTGTGTATGTCAATGGTTCAGAAAATTTAAGGTTTTTCGTTAATCGGGACAGTAATCCTCGGTGTGTGCAACTTCGTCCTATGGAGATTTTTCAAATCCTGGACAAACAGGGGACCACGCTCAAACGAAAGGTCCCCCAAGCTTAAGGGACTAAAACAACACGACAAGGCGACAGCTGTGATGGTGACCCCACCTTCTATTCCCCCCTCCCGAAACGTTCTCCCATTCCTCTTTCTTATGCCATCTTTTTGTTTGCTTCCCGTCATGCTTGATTTCATAATTCATGCTCCGCTATCTCTCGCGAACACATGTAAATATGTGACTTTTAAACTTTTAATATATTCAATATAGTTGTTAAACTTTAGCTTAATGTTTGATATAGTTCATTAATTTTTTATTTATTTAATGTGATTCCTGAATTTTTTTATAAATATTCAATTCAATCTATGAATTATATGGAGATGTTCGATGTTGCCCTTATCTTAAATTAATGAAAATGCTACGTTAAATATTTTCATATAGTTAAAGAACTATATTAAACATGTACCAAAATTTTATAGACTATATTGAATATTGGACTAGAGTTCAAGAACCATATTGAACAAATTAAAAGTTTAGGGACCATTTGTATCATTATTCCCAATAATTTCATTTATATCCACGTTACTTGGAATTAAATTATTTATGACTCATTCACTGGGTTCCAATTTGGATATTTTCACAACCCAACCAATTTTTTGAGAACTTCTTCGCCAGAAAATTAAAGGTTATGGAAAATTTTATAGATGACAATGTTTGTGCATTTGGATTAGATTTTAGATATTTGGCATTTGAAAAGTGAGAGTTCAAACATTTCACAAAGGAAAAAGGGTAAAAGTGAAAAGTGAAAAGTGAAAAATCCATTCCAAATTTATGATAGATCCGCGTGTTTTGAATACACAGCGAATTAGACATTGCAGTCCAATGGTGTACCGGGGCTGGGCAACTCAGAAGAACAAATTAATAAACAAAACTCATGCCAAACTTTATGCCAAGATAAGCAAAGCTGGTTAGCTTTGTCGCGATATCTTTGCAGCAACAACCGGGAAAAGAAAAAAGGGGGTCAACAGACCAATCAATTTGGGGCATGGACTTGGTAAGATGTTTTCCTTTTGAAAATTAGAGAAATAACAGCAAACAGCAGGAGGGTAATTAGCAATCAGAAGTTCTCCTCTGACTTTAGAAACTAGCTAGAGAGGCTAATCCCTCAAGGACTAATGTATACTGAATTCACCTCCACATGTGCGGGAGATTACTCGAGAGTCGGGAACATTAGCCGCTCTTTTTTCTTCATAGAAAACATTACATGGAGCTGAAAAGGAGGAGGAAAATGGGGTTAAACTTTGGGAAAACGATTTCGCAAATTTCACCCGAGACGAGGAGGGCTCAGAAGATTCACCGAGAACAACGCCGGTCGATCTAAAGTAATTATAATAATAACAACAACAACAGCAAACAAAGAGGAGAAGCTTTCGTGTGTACAAAGCCAGGGGAAATTCCCCCACGTGAATCAAAAGAAAAGGAACCTAGAGAGAGAGAGAGAGAGAGAGAGAGAGAGAGAGATTGGAGTCGTTCGTTCGGGTGTGGTCTTTGCTTAAATCCAACTCCAGTGGACACCCACCACCTCCCCCTTCCCCCTTTGTCTCCATCCCCCAACAATCCTCACCCCGTTCCGTCCCCGACCATCTCAAGAATTCTGCTCCCACCGTGGCCCCCCACCATCCCCCTCGGACACAACAAATCCCCTTTTTTTTTTCTTTTTCTTTTTACAATTTAGTCAATTCGTCCTCCATTTATTAAATCATTTTGCGAATACTCCCTCCCCCCTTCCTTTTTTGGGGTAAAATCTAATTTTAATGGTACATTTTAAGCATGCCTGGATGCGGGAACGAACGAACGCAGAAACCAAGATTACAGGCCCGATAACCCTTTTGGTCATGAGTTTGAATCCCCTAGGTCCCCCCTCGATCTCGAGAACATCCCGATTCGTTTAGGTCGTGGGCCCAGCCCGTGCATTCGACGCGTAATAACTCCGACTTCATCCTATCACGTGTGGTTGTCCAGCAGCAACGATAGAATCGTCAGAATATGAGCGATAATTATGATTTGAATTAAATATCTGGAAATTCTTATTTTTCTCTGCTAGGAAAATAAGATTTCATATTTTCTGAAATCGTTTCGAACACTCTTTTAATATTTGATTATTCCTCAAAATATATTAATTTCTCAATGCAGACACTACACACACAAAAAAAAAAAAAAAAAGAAGTTCCCTATCCGTGCCCTGAGACTTAGTCGTGCTGAACAATACTCCCAAGGGCCGGATTGGATACAACAATGCACGAATCGGATCGTGCATTAACATCACAATCCGGACGCAACGTGATCGGATCGAACGGTTAACAGGAGCCCATCAGACGTCAAAGTCATCACAGGAGGTAGAAGAGATCAGTAACCTCGATTGGAATGGACCCCGCCGCCAATGCCTGCTCGCCACGTCATCTGCCGTGTAGGCGAGGGGGAGGTGGAGGCGTTGTTGGGTAGATGGTCACTCACTGTGCCCAAACAAACTCCTGTTTTGTATCCTCTTTTCTCTCTCCTTCCCCTCCCTTTAATTTAATTTTTATTTTCCGCCCCCCTTTTGTATTTTTTTCCCCCACGTTTTTTTAAAAAAAAATTGGGCTTTTTTATTCGTTTATTTATTTATTGTTTTTCGTCGCTTCTCAAAACACCAAAATGCATGTAGGAAAAAGACGCCAAACTGAAAAGCACACCGGCCAAGGGTGGCGGAACAGTGACAGTTCAACTCTCAGCCACCGACTGAAAAAAAAAAAAAAAAAACTCTCAGCCGACTTTCTTTAATTCCCAACAAATGGTTAAATAAAAGAAATTTGATGAAAAACCCCTATTTTGCAACGAAATTCCGATGCAAAGTACACATTAACATAATCACATTTTTATTATGTGATATCTTCCATTTATCGTAACTTTTGTTATTGGGTCATTTTTTTGGGGATGATTAATTAGGTATGTGATTTTCCATCAATATGTCAAATCCACTACCGAGAAAACTTTCATCATATTTTGAAGGAGAATTAGTCTCCCGATGAATCATTAAGTAGATAATAACATGAAGGGTTGTGGCCCGGGAAAAAATATATATACAAGTCTCTTGAAAATAAAATTTACTACACATCCAATAGAACTTTAGGATTTTAGATTAACACCTTCTACTTTCACATGATTGAGAATTTCCAAGAAATTCATTCATATTCACTTGCAAGTCCATCGCCTTTTCTATTACCAAATATCTCGAATAAAAATTGTATCACGACGATCGATGGAATAATTATGGTAAGATCAGGGATTAGGATTGGGAATTTGATTCGGTCAAAAGTACTGTCATATAACTTTACAAATCGAAGATGAAATTCTTCATGGGTATATATTTATCGGTTTTGTTTTTCTATTTCTGCAATTCACCGTGTATGTTAAATTCATTTGATTACATGGTTTTATTGTTGTAAAAAATTTTAAAACATTTATAGAAAATAAAATTATGGGCATGACCCATTTGACAGGAAACGAGGAGAAACTTCCTAGGCGAGCGATAAAAGGAGGCAAGTGACCCGCCTCCTCCTATCATGTCCTTCCATCTGACAGGAGTGCTTCATTAAGGATATGTCCCAATCACTGACTTGAATAATTTGCAGCTTTATAGAGGGAGAGAGAAAGAGAGAGCAACAGATAATGGATAAAAAGAAAAATAATAATAATTCAGATCGGCACCAAACAATTATTATTGGAAATGCTTTTTTATATAAAACACAAGGGGAATTTATGCATTCTTTAAGTACTGATTAAATGCATTTTGCCGAAGATGCGCTTGGATGCTGGGTTCCTAAGCTTGGCACCTACCTACTGGCCCCTATCACCTGTACAAGCTAACCTATCTTTGTTTCCAATCTACACCATAATGGTAGCCTCAGCTAGATTGCTACATATTAAAAAAAAGAAAAGAGTGCTCAACTTTTCTTCTTTTCTTGTTGCATTATGACCCACTTTTGTGTACCAGAAAATCCATCATGAAACAATCGATGTTTAGTGATTCCATAGGGCGTGACTCGTGCGGTGAAATGCTTTTGTATGATTTCATTAAATTTGGCTTTTAATCGATTTAATATGGAAATCCAAAAATGTTTTGCAATACGGGAATATAGACATTGCATTTTCCTCAAGCAAGAAATTGTATGTACTTTTGGAAGTAGGAAAAGAGTTCTTGAGTCCTTTTTGTGGACGTAGAATATTCACTACCCAAGCAAATTACTGCTAATGTAAAAACTACTCAATTAGCCTCGAGATTTACTAAAGTGCTCGCCACTTAACATTTTGTTGATCTATATCCTCACATCAAGTTAGTTAATAGGCTTCTATCCAATTGTGAAAGAGGTAAATTTAAGGTATATAAATGGCGGAGACTTCTTCTCTAAGATTCCTTAGTGAACCAACAAGTAAATGTTGGCGTTATCATTCAAATAGGCTTTTGCCCCCCTTTCCAAATGATAAATCACCTACTTCAGATGATTTAAACTAACCATATACTTAAATTACCGAGTCTTATATTGAGATTATATGATTGACTAAGTTTGTGAAAGATGGTACGTTTAAATTGATTTGAAGCCGTGCTCGTCCTAAGCATACGATTCTGATAAATAAATAAAAGAGTAATTGTGCATATGGAGAGATAGATCTACCCAATTTCTCAAACCCTAATCGAGGTAGGAAACTCATAAAGAAAGAAAAAAATGAATAAATAAATAAACCATAAAACGCCCTAGCTAGTTAGTGTTGACTATTGATTTAAAAAAAGAAAGAAAGGAAAAGTAAAACCATAATACACAACGAATAACCCGAGTATGCATATTTACATAAGGAAAAACAAGGGGGGGAAAAAGCTAGAAAAGCAATCCAATGGTCAGGCAGCAGAACAGCTTTATCTGTGAGTTTTCTGCTTTCTTTATGGTGTACCCTCCCCCTCCCTCCTTCCCTCCTCCTCTCCTTCTCCTTTCGCAATAATGATATGATTCCATAGCCTCTTCCCCCTCCTCAAAACTAGACATCTCAACCTCCTCTCACTTCTCTCTCTCTCTTCTTTCTCTCTCTCCCTCCTGCTGTGCGGCATATTCTCTCTCTCTCCCTCTCTCTCTCTTTCTCTTCCCTTGTGGAAGCGAAATCTGAGCAAAACGCAGAAGGGTTGCTGCAGAAAGTCTTGCATCCATCTCTGATCCCAATATCGCCTTTGCCTCTCTCTCTATCTGTCTCTCCCTCCCTCATGCACACCCTTAACGAGAAAACTGTCCTCTTGTTCTTTTCGTCATCATAATATTCACAGTCCATTCTCAGCATAGTTCCCCCAAACCCCTTCTCTCTCTTACTCTCTCTCTCTCTCTCTGTGGTCCTCTCTGTGTGTCTTTCTTGAAAACCCTCGTCACTCCTCTTCCTTGCCACAAATAAAAAGTACCGACTTTGTCTGCGATACCCTTTACGGCCCTCTAATTTCCCCCCCTATCTTTCTTTTCACTGGCGACCTCCTATTGCTTCAACTGAATACTCTCGGACGCGCGCGTAGACGAGTAACATAGCCCACCAAATGCAAGAACCGAACTTGGCCATGATGGGCGGCGGCGGCGGCGGGATCGGCGGCGGCGGGTTGAGCGGCGAGGCGTCGTTCTCGGGCGACCACCCGCAGCGCCAGCTCAAGGCGGAGATCGCCAACCACCCGATGTACGAGCAGCTGCTGTCGGCCCACGTGGCGTGCCTCCGCGTCGCGACCCCGATCGACCAACTACCGCTGATCGACGCGCAGCTCGCGCAGTCCCACCATCTCCTGCGCTCCTACGCCGCCTCCTCGGTGCAGCAGCACGGCCACAACGGTCTGTCTCCTCACGACAGGCAAGAGCTCGACAATTTCTTGGTACGTTCTCTTTCTCAACCCCCGCCCCTCAAGAACAGAAACCCTTGTAGTTTTTTCTCTCTTTCACTTGCGGAAACAACCCTGGTGCTAGTCAAATTAGCTTCTTTCGGTTTTGCTTTCGAATCTCTACTTCTTTTTGAGCTTATGGTTGGATCAGGGATATAGCGTACATCCATGATAATCAAGCATATGAATCAACGTTTCTATCGTATGTGTTCCAAGTTCAGTCCTTTTACCAAGAAAAAAATGGATACTCAAATTTGAATTTAATAAGAAAAGAAGTGAACGAAGATGGGATATTTCTGTGGTAGGCACAATATATGGTGGTACTATGCAGCTTCAAAGAGCAGCTACAGCAACACGTTCGAGTCCATGCCGTTGAAGCGGTCATGGCCTGTCGTGAAATCGAAACCACCCTCCAAGCTCTTACTGGTATCTCTCTCTCTCTCTCCTCTCTCTCTCTCTCTCGAGATATTTTTAGATGCTGCTTAGATATACACACCTATCAAGTCACTATCACCGGTTGCTTAAAGCGCCACGGAATTGGAATTATTGCGCGAGGAGAGCTGGATCAATCAGGCGTTGGTGCATGCGATTTTTCAAACGAGAACTTCGGTGGGTGAAAAATATGGTGCCACGCCTCCTCTTTCATCAAATCAAGCTTCTTAAACTAATCTAAAGAAAAAAAATTCACCCATCATCCCTTTAATGATGGCAATAATATATAAACCAATCATTAGTCGTGACTTGTGCTGGTGTTCCTCATCGAGGTGACATCACTCGACGCCCGATTAATTTAAACAAGATTCTAATCACAAGAAAATGTGGGGGTGTGTCCTGCTTCTTTCATTGGTTGATTAATTTCTTTGTGAATTTGATACGCTTGTTTGGTAGAGAGAGAGTTTGAGTGAGCGAGTTGATTATTCAGATATGGTGGTTTTCTTGCAAGTTTGGGGAATTGTTATTAGAGGAGGTGGGTGTTGTAGGACCGACATTAAATTTCTTATTTAGTGTAAAGTTTTTTGAATTAGATGGGAGTTAAGGAGTTGGTTCATGGAGAGTTCGGTGGAGGGTGTACCCCAATCACCATCACCACCATGCACCAACAACCGATAAGGTTGCGCTGGAATAATGTTTGGTTGCTAACATTGTTTATAAATTTTCATGGTGATGCTAACTTCTTTTTGGCACAAGATCACGCGTGGTATGTCACCATGCTTCGTCGGTGGTTGAGAAAGAATTGGCTAAACTCATTTGCTACATCAAGTAAACTACAAATAAAGAAATTCTGATTTATGCTCTTGGAACAACATAAGATAATTGTTTCGACGTTTTGCCACATCATATCCACCACAATATGTTGGGAACTATGCTTGATGTATATCATCAGGTTGTGTTTAGATCCAACGTTTTTCAACCTAAATTCTCAGCTGGTCGAGTGTTTGCACGGTTCAAACCAAGGCATCCTGGTCTCGCATAGGCAATTTTGTAGAGAATACAAGACCTCGAGTACTTAATTATCTGATGATCAAATAGGCAGTTTAAATCGCCCTCTTTAATTATTTGTTATAGGCAATGCTTGGTTTAGTCGGCAATGAAATAGTCGCAATCTTATAAGGAAGCAAATGCAATTTTTAAATTGCATACACGTTGATTAGAGTTTTAGGACAACATGGGACCATGTAAATGTCGAATGCAAGCTATTAGGACGAGGAAGCAACTATCAAAATAGAGCATATTTGCTGGGTTCATAAAAATTTAACCCCCATGTTTTACATGGATTGTCGTGGTTTTCATGCCACACCTAGTGCTCAATGGAGTGGACTCACTCAACAAGGCGTCTTTCTGTAAATTGGAATTATTGCAGGAATGACTTTGGGTGAAGGAACGGGCGCGACAATGTCGGACGATGAGGATGAGTTGCAAATGGATTTCTCTATGGATCAATCCAGTGCTGATGCTCATGATCTGATGGGATTCGGTCCTCTCCTTCCAACTGAATCCGAAAGGTCTTTGATGGAGAGAGTTCGCCACGAATTGAAGATCGAACTCAAGCAGGTATACAACAGCACTCTTTCAATAAGGAACTGGCTCCACATATTTCCTTATCTTTGTTTGCTTAGTTCCGATTCCAACAAAGGACATTAGTTTATTTTCCTCTTTTTTTATTGTGCGCAAACATACTTCGAAATCCAAGTGTAGCTTCTTTTACCAATAAGAACATCGAAGACAGTGAAATTGATAGTGATTGGTCTTTGCAGGGTTTCAGGTCAAAAATTGAGGACGTTAGGGAGGAGATACTACGGAAAAGGAGAGCCGGAAAATTACCTGGCGACACTACTTCTGTGTTGAAAACTTGGTGGCAACAACACTCAAAGTGGCCATACCCAACTGTAAGTAAACGCTTTTTTTCTTTTTTCCCCTTTTCCCTTTCATCCCTGGCATTCAAACATGTTATGTTATTATGCTGTCACGGAATGTTAAGGTTATAGGACAAACAGTCGTCAGACATCTTACCACATGTCGAGAACTCAAATGTCGACCTTTCCTCTTAGAATCATCTTGCCAGTTTCTCCTGTTATGGTGTGTTCATGTCTCTCGATCTTGTGTGTTCGATGCGACTAATCAACATCATGTCTTTATGTGAAAGGCCCAATTTTAATTGTGAGGCAGTGAGTTAACAGTTAACATGCTTGATATACGTTTTTCTTTCCAGGAAGATGACAAGGCGAAACTCGTGGAGGAGACAGGGTTGCAGCTGAAGCAAATAAACAACTGGTTCATCAACCAACGGAAGCGAAACTGGCACAACAATTCCCAATCCGTCACCTCCTTGAAGTCCAAGCGCAAGAGGTAGGCGCAACAGATCAAACATGCTCGTCTTTGTGCCACTAACTGAAACGCGAAACTTATAAATCGGTATTGACTCTGATATAACCTTCTGATCGACTGGGGGTATACGTTATAGCTAGAGCTGAACACTTGTGGTGATGGATCAAGCAGTGATGGCAAGTAGATGATTCATTATGGGGTTAGGGCCTGTAACAAATGATGCAAATTCCAGTAGATTACATACTCAAAACCCAGAAAATTGTTGTCTTTTTGTTTGGTTAGAAATGCTTCTGTTGCCTAATCTCTCCTGTATTTAGGCCAAAACAAACAAAGAAGTTGATTTGTATTGTGTTTTGTAAAATTGCTGTTTTCGGCAGTGATTCAAGCTGCAATTCTTGTCCTTCTTTCTCATAAGCAACTAAATTTGTTGAACAAGGTTTCCAAACAAAGTAATCCTTAGCCTTATAACCGTAGACGCCAAGAATTCACAATAAAAATAGCAAACTTCTTTTTTGATACAAAAGAGAACATTCAAAAACTCCTTGAACATCTGGAGTTATGGAAACGCGATCACCCACAAACAAGATTGCAACAAAATTCGCGGAATGAGATTAGAAAACTTGGGTTTATGTGAACAGGTTCCTGAAAAGAGCAACATAATGTTTGGTAAAAAAATACGAGCTTTCGGATCCAGACATACAAGGTGGAAATGACATTTGGAGTTTCTCTCATGGTTCAATTATTGATCTATATAGGCCTACATCATCTTTCCCTCAAACAAAAACGTAATAGGCACGACATGATGTGAGTCCTCCGTCCCTCACCCAAGTGAGAAAATGGATTGGCCTGGTCTTGCGACTCTGCCCAAAAACATAAAGCAAAGAGACAGGACACGACCGACAGAATGCTACGATTGTAAAGCCACAAGTTATTCCAACAGGAATCTTGCTGAAACTCTGTCCCCCACCTAGTGGAAGTACACACGTCGAGTTACGAGTTTTCAAATGATTAGCTCAAACTTTCAGTGCGCAGATGAGACGCCTGAATTGAATTGTGTTTTGGCGACAACCCCTTTTGATTCATCAGACATATAGTTTTGTGAAATATAGCTAATGATGGTCAGCTGAAATTTGCATGACCTGGCTAATCCAACCATTAATGTCGAACCCCTTTCTCGCTGGTTCATACCTATGCAGATGCAAGCAGAAGATGATCGATTATGTTTTTGATGCCCCTTCTTTCGTCTTTTGTCGAACAACTTTTGATGATAAATAAAAATAGTTTTCCTGACAAAAAAAAAAACTTTGTATTGTTGAGCTGATTATTACTCACTCAAATCAACGTGCTTATAGAATCGCCGCACTAAGATTGGATTATGGCCATTTATCGTTATGAGTAGGTCTTTCGTGCGATATGAACTATTTACAATGTTAAACTTGTCGGACTCGGACTGCTACGATTTCCTGGCGAAGCTGACGCAACACTGAAGCACGTTACTTTTAGAAACTAGGATGCTGAACTTTTAAACAGGATGAACTTAGAAATTGTTGTTATTCAAATTCGGGTCCTTTCCCTTTGTGGAATGATCTAATCTTCACTAGTTCAACCCCTTCAATACTAATCCTACCGCTATTTTAGCCATTGGGTATCTTGAGAAAGACTCTCCATTAACTTATCCTTGCATAATTAGTAACTAAGCACATTTTGGACCCTATATGGCAGTTGATATTCATAGAAAAATGTTGAAAAATTAAGGCTTTTCATAGCATAAATAAAGGGTCACACCAAGGCGATTGATTGAGAGATGTCGGAGAATTTTAGATTTAAGTTCTTAACGACACAAGTTAAAAAAACATTAAATTAAAATAAAAAATGAAGCAAATGACAGACAGATCTCTTCCAAGTTCCAAACAAATTATTAATGATCAAATTAATACAGATTAAGAACATTCAAACACAAACCAAGAGCCGCCGAGGCTAAATTAAATCTTGGATTCCTGGCAGGAAGGAGAGCTTGGATAATGGATGCACGCTATAATGCGAAAAAAACCCGAGTAAAATTAATATCGACTCAATGCCCCAAAAGTAACTTAAGACACAAGCATCAAGCTCCGCCTGTTTTCTGATTCGGCTTGAACACATACTTAATGAGGGACTCTTTGATGGGCAACAGCTCAGGGAATTCCCGGCTCAGCTTAGTGGTGTCGAGCTCATTGTTGCTCCTGGGAGCAATGATCACCTTGGCTTGCTCCTCAAGAGTGAAGTTCTTCCAAGTGAAGTTCGGGTCGATGTATTCGCGGTACATCTCGAGTATCTCATTGTGGCTGACCACTCCAGGGTTCGTGAAGTTCCAGATCCCAGTGAGGTTTCTCTTCGCCATTTCAATGGAGATGGGGAGGAGCTCATCCAAGATGGTCATCGAGTTGGGGATGTTCACCACTTTCTCGTAGCGGGTGATCTTGGTGATGAAGTTGCGGGGGTTGGACAGGTCGGACGAGATTGGCATCCGGACACGCAGAGTGCAAACATTCTCGTAGTTCTTGAGCAACTCCTCGACCTAATGTTTTGCCAAGGAAAATAAAAAACATAATAAGAATTTGCTATGACAACTACTCCCCTTTATCATGCAACTAAACATGCAAAATGCAGGGGCGTCAGGGACAAGGCGGTAGCAAACAGAAGAAGCTTTCCCACGCAACATGACACGCATCATTCATGAACTGCAAACTCAAGTACGATATGAATGGAGATCAGAGGAAAACTACATCAGAGCATCATTCAGTCACTCATCTAGTATTCAGGGGGAAAAGCTTCATTTGAAAAGCATCAAAGACCCGACTCTCCTCTCTCGGGAGCCAACAACAAACAAAACGGTCTGCAATTTTGAAACAGAACACAGAATCATTTGCACGATGTATGCACATAATGTAGTTGAACGGACCAGATTGGTAGCATCTGAACAGATATAATGTGATGCATCCTCATGTTATGATGCAAGTATCAGAATGGATCTATCATTTTGATAATACTTATTCACAGATGCATTTATCAGACACCAAACTTCACATAACTTAGAGATATAGCATGATTAACAAGGCGGAAACTTTAACATTTCTCATCATAGTTGAGCAGGCATTTGTTTCGTACATCAGAAGCACGCGAGGAGATCCAAACAGAGGACATTCGATGCGAGGTAACATCATCTGCACTAACATTAGCTCGTCTCATCAGAGAGCTTGAGAGAGTAAACTGAAGCACAGGTCATTTTTCTGAGCGGTTGTTGGTCGAAATAAGCACTTCAACAATCGCATTTCCCATCAATGTACCGTATTGGGTCGAAAGTTTCCATCATAAAGCGACAGAATGCTCGAAATTTATTGCCAAAGGAACACGTTCTGTTCTACCACAAAGTGTTCGTGATTTACGATTGATGGACCAGACAAAGCGAGCATGTTTTTTGAACACTTCCCAAAAATAAAAATTAGACAGCCCCTGAATGCAGATCAAGGAACACCAGAGCCAGATCTGAAACGAGAATTTCTCTCCAAAAGATATGGAATTTAAAACTCACACAAAACCAACACAATCACCAAATCACAGACCGAGCAAGAAAAAGTAGAGAACACAATACTCACCATGGCCTTGGTCTTGGAATAGTAGGACCCGACGAAGTTGGGGGTATCCTCCTCCTTGAACCCGATGCCCGATCCGAGGGGGTGGGCAGGGTCGTACTCGAAAATGCAGCCGGTGGCGTAGTTGATGACGATCAGGCCCCTCTCGCGGCATACGTCAGCAAGGGTGAGGGTGCCGACGACGTTGGTCCGGATGGTCTCGACCTTGTGGGACTCGCACCAGTCGACGTTGGGGCGGCCGGTGACGCCGGCGGCGTTGAAGACGTGGGTCGGCTGGGCGGCGGCGATGTCCGCCTCGAGGGAGGCGCGGTCCTGGAGGCGGCCGGAGCCGTAGACGTAGTCGATGGACTGGGACTCGCAGAGGCGACCCAGGAGGCCCCCGATCCAGCCGGTGCGGCCGTAGATCAGGAACTTGAGCGGCTTGTCCGAGGCCGACCCGCCGTTCGCCGGGAAACCCATGTCGCCTTCCTTCCTTCCCGTCGGAGTGCGAGATTCAAGATGGGATCTTGCGGAGAGCGGGTGGCGTGGTGGAGGATTTGGAGTGACGACAGAGAGAGAGAGAGAGAGAGAGAGAGATTTAAGGTGGTGGTGAAAATGGCGTTCGTGTAATAACGAGGTGGGGAATTTTTTTTTTTTCCCTTTTTTTTTTTTTTTTTTTTTTTGGTTTTTTCGGGGTGGATTCAGACAGTGACAGGTGGGTGATGCATCGTCTTATGTTTTCGCACGCGATGACGAAAGAGAGTCGCGATTCGGTGCGAGTAAAGCCTCACGTTCGACCTGCGGTGTACGGTGCGCCGGTGATCTTTCGCTTCGGAAGGAACCGGTCAAGATCCGGCCTAATTGGCTCGACCGGTTCCGACGAGAACCGAAATTTGAAACCGGGCTGGGCTCCGTTCAATCCCTTTGTCATGCCCTCGGACTAGGTCGTTTCGCTCGGAATCCGACCAAATCAAGCGGGTAGGAGGCGTTGTGGTTTTGAGTTCGAAGTCGGATTGAGCTTGCCCGCTCAATTTTCAGAAACCTGATTTGGTCTCAACTGAATGTTAAAGTTTATTGCTCGAGTACAACTTGATAGAAAGTTAAGATACTCGAGATTTCGCTAAATGTTCAATTTAATGTCTAAACTGAAGGAAAATATAAAATGTTACCCTTTAATTAATTTAAGTTTAAAGATAATAATAAATATTTTCATATAATTCATGAATTATATTAAACTTTACCAAAGTTCAAGGTGAATAAGTTAAATATTCGAGAACGAGACTGTATATTGAGTTAATACTTTATGGACCACATTGAACAATCAAATATTTAGAAATGACATTGCACGTTGAGCCAAAATTCATTGACCATTTATGACATTATTCTTTGTTGTATGGGTAAAAAAGGCAAAGGTATATGATTAGAATTATAATCCTTTTTTGGGCGTTATCATAACGATCACATAATCATTACAAAATGTTCAATTTGAATGAGTTATAGCTACTCCACTTTACTCACAATCTAAAGGTTTGAGATTGGTGAACCTATCAAACACATTTCCATCAAAATACTAGCAGGTAGAAAGTTTTTCTCCGTGCAAACACCACACAACTTGTTTAGAAATTTTCCCACAACATGAATCGAACTCATGATCTCGTGAAGACGAGTACTTCTTTTGGCACTAGACCATTATGAACCGACAATACTTGTCCACGACTAATGATGATTAGAAGACCGCCCTTTTGTTATGTACTCAGTGTTCGCACTTGGGGGACCAAGCTTTAATTGGACTTTCGAGTCCGAATATGAATGGCGTGCAGACATATAATATAACTTATACCTTTCTTTAGCGGCTTATCTAGCGTTAGCACTTGGCACAAAAAGGCAGCATTTTAAAGATTCATTCGCTAACACTATAATAAAATTAACCAACATTTGACTAAGTCGATACAATTTACCAACTTCTTTGAAATTTTACGAGTGTAGCTGGTAAAATTCCAACCTTATAAGGAATATATCGATCTCCCAATAAGATAGTATATTGCCAATTTCTTTGTAATTTTTACAAGCCACTATAAGTAATTTACCGACACGCCAATAATTAATAAACTACCTACTTTTCAAAATTTTGCGAGCATATTTAGTAACTCACCAATATTGTAAGTTGGACTAATTTGATTTTGCCTTTTCAAGTCTTAATAATTTTTAAAAAAAAAAAAAATTTCAAACCTCTACAAGTTTCTTGGAAATGCTACGTTCGAAGCTCAATATCAAATCCTGAAATTTTCAAGGGCCCGTCTTTTTGTGATTTTCAAAACACAAAAACCAACTTTTCACAAGTGTACTAACTTGAATTTTTGGTGATGGTCAAAAAATTAATTTAGAGTAAATTTATCATGAGTATAATAATTTGAAACTTTTTGTGATAAAAAATTAGCTTAGATTATTTTTCACAAATATATTAATTTGAGATTTTTGTGTTATTAATCTTTAAGTTATTTGACAATCAGGTACACAAGATTTTAGAAAGTCGGAACTACGAAAAGTATTTATTTTCCCCTTGACTAGACCCTAAACTCCGTTCATAGAACTCGGCTTCCAAATTTTCTACATCTATAAAACTTCAGTAATAAAATAATGAGTCGCCCTTGACTCGTAGTTTAATAGCGACTGGTTGTAAGACACGGACCTAGTCGTTGGAAAGCGCATTATTTTTTTTAATTGATTCGGCGATTACAATATATATTAATGTCCGTATATTACATAAGATTCCCACACGTGACATGCACGTAGAGAAAAAAGAAAAGAAAAGAAATCCAAGATCAGAATGCATATAGGACCATAAATTTCTTTTTTTTAATCCCATAGAAAAATAAATCCCACTAGATCGTGACTTATTAAATTATGTAATCAAAATTTTGACCCAAAAAAAAAATTATGTAATCAAAATAATTTATTGCTCTTCGGTACATCTTCATGCACCGACAATATATCGTGAGAAACATCTCATCTCGATAGTTTGATTTACTAGATTAGGCTGATCGCATTTTCAGAAAATAAATTCCAAAGTCAAGAAAAAAGTTTGAATTCTTCGACTTAACTCGTTTTTATACTCAAATGCATAGTAGAGAGTTGCTAGGCTCTACCATTTTTTGCAATAACTTTGGCATATCTCGAGTGAGATTAACCCAAGCAATGCTGAACACCAAGTATTCTCAGAGTTCTTTCCCCAAGTCGTAAAGACTCTCATGGAATGGATGAAATCTTCAACAGCAAAAGGGGCAGAAAATTTGCAGGCTGCACAGAGTCTTTCAATTTGGATTCTTCAACTTTAACTCGATTGAAAGTTTCAATCTCCTTGGATGTATATGCACAAAAGAATGAGTAATCACGGCATATCTGACAGTTGCGAGGCGTGAACGTGTATGGGAAGACTGCGATCATAGGCGTGCTATATCGTAAGGTTTTCTTGAATTGCAATAGATGAACCCAGTATGTTTCCACCGACGTCCGGGAATGTCTCGCAACCGGGAAGTGGCTTCACCTTTCCCGTTCTGTCGATCTGAAGCGGATACTTTAGGAGGTGGGCTTTCATTTCGGTTGCCTCGTCAGCTGCGTACTGTCCCAGTTAGCCTCACTTAGAGAACGCACCCTCGTCACACAATCGAGACTCTCCGGGCACTTGAAGCATTCTTCGAGGCCGCCAAGATGCTCCGCCCACAGCGACATTCTGTATCCGTGTATCTGCAATCAGATATGCGCAGATCATTAGGCCAATGCAGATTAGATTGAGGAATGAGTTCCCAAAATCCCGAGCTGAAAGGATCTCGGTTTGATGTTATTTCGGTTGTCTCGTTTAGTATGATTAACACACGGGACTTGGATGCTCCAAAATGTCTCAAATTTTCTCAAAAAATACAGGTTTTGGCTCAATATTGAGGACGTGCATGTTTTCAGCTAAAGCCTAAAGTTTCATCCGAAATATAAAACTAAGTGCAACTGTATTACAAACGAAACTGAATCATCAAGAGGGCCGACAGTCACTTTCCTGGCAAAGTGAAAAGGAGGCTTGAGATCCAAGAAATGAAGCTCGTAGTTTTTTTTACCTTATGCAAGCAGCAGAAAAGGTTTGAGATGATTATCTGGAGAAAAAAGTTCATAATTCAGCTGCCCTCGTGGAGCTGACTGTTTCTGAGTCCAGGTGTGATGAGGCTGATATGCACCCATAGCTATTTCAGTGTCTCTAGTGCCCCCAAGAGATCGCTGATTAATATTCGCAGATCCGACTATCACATACTCGTCATCCACTATCATTCCTTTAGAATGGACGTAAATCATAAACCGCCGGTTTTTTCGAGCAAGTTCCTGAGTCAGTTGCACAGCACATTCAACCAAACCGAAGCAATATGATTTGAAATAATCATGGGGGTCGATAAAAACCAAAGCATAGTCAAAATACGTATCGGAGATTGGGCCAAGGCATACCTGAGCCGTCTTTGCTCCATTTGCACGTCCCGACTTTATACTGTCTTCTCCATCCGAAACTTCACGGTTGCCAAGGCAGAAGAAATTCAAATAGTCTTGAGGTTCATACTTATTGTCCAGCCCAACCTCTTTTAGAGCCTTGTAGATTGTATCATACATCATTTCTATTGTCTTACGCTGCAGCAACAACATATGCTTAGCGTAAATAAATTAGGAATCGAAGAGATTTTTCCAGCATAAGGAAGCTGCAATGGACCTATTATTATCTGAAAGTCAGAAGTAAATTTGTCATAGCGAATGAGGACGTGAGTGATCTAATTGATCAATAAATTATCACATTGACCAAGATAAGTTAATGAACATGCGAGTTCCTGACCAGTTTGTGGTATTCTAATGCTAAAAAACAGGGAAATAATTCAAGCACGGCAAGTAGGTGCTCATCTTCATTTTGGGTCACTTTTGGAGCAATTTATCAGACCACACAGAACAATATTGGCAGTTTAAGATCCAAAGTAGAACCAAATCAAATCAAAATGGTGAAGCATTTCATCTAGTCCAAAAGTAAAAAGACTTTATCTGGACCATGTATGTAACTTTTAACAGAGGAAATGACATTATTACAACAGATAGAAAGACTTTCGCTTATTGGTATAATTTTCCAGTGGAAAAAAGTGGCAAAAATATCAACTTGAATTCCCTTTTTACATTTAACTAAGTTTGAACTAAACCAATAAGCCAACAGATTTTTCCGATTTTATTTTATTCTTCGAATTTGCTTTCCCCTTAACAAAGTCAGAACCAAACTAAAAGTTGAACTTAAGTTTTCAGTTTCGTTTTGCTCTTTGCTTTCACCTTGTGTAACTGAATCCTACCTGCCAAAACAGTATTCTTTGAATGGGGGTGCTTGTAGGAACACCTTCTGGCCACATTGGGATAACAATATACGCAGAAAACCTCTCATTTGCTCTTATTTTGCTAGCAATCTTAAGAGCTATCTCCATTGGTATTAAATTGTTGGCACCTGCAAAATAAGCCAGTAAGTTATCAAATAATGTACTATTATGGAGTTCAGAACTCAATTTATAAATATGTTGTCAAAACCACTACTCTCACTGAGTTCGTGCTGCTATGCTTTTTAATAGCCAAATGAGGGGGAAATAGTTTATGTATATGATCTGGCTGTAAAGATCTTGAGTGAGTAAAGCCTATTAAATACCTCTTTGCTTGAAGAAAGGAACTACGTTAAACAACAGACAAATTATATCAGGGATGAGCTCATGATGCAACATTTTATTTTTTTTTTCGAAACAATGCAACTTCATTTACCATGGAAATTCAACTTCCTTACCCATATCTTTGTGAGAATCCCAGTTATATGATGAACCAAGAAAGTACTGATTCTCAATGTAAATGAAATGTTGCGCTGAACGGATTGCCTCAACATATGCTGTGTGCATGCTCATGTCTATCAACACGTTCTTTCCACATAACAGATTCTGTTACAAAGGAGAAAGCATATCAATTACTTGACTTTTTTTAGCTTTTCTATGTGCTTGGATCAATATTAAAGGAACATTAAATGATAAAGGTCAGCTTGTTTCTCTAATGCTCACTCTGCTTGGAGCATCTTTAGGGTTATCAGGGAAGCCTTTGACTGAATTGGAATCAATCGAGCGGAAAATCTTCACTTTGAAAAGTTGAGTCAGCTCTGCAGAGAAAACTTGACAAGCTCGGAGAAGAAAAATAATGCAAATTTTAACAGCAATGATCACTCTACCTGAATGTGCCAATTCTCCAGGTCATCAATTGAAAGAGAAACATCTGAAATCCCCATGATTTCGGGAATTCTTTCTAGTCTCAGAAGTTGATCATCATATGATGTCTTTAACTTCTGCAAACCATGTGGTTCTGAAACCTTTAACCAACGCTCCTCAAAGTTAGTGAGGACATCATATACTGCTGGTCCATCTATGCGGCAATGCAAATCATGCCATGGTTGCCTTGGGCAACCAGCAGAGGGATCCTGTCAGGAATTTGGGTACAACTGAAATGAGAAAACTCCCCATGCTTCAATCCTTCTCTTTAGGTAACACATCATTAGGGCATGTTGAAGTGTTATCCCACATCGATTGACAATAGGTCATAAATGCTCTTTATATTCATATGGCCTCCCTCCACCTATAAGGTTAAGCTTTTGGGTTGGACTTTCTAATAGAGCAAATGTCTAGTTGCATACCACATTTTCCAACTAAAGAAAGCCTTACATTTGGTAAATTGTTTAAAATGATTGCTTACATGTTGACACGTATGCCAGCTTAAATTCACATTATGTCCTGTTGAGAGGATAAATCCCCATAATAAACACATGCCTAAATGTAGCCCCGCTAGGGTTGAATAAATAGTACATTCTGTATATAGACCTATGCAATGTGGGTGTAGATAAACAACTGTAGGCAAGTCCATGTGCAATGAGTATAATTATTCATTACCGCGAAAGTAGAGTTGTGATAGTCATCTTTGTGCACCGTCTGCAGTGTCCGCATAGTTGGATGACTAGGAGTGTCATAACGACCCAAGGATAAATCTAGACCTCCAACAAATGCTACAAGCTTTCTTTTGTAATCCCCAGCATCAGCATCCACAATGACCGTCTTCTGATGATGAGAGTAAAAGGTTCCTACTTCCTAAGGAATAAAGCCAAAAGGAATAAAAGATCAGGAGGTCCAAAGCAATGGCTGAAGCAAAAAAAAAAAAATCTTAGACTATCCACGTCGTTGATGTATCCATGAAAAACAATATTAATGCAGGTCAATATCAAAAACTATTAGGAGACAAGATGCAGCGGCATATTTGAATATGGAAAAATTCCAGATGAATCACTATTTTCTGATCAGATAGAAGAAAAAATTGCAAGATGTCATCACATATGATGCTCATAATTCTGAGTAAAAGTAAACTTTAGGTCTTGACTCCAGTTTTGGATTTAGAAATATACGGAGGCAATATTTTTTAGAAAACCCCAGATGGATCTTACTGAATGTTATGTTTATGAACAGATTAGAATGTTCAACATAGTTCAAGTGATATTGACAGATACAGCATTACCCAAAAAAATCTAAAATTTACTAGCTTCTTGGAGAAAGGACTCCATTCTGTCAGTGCCAACACTACTTTAACCCATTCTTGGTTACATGGTATCTGCAATGTCTGATTCTTTAGACGAATAGATCTGCAGATGAGTTATAATATGATAGCAAATAAGTGGTAACATGTTTTTAGCATCATTTGATGTTCTGCATCTATGGATCAATGGTTTCAACGTGCTTCCTGCTTTTGAAAAGCTACAAAGTCGAAGTTCTACTAGACTGTTGATCATAATTCCACAACCCAGCATTCGGTTTTCAGCAGCAAAAATTTAAAACTCCTTTCTCTCCAATCAATCTGCAGTTGTGGTAGTTGAAGTGAGATAAAAACTTTGCTAAGAGAATGAACACCCGTACATATCTTTAGACAGAGAAACTTTGTTTTTGTCTCTAACCTGCTTTTTGACCCAGCTATGTCCTTTTCCGGCTGATCGAGGACAAAGTAGCACTTGCACTGATGAGCTCCTGAAGAAATGACGAGTCACCTCATCATTGGTATGCATGATTCCTTCCTATATTGATGCAAGTCAATGAACAGATGAACCATAAGAAGTTGCAACATTAAGCCCTTGAAGTTTGTCATAGCTCAGTATCAATGTCATTAAATGTCAATTGAGTATAAAACCAATCTAAGAGTCATAAATTCCTATATGCTTCTTACATACTTGTGCTTACAGAAGTTCTTATTCAATCAAATAACAAGCAGTTCTTGCTTTCTACTGCTTCCAATTATCCCTCATTTATAATGCATGCTGACTCACATATTTATCTAGCCAATTAATGGGCTAGTTTATTCTAATCGCATATTATAATCACACCATGAGTTGTAGATTCTAGATCGCCCAGAAACTAACATTCAGATGAAACCTGAGTGATGCCAGTGGGATTGCTTATGAGAAAGAAAATTGTGTCAATGAGAAAAATGACAGGTCCAAATTTGCTGGCTTGAACAGTTGACTGATCTAACTTGTGCTTTTAAGAATTCAAGATCAAATCTTGATTCATATAAACTTCAAGATACCAAGGATATTAAGAATGCAGGAAGAGAATAATCGCTGACAGACATTTATATTCATAGCAGGTTGCAGCATAATGGCGTGGCACAGCATAAATACCAAGACAGCGTGTGAGTACCATAGTATGTTCTTGCTTGTGCCAAAGTGAATTAGAATCGAATCACATGACATCAAACATTTTGTAGTTCCTTACCGTTTTGTACCCCAGAATGCTGCGAGAAGTAGGATCATCCCACACTAGAAGTAGCACTCTGACACCTTCCTGTGACTTGGTTTTGAGTAGATCCCCTAATGTACAATCTGTCACCTCATTGCCATCCCTGACCAGTCTAACCTTGTGGAACACAGACCATCCAGCAATATAGACTAAACGCCGGGCCTGACTAATTGCATTAAAGATATCTCGCCAACAGCTCCCATGGTTGTACTGCAAGTCATCGTCAAGCTCTAAATTAGGAAGGGAACCATCATGGACATGAGCGTCTTGATAAAGAGTAACCCTACCCCCCTTCCTGAGAGGAAAGTATGTATTTGGCACTCCCTGGTAATCAGGACCATGACCAGCTCCCTGACTATAAACGTCCACTTTATCGACCGGAGTGTACTGGATCGATAAGTTCAAAACAGCTCCGGTCTTGATGGGCTTCCCATTATTATTCAAGATAGGAAAAGTCCCTTCGATTTTTGTTCCTGACAATAACTGTTCCACAGGAATCCCCACTGCACCTATTGTCTGGGAGCCCACTACATCGTTGTCCTTAACCACGAAATACAATTCTGAAGCATAATGTGCCACAGGCACATTAAAGTGCTGTTTCCATTCGGGGTTCTCGCTGTTACTGATCACGAACGTCCTACCAATGACAGCACCAGAAACAGAAATCGTAACATAAGGGTCGCTGGTTATCTTAGACATCTGCCCTTCGATTTTCCCTTTAACCTTGACAGGAATTTTCCCAAGCACGTCCCCCAATTTCCTATGAAACATATCCAAGTTGGGAAGCTTTTTGGCATCCTTCACCCAAATGTCTAAGTTTCCATGTAAGAGCTGCAACTTCAGAGATTGCTTGCTGGACTTAATAGGAACATTCTGTTGACCCTGGACATGGGATGATCCTCTGAAGGACAAGGTTTCAGCGAAAAATGATAGAGCCATAGACCTCAGTACCGACTGAACTGAAGCACTTGAAATGGTAGACTATATATAACCTACCAACACAACAACTCCACCACTGCTTCTACAACAAACCAAATAACTTATTAAGCTCTATTGAAGCCCCTGACCAACAGGCAGCTCCGAACGACGAAGCCACACAAACCCGTTTCACTGAAGCAATGCGTCAAACTATTGACGGCCAGAAAATTGTGCATCTCCAGGAAGGATGAAACCAATTACCTCGACTGAATAATTGCCCTCGGCAACACAACAAACCCAGGAGAAAGCTGCTCCAGTGAGCTCAGATCGGACGCGCCGAAAGGAGTCGAGCTGAGTTTGGCATCCCGGCTAAAGACGCACCACCATACACAGACGGTGCCCGAATGAGACGAACAAAACCGAGTTGACCAGGTAAAAGGAGGAGGAAGTCCAAGAACGTAAAAAGGGTCAACTCGGAGTTTCAAAAAATCGTCCAAGCGCATGATTTAGGCGTTTTAATAACGCTGTCAAAAGCTTGGGAAGGAACCTTGAAAGACAGAGACGAGATGACGAGGAACTTCCGGCAAGCCTTTGTAGACCTTTGCCTTTGAATATTGAAAGGGGAAGGTTCCGAAGCTTCGGTCTCTGTTTCGGCGTCCTCAGTGTCAACGGCCGGTCGAGAAGACTTTCTTTTGCTTTTGCCGCCATATTTGAATGACCGCTAGCCAGGTCTATAGGACTTGTTATAAAAGAAAAAGAAAAAGAAAAAGAAAAAAAAGATGGGTTTTATATTTAATTTATCGATGATGCCTAAAAATTACTAATTAGGTCTCTAATGTTAAATTTAGTTAGACCATTTTGTTAAATATTTCTAGTGATTTGCAGCTATGCAAGCGTATCGCCGTGGTTTATCCAAGCAACCCGTATGAGGACCGATTCAAAGAATTGATTAAATTGAATGAGACGGCGGCATCCATCAAATGCTTGAATGTGATATGTATGTTTGAATATTCACTTACGATTCATGTCAATATCACGTCGCCCAACCATTCTTAATGCCTATAGTGTTGCTCTTTCTATCGAACGGTGTCCATGTGTTAGCAACAAATTTGTGATTTTTCCTGCAGATGCATATTTCTTTGGGGACATCATTGAGACATTTGTGTGACAAGGCTATACATTGCCATCGTTTTTGATGAAAGTCAAGATCGTCCTTAGAAGTGGCTCCTACCGGCGGGACTGCACCCCTCGGGACTGACCCGAACCATCCCCGAAAGCACGACCAATTAAAGCAGTACCTTAGGGGGCAGCTCCTTGTAGCCGTCCCTATAAGATGCCTTTCGCTACATCTTAATTTCTAGTAGTCCCATTCATTTAACATCTAATGCGTGATATAGAGACACCATTTAGGTGTATAATTTAGTCTAGGATCCCTATATATCTCTAGCTCTAAATATACTGCGTATTCAAATCCATTAACTACGCAATCTTAGACTTTTAATTGAGACCTGCTATAGATATATAGATAATGAATAAGGTTGAGTCCACTTTAGTTCCTAACTCTTTGTTAAATATGCAATCAGGTTATCGTGTACCTTTTCCAATTTGCAATTGAAAGTCTCCTTATTTGCACGATTTGTTCAATTAAAACTTCTAACTTGTTCGATCTGTACAATTAGTTATTCCATCACCTACCATGAACAATTCCATCAATTTTGCTAACATGGGATAATTTTATTCAATGACAAAGAATCGTCACACGGCGTCGACAACATGACCTTGCAGTTGAGTAAGAAAGAAGATTTGGGAGAGAGGAGAGAAAACCTAATTAATGAGTATTTTTGTTTGTAGTTTTAAACTAATGTCTATCTTTTTAGTTAAACTATAAGATCATTTATTTTATTTTATTTTATTTTATTTTATTTTGTTTGCACTTTGATTATGTTCATTTCCCTCGTCCAGGCTAAATTGGTAGGAATGGTGCACAAATCAGTTTCGACGTCCGTTCGGCCGCATGTCTCTTAACAATTTATAGTCAAGTTTGTTTAGCAAGAAGGTATTCAAAATGCTGCTATCAATTACAAATTCCATTGGATGCGGCTCTCCATTTCACCTACTTTAAATAGACGAACCAAAGTTGAAATAAAACCAATATAATACATGAAGAGATTCCAGCAAGGCTTGTTGATTACTTTCAATGCAACTCGAGCCCACTTGTTCACCATTCCAAAGGTTTAGCTTGCCAGATTTTAACAAGGTGATGGATCTAATCTACATTTTTAATAAATAACATGCTATGCATATGTTGTTGGCATATTTCGAGATTAGCCTAGTAGAACTAATAGAAATGTCAAGGGAAGTTTTGTGTTCATATTCTTGTAATTATGTTTGTGTTCCGATTTTGATTATCTAACATGATAATGGTCGTAATCCGTCTTCCATGTGTAAAGGATTGGCTTACACACGAGAGTAAAAGTCTTTAGAGAGAGAATGCTTTCTAGTGCTTTAAGTGTTAAATGGATACAAATGAGGATAGGACACTCCTATTTATTAAAAAGTTCCTCTCATTATAATCGTTGATCAACTCTAGATCTAACGGCGGAAATTGCATCTCCTTATCTACCAACTACTAGCCTTTGTGCCAAAAATGCTCTAAAATTTTTCACATTTTCCACATCGCCCATCCTTAATAATATTCTGGAAACTCTAAGAGATTGGCCCAGTTTTCTTGGATTGTACACAGTCCTTTGCATGAAAAACCTTGGAATCGTGACAATCTACTATATATGTATTATCAGTCCGTTTCTTTTATTGTGTTTAGAATATTAGAACTTCCGATCATCATGATCATGTGTCGCATTCTCTAACTTGATGAAATTGATGATCCGACTTAAAATTGTGACTTCTAGAACTATATGTACTATTTATGAGAAGAGATATACGAAGAGCAGTTTCTCCTAAATTTTACAATATTGCGTAATCATCTTCTTATTATATTTTTGTGAATATTTCGCTTACCAATAAGATCTTGTGAGAGCCATCAAATATGCGCGAATTCAATTTCTTTGTAGTGCGAAATGGGAAACTCTCTTGTAAGGTTACGAGTAGGGGTGTCCAAAAAACCCATCCAACCCGAACCGAACATGA
This sequence comes from Corymbia calophylla, assembly GCA_014182845.1. Classification (NCBI taxonomy): domain Eukaryota; kingdom Viridiplantae; phylum Streptophyta; class Magnoliopsida; order Myrtales; family Myrtaceae; genus Corymbia; species Corymbia calophylla. The sequence goes on from CM024696.1 coordinate 24,108,333, forward strand.
CCCGAACACGACCCGAACACGACCCGAACACGAAATAAGTATGGTACATGTTTCAAATCTTAATATTGTTTGGGTAACAATTATAAACACAAATGAAATACATGTTTTTGGCCAAATTAGGGTCGAAACATTGTTCCACCCAAACACATTAAAGGCTTCAACCCAAACTATCTCATTTACAACTCCTTCTACTCGCAACTTCCATATGATTTGCTTCTTTTCACGACCGATGCAGAACTTTAGATGAAGGAGTATTATCATCTGTGGAGATGTTCACGGATGGGTTAGAGACGAGGCCTCGCGGTGTCACGTAAGAGCATTTCGAATTCCCTTTGTCATATTTTTTATTAAAAAATTATTTGTGCGGAGATGTTTACGGACGGGTTGGATAAGACCTAACGGCATCACATAAGAACATTTCGAATTCCCTTTGTCATATTTTTTATTAAAAAATTATGCGTACGCGGAGATGTTCGCGGACGGGTTGGATGAGATCTCGCGGCGTCACGTAAGATGTCATATTTTTATTAAAAAATTATTGTTTGCGGAGATGTTCACGGACGGATTGGGACGGGCCTCGCGACGTCACGTAAAAGATGTCGAATTCCCTTTGTCATATTTTTTACTAAAAAATTATGCGTGCATGGAGATGTTCACGGACGGATTGGACGAGGTCCGTGGCGTCACGTAAGAGCATTTTGAATTCCCTCTGTCATTTTTTTTATTAAAAAATTATCCGTCTGCGGAGATGTTCGCGAGACGGGTTGAACGATGCCTCGCGGCGTCACGCGTAAGAAGCATTTTGAATTCCCATTGTCATATTTTTTAATAAAAAACCCGAAACCCGAACCGAACCGACCCGTTTTTCTTGCTTCATGTTTTATGCATTTCGGGTCGGGTCGGGTCGGGTCGGGTCGGGTCGGGTTGGGTCAAATGACATGACCCTTATTGTTCGGGTCGGGTCGGGTAACATTAAGACCCGACCCGACCCGACCCGTTGACACCCCTAGTTACGAGTCTCTCTAGTCTTCAAAAACCAAATGACATAAATCTTGATTTCAAGTTACGGCAAATTGAGATAACTAAATTTGATTAATCCGGACCGAATTAGCAATGCGCAGGAAAAATTGAATTTGTCGTTGGGCCTGGACAAGCCTAAATGGGCTCACCTCCCTTGCTATACCATCCGGACTATGTCATGAAAGCCCACAAGAGAAGCCCATGAATATGAATCAAACTACTTTTCTTGTTCCGCAGAAAAATCTGATGAAGTTCATCAAGCTACAACGTCTTTTAGAGGATTTAGATTTAGGCCTGTTTAGAGGTGAATTGGAAAAATTACAATAGGTTTAGAGTTGAATTGAAAAAATTACAATAGGTTTAGGATTGTTTTGGTTATTTTCCTTCTATTTAGTAGCATGTCTCGTAACAATTCATTAATATTCATATCCATATATAGTCAAATTTGTTTAGCAGGTATGCAACCTGCTACTGTCAAGGTTCCATTGGATGTGGCTCTCCATTTCTTCATTTCACCTACTTTAAATAGACAATAGAGGAACCAAAGTTGGAAGAAATCCAATATAGACATGAAGAGATGCGCAGCCATGCTGACCAATAGTCTTGTCTTTAAGTTTAATAATGCATGCTTCTCCCTTGCTCATTACTTTCAATGAACCCTCCTAAGCCCACTTGTTCATGTTCCAGCGAGGCTCTAGCTCACCAGATTTTAGTGAAGTGATGAATGCCGTCTACGTATTTGATAAATAAGTCGCTCCATAACCCACTTGTTCACATTTCAATGAGGCTCTAGCTTATCAGATTCCACTGAGGTGATGGATGTAGTCTACATATTTTATAAATAACGTGCTCCACATACATTTTTGGCATATTTCGAGATTAGCCTAACACGAGTATCAAAGGAAGTTTAGTGTTCATTTTCTTGTAATTATGATTCCGATTATCCAACGTGATTATGCCCGTAATTTGCCTTCCATGTGTAAAGGGTAAGTTACACGCAAGAGTGAAAGTCAAGTGATATTGCTATAGGCTGATTGTTTTGGATATTTAGGCTTCTTTGTTTGTAATACTTCTTTGGATAGATGGAGCTTGAAGCACCTAAACAAAGCATCACTCGCCCGCTCAGATCACAAAGATAGAAAGCTCAGATATTAGAGATAGAAAGTATTTAGAGAGAATGCTTTCTAGTGCTAAGTGTTGAAGGGATACAAATGAGGGAATGGCACTCTATTTATATAAGAATTCCTCTTATTACAACCGTTGATTGACTCTAAGTTTAACGATGGAAATTGCATCTACCCATCTATTGACTAGCAGCATTTGTGCCAATGATGCCGTAGAACTTGTCACATTTATCGTATGGCCCATCCCTAAAAATATTTTGAAAACTCTAAGAGATTGACCCGGTCTTCTTGAACTGTACATGGTCATTTATGCATGGAAAACCTTCAAAACAAGGCAGTATACTTTATATGCATTATCGGCCCCTTTTTTATTGTGTTCAAAATATTAGAAATTCCAATCATTACAATTATGTGTCGCATTCACTAACTTGATGAAATTGATAATCCGGCTTAAAATTGTGACTTCTAAAACTATACCTACTAGTTATGAGAAGAGATATAAGAAGAACCATTTCTCCTTAATTTTACAATGTTGCGTAATCATCTTCTAATTATACTTTTATGAATATTTCAATTATCAATAAGATCTTGTGAGAGCCATCAAATATGCGCGAATTCAATTTCTTTGGGATGCGACATGGGAACCTCTCTTGAAAGCCTATGAGTCTCTCTAGTCTTCAAAAAACCAAATGACATCAATCTTGATTTCAATTTGCTGCAGGGCTGCAAATTGAGATAAATAAATTTGATTAATCTGGACCAAATTAGTAATTCGCACAAAAATTGAAGAGTGTTCGTGGTTGGGCCTGACCAAGCCTAAATGGGCTCACCTCCTTCGCTGTGCCATTCAGACAATGTCATGAAAGCCCACAAGAGAAGCCCGAGAAGATGAATTGAACTACTTTTCTTGTTTCGTAGAAAAATCTGAAGAAGCTCATCGAGCTACAACGTGATTTATGGGATTTAGATTTTGGTTGTTGATTCTAGTGTAACGCATTCTCAATCATCAGATAATATATAATATTAACATGTATTAACCGGTGTTGAATTCATCCAATGCTGAGGGTCAATATGAGAATACTTAAGTATCTCCTTTGGATTATTCGGATATCGTGTATGTATCTATATCGCAAAGATTTTCTCTAATAATCAAAAGAGGAAATCTTTAAAGGAAGGTCGTCATGTAAACTCCACTAGTAGATCAACCATATGACATGGAAAAGAAATGCTAACATTTATGCTAATAATGCATTTCAATTGTTTCGTGAACTTGAATTCAATGAGCTCATCATAAAGGATTGAGATGCATCCAAATGACATCTAAAGTTAGCTTCATTGCACACAAACAATTTTTTTCTCCACATTTAGTGGATAATGCTTCGAATATAAGGTGTGATCCAAACTTGATCAAGTGAAAGGTGCTATTGTTCGAACTAAGAATAATTTGCTTGATAATACTCTTTATACCCCCAAGGAGAAATTACTTTCACCTAACGTGAAAAAAGGAAGTCTAATGGGTCGATGAAGTGGAAAGGGTTCGTCAAATCTATAATCATAACAAGCGAAAGATATTCAATTCGATGCCATCTGTCATCAATATCACGAGGGTCGGTAACAAATTCACGAAAGTCAAAAATCTGCTCGACCCTTTTCTCTATATATATTCGCTTTGCAATCACTCGTCTGAACTTTGAGATCAGTTGACTATTGATCGGCGCCGAAAGCCGTGGTTCGTGGCGGCCCAGTGTTGCCGTCGCGAAGGAATTTACCCCCGGTTTTCCAAACCGCGAATCGGTTTCCACACGACATAGCGATTTTTCAAGATGCGACACGGCGATTTTCCACCCAAAGCACCCGAACAAGACAGCCCCCCCAGGGCTTGGGTCGTGGACCCCTACCCCGTTTATCCGAAACGGAGAGGCCCCGGGGGGGAGGGGCCGGGGTGCGGGCGGGACCACGCTGGACGGGGCCCCCGTACGCCGTCCATCTCTGAAAGATGCGTGGCCCCCACGAGGACGCCAGAGAGGAGAGAGGGGTGAGGGGTGGGCCCACAAGCTTTTCTCTTCTTTTCTCTTTTCTTTTTTTTTTTTGTTTTCCGGCCCATCTGATAATCGTCGCACGTGTGGGGCCATCCCAGCACTCCTCTGCTATCCCTTTGGACCACAGCCAGCCTTCCCTCCCGCACGGACCCCACCCCCCGCCCCCCACACGGATCACGTCCTCAATCTCGGGCCCCACACCCACAGCCCCCACCCCCACGCCCAATTCTTTTCACGCGCTCGCGGCGCGTGAGCGAGGATCCTCCCCTACGAAGGCCAGTCGGCGCGGGGAGTGGGGGGCACGCGGGGCGAGCGAGAGTGGCGGGGAGGGGAGAGGGTTCGCTCCAGTGGTGAAGGGTTCGCGTTTTTAACCCCTTTTTGGTGGTTCCGCATCCCCACCACTTAGGCGTGGGGGTGGGGGCCCGGGGACGGGCTTTGGGCCCACCTACCATTTTGTTTTTTGTGGGGGCAAAGGAATCGGTGGGGCCCACCCTCCAGCCGGGGCCCGGTGGACGAAGAAAATCCGCTCAACTAATTTCCGCCTACCTTGAGATGGGAGTGGAGGAGAGAGAGGGGGAGTCACGTGCGAGCCCGGTCGCGGCCCACGTGCGAGGGGGGTCAAAGGGGGATTTAATTAACCCGAAAATTATCAAAGTTTTGGATTTTCCTTATCTTTTGCGTAGCGATGGAGTGCGGGTCGAATTACCGCAAAAGTGGGCTTCTTTCTTTCTTTCTCTCTCTCTTTCTTTTTTTCTTTTAAATTTTCTTTTTGATTTCAAGCCTTTTCGAGACTTCTCTAACAAAACCCAAAATTTTATCGCAATAAAAATCACAGGATCCACTTTTCACTGCTTGAGGTTCGTGCGCAGTGCACGCCAAGCGAGGTCGACAATTTGTACTTTGCAAGTCGTGTTTATGTCATATCGATATACTACATTACAGAATATGGCAATCCAAACAAAACATGATATGTTAATTGTGTCGGCCTATTTGACGTAAAGGCGAGCTACAAAATAACGAATTAACTTTACATGATCCGTGTAAACACAATTGAAGCAACAACTTGACGAGTCATCACAAATGTATGATTTGCTATGACATGAAATTGATCTATCGATATGAAATCAACTTGTCAACGCTACCTAGCTTAAAATATCATTAAAATGCATAACAAAATTTCATCAAAATGAATTTGAAAACATGCTGCTAATAAATGGAAATGGAAATCAGTTTGAAACCTTGATAGCAAATAACATGGAAATATAGACTTTTAAGCCGAATGGATGTCCAAACAAATCGCATATATATATAATGCTAGTTCATTAATTTAATTAGGTTAGCTCGGGTCAATATTGTACAAGACACGATAATTAATCGCATCTCCCTAGCACGATTAAACCTCAACCTAGACTAGTTAATTGTGGTCGTGTCGTGTTGAAATCATGTTATGACGTCGTATCGGAAATTGTCACCTCATTTTACACCAAACAAGCATTGGAGATTCACATGATCCCAAAATTAGTAGGTCGTACAAAGGTTCATGAGCTCAGATTCATATTAGAGTCCCCCCGTTCATTTAGCTCAAGAGCCAAGCATGATCCGAGCTTAAAGTTCACTTCAAAATTTAGCTTTTGCAAAGGAAAAAAAAGGATCGTGAACATGACATGCCGCACGTGCCAAGAGGCATCGTGAGAGAGCTAGTCTTGTGCATAAACTCCGAGCTTTGTCCTTAATATTTTCATATATATATATATGCCTCGAGATGGCAATATCTACACATGGAATATTCATTGGGTATTTTAGCCCAAAAAAATAAAATAAAGAAATGCGCGAGATGTATGTATTACATGGTTTTATTAGCCAGTAGTCGCACAGGCTTTTTACGCGTGGTACGAGCAATGCAAAGCCCACAAATCATATGAAGTTCATGGTCTGGAGGCATGAAATGTTCTCTCAAGAAAGCCGAAAAAATCGATATAATCACTTGAAATTATCAAGAAAAAGATTAAATATATTCAAGAGGGTATGGAATATAAATTGCGTAGCTCATTATAAGTTAAATAATTTGCCAAGAGGACACCGAGTTGCAATTTCACAATAACTTGTTAATTTGAAGTACATAATCACGATGAAAATTAGGAAGAAAAAAAAAAAAAAAAAAAAAAAAAGGGAAGAAGAGGAGGAGGAGAGAACCTTGATCACCTAAAATTCTAAAAATAAAAATAAAACACTAATCTTTTTTTTTTCCCTAATTCGTTCACTCTTATTTTGTTTTTGTCAGTCGAAATTACAGAAACTCCTTTCCTCAAGGCTTGGAGGCCTGGGGCTGCGCACGAGCGTGAGCGCCGTTCCCGGAGGACATGAACTGCAGCTCCTGCTTTTCGTATATCTCCAGCGAAAAGTCCCTCAGCATCTGAGCCTTCCCCCTGCCGCCGCCGCCGCCGCCGCCGCCGGCGGAGCTCGCGCTCGGCGCCATCGTCGACTTCTTCGCCGCCTTGGCCCCGACCACGCTGGTGCTCGCCGCCGAGTTTGTCAGCCCGCCGCATATTCCCGGGGATGGCCCCCTTATCTCGATCCCCGAAGGAATATTCCCTCCCCCAGCCGCCGTCACCGCCGCGACGAGCGACGACACCGGCCGCGCCGCCGCAGCCGCCACGTTGAACACCGGGGTCACCGCCGGTGACAGCGCCCATATCTGCGCCTGCTGAGCCACTGGAGGCCCCGCAGCGACCGCCCCCACCGGAGCCGCCCCGGCTGCGGCGGCACCGCCCTGCGGTTGCGGGATCATCCAGAAAGCGTTCGTGGGGACCACCAAGCCGGCGTTCCCGACCGTCCACACCGGCACCAGCCCCTGGGGCGGTGGTGCCGCGGCGGCGAGGCCCGACGACTGCGTGATCACGGCATCGCCCGCGTCGCAGAACTCACTGTTCGACGGACGTTTGCGCTTGGGGGCAGCGGTTGTATTTCTGCTGTTGTTATTGCTCGGAGTGGAGGGGATTTTGAGGGTCCCGCCGACGGACACCGCGATGGCGGGGACAGTCCCGGTCCCCGTGGCCTCGATGATGGCGTGCTCGGCGTGCTCGAGGAGCCACCGCACGGTCTCGCCGTCGGACTTGTGGCCGAGCTCCCGGGTCAGCTGGAAGATCCTGGCGGCGCAGGTGGCGGGTATCCGGATCCTCCGGCCACGGCCCTCCACCTTGGTGTGGCGGTCCTTGGTGGAGGAAGAGGAGGAGGAGCGCCTGGTGGCAGCGACGCTGGACAAGGGCATGGGCATGGGCATGGGCATTGGCTGGACCTGCACCCCCTCCGGAGCCGCCAGCCCGCGCGGGGGGCCGGCCCGAGCCGGCCGGGCGGCTTGTTCCGGGTCGGACTCCACGGGCTCGTCCTTGAGCGATACGGCCCGGAGAGGGGCCGCCGGGTCGCGGGGCGGGGAGGCGCCGGCGGGGCCGTCGTCGGGGTCGCCGGCGCTGGTGCTGAGATCGGACGCGCCCCCGTTGTCGTCGGGGTCCGGCTCCTGCTGCTGGAACGACGCCATTTGGGGCCAACGAAGGAAGCACAAGAAACGCCGAAAGGTGGCGTTTTTTTTTTTTTTTATCTCTGTCTCTCGTTCGAGCCCCTCACGTCTTATGATGTCGCGAGGAAGACGAGAGACGACACAAACTCAAGGTGGGGTTCCTACGGAAAAAGCACAGAGGTTCAAGGAAGATGAGGAAGAAGAAGCAACAACACACACGATGGAACAGAACAAGGGCAGAGGGATCGGAAAAGGCTCGAAGCCGAAATTCTTCTTCTCTTTGTTTTTTACAAAGTGGAAGACCTAAGAGAGAGAGAGAGAATTTGCAGTAAAAATCGTTACTCCCAGTCTCCCACCATCCGATTGCGCGCACACCGTTGCTTAATATGGGGGGCGGGTACGGGTCGGGATCGAGTGCGTCGATGATGATCTCGGGTTGGGGGTGGGGGAAGGGACGGTGGGGATCCGATCGAGGGAGCTTCGTGATGTGGAGAGGGTGGGGTGACACGCGGGTTGGGGGGGGCCCTACTCATCACGGGTCCCAATCACAAGTGGACCACCGAGAGAGAGGAAGGGGGGGAGGGGGGGGACAGGTGGTCTCTAGGTCTCCACCAATAGGAGAAGAGTAGAGTGGTGGTGGGGGAGGCGTGGGGTGGGGGCAGAGATCGGGGCGGGGCGAGGGTGGGAAAAAGAGAAGAAGGGAAATTTAATCTTTTTTTCTAGTGGGGGCCCCCCAAGTAAAGTGGGGTTTCAATTGGTTGAGACCACCTCACCATCTTTTGTGGTCCCGGCACCATCTGGAAGACCAGCGAAAAAATAAAAAAATTAAACAAATTATATATATATAAAGTTGAAAAAAAAAAAAAAAAAATTGAGGGCCGTCACATTTTCCGAAGTGAGTTTTTTGTTTTTTGTTTTTGGGTTGATAATCGAATTAAAATAATTGGGATCGAGCCGTGCTCGCTTGCTCTTTCCTTAGTGGTTCGAGTTTTGGGTCAGATCAAGTCGAGTTGAGTTGGGCAAACCGGTTGCTCTTTCTCATTAGTCTATTTGAGTTCGTGGGGTCAAATTGGGGATTTGGGAATATACCAATCGGCATGTGTATCGTAGCTCACACCGGTCCTGACGTCTAAACGGGGTTGGGTTCTAGACCGTGGAGAGAGTTGGGAGGGGCTTTTCTTTTCTCTCGCTTGGTTGGGACCACGAGGATGGGGTCTAGTTCCGTAACGACTATTGAAGCAGCCCCTTGAGAACCCTCTATTCAATTTGTTCATTGCTGCGACTTGCTGTTTCGAGTCACGGCCCTTTTAGATGGCACGCCGGGTCAAGTTGCGCAGCGGCCGAAAGGCCGAGGAATTTATACCCGTTGCCTTGGTCGTGCCAAACGGCTAGAGCTACCTCGTCGAAGAAACCGACTCAAACCTTCAAAAACACATGAACCTAACCACTGTAGGTGACTCGCCGGTCGTTCTTGGCGATACTTATGATTGCTAGACGATCCTTGAAAGTCCTTTCTTGCTCCCGACTGAAGCGGTGGGGGTTTAGTATTGCTGAAGAGACTTGCGGCTTGGATTGGAATTTTCAGCTCTTAAACCAGGGCAGCACTCGCAGATGGGCCAAGTCTTTATATGCGAATAATCTTTGCCAGGTCCATCTCATATCGACAGGCCATATCTTCCCCCATATGGGAATGACGTAGGAAGCACCGATACTTTTCGAGAGCATTTGTGTCGTGTCAGACGCTTCGACACGTATCTGACACTCGATCGACAAGTGTAAAAAAATCTAACACTTAGTCAACTCTTCTCAATACTCGAGTCGGGAATTTCGATATTTGATTCCGATACGTATGAAACTAATTTAAAACTTTTCAATAAATTAGAGGTCAAAACGTAAATATGTAAAAAAATTTAAAAAAAATAAAATAATGGAGGAACAAGAAAATTTTAGTTTTTTTATTTTTTGTGACACACATAATTCACCCCAACTTTGTTTTTTTTCTTCTCTTCCGACATACTCTAATACACAAGTCTAAAATGTAGATTGCTTTTTTTCTCTCTAAATTTTATGAATTATTGAAATGGAGTTGAATTTGTTAAATTGAAATAATGAATAATATTAACAAATTGTGAATTAATGTTTTTAATGTAAATTTATTTTGCTCTTTTTATTATTTGTTTATTTATGAATTTGATTGAGATAATCATAAAAACGATAATTTCTCATGTATATATAAAAATATACATTTAATATACAACGCGTGTCCCAAACATATAAGAATTCTTTTTTAAGGAACAACGCGTTGGAGTGTTGTGCTGTGTCGCATATCAATAATCAATGCTACTTAGAAAATGATAGGGTAATAGCCCCACTCGATACAACAGCAACCTAACTCGGTAGTTAAAGAAGGCCTGATCGGACCGGCATCCGTACGCATTGGCCGGTAAGATCGTAATTCTTTTCAGCTTTCGCCTCATTCGTTTGACCAAAGCTGATCGTGTGAAGTTGTGAACTATGATGAAGCCATCGACCATCATGGTGGGCTCATCGTGTCATTTAACTCAGGAACAAGAATTGTGTCATCTGTTAACAACAAAGCGTATGGAAAAGAGCAAGGAGACCTCAATAGGTACGTTTTTATTAAAGGCTAATCATTAGGTGAAGAAAGAGAAGACTTGACTTTTTGATCGAACTATTTGTGCTTAGGTACAAACTTATGAACGCAGAGAAATTCTTCTTAGTGCCGTTTCCAACAATCATCTAAAATCATACGAACCAACTCCAAATGATGCGGATGCCACTGACGTACTGGTGTTAGCATCAGTGACCATTGGCGACTGGACCATTGTCACAGGGGCTGTCCTTGGCCTTCTTAGAGTAGAACCTCCGGTACATGGAGTCAACTTCAGTGAGGTAGTAGGTGCCTGGGGCCAGCAGGGAGCAGTCCTTGCTTGTCACAAAGTCCTTAGCGCCATATCTGTGCTCCATAAGCTTCATCGTTTCGACAAATTTCTCTGGTAAAAACTGCAAGAAACGCAAGTTGTGTTCAGATGTGTTCGTCAATGTGGCACATATTTAAGCAACTTTCCTTAGACAACAGCTAAAAGCATTTTACAAGAAAATATTCTACTGCATCTATAGTCAATGCATGTGCCCGATTCAGCTGGTAATGCAAGAAGACGCTGGTTTTTGATAGCAAATAAAAAGGTTGAAGCAAACTTTTCTTAAGGAGAAATATGTGCAACTGGTGTTAATGGTAATTAGGCACACCATGTGCACATTCAAACACACAAGAAGGGATGTTCTTCAGTGTACATCTAGCAGCTGGTAGAGCCGATGCTCATGTTAATAAAGTACAATTGGTACCTGTAAGGCATGACGACACTCAATGCATACAGAAACAAGTCAAGAGAGAATACTAAAATTACCTCATGCCTCGACTTCAGCTTCATGTCAACGTTCATTATAGCAGCAATGTTTGATAAGCTGAATGGATGCTTCCCATTATTAAATTTCAAGGAGAACATCGTGGCAGACAAACCACTTCCATAGGAGAACATCATCACCCGGTTGCCATCCTGCCGAAGTTCGTTTGTTTTTATTTTTAGAACAGTCACACAACCCATATCATGAGATTAAGAATAGAAATATGACAGAAAATTACCAGTGAGCTGTGCTTATTGTTAATCAGAGAAGCAAAAGCTGCATACAGAGATGCAGTGTACATGTTTCCAACTTGTTTTGGTATCAAAGTGGATGGTTGCACCATTGCATCATACAGGGGCTTGGCAACTTGTTGGGAAGCCTGCATATTAATGGCATCATTGAGCTGTCATCTATCAACAAGTTCTACACTCTAGCTACAAACGACAAGATAGTTTCCTAATATACCTTCTCTAGATCTCGGCTTTGATAGCTTTCATCGCCGGATAAGCTTGAAAATGGTGCCAACTTTTCCTTGGCGGCCTCATCCACAGAGCTGCCAAATAAGAGCATAAATCAATCACAGAGTCCAACAGTGTCATTCCACTGAACTTCAGAAGTAGTACAGCATATGAAGATTAAAACCTGGCATTTCTCAAGAAGTCATTGAACACCAAACGGGAGAAGCTTTTCTGCACAAGCTGCAATATTGAAAGTAAAAGTGTAAGCAAAAAGCAAGAAAAGATGAATCATAATCTGCAGCAGGTCATAATAGTTACAGACCTTGTTGTATGGGGAGTGAAACACAATGTAGTCAGCATCAGATAGAGAAAATTGTTTCCCCTCGAATTTCTCATATCTGTGAAAGCGATCAGCAGGATAAGGAAAAGGAAAGTAATAACTCAAATTCCAAAGACCGAGATGGTCATATACTCATATTTAAGAATTTCAACTCACTTGTGACAGAATTGCTTGTAGCAGGAGTCAAGAGCCATCAAATAACATGTTTGTGATAGCTTCCCATCAACAACCTGCAAAGGGATTTCAAGCAATGAATGCAAGCAAACATCAGTTGCTTTCCATGAAATCCTCCAATAATTTGAGAATAAAGACCCCAACTGAAAGAGAAAGTATGAAATTTCTTGGTTCATACAGTATATAGTGCAAACATATCTATTTAGGAAAATTATACTTTGTGTCCTTGTACTTTCACGTTTTCCACAACCAAGTCTATTTTTTTTCTAAACTAGTCCTTCTACTCACACAAATTGTCTAATTAAGTCCCCCCCAACACTACATCTGGTCAAATCTTGCTTGTGGCCAACAGTGATGCTCGAGGGTGACGTGTACAACATAATGCTGATGTGGACGCTACAGTCGAAAAAATATTGAGGCAAAAAAAAAAAATCCTTCTTTTCCACTCATAATCTCTCTTTTTCAACATGCACTTGGGTCTTGCTCTTGAAAATATTGTTGACGTCACACTACGACATCATCTGACGGCTATGTTAGATTGATTTGGTCGGATTTGGTTCCAGAAGGACTTGATTAGATAATTTGTGTAAGAAGAAAGGCTAGATCAGCAAAATTAGGGGTACAGGGACTTGGTTAGAACAAGTGTGAATGCATAGGACAAAAGGTAGAATTTTTCCGTGTATATAGTCTGCAGTATTACAAAGTATAAGAGTTATGATCAGTTGGAAACTCTTTATATTAAAGACTTTCAGAAAGTGGTGTATGTATTGAGCTCACAGAACAAAAAGCACATTAGGTTTCTTGAGAATCATCACTATCTTCTTTAAAGATGTATGAAGTGAAATTCTGGAATATCCTATGATAGTGAAGTAGTCAGATGTTACAATCAAAAGGCATCCAGTTGTAAAAGTGGAAGAAGGGTACATAATTTAGGAAATGTGACAAGCAGGAACTTCCTTTCCATGCTATGTTCTGAAACTATGTCTACTATGCTCACTCTACCAAGTGCACTGAAATTAGGGAACTGGACATTAATGTCTAGAACTCTAGAATCAGAAAAGTTTCAAACATCACAAAAAGGACATTTAAGGAAAGACTTACGGGATATTCACTAGCAAGGTTGGGCTTGTAAAAGTCATAGGCATGAGACATATGACTCCCACGGAATTTGCTTTCAAAAACAATAGGAGCATCAGGCCCAATGAGCATAGCAATAGCAGCTGCTCCTCCAGTAGGGCGTGCTGGTCCTTCTGCATAAACCTGACAGAGAGAAGCAACAATTAGAAAAGAGAGAATAAAACAGAACTAGTAGTAAACAATATATTCCTTCCAAGTGGTGGTACTACATTAAGTATAGTGGTGTAGAAAGTTTCCAATTTTTCACTGCAGTTATCTTATGGATTCAGAATTGAGTTATCCTATGCATGCAGAATTGATAACTCAAAATCAAGTCTTCAGAGAAAAGGAATGAAAGAACCCCAGGTTACTAAATTTAAATAACCAGCTACTCCATTCAAGAGGATATCCATGATTATTGAAAAAAATTTCATTCTCGATTTTAGGCAGGCACAACAGAAAATATAAAAATATCACAAGATTTTAGGAATAGAATTAGCATACCGCACTGTCTGTGCACACAACAAGACCATAGCGACCATCCCATGAAGCACTCTCCACCCAGTTCACACAGTTGAATAAAGCTGCCGTCCCTCCATAGCAAGCATTAGTTGAATCGACACCTTCAATGTCAGTATTCCCGCAAGCCTGCATATTTACCAGCAACACTAAACATGAGCATCTTCAGACATAAAATGGGACTTACTGAGCAACTCAAATGCGAGAGCAGAATAGTAATAAAAGAAACAGTTTTAAAATATTAAGAGCAATATGGTGTCCTATAATCAGAATTCTTTAATATTTTACTTTCAAAGCTGATGGGACCATGTGTCTCCACAAGAACATATAGTTAGGGATCTAACAATAAGCACTGAAATGTACCTCAAAGATTGGCATGAGGAAAGTCTTGATGGATTTGCTCTTGTCAATGACAGTCTCACTGCCTACTTCTAGACGGCCAATTTGTTTTGCATCAATCCCATACTTCTCAAGGAGGGATGAAACAACTGTCAAACTGGAAGTACAGGATTTAGTTAGAAAAAAAAAATCGAAATAAATATGAAGGAGAAACCACTATAGACCTTCTAATAGCTGGTAATGGCCTTACAATACGATAATATCATACTTCAGGGGCATAATTGCACCCCTTCGACAATTATCATTAAAGGCGAGATATCATGTAAAATGAGAGCTTAAAAGCACAATAGAAAGCAATGATACTCTCGAAGACCAATACCCTGATAATAGAAGGTGTACAGGGGAACAAAAGAATGACATACTAACGAATGGATTATAGAAATTTAACCTCATAGAGATGACATCTTCAACTTCGGTACAAAATCCCATACAATCTTGTCCAAGTCCAATAGTATATTTTCCTTTGCTTGCACCATCATGTGCTTCCATTGCCTCCTATAAATGCCCAAAAAAATGACAGACACACTTTCAGATTCTGTTGCATCAACCTTGCACTAGGAAACCAACAGTGTTGATGAAGTGAGAATTAAGCGACACATAAAACAAAGCAGCAACAGCCACAAGAGCAAATATATAGGAGGATTCACTTGCCACAAGTTTACAGTCCATGTACTAGCTTAAAATTGAGTTTGCTGCTTGCCTTTTCACCTCAATCACAAACAACTAGTCCATATCTCAAGCTAGCTAGTGAATCCTATATCCACTTTAATCGCACAAAATGTTGTAGAAGTAAATCTGAACACAATCTTTCTTAGAACCGAACCAGTTTAAAACCCGTCAGCTTCTTCATGAAAATCTACTAAGTGAGCCACCCGCTCCCATCTTTCAGATTCTTGCCATAAGCACGCCCCACAGTTTCCATCATAGAACTTTGACAAATCGAACTAGACGCTTCACGCAGATAAACAGCAGAAGGCGAAGCTCGAGCCGGAGCCTAATTTATGCACATGCACATCCTCGCTTTCACCGCAGATCCAGACCCCGGATTGACCCACACAACAGCAAACTAAAAATCATCTAAACGGCGACACAAGCTCGACAGTACTTAGAGCTACAACTCCGACGACCAATGAAGTCATTATTACAGGAAAAGCACGGATCAAGTAAAACCATCCAAATCCGCCAAAAAAGCAAGAACAAGAAAGTTTCACAATCAAATCTTCCGCAGGGAGCGAGAGAGAAGTATCAATGATCGGTCGAGCATCCTTCCGTTTCGCGCGCGCGCAGACATCCAAAACAGAGAACCGTTCGCCAACGGACAACTTAATACCTCAACCAATTCAAATCTCCTCGAGCTCAGACGCTTCCGACGCGGCCGAAGCCCGAACCGCGACGCGAACGCCTAAAATCGCTCGCTCGCTCGCTCGCACAGACATAGAGAGAGAGAGAGAGAGAGAGAGAGAGAGAGAGAGAGAGAGAGAGAGAGGGAGGGAGACCTGCTGGACGCAGGTAGGGGGGAAGTAGATGTCCATGGCGACGATTCCGACGTTCTTTGCCATCTCTCTGAGCTTCGATCGGAGACGAAGAGACCGAGTGGCGGCGAACGGCGAGGCTAGCTCTTTGAGCGCTATTTTCTCCTCAGAGAGAGAATGGTTTGGCAGGGGGGCGGTGGTGATGCTCCCATGTTGGAGCTGAGGGGCGGTATATATAGACATCAGATTGACGAACGACGCACCCCCTTCCTCCCTAGGCGAACGGGGACGAAGCAATCTCTCTCTCCAAAATACGACTTCTTGCCTCATGCGCCCAGTGCCAAATGTTCGGGCGGGCACCTCCTCTTCGCCCCCCGCTTTCCACGTGAATTACGGGAATGCCATCACTTGATGTGTGCGCCCGGGGTCGAGAGACCAGCGTGATGTCGTCGATCCCAGAAAAGATCCCCCCTCCTCCCCCACCAAAAAAACAAAAATAGATAAAAAAGAAAAAATTTGGACGGAGTGAATCGCGATGTAAAATTCCCAAAAAAAATTAAAAAGACTAGAAAAGAAAAGAAATTGTCGTGACAAGGCTGCAGCAAAATCTGATTTGTACTAGAAAACTCAACTGATTTTCAATGTGTTTGGACGAGTCAATGCCAATTTTTAACTTGGGGTTCCTTACTGGAATGCAAAATTCCAAGTACCCAAATTACAAGGGTGTGTGTAAAATTATAAATTTATTATCTAGTTTTTAATTCTAGCTATGAGCTTCGAGTGGGGCGTGAGTAGAAAATAGGTATTTATTATTGTGATTATTAACATTACATATATCTTCTAAGGACGCTTTCATAGAACAAGCTTTCATCGAGAGCGTGTATGACTTTTAGATTCTTTGAAAGTCGGATTAAATGTGACTAGTTTTATCATAGAATTTTATTAATCACTTGATAAACTTATGCATATACGGGGAAAATGCTAGAATCTCCCATTGTTGGTAGGTGTTAGCTTGCAACAGTATAGCTCATTAAAACAGATGGTGTTGAATGGGATGCGCATCTCAAAAGGGAAAAGAATCCTGTTGTGACTGAGCAAACCACTCGATTGCAAGGAGAATAATTAACATCTTGCCAATTTGAAGTTTCAATGGCATTTATCAAGGATGCTAATAGGGAATACTCTATCATAACATATTTATATAGATACTTAAGATGGTTCTCCGACACGCTTTTTAACCTTTAATATTCTAAAGAGAATTGCCGAAGATAGCACCCTTACAAATGTCGATATAAATCGACATTCCAATTTTTAGGGTTATAAACATCTCGGAAAAAGTTTCAGAGCGGGTGACTATCTTTATCACATAATATTTTATAACTAGGGGTATTAGGTCAATTGACGATTACAAGACATCATGTGAAGTTTGGACGGATCACATCTCCACCTTCTCACCCCATATACAAGAGATTACTATACTTGTTTATTCGGCAATACCCAAAATTAAAGTCTTAATGTATTGTCTATCTTCATCACCAAAGTCTTTATAGAGATCATATTGCGAGGTTTCTCACTTCAGAGTGGATTTTTTATTTGTTTTTTTCCTATAAATCTTTTAAGGACTTATTAGATCTATCATCTAAAAAATATTTTACTAAAAATGATTATGCATATTGGCCCGTCTCCAAAACTTGATTTTGCTAAAGCTTCAACTGAAATTAAAATTATTTTTTTTTGTTATTAGGTTGGCGATGAGGTGGAGAATTAAGAGCAATATCAAAGAAAATAAAAGGAAGAGTAAAACCCAGGAAAAGGAATCTGTCAGAGATCAACAACGACAGGCGGGTCGGGTAATTCTTAAATTATGGAATTTACAGTTGCCTGGACAGCGAAGCCAATAAGCCTTTTTTGCCCCCACGAGCCCCCACCTAGGTGATCTGCTGACGTGGACCAGCAACTTTTCCTCTGATTGGTTGCTGCTTTTGATATTTGGACAAGCCATTGCCTGTCTGATTGTTAATCCGGGAGATGCGCTCTTTTGTCAATGAAGTGCGTTTTTGTCTATAGTTAGCGCGCGACCAGGTAAATTCATGGGACAATCCGGTCCGGTCTGCTGAAAATTAAGTGAATCATAATTATTCATATCTGATGAGAACACATTTAGTTGAAAATGATGTGAAAAAATTTATCTATTCCATCAATCGGTGCTGAGGTACATCATTGTCCATCATCGAAAGAGGCCCATGTACAAATCATGATTCAATTGATTTTTTTTTGCGTGACAACAAGCGAGTGGCTCGATTTAAGGAGAATAAGGTCACAACACGATTGCTTGTAAACACAACTCATCTCATATCTTTTCGAGACGACTCTTAAATGCTAATAAACACTTAGAGAGAACCTCAATAAACAACTAAAAACACGTCGTCAAAATCCAAACTTAGGAATCTCCTCGTACATTTCTATTCAGGCCTAGTTAAAGACCCCCCCTACAAGTATAAACCAACGAGCGGTGGATGTGATTGAGATAATTTATGTCAAAATCAATTGTCGAATCTAAAAGGGACACATCATCGATCGGACTCCGAAAACGGAATGACCTTTATGATAGGTGGCGAGCGACACTGATGTCGACCCTAGCGGGCAAATGGGCATTAGATAGCCGAAGGCGTTGGTCTGCATTACATTATTCTGTCGTCGAGACAACCAAATTTGACTGCACCATTTAATGGGCCTTACTAAATTGGTAATGGGGGGAAGGGCGGGGCCCACACCCCCCGAGTTGGCGGATCTCGGCCGTCCATCTGGCGAGGGACGGGATCGGTCAACATAATGCACCCGCGATGCAGTTGAGTGAAGCCCCCCCCTCCCCCCCGCCCCGGTGGGGTTGGTGAACGGGAATTGGATCGCGCTCTGTTCCACATGTGAAGTCTCCCACACTGCTCTAAAAAGTCAGACAAAGTCTACTCAGCTTATTTTATTTTTATTTTTTTTTTTTTTCTAAAGTTATATTTTATTTTAATTTCTCTTTTGTCCTGTCATTAGTTGGGCATGTGTTGCTCATTTTTCATCGAGTTCGGGAGCACATGGAGAAATCGCACTAACTATTTTCTTCTGATGATTAAAAAGGAAACACGTACACCGAGTCTCTCGCGAGTAATACTTGACTGAAGAACTTTGAACGCGCATCTTTATTTTATAATAGTAAGTACAATTAATGGGTTAGCTATTTCGTCCCGGATTATGGTGAATCTAGGATTTTTTTTCAATAAATGTGGCACAGGTACTGGTCACCGTTTTTTGAGGTAAATGCGATGTGGACATATGAGTTCAAAAGTCTTTGCGACTCGAAAAATTAGTTTTTAGATAAATGTAGAATGAGTGTGCTAATTTGAGTTTTTTTTTTTGTGTTATTGACCCATTAAACATTGAATCACTACATCGATGTCAGTATTTATGACAATTGAAATTTCGCCCATGATTTCTTGTTTATTTCTAACTTGTTCGCATGCGAGAGTCGATGACACGTGTTGGTACCGTGACACTTTTGATGGATGCCTCAACCACGAATTACATGTGAAATCCAAGATGTGAGGGTGATTTTATCGAATGAGACAACTCGAGATGATGAATGGAAAAAATACAAACGGAACCTCACGATAATAGGAGGGCCATTGCTATTTAAGCTCTTCTATGATGTATGACACGTCGTAGAATTTGGTTGAGATGATCGACATGACAAGTGGGGCGAGAGATGTACCATCACCCTATGTCCATGGGCAAAATTTTATGACATCATATATATTATTTATGGTCACCTTTCTTTAATTATTAAATTACTTGGTAGCTAACCGCCAGAAAGGACCTCATAATTACGAGACGCTTGAGGAGTTAGGTAAGACGTCGAAAGAATCCCCAAATTGACAAGCATCATTTGATGCGATTCGGCGTGGAAAAAAAACGGATTCCTTTCTCGCTCTATCAAATTCAGAGTCATATATTCCAACAAAAAAAAGATTACAAAAAAGAAAAATCAAGGGAAAATCTCATAAAAGGGTATTTTTCCCATCGGCGAAATATACAGAATAACGAGTATCGATCAAATTACTAATCTTACCTCATGGGTCATTATAAATTTTTTTCATATCTCTTTTTTTTTTTCTCTGTCGTCATTTGCCCCGAGACATTTGACGGTTTCGAAGGAGCAATAGCTGGGCCGGCAAAGCAACTAATGTATAGCTGATAACACAGAGACAGGCATTAGCAATGGCATCATGGGAATCGTGGGAAAATTCGGTTCTCCGTTTGGACATCGATCCGGAATTGCAAAGCATCGAAATCGACCCCGGTGAGCGCGGACGATTCCATCCGTGCGGCAATAGCTTCCTGGTTCTCGAAAAAGGACGGAGGATAGAATATAGGGTCGATGCGATCGATTTGGAATATGGATTATGCTCTCCCCAAATTCCCAATTCTCTCTCTCTCTCTCCACCACCGGCGAAGCCACAAGGTCAAACACGCACTGATAATTCAAAAGGGGAAAAAGAAAGAATCGGGTCTTTAACGGGCGGAAGTCAACACTGTCCGGCTCACTCGAAAAATGGATCTTGTCGCGATTCGTCGGTCAAACCAACCGAA
Organism: Corymbia calophylla; assembly: GCA_014182845.1. NCBI lineage: Eukaryota > Viridiplantae > Streptophyta > Magnoliopsida > Myrtales > Myrtaceae > Corymbia > Corymbia calophylla. The sequence goes on from CM024696.1 coordinate 24,128,572, forward strand.
TTTCGGATGATGATGCGGAGTGGTGGCATGCCAAAGTTGAACGCCACGAAATAATATCGGCCTATTTAATTTTGATTGACAAAGGGAGGGTGTGAACTTGGACGTTCCATTCGATAGAAAATTGTCTCTCCCTTTCATATGTTTGGCTTGGAGATGGCGACTTTGACCTTCCGTGGAGGCGGCGGCCTTTGTTGGCACCGCACTGACGTGTTGGGGGGGGAGGGGTTGATGGGTCGGGTCGGGCTAAGTTTTGACATGTACGGGGTGTCGATGGTGGACCAAAGTATAGTTAAGGAAAGTAATATGAAGAAAAGAAGAAGGAAAATAGTTTTTTTTTCTCTTTTTACTTTGTGCGTGATGTGTGTGGTGTGGTCCCTGTAGATTTTTTTTGAAAGGTAGCTATGTAGTTGAAAGAAAATCGCACTGCTCACGGCATGTTAAACGTGACAATCTATATAATTTTGTTGGGGCCCCTTTTTACAGATGTGACCACCTACATTAGCGAAAAGAAGGATGTGGGCAAGTAGTGGACTTTGCAAATGGATTACATTGAGCCTAGCTCGGGAAGTTTAGAGATTAAATTGGACACCAAAAAAAAAAAATTTTGGGGATGGCATGGAATGCCGAGGTAAAGTTTAGGGATTACCCACAACATGACTCTTTGTTCTAATATTTAGGTGCTAGCTGTATGCTTTTTGTTATGCAATGCCGTGTATTCTTATACGTTCTGTTGTATGTGGGTCAATTTCAAGATTTTCAGCTAATATATTTTGCCATTGGTTTCCTTGTACATATTTTATAAAAGAAATTAGGGTCTTCGCGCAAACTCCGCGCGTGCTAAAAGTTGACCGATTATATCTGTGCATAAAAAAGTAAAATGGGTGATCGTCTTGCGAAGTGAAGCAAGTGATGGTAGTCAATTATTTAGTAGATGAGTAATTTGAAAAGTCTAAAAGATGGGGCGGACCTCATTTATATCGATTTTGATGGTTGATAATTATATCCTTAGATAAGTGGCAGATTTCATATATCGATTTTGATTTTGTATGCTGTAAAGTACTTTTTGTCAAACATTTTTTCTTCCTCAATGACGTGAATGTTCAATGGCCACTTTTTCGTCTTTTTAATTTGAGGTTAATTGTACTCTTTTTTTTCTTTTCACCTTTTTTTAAAGTTTATTACTAATTTGCGAATGCATGTTCTATGGCTCTATTCTGTATTTTCTTGATTTTGCATCTCACATGAAGCAATAATCAGAGCAACTAATGATTTATTTATTTTTTTTAAATTGTAGAGCTTAATCATGATGGTAACATTGATAGGCACTTGCAATTGACAAGTAATGTTGGGAAGGGAAAGCTTACAACAGTGAGAATGGATATCCAACATTTTATTTATTCAATATAGTACAAGAGCTATATAATTTAAGCAATAACATTAGTCAATTTGAATTTACAATATTGGAAGGCATGGATTTCCAAATATTTTAATGCCACGTGTATATCTTCTTTTTTTTTCAAAAAAGTCATCAAAAATTCTAAACTATGCCTATTATTAGGAATAAGTACGGTCTGGATGGATAGTTCCCACCCCGAAATCAGAAAACCTACTAAGGACCGGTTTTAAAAAATTAGAATCAAGAATTGCCGTTTGATTTAATGGATCTCCACGGTGAATTTGAATCGCTAATTCAATCTAGTTCGATTTCCAAGAGCGTTTATGAAACCAATACCCAATCCCAACCACTCACTTGTCGCTTTTGCGTCCCTCACATGCTTAGACCTGGATGGAGTAGTCAAGATGCCAAGATGCAAGGAACACCCATCACTCGTTGCTGCTTTCACCACTGGCCTGAAACGAGGTCTTTTCCATTGGACGATGTTCTCCAACCATTGCAACCAAAAAAGAGAGATTTTTTAATGTATTGGCAAGAACTACTTAAGGAATCAAATACAAGACATCAAGACTTCATTTTCACACTAAATAGAGCAGACAACTAATTACCTAAGGAGTGTAATTAACAATCTGGTACCTGACATCTAGACTTCATTTTCACATTATGAATTGTGGGTGCATTATTAGGTGGTTCCATGCATGGAATTGGAAATCGGATCAATACTCATTGATTACGTAAATAATTGGAACTAGGATTCGATTCAATTTCCGATTCCTTTATTGGCTCTAGGCTAGCCTGATTCGATTCCGACACATTTACCCTAATTTTTTACCAAAAAAAAAAAAAAACTATTTACCCTAATTTTTTAGTGACACAAAAAAAAACTAAACTTATATACATGTGACACATTCCCAAAATTGTATTCATATGGGAAAATGTATCGCACAAATACAAGTTTCAGGGTTTTTGGCAATCACAAAAAAGTTTTGAATTAAGTTTGGGATAAATATATTACATGAGTATAAATTTCGAGGTTTCTTATATTATAAAAATAAATTGATGGTAAATGTGGTACTGTTACATTGTCATAATTTAAGATTTTTTGTGTTTTTTTCCCTATATTTTAAATGTGCAAGTACTATGTTTGTGAACATAAAATGACAAGGGACATATATATAAAATAAAAATACCATGGAGAGAAGGAGTTGCGTTTGCTTGAGGGAAGGAAACACCCATTTCCCCCTTGTTATGATGCGATTTATAAAGTATTTTAAGCGGGGTTCGTCACCTTCTCAAATCTCTGTAACAAAGACCAGATTCGGGATCTCCCAAAAAAATCACTAATTTAAGGGAAGGAACTCGTCTCGCACAACATGGTCACGAACGAGAGAGACCCATGATGTGGTAGGTGGGCACGATCGCAACTACCTAAAATCTCATTTTTAGCAACTACATTAGAAAAACCTGACGCCACTGTTCCCATAAATCGACAACGTTGTCTGTAGCAAGCGACTGGAATTTGTCATTTCGATGTAAAATCACATCATATAGAAACATAAACGAGTTTTAGCCTGTGGTTCAATCAATTTTCCACCTAATCCCCTCTCTCGCGAACATAGAACATGATCGAAATAAGTAGGTAGGGGTAAAATTTCAACGCCCCTATCACATGCAAGTTGTATAGGGGCGATATCAAATAAAGGGAGATTGCATGAATATGAAGAATATATAGGACCTATCGTGCAGCGACATGGGACAACATTCTAATCGGAAGCAATCACCGATATCCAAAAACGGATGCGTGGAAAGATCCGCCAAACTTATGAAGTCTCTGGTAAGAAACTTGCCACTTGACTGCATAATTTTACGGGAAAGATGGCTTTTGATCCCCCAACTACTTTTGCTTGAAGACTGGATCGTACATAACTTACGCGAAAGAAGTGCCGCGTGTCTTTTCTTCTTCTATGTAAGGGATTTTAAGCGTGGATTATAGGGTTAACCCCACGTGACAAGACATGACGTGAAATTATATAATTTCTTCATTTTTTAAGATTTATTTATTTCTCGAAAATGAATAATTTAAAAAATATATTTTTAAAAATAATTGTTTGTGAAAAATATCTTTACTATCGACAACAAATTGTACAGTTGTGTAGAGGATGAAAATATTTTAATTCATCAATTAGGAAAATATTTTTCGAATAATTATTTTTTGTGAAATAAATATAACTATAATCTAGGTGAAATTAGGGGAAAATGCTAAGAGCCACCCTGTCGAGCCCACAATCATGTTGATCATCATCATTCAAGCCTATTTATGAAAGCTAATTATCCATGTGTAGGTGCGGCTTCAATTAGTTGGTAGGTTTGAGAATCAAGGGATAGTATTAATGGCCATAGGGACGACACAAGCCGAGCCAAATTAGCGCGAGAGAGAAACGGCGGCGTCGACAGCATCCTTCAGGGTTGGCGTGGTTGATTGGAGTCGAACCAATTTGCTCGAGCCTTGCAAATTGTGCATAAATTTCTTCGGGTAGGGGTTACTTAATGCGCAAATAATGACCATTTTGACAAGAAATTGATTTCTAAAATATAAATAAAATTTTCAATTTCTATTTGTGGATGAGTTTTTATGAAAAAACACACGTTTGAAAACGACATAAATTTTACGTTCTTGAATATAATTTTATTTGATAACGATATAAAATTTCTCTCTCCTAAGTGGTGATAGACGACAACCGGTGGCAATTGACGATGGCGAGTGGTAGCAATTTGGGGTGGTAGCAATTGGCAATGGTGATGGGCGGTGGCGATTGGTGGCAGGTAGTGGAGTGGTCGATAGTGGTGGCCAAAAGTGGGGAGCGGTGGCAAACACCAGCAGGGTGGGCAGTCAACGGGCGATGGTGGTAGACGATGGGCGGTAGACGATGGGCGGTTAGCTAGTAACAAAAACAAATAATGAAAAGAGTTTTTATTTCTCATTTCTATTTCAGAAGTATAGACATAGAAATTTTCACTTCTTATTTCTATTTCAAATTTATTTTTGGACTAAAAATTTATTCTAAAAATAAAAAAATAAAATTATTTTATCAAATGAATTTTTATTTTAAAATAAGTCTAAAATAAAAATAAAATAATTATATGCGCTCCGTACGGCTCGAGTCGTTGGACCGAATCGATTCATGTGGCCGTAATGCTGGTGCTCGCGATGTCATCGTACGATTTGTCACCCGTTGTAAATATCATTTTTTTGTTTGTTTTTGGAAACGATCGAAAATCGACGTTCCTGTGGGGGCAAAAGTAAAGAGACGGGTCCAATGACAGAGGGACAGAAATACATTGATGCCCTCCCGCCCCGTGTCATCACATCATGCCTCGCTCAAAGAACGGCCTTCCCGTCTTCGCGTGTTAAACGCCCGCCTCGGCTCGGCTCCGCTCCGGTACGAGATGGGGACGCCGACGGCCCGTCTCTTTCGGGTCCAGCCTTCAGGTTACATGTGTTAAGGACGAGCGATTTCAGATTCTGTACGTGTATCATGTGGAATATGTAACTTATCCATCATAATAGGTTCTTAATTTATTGGAACCTACAACCTATCCTCTGTGCGTATTAATTTTAGAACTTGAAATCTACTCAGATTTTAGGGTCGTTTTCAAGTCTTACACAAGTTCCATCCGTATTATTAATTGAATGATTGCGATGAATTATTATCAATAGTGACTATAATTTGCTGTTATAATTTATCAATTTGAATTTATATTTAGACATATAAAGAATATGAAATATTAATAAAATGAAATTCTTAATCATAAAATGAATTATTATCTTTAACATTAACCACGCTCACTCTGGTCCGTATCTGCCAGAAGAGTCTTCTTCGTTCGTTTTTCCCTGACTCTTGGGCCCGTTTGTTCGACATGGGCCGATCGTGGCCATGGTCCTTTTTACCCTGTTTCGTCTTTCTTTTCTTCTGCGCGTTTCTCTTTCTTTTGCTGACAGGCTGGATTGCTACCGAGGAAGAGTCTTGTCTGGTAATCTTCTGCGGCTAATATATCCGATGGGCGATTCGCAGAGGATGCATGTGGAAAGTCGCGTTGGTTGGACGCTCCTTTCGTAGGGTCTTTCGTGGACTCGACGAGAGCTGTGAAGTGCGGTCGTGCATGATGGTGATGTTAAGGCCATGCAGTTGGCTCAGCTCGTTGAGACGAGAGGGGATCGCTGCATAGTTTCGAGTCTTTGCCCGGATTCAGTTCGGCAAGCTTACACTTATATGCTCGCGGTTGAGGACACACGCACGCATGGTCTTGTTAGATGTCTTGGCGATCACGATGTTGGCTGGCTGCACAGTCGCAGGGCCATCCATATGTGCGGCAATGTGGGTTTTTCCTTCCTTAACTGATCTTGCACTCGGTTATACACTTGGAGCTCAGCCTCAACCTGCTTTTTCAAGTTCTGCAGCCGCTTCATATAAGTCGTGCTCGAATCATGTATTCACCCTGCGATTCGATCAGATCGAGGAAAAAGCACCAGCTCTCTAAGCTCAGTTTGACAGTTAGAAAACTCGAGAATTTACACTATACACCCATCAAATGGAAAGCTTCTGTCACTCTCTTATCCACACCATGCAGACACTAGACATGAAAGATGCAAAAAATAAAAAAAAAAAAGAGACATTAATCGAGATTACATGCGCATGCGGGCGTGCATGGGCATCGGAACAGCTAGTATGTTGAACATGCACCACAAACAAATGTATAATTTAGACATATTTCAGTTGTGCATAAAATGATAGAATGTGCAGATGTTGTTAAGCATAAACTGCTTCAGTGCTTATGGTTATTGAGCAACGAGCACCTACTGATGGGCCACCGGATCCGGCTGAAAGAAGCTTCATTGTCATTTCTGGTGAAAGACGAATCAAATAACTGAAAGAGCAAGTAAATGTATTGTCCAGCTAGTCAGTTTGAATTTTCATCGAGTCTCATCTTGCGCAGGAGGAAAGAAAACCCTAGAACTTCTTCCATTTCTTTTACTTTTGCGCCTATTAAGCATAGAATGAACATAGAACTGTCTTATGTTGGATACAATGATGAGCAAACAGAAAGAAATTACCATGAGATTATGGATTATTCTACTATAACTTGATTACTCATATTGATGAACTAGAAGCAATAGGTGGGGAATAAGTTACACTTCTGTCAATCTTTTTATTCTGATTCCTCCAAATAATTTCAGAACTTCGATTTATATGCACACATAGTTTCTACTGCCAAGAAAGCCTTCAGAATCTCAGCTATGAACTTATATGATAATTACTCCTTGTAACGGGAAAGCTAGCGGGACAATCCATTGCTCTAAGTTAATCTCGATTGTGTTTCTTTCCTTCTTATGGCATCGAAACTATCTTCACTCCAACACTGTGAACTATGAGATTTGAACCCTAATCTCTGAATTGCTACAAAAATCAAGATCAATTGAATTAATCAATGGTTCGACATCAAGGAAAAATGCGATCGATCATCAGGACTCCTTTAGCAGTAATTCTAATACAGTTATGCGATCTGATAAAATGAACATAAGATGCCGATGGCTCACAAATAGATTCACAATCTTAATAAGGAATCTCCAAAAACAGTTAGCACAAGCACAGAAATAATAGCATGCACTTAACAAGCTCACACTCGAATCATACCTTAGCTTATATGCATAAAATGCAAGCTTTTCTTTGGCAATGATAGAGCTGAAGCAGTTGTAGGGCAACTCTCCTTTGGCAGGTCATTCTTGATCATTCTTCCCATTAGTGTTTTTGTCAATAGATTGCCTGCCAAAGGAGAGAAGCCCTACAACCAGTCCGCTCACCTAAGTGAATAGACATGAACCTGATATGATGTATTTTGATGCTTCTAACTATAAGTACTGTGTCAAAGACCCATTGGAGAGATTTATATATAGGGCTAGAGAAGATGTTCTATTTATAAGGTTGAAGATATGAGAGGATGTGCTTGAAGCCAAGGCATATGCCATAGGATATACTGTTGTAATGTGTATAAGGAGCGATCTGCTTTCTACTCATCTTATTCCATGCAAAGGTCCTTCCCCTCCTCCTTTAATCTGATGGTAAAAGCTACACGAAACCTGTCCTTGATATTCTACGAACCACGATTGGACATCTCCCTCCCTCCCTCCTCCCCTCTCTCTCCTTGTATGGAGGTCGAGAGAGAGAGAGAGAGAAAAGCAGAGGGAGATGCCTTCTTTTGCTCATGGGAGTGTGGCTGCAAGATCCGGCTCTGTGAAGGTATATGCTTTGTCATATTCTTCTCAGGTCAATTTGATGTCTTGTTTGTTCTTAGGGGGAAAAAATACCGTGCAAACTGGTTAAGATGGAAAGACTCGGTCGCGATCCAAAAAACGTGTAATGCAAGTACTGAAAGTTAAAGCCCCTTGCGAAATGTAATTTGTGTTTGGTAAAATCTTAGTTGGAAAGCAACTTTGAGTTTAAGTAGTATTTGGTAAAAAAAAAATTGCAAAAGGCTTTGGCTGCAATTTTTCTATTTTTTTATTTAAAAATTCAAACCGTTCATTACCAGCAAGTCAGATTCAGCGCCGTCGACCAAGGTCGCACAACCTTAGCCAACCCTTGGCGAGGGTTGCCTCGGATTGTGTGACCCCAAACATGACATCCATAGTAGTGCCTAGACTTGTTAGCAACCCAAGTGCTGCCCCGATGTTGCACGTCACTAGTGTTGATGACCAGCCACAAACTTTAAAAATAATGAGGGTAAGATGGGAAGAAAAATGTCTAGAAATAGCATTCCACCTAAGGCTAGTTTCTACTTGTCTAGCTTTCAGCTTTTTTAAGGCTAGCATTTGAAGGTTAAACTTGTTTTGAGTGATTCCTTCTGTTACATATCTTGTATATTATCTCATATTTCCATTAAAAAAAAAAAAACTAAGGGAAAGTTCATGTCGAGATGCGAGATCAGTCTCGACATACTCGACTGACGTCGTCGTCTCAAGCCAAGCTCGTGCATCGGAGTTGTTTCGTTATGTAGGAGCATGTCAAGGTGTTTGACACCGACACGGAGGCCCCCAAGATAGTCTCCGTGCTTTCTAGGTTAGAATTAAGCACAAAAATGAACTAAAATTTTGGTATATTGATTATAATTGATTGTCCCCGTTCCTATAATCATATTATACTAATTCAATTTTCGATTATAATATATGCAATGGTTTAAATGTAATATGAGGAAATATCAAACAATGCCAGAGTTTTTCTTACTTCTATATAATTAGTCACAATCCCCCTCGTCAAAATATAGTCATAATATATAGCAAATTCATCCTTTTTTGGCAATATTGCCTGAGATGTTTGATATCATTAATCACGTATGCTTTCTTTCAATATTAATAGTCGAATTCCAAAGTCGGAATTTTTACATGGAATTCTTAAGAGGCCTCGCCCAGATTTGGGCGAAGCTACCTCGCCCAGGTGTGGAACATTGAAGGGCACAACTAGGTGGAGCCTAAAAGCTTCCCTAGCACATGCTTTGATGTAATTGAGCTGGGGGATATCGGATGGCATTTGGCCGAAAGCCAGTTCGAAATACTTGCCAAATATCCCAACATTTTTTCAAGAGGTTTTTGAGATTGAAAACTCCTTAGGAAAGCTTATCCAAACGCAGCCTTAATCTAATTCCAACATTATTATAAAAGATAAAGATTGTTTCAGAAAGAGCTTGCATTGAAGTCGACTTGATCATAGTTATTTTTTTGGGTGCGTTTAACATTCAAGAATTGCACATACTAAGAGAGTATTGAAGTAATAATATTTAGCTTGAAAGTCTATAGTTAGGGAGAAAAAAAGTTCTAAACATTTTTGTAATTGTCACAATTCATTCTATCTAACCAAATTTGGCAAGTCGGCTTTAACGTGGAGATAAGCTGACGTTAGTCATTTGGCCGACGCTAATATGAATAATCTTTAATAATATTTTGTTTTTTTAGAATTTATTATTATTTTTCTTCTTCTTTTTCCCTTTTTTTTTTTCTTTCTTAAGGCAAGGGCCAACAAGGCTTGTCTCCGCTGGCCATTGGTGAGGGCAAGCTTTGCCCAACGCCAGCAGGGGCAAGCCTTGCCCAGCCAAGGTGAGATCAAGTCTCGCTCAACGACGGTGAGATCAGCCTCGCTAGTGGCTGGTCACTGGAGGAAAAAAGAAGGAGGAGGAAAAAAAGAAATCAATCAATAAAAAATAAAATAAAATATTATTAAAAATTGTTTACGTTAGTGTTGGTAGATAGCCACCGCCAGCCAACTTCCATGTCAACGCCGGCCAACCAAATTTGGCCTGATGGATTAAGTAGGCACAATTGCAAAGGCTCAACTAGCAAAAAAGAAATAAAAAATTTAAGACTTTTTGATAATTTTCCCACTATGTGTCACTTCATAATATATCTTTCAATTTATACGATCCTTCAATATTATTATGAATAGAACCCTCCGTGCGGCCATTATTGCGCTGTCTCTCAGACTTGACGTCATCGGTCAAATGAATTATATGCACCCAATAGAACGAAATCGATTAAAATGTTCACAGACCTGTCATGAATCTAAAATCCGAACTCGAGAGGTAAGCAGTGATTATCTTTAGTCATGCGAGTAGATCAAACATACAATATAAGTATACTTTAATGGCGTCAATGAAATTTTTTACCTCTTACTTACTTCCATTCGGGTTAGGGGAAAAATGGTCGATATTATTGCGAAAAGAAATGTATAAAAATGGTACACACTTCCGAGTATTAATTAGTCATTGCTACGAACTTGTTTCAAGAGGCCAGTGGCAAATAAGCCTAGTAGCTCGAACTTCTGGCTCTTCAAGTGCAAAAATATCACGTAATTTACATAAAAAATTTGTATTCGTTCAAACTCGTTCTCTTTTACCATCTAAGTCACATTTTCGACCAAAAAATAAAAAAGTCACATGGAAGGAAAAGAAAGAGGTGCAATAACTGGAAAGGATGTAACTTCTTATAATGGAAGAGGGAAAATCTATTCAAGACATATTTTGGCAAATGAAGATATATACATTAGGTTAGTCTAAATCTTCAAAAGTAAGCACATAAGAAGTTGACGACGAAGAAGTAGTTGTTCCGCGGACCCAAATTTTCTGTGAGCAATGAATCACATATAGCATGTTTTTGCCAGGGAAAAAAGAAAAGAAAAAGACGCGTAATGAATGTAGCTATTTCCAGATTTCTGTATCTCTTTCATGCAAAGCAATTCCAAAGACCAAATACTAGAGAAATGATCTATATTCTAATCCCCAAACCGTTCTGCACATAACCTTGTTGACATCAATGGTTCAAAACTTAATGCAATCCAATACGGAAGGAAAGCCCATAAGACACAATTATAGAATTCTACATGCCAAAGAATACAAATAAATAGGAGAAAAAAGATGAGGAGAAATATAGGGGGGAAAATGAAGAAAGCATAGAAATGTGTGCGGACATTCAAGAGTTTACATGAGAGGAGTCTAGTAGAGAGAATTGTAGGTGCAGAGGGTGGCGATGATGGATGAGATGCATATGATGAGCGAAGGAAGCAAGGTGACATTCAAGAGTTTGCTGTCGCCCAAGTACCCAGCCAGAGTTATGGTGCCATCTGCTACAACGCGAGCGATGGTACCAGCTTCTGTCGAAAGCAAGCCCCCATTATACGTTCCTCTTGAAAGCCGAGAAGACATGACACGAGATAGTAGCGACAAGTTGACACCTGAAACGATGATGAGTATGAATTCAACATTACACAATCTAATACATAATATCAAGAACAAGCCTCTTTGGAGGTGATGCTCAATCGGACTCAAGTGTATTTTGGATATTGTATGTTTTGTTTGCCATTCATGTTAGGTATCTATGAGTGTGAACATCTGCATTAAAAGCAAAAGGTCAATGTTGACAAATGCATGCTTAGGAAATAAGTAACCTAAGGGTAAAGGACAGTTTCTCCGGTATTGTCCAGTGAAGGAGCACTAAGTCGCCAAATAATAGAAAAATATACAAAAATGTGATCTGTATCCTAATGGTTTGGTTCTACTACCAAGAACAATATATCCCCTTTTACTTGTATAGTTCAGTAAATAGAAGATGCCGTGCTATTTGATGAGTCATTCGCACTAGAGGTGCGGTGAGGGGTGTGCAGGAGAACCTCTGGAATCTGCAGACCCTGCGGAACCAGCATGGTCAAATAGGTTCTAAGGTGGCTATTAGAGCTTGCAAGGTATGTTCTAGGTTCCAACTTTGGAACCAGTAAGTATGGGGTAGATTCCAAGGTTTGGGATCATACCACACAACACTCTACCCTGTGCTGGTAACACCCTAGATAATCTTTCTCAATTAAATATAGATTTACCAAATTATCTATGAATTTCTCTTATTCTTTATTAAATTTTCACATTTAAATGTGTGGAAACCCTAATTGTTCAGCAAACTCCAATCCCATAGGAAAAGCAAATCTCCAACTCCATTTATCCCTCCATCTCTCTGTAACGAACTTGGCTATATTCATGCTCTCACTAGAGTAAGAAAGACTTCCAATTTTATTACCCTTTCAATAATATGCTACTATTAGTCATGAACGTGTATTTTATCAAGTAATCCAAATGTTTTGTCATGAATGTTCAATGTATCCATAATTAGAACCGAGAACATTTTTTATCCAATAAAACACTTTCCTTAAAAAAATGCAGGGCAGTACAGGGTACCCTGCAACCTATGGAACTGACAAGTTCCAAGTTAGAAAAATCTATAAGCTCTCTATTTTCACTAGCCTGTAATATTAGCCCCATCTTTCCATCCCTTTCCCTCTTCTTCAACGAAGTAAGTTCTTGGAATACAGCGCTGTGGTATATTTAGTAACTGCCTAAGAAATTATAAACTGTCAACTTGAACAAAATCTTACCTTCAAGCACTTCGGCCGAAACGAACATGATGAGTCCCGAAATGACGTACTGTGGAACGGAATAGGGAATGAATACATGGAAGCTTAGGAGTATGCCAATGCAAACCACAATTTCAGATGCCAATAAAATTTGCCTGCAGTCAAATCACCAAGAATGATTACAATTTTTTTTTTTTTTTTTTTTTTTTGTGTCGGAGAGAATGATTACAATGAACATATCCAAAATTGACAAAATATGATAAGTAAAAAGCAAGGCAAAACTTTCCATCTTTACCTGTCTTCAAACATGTTACAAATGTAGTTTCCAACAACAATGTTTATGGGGAGAACTGTCAGGCCAAGGCACGCCAAGAATATGGCAACACTGCTTGTCGACCAACTGAAGTAATATGTGGTAATGACACTAGATTCTGAAAGTAGTATCTCCATTGCATACTTTAGCATGAAATAAATCAATAACTGCACCTATTGGACAAAAAAATCTTTGATTAAAGGACATTCTGAACAAAGTGTTTTGGCTCCAGAAGAAATTACCTAAAACCTGAAAACAGTTTAGGTGAAGAATAAGGATCAAGAATCAAGAGACTTCCCTTCACCAGCAGCTAGTAAAGACATAAAATTATGCAGGAAAGTAGGAATTAAAAATACCCATGTCTGATGGAACATTCAAAGATGCAGCCCATGTTTAAGCTCTCAGTATGATCACAATATGAATGTAAGCCTCTCCAGCTTCCTTTTCAAGGTGGCCTAGTACTTCAGATGTGACAACTTAAGATCAAGTGAAATACCGATCCACAAGAACTAAAAGGTGCTGAATATCCACAATCAGAAGCCTACCATTTGAGGGTCTGCTAAGATGCATAACTATAACGTTCACCACACATAAGCCCCTCCCATAGAGAACAACAAAAATTCCAAGCTCAGCATGCAACCTTTAGGTCAATGTATTGAGAATGTCCATATACATGTTCAAATCCTAGGACAATCGCAAATCCTCACACTGTGATCAGATGATATTATTAGCTGCCTGAGTAACATGGACATACATAACAGCTAGTTTGAACACACTCCATGTATTTAAGCTTTTCAACATCATATTGGGATGAATAAGAAAGACAATTTATGTGTCAAACTTCTAAAGTTGTACAAAGGAGTGGCAAACCTTAACAGAAGGTGTCAATAACCTATATGCTGATCGAAGTGAAGTTGCTGCTTGGCGGGATTCTTCAGAAGCTTCATCGCTTCCTTCACATTCGTCGTCACCATCTTCACCTTGCTCCTTTCTTTCTGAGCTAGTAAGCAATGGCTTTTTTATGCCATTCTCCAGTGCATCACCCTCTGCTGGTTCTGCAATAAGCAAGTTGCAGGGTTCTGAACTAATCTTTTATTCTCATAATATTCTCGGGGAAATGACAGAGCTACAATTACTCGAGCAATTATTTTAGGTTGAAAGAAGATTCACAGGGAACACACACAATAAAAGTGACACAAATTTTTTTCCATCAAGTCATAGATAATATCCCATCATCTAAAACGACAGAATTATCCAGACTATGGTGATTGACCTTCAGGAACCCTGTTCCAATTTAGTCCTCTGGCAGACATATTGTCCAGTGAAGTAGAATGACAGGCAAAGCCAAATTGCTGGATACATTACCAAGTCTAAAAGGATTAGATTAAATGCAAGAGCTTCCACAAGACATATTAGCCAAAGATATGACCAGCAAATACAGAGTAAAAGAACAACGTGATAAAACCATATACCAGCATTTGATTCCTGACGTGTTTCATTTGCCTCCACTTCACGAGAAGGTTCCTTAAATGAGATCCACAACCATATTAAGTATATTAGCCAAGCCACAGCCATTACCCATCCCGGCAAAGTGTCTTGATTAAATGTTAACTTGTAAATCTTAAAATTGTATTGAAGTAGTCCAGCAAGAGCAGGACCACAAGCCATCCCAAGAGCACTTGCACTGACAAAACCCGCGGAGGCCTGCATGCGGATCTTCAATGGCACACAGTCACTGATGTAACGCCTGTTAACAGCTCTAGCTGAACCAAACCTGAAATTGAAGAGATGCAAGTTTGTTAACCTTTTACTCTCCCATCACAAGTGAACTAGCATGCAGTCCTTCATTTATGAAATACAAAAGCAGATGCAAAACCCGCCACCATTAGATACTTTGGGGTTTCTTCAAGTGATTAGCTTCCTTTTCTTTCATTTCACTGAATAAACCTCACCGTACTCCAGTGCTCTATTTTAGGATGGTGTCATGTGATGAAGTGTTTTTTCCTCCTTGTACTTGTTTTTCACTTCTTGCTTTTATCCAGCATTTCATCAAAAATTTGGATTTGGCCAATACAAGAACGAGAAAGAGCATAAGATAGGGAACCAGTCCTATTCTATCTGAAGATAATTGATTCTGGTCAGAAATCTTAGGAGCCCAACTAATCTGTTAAGATACAGAAAATATTCTGCACCTTTCACTAACTTAAACTTTCAAAACTCGTAGTTGTGCATGCGGTCTAGCATGGTATCGGAGCAAACAACTTAAGCTATTGAGAAAAATGGTTATTCAGTATAATCCATTGATTTGGATGCTAAAAGCTAACTGGATCATCAATGGAACCTTGTGTACCACTGTTACAAAGTTGTAAACAACTCATAACAACTAGCCAACTAATTCCCAGCAGCTGTACAGTCGACAGTCTATTCTTTTGGCGTCAGAAATCAGAAAATGGGCTACTTGGGATAATAGAATCAAATTCAAGAAAATTGACAATCTTAGAGCACAACTGCAAAGTCAAAGAAAGCAGACTCTCTATTGCCTTCAGAAAAGGAAAAGATGTCCTGCTTTGTGCATTAGAAGACCAATGACAGCTGCTTTAATCATTTAAAAAAGGCAATCCAAATAGCTAGTTGTACCTCTGTTTTCTATGGCTTTGGTTTTTTTTTTTTACAAGGACTTCTGCCTTGACACAGAGTACAAATAGAGTCATGAGCTTGATTAATCATGATAAACGACAGTTTACATTGGTCAAATGAACAAGAAAATAATTTAATATTCATATCAAAGCATAGACTTGTGAGAAAAGATGAGAAAAGGACGTTTTACTTACCCACAAAAAAGCCGACCCACAAGAAGGACCACTATGGATTCAAGATCATATGCCAACGCATACATGACATTGCCCACAAAGAGAACAATACTGCTGAATATGAGAGGCCTGAAGTATGATTTATTTGACC
The DNA here is from genome assembly GCA_014182845.1 of Corymbia calophylla. Classification (NCBI taxonomy): domain Eukaryota; kingdom Viridiplantae; phylum Streptophyta; class Magnoliopsida; order Myrtales; family Myrtaceae; genus Corymbia; species Corymbia calophylla. The sequence continues at coordinate 24,144,185 of CM024696.1, forward strand.
AAGCACTGAAATACACCGAGGAGAATATCTGTGCCACTGCCATTGCCCCAATCACAATACCACAAACTGTTGCTGCAGCTCCAAGACTCAGGGCATAGTCATCTGCTGTGGGGACAATGATGTATGTATTGACCATATAAAGGAACGTGTTGGCCAAGTTCAACATAAGTGACATAAAATGATATCTTTGATCTTCAACTTGTTCATCAACAGGAGCAGGTAGCTCTTCTTGCAAAATGAGTGCATGTTGTGCCAGAAAGTTAAGGAAGTTAGTTGAATGTGTTAATCTGTCCACAGCAGCTCTCATTGAGTCAATGACAGAATCCTGCAGAAAAGTGTCATAATGAAACAAAGTCCAAAACTGGATCCCCACATGAGAGAAATCTACTTTTGGCTGCAGGGAAGAAATATGCTAGCAAGATGAGCTACTGGAGCAAGTTGAACAGAGAACTAAATCTAAGGAAAACCTGGAGAGCAAGAGGTGGCTGGTCATATATTGATAAGTAGCTTCCCTGGCGGTCCTGAAGTTCCCCTAGGTTACGAGAAATTGCACCAACTACAGCCCCTATTCCCTGCAACACACTTGGAATATCTTAAACAATCAAAGTCTGCATGTAAAATATCCATTTAGCAGTAGAGATGTGCAATGCAGTACATTTAATTCAAAAATCACAATACTCTAGAAGAATTTCAGTAAGCAACAAGAGTAAAAGAAGATGCATCCATTTCAGCCTATTACCACATGCTTGAACACTTGCTGCAGCTGGGAATAAGGGTGATTTGCACGAGTCTTGATATAGTAGTCTGTGAATCGATAACCAAAACGCTTATCAAACTTCTTCAGTATCTTACGCAAACCTATTGCATTTATTTCGACGAAATAAAGAAGCTTCAGGAGATCACGCCCCACAGTTCTATAGGCTTCTCTTAGTTCAGTTATTTGAGATATATCAGGTTGCCCTGAAGAGCTTCTTGCTGCTCGCCAAGCTTAGCTATCCTGCTCGCAAGTAGGCCTTGTTGTTCCAACAGGAAAAGGACGGTTTTTTCAATCTGGAATTATACAAAGAATGAAGAGTTGAAACCTATTTCATAGACTCAAGCAAAGGGAGAAAAGCATGAGACATTGTATTGTCGTTTTTTCCATAAACTCACACAAACTCAACACACCACCTGCACCACCAGTTACTTCTCTAAATTTACTTCACATGATACACATTGTTCAAACAAGAGCAGCAAGCACAGAATGCACACCATCATGTCCATCCACTCTCCATGAGATACTAAAAAATTGTTTTTTTTTTTTTTTTTTTTTTGTGGGTGCATTTAGTGCACTTGCTAAGTAAAAAAACAAGGAATTTTCCAGTTTTCAAAGTACCGAATTTTCTTGGGGTGCATATGGCCGGTGCTTAGAATAGCAACTCATTTCCTATTATGCATACTTAACAATACCCTTTGAGCACTCACTAACATGACCTTAAAAAAAATTGCACCTTCCTTTGAATTGGCCATATGCACCTGCAAGCCGAGTGAGAGAGAGAGAGAGAGAGAGAGATGCACAGACACACGCGCGCACATAGAAGCCACAAGTACCAGTGCAGTACATGTTTATATATACTGCAGGTTGAGCACTATGGCTCTTCCCTAGCATAGACACCAAACAGAAGATTTTGTTCATCTTAAAAATGCAAATACAGCTTTTTTGATTCAATAGGAAAAAGACAAGCAGGTACAGGATAGTCTTTTTGTCAACTTGCTAAATCAGTTACATAAAACACTTCATGACTAGTTCAAGATTTACCAGCCGTTCACAGAAAAGAAAAGTTGAATGAATCGCATAGAAAATGACTCCAGAGACATACAAAAATAAAATAGCCAAACAATGTTGCATCTATTTGGTGACCCTGAATTTGAAGCATTTATTTCACATTTTCTCTGCTACCATAACACCAACTCTCATGAACAAGTATATACTTCAAGGGATTTGATACCTGGTTATCTAGCATTCTGGAAAAATCCTTCAGGACATACCGCCGATCTTGTATGCCAATCTCAATTTGCTGAGCATATTGTCTCACCTTTTTCTTCATCATCTTGTAATTAATGTAGTATCTATAAAAAGAATCAGAAAACACCGAATTCTGAGAAAATTTCTCAATGTACACATATGTGAAAGTAACAAAAAGTAAAAACAAAGTACAATGCTTTAGACAATTAGTGTGACCTTTTGACCTCCCCAGCCCTTTTTCTGCTATACATGAATTTGAGCTTTGTGTAATGACATGGCTGGTTTGATGAGACAAATTTAAGTTGCGATCATGCACAAACATATAAAGTACTAGGTAAATGATGCAATATATTAATTTTGAAGTTTGCAGATGTAAAAAAAAAAAAGAAAAAAGGAAATTTGAAGGTCTTTATGATCACATGCGTCATGATGATCTCACATGATTTTAGATTAACATGAAAACTGATAATGACAGCTCAGGAAATTATTCAACATTTGACATGTCAAGGAGGGGAAGGGAACCGCTGACTGAGCAACAGTGATAAACATCAGACAGGTGATAACAACGCTATCTGGAAACAAATTGCATTGCTTTATATCTCAACATGGGATGATTATCAGATCACCACCAACACCTGTCCCGATTAGTCTCCCCGGGACTAGAGCCAGAAAAAGGGCAATGGAACCACATTTAACACATCAGACATACCCCTGCCATTCCGCAATCTGCCTTTCCTTCAACTTTTTGCCAAAGGCGACCATCTTTCTCTGCAAACAAAGTATATGATATAAGAAAATACAAAATAAATCAAAAAGACACTGAATCTGGCGATTTTGCAATCTTAATAAAATCACGAGTCGGTCATCAATAAGGACAGCGAGGAAAGAATATAACGCAAAGTCACGAGGCCACTAAGTTGGTATGCCATTTACTCCACTATTTCATACAGCTAGATCTGAAAGGATAATTCTATCTGCTTCTCAAACAGCTGATTTAAGCACAGTGAAGAAAGATAATCAGGAACCGATTCCTGCCTCGGTTGCATTGATTGAAATACTGACGATACACACTCGAATGCGATGACAACTGACTCAAGTGAAAATCACGGTGCTCATTCACCAACACGAAATGAAGTAGCAAAGGAGAGCTGTGTCTCTGTGAATCCGATGCAAACAAAGAAAGTCACATGAAAAAAGGAAAAATTTGAACGGAGAAGCCGAATCAAACATCAAACACACGGAATTCAACAGTCCAAAACAGGACGAGCCGGCAAAAAAGAGAAGCAAAAGAACACCAACTAGCTCGCTCCAGAGTCGAACTTCCAAGCATCAAAAGAGGAACGCCAAAGAGAGAGAGAGAGAGAGAAAAAAAACGCGCGCGCGCGCAGAGGATTTGCCTGGTGCACCACGCACTGAGCTTCCCGCGCAACGCAAAAATCTGATCCGGAGAGGCAGAGAACGAGATTCTTACCGGCGTGAATTCAGAAGAATTCCTCCTCTCTCCCGACAATCCACTCCACGAACAGAGCCTTTTAGATGACCATCAACGGACGAGCCTGAATCAGAATAGCAGACAAAAAACACAACCGAGTCGCATCACGCGTTCCTTTTCTCCTTTCGGCGGACGACGATGGAGACAAAAAGAGGAGGCAAAAGCGCAAATGGCTTTTCCGAATCCCGCAACGGATAAAATAGAGCGAGCGAGAACGAGAGAGAACGAGAGAGAGATCACCTCGGAACAGAAAACGAGGAGCAAGCGGAGAAGATGATTGAAGGGACGACGCCTTCGGATGGAGTTCGCGTGAGATTGAAGGGACGGAGAGCGATGAGCTGCGAGCGTCGAGGGGGTGGGAAGGATGGAGAAAGTGGGGTGTCTCGTCAGCTCGGAATCAAGCTCCTCGAATGATTGCGTTTCTGATCAAATCGTGTGCTTTTCAGGTAGAGAGAGAGAGAGAGAGAGAGAGAGAGAGAGAGAGGAGAGAGATTTTTGTTTTGCGAAATGGCGGGGGCGGCTCTTGAGAATTCAGTTACTTTCGGAGGACGTTGTGGAGTCAATAAAAACAGCAACAGCAATTATGTTAATCTAAAAAAGAAGTATTCATATGGCTTACACGAAAAAATTCTAAAGCGGTAATACAAGAAACAAATTTATCCCTAATCTAATTTTTTTATAACGAAAAAATCCAAATTCTAATCATTTATTTTATGACGAAAAACTCCAAACTGGTATCTATATAACAAATTTATTCTCTTTCAATTTCTTAAATTAGATTAATATCATAAAAAATCCTTAATTGATATCTAGTTCAAACATTTTTTTTACTGTGCTTATATAGATGATTTATTTTAAGTAACAAAACCCATTCCCAAGAATACTACGTTCCATTACCAAACCCAATGATGTTAAATGATCGAGCGATGATTAATTACTTTTACCATATTCATCATTAGATATGTAAGATTGGAACGATAAGATATGTACTAAATAATTTACATCATCTTTGTGGTCCATTTTCCCATTTCCATATCTGCAGGACTTACAATTTGAGGACACACCATTGCCATAAATGCCAGAGAAAGCGACCTTATTATAAGGGTCAAAATCATGAAGATATCCGGTCGACATCCTCCCTGAATGTGACCCATATCTTGCTTTAAATCTATGGTGAATGCTCCCGCCCTGTCACCCGCCAAACCTCTTCGATTCCCATGGAGCACCCCTCGCAACGGCAAACGTTACCTTTAACGGAAAGGCCAAGGCTTGACCCGACTTGCTCTGTTTAGGAGCAATTCTAACGTGATCGATGCTTGTGCGTGGCACTGTTGTTTCCCTGTCATCAACATCGCATGCCCATTCAATCAAAGCATATGGCGATATATAATTAGAAATTAGAATTTCTAAGAGGTTTTTTGGATCGCCTGATTAGGTGGAGGTCAATAAATATGTCTTGTTTTTGGATGTTGAAGAATTATCCCACGTCGCTTGACATTGGATTCTAAATACTTTTTATATTCATGCGATCTCCCTCTACCTATTAGCTTAAGCATTTTTAGAATAATTTATAGTAGTCTCAAAAAATTTTACAATGTATTAGAATCGGTCCTATCCCTTTCATCACCAACTCCTTTTCTTTCGAGCGTTGAAACATGAGAAAATTAGCGGTTTTCGGCCCAGCCAAAAGAGCTAAAAACATTTGCCCGCGTCATGAACGTGCATGTCGCTAAACTCCAACGCCCTCCTCCTCCGTTCACGTGATGCTTCCCAAAGTTCAAAAGGAATTTCCCTTTGAATTTTCTTCAAATTCCTGGGAAGACCAGTCTAAATCCTACCAAATCACGGCTAGACTTCGACTTAATTCTTTAATCCAAAATTCGAGAATAGAAAAACAATGAAGTTGGCAGATCTCTGCTTGCAGCAATGGTGTCGTGTTCCTCTTACAATCGAATAAATTTATCAGGAGATCCTGTCATCTTGTAAATAATGAAAATATATCGATTTCCCTTCCATAATATAACAATTAGTTCGGTTTTGACTCAAACAAAGCAACGTAGCGTGGTCCATGCACGTGTATAATCGAAACCATAACATACATATTTAAAATAATCAATAATCGTTTGTCATTTTTTTGCTAAAGGATAATAACATAAATAGTATCTAAATTGTAACCTAATATGTAATGTAGTTCATAAATTTTTGATTTGTTCAATGTAATTCCTAAACTTTAATCTAATACACAATGTCGTTTCTAAAGTTTTAATTTATTCAATACAATTTACAAACTTTTGATTAATATTCAAACTAATTTATAAGAATAATATTGAATATATTCATATAATCTATGGACTATTTATGTATTAAGCTAAAATTTTTGGAATCATGTCAAATAAATGAGAAGTTGTAGATTACAAAACACGTTAAGTTAAAATTTAGATGTCATTTGCGTAATTTTCCTTTCCTAAGCCAAGATCATATATGCAAATCAAGGCAATAATTTACTTTTCGAGAATCATGAGGCCCATGATTTTCCACATACTTTTTTTTTCGAGAATCATGAGGCCCATGATTTTCCGATCGGACCGGCGAAAAGGTACAATGGGCGACGGGACACGAACCTTTGTCCTTTCTTTTGTCCTTTTTAGCTGGAAAAGGACTGCTGACATCCCCCCTGTGGTAGTGCGCGGGCCTCCACGAATTCGTCTCCATTTTTCAATTTCGGCCCTTATAAAACCTCAACTCAAAACAGTATTGTCGATAAGGCCGAGGCTCGCGTCCTGATCTCTTGACACCGCACAAGTCAGGAATCGAGATGTCACGTCAAGATCTGAGCTCGACCCAAGTTGCATTTCGAGTTAAAAAATGTGAAAGACTCATTTGTCATGTACTTGATGAAAAGTAACACGAATCCGGGGTCCCAGATGGCCCTACTTCACGTTCACGTCGAGATTGATTTGTATCCGTCGCGCCAATAATGCGATCTAGGCCGCAGACATGACCGTCCGTTTGCAAAAATCTAGAAAGTTAACGAGAGAAAACGCAAATTGGATTAGCAAGGCAATCTGACATGTAATGGAGAGGAATGGCTGTGTAACAATAATACATAATCAGCAGTCGTTGGAGAACTATTGAACAAGTTAAATGGAAGTCCTTAAGCTAGGACAAGAGAAATTGCATCATCTTAAATAGAGAAAAGATCTATAGCTAAGTATGGTTGCCTTTATAAATTATGGAGTTCTCACATGTAACCTAAGATTTGTGCATACGATGATTATCATGATCACGGGATAACACCGACTTTCTATGGAATCGATTATAATGGAGTGCGAGCACATTAGCCCTATCTGGTGATCGCAAACCTGATAGTTTTGACGTGGAACCTTTTCGAATCGGATGACTACAGTGGACCTAATCAGGTATAATGTCATTTGACACTTCGAAGGCAGCTTCCGACAGGTATAAATGCCAGTATGTGTATCGCCTTATAAGATATAATCTCCAGTTAATTTCTTTTTTTCGAGTAAGGAGCAAATTCAAAAACTAGAACTTCGGTTCATCTTGATACGACCATTCATTTGTTCTCAAGACTAGATAGACATCGACCGGTTCAACAATTAAGACGCCATCGAGAAGAGAGATTCAACTCAATTGGCCGCCTTCTGTCGTACTGAAAATGATGGGAGGCGACCATTGTAGACTGAGAATACGTACACGACAGGAACTTGACTAGAGGAAACCGAAAGTAATGCTAAATGTGCGGAGGCGCATGCTGGTCGACCGTCCAAAGTAGCAGCATGGAGAAAGATCAAAAGATCAAAATTAGCACTTTTCAAATCCATTGGCAGAAGAAACAAAAAGATAGTACCGCTTTTACTGACATTGTAGTACTTGGATGCTCACAAGAAAAGGACATGAATCAAGAGAAGATGTAGGGAATCCTCATTTTGCCTCGTTCAATAGCAATGTCTGTGTTCTACAAGTGCAAGTGAGTATTGAAATAAAGGGGTAGTATACCACAATTAAATCACGCTTTTGTGCTTGAATGAGGTGATGAAGACTCGAATCAAAGTCTAACTAAATATACTTTTCTATCAACTTTTATCTATTGAATGAAAAAAGAGTTCGCGCACCGTCATGACAAAAGGTTACCAACCATTGGAAGTCTATTTCACTCCTGAAGAACAGAAAGCGGGAGTGCAAATCACCCAAAGGCGGTCCACTGGCACAACAACTGAACTTATATGGAAACAAGTACAGACATTTTTCTGGTACATTACTAGAAAACAGGAAAGATGGATGCGCTTTAAGAGCTTCTCGTTGCTGCTTCCACTACATCTCTTCTGCCAATCAAATCAGTAGGCAAACGAAATGCAGTAGAAGGAGCAAAAAGAAGCGTGGAAAAGGACAACCATTTATTGAATCAATTGGCCAAAAAAATATAAAAAGAGGAGGCTGATTACAGGTACTTGGCTGTACATGTTCCGTCTCTGCAGAGGAGAAGCATCCTATGTCTGCTCCGCCTCGTGTTTCAACCATTTCGATTGGTAGGTTTTTGCCCTTTCGGGAGCAATTATCTCGAGGGCGCCAAGAACACACTTGTGATAAGAGAAATCTTCTGCCGTTCCATCGGCTCTGACCAGCATGAAGCAGCGAGAGTCTTGGTGCTTGGGGTGATGTCCAACCTGAGAGATGAAGGGAAAAGAGAAAGTCAGCAGTCAGCCTACGCAAGGACTACAAGTTTCTTCAAAACAAACTCCCAGATAAAAGAACAATATGAAGCTAGTTTTGGCATGAGTTCCCCAGAGTCCCATTTGAATCACCTTGTGGTTTGCTTGCGCAGGATTTCACGTGTTATATGCCAGGGATCAGATGTTAATCTTCATATTTTGTTTTTAAAAGCAGCTTAAGTTTTTTTATATATAAACTCGTTCTTGCAAAATATGCTACAAATATCATCACCTCAATAATTTGTGGAACTCCCTTGGATAGAGCCTCATATCAGCTCAAGTCCTCATTATCATCCAAGGAAGTAAGATCAAAAAAGAATTAATCCCATCAATGCTCTACTCCGCTCAGAGAAACCCCAAGCAGGATTAGTTAGAACATATAGTATATATGCATGAGTAATGTTCCTCACATGGAGAATTCTGCCTGTGTTAACGAGAATAATGTGAGGTATATTAAGAACGGTGTTTGAAATTAGTTAACAAGGCCCACTCCCACTCGCAATCTCTGAAACCAATTTCATAAGTCAATCTTAGTTCCCACAGTTCCTCTTTTAACAATCTTGGCAAGTTCCTCTGTTTCAATTCAAGAAAGAAATGAAGAATTGGGGGAAAATTCCTGTGCCAAAAGTGACTAAATTTCTTTTCGACAAAGCACTCAATATGAAAGGCCATTGCCTTCACTGAACTACACTCATCTTTGATTACTGAATGGCAGACAAGAATATTAGCATCGAAACTACCTTTTTAATTTCTTCAAGATAATGCTAGAAAATCCAAAAAATATACGTAGCATTGGGCATATTATTTGCACCTGTTAGCTATATATACGTTTATTGGTACATGTATGTGTATACATCTCGTTACCTTTATATTCCTAGCTCCAGTTCCAATCTTTTCCTTTCCACGAGGATGAAACTTCAGAGCCATCATCACAATCGACTTTTCTTGTTCACCTAGATGGTGATCGATTGGGTTCCTACATCAATAACACATCATCAAGGAGATGATATTTGATACCATCAAAATCATCATTCAGACAATAAAAGCCTGGAAGAAGGCTCCTAGAAACTTATCAATGAAATTGAAATTGCAACTTGAGGTTCGTGCAAGTCTTAAAAATTTTGCGAGGCGCACTTTTAGCATGAGATGCTGGTTCTGTTTAATCTACCGTTCCAGTTCCTGATACTGAATCATTCCTGTGAAGACAAAGCTAATGTGCAGCATGTGGCCAGATTCAATTTCAAATTAAAATTTTCTTTCATTACGACCATTGACTTGAAAAGAAAATGATTTTCAGGATTTCAGTCAAAATGCCACTCTCAAAACCCTAGCAAATGTCAGAAAACCCAGTTCTTGTCCAATGGTAGAAAAATGACTGATCCAGAAATTCTAATTTTTCGAGTCTCTCTCAGTACCTAATGTCTAGACGACCCTAGTCCACTTTGCTTCACAGAAAAATTTACAAAGCCAAATTTAAAATAGAAAATTAGCAAAAGTAGCAAGGACATGAATTCTATGTATTGTGAGTCATGCAATTTGGGAATCCAAGTAGAAACAATTGAATATCGATAGCAAATGCAAGAAAGGTAATTCCCAAGATTGGTTTCACCCGAGACAAATAATGCATCAGCTCTTCATATAATGGACAAGTCTAAAAATGATTATGTCATCAATAACTTACTTGCACAATATTCTTTTCAGCTCTAGTGACAGCTTCTGGATGTCATTAAATGTGATAAATTTCCTGAATAATGACTTATTGATTTCTAGTTTCTTGAGTACTTTAGAAACACTATCAGCTTGCACAAACTCCGCCCCACATCTGTCTGATGTATGGCTGCCAGCATTAGGCACTTCAAGCTTTAAATTCTGCCGTGTGGAGCTAACTTCGTTACCCAACAGATTGTAGACACTTTCAGGCTTTGCAAGCTCATGCCCCTGATCAATACAAATAGAAGATTATAACGTTCTAAAATCAGGGTAATCCTGAAATATAAACACAGGTAATCCTTTTTTCAACAGAAACTAACAATAATCAATTAAAAAAAAAAGAACCACTAGTCAAGGTGCTGGTTAAAGATGCCTCTGCAGATAAGTAGCTCAAACACTTAATATACGCGAACATAGATAATGATCAATCAGAATCGTTAAGGATGTGATAGGGCATTTAGAAGACAAACATTTCTATGGAAACAATCATAAACTCAGATTTACAAACTAAACGAAATTAAGTTTGAAGCCTTCATTTAATAGAATTGTCATCTCTGTTAACCAACAACATCCAAACATTCCAATGAGTTAACAAAGAATAAAATTTGATAAATTTCATCTCAGAACCCTCCAATGTATAAATAGCAGTTAATTGCTTGTAAGTTATCGTGAAGGGAAATGACATTCCTAAACCCTTGGTTTGGCAAATTCTCAGAACATCTCCCATGATGAACAATCTCAAGCTTAAAGCATGGACGACGACTTTGTCCGTGGAGCTTGCATCAGTCTTAAAATGCTCGCCTGAGGGTCAGTTCACCATAAGCAATATTCCAGGCTTAGTATATGTTAAGACACCTTCCCAAACTTAAGAAACCACATGTGCAATGCAAAAGGAAAGTATCGAGTAAGTCCCCAAGGAAAAAAAGTAGGTTTTCCCATTCCTTTCTTAAAGATCTTATGTGAAGCATTGAAATTAAAAAAAAAGATGCCTAAACTCCACTGCCAAGTGTTTAGAAAAATAAAAACATGAGCTAAATTGGGTTGTTTGGTCCAGGTTTGCTCCGGCTTATTTCATTGGGTTAGCAGTTCAATTTCAGTTTAACTGCTTTCCAAACCAAGAAGATTTTTCTTTGATTCACTGCTAACCAATTCTAAGTTAAACGTAATGTTTATAACCAACAAAAAGAAAATTAAAATTCCTATAGGCAGAATGGTTTTTTTCCCCCTCTCATTGTTAAGACAACAATGTTTATGGTCTATTGCATTAGGGGGAGTCTTTTAATGGTTACTCATTTGATGTTGCAGTTCTAGGACTTGAGTTAATATTGGACTTGTTATTATAGGTAGACAAACTGTTGATGGTTTGAACTAAAGCAAGAATGAAGTTATTGTCTTTTGGTCTAAATACTTAACAAATTGAAGATATTGGTTTTGATATGAACCCTAAACACACCTAATAATATACAAACATCAGTATACTCAACTAGAATGTTTCACAGATTAACCACACAACCTCAAACTATTTAGGTACTTATTTCTTCAAGTAAATTTTCAAATTAAGTAGCTGCAATCACAATCACAATCACAATCTCATTCTAAAATGAGTGGCATTACCATGGTGACTATGCTATTGCGGCTAGTGTGACAGGACTCTAACTATTGGAGCCAGGATAAAATGCTATAAAGGCAACAATGCATCAAAAATGGTTCCAAAATTTCAAACACCAAAGAGCCCTAGTGTTTACTATCCAATGGTTTGAGCTGTTTCCAGATGAACCACTCTTGCAATGTCCTATATAAAAGTAGCAGTTTAAGTAACCTTACTACTCCATTTGTCACCTTAAATTAACATTCTCAATATCAAGAGAAAAAAGACAAAATCCTTACCTTTCCAGAGTATATTATTTCAAATAATCCACCCGTCCCCAGTGAAGGAACTTTTCCCCATGCCAGTGCATCCAGGCTCCCTTGTAAATTATCCACTGTTCCTGCCTTGGCAGCTTTAATGAAACAAGGTCCAGGATTCTGCAACATTCCAAACAGACCATGCTATAAAACATATCCAAAAAGAAAATTCATGGAAAAGGCTGAAGTAAACCATGTTGAGGGCCCAGAACCAACCGAAAAGCACGCTTGAACAAAAGGTGATGAGACAGATGAGGTTTCCCTTTGTCTTGAAATCCCTTTAGGATTTAAGCCTACAAACTCTCCACTTGTCGATAGACAATTCGCAACAAGAACTAAATGTTCAGGAAGAACAGTCTTGCCAGTATCAGATACAGCAGAACCCAGACTCTGTATTGAGAGTTAAACGACAATTAATCGCGTTAGCAACTGGCTCATACTGTAACAAGCAGCAATGAAAGATTTATAGGAGAACCGCACATTAAGAAAGTACTTCCATCCAGCGTCTATCCCATATGCTAATGAGAATTCACGAATGTTATCTGGATGACTGCGAGACCAATCAATAACATCCATAATAGGAACACAATTATTCATAAGTGCACCCCAGAGCTTCATTTTTTCAGAGTGTGCGGACATGGATACTCTCAAGTAGAGTTCACCAGATGACATAGGATTAGATTTGCTTAGCTTGCCGCTTTCACTCCATAAGATATCTACCTTCTTAACCTCCATGAATCCTGAAGAACAAGTGAGCCATTCAGTTATTACAGTGATACAAAGAAGTTGCAGATCATGTAAACTCAACTAATAATTTTTCAAACCACATGCGAGCAGTGAATTTCTAGGTGAAATGTATTATAGTGCCTATGTACATTTGCACTAGGACAATGTGTAAGGTGCATTGAGTATGATAGCATGGTTGTACCTAGCAACAATTACTGTAGCAACTTCATAATATTTCCCCATGTTAAGATCATGTGTGTTCCTGTTTACTTTATGTAACAGTGAACCATCATTAAGTACTGAAACTTCAGAAATTACAGAATTACTACAAAGAGAATAAGCCACCAGCTTTGTTTTGTTTGTATAAAGCTACCAGTTTAAGAGTGGAGTATCATTTAACAATTCTAACACTCAACCTTAGGCATTGGCTAGGGTTTATCCTGATACAAAAGTATGGATACCATATCTGTATCTATATTACAAAGCTTTCCAGTGCTCTCAAGAGAAGAATAGCAATGAATTAGTTGCATTTCTATTTTTTAATTACCCTGACTTTGTCCTTCCTTTACTCCTGCTAAACATTGTTTAACACATCAGTCTTCTTTCATCATAATTATGGCAACAATGGGACAATTTAGATCAACGGCATTTTTCATTGGTATTGACAAAATAAAGTACATTGATTCTCATATCAGGTTACAAAATACTCACTTTGCAGGGAGTCTATTTCCCATTTAGCATATATGAACTAAGTAACACTCACGTGTACTATTCATGCTTTCTTTCCCAGTTTCTATTTGATGTGGCCCATGGCATTACCTTTCATTTGATTGAATAACTATATTGATGTTCTGATTATAACAGCAACTATAAGTTTTGAACTAGTCTTTATGGGTGGCCTATACAAGGAGAAAATATTGCTAGTGACGGATACCCATGTGGCAGTGACACGTGGTTTAACCAACCAATCAAAAGTGAGATGCATAAGCACATGGCGCCAAGTAGGATGAGATTCATGGCACACAAGCAATGGTGATTTGGCCGTTTACACCATGTCATGATTGCCACACAGTATATCCATCGCATAAACTCCTTTATCCTATACAAGTAAGATATGCATTACTGCAGCCATGATCATATGCCAATGTAGTTTTTCTTACAGCAAAGTCATTTCCTGCATGCGTAAGAGCCACATTGGAACAAAGATATAGTTCCTAGATAACCTTTAATGACTGTTCCCAGAAGGCAAGGTATCACGACTTCTTGAAGTTTTTTCAAAAGAGTGGGCTGTGTGGCAACTTTCTTCGACCCTTCGACCATGCTGAGTGTGATGCATAAGATATTAGCTGCATCTTCCCTTTCGTCGCCAGTTGATGAACAATCACTGCATCAGCAAATACGTGACCAACCAAGTCACAGGAAATTGCGTTAAAAGGACAGTCAAATCTCACAGTGGAAAAACGATCTACTGAAATATCCCAAAACCAATAATTCACTTTTGCAGAGTCATTGCAAAAATATAAGAGGTTAAACTAATATGTCCAGGCATACTGGATTGATAGGATTTAGGCAGAATCATAGAACCCATCAGTAGGATGGATATGGGAACTCAGTAAGTCCATCAAAGTAGAACTCATTCCATATCTCCTTTTCAGGAGGTTAAACAACACTAGGTACTAACAAATGAAATACACAAAGCAGCTTACGTGCTGCAGCTTTTGCAATTAGTGTGACAGCCATCGCATCATCAGCATTTGACCCCAATAGACACTCTTTGAGCAGCTAAGAACATAAAATTGCAACTGATGCCATTCTAGAGTTTTAGAATTCATGCACATCAAAAGGGCAACACGTGCAGATTCAAATGCTACATAGGATCTAATTGGTCAAACATTAACTCAAGTTAAAAAAGCAACATGGAAATAGAAAATATAGCACCTGGTGGTCCATATGATTTGTCACTTAATAATGAGAAACTGAATTATTACTTTAAATTTTTTTTACAAGCTGGGTACCATATATGAGCAGGTTTGCACAAGAAGCAGAAAAAGGAGAAGGTAGCCATTGACTGATGAGAAAGTATCATTGCGCATACTTCATGCAGGCAAGTGAAATTCTTACACATGAAGACCAACTCCTGCACCCAACCCAGTAAGCAGTAGTATAATCTACGGAATGGCTTACTTGATCTGCAGTAGGGAAAGGTCAACCCTTTGTTCCCCCAAGTAAGTATGACATCTCCTATTTAGAGAACCAATGATAGAATCAAGTATTAATCCTCTCCTTGTTATAATGTCCTGCAGTGGGTGCATAGTTAAGTAAGGGAGCAGAGCCTGATGTAAATTGGAAAGGAAGAACTTCCTTAACCGGTTACCTTTCTTATATGGAAATGGCACACCCATGGACCCAAATTCTGGTTATAATTCTGTGGGGAGAAACTAATAACCAATGCACATCAGTTTCTATCGTAATGAAGTTAATGACTATGGTCAAAGTCAGCAATGAGGGAATAATATTAAAAATACACGGTTTATATATGCTCACATAATCATTGTGGTTGACACTATGTCTGAAAAAAACAGTCTCTCCAGATAATCTTTAACCGTTAGGGCTCCATATTCTAAACCATGCCTATGTTTTGCAAGCTGCTTAGAGAGAAATAATGACATCGTTTGACGTGAGTTGCTTTTCTTGGTACCAGACTCCAACACATTCTGCATGGTATACCAATACAAAAACTGGTTAGGCATCTCTTATAGACAATCAAGTGAAAATATCAGATCACACAAATCTCATCTACACCTTTCAGCATTCAATTTTCACTGATATGTACGCAAGACAGACTAAAATATTGCTGAACCCCTAGCAGCAACTCAAAAAACTTACATGTATCTTTGAGACTGGAAAAAATTTTCAAGTTCTTCTGTTGTGAAATTTGGACTATGTTTCCCACTCATTTTAAGAAGCTTAAGTAAGGACTGTACCATACAAATCACACGTGATGCATCGGATTAAGTAATGAATATAAATTGCATAGTCCTTTCCTCAAAATCTTACAAGTAATGCTAGTATATTTTGAAGAGATTTTATAAGTGAAAGTAATCTACTGTGAAGCACCATGAGGGTGCAAACCCATATACAAAAAGATCTCAATTACAAGACAAAGCATTTGTATGTCAATCACAGCATTTACAAGAAATTTTCCAGGATAATCTATGCCAAAAGTGTATTGTTTTCCAGCCATTTGATAATTATAAAAGCTGACTCCTCCCTTCAGAATGAGATAAACACGACATAGACTAACAGGAAAAAAAAAAAGTGAAGCAAAAGAAAAGACAGCAACAAAGTTCGAAAGGTTAAAGGCACAATTCCAGAAA
This sequence comes from Corymbia calophylla, assembly GCA_014182845.1. Lineage (NCBI taxonomy): Eukaryota > Viridiplantae > Streptophyta > Magnoliopsida > Myrtales > Myrtaceae > Corymbia > Corymbia calophylla. The sequence goes on from CM024696.1 coordinate 24,160,130, forward strand.
TACAAGTGAACACTTTGCCCATCATGACTCCTAGGTCACAAAACTGTATCAGATGAAAGTTCGAGGAGTGTGGATTTCTCCAGCATTTGAAACAGGGTGAACATAACATGTCTAAAGTGAAGCATATCAAAGTAAAGCTTTTCCAAATTTCTCAGTTGGAAAAAAGATAAATTGTCTTTTTAGTTGAAAACAGGTACAACTGAAAAGAACATGTGGAACTAAAGGCATACACCCTGTCATTCACACAAGGTACTTCAACGTAATCGCTAAGCTATCTGCTGACTTCAAATACATGCCTCAGATATAAAAAAAGGACTAGTTCTTTGGACTAGTTTACTAGCTACACTTTTCTTTAATTATGTACTGCTAATATAAAAATGACGGCATATACAAAATGCCAAGTAAAATCAGATTTCTGATTTTAATTATAGCATTCTACATTGCTAACGTACCACAAAAAGGAACAAGCATTCCCACTGCTGACTTTCTGGCAAACAGAGTGATTGCAATCCATGATCTATAGAAGAGAATTATAAAGACAGAATCTGATGCTTTCCCACGATAACAAACCACTGCCTCAGCAATAATGTGCAATATTTACATAACCAAAATGTGAAATAATCGAATTGCAAACAGGAAATAGAAGCAACTTTGCTCAGCAATAAAGTTATAGATGTCACCGCATAAGTCTGTGAATGCATGGGTGGGTGGATGGAAGTTACCTTCAAATTTAACAAGGGTGATGTTTCAAGGAGACTGATTGGCTGATCCAGAGCACTATATGCAGCTTCAGAAATGGCACAGGCAGACATTGAACCAACAGGTTGGCCTCCCATCCCTTCCCCAGATTTTGCATTCTCACAGGAGAGACTGTCTGTGTGGCTGCAGGGAGTAGATGATTGCTTCTCAATGCCATAAGAAAACTCTACAAGTTGATTGCCATAAGCATTTCTGACTGTGCCATCATAGGAAACATATAAATCCCGCATAAAAAACATGAGCTTCCGGTGTAAAGTTCCAGGGACTTCAGCATTCTCACTAAAAGAACTAGCTCGATTCGTCACAGAATGTACGAAACACTCCAGTGGATTCAAACCAGAAAGGAAAGAGTTCTTGACCACTGCAAATGGAATGAAAGACTGAGGACATGGAGAATCATGCAGATGATCTATACTCTTTTCCTTATGGCTATTATAAGAAGCACAACAAAGTTGATGGGGTATATCAAAGGACAATGGAACCAGAGAATGCTGAAGGCCAACACACATACTGTGTTGAGCAATCTTTAAAAGATTACCCTTACTTCCAGCTTTGAACATAGAGATCATGGAATTGTCCTTGCTAGCATACCTGTAGGCCAAACTTTGTATATCTCGAAAAACTCGCTTAAAAGCATCAACAGATGCTTGACTAAGGGCAACAGATTTCTGCTTCTCATAACACAAGCGTTCCGAATTGAAGGCTGTAGCATTAATTTCTTCACCATTTCCAGCCAGGAAATCCCGTGAAGAATCCACCATAAACTGTTTAATATTGCATGTTTCATCTGCTTCTTGCAGCCCACAACTGATTTCCTCAATCATATTTTCCCGTGAGAATGAATCAGATGCAAGGTACAAATCTGATAATGAAACACTAAAACCCCTCATGGACAACCACTCACAAAGAACTTCTTGAGCAGCATGCAAAATGTTAAGAACCCTACTCTGACAAAAAGAGATAAGCCTCTGAAAGAGATTGTCGCCGGCATCTCGAAGCCAAGCAGATCCTTCTGAAAAGACAATTTCCCCGTTGCTAATTCTAATGTCATTTGAAGACGAAAACCACTCAAATCCTGTGGGAAGGAGCATCTGGAATAATTGCTTCCCAGTCCAGATTCCACCTTCAACTGAAGGTACAGGAGGAAGCTTCTCATTGGGGCACAACATTTTAAGTTGTTGGATATCGAAGCGGTTCAGGCAAACACTATCCTCCAATATTAAGTGAGCAGCAACTAGACTATCCTGACCAAGAGAAAGGAGGTTCCTGCCACTTTGCCCATTATACAACTGTCTATCCACACCAACTAGTTCATTTAGTTCTACTCTCGCATCCACTGATTGTGGAATATATCCATGAATACAATCACCATCAAAATCCCCACGAAGAGGGGAACAGCATAGTGGATTTATAGACAGAGCTGAGGCTATGGGTAGAACCTTGGCAGATAATGCGAGATGAGAGTGCTGATGTATAGATGGAGGCCTATTTATCAAAACCATGTCTCCATCACTTAATGGCCTGTATATAGTGTCTCCAAAAAGAAGTTCTTTCATATGACTGATACGCACGAGACGCCCTTTTCTCCGAACAAGCATGCCACCCTTTTCAAGTAGAAGTAAACTGCAGATAGCATTTAACTTTTCACAGTTCCACTTATTCAAAGTCTCAGATATTTGCAATCTCTCTGCAATATGACACGGTACACCAATTTCACTAAGCTTGATGTTTGGATTACCCGTAACAACCATCCGGAAACAGTAATCACTTCGCTTCCCAAGAACAACATCTTTCATCCATCTCAAACCAGAAGAAGTGAAATCCAAGTCCCTGCTCTTTCTGTTCTGGGCAAAAGCAGATTCGGTATTCGATAACTTGTCTGGATTCAGCTGTTTGAAAATAAACCAGTAAGCATAGGCTTAACCATTCTCGAAAGTCTTAACAGAAGATTGCAGAGCTTGCCTTAGAAACTTTAAGACACTCAAGGACGCGAGAGCCCAACTCATTAGCTGTCCCCCTAAAATCAACAAGTTTCTTGTAAACCCTTGTTCGGTCATCCTGAAAGAAATTTACAGTGAAAAGACCAATACATCAAAACTTAGCCGGCTTATCAGACATATAAAATCCAATTAAGAAAGAAAGCAGCAATAACAAGACTGTTCCCTGAGTGGGTAAGCAACTAAACATTCATTGTGAGATTTAGATTCAAACTTTTGACTAAGAAAAGGACTTACAAGGACCAGCCGCTGTCCATGAGAAAATGCATGAGCGGCTTCAGTCACACGATGACTGTTTGGTGTTACGGGAAAACAGTTCAGAAAAAGAGAATCTTTTCTTGAGATAAACTTTCCAATGAAAGTAGGATCGACGCCATTCAATAAGTGATAAACCTGAAAGTGAAGAAGTGTATCAAGAGTACATCAAGCTAACTGCCGAGACAGTAATCAAATTATAACTGTGCCTGTGTGAAAGAGAGCAGTATATTATAAATAAATGGAAAGAGATTCACTAAGCGTGATAAAGTAAGAGGAGAACGAGACAAGGAATGAGGCAGAAAAATTATGTCAGCCAATATTAGCATCATGTTGTGCAATTCCAATTAAATGCAGTATAAATCATAATATATCTCTCTCTCATTTCCCTTCGCTTGGAAAGATTTAAAATAGCATCCTCTGAAAAGAACCTGTAGTTACTGTTAATTGAAAACAATCAATTTCATATCCAACGTAACTTGAATAGTGTCAAAAATATAGCTTAGAGTGCTTGCACATACAATGCTTGATGATGTCTACCATATATGTCTTCAACTGAATGTCTCACTCTCAGTTTCATACAAGAAATAACAAATTGAGACAACCTATAGAGGATGAGCTACCTGAGCATGCGATAATACCCTTTTGTTTGGTTTCAGAGAACTTTCTTCTTGTTCCAGGTCTTTTGGGATAAAGTCCCAGTAATCAGTGGGCCAAATCCTCCTGTTTGGCTTCTTTTGAGTATTCTTTCGAAAACTTTCATCTACTTCTACAATGATGGCAGTTCTTCTGAAAAGATCCTTAGATGACACTTTGAACTTCATAGGTGGATACCAATCTACTTGAGTAGGCTGCTCAATGCACAAATAGTTACCACCAAATTATGAAGGCCAAATTTAGAATGAGAATCTCATAGAAAATATAAATTAACTTACGAGACAGTATTTGCAACCTCTAGTCCCATGATGTACCTGATTCGGACTACTCTTCTGGTAAATTAAAGTACAAAGTGAAACAGGCGAAGTATTAGCAAAGAGAAGAGGCATAAAGCTCAAAAAAATGTTAACAAGAAAAGGCGTAATGTTTTTCATGATAAGTGAGAGGAAGCAAATCCAAAAAAAAACATTTGGGTTTATATAAAAACACCAAAAAAGAACAGCGTGATTACAATGCACTTCACATTGTCCTGCATTGTCCAAGCTACAGTAGTAGAGCAAGAATGCCCCAGAGAAATATCCAATCATAAACACAGAGTAAAGTAAACAAAAGTGGAGAAGAGTCACAAGATCACAGCATTGGGTTTCATGGTGTATGGTACATAGGAAGTAATCCAACAATTTACCAATCCCGACCACTAGTTTTGGACAGAAATGGGGGTATAATTTCGACATTCAAATTCTAATGCACAGAGGGTTTTCTTAAACTCCTCAGCTTCTTTCCAAGAAGAAACATAGCCCGGCAGATTTTGCAATCTGATATTTAAACCTTGAAACATGCCAATGTCTAAAGCAGTGCAGACCGTTCACATGATCATGGAATACTACATTTATCATATTCATCCCGCGGTCCTTTTAACTGTTTCAAGCCAATGAAAAAAATAAGGAAAGGAGGACCTACTCGACCTCTTGAAGACAAAATAAATCTAGTAGGACAAAGATGTGGGTGCTTATCCAAAAACATATTTGAGACAGTAGATCAGACCAATCCAAAATCTTACATGGGTCTTTGAGTTTAATTAATTGTTATTGAGTCCACAGACAGTTCTTCATCTAGTAGATTTTTCAGTCAGAGAAATTTTCATTCCTTAAGTTGTTCCAATGCTGAGCGAACAAGACAAGGAAAAGGAATTGCAGGCAACAACAGTAAAAATTTTAGTTACATAAAGATAGAATTCTACCAAATATATCTGAATGGACAGCAGCAAGATGAGGTACCTGACCTTAACCCGTAGATCTTGCCTAACAGATTTACAACCTGGGCAAATCTTATTCAGCAGCTTAGCAACTTCAGACAGAAAATACGGGTGAAGTATTGTACATGGCAACTTGATAGATCCGAAATGACCTGATGATTAATCATGATTCACCACTTAACAGAGAAAAAAAAAAGGATATGGAGAGGAGAGTTAAAGTGGCATAAAACTTAGAAAGTTTCATTGATCTGGATGCACTATTACCTTCACACTGTTTCAAGTCTTTGGCACCACAGGTGGAGCACTGACCAGAGGAGTTTGGAAGTCCCAATCTAGAGTCACTGACCTCACTGACAGACTCGATTGTTATCGAAGATATTTTCTCCTGTCACAGTATCAGTGTATAAATTGTTTGAGAAGGCAAAGTTGCCCCAAAATCCGAATGTCAACCTAGAACATATCATGTCCAGCACTAATGCTAGATTAACTACACAAGGCACGTCAGATGTCCAACATTTGCGCATTGGATGGCAGATCATCAGCACAGAAAGGATTGGCAAAACATGTAACTAAAGAACGAGGATGATGACAATGACACCAAGAAGCCTTATACCATTGAATGGGCTTGGCTAACAAGTAAATGAATTAAGAAGGGAAAACAAAAACAGAGGCTCAAATTAGAGACAAAGTTCACTACTAACATGAAGGCTAAAAGAACACTCATTAAAATAGCAACAGAAAAGTTGCGATATAGTAAGCAATTTCCTCCAAGACAAAAGTGAACTAGGCAGGAAAGAATGACGTGGATGCATTCATAGCCTGCAGAACGAAGGACTAAACAGGACGTGCCTGAAGCTATTAATTATTGGCAGACGCGAACCATGCAGAAAAAACAAATGCATATAGAGGTTTGTCTTTGTTTACTCTGCAACCAACATAAAACACCAACCACGTTTTTTTAATTGAAAGCTGGACAAAATGTCGCCCATCTTTTTCATGTTTTTCACATTTTTAAATGTAAATGTTTTGTCGTTATCGGAATTTCTACAAAAATTAGCCATATTGGAAAGAAATAATATTACCACAGGTCCTTAACTATAGTGGCATAAATATAATTTGGCAACAAACAAGTCACTAGCAAATCATGAGATCCTTGCCATCACAGGGATACTTCTCGAGAAAGAAAGAGAACTAACACCTATTTGTGATTGTAAACATTCTGAAATAGCTAGGTGATAAAAATGTCAATACTTTTCCACAAAAGGCATTGTCCGTGCTCTGTGTCTGTGACAGACCTGTTAAAGAAAACAAGTGATATCGATAATCTTTGGAATATGCCTTGTTTTTCATGTTCTCTCTCTCTTTTTCATTCCTGCTATATGACTCCAGTTTTCAACAATTTTTCCCCACCAATGCTGCCATGTCATAAATTCGGTAATCACAAATTTCTGTAGATCTTTTAATGACTGTTGCCAAGCTTTAGTTAGCCATGCAAGTTTCTAACCTATCAACTCAGGCAGCCTCAGGGTTTCATACCTGAGAGTTCAACTTTTCACTTCGACTGACATGCAGGTCAAGAATATGTGCCGCACACCCAATAAATGTGTCAAATCTCAAAGTTACTTGGAAGAATAGTCATTATCATATACACATAGAAATTTTCAAAGTAGCTAAATCATGCAGCATTAATTCCTCAAAGCTTTCCAAAGTTTGTTTAATGCATTCCGACTTCAACATAAAAGACTGAATACTCAGTTGAAGGGTTGAAAATGAAGGAATATTCGGACAAGATGAAGACTTACCGCTTCCCTGCAACTTAGAACATTGAAGACTACTCCTGTCAAAACAGCAGAAGGAACTTGCTGCTCCTCACAGAAATCACTGTCCATTGGAATTCACACCTACAATAAGCTACATTAAATATATGACATTCTTAAGAGGAAAAGTTTGGCATGACAAGTTATTAGATCACTTATAATACACTAGCGCTCATGCATTTCGTGAGCGCATGATTGCTTTTGAGTCATTTAATTGAGAGAATTATATTGAAGAAGAGTATATACATGAGTAACGGACTTACAAATGTGAAAAATCACGTCATTTATCATGTAAAAGAGAGCACATGGGATCAACTATGGAAGTAATAACCAAATCACTACGTGAACAATGATGATCAGATGTGCACAAAACCATCAATTAAAGTAATGGTCACATGATGAGACGGCTAAATTTAACCTGGCAAGAATATTGGACTAGATTGATGCGCAAAAAATTTAAAGACCACAACTCTAATACCAAAAGAATAAGTAAAGAAAGCAATGACTGTAAATGGACTCAAATTGTCTTCTGAATATATTCGTCTCTACACATAATCAATCAAGCTGAATAACCAGGAAATAAATTGTCATTTGTGCAAAAAAACTCTTTCACTAATCAGAAAGAGAAAGAACCACACCTGCAGTTACTTTACATGAAAACCAAGAAAAAGTGCAGTAAATACACGCGCTTAATTGGAAAAGACAATTTTACTTTCAAGTTTGGGGTATGTTTTAAGACTAAAAAGACACACATGAAGATTGATCAGACAAAACGAAAGAAACAAAATTTAAAATTCATGTAATGTAAGGCTCATCAATGTAACTCAACATTTCATTAATAAAGCAGTTGTGATCTGCTGAATAAACGTGTGTAATAACTTCAGCATGATATTGTGGCTCTTGCAAAGTAGATATTTTGTTTATTCGATTGTAAAACCTTTTATTTTAGTATGCGAAATCTTCAAGAAGACAAGAAAAATGAAGAGATGCATCATGATCTGTTGAATAGAAGGCTGAACTGCCTTTGTTGCAAAATTTTGGCTCTTCCAAAGTAGATTGTTGGGTCTAGCCAAAAAGGAAAAAAGTAGATTGTTGGGCTCTAAATTGTACAACCTCATAGATTAGGAAGCAAACAGCTTAGGGAGAGAACAATGACAGCTGAAAAAATCATCATGATATGCTGAATAAACATGGGGAGTGACTTCATCACACACTCGCAAACTAGATCTTTTTGTCGATTAATTAAACAACCTTGTGTTTAAGATAGTCAATATATTCAAGAATAGAGGAAGTAGAACAGACATACTGTTCCATAACAGGATTTGATAGTGGATGAAGCAACCAAAAAGAAAAGGGAGGACACAAATAATTGGGGAAAGAGTGGACAAGTGGAATAATGGGATATGGAGACAGTGCCCATAATAACATAGGGTCAGTACAAATAAAATGCCAGAGCAAAAATGCCTACTGTATAAAACAAGTTTCCTTACAGGCATGGAAGATTTACTAGGATATCCATGCCGCTAGTCATTCATGAAATAGGTTAAAAAACCTAGCATACGTCAAAAATTCCAGAAACAAAGATAGTTCTGACAGACAATAAAAGTTGTTAACTTGCACTTCAGAGTACCATTTATCTAAACCTGAGAGCATCTTGACAAAAAATATTGCTTGTCCAATTAGTTTACAATTCTAACAGACAGTTAAACTTATTGGCTTACAATTCAAAGCACAATTTATCCAAATCCGAGAGCTTCTTGAAACAAAATCGCCTTTCCAATTAGTTGGCAAAGCCCTTCTTCTATTAAAAGCAAGGCTGCTCCTCAGTTTCTACTGGAGCAGCGCAATCTCTGTGCTAACTACCTGCCAAAGTGAGTAAATAAGTTTGAGAAGGAAAAAAGACAGATCAGATAAGCCACCACAAGGAAACTTTGCATTCATGCAACCAAGCATTTCATTCACCATATGAACACCAAAATGACACAAATATAGAAAATAGATTTAGCTGTAATTTAAGTAAAACCTAGCCATTCTGCCATATATATTCCCATGAATCATCTGTAGAGTTTCAGGTTAAATTCAACAGTAACATATCCAGAAACATTACTTAGACCAATCCGACCTAGAGGAATGACAGCGTCCTAAATCTTAAACAGACTCATTATTTCCTAAGATTGACACCATTTGGATATGAGAAAAATGGCAAAATTTAGGTGCATCTCCAAATGATGTCATCATATGTCTTTGATATATGAAGGAAGCAGTGAATTGTTACCAACCAAAAGACTTAAGACCAGCTCCATGAGAAGCGCAAATGCATCGATGGGAGTTTTTTGTGCAATTTTTTATGCAGATCATCAAGTTTCCCACCCTAGATCCTTTTTCCACTGAAATGAAGTTTATTATCTTTGGGATGCATGAAATTGATCAAGCTGCTGAGTACTGGAAACACATCTAATGAGAAATATCGGCAGCTTAATATAGATGTACAGTTGATCATTAAAGCATTTTTAATTACCTTTCGAATGTTCCTTATCAGGGAAGGAAAAAATAAATAAATCCTGCGAAATGTAATTTTAAGACCAAATGTCAAATTAGTCAATCGCGTAAAGGAGAAGAGCAACTCTTTCTCCTCAGGAAAAAAAAAAAACACCTCATCTTGTTGTCAAGCATATGGCTGATTGAGCAACAATCGTTAGTTTAACTTTGACTATAAAGGAAAGAAAACAAAATCTTCCCCAAGTAGATAAGTAGAAAAACAAGGAAACCGGTATTGCCAGGTAGACAATCTAACATTCTTAATTTCCTTCGAAAACAACCTCAAGCTATCAAAGATTCTTAATTTTCACGCTGCCGATATAATAGCTGAGCATCCAGTATAAATACAAACAATGTGTAAAAGCTCTGTGAAAGCGAATCCAGTACACGCCTCTCATCCGAACTTATGAAAGTGAAAAGCAGTCCGGTGAGGGCAAGATTCGAACGCATGTCAAGTCAGAAAGACAGCTCCATCCAAAATACATCATCTCCATAAGTTGTCTTGACCATGTAATCAATGTAACTAAAATTGTAATCTTAACATGCACATACAAAAGGAAAAGAACCCACCATGGACAGGTTCTTGTGGATAAGAGTTCTTGTATTTACCATCACATTACTCACATCACTAAGTCATGTATTCATGAATTGTCGACCATAAAAAAAGATAACAGCGTCAACAAACAACCATCTTACTTGCTGGAAAAAGGTCTTCTGAAAAGGCATTTTGATCAAGTATTGACCAATTAACTACAAGCAAAAAATCACCTATGTTGGGTCCCTGCACAAAGCACAAGCACCCCCTTCAAAGAATTCTCATCCTCCAGGACCAATCATCTATACCGAGGAGTGAACAGCAAAGCGACATTGCGACCAATCAATGGATCAATCGAGCGCGCCTCAACCATAACCACCATCACCAACAGATTGTTAACTCCATGCCCAAAAAAGCACACCCCAATCGCCCCACAGACGAATAATTTCCCACGACGGGATGCGAGAAACACCCGATAAAACTCCTCGCAACGCGGGAAATCCCACGCGCACCATCGACATTATCCGCCGCGAAATCCCCCACAGCAGCACAACATGCAAAACATCGAACCCGAATCTCCCATGCACGGCGCCAATTGACTAATCCAACGACAGCCGCAACCGTCACAAAACTCCCACGCCCGCAAAACCTCGCACGATCCTCGTGATCACGCCCCAAAAACGAAGCGCACCGAGCAAGAAAAACAGAAAACAAAAGCCTTTGAAAAAAGCAAACTTGCGATCACCACGTAACGGGAGCAGAACGAGATCACGGCCAAAAGCAACCAAACTACGCTATCATTATCATCCACAGCGAGAAAAGGACGAAGAATCGCATGAAGTCGCTAGAGAAACACGGAGGGGGATCAAACCATTCACTCACTCCGCTTAACCAATGCAGCTCCCGCTAGCGACCGTGCATTGGCAGTCCCCCGCGGAAGCAGAGCAGGGAGCAGAGCAGCAGCAGGAGCAGGGAGACAAGCGAACAGGAGGAGGAGGAGGAGGACGGAGGGAGGAGCCACTGCCAAACTGCAGGGACTGTGCTATAAAGGCCGAGCCTTTGCGAGGCAAAACCGCAAATAACGAGCAAAATCAGGGTCCAAACTGAAGCAGACAGCGATTGGGGGTTTTGGGTTTTGCGAACAGGCAGAGGAGACGACACGAGAGAGGGTCTAGAGAGAGAGAGAGAGAGGGTCACGGCAGGGGGGCAAGAGAGAGAGGATTACCCCACGCCGCCGGTTCGTTTCGCGGGTCCGAGGACGAGACAACGCCCGGTTCGATGAGGCGCCGAGACACAAGCAGTTTTAGGCTTTTAGCCCTCGTGTTGGCTCAAATTACGAGATTGCCCCCCCTGACAACTGCTCCCACGAGTGGGGCCCCCCCTTTTTTTCCCTCCTCTTTTTAATTTTCTTTTCTTTTTTCTCGGTTCCTGTTTAGCAGTTGCGAAGACTTTTCAAGTAGTGGACTGAGCTTTCGTTTGGCTGAGTTGGGACGCCACCGTACGTGCCACTCGCGAGATTGATTTTGGGTCGGCATTCCCGAGATCTACCCCAATAGCGTCGAATGCTCGGAGGATAAAACACATAACATCGGAATTAATTAATTAATTATATTGAATATTCTGAAGTTTTTATACATCCGTTAGGAGGAAATACATCACATCGAAATTTGCGTCGATGATAATTAATTTTAGCTTAATTGGCGTATGTTTATATCGGTGATTTTCGACTAATACTGATCGAAATAATTATATGAGAATTTTGAATAAATGGTTAAGACCAAATTGATAAAATTTTAAAAATTTATGGTTAAATTGATATACATAATATAGAGTTCAAGATGGATTGAAGAATTCTGTCAGAATAAATACATGCAATAGAATATGGTAAGTAGGTTGAATTCGATGCTGGATCATGCAATTAAAGGGAAAGACAAAAAAGAAATGAAAGGATGAAGTTCATGGGCAACTCTTCCAAATTATTTTCTTCTTTTGGCTATTTAGAAAAAGGTAAGGAATTAATATGATCGGATGACTTGTCACAAAAGAATTCCTCCTCATTAAGAATTTACGTTCACGTGGATTTTCTGCATTTTAAAACAGACAATTTGACCATAACTTGGATAGGTTAATCCTCATAATGTAGTTTTTCGTTATTGCATATTTGTCGTTTTCTTCCTCCTACTTAGACATTATGGGTTCATTAAAAATGCTATTTGAATGGTTTGATAATCAATTATTTTCAAATTTCAACGCTCTATTTTATATTAAAGTTTATGTTCATTTCACATAAAAGTACCGGGCGAATCGCAATCAAGTAATCAAAGGAAAATGATAGGTACCGGTTAATTTCAAGTTATTTTAAATTGAACGTGAATATCGACTGATTAGAAAATTTAAGTTATCATAAGATGAAAATGAAGAAAAAAAAAGAAAATAAAATAACTTTACAGCACGAGGCCGCTGACGTGGCTGGTCCAAACGACAAATCTCGGAAAGGGGAAAGAGAGAAAAGGACGTCCTTCCGACAAGCCAGGCCGGAGAAACACGATCGGAGGACAGAAGTGTAAAAGCACGGGGGGTCTTTGGGCCTGGTGAAGGACAGAGGACTTGGGACTTAATTTCTGTCTTTTATCCGTAGTTAAAGATATTTTCGGAGCCCTTTTCATTTATGTTTGCCGAAAAATAGCAAAAATAAAAATAAAAGGAAAATAAGTTTCTTGAGTTGCGTAAATTGTACACACACACTTTACGACCGCGTTGACTCGACGGGCCCAGAGTCATTTCTTATTTAAGAAAATGTTGACGCGTAAAGAATCAAATTGAAAAATAGACCAATTTTATTCCCCGTCTAGATCATAAGAATGAGATTCTTCAGTTATTGTAAATTGGCAAAAAAAAATCGAAATATATATTAAAGTGTAAAGAAAGGGACAGGTTTGAAGGACTTGATTTATCGGAGAAACAATAATCAAGATCATCACAAGATGAGAAGAGGTTTAATTTTAACTAAAAACAACGTTGGAGATTTAACAAATCACATTCTCGTTTTTTAACTACAATTATATAATGATTTTGCCTACATCGCTACTATTGTGTTATTACGAGTCATCTACAAAATTTATATATGCATTATTACGGTTTTACATCCGATAAAAGTTTAAATATTTCGATTTCCTTTTGAATTCTCTTTATAAAATAGAAAGATTCGAATATGACTTTTCATGCATATCGTCCTCTCGAACTTTCTTATTTCTCGAAAGATCTTTATTCTCTCATTCTTTTCCAGAAAAATACATTCTTCTTTTGGGATGGGTGGGGGTATTCATTTCCTAATGTTTAGCTATTGTTGCAAAAAGGCAAAGAACTTGTATCAATCTATTTTCCCTTCCTCTTTTTTTATTGTGGGGTGGGACCATTTTTCTTTTTATCAAATAGCAAACCAAGCATAATTGAAAGTTCGGAACATATGCAATTTCGGTTGGGGGCAGTCAAATCCTCTTTGATTTTCTCGATATTCTTTTGTACTTTGCATCAAACTTTCTCACGAAGTGGTCCATGAGAAAGTTGCAGCTCCTGGGTGATAAAAAGATTGCCATAAAAAAAAAAATTAACTTAATGACGACATCGAGAGTTGCAATCTACGAGATTCTGCAACTAGGATCTCACAGGAAGCAGCAAAGCAAACCCCCCCCCCCTCCAAATCCTCCTCTTTTCGTGCGTACTTGCATGTTCTTCCATTGGCTTTCACCGCTCTGTATTTACTCCGACATTAAATTTTCAATAAGACTGTAAATTTTAAAGTATTTTTTTGCACAGATGCCACAAAATTTTTTTAATTGATATCACTGATAAATTTACTCAAAATTAAATTTTTGACTATTAAAATCCGAAACTATTATACTTGTGACAAATTTATTTTTATTATTTTTTGTTAAATTTTATTATTAAATTACTAAGTTTGATTACACGTGTATCAATTTTTGGCTCACCATTCATTTGTCATATGTATATCAATTTATGATTTTTCGTAATAAACAATTGAGTAAATTTATTATAGGTGTACTAATTTAAGTTTAGGGTAAATTTGGTATAAATATATCAATCTAGAGTTTTGTCATGGATATATCAATTTAAAGTTTTATATGATATTAATCTTATTCTTTTTTTTAAATAAGAAATTATTTGATTAGTATTGATGTTAAAAAAAACCCCAATTTTGGTAGTGCATGCTTTACGTTTGGCTGCATTTCACGCCAGTCAGCTTCGACCTAAGGGATAACCAACGTTCGAGATCATTTACTTCTGTGCAATTACCATGGTCAACTATCATTTAATCCCTCGCTGAATTTCCTTTTTCTTCGCGAAAATTGACGAACCGAGTTAACGTTCCCAAAGCCAATGTGCCCACTCCTTTTTCTTTCTTATCTCGAGAATCGAAATATAATTTGCGAATTTTGCAAATACACCTCATTCGATAGGCCAAATGAGATACGGATCTTATTTTTCCAATGACGATGTGTCGTGATCCTCACGGTCGAAATTGGATTTGAACACTTAAAGAGGGTCCTATTCTTTCTTGGCTTAGTTCTCGAAACCATTATATCGAGAAGCGACGCTTCTAATTTAAGGTCTGGTCGCTAGCGCAATCTTAAAAAAGGGGGAGCAAACCAAAAAAAGAAAAAAAGAAAAGAAAGGGAAACTGAAAGCCCGGTCCGGCCCGAAAGGGTAGTCGTTCTTTAATCTTTGACGTTTTAGATAATCCAAATCAAGTAAATATGAATAATAAAATATTCTCAAAAGAAGGGGGAGCAAGTTCTGCATCGCCGCAGATATTTAGGGAACATTTTCTGCACTTCATTCAGGGCATAATTAACCACGCCTCGTATCTTTCCCGATCTTTGCGATGCATAACTATGGTCATCTCTCTCTTTTATTTATATGGTTATCTGGCCATGAAAATTCAGGCTACTTCTGACCCCGGCAGGACTGTTCTTTAAAAAAAAAAAAGAGTTTTTCTCTTCTTTATTGAGGAGAAATCTTGCTAAATATTGAGTTATTGGGAAGGAAAAAGTAAAAACTTTGTTAAATCTTGCTGTACCAAACGCTAAGTAATGACCCACCTTTAAAGGCCTTCCCCATTTGAAAATTTCTCATGGAGACTTAGACCTACTTTGCCGACATATAAATAGGATCACAACACTTTCGCTGATAAAAAATATGGAGACTAAATTTCAACAAGAAATGTGAAAATAATTAAAGTGTCCATGATGAGTTGGAAAGAGATTGTGATCGTGCTATTGCACCTCTGTTTGAACGCTCTTTAGAAACTTGCCGACATTGATAAAATTTGTTCATTGCAAATAACTTTTCGGAGTTTAAATGAGGATTGTGAATAAAAATACTACCGACAATATGTAGCATCAAATTATAGCCAAGTGGTACATGATTGATTTTATACCATAGAAATGAAGTAACTAAGTAATTATTTTGAGCTCACGTGACTCCTGTCAAATTCATGTCGAGCATCTCATTAGGGTTTACAATGTGCGATGACAAAAAGTATATTGATCATCTCATTAAAAACTTTCCAAGTAAATATTTAAGATATTTGTCATATTAAAATTACGATAAGATATATTTAGGAATGCTGCGTTTCGATTATTACAAAAAAACAAAGTAGGGGAATCAAAATTTTATTTTATTTCGGGGGCGAATGAATATAAAAGAGGAAATACCCGATTCGAATTTTTCTTTGGCCTGTAGCAATTTTGGAAGTAAGCAGTCAATGCTGTTTTCAGCCTGCCAGAACTCATTTATTAATCTCAACTAAATCTGCGCAATGGGGACTGCTAAATCCTAGCTGCGACGTTTCACATCAGGTGATGATACGGTACAGTAGCAGTAGCACCACAAATTGAGTACCTTCTGACCGACTGACATAATCATCAGATAACTAAATATGTCCTAAAATAATTTGTGCAATTTTTTTAAAAAATTTATATCCCGTTATGTTTCTTTCTCTAATGATTTCCTTAAGAGTCCGACAAGATTTGAAGAGGAATTCGGGATCAAAAGCGTGCACAAGTTTGAGACACACTCATTAAAAAAGGTTATGATTAAAAAAAAATTACGTCGAATAACGGATTTTTTCGATTACTAGTTATTATTGATGGAAGTTCGGACATATCAAAACATGCTATGTCTGCATGCATCCATGTACGATACACATATATTGCGACATTGCAAAGCACATAGACCCACAACTCATGTCACCCTCCGACACTGGAGGTTCACTTTCCCCAGCTACCATAAACCAATATCCAATGAGGAAGATTATAGAGTACGATCATGTACAGTTCCCAAATCCTTGCCATGAACATTCTAGCTAGAGCTACCAAGAAGGCTCGAGAATATGCTCTCGCCTGCTCAAGAATAATGAATCAAACGCGATAAGAGAGTTAATATTATTTTGTTATGATATTAGAGGTAAAAATTATGCATTATTATGATGTTACAAGAGTTTTTGACCACATTCCTATTTTAATTTTTGCACGAAAAAAGACGAGAGAGTTCATGTGGTTAAATTCGGATATATAGTGCTTGAGACTCAATTTATTATTTCGGGTCATCTGATTAAGATAAAATTATACCAAATGGGGTTTTAATAAGATCTTTGAACTCTCTCTCTCTTAAAGGTATGAGAGTGTCCAAAATTTTCAATCAAGTGGGCCAAAAGCTTAGAAAAAAAAGTCCAATGTAGATTTATAGTTGGTGTTGAAAATGGTGCGTCGAAGTTGAAACCGAGTAAAAATTGGCAAATTCAAGGAAGCTATAAATAAAGCCGTAAAATAGCTTCGACAGTCTAAAAGCACGGGGGGGATTTGTCGTCTCTCTCCTTGTAAATCGTAGCTTTCTCCATCACTTTCCCCTAACTTTTTCCGATTCCGCCGGCCCCACCCACCCCGAGGACCCAGACCCAAGAATAATAGAGATAGAGTGACTGAGTGAGAGAGACAGGATTCATTATTTCAACCATGTAATGTCACGAGCTTCTTTAGTGCAATTAAATTAATCCATATTCTGACAACAACATCAAATAATTAGAAAAACAAATTAGAATTAAACTAACGAAAAATCATAATTTGACATATTTATCATAAATAAAAATTTTGATACAAAAATCCTAAATTAATATACAAGTACAAATTTTCTTACTATTAGTTTTTGTTAAACTTTACTGTCAAATTACTGAGTTAAGTAACATGTGACAATTGACTGGTGTATTAGTTTGAGGTTTTATTCTTTATTTATCATAAGTATACTAACTTAAGATTTTTTGTAAACTACCAGAAGGTAAATTTGTCACAAATATATAGTTTACGATTTTTGGTAATTAAGAAATCAGTTTGGGGTAGTATTGATTTAGGATTTTTATGGTAAAAAAATTAGTTTAAGATATATTTGTTACAAACGCATCAGTTTAGGGTTTTTGATGGTATTAATCTAAAAAATTATTGTAATTTCTCTTAAAATGGAGAGAAAACAATTGAGGAGAAAATTATTATTATTATTACTACTACACATAATATGAAAAAAAAAATCAGTACGTTAAAAACTGCAAACAAATAATGTCATTTAATTACTTTTTAAGAACCGTGTCCAAAATAATGTGGTCGACGAGTACTTGAAAATGGGTACTTGCTATATAATCAATTGACGATAATGTGATTTTGAATGCATTAATCATTTCCGTAAAGTGCGAAATTAGCGTTGAACGAATTTACACGTATTATAATTATTTATATGGTTAACAAGCAAGCATCATAGACCCATAGTCTCTCTTTAAATATATATATTATAATATGTATATTCGGCCACTTTTATGATTGAGGGGAGTGGGAGACGGAGACCGGCAGCACGTGAAAGAAGAGCTTAGGGCTAACTTTTTAGCACCTGAAATTGAGGCCGCTCAGCCCCACCACCCTCCGCTGCACAGCGGCGGTTGGGACGGTGCGGGTGGCGGAGAAATCATATAGAATCTCATCAAAACCAACGAAAAAAGAATATATTATTATTTACGAAGGGCCTTTCTGCGATACGATGATAATATTTGAATGAAGAGATGGGGACTGATTTCAAAGTTAAATGTGATGGCGACCTTTCCATGCATCACTTTTTTTCCGGGAGAATGCTGGAATTTACACAATAGTCTTAGGCGACATTTCTTGTGATTGGGCTTATTCAAACCATCTCAAACACCATCAGCATCGCTACATTTTTTCTTCCCAAAACCTCTAATAAATTTATCACGAAAAAACCCATGTCAAATTTACTCAAATTATCCTCATTTGATTTTCGTTAAAAATCACAAATTAGTATATCTGTAATAAATGGAGGGTAAAATCTCAAACTGATAAATCCGTCAATGGCCGTGTGTCATCCAATTCGGTGATTTTATGGTAAAATTAGACGTAGACTAATGAAGAGCAAATTTCTTATAAGGTAAATTTGTTGTAAATATACAAATTTAAGGATTTTCGTAATATTAACCATTTGTATTTTGATTTAAGTTTAATACAACATAAATACCCTAAATTAGTACAATCGAGCCTCATTTATCCCAAAATTAATTTTCGCATCATAGAAAAATCACAAATTAGTATACTCGCAACAAATCTACCAAATAATAGGGTCAATTTAGGAAATTTTAGTAGATATTTCGAAATGCGAGGGAGTTTTCAGAATAAAATTAGCATATTTTAGTAGATTTTCCAATCACAGTTTATTTTCTTCAAATTTGGCTTTCCTGAAACCATGTCAGTTTTTTCTTTTGGTCGATTCCAAAACTACGTCGTTCAAGAGCACTCTCACATGCCCATCTTGCGAGTCGTTTCTCATTCTATTTCCATGATTACCAGGGACATTAGACAGAAGTTAAATGGGGTTACATTTGTCATGGGGTGCATATTGGGCATGTTTTGTGGCACAAAATTAAGTTAAGGTAAATACAGTGTGAATAGACGATATGAGATATTTTGTAGGAACCGAACCTTTTATTAATGTAGTTTTCACTTTCCACTATCCGTTGTTGTCTGGCCGGATATCATCCGGATCTCCCTTTTCTACTGGTGGATCAGGTTATTCATCCACTTTCAACGAACGTCGTATCACAAAATGTTTGAAAAGGAAAAACCTTTATGGAAAAGGAATACGCTGAGAAAGCAAATTGGAGAGGAAAGTGCTTGAAGATCAAAGAAAGGCCGGTGATTGGGAAAAGATCTGCACCTAAAGTCAGCCTCTTTACTTTTGCTTTTTCGTATCAACAGCACAGAGGAATTGCCCCCCGCCATCTCGCCGGAAAATTGCCATTCGCCGACGTTTCTATCCGTCGTTCGGTCTACCGGTGCATGGAGCTTTGCTTCCATTTCCCCTCGCGAAACTAGTTAAGTTCATGTAAAGCAAAGTTTCGATTTTTGAAAATGTTGACTATACATATGAGAGCACGAAATCCATATAGATGAGGTCATTATCCTGATAAGGGAGAAAGTTTTTCAATGTTTATTGCAAGACTAACATACCATAACCGATCAATCACATGACTCAAGCCCTATGCGTTCTACCTAACTTTGTGTTTTAATTTTGAAAATCCTTAGGTACAATGGTTCACTTTTCTAAACGTCACAATCGCGCGAATGACCTACTTTGTGTCCCATGCTGCTGCCCGAGAGGGCAAAGCAAACTTTCCTACATAATGAGTCTAATTATTCCTCATGGAAGCCGGGCTCCTATCATCCTATCATAAGCAAAAGACTCTTCAGATAAATGATACCAAATCGCACAGTGTCTTTTTCCCTGATCTCTTTCACACTGATTACAACAACCCGTCGTAACGTTGCACTGACAGGCCGAGCGTATTGGAGGAGAAGTGCGCACGCAAGTGAGCCTTGTCGCCGTAGATTTGCCCCTTTTTTATCCTCGGTCGTCATCAATGCCGGTGCTCGTATGGTGACTCAAGGAGGCAACATTTAATTCCACGGCCATGTTTAGCATGTCAGCAGCACAGAACGGGACAGCGAACTGGCAAGCCTAGCCGAGCCTAACTTTCCCAGTGCAAATTAAAGATCTTATGCTCTTTGAACCTTACATGACAAAATCTACAACCCCAGAAGAAAAAAAAAAATGAAAAAGAAAAGAATGGAGTCCTGAGAAAATTACAGCTTTAGACCAGACAATATAGATAGAGTATTCTGGGCCTGTTCCCACGTGCCGTATCGGTTGGAATCTGCTTGTTCGGCCATACTGAGAAAAGGGCCTTAAACATAGGCTTTGATAAACGGCCCATGAAAGTGATTTTCTCTTCACATCGCATCTTTATGTCGTATGCTGGAATCAGGGAGCGAAGAATAGCGTAGAGGGAGAGTGAATGGGCTTGGATTGGAACACGCGAAGCTTAGGCCCATTGGGCTTTTGACGTCTCGGCCCAAAAATGTGTTTGCGCGTTAACGGGGAGAGAAGAAGAAAAACTAAAAGAGCTTCATGGCCTAGAAAGCATTTGACCATATGTCTTCAAAAGCCTTGGTAATGTACCTCACACTGCGTCCATGGCAAGCATTCAACTCGTCTTCCAAAGCATGACAAGACGATTTTGTATGATCACTACTTAATCCGATAGGTCCTTAAATTCTCACTATAAGAGCTCCACGCTCGCCGCGTGATACATAGTTTTAGTCATGACTATTCCTTATGAGGACGAACCCGTCCGTGGCAGATCCATCGTTATGTGTGATGCAAGCGCGTATGAAGCCGGAAGCTTGCCTTGACTCGAATTTGCCCATAGGCCCGGTAGCCCGATAGCCCGCCCGTGCCACATAGGCCCGTGTGGTACTTTTGGGTGGGCTTGGGCAAGTCCATATATTCATTAAGACCTGCCCAATTGAGCCCTTGGCGGCTCGGCCCGAAAATTTTGAGTAGAATTTATTCTTTTTTCTATTTTTCGTGGAATAGTTGGGTTTGATAACTACAATTTTATTTTTTTGGTGGGGCAGGTTTCCATTTTATTTTGAAGAGAATGTATGGTTTGAATTTTTTTTTATTAAAAATGATTGCTTATATTTCCGACAAAAATGAATGAACTAAAAACATTTTTATCATTCAAAAAAATATTTAGATAAATATCGATGCTTATAATATAAACATTTTTTATCAACTAATTATTTTTAGGGATGTTAACGATTAAATTTTTAGAAAATACTTTTCAAAGTATTTATTTTCCATGAAACAAATGGAGTGTGAGTTTTATATCATCTGGCCGATCAATCACGATTTTTTTTCCTTTTCAATGAAAAACGGCCCTACCGACACCGGACCTTATATATAAGACCAGCTCAAGCAAGTGGCCGATGTCTAAACATAATATAGTCATTTTTCGTTGTTCTCCCGAAGCATGATTGGTGTGCTTTACAGGGAAATGGGATGGGGGGGGGGGCAGTGTCCATGGACGTGTGCACAGCTCATCGCAGCTGGAATCTCTGCCTTTTAGCCCCAGTTCTCTCCCTCATTCCAACGGACTCATAAATTAATTTAGTCGCCCACAATTTCATTCCTCACAAATGAAATTAAAATTCCTCAAGACGACCCCGGTATCTTTGAACCCGATGCTCCCATGCCTTTGATACGATGAATTTCGTAAGGAGCCTCACATGATCTAGAGGCTCGGATTCGCTGGAGACACACGCATCCGATGCACCTAAAAGTACCTCTAAGAAGGAGACATTACAGGAAGAAAAAAGAAGAGAGAAGACTATATGTGTCCACTCAAGCAAGTCCACGTGGCGCAAACCCAACCTACCCCTAACCGTCACTTAATTAGATATCATGGTGACACAATCATGCCCCCGGCCACTCAACTCAGCTTCCGGGTCCCGCCACTTAATTTCATCCACACCCCTCCAAATAATATATATAAATTGGCCACGCGGAAGAAATTGACCTAAAAAGTCTTAAATTTATCGTATAATAATTAATTTAGTTTTAAAATTTAAAATTTAATTAATTTATTCTTGATCATATGATAATTTGCCAAATCTCTATTTAGCTTATTCAAAAATCTATGGTAGTCTAATAAGCATTGATCATCTTATGTTGCATAATTGGTGTTGATGTGTATAATTTTTTCAATTTTAAAATTTTTCCCTTTTTCTTTTATTCTCGATTAGAATAAATTGACAAATTGTTAAAAGATTTGTTACTAAATTAACAAATCATCAAAATGGATTGAATTGGCTTAAATAAAATGTTTAAAATTGGATTGATCGTCGTGTGATAAATTGAAAATTCTTTAGATAATTCTTGCTCCATGTGTTTATAAATTGTGAGATGTTGACGTGAATAATATTTTGAAAATTGCATTGATTCGACTGACGGTGGGGATATCGAATCAAACATGTTGCGAGCAATTTTTGCTTAATAATCTATTTCCTCTTAGGGTCCCTCCACCCCAATTGCATCCCTTATTGATGCCGTTGTGTGTCCACATCCACCAACATATGTTCTTCCCAAACTAAAGAAAAGATCATACAAAATATTCCCACCAAAAGAAATCCATTCTCTCTCTCTTCCTCTCCCCATCTTATGAAAGCTCATTTTGTCCTCACACGGTTGTGTCGTATTGTCATTTGGGTTGGGGTGGCCGCAATTATGTAGCCCTTGAATTTCAGCATTTCTAGATTGGATTCAGGTTGAGTAAGCCTCACGAACAAATCATAATCACGGATTTTATAAATTTCATGGGAATTATCACATATATACCTCATGAAATTAATGGCTATGATTCATTTGATCACTTAGGCTGGAGTTGAGATGGGATTCTCGATTAGACTTAGATCGAGTAAGCTCAACAGACCCTAATCATTGATGTTATAAATTTCACATGAACTATTGCATATATGCCTTATGGAATTAATGGCCGTGATTCACTTGACCAATTAGGCTTAAACCGAGTTGAGACGGGATTTTCGCTTGGACTAGCTGAAGTAAGCTCGACAAACCATAGTCATTCATATTATAAATTACATGCAAATTAGTCTTACGGAATTCAATCGATTAATTACACTCGAGTTGGTGAGGAAAATCTCTCCGCGGGATTCGGGTGACCCTGTCAGCGACAACTATGCTGCCCCCTCGATGTACACGTGTCAGTCCGCTGCCCCCTCGGTCCTATTGTCCCTTCCATTCCACGGCTGCACTGTTAACTTTTCCACTCTCTCTCCGGTCACTTGGGTGCGCAGATACCGAACCTGGTCTTCCGGTTTCCGGTCGCGAGGAGGGGGAGGAGCAGGAAGAGCAGAAGCAGCTTGCGAGAGAGAGAGAGAGAGAGAGAGAGAGGAGAACTGGTGCGGCGGAGGGAGAATTCGATTCGCGACGGACTCCGTTCGACATTGTCTATTCCGGCATCGTCCTCGGAGCAGGTCAGTCCCTGGATTTCTCGCGTCCGATGCGTCGTCGAATGTTCCCGCGGTTCTCTCGCTCGATGTGGTTCGTGTCCTGAGTGATCCGCGCTTCGTCTTCGAGTCCGAGTCGCGCTGCGCTTCGCGTCGGTCTCGTCCGCTTCGTCCGCTGACCGTTCGCGCCGTCGCGGCGAGTTGGTGTCTCGTAGTTCTCGGCTGGTCGATTTGTTTCTTTCTTGGTGTGCGGGGATCGCAGTTTGAGTTCCGTTCGGCGGCTTGATTTCGTCGAAGTCGAAGTCGATTTCGAGAGTTCGAGGCTCGTCTGAATTTCGGTTTACGTCCGTCTTCGGCTTCTTCGGTCGCTGGAGTTTGAAGATGGAGTGACGCGATTTCTGCAGTTCCTTTCCATTTCATGATTCCAGACCGAGAAATTCAGCATTTTGTACGAATATGGTGGATGTTGTTCGTGGCCGAGTTCGTTCTGGCTTTGAAGCTCTTGAATGAACTCAGTCGTCGGTGTTCTTGCCCCTAGCACGACGGTCGCGACTTGCCGGAGCTGGATTTTTGTGGATTGAGGCGCTTCTTCTGGTTTTCTTTCATTTGTAGTGCGTAGTGTTGCTGAAACATTTGTGCGTTGACCTTAGTATTGAACAGATCTTTATGCTGTATGGAAATAGCCGGTAGTGATGGCAGCACTGGCTTTAGTAATTCTTCGGTCCAACTCCGTAAATGTTACAAAGTCAGTAGCCTTACCGAGACGATCTTGGAATCAAGTCAAGTTGCTTGTCTAAAAGACCAGTATGTTCTCGAAGAACAGTTAGGGTGGGGGCAATTCGGTGTTATCAGGGCATGCTCTGATAAGTTGACTGGTGAGGTTCTGGCTTGCAAATCCATTGCTAAAGATAGATTGGTCACGCCGGATGACTTGCAAAGCGTGAAGTTGGAGATTGAGATAATGAACAGGTTATCTGGGCACCCGAATGTGGTAAATCTCAAGGCGGTCTATGAGGAGGAAGACTATGTGCATTTATTGATGGAATTATGCGTAGGAGGGGAGCTTTTTCATCGGCTCGAGAAACATGGGAGCTTCTCTGAGATGGAGGCTCGTGTTCTTTTTAAGCAGTTGATGCAAGTGATTAAGTATTGTCATGATAATGGCATTGTCCATAGAGATCTGAAGCCAGAAAACATCCTATTGGTTTCAACATTCTCATCTTCTCCTATTAAATTGGCAGATTTTGGCCTTGCAACCTATATTCGGCCTGGTAAGAGCTTTCAACTTCCATGGATTTTGTCCTTGGTCTCATCTTTTTGTTGCTCTTTTTCCCCCTTTGTTGATGATTCTTATCTTATGTTTTAGCAGGACAGAGATTGCATGGCACTGTTGGTAGTCCATTTTACATAGCTCCAGAGGTTCTTGTGGGAGGTTATAGTCAGGCTGCTGATGTGTGGAGCGCTGGTGTTATCTTGTACATATTACTTAGTGGTTTGCCCCCATTCTGGGGAAAGACTAAGTCAAAAATATTCGAGGCTGTTAGAGCAGCGAATTTGCGGTTTCCTGTCAGTCATTGGGAAGGCATATCTTCGTTGGCAAAGGATTTGATTACCGGAATGCTTCAATTAGATCCAACCAAGAGACTCACAGCTGCAGAGGTTATAGGTACGATGGCTATATATCTGTTCTGTTATAGTAGGGCCTGCTGCGATATGTGTTTGTAGTTTGCATTCCTATAAAGCATAAGTATAGACATTTTGACATACTCTGCATAACTTTCGGCCAATTGAGTTGGGACTTGTCATGACATTCCTTGAATATGACATCAGCCGTTGGTTGAAAGGAACTATATGTTTGTCCTTTGTATGACAGTAAAGTAGAAAAGTTGAAATTACACGGCATCTTATGGAAAAAAAAAATTGATATGGTTCGAAAACTTATTATTCGAATGGGATAGGTGAATTTTTAAAGGAACGATACTCTGTGAATAAATATCAGGATTCATGCCGAGACTCACAGAAATTTTTGCCTTGTCAAAGAGGAAGTTTGCTTTCCAATGCAAACTTTCTATTGCCAGCAGACAAGTTCTTCTATTTTCGTGCTTTTCAAATTGTGGTATAAATTGAGGAGTCCTTTTGAACTTAATCTATGAAATGCTTGTTTCCTCAAAGGAATTTTTGAACTGAATAGAGAAATTTTTTAAATGATTTTGATAAATTCAGTCCAAATGGGTATCAAATGGTGTGTGAAGAGTCTTTTGAACTGAATAGAAGAACTCATCTGTTGTTTCTTTAGAACTGAATTCATAAAGTTTTGAACTTAATAGGTAAAGACGTGGGTGTATTAAATGCTTCTTTCCTTTGATTCTCCAATATTGTCTTGTGATGACAGAACTTACTGTATCCATTCTTTTTTATCAATTTATTAGAGTCTATTAGTTCAATGACTGTACATTTTTCTAACACTCAGAGTAGAGGTAATTCTTTCCTTGACTGTGGTATTTAACAGATCATCCCTGGATGGAACTCTGTGAGCAAGGTGTTCAAGAGCCAAGCACACGAGACAATCCGGGTCATGAAATGCTTGAAGTGGGTGGAAGTTCTTTTTCTACACCATTTATTGCTAGAGTTCAGGATTATAGCTTCAGCTATGAGTCACACGCCGTTGGTGCAAATTCCATGGAGCAATCACCAGCATTCACGTGCAAGTCATCTTTCTCTTCTTACCTAGCCGGCGATGAATGTTCCACATCTTCAATTGGGGGGTTTTCTTTCACTAGTGCCTCTAAATCAAGTCCTTCATGCCCAAGGTTCCCTTCAGGTGTTCTATCAATGCAAAGTTTTGCTTTCTTTGGTTTTTGTTCTGCTGCTGAACAACAGAATGATCCTTTGGAATATCAAACCAATATGTCAATTACTACCGTGAGCAATGGAGGTACGGGGATTTTTTCCTCTTTACGCTCGTCGAAATTTGCCTTTTCTCAATATTCACAGAACCTTAATTTTCCCCCTTGTTTGTGAATGCAGAATCAGGCTTTGCTAAACCATTGGTAATGCCAGATTCTTCCGGTTTTGGTAAGCATGATGTAGAAGCGGAGCAGAGGTCAGGAACTCGGAGAGCTGGGACTGGGGGATGCAGGGTATTAGGAAAACACAGCAAAAGGAATCACACGATAGGTTTTGGCGAGCATGATCAAATTGATTTTGTGGTCGCTGAATCAGTCATTCGCTGGGCATCATGCACGCACATTCCAACTGCACCCTCTCTTAGATTATCGCTCGTCTGCTAGCAGACCTGAACTACGTAGTAATGGTGATAGTACGCAAGAGTGCAGTCGTGCATGCTGGCATTTGGCGACACAAAATGAGACATTGTCGAGCTTGACCGCAATGTCGCTACAACCTGAGGAGTCGGAGAATTTTTTCGATCGAGTGGGGGAGTTTGGATAAGCATGTTTAACTAGGTTGTGCTGATGCCTATTTGACATTTGAATGATGGTAGAAGTTCACTTGGATGATATGTAGATTGTAGTTACTAATGAAGTTTGAGTGGTTACGCTGACTCGTGAAGTGCTTATATAAGTCTGTATAAATACGTCAGATGGGTTTCTCTAACTGTGTACCTAGGTGATAAATTGAAGTCCTTTTGAACTCTTTCTGGTTCGGAAGTTGATAGTGAGATGTCAAGCTATGTGAAACTTTTACAGAATTTTTGACAGCTTGCTACCGACGTTCAGAAGATTTTGTGATACGTTCATGTCGGTCCAATTGGCTATTAGAAAATAATTCACTGCTTGTCACACGACTCACCAAGTGTTGACTTAACGGTGGCTTCAATGCTAAATGAATAGGGAATGAATTGTTACGACTATGACAAAACGAGGTATCTTTGATTTTTCAATGGCTTACTACCGACATTTAGAAAATCTTAATCCTCGTGACATGCTCATGTTGGCCCAATTGGCTATTAGAAAATAATTTATTGCTTGTCACACACCACATCAAGTGTTGACACAACGAAGGCTTTAGTGCTAAATGAACGAGGAATGAATGGTTATGATTTTGACTAAATATGGTATCTTTGATTTTCTATTCACTTTAAGCACGGTGATTAAGACAAATTAAACGATTCAAACGAGACAACTTACGACTAAAAAAAACCATTGAGGTGATTATCACACTTTTCAAATGATAGATGACTACATAAGTTACCAAAAGCGCGTTTAAGGAAAACAAACAAAACGAGGTTTCTTTGATTCTCTGTCCACTTTAAGCACAATAATTGAAGAGTCTTTTTGAACTCTTTCAAATTTGGAGCTATATAGTGAGATGTCAAGCTTTGTGAAACTTTAATTGATTTTTTGGCAATTTGCTACCGGCATTCAAAAAATTTTGTGATACGCTCATGTCGGCCCAATTGGCCATTAGAAAATAATTCACTGCTCATCACACGCCACGGCAAGTGTTGATTTGATGATGGCTTCGGCGCTAAATGAATGGGGTATGAATTGTTATGATTATGACAACACACGGTATCTCTGATTTTCCAGTAGTTTATTACTGACGTTCAGAAGATTTTAGTGCTTGTGATACGCTCCTATGGGCCCAATTGACTATTTTAAAATAGTTCACTACTGGTCACATGCCACATCGAGTGTTGAATTGTTATGACTATGATAAAACGGGGTAACTTTAATTCTCTGTTCATTATAAGTACAGTGATTAAAATAAATTAAGAGATTAAGATGGGACAATTTATGACTAAGAAAGGCCATTGAGGTGATTATTACACTTTTCTAAAGATAGATGGCTACATAATTTACAAAAAGTGTGCTTGAGAAAAGCAAACAAAACGAGGTATCTTTGATTTTCTATCAACTTTAAGTACAATGATTAAGATAAATTAAAAGATTAGCACGAGACAATTTAGGACTAAGAAAAGCGATTGAGGTGAGATTACCACCATACAATGATTAAGATAAATTGAGGTGAGATTACCACCATACAATGATTAAGATAAATTATTTTAAAGGTTAAAATGAGAAAACTAAAAACTAAAAATGCGTTTGCCGGGAGTCGAACCCGGGTCTATTGCTTGGAAGGCAATTATCCTAACCGTTGGACTACAAACGCAATTGGTGATGAAGTCGCCCACTTAATATATCTAGTTCTATTAGAGTGATTCTACATCGCTTCAAGTATTATTAAAACATTTTTCTTCAATTTAGTATGATTCACAGTTTGAGATTGTGTTATTTAGAATTTAGTATGCCTCATTTAAAGAAAAAAAGGGTTTAAGCAACAATAGCCGTAACATGAATTGTAAATCAAGTCTGATGAGAAGTTACTACTCACGAGACTTGAGCTATTCAAAAAATAATTGTCCGATTGAATAAGATACCGTTGAAAGCTTCTCGATTATTGATCGTAAACTCTCGCTATATTTCTAATTTAAGCCAATTATTCTCAATAGACAAGCAAGACATTTCGAGAATAATTTGTAAAATAAAATATCACATTTTGACAATGAAACATGCAATTTAAAAAAGAAAAAGAATTCTTGACCTACATTACATGGCATCTACATATTGCCCAAACAAGTGCTACTTCAAGGGCACCAAAGAAGGAGGAAAAGAAAGAGAAAATTTTATAGGCTCTGTTTATTTTATGAAAATTATTTTCCTCATTTTCCGACTTTTGCTGTTTGGTTCACTTTGAAAAATGAGTTAACTTGTTTGGCTAGTCAATGGAAAACTAAGAAGTTTTTTTTTAAAAATTAGAAATCATTTTTCAAAATAAAACTAGATATCAATGTTTAGGCTAGAAACTCTAAACCCGAGCACGAAAAGCCCAATGCTAATGACTAGAATTTGTCATTAGCATTCAAGACCAGGTCTCTAATGTTTGGACTTGGGTTCATTGAGACATAGCCTAAGACCCTAATAATTTCTCTAGATTCATCGAGGCCGGCCGAAAATCCCTGAGCCCATGCTCGATGCCTTAGCACTTATGCTTGAGTCCACAAAGGCGAGTGTGAGATCTCGATACTCAAACTCATATCCCCAACACTAGGATCCGAGTCCACGAAGGTCGTGCCTAGATCCATCAAGACCCCAGTGCTCGCATATTGGTCCATCAAGGCAAGGCTCAGATGCCAATGCCACAATCCCCGATGCTCAGGTCAAGATCTATTACAGCCAAACTTGAGACTCGAGTGCCGTTAATCAATTTTCTGATTGTTCATGTGCAAATTACTAGACGCCAAATTGTATATATCTATTTAGTAAAATCAAATCAAACTATGGAAAATATATTCCGATATTTTTGGACTTTAGCCAAATATTAAAAAATATTATTATTTTCTTGAAAATTTCTTAAAAACTAATTTTCAGAAATATCACATTTTCCAACAAAATTTCAAAAGTTGTTCCCTTTACGTGTCCCAAAAAACCTCAGTTCGAAATTTTCCACTCAAATTGTCATCCCACTTTCCCAAATATGGCATAGTAAAAGCCAATAAAATCCACTTGATCAAGAAACTTCTCTATAATCTACTCCCTTGCAGCGCGAACGGATGCTATCCCTGCTCTCCTTTACTTGAAAACACAGAGAGTAACTCTTTCCCAAGTGTAGCATTCATTGCACACATTTCGACTAAATCCTAAAGAAAAAGAGCCAAATATACGTACAGGGAATTACCTCCTGCTACACAACAAGCATAGTTACCCATAATGATAACTTCGCCCTAAAAAAATTGGCTCTACTTGCAATTTGACGCTAAAAGAGTCGACAGCAGAGTCTCAATGTGCAATAATTGCAAGTTTCAGGGGTCAAAATGAAAGGAACTGAGAATAGGGGGGAACATTATGTAACTTTCCTGAATAAATCAAAATATATAACGGTACACGTAGTAGCTGTCACGAAGTAGGGGCATATTCTTGGATTGCCGTCGCCAATTTATTGCGGTCCTCTTGTGTCTTGGTCTTGATCAAGAAGGTGCGAGCCACCACATTTTCGTTGCTGCCTCCATCATCCTACAAGCACAAATGGCAAACTGATATTACTTATGCCAGATGATGTTTATTCAAAGCAGCACCAGCACACTGAAACAATGATTATAAAAAATTGGCTGGAATCACCGGAAATTTGAAGACTTATTTCTGTAACTATCCAAGATAGCAGTGCAACAAGGAATATCAAGGGGTTGTCACATAACCAAGAATTATGGAGAACTTGAGACTGTTCATGTATGCAACAGCAAGATGTATTACCGCAGTATGGAATATTGCAACAATAGAAGTCTTCTGAGAGTTTGTCTTGATGCCTGGGTATATCAAAGCATTAAGTAACACCTTTCCCACCTGCAGTAAACAAGATAAGATTAAAAAAATCCACAATAAGCACACGAGATTATGATGCATGTGGTCAAGCGATACCTGGCATGGGCATTTCACAATATCATTTCAGACAGCTTAGAAAAAAAAAACATGTGAGAAGTGAGGACACCTACATCATTCCGAACCACGATTGTTGGTTTGGATTCTTTTGTTCCCTTGCTTACACCCTCTTTGCATTTGATGGAAAGCTGCCCCATACCTTTATCTTTCCATGCATCCTTATCAGCAGGATCGGTGGACTGGACACATCAAGGGCGAGCATTATTAATGTTTATGAGAACACATCCCAAGTTATATGCATGCACTCATATCATGAAATCAGCTATTCTCATCAAATCTGTCCAAAGTAATCCATTATGCATAAATTTTGTTAGATATGCCAAGACTTGAGGAACATATATCATGACAAACGGTGCCATAGTTTCAGCATTTACTGGTATAATACATTATTGGCAATGTGGAACTTGTTTTCAACTCCAATTTGCATTCAAAGATAGCACTGCTATTCAACTTGAAAAGTACCTAGTGCAAGTGTATAAAAATGATGAGCTTATAAAAAATTCCCAAGTAATCGTCATAAAAAATTACAGTCGGAGAATGATACTGCCAATGAAATTGGCCCCATCAAATTCTACTGCCATAGGTCTGAAACAATCAGGGGACAGAACCAGTGATCCAAGCTTGCATTGCTTGTCAGTGCTCAGCATTATGCAGAGCATTAAGTTTGGGTATTGATACATCCGTCATATCACTTACATGTCACCCGTATCAGTGATTGCAACACTTGAATGAGATAATTTGCAGATTGTAAAATAAAAAGTCACAGTTCATCAGCTGATTACTAACCTGAAAATTTTAGCACAAACCAGCACTACTAAGCAAATTTACCTATCCATCTAAAGACTAGTTATGTGTTCTCATCCAGACCCTTTTTTTGCACAACACGAGCTTAGTCAAATGCTCTTATTCATTCTGACCATATTTTTCTTGTAGCATAAACTATAATGGCCAGACTTAAAAGACATCCATAAAAGAAAATGCGCTGGAGATTCCAACAGCAAAACTCCAGGGTTGTGTTCTTAGCAAGAAAATAGTAAAGATATCTATCTAACCAAAGTAGGATGAAATTTGTCAGTGTCCAATCAATCACAAAGTCATAGAGGGAACAAGCCAAGACCTATTCAAGTAAGAGATGGTCACACTGCTCTCAATAGACACTTGTCATAAATGGCTACTGCCATCCCAAGACAAGGCCCAAAGCCAAAATGACACAAACAAATGAGCAATCAATAAGCACCATGAACAGGAGATGATCCAAAATGAAGTGGTTCCATGCAATGAATTAATATCAAATAGCTTTAAGCAGACACTCACCTTTACATAAAGCTTGCACTTAACTTCATGGACAACCACAATTCCCTTTTCCTCGGATTTTTTCACAGATGGGCTGCTAGGCTGCTCCAACTCATCTTCTGTTGACAAGAAGAAATAACCACATCAATTGCATTTTAATTTTGTGCAGTATATGATAGAGATTGTCTGGTTTCTACTTTGCATGGATTCGCTTCTAACTCTATGGGCCTAATCAGACTAAGCACGCATACTATAAGAATCTGCTTTATCATAAAAAATGAACATAAAACTTATATACATAAACCAATACAATCATTCACAATGCTAACAATTCTAGGAAATTCTAACTAAGAGTTAATTTTTTATGAACTAAGCCATCTTAAACTAGGTATTACAACCAAAAAAAAAAAAAAGTACGGCATCAGAACTCGCATTACCATGCTATGACACAATTTAGCACAATTCTGAAAAACCTATGAGAATTTGCAAAAAAGTTTAGATTTTTCTTACCACCATCTTTATCATGAGAAGCATCAACATTCGCAGGAGCAGAACTTTGGAAGCCTGACAAAAACAAAAACCAAGTATGAATATAACAATGTCCTTACAAGAGATAAATAAGGATGTACAGTTGGATTAAATCCTAGAGTTCGTTCCTATCATATATCTAAAATTCCTTCAGCACCATATTAGCGGGTTAGTCCCAGAAATAGCCTTCCTCTGAAGTTGGGGGAAGCAATGCACCTTGCACTCCAAAGACCATATCAGATGTAGTACATTGCCAAGTATTGTTGGAGAAAACATCAAATGTTTTGAAATCATTGTAACTGCAATTTCTCTTAGTCATTAGATCCTAGAGGACAGAAGTACTCCCCAAAATAACTGCCAAATTCAAGTGACCTATTCAAAAGTGAGCGCATTAACATGTCCACAAACAACAGTACATACCAGAAAAGGCTGGCGTCTGGCTGCTGGAGAACATCCCTGAGCTCCATGGGCTCACAAAACTAGTGTCATTACTAGATGGAGTAAAGACAGGCTTCTCCTGAGATAGTTTTATCTTACTATCTTTAATTTCTGGTACCGGCTTCATTCCAGAGTTGAACAATCCAGTACTGGCTTGACTACTAGAAGATGCTCCAAAGCTCCACGGACTAGAAAAGCTTAAAGTTGTACTTGTTGGATTGGAATTCACCTTGTCCAAAGATGAATTTGCCAATTTTAAATTTATCTTCAGATATCAGTTTCTTTTCAACAGTATGAGGTCCTGCAGTAGATGAATTCTCCCCTTTTAAACTATTTGCTTTGAGCCAGTTGACAACATCACTGAATTTCTCCTACAACAACAGCATAGACCAACAAGTATCACAGCATGGTAAGGACTGATTTCATGGCCAGAACACATCATCAGCAGTTCTGCATCAAGACGAGTGACAAACTGCATTTTAACTAGAGAAAACAACTTAAAACAAGGTTGACGGATCTATCGGTTGTCTTCACACAGTACATACACTACTTCTCATTCTCCAGCCACAGAAACAACCAAGATGAACCAGACCTCACAGAACCTGTACCTACGAGCATGTGTGATGCATGCACAGAGAGAGAAATGTTCACATCATGCAGCAAATAAACAAGTAAAGGAAATTATGTTCAGAATACTTAAAGGGAATAAATCTCCCTTCTGATCATCCTTTTTTCTCATGTAGTGATTAGTTTACAAAAAAGCAAGCATGGGACCAAAATGCAGCTAGTTGGCATGAGTGCAGCATATCTAAAAAAAGAAAAAAGAAAAAAGAAAAGGTAATATCAACCAAAAGAAGACTATGATCCTTCCTTCGTCATTATTCTAAGTAAATATTCAACTTGAACAGTCCACATTGGCTGGGTTCTAGTGAAATTTCTAAAGGAACCTACTGATAAATAGCAATATCATATTCATTGACATGACCAAGGTAGATCCAAGCATGTTGACACAGCTTGCTCTATGGAACTCTCAGAGTGTAATTAGATAATAAACGTACTAGTCTACCCTCGCCAACTCAGGCCTATAACCAGAATCCCAAAAGCAGCCGGCTTTAAAGATAAAGCATATCACTTCTAGTGTAAGCAAGCATGTCTGAAAAGTCAATCCTTTGCAAAAGGATCAGAAGGAACACCATCTTGGATAAACGGATGATCGGCATTTGCCAACCCAATAAAACATGAATTAAGTGCTGGAATTGCAACTTTCAATTATTTCAAAACACAATTCTCACAGTCGAAGTGCCTAGATACCGCAGAAAAGCATTAGAATCCATGCCAATAAATTCTCCAAAAGCTCTAACTTTACAAAGAAACTTCCACACAACCATTCAAGCATAACAAGTGGTATACAGATATTTGCTGATTTACTATAAATAATGGCCACAGAGCAAATGCTTCAAGGCTCAAGCACGACAACATATAGTAGCACTTCATGATTAGGCTACCCACAAAACATACTGATCAATCACCATACTGTAAAGTGAAGTGGGGAAATAGTACCATTATGCTTGAAGCATGACTTAAGTAGTCGCGGACGCCATCGTCCCAAAGCTCATCGGGATGATTCTTCAACTGTGTTTGCACCCAACTGTTCAGAACAAAAGGCATAAACATGAAGTAAAGATAAGATGCACTCAAGTCACAATTTAAGAGGGGAAAACAATGATCTTCAGCAAAATGAAAACATTAGAGAGCCTCCATAGGGCATCTTTCACCCGGTCAATTGAAGAATAAGTCAGTCAGACTTACGTCTACAGAGAAGCTGGAAATAATCAACACGAACCTTGCAAATTGGGTATTAAGAGCTCTCACGTGCTGTCGCGATGACTCGGCCCGGTGCATATCAAGCGGTGGTGTCACCATGAACTGCTTTTGAGATGGTTCAGCCCTCTGGACGTCGAGAGTCGATCCAGCCATTACTCTTTTATTCCAGAACTGCATTGAATTGAAGAAGAACCAATAATAAGCCACAACCGCCATGTTTAAATGTACATATCACCTTATACTCCAACTCACTTCCTAAGCTCCCTAGCACAATAATAACTCCACCAATCGCAACAGCATGCTGCATCCGTTTGCGAACTTACTAAGAGCAGATAACGCAGATAATTCTTCGGCGTTGCTGATAATACACTCAATTCCCCAAATAAATCATTGTTCCATATGAGCAGGGAAAGAATGAGGCATTCAAAAGGCCTAAGAGCTGAATCAACTTTTATCCACAATTCGTCGCTAATGCTCCGAATGCACAAGCTCACACCGGCCAGCTCAAACTCAACTCCAGACAAAGCCACCTCAACACCGACAAGACGACAGATTCCCAAACTACAAGATAAGAGCTCAAGCAACTTCATCTACGAGCTCCCGAAGATAACGAAAACCTAAACACGTCCAGAGCTGGACACCCCACGATTTGCTCTCCCCAGGACCTCGGGAACAGTAGAAAGCAGCGTCTTTCCCCCCCTACACAGACGCGGCCAATGCAACTGCTCGACCGGCTGATACTTCCGGCGAGCATAGCGCCAAAACAACAAAGGAAAGACGGGACGAAGAGCTCGGAGCAGGATCGAAGCAAAGTCAGGGTTTTTCTTCATTTTTGGGAGCCGAGAGGGGGAACTCACCGCGGAGTCGGCGGCGTCGGGGTTGGAGGCCGACGGGGCAAGGCGTTTCCTGCTCATGATTCCGCCGCGCCGGGAGGAGATTTATCGAAGGCCAAGAAAAGGGGCGGACGACCGGGTGGGGGGATCAATTAGGGTTCCGCTCGTCAGAAATGGCAACAAATCTGGCAATTCTGCTCTATTCACACCGGAAGCGAAATGAAGCAGCCAGACACGGGAGGGGAGAGAGAGAGGGAGTAAAAAAAAAAAAAAAAAAAAAAAAAAAAAAAAAAGGATGGGGCCGAGAGGGGAGAGAGAGAGGGAGTAAAAATGGGGCCGATCGTGGCCGTCGGATGAGGTGGTGAAGTGAAATTCAATTGGAGCCGTGCGATCGGTTCGTCATCAGCAGGGACGAGGCAAAGCGCCACCTCGGCCACGTGGGTGGCTCACTTGTCTGAGCGTGGTGGCCCATCCCATTGGGACCCACCTCGGCCGCTTGTGGCGGTCGTATCAGCCTCCCTCATGGATGACTACCTTATACGCATATTATACGAAGTAGAGACGATGTGGGCTGGGCCCAGCCTATTCCCCCATCGATGTGCTGGGCCCACCCACCCATTGTCCGGCTGGGATAGGCTCGGTCGATGTATTTTGACATGATGATCCGAAATAAAAAAAATACTTGGAAAGTCTTAAATCTTTTTACGAAATGACACTAAGTGAAATTTCATGTCCAATCTACATCAGAATAGGCACGTAGAATTATACAAGAAACGCATGATATTGTCTCAATATTCAATGTCCTTGGGAAGAAATTGCGTATGCGTCCTTCGCCCCTCACACATACTTGAGCTATTGAGGTTTGATATGGATAGTGAGTTTCATCGGCTTTCCACTCAAGCTCAAACTAGTTCAAAGGCTAAAAGGGAATTTCTTAAACTCGTCTATAAGAGAAACAAGAGTCCACATCTGTCATTATACGTGGTGGAAGTTCACATAATGCAAATGGACCCATCTATAAGGGTTAGTCAAATCGAAAGATTCGGATGTTACTTATAAATTACAGAAGAATTAACTCGAATTATGACAATATTAAGGCGACTTGCCACCCTAATAGGTAAAAGTCTGATTTTGTACCACCACAAGCATGAGCTTGTGTGGTAGGGTTGGCCTTCGGCTCGGCCGGAATTGGCAAGGTAGCGACCAGAAGTGGCAGTCTCTTGTCCGTACCTGGCCAAGGTCGACTTTTGGGAACACCCCATGTTTCTCCAAGGGACCACTGGGCGTTGAAGCAGCATTAATAAGACAGGTTTCAGATGCAAATGACTACAACAGGACACTAGTGAACGAGGTAAACGAATTGTCGGATGGAGGACGACGGTGCTTGGTTCTTGCCGTATGTCAGAGAAGCTTGGATCCGTGCTCATGGAATAGACTGGACAGCCACTCTAGTTTCCAAATTGGTCATCCCGAAAATTTGAAAAAAAGAAGAAGGTCCAAATGAGTGAGATCTGACTCTTATTAGTGAGGATAACAGAGGCGAGCTAATTGATTCTCCGGCCTGTCGTGACGTAACCTACAAGGACCAGGTGAAGCCCGAACCATAAAAATTCTACGAGAATGCTCAATCGATGCTTTGAAAAATTGAATATTTGCTTATCAAATGAATGTCCCAATTGCCCTAGGATAATCGATAACAAGAAGCTTAACATGACAATAGAGACGGCATATCGTAGTTGGGTAGGAAAATCAGCAAAAGTCATTAAAGCGATTCCATTGATATATTCAAATAGCATAACTAGAAAGAACTGCTATAATCTCGTCAAGAGTAACATAAGAAGTGAACTCATTAAATTTATTTAAAAGTAATGCACAATATGTTCAACCAAGTATCTGAATTATGTACATCATCAGCAATGACACTGCCAGGAGAGAAAAAATGAATGGACCCCTTTCATTCACAATTAGTAAACATCTCAAAAGAGATCGCGCATCCATGTGACAAAACACTGATATTTGGCATTTTGGGGGCTGCCTTCGCTTTCTAGTACTAACCATTGTCTTTCCTGGCAAGATGCTTTAAAGATTCTCCGCTTTAAAAATGAATCACCAAGAAACCGTCGAAACTACAGTCTTATTGACAATGAATTTGTCTAGGCAGCACTCTAGCTCTATCAGGTATATCTTTTTCTTTCTTTAGCTGCGACATGTGACTTTGCAAGCTAGGAAAAATGGAGTGAAAAGTTACGAGAATAACATAAGACAAGGGGAAGAGGAAAAGAAAATGGGCCACCTTCAATTATACTAAAGGCCTTCCTTCTTCTTCATCTTGCCCATTGTCAACAAGTTTGCTCTCTCCTCGGAGTGGAGATTTCTGCTGCTTAGAACCACCAGTTCCCATTGTACCCCTGGGAGTTGGTTTGTTTTCTGGCAACATCTTCAGTATGATCCCCATGGCTATGAGGAGAAGCCCCGTTCCGTGTTGCTCTGTCAATGGCTTTGTAAATATCAAGTATGACAACAAGAGAGTGACGGCCTTCCTGGCAGTTGTTACCTGCATTTAGATTAACCAAAAGCATTGGCTGATCATTCTTAAATGCACACTATCATCTTGTTTTAGTTTTTAGGAAACCCATCTCTATGGCAAACTCCAGAAATTCCAGTGATCCTTAGTCTTGTGACCGAGTAAAGCCGCATGGCTGAGGAAGTGGTAATTACAAAAGTACAAACTAATCATTCTAACCCCAACCCCCCCCCCCCAAAAAAAAAAAAAGAAGATCAATTGTAAGAATTCCAAACTTTTTGAAATGAATTAAGTATTTACCATTGCAGTAGTTGCAGCCCCGAAGATGGCAATGAGGGATAAAACAGAGACTTGTCCAATAAATGTGGCCATAGCTTCAAAAATTAACACCCCATAAACGTATGGGTGCTGCCATTGGTTACAGACAACAAAGAGTGAGTCAAAATGAATAAGCTGCAAATAATCTGCAAAGTAAATATTTAGGTGCAGTCAACATAAACAACACGTTAAGGATTAGAAGATAGACAAACAAATTTACACCTAGTTCTCTTTCCGATATTATTTCTCCATTTTCTATGGGAAAGTTGTGGATTTTCTGAGCCCTTTATCTATATTTAATAAATTGCCAGAGGTGCATCACCTCAAAGCACAAGCTACTTGTCCCTTTTGAAAATATTTATTGATGCTCTGGATCTTTAAATAATTTAATACCACTCTCAGTGCTCAACCTTTGTTTACCAAATAGCCTTACTGTACCATGTCTGGGGAATGTATGATCAGCATTAATATAAAATATAGTAGAATAAAATAGTCAACTCCCAGATCATCGAGTGCCCAGGAAATTTCTTTAGCTGATGGTTGGGCGTAGTGGGCACGGTATGTCTGAGTTCAACGACTCAACAATACTTGACCAAAATGCAAAGAAAAGTTCTAAAGATGAGATAGATATGTGACGCTAGATAAGATATGTACTTTGTATAACGTGTAACAGAAAAAAAGAATTTTCCCCTCACCTGAGAACATGAATTCCAAGCCTTAAACAACTCCCCTGTAAGGATCATTGGTGGAACAAGGAAAGGCAAGCCAACAACTGTTGAACAGAATAACATCTCCATCTGCGAAAGAAGTGATGCAACTTACGGTGAGGAAACTACATAATCTATTATGTCATAACCAAGAAGCATCAAAAGGAAACTGAGGATGTAACTCAGCACCTGCGTTGTATCAGGATTCAAGGTAAATATTGCTTCTTGCAAATTTCCAAGAAATGAATCAAAGATTAAAGCACCAGTAATCATCATAACACCAATCATGCTGAAATTGGGAGAAGTCTGAGCATCTGCTAAGGTGAACAGAATCAGACCAACTACTAGAAGCACAGCTGATATATACTCATGAGCTGGGTACTTTCTTCTCAAGCCAGGAATAAATGCTCCCATCACCATGACTGGCAAAACCTATTCTTTGACAATAACAGGGGAAACAAGAATAAATCACTTCGAATCCCACCACAAAATTCAACTGAAAGCAGGAATATACTGACTAAAAATACATTCCTTTGATAGAAGCCGAGTATTAGTCAAGCTCAAGACTGAATCTAAGCAGAGGTAGAGATGGTAATTTACCTTTGTGGATTTGAACATGATCTGGGCAGGATAATTGAGAAAAGCCAAAGATCCCTTGGTCAATCCATGAGAACCCATGAGCACAGCAGAGAGCTTCACGTACGTTTTCCACGGGTTCACCATTTGCTTGGTGGTGAAGCCCTGCAAGTATATGAGCATCAGGTACACGAATCCTTGTATGAAGGTGAAATACCAACCATAGCTGCAAAACCCAAAAAAAGAAGTAAAAATTAAGTCAATAACCCATAAGAGAAAGAGCTTAAAGCCAGATTTGCAGAGCATATGTAACAGAGCATATACCTGAATTGGAGCCGATTATACACGTATTCCTGCAAATAGGAGTAGAATAGCAAAAGTTATTAAAGATATCCATGAAGACATCGATTCTTCGGCATTTTCAAACTAAATTAAAGATATCCATGAAGACATCGATTCTTCGGCATTTTCAAACTAAAAACTATCGAACTCGTCTCGGATTGAGTAAAAATGAGATAAATAGAACAGTAATGCCAAAGTGAATCCTAAAGAACGTCCTTGGAAGCACGAACACCGCACGTTTCCTGTACTTTGATTGGCTCTACCGCGCTCAATGAGCCTATGGAAACACGCTTTCCGCTGATCCGCGCACAATTCAGAAAACTTATCATGGTACAAGATAAGAGCAACATCATTTTCGTTTTCGAAAGCGTCCCACCAACCAGACTCCTAACGAAAAATCTAGTTGAACAATCAAAAAAGTCATTCGGAGACAGCCCAACAAATGGACGAACGGCACCCAAGATCACGAAAAAAAGTCTAGGTGACGAACGACGAACGAGTAAACGGACCTCGCAGACGCCGTTGACGAGGTAGCCGAAGAAGAACCCGGAAGAGCAGATGAGGAACTGGTGCCACTTGGGTCGATCGGAAAGAGAAATCCCGAACAGCGACCTCGCTTGATCCTCCCCCTTCATCTCCTCCTCCACACACACACCCCCCACGAATCAATCACGCGCGCGACCCGATGACGATCACGCCGCCGCCGCCGCACGCTCCAAGAACGCAAGAACCGACGCGCGAACCGAAAGGGGACAGCGGCAGAATCGGCGTCGCTTGTACGAGCGTGAAAAGACGCGAGCGAGCGAGCGATCCCTACACGAGCAAGGAAAGTATATAACAAGGGAAGAAGCCGCGTAAAGCGCGAGTCCCCCACCACCTCGCGGTATCACTCCGCCATCACAGAGACGCTTTTTCCGGCGATCTGCTTTTCGGCGTTACGAATTTTTCTCGAGAGGAAGCGCTCGAACGGCACGAGGGAGGAAGATTCAAAGTCAAGAAAGAGCAAGAAACTCTAGAGAGAGAGAGAGAGAGAGAGAGAGAGAGAGTGGCGCTCAATGCATCGGCACGGCACTGGTGTAGGTTTATATGAATTCTGGGTTAAGGTTAGAAATTTTACGGAGCTTTCCATGAAAATCGCGATTTCCCCGGCGGTAATTTTCTCGGGAAAAAATCCCGGAATTTGGTAAATGAAGGATGATGATGATGATGGGGAAGTGTGTCGTTGCTAGTAGCCAGCAACGGCACGCCATTCGTCCAGCGATTCGGTAAATGACAAAAACATTTTATAAAAACAAAAAAAAGAAGGGTCAAATTCTTATCATTCGATATTAGTCTATTTTATGTTTACACACTTTGAACCGGAAAATTCAAATAGATGAATAAACCGATCGAAATCGAAATGTATAATCTGATTTTCACTTCGATTTGAATACTTTCGGACCCGATATTCTTAATTTTATTCTTCATTTATAATTCATAAACATAATTTCAATAACAAATATCATAAGGCGTTATTTGTTCATGCTTTTAGGTCGTGAAATAAGAGCGTTTATTGAATATTTCAGAGACGTCATATTTGCGGTTAAACCTCGTGTAAGCTTCAATTTTCATTAGAGAGACAGCTAAGATGGATCTTTCTTTCGAGCTTAACCCCACTTGAAGGGGATAAAATAGTGCAAAATTGAATGATTGGTACCTACCCTACGGCGGCCCAAATCT
Organism: Corymbia calophylla; assembly: GCA_014182845.1. Taxonomy (NCBI): domain Eukaryota; kingdom Viridiplantae; phylum Streptophyta; class Magnoliopsida; order Myrtales; family Myrtaceae; genus Corymbia; species Corymbia calophylla. The sequence continues at coordinate 24,201,941 of CM024696.1, forward strand.
TTGTTTATGACCAATTCCTTGCAAGTTGATTTTAATAGACGTGCCTAATTATTCAAATTACACCCGTTGACTAAGGTATTCAGGGAAAATTATCCATCAGTGTTAATTCTATTGTACATACGTCGGTTTGGTTTTTTTTTTTGGTTGATTTCACCAATTTAGTCATGAATAGTTGCACAATATTCTAATGAAGTTCTTGACATGCAGTGCGCCTCATAAGACGATTACCAATGACCGAATCATCACATTGACGATTTCCGACGAAAATTGGGTAGATGGATTATGTTTGAATTTCACACAGAGTTTAATAACTAATTGATAAAATTAAAAAGACAAAATTGATAATCTATGCAAAATATTTGGAACTAATTGGCTTACTTTCATATGGACGATTTGGCCTTGTTGGACTGTGATGTCGTTCTGCCGTGTTTTTTTTTTTTTTTTTTATGAGGTGATTTACTATTTTGTTGAATAACATACTTGATCCGGCATGTTATGCCGCCTTGGCAATCAACTTCACGTCAACCAGCCAGAGCCATGTCTTTTGTTTCCTTAATTTAAGATTCTATCGTTGTTTTTGTCTTCTTTCTAAATTTCTAGTCTCTAAAATAGAACTCGGTGGTTACGGTTGCTAGTCTATTTTATGTATGGTTAAATTTATGCGATACTTGACAAAGACACAACTGTCTACACATGTTTGTGCATAGGAATATCGAACGCATAATGCTTTTTCTATGAGTCATCTACATTGCTCATGCACCACCATTAATAATTATATGCAGTCTTTTCATGTGTATGATTAGCAAAAACAAGTAAGAAGACTTGTATAGTCGAGTTTCTGACAAATTGATCAAGCTTATGCTCAAATATATTATATCGAATGGACAACCTACCTTCTCCATATAAATTATATAGGGAAAATGAAGGGACAAGGTTGGCTAATTATTAGTAAAACCTCCTAATTCAAACATTGATTCGTAATCAAAAGTCAATAGAAGAAACACGATGAAATCGGTATTATGGCTATATCGATAAGCTTGATGGCATAATCAATTAAATGTTAGAAGGCCAAACCTTACCACCCATCTCGAATTGATATCATAAAATCTAAACAAGAAAACCGAATTAACTCATAATAGTGATAGAAATGCAACTGTACATCAATTGAGCTTCTCCTCAGAAAAAGTCATTTAGCAGGGCTTTCTTTCATGGCTGTTTCAATGGTTAAAAAATGATCCTTTTAGATATGCGGCGAGCAAGTGATACCTATAGCATTATGAAGTAGCGATTTTATCCAAGTAACATATGCACAAGAAAAGCTTAAAGTGGGTCAGTTAAGGTGAGTATGGATTTCATGTATTGGATTAAATATGGAAGTATTTTAATAAATGAGTCGGGTCATGTACGAGTCAAGTATGATTAACTAAATTTATGTAGTATATAAATAACTCGATTTGGATTAGACAATATTTGATCAATCTAAACCCAACCCGACAAATCCATTTGACAACCCTAATCTTCTTAAATTACTCACACCCATCTCTAGTTGCCTCCATTCCCTTCTCTCTCAAACAAAGCACCGTAAAAAAGGAAAAGAAAAAGGGTTTGCATTGAAAGTGAACTTTTCGATTTACGAGGAGGATGGTAAGGGGGGTGCGGGGGAGCCTTTGGGATCGTGACTTGCATGGTGCGTTCGTGGGTGCGTGGCCTCTCCTCTTTTGGCCGTGCCTTTGTTACGTCGCGCACCATGTTCACGAGCTTTTGGCAAATTGGCACTTCACGTGCTCTCCTTGATTGCCCTTAATGAATAAGGAAGGCCTTGGAGAATTTTGTGCATGTGTATTGATTACTACTTATTATCGAAAATGCTTTGTCACCATACCGTGTATTGCCCCCCGAAAGGAGCTAATCCGATCACAAGCATGTCCCCTCATTGACTGATGATGCACAAAATGAGGAAATCCGATAGCTTTCGCTTTTTCTTTTGTTTCTTATCAATTGGAAATGTGATAATAACACAAATGGTTAATGAGCTTTGATTCAATGTATAATATGATCCCTAAACTACAAATTAGGAAAAGTGTCAAAAAAGTTATGAACCTTTGATATTTGTACCAATTTAGTTCTAAACTATTTAATGATGTCAATTTAGTTATAAACCTTTTGATTAGGTTCCAATTCACTCTTAAACTTTTTAATGGTTCGATTTAATCCTAAACATTTTGAACTAGTACCCATTTAGTCCTAAATCTTTTAACTTGGTGTCAATTTAGTCCTTTCGACTCATTTTAGCCTGATTTCACCAGCATAATGGTCCCCGGATTTCTATGTCAAATATCAAATTACTCAAAGTTCAAGTCCTTCATTGTAGGCCTCAAAGAATTCTATGAATGTGTATTGATTGCTACTTATTATCGAAAATGCTTTATCACCATATTGTGTATTGCCCCTAAAAGGAGCTAATCCGATCACAAGCGTTGTCTCCTCATTGATTGATGCTTCACAAAATGAGGAAATCCGATAGCTTGCACTTTTTCCTTTCATTTCTTATCAATTGGAAATGTGATAATGACACAAATGGTTAATGAGCTTTGATTTAATGTACAATATGATCCCTAACTACAAATTAGGAAAAGTGTCAAAAAAAATTTGAACATTTTGTATTTGTACCAATTTAGTTCTAAACTATTTAATGATGTCAATTTAGTCATAAACCTTTTGACTAGATTCCAATTCACTCTTAAACTTTTTAATAGTTCGATTTAATCCTAAACATTTTGAACTAGTATCCATTTAGTCTTAAATCTTTTAATTTGGTGTCAATTTAGTCATTCCCGATTAATTTTAGCCTGATTTCACTAGCATAATGGTCCCCGGATTTCTATGTCAAATATCAAATTACTCAAAGTTCAAGTCCTTCGTTGAAGGCCTCGAAGAATTCTGTGAATGTGTATTGATTAATACTTATTATCGAAAATGCTTTATCACCATATCGTGTATTGCCCCTAAAAGGAGCTAATCCGATCACAAGCATTGTCTCCTCATTGATTGATGCTTCACAAAATGAGGAAATCCGATATCTTTCGCTTTTTCCTTTTGTTTCTTATCAATTGGAAATGTGATAATGACACAAATGATTAATGAGCTTTGATTCGATATACAATATGATCCCTAACTACAAATTGGGAAAAATGTTAGAAAAGTTATAAATCTTTTGTATTTGTGTTAATGTAGTTGTAAACCTTATAATTGTATCAATTTAATCTTAAACTTTTTGACTTTGTGCCAATTTAGTCTTAAACTTTCTAATGGTTCAATTTAACCATAAACATTTTGAACTAGTATCCATTTAGTCATAAATCTTTTAGCTTTGTGCTAATTCAGTCTTTTTAGTTAATTTTAGCTCGATTTCACTAACATGAACACCGGCCCACTCACATAGTACCGCCATATTGACATGGACAATTTTTAATAGTATTTTAATAGTTTTTTCTTTCTTTCTTTTTTATCTCTCCTCCCTTTCTTCTTCCTCTTGGCAATGGTTGGCCATCCATTGCCCACCCAACCACTACCAAGAGGAAGAAGAAAGGAAGGAGAGAGAAAAAAAAGAAGAAAAAATCTGAATATCAACAAAAAATTGAAAATTTATTAAATATTATTAAAAATTATCCATATTTGTACCGGTGATGCCACTTTAGTAGGCTAGCTTCTACGACAGCAAAATCCGACCAAATTAGCCAGAAATACTAAATTGGCATTAAGCTAAAATGTTTATGACTAAATTGGCACAAATTCAAAATGTTTATGACTAAATTGGCACCATTAAAAAGTTTAGGACTGAATTGACACAAAATCAAAAGGTTCAAGACTAAATTGAAATCATTAAAAGATTTATAACTAATTTGGCATCAATATAAAAGATTTAGGATTTTTCAGACATTTTTTTCTTACAAATTTGTTCAATATGATTTTTGAATTTTAGCCAAATGTATAATGTCTTTCCTGAATTTAAAGTTCTATGTGATCCCTAAACTTTAAAGGAAAAAAGGATTCGATCTATTACAAGTTGAGGTTTTTACCTCAAATCATTGCCAAGTTTACATATTATGAATCAATCATTTCCATCTATTATGAGTTGGATTGCCTATTTTGCATTAGCTTTACAACCATGTCAAGAAAAACTAAAATTCAATCACCCCACTGTACCTAATCTTGCGATTTGACTAAGTTGATGATCTATTTGAATTCGCAGATTTTTCTCATTTTATGTCTATTTATAGCTTTGGTCATTGGAATATTATGTTCCTTCTATCAAGATAGACTACCAAAATATAATTATGTTCTTAAGACATGCAGATTCATGTCGTTAAAAATGTTTGAGCATATCATTGGTTGGATCCAAAATCTTCCATTGATATGATACCCTTGAACTCAAATTATTCCGAAAGTTTAAATTATCAAAGACACATTAGATATAGGAACATGACCTTCGCAATGATTCGACGACATGGGAGTAAACAACTCACTGCATCATGCATGCATACCATTCGAGGAAAACCCTAAAAATCCAGGAAAAGTAAAGAAGATCTAGTTTTATACGCCCCGAAATGAAGATTTCATTAATTATTACGTTTTATTCATCATAGCAGACTAAATGATTATTTGAAACGTGTGAAATCATGTCATTAGAAAATCCAAATGCACAATATCATTCATTCGGTCCAATCATTTCCCATCCCCACGTGAATTCTCTACATATTTTACTCCATCGATCCAGAACGGGAGCATGATATTCTAGACGCATTGCATGCATGCAGCGACTTGGTGAGTAGACTTGTAAAAAAATCGTGAGAGCAGATCGAGATTAATGTTCCATAAATTAACCATTAGGGTCGCACAACTTCTCAAAGTAGAACCCCCTCCGGGAACAAGATCTGAAAGTGCCTTGCACGGCCGTGCGATTTGGTCGGTAAGTTAGCACCTAGGTCAAAGCAACATGGGAATTTGCGATGAAGATCTAAATAAAAGAGAGGATGTTATGGCCAAAATTTCTCAGGATATTAAAATATTAGGACATAAACAAGTCTACCCAGTGTTGCTAACTTCTCACGGAAGCTTAATTTCTTATTTGCCGATTGCTAATCTCGAGATTAATCGTCCAATAATCTATCTTCAAACGAAAATCTATACGGTAGCAGCAGCATCGATCTTGAGCATGAAGACCGGTCTCAGTCTTTCCTTGAGAAGAAATCTACGTATGCTCGTGATTTCGATTAGAATATGTGCTAAACGATCCTTGAATGTATCCGTCTCCACATGGCGTGAAATCTTTTTAATCAAGCGATGCTACGTGCATGGTTATGTTATTTACTATGCCAACCTCAGCATATATTTAATGAATACCGGTATTCATGTGCTGGCAAATGTACGCACAGAAAAAGACATGATTAGTCATTCTATCGATTGAAAATCAATATCTTCTAAAGGATGGCGGATTACACGGAAGTAAAATCTTATTTGTGAATTGAATTTTCACAATATTGTAAGAATCAATGAGAGAGAGAGATCATCCGCAAATTATGCTCGCCTTTGGTACTCCAGATAAACAAACCTTAACCAGATCCTATTCTTTAAGTGATTGATAGAAAGATGATGTTCCTTTGTTTACAATTGGTAAGGACTAATTCCAAAGTTCGGTTGAAAATTTTAATTTAGATGCATCGAAATTTGTGTTCAAAAATCATAGCATCTCCTACTCAAAGTAATCTTTAAGATGGCCTAGACAAGCATGGGATCGAGAAGGGAGGGAGTCGTACCGCGCACGGGACTTCGTGATGATGGCAAAGGGCCGTTCACGATCTCAAAGGGCGTTGTCGAAAAATCTCACTTTCTTTGCAAATCGCCATGTGCAAATCGCCATGTGCAGTCGTGGGCAAGTTTCGTCCCTTCTTTCGTCCGTGAGAAGAAAAGACGACCGGAGATGGCGAGATACGCGAATTGGAATTGGGCGGGGGGTGGTGGGTGATGATCGAAAGAGTACATCACATAACGTTGACTTCTTGGCTTTGAGTGAGAAAAAAGACAAGGCATGGGAGAAGTCTATTTTGCCGGGTTGATCAATGGACGGATTCGGATAGGATCGAGTCGAGTACGTGGGTCAAGACTATTTCTACAAAAATAAAAAAAACAAAAGAGGACTTTTTTGGCAAGAGCCGGATCGGGTTGGGCCGGATTTCATATCTATATAACTTTGTTAAGTCTGTCCAAAAGTACACTTTGGACTTATGTGGGTCGGGTGGAATTAGTTGGGCTTGTTGATCGCCGTACTCATGAACATGTCTATCTCACACCATCCCCGAGTAAACACAAGAAAATTCATTGTAAAATGGATCATCTTAACAAGTGCATCCTTAATCACTTCTTAAAACATGCTGAATAAGGAATAATGCAGCAGGAAAATGGATGAGCACAAGATATGATAGATGAAGGTTCAATTTTGAAAAATGAGGTATTGATAAAATTAGTTGATCACGAGTGTATTCAATCCGTCAGATCCTATTTCTCTAATACATCTCCAAAAAAAAAAAAGAGCATTCCACTGACTTTTTAGCCAAATTCTGATATTGAAATTCTCTTCGAATCCGATTTTCATACACAAAACATGCTCCAAACGATAGAAAGAAAGACGGGAAAAAGAAAAGAAAAAGAAAAGGAGTTTAAAACGGAAAACAAGCTTTACGGCCTGCGAGAACAAGATGAGGACCGTAAGGCCTTAAAAGCTACAAGAAGCTGGTAAAGTTTCTGTAAAGCCCAGCCCAAAGTCCAAAATTGAACCCGGGAAGAAAATAAAAATATAAATACAGGAGATTACAGATGAACATGTGAGATAGGGAAAATATCTTGTAAAAGTACTTAATGATTTCTCGTTCGCTAAGTAAAAGGATATTCATATAAGCATCATAACTATAACATGATATTATGTGATCGTCATGTACCACCTCATTAATTATAAGATTTAGAACTATTTTACAAACGAACTGCTCACATTTTTGATTTTCCTCCATTACTGTTTATTGTTCTACTCCTTTTCTCCTTGAGGCACTCATGCTGCATTCTCAAAAACTGATTTTAATATGGCGAGCGTAGAACAAATTAGCTTTAATTAAATAATGAAAAGAGTTAAGAAAATCATCCAGAAAATGACCATCTTTTTTTTTTCCAGCAATGTGAAGTTTCATTAAGTTGCTTGTGGACTCCTTTAGAATAAAGTGCAGAGAGATACTCTGCAAAAATTCATTGGCATTATTAATTTCACTCAATACAAATCTAATGACACGACAATAACAAAATATTTTGCCACGTCTGCAGTGTCTCTAGCACTCAGACATATAGAATGTCTGGTTTTTTCACGACAATTTTGTCAATTTCCTAAGAATATCATTCGAATATACAAATCTCGGAAAACTAATTTAAAAATAAAAATTCAAGAGAAAAGCACACTACTTGACTATTTTGCCCTCTCTCGATTATAAGGAGTAGCTCCACAGGCACACATCCGTATGATCGTTTTCCACCTCTTCCCAGTTCATGCGAAACCTCTCCGCCGGCGGCGGAGATAGCAGCGGCCCTTCCATCCACTGTCCCGAATAGTCGACATCCGAGCCGACTGCCGCCTCTTCGTCCATACAAAATGGGTTCTCCGGCGAGCTGAAACTGTTCATGACCCCGTCGCCGCCGTCGCCGTCCTCGGAATCCTTGGCGCCCATTTCTCCACTGCCACCGCCGGCCTCCGCTTCCTCCTCCTCCCCTGCCTCCCCGCCGAACGCCCTCGCGGCCTCCGCCGCCGCCCTCCGTATCTCCGCGGCGTCCCTCGAGTTCGGCACGCGGAGACGCCACGCCGAGTCCGCGAAGTTGAGGCACGCGCCCCGCCCGCGGAGCGCCAGCGCGGCCACGTCGTGGGCGCGGGCGGCCATCTCGGGGGTCGGGTACGTCCCGAGCCAAATCCGGGACTTCTTGTTGGGCTCCCGGAGCTCGCACACCCACTTGCCGTTGTTCCTCCGCCGGACCCCACGGTACACGGGGTGGCGGGTCTCCTTGAACACCACCCGCCCGGCCCGCTTCTTCGGGTGGCTGGACGCGAGGGCGATCTCCTCGTCGGAGTGGGCGCGCCGGGACGAGCCGGAGTAGGAAGGGGAGGAGGAAGGGTCGGCGGCGGGATCCAAGAATCGCCCTACAAAATCCATCAAGAAAAAGATGGGAAAGTTGGAAGCTTTGTTCGGGTTTCCGGGTTCGGGCTTTCGGGTTCTTTGTGCCTGGGGGTTGTTGTTGAGCCGCAAAAGGGGAAGAGGCGGGGGAGCATTTATAGGTTTTGCGAGAGGGGATATGATTCGGCACGTGCGACGAACCGCACGCGCACGCGGGATCGGGTGAGGGGGATTAAGGAAAGTATGATTTGCCAGGCTGGAGCCCACGGTTCTTCCAGCGGATAAACTACGATTCTCCTTCCATTAAGTCACTTGAGTTCCCAGTAGGTTAGTGACTTAATGACGGAATCAGGTGTTTACCACGTGCCTTCCGAGGGGGGGTGACGTGGCGGGCCCCCCACCAGAGGCAACACGTGTGGACTCCGCAGGTTTGCGTGTCGCTGCCAGCTGGGATCCTGACTGGGGGCAGTGCCGAAAGGGACCGATTGGTTGGTCGAACGGAACGGACCGGACCGGGCGAAAGTGACTCACTCGCTGTCTTCGTGCTCGCGCTGGACCAATCGAGCGACAGCAAAAGATCCGATTGATGTTTTCCTAGCGGAAATGTCACGTGGTTGTGTAATTAAAATTAAAATATTTTGGAGGACTTGGAATCTTTGGCGAGCCATGCCTACTTTTTTTTGTTTTCCCTTACAGAGACTTCAGCCAATAAATTTTATTGTAGTTATTGAATTCTCGTGAACTTCATGATCGGATTATTGCGCTTTGGTTCCAATCACGCGATATGCTAAAGGTAAGATCAGATATATACCATGAATTAGTCCATCGAGTTGGTTCTACAAGCCGCAACGTATGCCTTCAAACAAATGGCGGTTTCTGACTTTCAAATATGATATTACGAAAAAAAATCATAAATTTATTGTAATTATGTCAATTAAGTTCAATTTTTTTTTGCCAATTAACCTTTTACATTCATGTCAATTTAGCGTTATTTTTTAATGATATTTTATTTTATTTTATCGAATTTTCATTCTTTTCTTTTCTTTTTCTTTTTTTCTTTTTTTTGTCCAACATGATTGTTGGCCATTGGGCGAGGGCCATGAAGCCCTTGCTCTGCCTCACCCAACCCTCATCGGTTCTCATAATCCGGGCGTTATTTTTTAATGATAAAAAATAAAAAATTATAAAAAATCGAAAAGTACGCATCTTAGAGTGATGATGAGGCCAACCTTGTGGTTGAAGGTGGCCATGGGCTTCCCAGTTGCAAGCAAAGCCACCTTCGCTTGTAGGCAACGAGGCCATAGTAAGGCTAGTCTCGCCTAGACCTAGGCAAGGGCGAGCAAAGGCCACATCCCTTGTTGACCACCGTGGGGATAAAAGAAAAAAAGGAAAAAGAAAAATAAATAAAAATTATCAAAAATTATAATATGTCAATGATGATCGACAAAAATTGGTTGGATGAATTGAAATGACACAAATACAAAATATTTAGGACTGAATTGACATTGTTTTTGTATAATTATAAAAAATTATTTTATTTGATAATTTTTCCACATTCAAACAGTGCTTGTCCATTTCATTTACCAAATCAATTTTGATGCTAGCAACATTCACACGCTAGGCCTTATACTTTTCACATGACTTTTCGTGACTAATGCACTCAATTGCTATCTAGACATTGCATCTAGAAAACCAGCCGTGTCATTGCTTTGGAAAAATCAATCGGAATTAGGTAAAAGAAAAAATTCCGATTGCTAGTTAACTCGCATTTTTAAAATAAAAAAAAAACCTATTATCCTTTTGTGCGAACTCAAATGATTATTTTGCTCAGCATGCACATCGTACTTAGGAAAGGAAGGCAAGTAATACAAATAATCTCATAAGCTTTGGAAATTCAATCGGGTCCCACATCCGCCCGATCCACCGTAATCCGAGTGCGTGCGTAAAGTACGAGAATTCCGGCCAGGCCAGCGAGAAGAGTGACGTCAGCTCCCCGTACCGTCCGACGTGCGTGCGTTGCGGGAGGCGAGAAGTGGGAACGGAGCTCCGATCTCGGTCAAACCGGGTCGCTTAGGAGTGTTGACTGCGTGTGTGCCGTCGGAGTGCCGGGAGCAAACGCCACGCTAAAGGGATGTCAATAGTCGCGGCGGACCTTGGAATTTGATTTGAACGGGCTATCGACCTGCTGGGCCGGCTAAAGACACACACGGCTTTGAAAGTTTAATGTTTCGGTTTTCTTTTTCACGTTTTGCCCGTTTCGGGCTAAAAACATTGCCACGTGTCTCCCGCATATTCCTCCAGCTCAGGAATCTGTCCATTTTTTTTTAAAATTTCTTCTTCTTCTTTTTTCGTCGTTTCTTGCGCTTAGGTAAAGTTTTCAGATGCCCGAAAGCGGCAATTTTCCTACTCTTGAGTTATACCATTGGGGTGATCGGTTAGATCTTACTTTGCATCATTAGGGGACTTGCCGCTTTCATGTAAGTGAAGAGGGAAGTTACATTATTTGTTATGGTTATATGGTTGACTTATTTCCCAATCGTTTAAAACTTATGAGAGAAGCCGGTTTATTTAAGAAAAGTTCAGAGGTTCCTTTTAAATATAATTTTCAAAATGGGTCTTAAACCATATATGGCCCATTAAAAAAAGTAAATGGGTCATTTGAAGAGCCTAACATAAATGGGCTTTAAATTTTAAGGCTAAAAAAAATGGGTCTAAATGAGTTGAATTTATAATTCATTTCCAACCCATAGGCTCACACACACACACACACACATTCTGTCTCTAGCCCTAAAAAAGTATTTATAAAAATTGAAATTCTGACTATTTTTATTTTCCTTTTTCCTTTTCTTCTTTTATTTCCTTTTTTGTTTTCCTTCATTCTTCCTTCTTCCATCTTCCTTGGTCGACGGCTAGCCATGGTGACGGCCGACAATAGGCTAGGCAAGGGATGAGCTCGCTGGCCTCTAATGAGGCTTGAGCCTTAAGCTTTTGTCAATGTCTAGTGCTAGTGAGGCTCAAGCCTCATTAATCTAGTGAGACTTGAGCCCGCCTATGGCCAGTTATTGTGGCTGGCAATCGACTGAAAAGGAAGGAAAAAGAAAAAGTAAAAGAAAAGAAATTAAAATTTCGATTTAAAAATAAAAAATATTAAAAGGTGTGCATGAAGGAAAATTCAATTAGATTTTCCATACCAAACAACAATAGACATTTTCTAATTTATTTTGAAAATCCAAGCAAATACCAGAAAATATTGTTATTTTCTTAGAAGATGACTTCTTTGAAAACATTTTCCACAAAGTAAATGGAGCCTCAATTTTATTAAAAAAAAATAAAAATTGTCCATTAGATTTGTATTGCATGAAAGTATCTTAGTAATACAATCTTTTTTAAAGAATAATAAGAATCAAGCTTTCCTAGATTGGGTTAAATGAATTAAGTCAAGTATGAGTTGATAAATTTACATTGTGATAAATGGGTCAATTTGGGTCGGATTATTTATGACTTGATCCGATCACCCGTTTGACAAATCTACTTTTAGTCAAAAGTTTTCAAATTTAGATTCCGTTTGTTTGATAGAGAATGAATTGTTGGAAACTATTTTTAAAGGAACTCATTTTCAAGGAAAATGGTAGTTCTATGTTTGGGTACATTTTGCAAGTAATTTGTAAGTCATTTTCTCAAATTCTTCACAAGAATACCACAAACCACCTTTTATGAAAAAAGTCTCAAGTATAATCCTAGGTCATGATTTTGATAGCCAAGGACTTGGGATCCAGCGCCTCAATTCGAGCTTGGCCTTTGGGTACTAGGGCCAAAGCACTGGGGTCCTAGACCTAGCCACGAGGTACTCGAGCTTGGTCGTCAAGGTCTCGAGCCCAATTGCCAAAGGTCTAAACACAAGTGTTGAGGTTTGGGCTTGGCCTTGGCCTTGAGGGTTTTGAGCCTAGGTGTGAGAACCCCTAGTTGGGTGTTGGGGACCACACCCCAACCTTGGAGGACTCAAGCTCGATCGTAGGAGCTAGGGATTCTTGGGCCCAACAACTAGGGACCTAGGCATGAGCGTTAGGGACCAAGGTTCGACCTTAGTGGGCTCACGATCAAGCATCGTTGACTTGGACATGGGAGTTGGGTGCCTAGGCATGGCCAAGTGAAACTAGTATGGTAATTGGCGTCCCAAACCCAATCTTGAGAGACCCAGTCCTAGCCTTTGTGGACCTGGGCCAGATCGCTAAGGACTAATCATAAGCATTGGGGACCTTGTGCTGAAGCGCTGGGGCCTCAAGTCCTAGCATTGGGATCTAAATGTCTATTAGAAGATTTTGGATTTTGAAAGAGAAAATCAATTTCTCCAATTTAAGAAATTTTTTCTATTGACTCATTTTTCAAAGCAATCCAAATATCAAAAATTAAGGAAAATGTTTTCTGATAGCATATTTTCCACGAAACAAACGGACTCCTAGAGATTTCCTTTGTTTTATTTTCTCCATAAACACGTGGTATGCGTGTAAATCCTATTCAAGATTTTCCGGGTCTATATTATATTAAGGTCTTGATCACTATAGCCCTTAGGGTTTTACAATGATAAGTTTTGGTCAAAATAGTTAGTAGCACATCTTAAGTTGCATGTAGCCGTGATAATTTGGTTCAAGACGCATAAAAAAGGATGGGCAAATCAATTATTTATGTAATGGGCGGTACCACAAGGGTCCAACGTCCTTTCCCTCAAGTTATTGAGTAAATTCTAGAATGCCATAAAGCATTCAAATCAATGTTGAATCCCAAAGGTGTTCAGGTAACTTTAGCAACGTAATCGACTATTTCTGTGGCAATAATAGTGAATTCAATCACAATAATAATTCCTCTCGTCCTTGGCTAATTGAAGCTTAATGGGGGAAAAGTTTCATAACCAAGATTGCACCATCATGCTCCTCCTTTTAAATGATTCCCAATCTTTTGACTGAAGGTGAGGAAAATAAAGGAAGAATGCTTTTTCTCCAAGTTCAGAATGATCCTGCATGGGCCTCAATGATCATGGATTCAAATTGGTCTGGGCGCTCGATTGACCTTGGGCAAAAAAGTGATTAGATCAGTCAAATCTTTGTTGATCAGTCAATCTTACTCGCGGCTAATGCAGATGGAACTCATACATGTTGACAAGATGAGATTCAGAGACTTCTTTTTTTTTTTTTTGGTAAGGTGTTTCAGAGACTTCTTGGTATTGGCTAAATCGAGTAAAAAGCTTTCTTTTTTTTTTTCCCATCGTTCCCATAAAAAAGCGTACGGTCATAAATTTGCTTTCTTTTGAAAATGTACTTTTGAGCCATGATAATGCCCCCTCCCTCCCTCCCTCCCTTTGTCCTAAATGATCGTCTTTTTGTCTCTCGTGACTGGGGTAGTCCACGACATCTGGTGCACATGAGTGAATAATGCGAGCCATTTGACTGGGGAACAGATAGAATTGAGATGCTTCCTTGCCTTCTTTTCTTTCTTTTTTCTCACACACATATCAACTTGGAATTTCTCAAAAGTGCAGGACAAGTTTCTACATCACCATCTTAACGACATCCGCAACAATATCGTGGCCAATAGAGGGTACAGAACTTTTAGTTTGTAGTCGATTTATTGTAGTGGATTCAGACAGTTGAGGGTAGTTCAACGGCTAGTGCTACTCGGATTGGTCCAAGCTAAGACATAAAAGCCGTGAAAATAGCTTATTTTATGAAACAAAGTCATGGCCCGTGTAGCAAGGGTCTATTTTGCCGTATTAGTCATGTGGTAGATGACATACTTTTGTTAAGGAAATTGATGCTTCAAAAGCGAGCAACATGTTGGTCGCGTGTAGTAAAACATTGATATTTTACTTGGAGAGATCATCAAGAGAAAACCAATGTTAAACCCGTCAATATGTTTATTTGAATTCACCTTCACTTAAAATTTAATACTTAGAAGTTATGAATCAATTAGGATATACAATCTACTATAAGCCATACCAATTCTTCTATGTGGGGCTTTTTTCTAACATAATTTAGATGTGTATCTCAACACAACATACTTTTCTAGAAGCAATTACAAGGCACTACGGTTACAAGATCTCCTTGCCACGAAATGAAAAAAAGAAAGCAAAATTGTAAGGGGGAGTGAAAGAGACTACTTCCATTAACTTCTATAACCCCGTAAGTTTGTCAAATTCTTCTGTAAAACATCTCGGTATTATGTTAGTATCTCATGCATTACTTCTCGGCTGCAAAACCTTCAAAGTGAGCCGCTTAGCTCCAAAATATGCATAATGATGGACTCCTAGTCCTATCGAATAAGTGAACATTTGGTTAAATGGTTTGTTTGTCTAGGAACAAACAATACATATATACATTTATATATTTAATGCTCAATAATACTTGTATAATCATGATAAACGACGGGGAAACCAAATGAATAATTATGATTTGGGTAATTGGGGGGGGGGGGGGGGCGGGGGGCAAGGAGACATCTTTGGTAGTCCACTTATAAGGCCTTTGAACTTTTGAAACCCTCCTCATCTTTGCCCTTGAGGGGGGGCCCCCGGAAGACCACTGGAGGAGAGAGTGTGTGTCTTTTCACCTTTTATAATTAATGTTTTTATATTATTATTGCCTTTTTGTATTTTTTTTTGTTTGAGAAAATCGCATCACTTTCTTGTTTGTAAAACTCAAAAGTGATTTGATAGCATGCGGCCCACCAGCCGTAATGTATGCTCGTGTTCTCACTTGCCATCGAAGATGTTCTCCTACACTGAATTCACACTAATCTTGTCACTCAAAGATAATTTTGTTTAACCTTATCTGTTGGACAATAGATTTTATTTATTTTTAAATGCCAGTCGTATAAAAGACAAGAAACCCTAGTTCCTATCATGTCAGGAGTTTTGACTTATTGTTTCGCTATAAGTGGATCCTGGACAAAATTATTTTCATCGAAAACCGTTCTTCAATTTGTACTATACAGAGTGGAGTTATATGGCGATTCTCAACAGAAAATACAGTAGGTAAACAGAAACAATAACAACTTTATTTCAGATGCAATTGTAATAACGTAAATTATGCCGAAATTTAATTAACGATAAAACTTAAAAAATATAATTATTTTGACAAACCAAATGTAAACAAATTATGATGGAATTTAATCGACTATAAAGTTTGAGCACGCAAAGAAGTAATGTCGGAATTTAATCGATGACGTGATACTCATAATAAAGATACACACTGGAATTTAATCAATAATGGGGATTTGGAAACTATAATTAAGAAATGCACCGGAATGTAATCGATGACACTAGTATGAAAATTGAAAATACAATATAGGAAAGTAAAAAGAACTAAAAGATAGTAATTTTTTTTTTTTGGTACGAAGGGTCTCCAGTAGACAAACAATGTTATATATAGTAGTTGTACCATAACCGTCTCTAAGCAATTCACCGACGGTTGTGGCTATATTTCCTCATCTCCGAAAGTTTTGTGTTCGTACTCTCACGATATCATCATCTTGTTCTTTTAAAATTGTGTGCTAGTTGCTTTATGATCTCTATGACTTTATCCTCTAGCGATTTTTGTAAGTATATCTCGATGTCCTTTATGTGTTCAACTTTCTATTAATGCTTTGACCAATAATCTATGGACCTTATTAATCGATACCTTTGTTGACTATTGTTAAACATTCATTGTTGTTTGTCGACAACTAAAAAGCAATGGTCATTGATGTGTATTAACATCGATAATAATTCTTGCGGTCATCGACAATGGTCACGTGCTTAATATGCCACACTTTAGTCCTGTGTTTGTCGATATTGACGGCCTGAGTAATTTTTGGTGCAAACACTTATGAATGTTGGGAGCTCTTGAGCAACTTAGATCCCCTAAAGAACCAAACTCAACTGCACCAAACTCAACTGCGTAATTTCTTCGTTTTATGACATTTCCTACGCCAACCCTGGTATTCGCCCTTTTGGATTCCAGGAAAAGACTCGAGTGCTATTTTCTTCCTGTCAGTTTTAATGAGTCGCGATGGTCCACAACAATTACTATTGCCAGCAATAATATTGGTACTACGATGGTACACGCACTGTCACATTTGATGGTGACGATGCATTCGTAGCCGCAGACATCAGTACACCGATTCAATTTGGCGTCCTTGCTAAAGTTCATTCTTTCTCGTATCCACCATCCTCCGTATATTGCATGCTAGGTTAAAACATGGGACGCACTTTCCCCTAGGTTGAGCCCTGAGGTCAACAAGGCAATGTGCTCATGCTAATTAAAGAGCTCGCACCTGATTTTGATTAGGGGTTCGCTGCCTAATGACGAAGCCATAGTCTCTCTGTCTCGCTCCAGGCGATATGTATATATATGTGGGTCAGTGGTAGGTGAAGGGAGTTTCTTCGATTACTCTAAATAAGGCATGTCTCAAATTAATCAATTCGACAAATCTAGGGCAACGTGATCTTCTTTATCTCCTTTTGTGGAAAGTAGAATCTACTCGAGAGAAATAAACAAAACACATGCACCAGCCTTTTGTACATCGAAAGCAGCGCTCGGCCTCGTCGACAAAGGAGATATTTATATATATTTATACCCCCTAAACATGTATAGAAAGCACAATGAAAACCCTAGCAAGTTGGCTGCTCTTGAAAGATTATTAAGATACCAATAAATTTTGGCCAATCATTCGGATATACAGTTGATCCTACCGATCATTTCAATTCTTGTTATATAACGGTTGTTAGTTATGACAAAATATAAATTTATTTTGCTCCATAGTGACTTTCGAGATATTGTTTTGTAATGATTATCCATGATCTTGACGTACGTCATCTTTAAATATCCGAAAGATTATTTATCACGCTTGTTCTATTATATAAAGCGAGTTAATTATGCACAAATATAAAAAGCGACGACACTCAATCTTAACTATTAGACATGTACATCTTGCATGATTTTTTTAATTTATAATATGCCTGATGTAAATAAGCTTCAAAATATAGTATGCACCTATGAAGTTCAAAATCTCAAAGTTCAAAGTATGAAGTTGAATTATTCCTTTCATAATCTAAGCGCGTGAACGTAGAGGCCCCACCATATGAGTTTTATTGAACACCTTGTAAGATCACAAACCGAGTAAATCCAAGTCTTTGGTCTCAACTCATAATAGCTTACACACTGTCGATAATATTTGAATAGACGACTTTTAGGTTCTAAGGTGTAGATTCCTAATATTGACTAATATTGAATACATGCGCTACAATATTGGAGGGATATGCCGCCAAACTATGAAATTTCTGATTTAGACATTCAGAATAGATGGATGCGCGGCCATTTGTTTTAAAAGTTACCGGAGGACGGCGTCAATTGTACACTTGAGAAATAGAGAGAGAGGGAGAGAAAGAGGGATGTCGGCCAGGTTGGCGGTCTCTCCACGGTCAAACTTCATATAATGATTCAAAGGTAAATGAAGATTTTGGCTGCAAGAAATGCATATATTATGCCTCGTCAGACACAAAAAAAAGGCTCTGCCTTTATGATTTCGTGAATAGTATGATGGTACTCATTAGAAAACAAAGGCACATCTAAAGGTGGCCAACGACTTTTTGTCAACCTTTGAAAGGCCCCATCGCCACCAGTTCCATGGCCGACCTGCGACCGTCTTTTCCACTCTTTCCTTCAGAAATCCGCTGAAACTGTCCCTCCCCCACAGCCGGACAGGGAATATGAAAACTACTTGTCCAAATGCAAACTCCCTTTTCCTTTGGGTCGTCGTTGGAGGTTTCAGA
Organism: Corymbia calophylla; assembly: GCA_014182845.1. Taxonomy (NCBI): domain Eukaryota; kingdom Viridiplantae; phylum Streptophyta; class Magnoliopsida; order Myrtales; family Myrtaceae; genus Corymbia; species Corymbia calophylla. Next base: position 24,219,944 of record CM024696.1, read on the forward strand.
ACTGTTTTGACTGCTCCCAAGATTTTGAATTCGGCACGACTCTAGAATTACGAAGCCGAAGTAATTGACATTATGGAGATGAGGAGCATGGGCAAGTCGGTCGAACTGCTCCACTCTTGGACATTTCTCTTTATACTCAAAGGGTAGAAATTAGATTCTTTTCTTCTTCTTGGAAAATCAATCAAATCGGGGTCGAATAAAGCTTGAGAGGTTGTCAAGCACTTCATGGGGTGGAGCTCGAGAAATCTAACTAAATCAAGGCTTGCGTCCGATATTTGACTATGGAACCCTAGTGGGATTTAGAAGTACAATGTATTGATTCGGCACAACTCGTTTTACATCCCATTAAGTCAATTTCATTACTTTTGGATCATTAAGTATGAAATCCCTCTTATGTATTGACTTATTTCTCTAATTTTTTCTTTCTATTCCTCACGCGAGACAAGATTGTCTCAAACGAACGCTATTCTTCCGTTTGCACTCCGCAATAGGAAGTATCATAATTATTTTACAAGTGCCTGGCTTGTTTACGAGCTTTGATTTGGACTTGTTCTTGAACGCATATGTCAATCCTTTACCATTTATCTCCAGTCCTAATGAATTGTTAAACGCAATACTTTTACATACTTTTCATCTTTGTAAATCTGATTGTATTCAAATATAGGGCAAGTATCCCCTTTATTGTAAAATATCTGTAGTGTAGACTTGGATTTGAAATCAAGTAATCAGGCAAGTCGTAGGGCGGCTCTCTTTGCTTCAACTTTTATCATTTATGAAGCTCGCAAGTTGGTATCTTTCATACAAGAACCTCTGACTTCGTAGTTTATTTGAGCAAGAGGGAAAATAATATTTCTGGTCAATGGAACAGTTTATTTGCCAACATGCTGATCCTTTCTTTTGGCCAAGAGGGGAACAAGTTGCTGATCCTTTCTGACTATCAGATGAGCTCTCTCTACGTGCAGAATATACACGTATATCTGACCCTTTCTGATGATTTGCGTATCTAGACGTAAACGGGATTCAAATTTTCGACAGACCTATGGTTTCTCTTCTTTCTATGGTTTCTCTTCTTTCGCCCAAAAGAAAGTAAAAGAACAACGCCACAAACGGAGTGCCGTGCACATTTCCATGAGGGCCTACTAAAGCAAGAGAGGAAGATGTGTTTGTCTCCCTGAAAAGACAGGAGCAAAAAGGAAAGAAAAAACAGAAGAAAGAACTTGCCTCATGTAGGTCCTCATTTGAATGTTTTTCTCCAGCGACTCTTGATCACCGCGTTCAACATTAGAAGTTGAACGTGTCAGAAACGAATTGGGGTTTCTGAATCCCAAGAAAGGTGTCAATGATCCTCTTCCATTTCTGTTTGAGGAGTACCAACATCGGAGAAAAAGAGGAAGGAGATTATGATGACTAATCTTCTGCATTTTGCTTTGGGTCAACTGATTTGAGTTTTTGATCATAAAGTGGAGACAATTTCGAGGTAAAGTTAGTAATTAATCTTGCAATATCACAAGTTGGTCTAAAAGATGAGTTAACTGACCATTATTACCAAGAGTCCTTGGGAAGACCCAGAGGAATTCTGGGGTGTGGGGGGGAGATAAAAGCTTCATAATAACATACCCAAAGAGAGATGGAAAAGAAGGGTTGGAGAGAAATCCGCCGAGAAGTCTTCTGAGAAAAACGATGAGAAAAGTCCAATCATTGATGATCAGGACACATGTGTATTGTTTTAAATCTCACTCCCTGACATCCCTACATCCATTCTTTTAAGGAGAAAAGACTCTCTCACGGTCTTATGGGACCATTCTTGAGAGATTTGACTCCCGATTGTTCCCAAATTCCGGAGAGAACGCAAAATTTCCCACCACGTTCGTATTGTCCTCTTCCAGTCCCCGAGAGAGAGAGAGAGAGAGAGAGAGAGAGAGAGAGAGAGAGAGAGAGAGGGAGCCATGAAATTGAGAACACCCAGAAAACAATTAGGCAACACCGTTTCTCTTTGTATTTACCAGTGTTGATTGCTACTCTTGAATTGGTTCTTTGTCCCATCAGATAAATCAAAGTTCTTCACATCTTCATTCAGACAAAATTCTAGTTTCCCACGAAGCTCCCATGAGTGTTCTCTTGAAGGACACATGGGTCACACTCAGAAGGCAGACATACGGTCATCATCACCAGCAACAAACATTTATGATTCCACATGAGGAAAGAAGAAAAGTTCAGCGAGCTAACCACTTCGTAATATCACAGCCGCAAATGTAAAGGAAGACAAATAAAGAAAGGAAGAAAGAGAGAGAGAACTGCAAAGTAGCACAAGCTACCGCATAAGAAAATATACATAAAAAGGCCAAACCCAAACCCTAGCTCTCTATATTTGCTTTGAAAGCCTCCTTCTTAAGCTGCTAGCCCGCTACCATTAAAATTTATCACTGCACTTCGACAATGTCACGCCTGCCCTGTAATTTTCCTCCTCTTCTTTTCCCACCTCTTTTGCTCAATGTATTTTCCAGGAACAATCAATGGTGCCCTGACTGTCTTGTATTGAATATTAATCACCGTCGTTTTAGTCCTCACACATACACACACACACACACACACAAGCCCTCTTAATCATCTGTGAAATTTCTCGTGTCATCGGAGATGTTTGATTTGATTGAGGAAGTTTTTGAAACTAGCAATTGGGGAAACAATTTTTAACGGTAGCTCCACAAGCTTTCCATGTCCGAGTTGTCAGGTGAGTCGTCCGAGGGCGGTGAGCTTATTCTCGGCGGCGACACCATCATTCCCTCTGCCATGTCCACCAACAAGTTCGGCATATCGAACAGCTCCTCTTCGTCGATGAATTCGGCCTCTGGTGGTTTCGAGCTTTGATCGGGAGGATGATCTCTCCTAGTCTTGCCTTCATTGCCTTCTCGACCCGACAATGCCGTATCATCAGCACCGCTCGTTTCCGCCTTCCTCGATGCGGCCGCCGCCGCCGCCGCCCTCCGCACGTCGGTGGGCGCGGTGGATGCCGGGACCGGGTACGACTTCACCAAGTGCGGGAAGTTGAGGACCGCTTCCCCGCCTTTGAGGGCGAGCGCAGCCACGTCGTAGGCGGTGGCGGCCATTTCCGGGGTGGGGTAGGTGCCCAGCCACACACGGGTCGTCTTGCGCGGCTCCCGGATCTCCGACACCCACTTGCCGCTCCTGCTCCGGATGCCGCGGTAGAACGGGTGCTTCCCGGCGGAGGTGGCCGAGCCGGAGGGGTTGCTCCTCGGGGACGATCTCTGCAGATGCCTCGGGGAGGGGGATTTGCCCTTAGGGGATGGGGCTTCGCCCGCATAACTAGGGAGGGAATGCAGGGTTTGGTCGAGCGCGTGCAGCGCGAGAGGAGGCGGTGGAGATGGCGATGGGAACGGCTGCGGCGGCTGGGGAGGTGGAGGGTCAAGCTCCCATGGTGATTGGACCACATGGGCCTCATCCTTAGGAGAACTAGGGTCCGACATATAGATATAATTAAGGTATGAGGAGAGGGAGATAGATAGATAGATAGATAGAGCAAAGAGCGAGCGAGAGAAGGAGAGGAGGACAGAGATCAAGAAAGGGATGACATGGAGAGGGTAGGTCAAGCAAGAGCGATTATATATATCTATATATATATGTGTGTGTATGGATGTTCCTGTTAGTCAAAAAGGGTAATTAAAAAGCGTGGGGAATTCGCGGGACAATCCCCAAGTCGTGACGCCCAGTAACTCAGAAAAGCTAAGCCAGTCCTCTCTCTCTCTCTCTCTCTCTCTCTCTCTTAGGGTTTTTCCCCACATGTCTGTTTTCCCTAAATTTGATAATTCAACTTGATTTTGCGAGTGACGGTTCGTGTGTCTGCGTCTTACTTTGTGCGGATTACTTTGGATTGTGGGGTGATTGGATGGGAGGGAGGGAAGGACGACGGCCCCGATAGTGAGCGGCACGCGCATTGAGCATTGAGCACACGACCAAAATCGGAGAGGGAGGGGATCGAATTCGATGCGTGGGATTAGCTGTAATCTGCCGGCATCCATTTTGCGGGGGCTTTCCTTTCGATCGACCTCTCTTTTGTATCGATCGATGGTGTTACGTGATTTATCTTATGGTATTGATTACATCGTATGAACCAACCCACGGTTCTGACGTTTTGCGTACGGTGAGAGAAGGTATTGGTTTTTTGTCAAATTGTGGGTGGGTGCTTGATGACTAGAGAGCATGGTGGAACCCCGCTAGGGCTCATCTTGTGTGCGCTTGGCTCTTTTCTACGTGGTGTCAAGAATTTGTCAAGTCAGTACCAAATCGCTCGTGCTATAGGGGGAGACTAATTCCTTCTCTCAATTAACTCCGTCAGAGAGAGAGAGAGAGAGAGAGAACGCCGAGGCAGAAGGGCAGGGGGGGAGGGAGAAGCGTCGTCATCGTTAGAGGAGTTGATATCGAAGGAACGACTTAAAAGGAATGACTTCTCATGAAAGGAATTAAGATGTTTTAATTCTGGGCAGAAGTCTCTATGCGAGTACAATTTGGTTGGCATTTCCCCCCCTAACCTAAGCTCATTCGTTGATTCTTCAACATGGGTTGGTTGTGTCCTTTTACATGGAAGTCAAATGATATGGGGTTGCTCTCTTGATGCGAACTGATGTGTTCAATTCAAGTATTTGAATTTGTAGGTAGGAGACAATTAATGTTACATCCTTGAAAACAAATGATTGGCTTATCCATTCAAAACAATTCAGACGACGGGCCATCTTTCATTAAATATGTTGAATACGTCATTTCTCGCTACACTGCCCACAAGGGACTTGTGGATGCCGTTGTATGAATACCGGATGCTGGATACGTTTGTGATTGCAGGATTCAGGTCGGCCGAGGTGCGCCTCTTCTGTTCATAATGGCTACTTCAAAGTTATCCGTTACTGCGCACAACCTTCGTAACTATAACATATCATAACATAATCACACTACTTCTGCAATTATGACTGCGAATTACCTTAATAAAAAAATATGCTCATCACCTTTCTTGCGGCATGGACATGATTGATTTGTCACTTCATGAATTGTGAGACAGGGAGTCATTGATTAAGTACCACTTGCGAAAGAATATGAGTATTCATTTCGAGGGTTTTCCCTGTTCCAAAAGCAGCTCGGCCTATAGGCTTCATAGTAGCAATAGGCCGGTTACGTGCAAATCGGTTTATTATCTCAAGCCCCGGATGGATTAGGAGCACATGCATCAGCAGACATGTCGAGACAAGAGCTTTAGATAGTGTCCTCTTCCCCTTGCCCTTCATGAGGAGATCCGATGCGAATGATGGACCGGAATTGAGTACTACCCAGAATATGATACTCGATCCAGGTCAAGATATTCCTTGATTTAGCACGGCTTGATCCTCAAGGGACCGGAAGAACTGGAAAAAGAAAATGATGGTTTGCTAAACATAGAGTCCGGCCAATCCATCACATGATTGAGTTCGAGACTAACCTAGGCACATTAAACCTTTATATATGTGATCATAAATGAGATAGTTTCTATTATTGGTTTTGAGCACCTAATGGTTGGTTGCGTTGACAGCAAGAAGTAGGTTAGGGCCCAAAGCCAAACCCATAAGCTATTTTTTTGACTAGGGACCTATGATGTGGCTCTCAATCACCACATGATGTGCTTAAAAGAACCAAGCTTAGTCCTAACTATACCAACCGCTTTTGGGTCCACTCTAATCACCTACTCACCGAAGAACCACATCTTGACTTCTGCCTTTGTTTCGATTCTTGAGGAGAGAAGGTAAAAAGAGGAAGCGAAAGAGAACTTGAGATTTTCTTTTTTTTTTGGTTGGTTGGGAGTACTTGAGATGGTCGAGTATATAACTTGCCTATTGATCTCGATTATATATTCAATTCGAGCAAAATTTACTCTATTCTAAAGGATAATGTTTATGTAGCGAGACCCTTTAATTGTAGAGGGGGTAAATTGATACGATGTCTTTCAATGCCTATCATTATTGCCATACACTGTGCATGAATGCATCTCAAATTGTTTGTGTATTGTATTCACAACATTGTGTCACGACATCGAAGCATCAACACTGAGTCATGTATTCTTAATGCAAGAAAAACATTAGTGAAATATAAATTTAGAAACATGTATGCTACAAGACAAATGTAAGCTTAAAATAGATGTTAACTAATAGCTAAAGAGCTGATTAGCTCATATAGGGTATTGGTCCGGGCCTCTAGTTTGGAGCAAGTGCGGCCCAACTCACCCGAAACACATCCCCAAGTGCATATAGTTAGGGGGACTTAGAGTCAACCTTTTGTCGAGTCTTTGGGAGGTTAGCCACATAACACTCGATATAAATATGGTGGCTTCTTTAGTATAATAGTCTTATATTATAGCTAGCTAGATGCTTGATGGTGGCCCTACCACGAGCCTTTCTAGTGTTAGAAAACCCAAGGTGAACACAACGATCGGATTAGAATATGGTCCATTGAAATCTTTGTTGATTAGGTACATGTGTATCATATATTTATGAAATAGATTTCTTTTTAACGTGCCTAATCATCTAAGATCAACCTAGAAGCAACCTTTGCCCCTATATAATTTTGATTATATTGGCGGTCCATGCAGAGCATACTTTCTTAAGGGTGGCCCATGGTTATCTAGCCTCCCTTTTTTATAAGTCTTGTAAATGGGTCAAACCTTTGACTTTTGAGTGAAGCAATGAGAGGCCGCTAGCCTCAATCATGGAGTGCATTTGTCTCTTGAAGTATGTGATTGGGTCAATTGACACGATGGGCTTCTACAGCATTTCTGAGATGCTGGACTAATGTTTTAGGCCTTGTACATAGCCCCTGGTCCTAGAAATTAGGCCCAATCATGGCTTGGCGGCCCATTTGGCCCGACGATCAAATAGGCGTAGACCCGATCCAACTAGCTTAGGCAACAAAGTTAGATCAAGCTGCATGCTCGACTCACCCTGCCTGTCCCCATGAGCCGATATGGTCTCGTTATCGTCTGGTTGCCCATAGCGAACTTAAAAGGGAGGGGTCGGAAAGTTAACCATTGTCCATCCTGCACACAAGTTCCTCCTGCAAAACAAATCTAGTGAAGTCTTGATACTTCAATGCAGTGTGGATATACCTAAAAGAATCCACATGATATCTTTGTGAGTGGAAGCTGCACCGAAAGCTAGATGATTTAGAAATCCAACTCCTAATTCACAACCGGCATATTATTATGTTGTCAGATGATATAAGACAGATGGCCTTGACAACTTAAGACAGATGGCCTAACTAGATATGTGTTGCCCTCCACGATACACTCTAAAAGATCACACAGATTTATAGACCTTGCAACAACAAAGGCATCCACTCGTCCATTTCAAAGTGTATAACAATGTCTTAGGGCATACAAAGTAGGACTTTGTTAAGGTTCTACTGAACCGATGGACCTATCATGGAGCAAACTTCCTCCACAACCAAAGCTCACAATATTAGAAATGATCATGATGAACTTTCGGCGCATTCTTTTGCGTCCTAGTTTGTTTACCATATCCTGTTGAGATTAAATTAGACATATATGTTGTTGACATTCAATTGGTGCGATCGGTGTTTCTTCTATCCATGCCATAATTCCGAATGACAATAGTTAGGTTATGTCTCATATTGCGCACATGATTTTACTATTGAAAATTGGTGTTGTACTATGCCACTTTCTAGCACTTTTGTTTTGACTCTCTGGTCTAGCTTTTCCTAGAGCATGGAACAACCCACTATGACTAGGTTTACCGGAAAATGTCATCTTCACTTTTTTTGAGAATGTTTGGAGGACAGAGGCCCTAGGAATAAAATATACTTCTTGGGTTCGGCTCAGAGTACTGAATGAATTTGGTATTGAAATGACGTGCTATTTGAATATTATTGTCCAATCGTCACCTTCAATTCATTTTTATTTCAAAAACTCTATTTATTTCGTGAAAGATAAATAATTTATAAAATATTTTAGTAAAAATGACGCTTGAAATAATGAATGAATGAGTATATTTTTGTTCGTTCATTCATTAATTTTTGAAAGTGATATAAATGATCAATTTTAGAAAAATATTTTTCGAATCATATTTTTTCACAAAATAAATAGAGAATAAATAAATATTGATTCTCTTCTACCCTAAATAGAAAAAAAGTTGGTATTAGTTAATGCCGGAGGTGGAGTAGCAGCCCCACTTAGTGTGCACCTAGGGAAAGAAATCATGCGGATTAGCTTAGAACTAGTGCTGAAAATATCATAACTAGGAAACCCTATGAAGTAGAGGGGGCAAACTTTCGAGAAATTATGAATCTGGCCATAATTTTGGCAGAGATTTTCATTTTGGCCCTGGAGATAGTCTAGCTCCTTCGTCCTCTTCCAGTTTCAAGGTCAACATTCTCTTAATACCGGGACAATCAAATTCTGGCATCCCATCATTCGCGATTCTTTGTTGCTCGTTCAACGTTTTACTTAGGAGTGCAACAAATTGAGTTTTTCTTCTTTTGCATGGGGGAAAAAGAGGGAAAAAAAAATGATTGCGAGGATGGAGATTTTATTTTGTACTTTCTTAAGAAATTTAACAGACTCTGGAGCCAGCAAAGTGGCCGAAACCCTTAATTTGGATGTGGCCAGAACCCTTCATTTGTATTCAAACCATAGTACTTATTGCTGCTAGTAAACTTGGGGACCGTGTCAGCTACGTCATGAGCAGAACCTCATCCAACGGTGCACGTCAATAAGGCGATCAGCGTGCATCCTGAAGATTGCTCTAGTAAAAGGTTTGAAGATCCCATTTTGTCTACCCAAAAAAGAATGTATCCAAGTCATCATCAGCAAGTATGTTGCTATAGAAGTAAACGCGTTTTGACACATTCAAAGTCAATTTCGATATTAAGTGTACACTTTTTATTGATTTGAATTTTCGGTAATTTAGAGAAAGGCAAGTGGGTTGGTCAATAGGATGTTTATGTAACCAAACAAAGACGCGTATCTCATTAATTCGAAACCTCCGGTCTTTTAGGTTCGAGATTCTGAGTGCCACCAGGCCGATGTGGAGGAGTGTGCTCATAAGGGCGCCTGAAAAAGTAGACCAGTCGAGATACTTCCTGCTGTCAATGACTGACGCATATTTTATATAATTCAAAAATGTTGCTCTTAGGTCTCACGGAAAAAGCAGCATAACAAACTGCTTCCTCGTAGTGACGGTCCTCGCACGTTCAAAGACTTGGCTTTTGTTCAATTTCCCACAAAAAAAGAATTATAAGTCTTCATTACAAAATTCTTCGCAATGTCACCTCCCGTATTCTCTTGTATTTGTGAAGAAAAAGATAGTATTAGAATTGGGGGCCTTTAGCAGTGAAGGTAGACACTACGTTGGAACTACAATTTTAGTTACTACTGAGTAAGCAGATATATTGGGCTCTCGTGTTTAGGATGAGAAGGTGGGGTTTCAAAACTTGTTACTAGGTCAACCTGTGCTTGTCTTGGAACCGACTTATCGACCTAATTACCTTGGTTTACCGGATAATATACGACTTGTCCTGCCAATGACCGGCGCATATCTTGTTAATTCAGAAATGTTGCTCCCAGGTCTCAAAAGGAAAAAGCGGCATAACCAGCTGCTTCCTCTTAGTGACGGTCCTCGCACGTTCTAAGACTTGGCTTTTCTTCAATCTCCCACAAAAGAAAAGAAGTACATGTCTTCGCCACAGAATTCTGTGGCCACTTTGGAGTAACTTAATTTTAAAAACGAGAATTGGGGTTTCCAGAAACCTTACCAGCTTTTTAGCCCTTTTCCCATTTTCACATCGTGTGAATGGGGTTGTCGCTATCTTGATGATTAAGACTGAAACTGTTGCCCTCAATGGCAATAAAACCACCCCCTAAAATAAAAAATTATGTTTAGCCAAGTTTTGACTTTGACAATAAGATGCAAGAAAGTGACAAAAGAACCCAGCACAGAGCACGAGCTACAAAAAGTTGTGGACAGTGCGCATGAAGAACTTAGTTAACAACAACCCACCAATCGCTCCGGCCTTACCGCTCGAGCATGGACTCTTTATATGATCAACGGTCACAATGCACTCGGTTCACAGATTCAGATCTGAGTGAGAGACTTTCCATGGAGCTTGATGTGGATGAGCCAGAGCTAGCAAGAGAGAGTGCACCGATTCAAAGTCATTGCGATCGGGACCGGGACCGGGACCAGGGTGGGGTGGAGGTGCTTTGTAGGTGGAGGAGTTGGTGGTCGCTAATTGATTGACCGGGTCCTTGGTTCGAGTCGGCAGTGGACTCAGTAACGTTTCCAAAACTCTTCTACGAAAAAAAAGCCATAGTCGACAGAATTGACGTTATTGCTCTTTTGAATCGTTCGTAAACCATGGAAGCTTCACCCAGATTTTTCATTACTTGTTCTTTACGCGTTTCTGTGTGTAGAAGGATCTTCTTTTGTCTTTAATCTGGAGCTTTCACGAGGAATCCCACTTGCCACAAAGTCTGGTCAAACCTACTGTTTACACTTTACAATTCATTGACCGAACCGCTCGATTGATATTGATAGTTGGCACAATTGAATTTCGGATTTTTGTCCTGGTGTAAGTGTTGGCAGCTGAATGTATATCTGATTTTTCATGGGTCCACAGAGATTTCTTCTTCTTATTTTCCTGGTGGAATTGCTTTATTCGTATCATTTTCCCAACGGCAAAGGAGGTGAGACGATAAAACACGGGTTGCCGTTCGAAACACATGTGAGGCCCACAGGGAGACGACTCTCGCGTTTACCATTTTTTGTCTGTATACTTTAGCACTTTTTCATTTCCGCGACGAATTCTCTAATTGAAAAATGAGCGTTTACGATGCAAAATCCAAACCAAAATTGAGCTTAAAAAAAGAAAAAAAAAAAGAAGGTTTGCAGGAAGAATTGAATTCATCCACGCCATTCAGAAAAAAACGAAAGTGCAGAGTTTTTTTCCCACTTGCTGATTAGTGGGAAGTCGATGCAAAGCACGTTCACATTCTGCCAACTTTGCACTTGGACCGGCGGACTAATTCTCACATGATGGGACTACAAGTGCAACAAATTGGTTTTACCCAAAAATTGAGCATGTGATTTAATCATGATTTCTATGATTTCGCGTTTCACGCGCAAGAAAAAAAAAATCAAACACTTTCCAAGATAACTTACTACTTTTTAAATCCGTGCCTTTGCATAAGCTTTTTTACATTCATGCAACTACTTTTTAAACCTTTATTTAGCACGAAACGCTTGAAATCTCTTAAAATGTTACAAATATGGATGGATTGATGCGTTCTGTGTTTCAGGTTCTGTAAAGTATTTACTTGAAATCTGGAACCTACTCGTTAGAACGGGTTCTTCATTTTTTGGAACCTTGGATCTAGAGCCTATCCTATCACAGGTTCCAGAGTCTATGCAAATTTCATTTGTATTATTAATTGAATGATTGCAGTGAATTATCACTTTTAATAACCACTATTTACTACTATAATTCACTGACCATAATTTATATTTAGATACACGAAAAATATAAAATATTAATAAAGTAAGTCTAAGTCATAGAATGGAAGTTCAAACTAGTGTTTTTAAATTATACACTCGTCATCGAATGCTATGGAATACCGCAGGATCGTGTGAAGACATAGACTAAGAGAAACACAAAAACTTATTACAAGTTCTAAGTTACAGGTTTTGGGTTTCAGGTTCCATCAACCAAAAATCTGGAACCTACTTTTTGGAATCTGAAATCTACTCTATAACCTAGAACCAATAGGTTTCCATTAGTCCCGTTCTCAAGTTATAGGTTCTATTTGGAACGATGCTCACCCCTAGTTAGGAATTCACATGTCGATTCCCAAAAAATAATGTAAGCAAACAATTCACCAAGGTAGAATATAATAATAAAAGAACATAATTAGAAGAACATACCAGAGAATTTGTTTTCGAAGTTCACCCAAACTGGGCTATGTCTTCATGCAAAGACACTTTACGAATATACTAGCCTTTGAAGAAAATAGGAATATAACGATGATCTTCTCTCAAGATTAGAGTACAAAAAAAATTGAGAACTCTCACAAAAAAAAAAAACTCAATTTTTTTCTTTGTTTTTCTTTTTTCTCTATTTTTTGTCTCAAACACTTTGATGGCAAGTGTCTAATTATCGCTGATATAAAGTGTAATTTTTAACCTAAAAGCAAGATAAAAAAGACAATTTGGCTTCACTCGCCAATAGTTATGTCCACAAAATATACACTACAAAAATAGAAGTTCTTTTCATCAATTTTTGAAATCTAGAAAGGAGGTCGTGAGGGAAAACTGGAAGTAGCTGATAATCTGTAATCGAGGCTTGTTGGCTTTGTTGGAGAATGGGTTAATGTTACATGTTAACTTGCTCCCCTCTAACCTTCCAAGGGTGTTTCCACCTGTTGGGACTACCTTTGCTTCTCCAGCAAATATACTCTTGATGGGTTGCAAGGATTTTGAAATTATTTTTATGACGGTGAGGAGCCCGTCCTCAAGACTCCAAATTGACCTCGTATGTTTTTCTTCTCCAAGGTTAGGGAATATAGGGGACTCTCTAGGAAATGGGATAGGTGGCCTGCTTTTGGGTTTTTCTCTTTGAGCATTTTAAGAACTTGCTCAGGTCCAGAAGTAGCTGATAATCTCCACCAAAAATGAAGAGGAAGGAATACGTTGGGTCCATAGATACGAAGACGTGAACCTATTTAGAAGCACAATGGAAAGTCAGAGAGACTAGTTTTGGCATTAGTATTACATGCACTGATTGCATTTTCAATGGAGGATAGTATCAATTGCATAATATTTTGACCCATGAAAAAAACATGCTTTTATGAAGTTTACAAAATGCGTGCGACATCACTTGATAGCCCAATATAGTTATTTGGTCCATTTATATTGAGCTTAGCACATTCGGTACGGTAATTTAACGTGGTTGGACGATCAGCTCAATGATTTGTGATTGATGAACTTGCTAGAGTGCATGCTGTAAATGGCTACAGGTCCTCTCCCCACTACTCATGATACACATTCCTGGCATCATCTCAACCCACCATCTAAGGGGGAAAGAGAGAAAGAGCTAGCCTCTAATTCGTACCGGCTCTGTCCCTATCGAGATCGGTGTAGGGATTTCCCCACAAAAGGATAGGGTTACAGTGAGGCCAAAAAGACAATAGCGAGAACATTAGTTCCTCAGGACACATCTCACTATAGTGTGCAAACACTAGGCAGATTCCTAAAAGTTAGAAGGATCACTATGATCCCTATCTCGCACCAAGAGGCACATCGAACCGTGGAGAGACGGTGTGATTTTCTTAGCTAGATGTAGGTTAGACCTCAACTTGGCATGTACCAATTATTCCCACTTTAGAGATGGTGGGCTTAGAATACTCACGCAAAACAGGACATTTGGGTAGCTTTATGCAAAATTTGAATTGGAGACAGAAGAAAACCTAGGGACTTAAAAGAAAACCTAGGTAGACATGGGAGGACGAATTAAAAAAAATGCCTATGTTGCTGTTCAATTATGTTAAGCCAAAGTTCTATAAAAATCACCAAAAGCAAATGGGATAATTAGAGACAAGGCCCCCCCGGTTCCTATGTAATCTTTTTCAAGATCGATCTGTGCAAAAGAAAAAAAGCTACATCCAACCCATATATTAGAAATTGATGAAATTGATAAAAAATAACGTGCATGGTTTACATGCTTGCTTGCAGCCCTTTTCATACGTTGCTGTGCGCACGACGCCATTTAGGTGTTCTCGAAGCACCGCATGTCCATACGTTGAAACTTTAAGTGCGATAAAGCATTTCCATCTTTTTTCCAAAATACTCGATTCCCGTTCGATACATTACCTTATAGACAAAAAAGAGAAAGAGACAGAAATATCGGCTGATCTACAAAAGCGACAATCGGGCCATGACTTCCACCTTCATGGTCGAGCACCCCCATCCTCGAAAAACATGTTACTTTAATCTCTCTTAATCCACTCCCCCCTTCCCATAATCAAAGCTAATCACGTCCTAATCGTAGGGACGCCGTGCATCCACGCCCGACTTACGAATATAGAAATAAGTGGCGTCGATTATCATTCCCACTAATGCCGAGAATAGAAAGGAAACGGGAGCAGAACCACACGAACGAGAATGTTTTAGTTAGTCGAAGCAATCACCACTGGCTTTTACCTGTATAAAGTCGATCCTGCCCTTCTTAAATCCGGCAGCCACCGCTGTTTTCGATGGGCCGAAAGGATTGGTACGTTCTTGGAATCTTGGCTGATTTACGGATAATTCGGGTTTAAATGCACTGAAACTTACGTCGTCTTTGCATTCCACGGGTACGAAGTATATGTCTACCGTTCCGCAGAACATGTGAAAATGGTTGTCCATGCGCGAAGGGAATTAGAAGTCGACTTTAATATAAAAAGTATAAAAAATTAAAATGTAGTCAATCTCATCCGGAGTACTTCCTTCTCTCTCTCTCTTTTTTAATTTTCGGGGAGACGAATCTGTCGCCAAGTGTGACGTGGCCGGTCAAGACGTCTGAAAGGAATTTTTCACTAATGGACTATGGAACCTTGACACTGTCAACTCCCGTCCCCCCCCCCTTTTTTTTTTTTTGTGTGTGCGCGCATTTTTTTTTTTTTCCTTATCTTGGAGAATTGTAATTAGAAAAGTCATAATTATCCCCATTTAAGAATTTTCGAAAATTACTGATCCTGGAGGAATCGCCCACGCGTCCTGCTCTTTAAATCTGGCCATCCTCTTTCACCACCCCGAAGACCCTCTCTCCCTCTCTCCCTCTCTCTCTCTCTCTCTCTCTCTCTCGCTCTCGCAGACAATACCTCCTCCTCCTCCTCCTCCTTCACCCGCTGTCTCTCACCAGCCAAACATTCCTCGCCCGACCAGATTAGATTAAGGCGAGCCCGACATGTTTGCAAGGTTGGTCCCCAAAGACTCGACATCGCTGCTGCCGTGGAAGGATCATGACGATCCCAGCGCCGGGGACCCTGGCAAGATCCGCCTCGCCCCCCTGCTCGAGGAGGGCTGGTCCGTGTCCGCGATAGCTGTCCCCATGGTCTTGACCGGCCTCCTGATGTACGCCCGCTCGGCCATCTCGATGCTCTTCCTTGGCCGCCTTGGCGACCTCGCCCTCGCCGGCGGGTCCCTCGCCATTGGCTTCGCCAACATCACGGGCTACTCCGTCCTCTCCGGCCTCGCCATGGGCATGGAGCCCATCTGTGGCCAGGCCTTCGGGGCCGGCCGGTACAAGCTTCTCGGCCTCACCATGCAGAGGTGTGTCCTTCTGCTCCTCCTGACTTCGATCCCCATTTCTTTCCTGTGGTTCAACATGAAGCGGATCCTCCTGTCTTTCGGGCAACAAGAGGACATCTCGTCTCAGGCTCAGCTGTACATCCTCTGCTCCCTCCCCGACCTCGCCGCGCAGTCGCTCCTGCACCCGCTGCGGATATACCTTCGCTCGCAGTCCATTACAATGCCGCTCACGCTCTGCGCTGCTCAGGCTATTGTCCTCCACGTCCCTATCAGTTACCTCCTCGTCAATGTGCTCGGCCTCGGCATCAAAGGCGTCGCGCTCGCTGCCGTCTGGACCAACATCAATCTCGTGGCATCGCTGATCCTCTACATACTAATCTCCGGCGTGCATAAGAAGACGTGGGGCGGGGTCTCGTGCGAATGCCTCAAGGGATTCAAGTCCCTCGTGGACTTGGCGGTCCCGAGCTGCATCTCGGTCTGCCTCGAGTGGTGGTGGTACGAGATCATGATCTTGCTATGCGGGTATTTGCTGAATCCCCGGGCCACCGTTGCCTCCATGGGGGTTTTGATCCAGACGACGGCGCTGATATACATCTTCCCGTCCTCACTGAGCTTTGGTGTGTCGACGAGGGTCGGGAACGAGCTTGGGGCCGGCCAGCCCGACAAGGCAAGGCTGGCGATGACTGTGGGGCTCGCTTTTAGCTTCGTGTTGGGGTTCGCAGCTCTGGTGTTCACTACAATGGTGAGGCACACGTGGGCGAGGATGTTCACTCAGGACACCGACATTGTGGCCTTGACCTCCATGGTCTTGCCCATTATAGGGCTGTGCGAGCTCGGGAACTGCCCGCAGACGACGGGTTGCGGCGTCGTGAGAGGGACTGCGAGGCCGAAGATGGGGGCGCACATCAACCTGGGCTGCTTCTATCTGGTCGGCATGCCGGTCGCTGTGGGGCTGAGTTTCTTCGCCGGGTTGGACTTCAAGGGGCTGTGGCTCGGGCTACTGGCAGCACAGGGCTCGTGCGTCGTGACCATGTTGCTCGTCTTGGTCCGGACTGACTGGGAAGGCGAGGCGCGGAGAGCCCAAGAGCTCACCGGAGAAAATGCGACCGCCGTTGACCGGGATGGCGAAGAAGCCGAGAATTCAATGCTATTGGCAAAAGGAGAACCATAATTTTTAGGGGTAGATTATCCAATAACTAACTCTTTTTCGGGTACAAAATCAGAGCGAGACTATAGAATTAATGATTCAGATGATATCGGTTCGCGCAATCTACAGATTATGGACAAAATTTTGTTTGCGGGGGAAATTGTTTGATTGGGTGTAGCAGGAGACAATTTTTAAATCAAAGTTCATATCTCATCCCCATGTTGGGGAGACATGTTAGTCTCTTTTGCTGTTCGGCTAGTCGCCTCTTTCTTCTGGCTCGTCACATGGACGCAATAGTAAAACATGCACTTAGCCGGTTTGGGAACAGACAGGATGCTGTTGAGGCAAATGCCCCCGGTGTTTCACGTTCTGTTTTTTAGCTTGTGATTATCTGAATTTGGGGGCAAGGGCCTTCTTAATTAATATATAGGATCGAGATGATTATTGTTAAATCACGTGGCAAATAGTTGACACCGATTTGGTCCAATCGATGCGAGCTCAGTGATTGAAAAGTATTCGGGAAGTGTTTATTTCAAGCCGCCCTCTCTCATCTGATGCGGGACTTAAGCGCAACGCGTTATTAACGAGCGTCAAACACGGTGTGCCGGTTCTGTATACATTGCTCATGATGCATTTAAGGATGTAGTAGTCGAGTCGAATTGACATATTGTTAAACTCGAGCTTAATTGTATACTTGGTGCGTGAAACTCTATTGGAGCTCAATCGAGTATTAAAATTTTTGCTTGAGTAAGAAATTTAGATGGTCGAGCTTCATTCAACTCGATTCGATTACAATCAATTTATAACGGAGTTCGAGCTAGTTCTTGATCTTAAATAGTAGGAAATATGCCGGCGCGGAATATTATTTTAAGGAATTTTTAGTTTACTTTTAAGGACTGTTAATCTTGTTTGAAAAAAATATCAAATGAAATTCTATTAGACTCGTGAGCCTCTCGACTCCACTCAGATTTTTTGAAAAGTTAAAATAGTTAAGGTTTTTGAATTATGGTACACTATTTTGACCTAAAATATAGCTTTTGCCACCATTAAATTGCTAGAGAATACATTACTAAATCCAGAGGAAATGTATTTATTTTCATTTTCGCCCACACATAAATTGATAAATTTTAATAAAATATTTGAATCATGAAATTGTGGTTATTATAGATAGAGCAAAACCTGCATAATGTCCAAACCCAGCATATTTTTGAAGTGTAAAAGTATTATATTAATTACCAAAAAATTCATTGACCAAATTTTGCTCCCACTAGAAAAAAAAAAAAAACTTATAGATTTGCCTTTGGGCGAGTTAGAGCTCGACTCAACAAGATACTCAAGTAGCTCGAGCTCGACTTGAAATCAGGCAAGTGGACCTCGACTTATCATCTATCTAAGTCACGAGCTACTCACTAGTAGCTTGATTCAGCTTCACCCCTACGTAACAATCATGTACGATGAGTTATGGTAGTTGACTCTCTACACTAGCCATAGTGCATGGATGAGGATTTTCCGCTGTTAGTCGACTTAATAAAAATCAAATAAATGCTACATTTTCTAGTGCTTCTTACCCCCATGTACTTCTTTTTTTCACGTAATGTTGCCAATACCATATCCAATTATTATATCTTCACGAGGATACATATTGTGCATAGATGTACGACCGGGTCCGCCGACCACTCTTAACATTTCATCATCATAAAACCTTTTGAATTCTGGATCTCCCGCTTGAATATCGAGTAGCATTTTGTGAAACAACCACCATTTGTTTTAGAAGTTTAAGTTAGTAGATGAAATGCGATTCAAACATTCAAACTATTTAACGATCACAAAGTGTGTAAAATTAAGAGAATCCTTCCGTGCATTTATATTGGTGATTTTAATAGGATGTTACATGTTATTCATCTAAATAGTTTGAGTAAATAGGGCACGAAATCATGGTGTGGAGAGCTCTATCCAAACTCCTTGCACCTTTTGATCCTCAAACCTATCAACAATCAACATTCTCAACATAATAAGAGTGTATTTATCTCGGGACAAACGAAAGATATATAAAATATTTTCCTAAAAATGATCGAAGAAAAATATTTTCGCTATCTATAAAAATATTTAGACATAAATTACAGTTGATAACGAAGAAAAAGTTCATTAATTAATTATTTCAAACGATATAAGCAGTTAGTTTTAGGAGGCAAATTTTTAAAAAAAATTATTTATTTTTCGTAAAATAAATGAAACCTAAATAACTTGTGCATTCTTGGGATGATCATAACGTTAGTGGTGGGTGATCCACTTGTGCAAGAAAGAGAAGCCAATCTTGCCTCCACTCGCGCAGTGAAGGGTCTTAAACGATTTCTTTTCCTTAATTATATCCCCCACAATTAATGTCAGCATATGTTGGACTTAAAAAATAATGATGATAACCTAGGTCAAAGTCGAAATTTTGGGCCGTCGTCGACATCACCTCCGTACAAATCTAAAAATCTACTGCTCCATATTCAAAGATATTTACTCGTGCACAAATTAGACGGCTGTCGGATAAAAAAACAAAGCATATATTCTGAAGGCAGAAGAAAATTACACGATGTTCTATCTACCCATCACATCATAAAGGTTAGTAAGTGGGATCATAACGTAGAGGAATGCATCGACCCGGGTTCGATGGCTTTTCTTCCGTTCACATGCCCTTGGGTCGAGTTTAACGTGTTGCATCCTCGCCATTATTGGCCCCGTAAATTACTCCAAGAGACAATTTGCGAAGTCACTTTCGAGAAAGGGAGACAGCCTGCAAAATTGTCAGGGTAAAATTGTTTGATCAGCCCTAAACCAATCTGTAGTACTTGAATTTAGTCCCGAATATTCCAATCTTGTCAAATTTAGACTCAAACTTTTGCGAGAACTTCCAAGATAGTCCTTCCAATCATTTTTAGTAAGGAATTATTGACGTGACACTGTGCCACATAGGACGGCGATAATTGAATCGCCATGTTAGCGCTTTCCGATGAAAATTTGATCGAAACGATTACATTAGAATTTATGCAGATGTTTAGAATTAAATTGATAAAAATGAAAAAAATTATGACTGAATCTACATCTGTATAACAGGCGATACGAGAGACTATATTTCCTTTTCAGAATTATAAATTGAAAGGGAGGATCGATCACCTATTTGGAGCGACTTTTATTCATTCTCATCTTTCGCTTCATTTGAGAATGACTCGATTCGTGCAGCTTCGGTTCTTCTTTAAATTCAAAACCGTGGAAAACATTAGGATGATACAAATATCAACAAGAATAAGAACTCGGGGTGTGCTTGATGATAATCGGTTTAGAAATGACGTGTTCTTATATCTTTCTAAACCTCCCACCAAACCTAGGTGGTTGTCCACCTATGAGTGTTGCCTATAGTAGCCCTAAACGGGATGCCCAGTTAGGTTGTGTTCTTTATTTTAACATATCGGTACCCACATGGCTCACATTCTTCGTTGGTAGATGAATATGGAAGATGACATTGCGGAATCTCCCATCATAATATGGATTTCCCGCTTGTTTATTCTTCCATGAGCCTTTTAAGGATCTATTTAGATCTAATTATGCATAAATTTATGTAAATTTCTATTTTTTTAATATACACAAACAGGGTCTCTCTGGATAAGCATGATGTTTCAACGAAAACGACGCGGTCCTTACTACAAAACACAGCATCATCCGCTGAAAGCCGCCTCGACGGCTCTTTCTCAAGGCTCGAAAATCTTGTCCTTTTCTCGTCTTCACCTATCGACTCTTCTTCTGGTTTCCATGTTGTTCGTTTTGAAACATCTGCATTGTTCTTAATTATTACTTTCTTTTCTTTTTTTTTCCCCCTTTTCGATTTGACCTTTTGATGCTTGTCGATGATCGCACCTAGCACGTGAAATAAAACTCTTTCTTTGGCTGCCGGTTCCGGAGGTGCAACCAACCCATTGGAATCCCAGAAATTCTCCCCCTCCTTTTATTTTATTATTTATTTTTTGACCCCTTTTTGGTTAGGTATGTGTTGAAAGCTAAATTCTTTAAAGTGGACAGATGTTTGCAAAGCATGGAATAAAGTATATACCATACGGTGGACGAGGAAGAATTCTCTCTTACAAATGGTCAAAGTTTGACATTCTCTCGTGGATTGGGTACATCGGACAGGTGCCTCTGGAGAATCTCGTTACTATTTTTATTATTTATTTGTTTCTAACTGACTGGAAAAAAGAGAGTCTTTTTTCCTTATATATTTAATAATTGATTCGTCGTGTTGCAAAGCATAAGCATATTGAGATGCGCACGTAACACTTTACTCGAGCCAAGCACCACACTGCAATGGAGCGAACCTTGTGAAAATAAATTGTGCAACAAAATGGAATTTAATTTAACGAAAAGGCAGAAATGGGTTGAATTTGTCATCGATTAGAGCTTAATCTAGAACAATAATGCACAAGTCATCTATTGATATCTCCAATAGACATGAGTTCAAAATTAGGTAAAATGAGACGGGTCACCGGGTTGCCGTGAGCCACCTTGCTTAGCAATCACAGGTTGACTGTAGCCGGAATGTACGATCGATGTCATGGCTTTAACTCGCACTTTCAAGTTCAAACCCCTTGATTTTGAAAATCAGAGTGACTATTTCTAGTTGTGTATTTTGACGGAAATTGCTCAATCCAAGGACCATGTGCAAAAGAGGAAGAGTAGAAAGCCATATTGCAGACAAAATAGGAATCCACAACATCGCCATCAAACATGTGATAAATGAATTATCTTTACATATTGAGAAAAAAGACTTTTTTTTCCTCAAATAGTTTATACCACAAAGTCGGGAATTTTTCCTAAAATATATATGGTGGCAATTGTATTTTTCCAAATGCATTTGATAAATCCTCAGATTTGAATTTTCCGAACCGTAGAATAATCAGAATGTCCGAACTTCAAAGATGGCCGGTTTCCTTTCTTGAAACCTCTATGATGATCTCTCCAAATTAGCATTCAAAATACATGCATGAGAATATGCCGCCAGCCATTTGACCATTAGACAAATGACTTCGTGCGGCCCTAAGTTCTACCTCCCGTTTGAATGGCAGGCATAAAGACAAAAAAAGCTTTGAAGTTTAGGTCACATTTCTTTCGTGAGGAGGTCAGGAGTTGGATTCGTATCATTAGTGAATCTCATGGTAAATACATTAGAAATACCAAAAGTTATGTACGATGTTTACTTTGATACCAAAAGGTTCTATTGGCTTATTTGAGTGTCAAATCGGAGAAAAAACAATCATTTTAGTGTCATTAGCGAAAGATTCCGACCAAATTGATTATATGGCCTTTATGATTAATTTATTAATATGACTTGGCAAATTTTTTTAAAATTTATATTTCTTCAACATTGCTTAGTGATTAGACAGAGAAAGAGACAGACAAGGGTGAGAGAGAGAGAGATTAGGCCGTTAGGTAAGGCACAGAGACGGCCAATTGAATGGTTAGTTTAGGGTTTGAACTTGGGATTATCTTTCAATTTGGGGATTTATGATTCTTATTTGGAAAAAAAAGGTACTAGACAGCATCGTTTTAGGGTTTAGATGTTGACAGGACTTTCCAGTGAGCTACATTGGTTTAAGAAACTAATAAAAAAAAGGCCACGTTGAATTTTCGGCCAAACAAATTGGACTTGGTGTAGAGAGATTGTTTGATTGCCAATATCTTGATTGGCTACAGTGATCAAAAAGAGACTTTAAGTATTAAAGTAAATGTCGTACATAACATTTGACACTTCTAATGTTTTTCTCTCACAAACCTTTGTACAGTTTTTGTTGTCTTGCCTAACGGCGAAATACTTGGTGTGGAGAGATTGTTTGATTGCCAATATCTTGATTGGCTATAGTGACGGGCTCTCCGACCTTGAATATATGAGTCATGAGTGGTGTGATGAGTAGTTATGCCTAATATCGAACATTTTTAAAAAAAATATGGAGGCCCGCAATAATGTCCAAGGGGGTTGGTGAGGATGGCTAACCCTCGCCGCCCTTTTACATGTAACTATCCTATATATCAAGATAGACATGTTTCCACCATAAAATATGTCCAGATGTATTTGTGTCTCAATTATATGGAGTGCTCCAACTGAGGATGTGCACTGTATAAAATCCTAACAAAAGCTACATCTCTCTTAAATTGGAGATCATTTCTGAACTTCGAACCATAAAATATCATAACATCGTACGATCCAGACCTGGGTCGGGATCAGGACAACCACCGCGCACTGGCTCGTTTCAAGTTGAACTTGGACCGCCACTCACCCACGTCGGCAATGGTGCTCGGACATAATGGGGCCCGGGCACACGTTGGGCTGACGAAAGAGTTACCAGCATAAGTAAGGCAACGTTGACATGGAGCCGAAACAATATGTCCGTACCGGCCCAAGCTGTAAAAGATGTTTTCTGTTTGGATTAAGGAAACCTGCCCAAAAGGGATTTAGAAAAATAAAGTAGTCATTTCGACATGTTGCCAAAGACGAAATTCTGTTTCTGTCGGGATCTTAGGTTGGGAGCATTGTCGAATGAATATTCTGCATCCTTAATTTGTGCAGAATGGATTTTGTTTGTCTTAGATCTCTTGTCTTGAAAAGATCGATATACAGTGGTTATTCAATTTTTGGAGTCGGCGTTTCTATCTTTCGATGAAGTACAGACCGCCGTTCTTCATCTCCGATAATAGGTGCTCCGGTTTTGTCCCGAACGCAAACCATGATCTTCACCATTCTTCATTTGAATATACCAGTGAAAAAATTGTCAATTTAGCAAATGAGGATTACTTGAATACTCTTTTGGACATATTGCATTGGCAAATTATTTTGTTCTACTCGTGCGAAATGTCATAAATCCAAGAAAAATACTGACATCTCAAATGAAGTACGATATAAGTGCAAGTAAAATATTAAGACGAAAGCATCGAAATATTTGTGATGCCTGGTGAATAGAACACCAGAAGATCTACTGCAAAGCATTTCATGTGCATGTACAGTTCTGTAAAATAATAGAAGTTATATATTTATGACATCTTTACAATGTGTCAAGAGCTGATGTCGTAATTATTACAAAACATTGCACGACATTGAAATTTTTCATACTTGTGTATTTACGACAATTTGGATTTGGTTATCGCACAGCGTTGTTAGCCTTTGAAAGCCATCATAAAATACTAAACATACCAAAATAATCACGACATTTGAAACTGTGTCACCAGCCGTAAAACCCTCGGAAAACGTCTAAATTTTTAATTAACTATGTCATGACAAAAAATCATAATCATTTGGAAAACGTTGCAAAATATTAGGGATTTCATCACTTAAATATTTACGATGTTTTGAACAACTTTATGATGAAACACGGTAAGTCCTTGGAAAATGTTTCGAATATCATCTGTAAAACGCGGCCCGAGTGTATAATGAAACTTCATAAGCATTTGTAAAACTTCCTAATAATATAAAAATAATATTCTTTATATATTTACGGTAGTTTGCATTGGGTATAAATTAATAATTAAATTATTTCAGACGTTTTTAACTCCGTTACGATGAAACATAGTAAGGCCTAATTCATATAGTGTCCTCATCGTGATTTTTGGACTTATTCATCCGCACTGAAAAACAATTTATAATACATATATATATCTTATAAATAACTTATACACAATGGTAACAAGAAATGGTATATTGGGTGCAACTGTCATAGCCATGTTAGCAAAATATTAGTTCATTCATTTGCGGCACATGTCTCTCACGAGCCCATCTGCCATATTTCTCTCCCTTCGTCTCTCTCCTATTTTCATGGCCTCTCTCTCCCTCTCCTGTAATCTCAATGCTGCTCTCTGTCTCTCTCCCTCCCGACAACCTAGCTTTGCTCCCTCCCTTCCACCTTCGCCTCGTCCATCGCCTCAACTATCGCCTCGTTTTTCGATCCCTCTCAGGCGATAGCTCCACTATTGCCGTCTTTCACCGACCTTGCGGCTGCCCTCGGGTTCAAGAACAAGCTCAAGTCTCCCATTGTCATCACCTGCGATCCTGAGCCATCCCTCAGCCTTTGCATCCTCGAGGTTCCTCGTGGATCCAATGTCATCGCTTCCTCTATAGGTTGTTTGCCGCCCCCAAGTCCAAGAATAAGCCCAAGCCCCTCGTCGTCCGCTACCTCGAGCCCTCCCTTAACCCCTGCATCCTCGAGGTCCCTTGTGGCTCCGATGTCACCACCTCCCAACCTAGCTTCCGAATCTGGTGAGGGTCGTGAGATCTGATAAGGGTCGAGCCTTCACCGAATCCAATGAAAGCGTTCCTTGTGTGTGGCCGGCGAGGGCCGCGACACCCTCACTTGTGGCCGATTGCTAGCCACAGGCCAAATGGAAAGAAAGGGAAGAACAGAAAGAAAGAAGGAAGCAGTGAAGAAGAGAGACAGATGTGCGAGAGGAGAGAGACATGGAGAGATTCCAATTTTCCGATGGAGCAATGGATGCCCCAGGCACGTCACGGACTACGCATGCAGAAGACTAACGTGAACATCATATTATAAAAGATCATATTATAAAAGACTCTTACAATTGATTGCCTTTTTAACTCCTATCTTAATCATATAGAAGGTTAGCATTAATAACATATATGATTTATGCAATGTAAACTTTATTTAGCACAAACTTATGCTAACCCACCTATCAAAATTGAAAACACATACAAGGAAAACATGGTATTAGGCGTCGACCTTCACTTTCATTCATTACCATTGGAAGCTTTCAATTTACAAGGGAGGACTACAAGTACTAAGCATGGATAAACAAGCGTTCCTACATCATAAAACATGCAGCAAAACAACCTGGGAAGAAGGCCAAAAAGTTTGCCTATCTTCTCTACCCATCATCTCCCTAAGCTTCCAAGATGTCCCTAATTTCTCCGAATAACCGAACCCTACCAACGGCGCCTTCCTTCATCGACACTCCTGTTGGTCACCACTTGAGAGGGTTGATAAGGTCGCCGTCCAAATTTAGGAACCTTTAGATAAATCGCATTGGAAACTTAGTGGGGCGCCCATCATCGAACCAGTTAGTAGCTATGTGGCGCGTAAACATTAAGGCTATCTCCACGTTGACGACATCTTGGAACACGCTCTCAAGGTATGCGGGTGCTCCATAGGTGGCGATGGGTGGGACATCCATTCTAGCGATCTGAAAAAATAATAAAGAGGTGAGCGGTGCCTAGTAGAAAATGATTTGGCTTTAAACTATAACATCCACATATCACTCATAAAATAACATCACCCAAGAACAAGTTGTGCAAATACAAGCATGCCACAATTTCCAGCCAAACCAACACACACCGCAGACATACCACATCACTGCCTCAACTCCATGCATTTTTGAACCACACACATATGCCACACATTTTCCATGCATATTAACCATGCACATTAGTCATGTGGAAATGTTGTAGACCACATGCGAACTCATGCGCCTTTGTATTTAATTTTGTATGAATTCATGATCCACCGTTGAATCGATCAACCACCGGTCACCAACCGGTCTGCTCAAGTCACTTCCGATCCCCAACTAGACTTCCATGAAATTCTTTCCACGGGCATTTCCCTTCGAGGCATCCCATTTTCATGCAATCGAGGCATCTCAAACACACAACAAGGGCATATCACTTCGAGGCACCTCAGTATTGCACAGCTGGGGCATCCTAGACCACCACTGGAGCATCTCAATATGAGGCATCTTGGTCTCAGGCAACTGATGCATCCCTGATCACATAGTAGGGGCATCTCACTCCTTGGGGCATCATCAGTGTCATGCAATCAATGGAACATCTTTTGATTTCAGTTCATTCACACCATTCCACACATACACCTTGAATTAATCCCATAATACTACCAAGCATGAGCCCTCAAGGCTCCACAATCACAGCACGGTGTACAGAAGCCAATGGTGCACTTCATTTTGCAAATATGGCATTGACATGGCATGCAATTTCTCACCATTCATGGCACCTCATTTCAATTAAGGAAAGTGCACTATTGATCAAAACAGTATATACCAACATGGTCAATCATCGATATTCACAGCTTGCAGCCACATGCCTGAAATTTTCCACACATTCGGAACAAAACAGAACATACAGGAAACAGAAGCAGAACATGCACAATTAGCAACATCAAATCTAAAAACCTAGTAAACCACTTCGGAAAATTATGAAATTCCAGTATCCATCAGAAAAGACATTGACAATCATTTTTCATGAAGGTCACTAGGTCAGATCTTAACGTACAGAGAGTCATTCCAAGAACTCGATTCACATGTCAGTTAGTTTTCTAGAATCGACATTCACAGAAAAGGACATATCTCTACCCTTGAAATTTGACCAATTACTACAAAATTTTAGTATGTTATTCATGAGAGTATATCCTACCACTTTCATGAAGAAGACTCGATCCGAAATTAGCCTGAAAATTTTAGAAAATTCGAAAAGCGTACTGACCTACCCTGTTTTCGCCCCTAAACAGATTCGCATCACAGAACACCATTGCTATTTATGTCACTTGTATCAGTTAAGAAAAATCTCATAAAAATATGTTATAGTATATAATCTTTAGAGCATTTTCCATGAAGAACGTTTCGTCTAAATCTGTATAGATTAGTCAATATAAAATGAGCAAGCTCAAATGTGCAGAAAATTTGGTTCTGAGGAAAACAACTACCTAGAATCTACTGCGATCTTAGCATTTATTCCTTACACCGTTCACATGCATAGCTATTTTAACCCACAAGGCACATGTGCAAGGCTCCAATTAACACACCGACCTCCAAACAAGATCACCAAAGTACAGAGTCCATCACGAAACCCACATGCAAGCCAATCGGCTTTTTTCCCCGACCACATGCACACCTATTTCCTCACATGTATGCCATTTCTACCAACCAAACATCACCCCACAGCCACCACACGAGTTCCTATTCCTCTATCAACCATAAACACAGCAAGCACCATGAGGAAAATGATCTACAAACCAAGGTCGACCACAACACAGCAGCAAGAGCCCACAGAAATGGGTACCTGCACATCCCCGAGCCACAAGAGGATGCTAGAGCTTAATATTGAATCTTTTCCCTTACCTTCCCACACTATAGACCTTCCCGAGCTCGGTTCTTGCTATTTTCTTTGAGGATTTGAGCTCCAAAAGTTGCAGGCTAGAAGATAAGGCGGAAGAGAAGTCGTTCGGGGAGAGAGAGAGAGGGTGAAGTGAGGGGGGAGGCTGGAGAGGAAGGGAAAAAGAGAAAACAAAGAAGGGAAGGGAAAGAGCCGACAGCCTAGGGGAAATATTTGCTTGTCCAAAATTTTTGCTGAAGTGTCATGATGGCATCCCAAATCCCCACGGTGGCAGTTCAAGAAGAAGCATCATCATTAGGCTAGAGATAGGCTATTTCAGCTATGCAAATAAGACAAGGAAAATAAGATGATTGGGGTGGGAAATTTTCCCATGTAAACCGCGGCAACCGCAAGAGAGAGAGAGAGAGAAGGGGGGAAAAGGCTGGATCGGTCATGCAGAAAAAGAAGAAGGAAAAACAATGTACTTAACATCTAAATTTCAATTTAATGGATACCCAAGACCACCAATCTATCTTCTAGAATTTGGTTCTACAAAATGTAGATGTCCCCTAACTTATATTAATTCTAAATGACGTGTTAGCATCACAACCTAAATTTAGGACCAATTAAGAGTAGCTCGTAGAAATACTTTTACTAACTTATACCAAATCAAGGTCATGCTTGGTTTGCAAATTCCTAAGTTTAACATGTGCACGATTGAGCCACCGGTCCAATTAGTGGCCCACTCGGCCCAATTACATGGCCCATGGCCTTCAGGCTTGGCCCATTGAATGCCAGCCCAAACCTCATGGCCCGCTCCTGACCATCGAGCCCACGCTCGCAGCCTTTACACAGCCCACCAAGCCCACGCTCGTGGCTTTCCCTTGGCCCACGGACAACCTTTCAAGCCCATACTAGTTCTTTATTCATTTTATAAAAGGTTGAATTTTGGGAGTGTCACAAGCAGGCCCACAGTGCCACTTGTTGTCCATTGAATGGAATGGACTAGTGTATTGATGATGTGGCTATCATAATTGCCAGCCACAGGCCAAACGGCTAATCATTCATTAGTAATATGATTAAAACAATTTTATTTTACTTGAGAGTATTCATACCAACTTATTTTTTCTTGCATGTGCATTTCTCAGGTCTAAAGTTTTGAGAAATTTTGTTGCAGATTTTAAGAATAGCTTTATTACTTCATGTGCTTTATATTCGATTGGAGTTAGCTCCAAGAAATATAGCCATCCCTACTCTCTCATGTCAATCCTACGAGCCGCCCATATATATATTTAAATTAAATGGCTCTATTGTGGCTGCATGCTAATACTATGCTTTGATTTCAATATTCAACGTTTCTGCATCTGCCATAATAACATGATGGATAATGAGGAAGGTAATTAAGAGATAATACAAGTGAGAGGCACATACGTATGTATACAAATAGAAAAATCCAATTTGACTTCCAAATTAGCAGAAAATGCTCATCTTTCATAGAAATAAATCAAGGAGCTCAGATGAATCCCCCTCATAGTAATTACTATATCAAAACAATCATATTTTTTCCTATGCATAATGTGACAGGATCATTACCTCCCTTCTCTCAAATGGACATCACAAATTGAACGAGAGAGATTAGCCTGGATTGCATGCTTTCTTTACCAAGAGTTTGCTTATAAAAAACTCGGAAATGACTAATTACTAGGGAAGTAAACGGTTCGGTTCGATTCCAAGTTGCTCCCTAACCGGTTATGTTTGGTTCGGTTTTTCGGTTTTCCTATTTTTCCCTTGCTTATTGAACCAAAGTGAAGAAGATGTGAGAAAGATGAGAGATATGATTGTTCAATTTTTGTTGGGAATTTTGATTTAGATTGGTTAACTGAAACAAACCGAATTGGAAAAATTAACGATTATTTTTCAATTATCGAACCAAAATTGAAATCGAACCGAAAATGCACAAAATTTTGGCTCGATTGGTTCGGTTTCAGTTTTAGTTCGGTCCTGAAATCCTAGTACTTACCACCCTCCTATACTTCCCACATCTTCCCTGGAGAACAGAAAACCATGTACGCTTACGGAAAACGTCCTCGCCCGCCTTGTTACAAGGATTGCTGCGTATCAGGTACGTGCCAATTCATTCCCTCAACAACGAAAACATGGCTAGTTCAAGATCAATGTAATGGCATGTGACGTTGAAATATCTTCCTATTAGTGCCTCTGCAATCATCTCCTCGAAGCATGGTACAACCAACACGCATCTGAGAAAAAAAGGGACATCCATTCGTGTCGATTGACAGGATACAAATCCAGGTTGGCCAGAGCTGATGGGACAAATGCTGAGGAAGCAAAGGCAACTATCGAGCATGAAAATCTACTGGCGACAGTCGTGATCTTACCACATCGGAACAGGAGGTTTCTCACCCATCGTTGCAACCGGGTTTATGTCTGGGCCGATGAGGATGGCAATGCGAAGGACGAACACGTGGTTGGATAAAGAGGAGAGAATGTGAATGTCTTCCCGATCTCACGAAGCTAATTTATTCGGACATCTATTCGGGCCGTTTGAGGAGAAAACCTTCTCGATGTTGTGAAGCTCTTCAGATGTTTGATTCAGAGGGGCAAAATCATCTTCGCAGTGCAAGTGTCTCATTTCCGATGTGGTCCATTCTTCTGGAAGTGAAAAACCTCGAAGGAAGACCCAATTGTTTTCTCATGAATGTGATCGCGATGTTGCCTTACTGGTTTCATTTTCGACAAGTTTGAGTTTCGCAGGCTTTACTCTAACATGCACACCTCACGGCGGGGGGAATCGCTGTTACAACATATGACCAAAAAAATGCTTTGCCGACATCAGTTAGGTCAGATTTGAGTCGGATCTAAAATAATTTGACTCAAATGTATTTAACCCATTTCAAGAGCTTGGTTTACACTCAATTTATTATGCAATTTGATTTTTTTTAGAGTTGCCACTAATCTATTATGAGCTAATTATAGGTTGAGTAAGACGTCGGAGCCCGTTTTACTTCCGTGAACTAGAGATTTAGGGCTAGCACCGATACACGACATGCCGACATGTTATTTCTAAAAAAAATGGAGAATTTCAACAAATTAGGACACGTTGTATATTGAATGTATATTTTTATATATACACGATAAATTATTTTTTATAATTATTTCAATCAATTAATTTGATTAAATTCACAAATAAATAAATAATCTAGAATAAATTTGCACTAAAAACATTAATCCACCATCTGTTAATATTATTCATTGTTTCAATTGGACAAATTCAATTCAATTCCAATAATTCATAAAATTTGAAAAATAAATAAATAAGCAATTCGCATTTTGCACTTGCGTGTTAGAGCATGTCGAAAAAGAAGAGAAAAAACAAACTTTGGAGTGAATTGTGTGTCATTGGAAGTGAGTTTAAAGAAAAGAGAAGACTAGGTTTTTCTTTTTTTTTCCCTCTCTATTATTTTATTATTTTTAATTTTTAAATATATTTATATTTTTTCTCTTCATTTATTGAAAATTTATAAAATTGATCATATACGTATTGGAATTCCGAACTCTCGTGTCAAGATTTCCGACTTGAGTGTTGGAGAGTATTCGGTAGAGTTGACAAAGTGTTGAATTTTCTGACACGTGTTGACCGAGTGTCGAATACGTATCGAAATGTCCAACACGACATGAAAGCTTTCGGAAAGTGTTAGTGCTTCTTAGGGCACAAACTATTATATTATCTCTATTAAGAAAACATTTCATGCCATCTTTCTTATTTTTATTTATTTTTCGTAAAACATGTAAATCTAAATAATCACGCAAAGGTACTCATCTATCAAAATTTAAACTAGACAATATCCAAGCAAGGCATTATGATGACAAAGCAAGTAAAGTGCGGAAAAGAAAAATAACCTGAGCTGTATCAGGCAAAATTAAACATTGCCTCTTTGTAAAACCCCGAACAGGACCCTATGAGTTATACATAAACGAAGAGTAAATACACAAATCTCATATGCTATATAAATAATGTACTAAATAGAACAATGATCCATATTGTTCTTAATATGCATTGCAATGCAATGCAATCCAAAGAGAGTAAATTTATTTATAATGTGAGCATGACAAACAAATTTAAATTCCTTAATATGCAACCCTAGAAATAGTTTCATGATTTTTTTAACGAAAATGCAATCTAAAATTACTAACATACCAGATGTATATTAGCTAAAGAGCTATTCACCACATGAAATTAATCAAACATAAAAATGTGACAACCAATATGCCGGAACATTGGGCGCATGCCGACGCTCAAAAGAGCACACTTGCATAAAATGTGGAAAGCATGAATGCACCCAAATGTCCCCATCTGTTCATTAATTCTCGCGATTAAAACATGTTTTAATTGACGGCACGCGGACAACTATCGCTAAACCCAAAAATTAGGTGTTAATTTGGCCAAAATCCTTGGCAAAGCATGTCTTTTTCTAATCATCGAACCAAATCTGCCCAAGAGGCCTGCTAATGCCAACACACATCCACGTTGTAGCGACCCCGACAGATCACCAAGCAAACGTGGACGATCCCTATCAGGAAGTGACGCTTGCATTTGACTTGGGTTCTCCCAAAGCTTATCGAATACAACTTGGTTTCTTCAATTAAAGACTGATTGGGAGCCAAGTAACATAGGTGTGTCGGTGGAGGGTGGGGGACCGATTTGCTTTTGGTACCAGAAATTTGCGTGTGGGGATTTGATCACGCCAGAGATTTAATTAATGCAAAATTTGTTCATGCAATCTCGTTCATATCTTAAAGTCTCAAGTGCAAATGTCTCCATGTCCATCGGCAATCAAATTCATGTAAGAAACTATAAACAAATATCAACAATCAAATACGTAGGAGAGGCAACTTTCTAAACCAAATGGTGAATAGAAATACTAAACCTACAGAAATGAGATTGGATCACAACTATTCCTATGATGCAATTAGTGCCTCAACGCCACACCGGATTTTTTTTTTCTTTTTTATCTTCTTCATTTATATCCTATGATCTGGATCGGCATCGAAGCCACCATGACGAACCGGCCCGCTCTAGAGTTGAACTTGGATCGTCGCTCACTCCTACTACGAGGGTCGACGGCATATGGACATATCAGGCCGGGCACAGGTCGGGTTGACAAAAGAGTTGCAGGTACATAAATAGGTCATGTTTGGCATAGGACTAAAACAATCTGTCTACGCCGGCCCGAGCTGTAAAAAATGGTTTCTCTTTGGGTTAAGAAAACCAAGAAAATACACAAACAGAGCAGAAATACGGGCCGGGCCGGAAGACGGAGCCACTTCCACTTGCCAGCCCAAAAGGGGTTTAAAAAACGTAAGGTAGCCGTTTCATGCATCACAGAAATAAACAACGGCCGGTAAAGAAGGACGTAGCCATTTTGACTTTGTCTTGCACGAATCTGTCTCTCGAGATCTTGATCCCCAACCCCCCTTGTCTTTTCACAAAAGCAAGTTCTCATATTCATTCTGGTTGCAAGCTGCAGTCGGAATCTGCTGGTTTTTTTAGGTTGGATCACATGGACAATTGATTCATTGAAACGTCGCTCGGGTCTTTTTAAATTCATACCCCATCATGCTAACGCTTATAAATTTTTGGTACACTGGAAAAAAAGGTCAACTGTGATAGTATCTACTTCAGATTGAATTCTTGCTAATGCTTGAGATAGGTTCACGCATTGCAAGGTCCAACAATCATTGAGTGTCGCTCGGATCAATTTCGAGTTTGTTTAATCAGCTCGTTGCTTAATTCAAGTGAGTTTTTCGTAAAGGTGAACAGAATCCTGCTTGCTTTCTGGTGATCTATGTTCCCTGTAATCACCTATATCCCTCCAGAAGTCAACCAGTCTCGCCTTGCCTTCAATGTTATCTCCTTGGCTTTGATTAATTTCTGAAAGGACGTCCCCGATCGACTCCTTTTCCGGTTGTGACCTCACAACAACCAAGGAAACATTATACTAAACTCTAAGAAGCCTGTCTTATTCATTTGGTAGCTGTTACAGATGGCAAAAGATTGAATAGAAAAAGAAATATGCAATTAATGATTGAGGCACTGCACTAGACACGAACAAACCTCGTGAAGAAACACTTGGCTGTCCCATTATAGTTGTGACTGGCTAACTTCCCAGCTTCTAAAGAATTTCATTTGAGGTCAGCTCTTTTGTCTCTCTCCTACCTGCCCCAGATCAAGTACAGAGAAATCAAACTGGGAAGCTTAACTGTTCCATTACAGGTTTTATACAAGAAATTCCTTTGCAGCCTATGATCATCTCTGACTTTGCGAGGCGGGATCGAGTCAAACAGAACTGATCAAATCCAAAGTTTTCGATCTTTATTAATTTCAGGTACATTAACATATGAAGATGAACTACATGATGAAACTGATGAAGAGGAAGATGCACTGTGCTATTGCTGAACCACTGTACTCGGCCTCAGATAAGTCGTGAGCTTCATGGGCCGTGGAGATGAGAGCTTCCGAATCTTCACATCATTCAAAAGTCTCCCACTTGGTGGTTACTACCACTGGATCCGAATTCCTTGGTGCTTGATGCGTCCCTGGTGTCAGGCCTTCAAATCTCACCCGCTTCGTATTTTTCGGTTTCATGGCTTGTCCGAGCGGGCTCTTCAGTTTCAGCGCATCTAGCATCTCTATGTACTCCTGAATTTTCTTCACCTTCAATAGTTGAAGAGCAAATGAGCAGAAAATTAGTCCCTTGATAAGTCAACATATTCTTCGGTGTTCAAAATTGGGGGATGACTAGAGAGCTCTGGATGCGCAGTGGATTCCATTATCAAGAGGCAAATGACCATCATATGAAAAGAACTCAAGAGACGTACCTGCAATCTTTTCTGTAAATTCAGATCTCCTTGAACTAGTAGTGAATCCAATTTAATGTACAGTTTCATCAAGGCGTCGGCGAGCTTCTCGGCATCCGTACTGTTGACTTTCCCACCTTCGGAAGCCACCTTTTTCAAAGCCAATACCTGTAAAATCTCACCAGAAAAAGAGACCGGATGATCAGTATCTATATCTTCTAATAAGGACAACCCTTTAAATTGAAATTTACCTTCTCACTCATTTTGTCAAGTTCCGAGCTGATTCCTTCCAATGTCTTTGAAGCCTTCTCTATCTTCACCTTCTTCAGCATCTCGAGACAGCGTCTTTCGCGGCCCAAAACGTCCTCGACCAGAACAATTTTTGATCCATCTGTCACTCCTGCTACATCTAGATACTGTTTTGAGCCTCTCTCTTTCTTCTTGTATATCAATTTCTGGTCCTCATGATGCAGCCCAGTTGGCTCTGCCAACTTTTTCTTCAATTCCCCTATAATCACCAAAAAAGACAAAGAACAAATTTATTCTACAAACAAATCCAAAACCTTTCCTTAGTTCAAGAAAACGATGACCCGATTTTGCATCCGAACGAAGGATTCCATAGTGGGGAAATTTCACCTACCAAAGCTGGCTTGAGGGCTGATAAGAACCTCATGACATGCAGGGCCATGTTTGACTTTGACTCTGATGTTGGAGGCCTGAGCTCGATTCCGGTGTTCCGCCTCAGAACCCTCCCTCGTCTGCACCAGCATGCCTCCTGGCCTGACCTCCCACTCATCACCACCTTCTCGAGCTGGATCATCACGTCTGCCATGGACCGAGCTTCTGCTGCTTCTCTCGACCCGCGGAAACATTCTTGCAGTGCGCTCTACGTTAAGACGGTGAATGCTCTGGGAAATAGTTCGGTCAAAGGATGATTACAGGAGAGGAAAGAAACTCGGGGCAATGATGAGATTCGATGGAATGAAGGAACCCCAGTTGTCAGAAGCGGGTTCGGATGAACGTGGCGTGAGAATATGCGTAGTCCAACTGCAGGAAAGTAAAAGGGCATAGCTTGAAAGCGAAAGGCAATCATAAAATATGCGTCGGTATGGATCATTGGAAGATGAACGATGATAACTAAGCAAAACTCGCGTCCATTTGTCAATCGAGAGAGAGAGAGAGTAGAAATATGCTTGGCAAAAGATCCAAGATTTAAAAAAGAGCTTTGCTAGCATGACATTTAATTTTAGATAATTTGATGTATTTAAAGCAATAAATCCAAGGATATTATTCAAGCTAAAAACAGCCGTGGGATATAAACCGCAATTTTTCAGGCAATGAATAATATTCCAAATCAAATATATTCTATAACATTTTGTTTGTAATATACAGAATCAAGTAATATGGTAACAGAAATTAAATTTAGTATGTTTTCGTACTGTGTCAGAAATTTCTAAAAAGAAAAACTGATTTTTGAACATACTATTTAAATAAAAGGATGAAGATATCACGTATAAATTATTTACACCAATTTCTAAATATATTTTGTAATAGAGTTTCAAAATCGTAGATGAGGAAATATAGGGAGGAAAAGCTTGGGCGCAGTTTTTTTGTCTCATTCATCAAAGATTCGGTTGTCCAATAATGATGACTTATTATATGTATATATATTAATTTTATGTTTCAAAACCCTAATTCTAGAATTCTAGGATCCCCTCTTCCATACCCCATGTCCCTTTTCACCAAAGGAAAAATGGATAAATTATTGAATAAAAAACGCGTGTATAGCTTAGGACAAATTATCAAAAAAATGTTTTAATTATTAACAATAAATTATGCTGACGATAAAAAATGATTTTTGTTAACTCATTTTTTATGCAATATAAATCAAAATTTTCTTTAAAAATTATTTTTTAACGAGAATCGATTAACTAACGACATCATTGCTCTTCCAAGAAAAACGGTGCCGTATCCATCGGTAATATTTTAATGTAAGCGGGTAACTCTTTTACTCGGTGAACAAAAAAATCTTGGGATTTGCTCAAATCCCATCAAAGTGGTCCTTAAAAATTATAAAAAAAAAAAACAAGAGAAAAATCAATTCAAATAAAATTAAATACTATAATATGTGATAGTTACATGTATGAAAATGGTATCATTAAAAAAGAGGTTATCAAAGTTATTAAAAAAATTAGGAACAAATTTCCAAAATAGAAAAATTACGCTAGAATTATTGTTTCTTACACTAATGAAGATACTGTCGTACATCTATAGGCTTCTCATTCTATTTTGTATAATAGATTAATATTTTATGTTTGAAAATCTTAATTCTTTTAATTGCTTTTTTTTTATTGCTTAGTTTCTTCAATCTCTAGGTCGCGTCCTTTGTGACTATCTCAGCTGTAGGCCCGGAGCCCTCTTTCTCGCTCTGCCGCCATGTCCCCCACCTTGCCGCCGCCGCCGTGAGCAGCTCTCTGCCACTTGCAGTGTTGGAAGCCATCTTTCACCTCTCTCTCTCTCTCTCTCTCTCTCTCTCTCTCACTTGTGAGACTCTAATCTGCCGCGTCTCACCTCGTCGTCGCTGTCCTGAGCAGCACTCCGAAACTCACAGTGCCCTTCGCCGTCCTGAGCAGCACCTCGAAACTCACAGTGCCGCTTGCTGTCCTACCCTCCAAGTACCCCAAGTCTCTCTCACGCTCTGCATCTCTTTGTCTTTGCGTTAGCCTATTGACGGCGCGTGAGCAGCGGCGAGCTTTAGCATTTTATAAATGGTCTCGTCGACAACTCGCGCTCTGTTTCTTTGTTGTTCTGTCAAAGTCTTCTGATTGTTGTATTTTAATTGCCCGATCCGATCTTTTATATTCCTCTGTGAAATTGCAAAATCACAGGCTGTGAAGCTTGTGAAATTGCATGTACAGCCAACTTGGGACAATGCCACCAAAAAAAAAAAAAAAAATTTGGGACATGGTCGGTTCCATGGACCCACCTTCCGATTCCCGAATAGGTTTGGGAACCGGTGGACCTTTTTTAATTTGGTCGAAAAAGTACTCTATACATTAAGCGCCATAATAAAAACAAAGATGTCGGATATGGAGACATAAAAGATCCCAAAAAGGAGATGGGGCATAGTAATCTAATTCGAGGGGAGTACCTTCCTCCGATCTAGTTCGCTACATAATTTGCTTCTCGTGGACACTAGGTCAATGAGGTGCTTTTAAACTGGGCCAAACTCTTTTACAATCCTCTATGATAGCCCGGATGTACATTGGGCTTGGATCAAAGTCTGCTATATGAGCCCACATACTGATAAGCTATGACTTTCGAGTTCTACCTTCAGATTAGCCTTTTCGTTCAGAGTAAAGAATGAAGCCAGGAAAGAGAAACCTTCTTTTAGAGCTAGAACTTCTGCTTCTTGGGCCGTTGCTGAGACTGAGAGGATCAATTTCGCAAACCTGGCGACAACAATCCCTCTCGAATCTCGAACTATGCTAACAATCGCTGCTTTGGATTCACCCTTGATGAAACCGGCCTTCATGGGCGGTTCATATTCTAATTTTGTGGAACCCGGCCTCTGGGGGCGGTTCCGGGTTCAGAAAACCGATCACACTCCTAAATAGTATCCGCTTAAATTTCAACATTTTAATCTGCATTAGGCAGAATTTGAAACGGGCTTATCAATGGGCCGGGTCCAAATTCATGTCGGGCCTGACCCGATTAGTGCCCTTGACAAGCCCTAATAAGCCGGATGGCGGTTTCTGATTTCCGATAGAGGCAACTCTCTCTATCTCCGTCTCTCTCTCTCTCTCTCTCTCTCTCTCTCCGTCGTCTTCATCCTCGTCGGGCCGAAGCTCAAAGCTCCAGGTTGGTGTTCTGTTTAGCTTTTCCTCAGAATCGTCGACGATATGCTGCTACGAGGTCGTAAGCTGATGAATAGTCTCTGGATTCATGTTAAGACGAGTGGGATTTCTCTCAGTGCGTGCGGGGGACTTTCTTTCCGCTGTATGTACTGCCCTGTTGTCTCGGGGATGTTTAGAATTAAGCTGCATTGGGTTCGCGTCGGCATTGGTATTCTGAATTGCGGTTCATACATAAGATGTAGCGAGCGATCATCGAGACGAAAGGAGGCGTTTTCAGCTGTGGGTAGCTGGTTTTCAGGGGGCTTTGTGGAATTTGTCATTCAGGAAAAAACCTTATCAATTGTGCTAGGAGTCAAAAAAAAAAAATAATAGAAAAAGAAAAACACGAAACGATATGTTAAATTATATCTTTTCACTGGAAAAAGAGACTTTTTTTTTTTTTTTTTTATGCGCCATCAACGTTTATGGAGCTGTATGAAGGGCCT
Source organism: Corymbia calophylla (assembly GCA_014182845.1). NCBI lineage: Eukaryota > Viridiplantae > Streptophyta > Magnoliopsida > Myrtales > Myrtaceae > Corymbia > Corymbia calophylla. The sequence continues at coordinate 24,258,772 of CM024696.1, forward strand.
TGTGCCTTTGTTTGAGTTCATTGTTCATTTTCCATTGACAAGTCATGGGTCAGTAATATGTCTGTCTTTACTCAATGTCGCAATCAGATTCGCCACTTCTTTTCATCGATTACAGGGAACCATCAAGAGGTTAGTAGTTGTGGAAATACATAAGCATATTGAAACTACAAGGATTTACTGATTATGTTGGTCATATTTTTAGGGTCAGAAGAAATTACCTTGCCTTCTGGCTTCGAGCCCGTATGTAGATATTTGTCCAAAATTTAAGTGCAGCCTTCTGATCCTTTTAGAAATCATGTTTTTGCTCTTGTGCTTCTGATCTTACTGTAATGGTTGGATGACTATAGGGTAAAATAATGTCAAATTCGTGAGCTATTGGCTAATCAACTTCAGATTGTTAGAACTTCATTTGTCATGACATAATCCTCAACGGGTTAATCTGGTTACTCTATGTCTAGTGCAGAAGCCTTACATTAGTGGCTGTTGCTCGAATTATTGGGAAAACCAGTGAAAGGACTGAAATGAGGAAGCCTAGCCGTAATGATGGAGCGGCGACTTCTAGCAAAACAAAGTTCGATGATAGTGAGGAAAGCGAATTGTCTACCTCAGAAGATGTTAGTAAGCCGAAGTGACTGCCCGTGCATGTGTGATGATACATATAGGAATTAACTGACAATTCTAGTTCAATCTTCTTTTTTTTGATCTTCTGGCTCTAGGAAATAAATTGCTTTCAATTTTATCAGGAGGAGGAGATAGAGCGTGAGTTGGCAGATGTGACATTTGAGGAGTTGCAGAAGGCTCGATCTGATGGTTCTCATTCAGTGTACAAAAAACCCAATGAAGAGAAAAAGCCGCCCAAGAGGGCTAACAAAAATAGGTATTTCTAGTATATGGAATGTTCTGTGTTATGTGCGTGCGCATTGAATGTATTACAGATGTTGACTCAAGTTATTGTTTTAGGCCAATGGAAGCTAGTTGGAAGAAGCCTGTTGGGAGATTTAGAGAGGTCATCCAGGCTCCTAAGAAGGTCAGCTTTTGTTCTTGGTCATCATTGTATATTGCAGTCAGCTATGCCCTGACTACTCATTCGTTGATATACTTATGAATTGTATTAATGTATTAGCTCCTGCAGCCCTTTAAGATATAGTTGCTAATTTTGTATGGCTTGAGTTTCTCCTATATGTTTTCCTTTTGGTTTTTGTGCCTTCTTCTTATTAACCTTATGCATTTGATTTTGTTTCTTTCGTGGCTTCATGATCTTAGCTTTTTGGTCGTCTAAATGAACATTTATCACCTAGATAGTTAAAACTCACATTATGCAGAGGGGTTGATAGACCATTTTGAGCCTTTATAGCTTTAAGTTTATTCTTGCAATGCCAATGTATAGTTTGTTCTCATGTATGTTAGTTTATGCAGTTGTTCACGCTATTTGACTAGGTTAAATTATTTTATTTTCAGGTCGTACGGGATCCTCGTTTTGAATCTCTATGTGGTACATTGAATGCGGAGGGGTAGGCCTGCATTACCTCCTTTCCTCTTTGGATGTGTTACATGAAACTTTTCCAAAAATTAGAGGATTTTATTTTGCTTATCCAGAGATTTTGTAGAAAGGCATCTTGCTGTTAGTAAGGTCATCGTAACAGTGTAATACATTCATCTACATCAATGACCATAGTTTGCCAGGAAAGGTGTTGGTTTCAATTAGCAAGAATACTTAATAATTATTTGCTTATTTGTTACTTTTGACCACCCAGTTGGTGTGGATTATTTCACTGTTTCTTCCCATTCAATATTCAATCCTACATTTTTCATATGATTCAGTTGCTATTTTGCACCATCCCTTAGGTGTGTCTTTCGTTGGGCATTTAGTTTATGTAGAATGTAATGAAACATAAAAGCAGAACTGATTGATTGCCTAATTGTAGCGTTGAATGAACTTGTAGATGGTTTACAATATTGTTATTAGACTTAGCTTGGGACTGAAAAGGATTTTTGTAGGACGGCATAAGAGGAAATTAAATCTGTCTTTGTGAAACGAATTATTGCTTTAGATGCATTCTGAAGTTGTAGATGGTTTCTTCTGATATATATGCTTAGATTTCTTCTGGGGCTGAATCATGTAGTGGATGCTTTTCCAGATTTTTAGGATGTCACATATGTGATCCTTAGTGAGAAAATACCAATACTTCTTTGCATAAGTAACAAGAAATGGAATTTTATACAAAGATACACCAGGATTGCTCTATTTCTTGTTTTAGTTTCTGTAAAAGACGTAAGAATAAGAAAAGCTTAAATGATTCTTAGCTGCAACTCAAGTACATTTGGTATGTAGAATTTGAAATAGACTATACTCTGTCCCAACGATCTTATGATCATATTTGTTTGTCATGCTTTCATTAATTTTGATCATCTTACTATCTTTCTCAGTGCTTTATTTTGCTTTGAGTGATGCTATATAATATCTTCACAAGCATTTCTGTGTTACAGATTCAAGAAGAGATATGGTTTCCTTTATGAGAATGAGCTTCCTGCAGAAAGAAAGGTTAGAATTTAACAGACATTTGAGAAGAGATTGTCAGTTGTGCAATGTCTTTATTTCATCTGAGAAACTGGTCCTCTGGACATGCAGGAATTACAGAAGCAGTTAAAGAAATCAAATGACCCAGATGTCATTGATGAATTGAAAAGTCGAATCGCCTGGATCGTGAGTCCTTTGTTAATGCGAAATATAATGTTGCATTAATACCATTTTCTGGTGCACCCTGATCATTCTTTCCCTTAATATGCTGAGCCAACAGGACAAGCAATTGAAGTCAGAGACAGGAAAGCAAACAGAGGCTGCAATTCTCTCTGAGCACAAAAAGAAAGAGAGAGAAGCTGCAAAGCAAGGGAAAAAACCATTTTACCTTAAGAAATGTAGGTCTTCAGACTCTCTTGTGGTCTGTGTCCAGATTTGCCCTCTTATGATAGGGAATCTTGTGTCTGGAATAGGGGAAGGCATGATATTATTGTTAATGTTGACTATCAAGCTGATTCAAGTTCAACATGCCTTAAAATGAGTATACAAAGCTGCTTCTTTGGGAAATTCTCTTGCAGATTAACTGTCCCCTCCATGTCCTTGGAAAGTTTCATCAGAGTGCATATGTTAAAATGCCCATGGTGATGCTTTGAGATACATAACACTGTTGAGAGCTACTTCATTGATGATTGCATTGGAGGAAGATGCACAATGGTGCCGGAAGGTGGCCCAATGGGTCCATATAATTGTGGGGCTTATGGAGACTAGGTTCACAATGGACATGGACACAGGGGACACATGCACATAAAAATAGTACCCTGAAATATGTAGTATTATCATCTTTCTTATGTCCAAAAAGGCACATCGTCTTGTTTTCCTTCTGGTCTGTGGTCATTCTCATGCTATATGTGCTTTTAAAACTAGATTGTCAGCGTCTGTCTTTGGATCTTGCTACGAATGTGGTTAGTCCTAGATCTGAACATATATTAGGATTCTGAAATTTTGTCTGCTTCTTGCAGCGGAGATTCGTAAGAGAAGGCTCATCGAGAAGTATGATAGTCTCAAGGTATTATTTTTTTCCTTTCCTCAAAGAATATCCTTTGTGCTTTGAGAAGGCGATAACTCGTACATTGACTCTGCAGCTAATAACATTTTTTGCTGATATGATCAGGCATCTGGAAAGGTGGATGCCTTTATTGAGAAAAAGAGAAGGAAAAATGCTGCAAAAGAGCACAGATACGTACCTTATCGCAGATCCAGCAATGCCCCGCAAGAAAGCTAACATTTGCAAGTTTATCTGCATACTTTTTGTCATTGATTTAGTTACAAGTGGTTGCTTGCCCAACAATTGTTTGTTTTTCCTTTTACCCTGTTTCGAGCATTTCGTGCTTGGAGCATCGTCATTTGAAAGCTGTAGCGTGAGATGTTGTAGAGGATTTGTTATTTATAGATTGTTTCGTCCATATAGAAAAGTTCACCCATGTACTGATTGAAAATGTGATGTAAGCAGTCCCCCGGAACAGCAAACTGTCAAAAGAAGAAACCAAAATCCTCCATGCGCATGACGTGGTCCAAGTGGGGTGTAGGCTTTAACTAGACCGTTATCTTCCAGCAAAGAGGAAAGAGCGGGCAGCTAGCCGTTCATGTTAGGTGAGTAATTAGTCAAGTCATTTGAGAAAGCGACGCATTAGTTTTAGTATAGCTAAGTGTAGTTACAATTTGGATCTTATCTTTACTGGAAAAAAAGGTTCCGTTACTTTGAAACGTGGTCGTTTTGGATGATGAATCAGTGCATTTGCAAAAATTACCGACTTTCTTGTCTAAATTTATTGAATTCAATAGAGTGCCTTAATAAGACAACGACATATACGAAAAGAGCAAGTGCAACCACCAAACGGTTGAGGAAGAAATGTAGAGAAAGTTGGGAAGAATCTCTTGTTCATAGCAAGGATACGCACGCTGTGAACCGCTTGGACATGTGGAACCAAAACAGAACGGGAAATGCCCTTTGGGAGTGCGACCCGGTAGAGGAAATTGCTTTGAATATTGTAGGGTAATGAGCACCTGCATTCAGATGTTCTATTGCATAGCAAAAACATCAAATCAGAGAGTTTTGTCATATATCACGTGAAGCGTAACCTAAAGGATATATGCATTTTTTTTTTTTGTCTAGAGCATTAGAATGATCAAGAAAGTAGGTCTTGCTTATTGAGATCCGTAAAATGAGTAATCCAAATTGTGGGTAATTTTAGAAATGGTGTATCATGGGATCTCAGGTGCATGGCATACTTTGGACGCTATATACAAGCAAACACCGGAGAGTTCTTAAGTTGGATTCTTTCACCTTATGTTGAGGCCAAAAATTTCAGTTCTTTTTATTGATCACTGAGCACTTTCGAGAGAAAGCACATAAGGACCTCGGACTTACAAGCCTTCAGTACGAATGGCATTATCATTGAGCTTATGGTATACGCTCTTGTCGCATCGCAGGTTACTATTCTCGACGATCAAAAACAAAAAAATTGTCTAATTCTTGCGTGTTTAACAACAAAACATGCACGCCTAGTTCGAAACAAGATAGTTTGGTTGCTTCGATGACTCCAAGTCAGCGCGCTGCCTGATATCTTCTTTACACCCTCTCTCTCTCTCTCTCTCTCTCGGGGCATACTCTTCTTGTTCATGTGGACTAAAAGCACAGAACCGATGCACACTTCAAGCTGATTCGGGGTGGGAAATTGCTGCGAAGGTTCCCGCAGATTCATATTAATTGTCAAATCTATTGTTTAAGCAGCCTGTCAAAGGGATGTTACACCTAATATCATTATATTGAAGAATTTCTCCTCCTCCTTTGTCTGGTTTGGCCCGCACGATTTTTTTCTCTCACTTCCAAACAAACGTTTTTTGCCGTCCTCCTTCACAAGCATTATCAATGACTGATTGTCTATTTTCAGGAGAATTTAATAATACTGACGGAACGATGAAGCAAATTTGGGGTATCCAAATTGAGTGGTGATCATTAAACAATTGTTCTTTACACATTGAGATAGGCGTTTTAGAATAATATAATATCTCCGGAACAGTAGTACGTTGCAGAATGCATTAGATTTAGCTTGTGCATTGCAAGCATGCACTTGACTGGTGCAACAATATTATTGACAAGAGACTTGTGTCTGTTAAATTACTAGTTGCATTTTCTATATATAATCTGAGCTCCCAGAAATCCCATCTGTTCAGTTCTTCTCCTTGGCCAAATTCATCTGTTCAATAGAGCAAATGAATCATGTGCCGTAAACTCGTGGCTCTTACCGACTTAACTGAAGGAATCAACAATCCTCTCCTTCCCCTCTATGTTTCTCTGATCATCCTCCTCTTCATCCATAATCAATTCAAAGCTCGGCCGCTCATTAAGTCGCCAGCACTGCCTCTTCCACCAGGACCCCGTCCATGGCCAATCCTAGGCAATTTTATGCAGATAGGGAAGATGCCTCATGTTACTCTATCGGAATTTGCCGAAGTGTATGGCCCTCTCATATCTTTGAAGCTCGGCACTCTGCTCGTGATCGTGGGGTCGTCACCAGCTGTTGCTGAGGAAATTCTTAAAGAGAAGGATCGTTTGTTGTCCGCTCGATATGTCCCTCATGTGATGCCAGCTGAGAGATCGAAGCTCAGTTACATATCGCTTGGATGGTCTCCGAAATGCGGGATCGGGTGGAAATATTTGCGAACAATATGCAAAACCGAGCTTTTCTCAAGGAGCGCCATAGAATCTCAGAACCGTGTTCGAGAGAAAAAGGTTATGGAGATGGTGGAACTGATCAGTTCGAAAGAGGGTGACGTAGTGAATATTGGAGAAGTTGTTTTTGCCACTGTACTCAACATGCTAAGCAACATTCTTGTCTCGAAAGACTTCATCGAGTTCAAGAATGGGACGGTGGATGGAGAGATGAAAAATCTTGTCCGGCAGATGATGGAGGTGTCTGCTATGCCGAATATATCAGATCTTTATCCGATCTTAAGCGGACTGGATCTCCAGGGTCTACAGAGGAAATCAAAGGAACTGACGGTGAAGATGAATGAAATGTGGACGGCCAGTATTGAAGAACGGCGAAATCAGAAAGGAAAAGAGGGCGATGAAGCAGCACAATCAGACTTCTTGGACGTTCTCATTGAAAACGACTTCACCGATGAAATAATCAACCAACTGTACATGGTAAGAGCTTTATACGGTCCTAAAGAGCAAAAAAAAGTACATATGAGCTGCAGTTTTCCACTTTCAGATATCTGAAGCCTCTTATCCTGTTGTTTAGTTCAAAATTACAGAAGTAATTACCAAGTACTGAATAGGAAAAACTTGAAACTCAAGGGCCATGTTAAAAATTTGTTGTCTTATGGAGTGTTTGATGTCATAACAGGAGTAAGGTTATACTTTATAACCCTTCATAAACATTCAACATTGTTATGTACCTTTTGAGCACTTTGCTTTACAATGTAGATAATCTTTCTACAGGTTCTTCTGCTTCAGTCGCCGATAGTCAAATTATAAATTACTTAAGGAGCTACCTGACTAAGATCCCAAAAAGAGACGGAGCTACTTTTTCCTAAATAACTAAAGAATGACGAATCAATTCCTGACATTATATCAAACTGGAAAAATGTTGATTGAAGGACTAGCTGTGAATAGGCATTGCTTCAAGCTTCGCTTGTTTGTCAAATGAAAATGGGATTATCTTTGGCATGTTTGTTTCATTGTTGGAATACCATGTTTCCAGTTCTAGAGTCTATTCAGCATGCACAATGGATTGAGTTGATTCTGCTCTATGTTGCAGGAGCTTTTCACTGCTGGAACAGACACTAGTAGCACGACAGTTGAATGGGCAATGGCAGAGCTGATAAAAAACCCAGAGTCCATGGATAAAGTTCGAGAAGAACTTGCAAAAGAAATCAGCCAAGACAAACCAAAAGAATCCAACCTATCCAAACTTAAATACATGGAAGCTTGTGTCAAAGAGACACTGAGGCTACACCCACCAGCACCATTGCTCCTGCCTCACCGTGCTCCTCAAGCGTGCAGTCTGATGAATTACTTCATCCCTAAGAACTCTCAAGTACTAGTCAACATATGGGCGATTGGGAGAGACCCTACAATTTGGAAAGATCCATTAGAGTTCAAGCCAGAACGGTTCGTGCAATCTTCCTTGGACTTCCAAGGCAAACACTTCGAGTTTTTACCTTTTGGTGCTGGAAGAAGAATATGCCCCGGACTGCCAATGGCTGCTAAGCAAGTTCCCTTTGTTCTCACTTCCCTGATTAAGTTCTTTGATTGGACACTTCCCCATGGAACTGAACTTAGCAAGTTAGATATGACGGAAAAATTAGGCATCACTTTGCAGAAAGCACAACCTCTATTCCTCATTCCTAAAGTTAGAAAATGAGGATCAGCATAATGTGGTTTTACCTATGTGTGATGCCAAATCTGCACTTCCTAAAATTCAATCAGCCTGCCTTCCTAGAGAAAAAGGAGGCTGTCTTTGTCCTCCATGTAAATATCAGAGGACTTTGTCGTTGAGACATTTTAATGTGCAATTATAACCTTGATCAGTGTAGTTTTGTAGGTGAACTCATCCCATAATCGCGGCGTAGATCAAACAAGACAATCAATTATAACACTAATTTCAGATTCACAAGATAATACGTGTACAAATTGTATGAATATGGATGATAAGCATAAAAGAATAATTCCACTGAAAACGGTACTTTGAATACAGACTCATGACTCATGACTAGAGCAAATTGATTGACACAATGTGAAAGATTCATCGTACATAAAGAATGAAAATAATCAACACAAAATGACATCAAACAACTAACAATGTAAACCCAGAATTTCTACAACGAATGAACTTTGATCAGTATTGAGCTACTCATATAATGCTCCTATCCCGAAGACAAATCTTATCTGCAGCAAAAGAATGAAAGAATGACAAGTCTTCCTCTACCTACAAAGAATTTCATAGTCATCTATGTGCGGAAAGAATGGAAGTTAATGGTTTGCATGGTGATAAGATGCGGAGATCAATTTGGCTGAGAAAAGGAGGATGAGCTGCCTGCAACATCAGCAGGTGCCCATGCTGAGACTGTATAAAGAGGCTGATCCTGCCAACTCAGAGTAAGTGCTGCTCGATCTTCCCCGCGCTCGCTGACAATAAAATCCTCATCGGTGTCGTACATCTTCAACAGCATCTGGCTTTGAATTCTCTCTCTTTCAGTAATTTCCAAGCAACGGAATGCTCCTTGCTCCATCAATTTCCTCCAGTCGTCGGAACTCTGGTGCCTTTCCAATCTGTCGCTTCCTTCACAAGCGACAATATTTCTGATTTCCCGGGCGAACATCTCCTCTATCTTAACCCTGGCCACGCTCTCAAGTGGAAGGCTCGAATGAACTGAGTCAAACAATGCTGAATAGTATCTCACTGAATTGATGACTCTCACTTCAAAGCTGCTGGTATTATGATGGGCTTCTTGCTCTGCCATCAGGAGAACAACTGGGTTCGTGCTTCGTATCAATCTGAGAAAGTCCCTGAGTGCTCCTCCACTGCCATCATAAAGCGTCTTGTGCAATTGGCAAACACAGTTCACGGCAACACTTTCTCCCTCCTTCACGTGAAGCATCCACAGCCTCACGTCTTCCAGCCGATCCACAACCGGGTGAAACTCAAAAGGAAGGTTGAATGAACCAGCGAACACAGCCAGTCGGTCTCCTGTTTCGACTAGTTCCTGCTTAGACTCACCTATGCCGGTAATCCTTACATGGCTAGGAGGATTGGACCGAGAGGCCAAACTCTGAAACAAACTAGGCCACTGAAGTCCTTGCTTGATGTCGAAATCTATGATGTGAACCCTGTCTTTCCCTTCAAATGCTCTCAACAGTATCTCATTCGATGTGAAATGGATGAACTTGGGGATAGGGCTAACCTGGTTCAAAAGCCGCAGCGCCGTTCCCGAGTCCTCATCCACCCGATCCAACTTCCCGAGGGGTGGTGATGTGGAAAATATGAGGCCACAGCCTTGTGACTCGGAGCGCTAAAGCCTCAGTATAGTAAGCAATCACCCGGCTTATAGTGGATCCCCTCGGGGAGGCAAGATCTCCCAACTTACCAATGAAGAGGTTGATCGCCGGAATATTCTTGGACCCAATCGCTTCTACACATGACATAAGTAGGCTAACGAGCTCAAACCCATGGTGCTCTCCTCGGTGATTCTCTTCGCTGGCTTCCAAACTAAAACCTTCATGTGGATATGGGTTCCCCGAACCATTCCCTGCTTCGTGCTTCGATATGTTTTCGTTCAGCCTAAGCACCAAGCTGTCACTGTCTGACGAAGCGCTTGATCCCGAATCTTCTTTCAGAGGCCCGTGGCTGATCTCGACGTCCTTCTCGCCTAAGTCTGTGATCTTGGTCACGACGGATTCTACCCAAGGATTGTTCGAAAGCGGCAAAGGGGGGAGACGACCTCGCTTGGAACGAAACAAACTCTTTCCTCATCATCATGGGAACATGTGATGGAGAAAGGGATTGGAGAGGCACTGAAACTTGGCTGGAACCAGAAGCTGCCTCCGCTCAATTGGCCTAAGGTCAGGTTCTCACCTCCTTCACCAGCATAATCAGGTTTCTCATTCCCATTGCCATGCCTTTTCCTCTTAGCCCTGCTGAGACAGGACTCATCGACAGAACTACGATCCGCGAACCTCTTCAAGCTCTTCCCTCTCTCCCAGAACTCCCCTTTGACCTCTCTCCTAGCTTCGATTGATCCCTGAGAAGTGGTTGCCAATGGAGGCAGCCTGATGTGCTGCTTGAGAGAACAAGTGGTGGTGGTTGCTTCAATGGACGATTTCTCCACAGAAAGTGAGACTGGCCTGAGGGACTGAGGTCTTGAGTTCTCTTTCCTGGAGAAACTACATGGCAAATCCAGTCTCTGGGTGCTCATTGAAGGCAACTGGAAATGGCAAGCTTGGAACGGTGCGACTGCAGATGATTCACTCCTCAATCGATGCCTCGGTGACAACAAGGTAGAACTTGAGCACCCAGCCAACATCCTCTTTATCACCTTCCAATATTTCTGTGATTTTCAGCTTCAATCCGCCCTCCTGTCTTCTTTTTGCCCTTCTACTCCTATCTCTCTGTGTTTCTAACAAGATTCTGAACGGTGCTTCTTTTGTTTATTTGTGGTTTTTTTTTTGTCAGCTATGGATTTTCACATAAACTTTGCCGGTGTATTGGTCTGTGTGACTATGTGAATGTGTGTGAAACAGCAGAAGAAATAGGAATCCGATGAGTGAACAAGGTGAAAGAAAATTGTGTATGAGTATTGGGTGCTCCTCTATCAACAACAAAGAATTTAGCTCACAACTCAAAAAGCCACAAGGCACAACACCAAAGAATTTCACACCACCCCCAAAGGAAAAGAATATAAAAGAATGAAAGAATCGGGAACTAACAAGAAAACCTACCCGAAAAATGTCATCGGATTCCGCAGATTTCAAGAAGAGCTCATCGGCAAGAGCTGTGATGATTCTCCCTCAAGGTTGAATCCCCACACGCGAATTGAGCTAAAGACGAAAACTTTCTCGAACAGGAAGCCAAAAACCTTCATAAACACCTGACCCATCTTAGCATTTGGACAGAAGACGACGTCCATGCCACAGCAAAAGCAACACAGGCGACACACACACTCTCAATCAATCAAACACGCTCAACCCAGGAACCCCTTGGAACCGACCACTCCCGAAACACGCACGGACACGGACATTCCACAGCAACAAAGGTACACCTCCCTCGACCCTCAGTACCCAAAAGAACCAGAAACCATGAGAGGCCTGTGTTTTTATATACTAGGAGAGGGCGTTGCTGCTGTGCCTGGGATGGTGCCTAGTGGTTTGTTAATGGCTGCCGCTGCTGTTGCTGCTGCTGCTGCTGCCGGGTGTGTGTGGGTGTGTGTGTGAGTGCGTCTGTGATTATTGCATTTTTTCAACTCATGGGGTCTGTCTGTCTATGTTGATTTGATTTACCAAGGCATTGAAAAAGTGGTTAATGATGGCGACGGTGATGCAATGCTCTTGGGGAAGAAGAAAAGCAGAGGGTGTCGCGGCATGGCGTTCGAGAAAAGCGCCCCCTCCCTCTCCGCAAAGGAAGGAGCCTCGCCTCCTGGGCCGTTGGATCCCTGATCCGACGGCGGAGGCGAGAGTCCAAGTGACCGTTGGAGGTGGTCGGTGAAATGTGACCGTTGGAGGGGAGAGGGAGAGGAGTTGGTGTACGGAACCCGTGGTGCGTGGGAGGTTTTCGGGGATCACGGACGCACGTGGGAGGCACGTGCCTGTCTCCCCCCGCCGAGGCAGCCCGATGCCACGTCACGTTCACTCGACCGTTGAGCTCGTAATTGTGCGTGCTTATCTGCTTTTCTTATCTTTTTCTTTTTTTTATCTTTTCTTTTTCACTTTTCTGGCTTTTGCCTTTTTCGTTCGGAAATTTCGTCGTCCCAATTATTATAATTTTTTTTCTTTTTTCAAATATTTCTTTTTCGCTCTTTTTTTGCTTTTTAAGTGCATAACTGAAAAATGAAGGGGCACGTGGCTCCTTGTGAGCCGCCATTAGGAAATTTTTGGCTTTGACGATATAAGGGGGATTAGTGGGGCCTTTTTGACCATGGAGTCCCACGGATTAACTCTCTTCATTGGTCACAAAATTTTCAGCTTTCTTTTCCCTTCTAGATTTTTCTTGACACTACTACTAGCATTGGAGCATCTAATTTAGGGTTAGAGTCATACAAATGGGTGTTGAAGAGAAGATAAAAAAAAAGGATAGAACCATGTGAATCCAAAGTGAAGCCACACTTTACAATTGTGAAAAAAAATGGTAAGAATGAGATTATGAGTTTAAATCATGGTCATCAACAAGAGATTTGTATTGTTCTTATCGTTAATAAGTAAACTTTAATTGAGAGGCATGGAAAACATAAGAGCTGTAGTGATATGTTATGCGAGGTATGGATAGAGAAAAAAAGAAGATTGGGATTAGATGAGATGTTAAATCAATCTTATAATTGAGTAGCACTATCTAACAATCACAATGGTATCAAATCAAGATCATAGATGAATAGATGAATCCAAGGGACTTGGAGGAGACATTGATCTCCCAATTTCAAAAGTGCCAATAAAATTGTCCATTGGAACTCAAAGGATGTAATTTCATCTTCCCCAACATTAATGCAAAAAATTCTCTTAACTTTATAGCCCTTGCCAATTTTTCCTAACATTAAGGTTAAAATACTTTTTGAATGGCATACGTTGGAAGCAAGTGAAGAGAAACTTTTCCATGTCAAAGGAAATGAGTGACAAACTTAATGAGCTCACATTTTCATTTTATCCTAGTAATTTGAGGAGATGCTTAAGTGACGAACGCATTTATCCCTCTTGTTGAAATTGCACATTATCTAATAATAGAGTTTATTTGCTTTTATATACATGTGATCTCCTTTCATCTATCAAAATTTGTGTTCGATTAGCCTCTTTTTCAAAACTTGTGTTCGATTCTTTATATTTCCATGCTCTCCTAAGCCACCCCTAGAAGTACATACCAATGTATCCTTGAGTGCATGTGAAAGAGACAATAGTGAGGATTAGTTGAGCTCAAAGAGATATAAAAGAAAATCGTATTTCATCATATAGGTGGGAATATTTGTAAAACAAATTCAAATTGCACAACTTCTCTTCATTTTGCATTATCTGATTTCTTTCAATAGTTTGACAAGGGTCATTTTAATCTGTTATGACCCAAACCTATTCTTGTTGCTTTCTTCGCCTTCTTTTCACTTCTTATTGTTTTCCCTAAAGATCACTTGGGAAGCTGGATCAGTCAAAGCTGGATCTTTACATTCCCACACTCTCTTGAGCCAGACCTAGAAGTGCATACTTGTGTACCCTCGGATGCATGTGAAAGAGACAATAGCAAGGATTAGTCAAGCTGAAAGAGATATAAAAGAAAGTCATAATTCATCCTCAAGTTGGGAAAAACTGGAAAAAAAAATCCAAATTGCACAATTTCTCTTCATTTTGCATAATTTGCTTTTTTTCAATGAAATGGTAAGGGTCATTTAATATGTTATGATCCAAACCTATTGTTGCTCTCTTTTTTCTTTCTTCACCTTCTTTTCACTTCTTGTCGTTTTCCCCAAAGATCACGGGGGAAGCTGGATCAGTTGAGGTGCATAGCAGCGAATCTGGAAAATCACGATGAAAAATAAATAAAGCTGAATATAGTGTAAAGTGTAATGAGTATCCACAAAATTTTAACGGCCTTGTCCAATTAACAACTTCATCTCTATGGACCTGAGTTGTTGCCACGGGCTTCGGCCCAAGCGTAGGTTGGCTACAGGCATTGCCAAAAGATATTTTTGCAAAGCCATGCAAACTGGGGCACCCATATGGAAAAACCCTAATTATCTGAAGACCTCGACTTCATGTATTTGACTTTTTCTACATTTTCATATGTATGTTAATGTGTCCATTCACTTCAAAACGTGGATAGAATATCGGCTTTTTTTACTCGCTTGCATTTTGCTTTTTTCACTCTATAGCATTTTGAATCTTTGAAGTTCAACTTCGACTTCAAGCTCAGCTTGAGCTTATACAGTTATGGCTTTTGGGTATACTTAGACCTAAGTTGAGAATGTCAAGTTTTTTTATCGAGTCGAACATGATAGGTCAAGCTTGAGAAGATAATTTAGTCATTGATTTCACTGAGGTACCTATGAACAAATAAGTAAAACTTACCACAAGTATTTTTCATGTTAACAATCAAAACTCATCAAAGACTGAGTAATATTGAACTCAATCCCTCTCAAAAGTCAAAACCTCCATTTCTTTTACAACGATCGAAATCCAAAGCGATAGGATGGTCCATGCTAACCTAATTTAAAATGGCATATACAGTCAAACTAGTAGGGTCATCTCCCAACGCATGCCTACTCAATTAAGTAAGAATTATTTTGTTTGCTGGAGCAGAAAATTTAATAACATTTCGAAAGGGTTAGGATCGTAAGCTAAGTTGTACTATTGGGCCTTCCACAATCTTTGTCAATGGCGTTCTTTTCGTCTTATCTTTTGTCTCTGGTTTTTTTTCCAACTAAACTATAACGTTGATAGAAAAAAGAAATGAACAATTTTAGGTCATGGGGCGGCAGAAACTCATTGAAGGACAACTCGAAGTCTTCCCAGAAGATTGTTGTTATTTCCAACCCTAATAATGGACGCACGGCATGCAGCTGACATGCAATCACGTAAGGGATTTCTCTTCCGCAAAGTGATTTTGCGAGCAGAGATCAACAATCTCTCATCGAAGGAAGAGGGGAGAGAGAAGGGAGAGAGAGAGATCGATAATTTCTTCATTTTTTAGCTTTTAGGATACTTTAACATGCCTTAACGAGAGCAATTAAATCGATTACAACAACATAGAAACACTTTCTTAGGGCAATGAAATGCCATCCACAGGAAACTAGCTAGCAGGCAAATCCAATAAACTGTATAAGTATCTTGATTAGTCACCTCTATGATCAAGGTCTAGCTTCCTTCTTTTCTGCTTTTCTCTGCTTTATAGATCGTGTTTATGAGAAAAGTGAGGCTAAATGCACCGAAATTGATGCTGAAAATGGGTTGAGAATAATGACATGACATATTTTCATCGCTTGGGCAAGGGCGAGCAATGATGAGGGCGCCCCTCATCAGATCTAGTGAGTTGAACTAGGCCAGGGCGGCATGGCTAGGCATCGCCTAGGCAAGGGCAAGGGTTGGCCTTGCCAAATCTAGCCTGGGTGAGACCCATCCACTCTTTGATTGTAACCTCCACCAAACGACAACGCCATGTTGCTGTTGTCAAACCCCCCCTTTTGTGAGCTCAACCCTCCTCATCCATGCTTGCTGAGCTCGTGGTCATTGATATCTCAGTGAGCTCAATGGCCATGGCTAAGCCTCCAAATCTTGACGACGTTTCCTCCGATCAGCTTGCACAAGCAACTTGTTGTCAAGCCTTTAGAAAAGCTGAGCCTTGTTTAACCCCTTTCTAGGCCTTGCCTAAGCGAAGGCTTCTCTCGCCAAATTTGGGAAGGTTGAGCCCTTATCCACGATAGGGTGACCTTCCCAGATCTAGCAGACAGAGCCTTGTTGGTGCTCACCTCTCCCAAGTGAGGCTAGCCCATCCAATCATCACCGATCTAGTCATTAGCAAAAGGAAGAAGAAAGGAAAAAAAGAAAAAAAAAAAGAAAAAGAAATTCAAAAATTAAAATACTATTAAAATAGTATTAAAAATTATATACGATAGCACTGATTGTACCACATAGGACGGCTGTCGTCCATGTTTATAATTTCTAACTAAAATTGATTGGATAGAGTCATTTGACAAAATGTGAAAAAGTTAAGGATTTAATTAAAAAAATTGAAAGGTTTAGGATTAAATTAACAAAAGTGTAATAGGTTTGTCACTTTTTGAACAATTTCCCCTTTAGATGAATCGACTTTCTAATCATAGACTCTAGTATGAAAATCTATCCATAAAGCAACTAGAATAAGGGAAGTTCTCATGTTTAAAAGATCAAATTCACATGTCCGATGTGTCATTTAATTTTTATGAAAAAATGGAAAGATCTTCAATTTCTGGACAGAATTGGGAATATGCCGATTCATGGCCAATTGATCGGGTCCAAAGTTTCCAATTTTAAATGGATCGCCAACTCATTTAAGAATCAATCACCACTAATTAAAGTTCCTTTCCCCCACGAACTTATTGTATTGTCCTTGAATAGGTCATCAATGACATGTATAGACTTACTTCGTTTAACGAGCTAAATTGTTTAGTCATGGTCAAAAGTTGTCAATATGGAAGTCATCTGATGGGAAGTTGTGTTAATCTTGGGATGCACATGAGCTGAAGCTGCTGAAAGTGCAAGTGCCAAGCGCTCATAATAATTGTACATCGAATGGGAAAAGGATGCTTCATTAAATCTTACCCCTTGTTTTATCTTCTCGAGATGTTTATGATTCTATTTGTCGCATTTTCAACAACATATAGTGACTTTAGAGAATATATTATATAACTCTATTCAACCTATTTAGCTTAAGGCTTCTCAAAGATAAATTCGTTTTATTATGCGGCTAGAGTTGAAGAGGCGTCCAACTTCTTTCGGACTTGTAGACTTGCCAATAGTCCTGTTTCACGTTACCTAAAGCGTTAGCAATGAACAGAGATTTTTCTAGATAAAACATTTTGAAGATTCTGTTGCTACAGACATATTAGTAGTGAATTATATTACTTTAGAAACCGGTCTAAAAGACAAGATGCGTTTAGGTAAGATTGACACGTTGCATATTAAAAGTGTGTTTGTTTCGGAAAAAAATGATTGATATGAAAATGAACGTACGTATCGCTTATGAAAAATAAATAAACGATAAACATTTTCATCGTCTACGAAAATATTTAGATATAAATTATTTTCGATAATGAAAATTTTCAAATTATTCATTTTTTGCAAAATAAGATGGAGCATAAATCCAGTTATAATCTCATAAAAACAACAGTGTGAGATAATTTCAACGTTTGTTCTAGGTTTCACATGCAAATTAGATGAAGGTAAAACAATAAATTGAAAATTTGACTCTTGTACATTGGAGAAGGCTTAACTTAAAAGCTTGAGTAAGTAGGGTTAATCACATGCCCATTTGGCTTTCATGAATAAAACATTAATACCTTGAAGCACATAACATTAATGGGCTGACGGAACCATGAGAATCATCTCCTTCGCATGAAAAGCAATAGAAAAATATTACGACTTTTTTAATAATTCAATAACTGCGTCGGCCCTGAGGATACGATTCCAAAAGTTGACTTCCATGCATTGAATTTAGTTACAAATTTGCCATTTATTGAACATTTGATTATGCTCAAAGATGTGTCCCCCGATCTTCCACGTATTGCATTCCAATGCGAGAACATGGCGGCCAAATAAAAGATGGGTCTCTTTTTATTTATACGATAGGAACACAAATGAGTAAGCTCCCATAGTAACCAGATCTGTTCAGTAATTCACCATATCTGTATCTATCCTTAAAAAAAATAAAAATCAAAGGTTAAAATAAAACGTTTCAAGATTCAACCGAAAAATTTACAAAGATGGGAAGGTATTAGAGAAGGGAACTTCACACACCAATCGAGTTAAGCATGGCCACATGAAAGTTAATAGAGTGCACGTATGCTTAATAATGTAATGTTTATCTCCAGTCAAATGGGATTGGGAGCTCTCTTAGGGATGGGTGCAATTATTATCATTTTTTAAAATTCCTTTGCATTACTTAACAAGCCTAAGTTAACTTAATGCTTGAAAAATTAAAATTTAGAGGGTCCAGATACGTGTAATCACAGCAAGAGCCGAACATGGTTCCGACTATTATTTTGGCCAAAAAAAAAGAAAAGACTTGTGGCTCAAGTTTTCTACTTGTCTCAAGCGTGCTTGACCTTTGCGTATAATTGGAATATTTATTATCACTTCATTAACTGTCTGAAAATTATTTTAATCTAGGGCACTCCGGTGCTGTTTAAATTCCTTCTCTGCTTCTGATTATACTCATGACCTTTTCTCTTATGGAAATGATCCTGGAACATGTGAGCTGGTCTTTTGCGAGAGTACTTCTCGAGAGTTTTTCATGCTAGATGCTGAAGATTACTACTTCTTTTGACAGTATCTGTGACTGTTAGTTGATCTTTAGATCTGTTTTTCCGTCTTCCTACAGTGATTTGTCCTTCAGATATGCGATGTATTATAAAACTTAAGCTTTATGCATGTACAGAACAAATATCTTCTTTACTTGCGAGACTACCGTGTTAGTCCATGACTAAGCATCTCATAAAAAAAAAAATCTGTTTTCAACAGTGACATTCTCTCAAGTGCGCCTAATAGGATCCCTCCTCATCTCTATTGTACTCGACATGCTCGAGGACCATTCGGGATGTATGTTGGGCATCTTGTCTTATTCAAGTTTTCGGGGAACATTTGTTATCTTAATCCCAATCACACCATATCCTAAGCCAAATCTTACTTTTTCTGTCTCATTGAGTGAAATAGTGAAAAGAAGCAACCAACCTACTATATGATTCGAACTATATTCTACTTAATCTATCCAAAACATGAAGGGTTCGAGGTTAATCAGTCGGCGTGTGTTAGAACTCAGAAAATCTCTCTACAT
Source organism: Corymbia calophylla (assembly GCA_014182845.1). Taxonomy (NCBI): domain Eukaryota; kingdom Viridiplantae; phylum Streptophyta; class Magnoliopsida; order Myrtales; family Myrtaceae; genus Corymbia; species Corymbia calophylla. Next base: position 24,277,573 of record CM024696.1, read on the forward strand.
GAGATAGAGTAAAATGTCAAAGCATAATTGAGCCATAGATTTACTCACAACATAATCCGAACTTATGACCTCATAAAAAATTATGACCATTTTATCACTAGGTCAAGCTATCATGCTTGGTGGTAACATAAGGATAAGGAGACATATGTGGTGATTGTTCATAAGCATATATCATCATCAAACAAGGCTACTAAGCACACTAATCCACCATTAAGAGAAAATCTAAGTATGATTAGCCATATGCTACACGATCCACAGCTCTAGCCAACAACCATGCCTGTTACAGTTGAATTAGCCTTTAGCCACTTACGTAGCCATGAAAGCCAATTTCATCTCGATATGTAGGTCAAAAAGGTCTTCAAAAGAAGGAAAGCTTTTTCCCCCCAAAAGCTTAGTCTTATGTCCTCCACAATAAGAGCAATTCCACGTGATAAAGGAAGGTTTGTGATTTTGCTAGCAAGTGATTACGAATTGATCGTGCATTTCCTAGGAAAACGCTCACGGTTCCCTTGGAGTGCATACCAATTATTGCATGTAGGACTACATGAATTGTTTGCCATTAAGCAAACATAACATATGATATGATAGATGCCCTAAATACTGTTAAAAAATGAATTATATTTAGCATTTATAGATCGGTCATCTAACTTTTTCATCTTTAGAACATTGCCAATAATTCGTATAATATCTTGTCGTGGTTAAGATAGCACGTAATTTGATATTGAAAAAAGAGTCGATTGGTTCAAAAAGTTAAAACCTATCAAGTTGAGTTATTGTATCCCCCCAATCATTCAGCATTCCCGAAACTCCGGTTCAGTGTTATTCGAGAAATGCTAACGTGTCTCGAGTGGATTCTCGTGTGTCGCGTAGCAAAAGCCCTCGTACCCCTTAGGCGACACACATCAGCAATCCTCTGTTGCACGTGTGCTGCACAATAATTGTGGCGGTGAGCAGCGAAGACATGTAGGACCGGAGATAGTAGCTCCTTTTCCCATTCAAGCCATCATATTTTCGGGGTCTAGAGAAAAGCGAATTGACCACCTAGCAACCGTTGTATTCATCCAAGCATTAGAAAAGGCAAAAATATTAATAAAATAAAAACCAAATTTTAAAATAAAAAATTGGGTATCGAGCTGTGCTTGCTATGAACCCACTCACAGGACCCGGTTTCCTAGCCTTTGCCAAGCAGTTCAGCTATCCGTTTCATCACAGTTCATAAAAACCAAAGTTATTATCAGCCATGTATCTTCCCACTTTATGCAGCAGGCAAGATATTCCCAATTGGGAAAATTATATTCACCGAAAATACACACTTTTGAGGTGTTATGATGCACCGTCCAGGAAAACCAGTGGCTGTGATGATCGTATACGGCTGAATTAGGGAATTTATAATACTCAGCAATGTAAGGTTGTACGTAAAGCTGTTCGCTTGTCTCGTTGCTGTTACATTTGACAGCTAATGACACGGAGTAAGAACTGCATCGGCAAGAATAAATCTATCTAAGGAAAATAAAAATAAGGAATAAAATTAGTCAAATGCTTTGAGAGATTTGAACATATGATATGATGTCGTGAAAAGGATATAGATGACTATCAATTTTAATCAACTTTAATATCGATCAAGATGATTTATTGAATCTTGTTTGGTTCACTTGCTTTCTCGGATTAAACTCAGCGTAGGTTTCGTGTATAGTACAACTTGCATAGGACAGTCAAAAGGACTCGGTAAGGCTCCCGTGATTTGGGATGAAGTTTTAGGAACCCCAGGTTCGTGTTTTCTTCCTTTTTAAGCTCCGGGAGCCTGAAAACTCTCTTTCCTTTCTTTTTTTGAGGGGGTCTTCTTCACATGGTTAAACTTTTGTCCAGGATTTACTACGAGAGATTTGTGTTGCTGAAAGAAAAAAAAAACATCGCAGATAACAATGGAGAAAATGGTGGGTCATGGAACACAGTGAGCCTGCCTAGAGATTGGAGTTACTCATTGCCATGTCTGGTCAAGTCCGTGGCTCAATGGGGTTTCGCAATGGAGCACGGCTCTATGCATAAATTTAGGGTTTACACTGTTTTTTTTGGAAACTACCCTATGCTTCAAAAGATGCCCACGCATCTTGCAGTACAGTACAAACAGCAATTTTTTCAAATATTAATGCAATTGGAAGTGGAGGCTTGGCTACGTGTTATGCATTTGTATCAAATCCAATTATGAGCTTCTCAAATAATTAAGATGATAATCTTGCGTCGTGAGTTATAACGTTACTTTTGAGTTGATAATAAAAAAATGGCTCAAAACTCAACTTGTGGTTAAACCCACTGAAGTTATGAAATTATAATTTTCTAAAGATTAGAACGAGACGATAAGTCTAGAGAACATTGAAATATTGCCAGTTTGTTGTGCTTATGTCACGTTGGAATATTGCAGGGAGTGGTCACCTCCAAATTCTTTTATCTCTTTGGATTACACATATCCAGCTATTAGAGGACTTAGCAAAGATACCCAAATGGATTTGATTGAGTTGGTGAAATCCGAAATCCAATGAAGTTACTTCTTAGTGCTATAGAAGATTGATATCAGATCATCTTAGATTCTTTATATTTATATATAATCCCATTTCAGGTGCTCCAAAGCTTCATCCTCGCAAATCTAGCAAGACCCTGAATCATGTCCTCGTCTTGTTCCCTTTGTCGCGTCACCTACTGTTTTACCTTGAACCCAAAAACTCAAAAAGAAAAAAAAATGAAATAAAGAAATTCCACCCAGAGAGAGAGAGAGAGAGAGAAGCATCCCGAAAGCTTCCTAACCATGCTAAGTTCCTTGAAGAATGAACAATTTTAAATACGTATACCAGCCGTTGACGAATGAAAATTAGGAGTCACTTGGACAGAATAGTTTTCTGATATGTAAACATCTACAACTACTGGTACAGCTTTGTGTCATAAAAAAATAAGGTCACAGTTTTAATAATTAGTTTCCTTGCTAGTTGTGGGTTCTGGCAATGCCTATATAAGAAGATCTCCTCATGGTTAATGGCACACATGTTGTGCGCTTGCTCTTTTCTTTGCCAACCTTGCAGACCGACCATTCCATTTCTGCTACACCAACATCAGCATTTTACATTCTATAGATTCTATCCAATACTCTTCAAGGAAATGTGGTTTGCCTATATTGGAGCTTTGGTCGTCGTCGGCATCGTAAACTGGATTTATAGGTGGAGGAATCCCAGATGCAACGGAAAACTTCCGCCGGGCTCGATGGGCTTGCCACTCCTCGGCGAGACCATCCAGTTCTTCGCTCCAAACACTACTCATGATATCTCTCCATTCGTTAAAGAGAGGATGAAGAAGTAAGACTTTGATAACAAGCCATTTACTTATATTGAAAGTTGTCCATCCTTTGTCTACTCATCCTTCTCTAATGGTAAATGCTTGTGTCGATTCTTTTGTTGTTTTTCAGATATGGACCAATATTCAGGACAAGTTTGGTGGGACGGCCGGTCATAGTATCAACAGATCCGGATCTCAATTACTTCATCTTCCAACAGGAGGGACACTTGTTCCAGAGCTGGTACCCAGACACATTCACGGAGATTTTTGGCCAACAAAATGTGGGTTCACTTCACGGATTCATGTACAAGTACCTCAAAAATATGGTGCTGAATCTCTTTGGCCCTGCAAGCCTCCAAAAGATGCTCCCAGAAGTTGAAAAGACTGCATACAGAAGATTACAGCAGTGGTCATGTCAGGACACGATAGAAGTAAAAGAAGAAACAGCGAGTGTAAATTTCAGAGCAACCATTCTTTTTATTCAATCATCATTTGCTGCAAGATAATATATGTGTAACTGATAAAATTGACATCATTGCAGATGATATTCCATCTGACAGCAAAGAAATTAATAAGCCACGATTCAGAGAGCTCTTCAGAAAATCTCAGGGAAAGCTTTGTCTCATTCATACGAGGATTGATTTCCTTTCCGTTGGACATTCCTGGTACTGCCTATCACAACTGCTTACAGGTAGGTAAAACCAGCAGAAACCTCCCTGTCAGTTATAACAAGCCATTATTCTGTTTGCACTCTAGCCCTCCTGGCAATGACATAATTGCTTTCCATATTATGTTTTACCAAAGTACGTTTAACAAAAAATTTTGTCCAAACTTTTCCTAATTTTAAAGGGAAGGAAAAAGGCAATGAGGATGCTGAAGAACTTGCTACAAGAAAGAAGGATGATGCCCAGGAAACAACAAAATGATTTCTTTGATTATGTGCTTGAAGAACTTCAAAAGGAGGGAACCATTCTTACAGAGGCAATTGCATTGGATTTAATGTTCGTGTTACTATTTGCCAGCTTTGAGACTACTTCACTTGCTCTGACATTAGCCATGAAGTTTCTTTTAGACAACCCCATGGCGCTGAAGAGATTGACGGTTAGTAAAATTGAACTAACGGTTTCAGTACTCCATATCAGAACCATGCTAAACAATTTTTTTCGCTAAAATCCTCTAAACTACCAAATATATCTTAGGAAGAACACGAGGCCATCATAAGGAAAAGGGAAGATGCTCATTCTGCACTTACCTGGAAGGAGTACAAATCAATGACATTTACATTTCAGGCGAGCAAGAACTTTTACTTACCTTCAAGTTCTACTCAGATGATACATGCATAAGACAGCTTTCTGACTGCTAAAGTCCACTTGCAGGTGATAAATGAAACAGTCAGGCTTGCAAATATAGTTCCAGGAATCTTCCGGAAAGCACTGAGACAAATTCAATTCAAAGGTATGTTGCTCATCTGACACAAGTTCATGCGAAACAAGAAAGAATGATCCGTGTTAACAAGTTCCATGATTTGGTGACAGGCTACACCATACCAGCAGGTTGGGCTGTTATGGTTTGTCCACCAGCTGTACACTTAAATCCAGCAAAATATGAAGATCCTCTGACATTTAATCCATGGAGATGGGAGGTTGGTCACATAATTCTCTGTTCTTCTTCACCTGCAAACAGATAACGAATCCCTCCAAGCAAAAAAGGGAAAAGAAAGAACAGCAGCTAATGAATCTCTGGGAATCTTCTTCATTTTCCATTTTCAACTAAGAATATATACATGCAGGGGATGGAGGTACATGTTGCATCTAAACAATTTATGGCTTTTGGTGGGGGTATGAGATTCTGTGTTGGGACTGACTTCACGAAGGTTCAGATGGCGGTTTTTCTCCATTGCCTAGTGACAAGATACAGGTAATACAGTCAAGTGTCACATAGTGAAAATTGAGCCTTCCATATGGTGAGAGAATAATCATGTTGTAAATGAACTTTTTAGGTGGCAAGCAATTAAAGGAGGCAATACAGTCCGAACTCCAGGTTTACAATTTCCAGATGGCTTTCATATTCGAATCTGGCAGAAAGACTTGCAAAAAGGGAAAATTAATGTACATCAAGATAGCCAAACCTGAACAACGCCGACCAAAACAATGGTCTTGCTTCAGCAGCAAGTAAAAGTATCACAGCTTGATGCCCTGCAATCAGAATGGCTGTCGACAAGCTAGAGAAGGGAACGATTGTCAACAATATACTTTGAGATGCTTGAAGCCAATGGAAAATTCTTTCTAGAAACAAAAGCAAGCGACAATTTTGCCCAAGAACAAGTGCAAAATTTTTCCTTCACTTGTCTCAGCATGTCCGATGAGGGTGAAAACTTGAATGGAATTGAAAAGTTGAAGAGTTACAAAATGTAACCGACAGCAACATTTACACAAGAACAGTGCATAAACAATATATGTCTACATTACATCTTTGTGGAAACTTCCGTGTCCATTCTACATCAAAGAATTCCTCAGAAGATTCTATTCCTCTGGTCTGTCTCATACAACATATATACCACAATAGAAGTTAATCAATCAAAACAGAGCTATCTCTGTCGGTGAGCTTGAAAAGACTCCAGAGTCAGTGCTTACATATCTGACACATCATTCTCTTCTCTTGGGATGTGAACTCAACCATGTCTGATCCTGTAGACCATGGCTATATCTATTGTGTTCATGTTGCCGGTTGTCAGCATGTTGTCTCAGTTCAGAGGTTCCGCCAGAAGACCCTCTTTCTTTTCCACGCTTTCTGTGTCCAATTCTGTCATCCTCTAACCTATCCAAAGCAATGTCGTGTGCAAAACCTGAATTCTTTCCATGACCATGCTTGAAATTATCCTTCTGAACATGGTGAAGATAATAATAATAATCAGGCTTCCTATCTGGATGCCTATGTTCATGATGGCGATGGCCACTTCGCTTGTAAGAAGGATTATGCTTGTGGTGCGTCGACTCCTTGTTATAGTGCTTCCTATGGTGCATATAGGGATGTTTAGCATCAATTCTATGTCGTTGAGCACCTGGGATGATCTGACTGTCATCTTGAAAATGATCTTCCCACCAATCATAAAGGGGGTCGAAGAGTCCTTTCTGATGCAGCAGCCAGAGCAACACGAGAACTGTAACACCATATATGGTTATTTTATTGCACTATTCTCTTGTAAGGGTAATCAAACTTACCTATCAAGATTAAAAGTGGATTCACCTGTTGGAATTGTCGCTAAAAGTAGACCAAACATCAAGACCCAGCTCATGCATATATACTGTATATGGCATCTGAAGTCGAAAAAACCTGAGCATTCCCTCCTGTTGACAAGGCCATACATTAGTAGTACATAAATAACCACTCTAAAGCAGGCTTACATACAAAGTAGAGTTGCAGTTGAAAGGCAGAGACTGCATGGTACGCAGTAATACATACACACAGGTGAACATAAACAGCAGAATTCCACAAGATAACAACAAGCAATCATGCACTTCGCCTTGTACGATTTCTTATTATTATATTTAGCTTCTTTTATCCTTCACATTTTTTCGCTCGCATGCTCTGTTCCCAAGGGCAATGTTATTATGCACTTTTCATGAAATTTCTGAAACACAAGAAGCAGCGAATTCAATTCCACACCATGTTACTATCACAAACATATAACACGCTGGATGCATTAATTGTGTTCTACTCATGTTTCTCTACACTGAATGTATACTCTGTGTCAAACCTACTACCATCGCTCTCTCCCATCCGTGTTCCAGTGATGGTTTTATTATTCTCCAGAAGCAAAATTCTAAAATTTCGCACCAAATTGATGCTGTGAACATCTTGACATTAACAAACCATGCCAGAAGAGAGGACAGACATGTTCTTCAGGCCAAAAAGAAGTGTCAAATAAATCATTCATTGACTGAACTGAAGATATGCGAGGAAAGTATGTGTAAACAATACATATTTCATGTCTGACAGATGCTACAACGTTAAATTAACCTGCAACTTTGTCCAGTGATGAAATCAATTACACCTGCCCATAATTTGCTCCAAATGCCCTTGATGGAATCAAAAAACCCACCCATGCCTGTCTTTGGTAATTGAAAAGGTGTAATCTGCAAAGAAGTCATCAATTCAAGACACTAAATAACATAAGTGAATTTTAAAGCTAGTATTTTTTTTTTTTTTTTTTTTTGATACCAAGGAACCGCCGGAGCTCACCCCTTCGGGGGAGCACATGACCCTCCAGTGCCCGGTGGCACCGTCGGGCCTCATCGCAAGTCGCTATTTAGACGTAAACCTCGGGGGAAGCTAGCCCAGGACCCCCCTCTTACAACACTTTAGCAACGGGAGGGTTCGAACTCTTGACCTCGGCGATGAGGGAGAGAACGCACACCAACTACGCTGCCCGTGGTTGGGTAAAAGCTAGTATTATTGAACTCCTCTATTTCCATTAACAGGACTTTTTATCCAAGCAATCCTTTTGAGGATGCCATTCATCAGTGATTTTATATGACTTAAAGAGGGCATAACTTTGCACTAAACATCACACCTGTGATCCATTATCAAGGACAGTAGCTGTAGTACTAAATTGGCATTCTGCTCGGTCAACCTCACTGAAATCAGAATCCTTAAGAATAGCTGCAGTAAAAAACACAGGGGAAGCTATAAAATCAAATCCCCATTAGTTGTTCTGTTTGAATTTCCCAACTGAGCATTGAGCATGGTAACTGATACCTGCACATACATATTTTGCTGCCTGGTCTGTTGTCGGGTACAACTTAAATGATCTAGTCAAAATTTCACTTGGCTTCATGATGAAAAATTGTTCCTGCAATGTCAAAATAATGTCTTTTACATCATTGTCAAGCTAAATATTCAAAAGACATCAGTTCAAAGAAAAGTACCTCTGTGAGGGTGACACCACTGTTGCAATCAAACTGCCGGATGAAGTAGTTTGTCAAAGAGGAGAACTAAGTAGTTTCCTACAACAGCCAATTGTATATGCAGTATGGATATTTAAACTAGGATGCACTATCCAAATTCAGTCTGAAAATCACAAGCTATAATGAGTAACTGAATCATTGCATTCCATTCTATGCAAGTTATTTCTTTCTAGAATAATTTATTTGACAATTACCACTGAAAAATCCTCAACTTTTACTCGCTAAAAGGTGGGACAAGGATTTGATAGATGAAGAATGAGATTTTCACTTTCTTCCACACTGCAGTGGTTCATTCTATAGACAAATTACGGTGTTATATATCCTACCACCGATAAGAGACTCCGTTCCACAACTCCCACTTAGTTAGTCATAATTATTTCAAAGAAGAGAACATAGATTAAAACTGTATCTGGAAGAGGAATATTTAGCCTGCTGCCTCTATGCTACAGCCACAAGCATGAAGGGGGAACTGACCAATATTAATAAGAGAACAACAACAATGCATCCAAGAATTAATATTCATAACACATCGACCCAAACCATAGCACTGAGAAATGAGAATGCTTCAAATTCTGTAAAAACCACACCACGAGCCCTTCCATGAGCAAAATGCTGGCTATTGCCAGAAAAAAGCTTCATAATTCCAGTGTTATGTAACCCATTAAAATTGTAGATACATGAATAACATAACAAATGAAAAGAACCAGTTATGTGTCTGGCAGAAGTTGAGGTATACACTGAAGTGTGATCACTAATGACAAAATGATTATAAACACTAAAATTTCTAATCTTTGAGGGTACCGTTAAGCTGTATGAGGCTTCGAGTTCACCAGTATTCTTTGTTGTGATTGTAGCGACTCCAAATTGAGTCAAGGCTTCAAATGTCGGAACAGTGACACTTAAGATTTTTCCAGGGCTCCTACAGACAGGAGAGGTACAAATCAATTATTCACATAATAGTTACTTAAGTAAGACAAATGGCTGAAAATTGCTTGGCTTTACTTGATTTCACCTTTATTGTCTCAAGCAGTAGATAGGAAAGTACACATTTTATAAGATATTAGGCAAACATGACAAGAAACAGTAAAAAATGACCAAGAGAGCGATTTTAATGTATTCTAACGATACTGAGAAATACCGACAGAGGATCTACAAAGTCAGTAACTGCAATCTCAACTTTTTGAAAAACTAAAACTTGTATATAATAGCCATTGGGTCATATAAAGAAACTTAAAAATGCCAAGCCAGATGGAACATATATAGTTTTCTCAAAAACAATGAACCAACATGCTAAGATGCCAAATAACCCTATGCAATTTACTGTCACCGGGCAATATTTAGGTTCACCAAAGCAAGTGAAAGAATTTAACTACAGAAATAAGGTCAACCTCTGATATACATATTCAATGTCATCAGCTCTCAATTCTATCAAGAGGTTTGTGTTAAGAACTTCAGTGACTCCTATGGAGAAAGAATGACTCCCTGCATTCTGCATCCAAATGAAGATTGTCAAAGACAGAAATTAAAGAACACGATCCTAATTCTTCAAATACAAAACCTTACTGGATGCTGATTTATCCTTTCAAATCTTCCTTCAACACCGTACAGCGGCAACTGATTTCTCCCAACTCGATTCTGGTCAGCCTTTCATTAAAGGGAAAAAAGAGCTGCTTGAAATCATGCCACAGGATAACACACCGCTCATTATCTATCAACTTCTTTGTGAGAGTTGATGTTCCGAGTAGTGAGTAGTAATAATTGACAAGACAGATATAGAACACAATTTGCAAGAGGGGGAAAGAACTGTTATGCTTATGCAAATCTACCAAATTCACATTCAATTGTAGAAGATAACAAAATAATCTCTAGATATCCCTATAAGGTTGCAGCAATTTGTGGACTGCAATATAGTATCATGTGTCAAAAGCTCTACGTTAAATAAATCCCAAGACTATAGCAGAAAGGGTAGAATTGACTAACATCCCAGAAATTCCACAGTTGATTATGCAAGCAACTTCCAAAAGGTGAGGCGCAAAAATTTGGTTGCCCATTGAAAGCCTCATAACTGACGCCAATCTTGTTGCATTCAATGCCATCCAAGGTAAATCTGACCCTCTCAAGCAGCATCCACATAGAAAAATTTGTCCCTAAATTCTGTGGTTGACCTTGTCCACTCTTTAAGACAACAAGAAAGTGTCTCAGGATAAATAACAGGCTGCTTAATGGGGCAATTTACAATTTGGCTAGTGACTTACACTGCAATACAGAAGTGTATAAGCATGCTCTAAAACAAAGATAGGTTGAGGCTAAGATGCTACCCAATGTTGTTCTTGTTGTTTTTCGTTTTTTCTTTTCCATTTCACATTTGAAGATCAGAAGTATTCTGAACTTCCCATTTGAATCCTTCAAAAACCTTGGATATAAATATTGACCAACAAATTGCAGTTTATTCCAACATCACAAATGATTGATATTAAATTAGAGTAATTCCAATTCTATGCATGTCTTTGTCTCAGTCTATTTATATACAAAGGCAGATCCATCTAATTTATGCACACATTAACATGAGATATAAACATGTTAGGCAAAAGAAAGAAAAAAAAATTGATCAGTTTACTATATAAACAACAATGTGGGGTGGATATCCACCTTCCCTCACCTAAAATCATTTCAATGGAGTTCCAATTTACATGCAAAAAGTAGTACTGATGAATAGATTATTTAAAGCAATATGATGTATCATCTGGGAAATTGAAAAATGACTAAAATAAACATTAATGACGATAAGAAATAGTGTGGTCCTTCTCAATGTGGTCACTATCATCATATCAGATAATATCAATTCATTGAATGTCATGCAAGAAGTCATTATGGTGCCAAAGTACACAGAGTGAGAAGGATAAAATATGCTGTACTTTTAATTCTATGAATACAAAAATACTTCGAGTCTATCAATACTAGCAAAAGAATCGAATAAATGTGAGACATGCCTGCCTTGGAATGACGAGGTAAAAGTCCTCAAATGATGGAATATTTGTGTACCCAACAAAATCTCCAATAAGGTTCACCCTTAAAAAGTTATCGCCAGATATAGCAGTTCTGTTTTCGGGACCTACAACCACCTCCTGTAGACCAGAGAATGCAAACAGTGTGAAGAATTTTCAGCAAATCCATCTCAAGTGGACTCTAAAAGGGATTCAATCTTTGACAAACCAACAGAGGTATTGATCATTAGAAGATTTAAACTTATAAAGAAATGGATAAATTATGGACTGAAAGCAACAAATAGTTTAGGTGTGGATTAAAACAAGAAATTACAGGCTTCATTGCCCTAGCCAATTACTCCAAACAATTCCATGACATAAACATATGATGCTAGTGATCCCGCATTCTAGCATGAAATTAAGTAATTCTGATGATATATATAAAATTTTTTTTAAGGAACAAGGAAGACATAATAACAAAACGAAAAATTGAATAGTAAATTGTTTTATCTCAGCTTACATTTCCTTGAGACAAAAAGCTGCAAACAATATGAAGCAAAATCATACCGAAATTTTTGTTCCTGTTTTCACTTCAATCCGGACACTGAATCCTAGTGATCGTTGTCCGATGCCAAAAACATGGAACCTTCACCAGAAAACAGTTTCTAGTTAGGATGTGAGTAATGATAAACTGAATAAGAGTGGACAATAAGGAAATCCACGGTAGTACAACTAGCATCTTGCTCGTATAATTTGAAGTTACGGAAGCAACTTCATCTGTCTATTTATGTTAATTTCAGTGAAATTTGCAATGTCAATTCTTACCACTAATCAACTCTATAGGCATATTGTATGTGCATTACAAAGCCTGCACTAAAAACTACTTACATTAAATTAGAAAGATATGTATGCAATTAAGTTATTTCTTTCACCATCAGTTTCTTTTGTCCGAACAAAAGAGAATGCAGCTGTGAGAGAAAAGGGAAGGAGTGTTCTAGATGATTCAAGAGTGGACACCCATTTCCATTTTTCCTTAGAAGACAGTATAAATTTAGAAAATTATCAAAATCACAAGCAGTTTTCTCCACGATCCCCTACAATGTAATTCTCAGAAGTTCAACATAACAGAGCTTGTCAATTCAGCATTACACACACTAAAGGTGGATCCAGGTATTTGGTTATATGGAGTGTGTGCTTGGATAGGAGAGTTCAATAATTTTTCTCTTGGGGGAAGGCACACGTGGCCATACCAGTCACCTGGAAATCTGAGGCAATGAGCAGTATTAGCCTTTCCTTTAAGCATTTTGTCAACTGATTGTTGAATCAACAAAAGAGAGAAACCAAGTGTTAGAAAATAAAGATGCCTCGGAAAATGAAAAGCTATGTAACAGCACTTACAGATGTTTCCGCATGATGAGGGGACACGCCGCTGGGGCCCACAAGGGCAACAGATTGGCTGAGATAAACAACAATTGTATAAGACACCAAAAATTAAGAAGGAAGATGCACAATATAAATAAAGAGGAACAAGTCAATAAACATGATCCATATTTCTTAACTGGCATTTCGCACAAGATGATATTGATAACAGTCTCCAAAAACGAGCTAAAATATCACAAATATTAACACAAAATAGATTCCTGTGCTGAGTCATTTCTAAAGTTCCAATTTTTAAAGAGAACAAGTCCGAAGGAGTAAGAATGAAGTGGATAAATCCCAACATCCACAAGCATTTGTGCTGTTCATGTTGGTCCTTTGAAACAACTTTCCATGTGTAAGTGAGCAAACTAAGCAATCAAGCCGAAATTGGAGGATATGGGATTATCTGGTAAAACATATAAGGAAATCCGATACTATAGAAAAAAAAAAAGAATATTATGATGACTCAAACAAACAAAGAAAGGTGGTAGAAAAAAGACACCTGAGTATGCTCAATAATATGACCATCAGCATCCCGCAACCTGTGAGGCATAGACTATTGAATGAATATCCTGAGAACCATTATGCGCAACAAAGTATGTAAAATACAAGATACACTATAGTGCAGGTTGCTAAATAATGTGCTAGATCATGACAGCCTTAGATGCACACAAGCATGTAAAATTTTCTCAATGTTTAGGTAACAACGATTCAAAAATCGCAAGTGTTGCTAAAATCTTGCAAATGATTTCCTACCACATTTGCTTTAACCAAGTATTTTGTGGCCAACAAGAAAAAGAAAACGCTATGAGAAGCAGCAGAAGAGGACCATTGACCTTGTCCAATGCAATCCAAAAACTTGAGCATGGTGTCAGAAGCTGGAGAGACAGAGAGCGAGAGAACGAGAGAGAGAGAGAGAGAGAGAGAGAGAGAGAGAGAGATCTTGCCTCTCACATATTTTGACCACTTTTGAATCGGCATCTGGCTCACATTTGCGTGTCTTCACATAATATTCCTGTGGTTTGTAAGGAACATCCTGAAAAAATCTCACAAAAGTACATATTACATTTAATACATGAGCATAACATTGAGTACAAATGAAAAGATGATATGAACATGAAGAAGAATGAAAAGATTTATGCATGTCAAGCCAAAAGGAAGTAAAAAAAGCAAAAGCACATATCCTGCAGCAACCTTGTCTCACAAAGAATTTCACACTTGAAAGGCAATAAAAGCATGTTTGCTTGTCAATTGCTTCTTAAGGACATAAAATGCAACTTGAAGTACAAAAACTAGGAAAAGGCCCTAAGCTCTATTGTCTGATGTCTGGATAAACATTCATAATGATATTACAATATACCAATATACCATGATCTATAATGCAGAACACCAAAAAGTCAGGGGACTAATAGAAGTAGAAAGACATATGAGAAGGAAAAATATCCCGTTACATAAAGCACAACGATCAGAGAGGTTCCATACCCTTATGTATGTAAGCTCGTAGAGAGCATATGCAGCAGACTTGTTGATTGTCAGCACAGGGGGAATTCGCAAAGTTTGCATCTTGGTTGACGAGTTCTCTTCGACCTCTACTATTTCTGCGACAAGCGAGGCCTCCCCTCCACTCTGGAAATCCCCCAGAGTAGATCGAATAAGCAATGCAGCCAAATTTCACTTTTGCACATATTCAAATAGCATTACCACTTCATACAATCGACCTTCACCAAAATCCCACGACCCATTTCCAAAATAAATTTAAGAATCTCTCCTACAATCAAGGGCTTGCAACCGATTCTATCGAGTGCAGTACGACGCAACTCGTGCGAGGGAAATTGATGAAGCAGAAGAATGGAAACAAAAAAAACAAAAAATCAATCCGTGCAATCGTTCAAGCAAGCGTTTCACTTCAAGCGGCTCGCATCCGCAACGCACGACACGCGATGATGACTTACGGAACCGCTGGGGACGGCCAAGTCCAGCACGATCTTCTTAGTGCAGTTGAGGTTGTCGCCGGAGGCAGAGGTCTTCTCGCACTTGTCGAGCTTCGATTTGGAGAGGATCTCGACCCCGGCTACCGCCACCGTCGGCCCGCGCAGGCAGTGGAGGAGGAACACGAGTAGCGCCGCCGCTCCGGCGAGTTTGATCACCATGTTCTGAAACCGGAGAGAGCGTGGAGGATCCGGTCGATCGTCGGTGTCGTTGAGTCGATTGGGGATGTTTGATGGCGCCGATGAGCGAAGAAGAGGAAGACGGTCGATTCTGGAAACCGCTTCGGGGTGCGTGGCGTAGAACGGCGGTTCTTTTGGCGGGAATAAAAGGTTTAGTTTTTATTGGAAAAATTCTCTGAATTTTAACCGAAGTGCAATTTCATCCCTAGATTTTTAATTTATTTAATATAATTTATGAATTTTAGCATAATATATAATACAATCCTTAAATTTTTGATATATTTAATATGAGTACATGTTTAGTTTAGTCATTAATATGAAAATTTGAATTAATAGAATGGTAACACTAGATGTTTTCGTTATTTAGGGATTAGATTTAATATTTGCCAAAATTTTAGATATCATATTGAATAAATTAAAATTTTAAAAATGATATTATACGTTAAATCAAAATTCAAGAATTATTTGTGTAATTATTATTATTATTATTATTATTATTATGCACCGAGATAACAGAAAAAAAGTTGGAAAGCTCAAAACGGGCTGGGTAAACCAGGCCCGTCGACCTGCCGTCGTAATAGAACTAATCAATGGACGGGCCCAGAAGTGGGGGTGAACACTGGATTCAATTCAACTTGATAATCGGACAAAACCGTCCGGACCGACCACAAAACTCATCCCGGTATTGTTGATAGGATGTTCCCAGGAATCATCAGCAACTGATCTTACTACTGTCTTGACTTGTTCTGCAGAATCATCAGCAACCAAAGCAATGTTCATCTCTTCAGTGAGAGCAAGGAATCTGGTCAACCACCCCCATCCCCATCCCAATCTCTAGGACCACTGGAACGGCAGAATTTTGTGTTCTTGTCACCATACTTAGAGCCGATTGATTCTAGATCGTCGATGCCGATACATTTCTTCACGCTCTCAAACTAAAGCCAATCTGCCGTTTAATTTTCAGTTCAAGCTCCCTATCCAAATCACCTTTATCATCATCTTGCAACCGGGCCAGGTCTACCCTGAGAGTCTCCACTTCCTTGCCACTGTGTGTCACAAAAATTGGAATTTAATGTCAGTGGAGAGTGGTCAAATGCCACTGCAGATTCATGGAACCACTCTTGAGTTCTCACGAATAACATCCTCCATTGGAAGCTGAAGCCCTGTCTAATCCTCATGAATTCTTTCTGATGTCAGATTAAGGCACTTCCGATATTATGACAGGAGCGATTAATGTGAAGATAGGACTATGCCATCAATTGATGTTTGTGGATGAACCTTGGACAATTCTCTCTGTCTCTTTCTTCCCAGTTCGGGTTTGCTGATCTGCCCACCCGAACTGGGGGCGAATGAGGAGGATGAAGCCGAGAAGGAATCCCGTCAATAGCCCGCCGATGTGGGCAAAGTTGTCTACATGTGGAAGGACTCCGAGTCCTAGATTGAGTACTATTATGATGACCAGCATGAAAAGAGCTGCAGCCTGCAAAAATCAAGCACAGGAGAGCATTGAGGTTTAAAGGATTCATAGTTCGATGATCAATTTCGAATAAAAAGATTGGCGAGTCTATCGACCTTGTTGGAATAGATGGTCCAGTTAGTGATGAGCTCAGAAACCATCGCTCCTACAAGGCCGAAGAGAGCACCGGAAGCGCCGACTGATATTCGGTTCTGAATGAAAAGCGAAGAGAGAATGCTTCCGCCGAATCCAGACAACAGGTAGATCGTTGCCACTCGCACTGCCCGAATCATCATGGCATAACACCAGAAAATATTAATGTCGAAAATCCAGCATGATTTGGCATCACACATAGGTAAAAGACAGCCTTCTTTTTACTTTTACATTTTTCTAGGAAGGCAGGCTGATTGAATCTTAGGAAGTGCAGATTTGGCATCACACATAGGTAAAACCACATTATACTGATCCTCATTTTCTAACTTTAGGAATGAGGAATAAAGGTTGTGCTTTCTGCAAAGTGATGCCTAATTTTTCCGTCATATCTAACTTGCTAAGTTCAGTTCCATGAGGAAGTGTCCAATCAAAGAACTTAATCAGGGAAGCGAGAACTAAGGGAACTTGCTTAGCAGCCATTGGCAGTCCGGGGCAAATTCTTCTTCCAGCGCCAAAAGGTAAAAACTCGAAGTGTTTGCCTTTGAAGTCCAAGGACGATTGCATGAACCGTTCTGGATTGAACTCTAATGGATCTTTCCAAATTGTAGGGTCTCTCCCAATTGCCCATATGTTGACTAGTACCTGAGAGTTCTTAGGGATGAAGTAATTCATCAGACTGCACGCTTGAGGAGCACGGTGAGGCAGGAGCAATGGTGCTGGTGGGTGCAGCCTCAGTGTCTCTTTGACACAAGCTTCCATGTATTTAAGTTTGGATAGGTTAGATTCTTTTGGTTTGTCTTGGCTGATTTCTTTTGCAAGTTCTTCTCGAACTTTATCCATGGACTCTGGGTTTTTTATCAGCTCTGCCATTGCCCATTCAACTGTTGTGCTACTAGTGTCTGTTCCGGCAGTGAAAAGCTCCTGCAACATAGACCAGAATCAACTCAATCCACTGTGCATGCTGAATAGACTCTAAAACTGGAAACATGGTATTCCGACAATGAAACAAACTTGCCTAAGATAATCCCATTTTCATTTGACAAACAAGAGAAGCTTGAAGCAATGCCTATTCACAGCTAGTCCTTCAATCAACATTTTTCCAGTTTGATATAATGTCGGGAATTGATTTGTCATTCTTTAGTTATTTAGGAAAAAGTAGGTCCGTCTCTTTTTGGGATCTTAGACAGGTAGCTCCTTAAGTAATTTATAATATGACTATTGGCGACTGAAGCAGAAGAACCTGTAGAAAGATTATCTACATTGTAAAGCAAAGTGCTCAAAAGGTACATAACAATGTTGAATGTTTATGAAGGGTTATAAAGTATAACCTTACTCCTGTTATGACATCAAACACTCCATAAGATAACAAATTTTTAACATGGCCCCTGAGTGTCAAGTTTTTCCTATTCAGTACTTGGTAATTACTTCTGTAATTTTGAACTAAACAACAGGATAAGAGGCTTCAGATATGTGAAAGTGGAAAACTGCAGCTCATATGTACTTTTTTTTGCTCTTTAGGACCGTATAAAGCCCTTACCATGTACAGTTGGTTGATTATATCATCGGTGAAGTCGTTTTCAATGAGAACGTCCAAGAAGTCTGATTGTGCTGCTTCATCGCCCTCTTTTCCTTTCTGATTTCGCCGTTCTTCAATAATGGCTGTCCACATTTCATTCATCTTCACCGTCAGTTCCTTTGATTTCCTCTGTAGACCCTGGAGATCCAGTCCGCTTAAGATCGGATAAAGATCTGATATATTCGGCATAGCAGACACCTCCATCATCTGCCGGACAAGATTTTTCATCTCTCCATCCACCGTCCCATTCTTGAACTCGATGAAGTCTTTCGAGACAAGAATGTTGCTCAGCATGTTGAGTACAGTGGCAAAAACAACTTCTCCAATATTCACTACGTCACCCTCTTTCGAACTGATCAGTTCCACCATCTCCATAACCTTTTTCTCTCGAACACAGTTCTGAGATTCTATGGCGCTCCTTGAGAAAAGCTCGGTTTTGCATATTGTTCGCAAATATTTCCACCCGATCCCGCATTTAGGAGACCATCCGAGCGATATGTAACTGAGCTTCGATCTCTCAGCTGGCATCACATGAGGGACATATCGAGCGGACAACAAACGATCCTTTTCTTTAAGAATTTCCTCGGCAACAGCTGGTGACGACCCCACGATCACGAGCAAAGTGCCAAGCTTCAAGGATATGAGAGGGCCATACACTTCGGCAAATTCCGATAGAGTAACATGAGGCATCTTCCCTATCTGCATAAAATTGCCTAGGATTGGCCATGGACGGGGTCCTGGTGGAAGAGGCAGTGCTGGCAACTTAATGAGCGGCCGAGCTTTGAATTGATTATGGATGAAGAGGAGGATGATCAGAGAAACATAGAGGGGAAGGAGAGGATTGTTGATTCCTTCAGTTAAGTCGGTAAGAGCCACGAGTTTACGGCACATGATTCATTTGCTCTATTGAACAGATGAATTTGGCCAAGGAGAAGAACTGAACAGATGGGATTTCTGAGATCTCAGATTATATATAGAAAATGCAACTAGTAATTTAACAGACACAAGTCTCTTGTCAATAATATTGTTGCACCAGTCAAGTGCATGCTTGCAATGCACAACCTAAATCTAATGCATTCTGCAACGTACTACTGTTCCGGAGATATTATATTATTCTAAAACGCCTACCTCAATGTGTAAAGAACAATTGTTTAATGATCATCACTCAATTTGGATACCCCAAATTTGCTTCATCGTTCCGTCAGTATTATTAAAATCTCCTGAAAATGGAGAATCAGTCATTGATAATGCTTGTGAAGAAGGGCGGCAAAAACGTTTGTTTGGAAGTGAGAGAGAAAAAAATCGCGCGGGCCAAACCAGACAAAGTAGGAGAAATTCTTCAATATAATGATATTAGGTGTAACATCCACTTTGCCAGGCTGCTTAAACAATAGATTTGACAATTAATATGAATCTGCGGGAACCTTCGCAGCAATTTCCCACACCGAATCAGCTTGAAGTGTGCATCGGTTCTGTATTTTTAGTCCACATGAACAAGAAGAGTATGCCCCGAGAGAGAGAGGGTGTAAAGATGATATCAGGCAGCGCGCTGACTTGGAGTCATCGAAGCAACCAAACTATCTTGTTTCGAACTAGGGGTGCATGTTTTGTTGTTAAACACTCAAGAATTAGACAATTTTTTTGTTTTCGATCATCGAGAATAGTAACCTGCGATGCGACAAGAGAGTATACCATAAGCTCAATGATAATGCCATTCGTACTGAAGGCTTGTAAGTCCGAGGTCCTTATGTGCTTTCTCTCGAAAGTGCAACTGAAAATTTTGGCCTCAACATATGGTGAAATAATCCAACTTAAGAACTCTCCGGTGTTTGCTTGTATATAGCGTCCAAAGTATGCCATGCACCTGAGATCCCATGATACACCATTTCTCAAATAACCCACAATTTGGATTACTCATTTTACGGATCTCAATCAGCAAGACCTACTTTCTTGATCATTCTAATGCTCTAGACAAACAAAAAAATATGCATATATCCTTTAGGTTACGCTTCACGTGATATATGACAAAACTCTCTCTGATTTGATCTTTTTGCTATGCAATAGAACATCTGAATGCAGGTACTCATTACCCTACAATATTCAAAGCAATTTCCTCTACCGGGTCGCACTCCCAAAGGGCATTTCCCGTTCTGTTTTGGTTCCAATTAATCGTTTGGTGGTTGCACTTGCTCTTTTCGTAGATGTTACTGTCTTATTAAGGCACTCTATTGAATTCAATAAATTTAGACAAGAAAGTTGGTAATTTTTTCAAACGCATCGATTCATCATCCAAAACAACCACGTTAAAAAGTAACGTATCCTTTTTGTCAGTAAAGATAAATCCAAATTGTAACTACACTCAGCTATACTAAAACTAATGCGTCGCTTTCTTCTTTGCTGGAAGATAACGGTCTAGTTAAAGCCTACATCCCACTTGGACCACGTCGTGCGCATGGCCGGGCCAGGTCTATCCTGAGAGTCTCCACTTCCTTGCCACTGTGCGTCACAAAAATTGGAATTTAATGTCAGTGGAGAGTGGTCAAATGCCACTGCAGATTCATGGAACCCCTTTGAGTTCTCACAAATAACATCCTCCATTGGAAGCTGAAGCCCTGTCTAATCCTCATGAATTATTTCTGATGTCAGATTAAGGCGCTTTTGCGATTATGACAGGAGCGATTAATGTGAAGATAGGACTATGCCATCAATTGATGTTTGTGGATGAACCTTGGACAATTCTCTCTCTTTCTTCCCAGTGTCTGCAAGATATGTTTGCTGGCTTGAACGTATATACGTTGTTGCGATGATTTCAATACAGTGATACAGCTATTTCCATGGCCAAGAGTAAGCTCGAGGGAATGAGAAAGGAGGGGTTAATAACATCACGCCGATGGTATATATTTCGCAGTTTTCCAAGAAACCTTATTGTGTACAAAAGTTCTGTATCTGAGCATTTACATGACAAATTTTTCATCCCAATCAAATCGAATCAACAAATGTGAACATTCATGGGAAGAAGAAAAACAAAGGAAAAAAACAAACACACGAGATCGATGACAAGGCATGGGAGTTCATCTGCAGATTTCATCAGTTCCCGCAGTGCCATTTCGACGTTGGCACGCAGCTCAGGTAATGACACCAACTGCAATGATCGTTCCCGGACTCTCCTTTAAACAGCATCACCAGCCCGACTATGATTCTGCACCGAAATTCCCAAAAAAAAAAAAAAAAGTTGGTAATTTTCGTTTCCGACATCGAAAGTAACACAAGGCATTCTTGTCCAAAGTTTGACAAAACACCACACTATTATTGTCAGTGTCGACTTACCCGATGATCAATAGAACAAGGGCAAGAAGCCACAGCACGTACTGGTAAGCCTTGTGCTTCGACTGCTTGGCACGAGCCTCAGCTCCATGGTACTGCTGATCTGCCCACCCGAACTGGGGGCGAATGAGGAGGATGAAGCCGAGAAGGAAGCCCGTCAATAGCCCGCCGATGTGGGCAAAGTTGTCTACGTGTGGAAGGACTCCGAGTCCTAGATTGAGTACTATTATGATGACCAGCATGAAAAGAGCTGTAGCCTGCAAAAATCAAGCACAGGAGAGCATTGAGGTTTAAAGGATTCATAGTTCAATGATCGATTCCGAATAAAAAGATTGGCGAGTCTATCGACCTTGTTGGAATAGATGGTCCAGTTAGTGATGAGCTCAGAAACCATCGCTCCTACAAGGCCGAAGAGAGCACCGGAAGCGCCGATTGATATTCGGTTCTGAATGAAAAGCGAAGAGAGAATGCTTCCGCCGAATCCAGACAACAGGTAGATCATTGCCACTCGTCCTGCCCAAATCATCATGGCATAGCACCAGAAAATGTTAATGTCGAAAATCCAGCATGAGAAAATGAAGACATATCATCCTTTTTCAAGTCCTAAACAAGACTAGAAAGCCCGTGCAAGTCGATAAATTTCAATTTCCTCGGATCTTACCGAAGCCGAATTGCTGCTCAAGGCGGAAGCCGATGAAGGCCAAGCACAACATGTTGGCGAGCAGATGAATGACACCGGCGTGCAGCCACATACAAGTGATCAGTCTCCAACCTTGTTTTTGGTGCACTATCTTGTTCCAGTCCAGGGCCCCCATTCTGTCCAATCTGTATACAAATAGCAACAGAGGTTGATTTGAATCAAAATTCACCCAGGAAACTCAAACGCATCACAAATAATGAGTAACTAGTTATACATAAAATGAAACATATCTTCTGCCCCGGCAAATTCTTGAATCACGAAAAGAAACAGGATGGACTCAGTCGACGATGGACTACATAGTGAATAGAGCCAATCACGTCGCAGAAATTGTCATGGAATTTGTGCTTTCGAGTGATATTGGAAGCAGAGTTCTACATTTAGACTAAGCCTACAGAATAACTTCCATTAAATTGCCTAATGTTTGCCAGAAAATGTACACAAGTACTCATTCATGGGTTTGCAGCGTTCATCATATTCTTTTACAAGTACAGATACAAAAGTTCCTCCACTGGAAAATCCAGTTAATATCGTGAAAAAATCCCAAATTGATACATATGCGACAAATTTACTACAAATTAATATTTTTACCACTATATACTTGTGATAAATTCATCCCAAACAAATTTTTTGACCACCAAAAACTTCAAATTAATATATTTGTTAAATTAGATTTATACCACAAAAACTAGTGCACCTATGACAAATAGAGAGTAAAATCTCAAACTGATATATCCGTCTAACTTGGCAATTTTAATGGCAAATTTTAATAAAAACTAACTAGGGATAAATTTTGGAACCGATAGTTGCGCTCATGACCGGGCAAACCCAATTTGGTACAATACATTAGGCGGGTATTTCATCAAAATTTGACAATTGACATTGATATTTCCTATTGCAAGCTGGGGGAGTGATGTTCTGTCTGATACGAAACACCCAAAAAATGACAATTTGATAAGAAGAAGTCAACGGTTATGAGTCACACGACCATTTCACTTCCTGGAACATCACCGAACGCCTTCATCACACGCACACAGAAACCGCCATGGAAGTTTCAGAGATGCCAGGGAGACCACCTCCGATCACCATTAAAATGTCTTGGTCCTAACATTATACTAGAGAAAGTTGGAACTTTAAAAAGGAAGAAGAAGCTCGGATATGGAAATGAGCTGCGGTGCTTACGTAGAAGAAGATGGACCGAAGAGAGGATTTTCTTTGAGGGGCTGGAACGAGATCCTGCCGAGGAACTTGGCGACGCAGCCGCCGTAGACCCGCGAGCTCTTCTCGGGGCAGTCGTTGATGTACATGACGGAGACAAAGACCACGACGTTAGCAAAGATGAACGCGGGGATCAACCACACAGTCCACTCGCGGTCCTCTTCCACGTATGTCCTCGCCACGGCATAGTGACCGCCGTCGGCTTTTTGGGGTCTCTTCTTTTCGGCTCCTCGCTCGAGGTCTCGGTTCGAGCTCGACATCGCTGCTCTCCTTCGCTTCTCCTGCCTCTAGGAATTGATGCTCGAAGAAACGCTTATGGTTGAGTACGTGAATGAACGTGAGAAGGTGGAACGAGTACAAGCCAAGAAGGCGTCGTCGTGCTTACTTATAATCGCGGGATAAGCTCTAGAGTTGACCTCGTCTACGCAGTGCGTAAGCAAAAGGGCATGAGCTCAAGATAATCGGAAATTACTTGGAAATCTAACTCACCTCCTCTGTTGTTTCGCCGACTGATCTTCTTTAATACTTTCGCTCGGGATGTGTTTACCTGATCCCGACAATAAGTTCAAGAAAAAAACATCGGATAGGCCTGACTCGTCCAAACAGGGTATCCCGACACATATAACTACGATCTCATTATACCGTCCATCGTCTGTCTGATCCAAAACCCGACCCTCAAGACGCTATATATGGAAATTCCCGTATGCGGAGAAACCTAATTGCCGGGGAGAAAAAAGAAAGAAATTGTATATCAAAGTATTATTCGTCGCAGACTTTGAAACCATCCAAGGTATGGCGTGGGGTGGGACTGTTTCTTCTGGCCTGATTTATTAAATTCTTGGAAATGATCTAAATGACCATCGTCATGAAGAAGAAAGCGTCTGGCCACCAAAGCTTTGCCTGCTTGCAGTTGTTTATGCATCGGTAGCCGAAGAGGGAGATGAAGGAACGACTCCTTCCTCCACGAATTTTTCCAGCAGATGGAGGATGAAAAAGTCCCATGTCCAATTCACCTGTTCGTAAACGAGAGAGTTCACAGTATCGACCAAGCGACGGTTTTCTCAGTTACGGTATGGTGTCCAGGACGTTTGCACCATTGCATTTACGTGCCGACGCATCAGTATTTTAACTTTCACTACAATCCTCGACTTCGCATGTTGTTCTGCATTCTCTCGAGCCGACAATGATAAAGAGAGGGCAGTCCTCGCCGAAATCCATCTTGCTCAGTCACCATCGCACCAGTGTTTTTCGGTAGGACTCTCCTTTATAGAGCATCACCAAGCCAACTGTAAATCTGAACCAAAACTCCCCCAAAATGCAGAAAAGGAGGAAAAATTCGAGTCAGATGCTTCGATTACTTTATGAAATCACTATAGCACATCACTTTTCCGTGTATTCGTTAGATGTTTCAACTTACCCGATGATCAGTAGAACCAGGCCGAGAAGCCCCAGCACGAATTGGTACGTGCTGTACTTAGGCTCATTGGCAGGAGCATCGCTGCTGCGGTCTTGGCTGTTCGCCCACCTGTGTTGGGGACAGGCGAGGAGGATGAAGCCGAGAAGGAAGCCGGTCAGTAGCCCTCAGACGACGCCGAAATTATCTTCGAGCAAAAGGAATACTGCGAGTCCTAAAGTAAGTGCTGTCACGCCGATCAGTATAGACAGAGAAACACCCTGGAAAACCGGAAAGTCATACAGGAAAACAAGCGCTTCTGTGTTAAATTACGCTGTGCAAATTCATAACATAAAAGCAAGTCAGAGTCTCACGTTAGCACAAGAACGGAAATTTTGCAGAAGGTGATGTCGGGTTTGTCGACCTTGTTGGCATGGATGGTCGAGTTATAGTGATAAACTTGGATATCCTTGCGCCAATGACTCCTGAGATGGCACCGGAAGCACCGACTGCCATCCCTTCCTCAATAAAAAGTAGAGACAGAATGCTTCCGCCAAATCTGGACAACAGGTAGATCGCTCCCACTCGCACTTCCAGCGCCAATCACGACCCAATAAGATGACATTCTGATCAGATCCATTCGATATAATTCTGCATTAAAAGCACAGATGCATAACTTTCAGTAACGAAAGTTGGCATGCAACCACACGAGATCAATAGTAGAGAAGCAAAAGAACAGTGAATCATATACTGAAACCAGATCGCCGTTCGAGGCTGAGACCAAACACGACCAAGGTCAAGTTGCTTGAGAGTATATGAACGAGGCCAGCAGGCAACCACATGGAAGTGATCATTCTCCAGCCTTGTTTCTGGTACACTACCTACCATGTGCCACTCCGCAGCCCCCATCTTATACGATCTTACAGACGGGAACCCAAAAAGAAGGATGAAAAAGAGAGATGGCTTCAGAATTTCAATCATCAAAGAAATCAACAGATCAGAACTCACATTTGAGGGGATATCCTCCAAGATGATTTCACCTCGCAGCCACCATAGTCCTGTGACCACGACCTCCCGCCAAGGCAATGGTTGAAATACACGGCGGCGATGAAGGCTGTGGAATTGGCGAGGACGAACACAGGAACCAAACATGGGGTCCACTGGCCGCCCGGAGCAGACTTCTCCGCGTCTATGATCAGCACGCATTCCACTTCGCCGGCTCTAGAACCATCAGTACCACGTTCCGTTCCTCGCCTGAGATCTCAGTTCGAGCCCGACATTCGCCAAAAGAGCCAGTGCGATCCTAGCGGGTTGTTCACGTACTAAGATTGGATTGTATAGAAGATTCATACATCGCAAGAACTGATCGATGAGGCGGTCAGTTGTTTTTCCATTCTGGTCATGCAGAGTCATGAAGAATTATAGTCTTGCGGCACCACCTAAAAAAGCAAAGTAACGCCTTTTTTTAGGCATATGCTACGACAGAGAGTACATTTATGCATAGACGATCAAATGGAGATGGATTAAATTGAGGGAGGAGGTCTTTGATTTGCTTACTTTTTTCTTTTTTTTCCTTTGTCTGTTTTTATGCTCGATACAGACCTTGCCGACCACTGATATTAGGATATTCCGTGTCAGCTGAAGCTTGTGTACTTGCATTAAATTAACCCAAAATTTAAATTATGTTTGTTTCACGAAAAATGAATAATTTTAATTATATTTTCTCAAAAATAATCATTTGTGTTGTTTGAAACTATTAGTTAAGAAGATGAAAATATTTTTCTCTCTTATTTTATTAAGTAATACAAACAATCATTTTTATAAAATATTTTTTAAAATTATTTATTTTTTGTAAAATAAACACATCATGAATGAAATATCAATTTACCATCTATCAATATGCCTTGTCATCATTCAGTTAAATGAATTATAAGAAGGTTACTTTTCCCTTCTTCCTATTGCGAGCACACTAGCCCTAGCACCACAAAGGGGGATGTCGTATTTGCTGTCTTTTCCAAGAAGACCTGAGTACCTAAATTAGACCATCTTACAAATATGCAACCTTTATTCCGGTCTCTCGTTGCCCCGCCCCGACCAACTGCACTAAATTTGGGTTACTGGTGAGACTATTCAGGTTTGATAATGACCTAAGCCGTGACCATTTTCTAAAGCCAAAACGCATGATGACACAAAATCGATTGGTTCTGGAAATAGTGCTAGGAAGAGGATCAAATGACAGAAGCCGAAAGTAGGAGCTAAACAAGTTGCCCCACCTTCCATTGGTTCGAAGATGCCGAAAGCCATCCGGCCATGTAACTTTCGTCCCAAGCCTGACTCCCCATTTCTCAGTTGGGTAAGGATTGACAAGCCTAAGACAGACAACAAATCAACCATTTTTCCCATTTCTAAAGCGCAAATGGAGATTGCGTCCTTGTAGAGCTGCCAATCATATCCATGAACATATAACATTCCCCAAGAAGTCCAAATTTCAAAAGTGGCCTTAACATTTTAAATGCGACATAATTGATTCAGACCTTATTTTCAGGGCAAGAAATAACTTCAGACAATCATCTCTTCCATCATAAAACAGCTAGACATTCCAACGAATACTTCTTTGGAAGAGCAATAAAATTATAGGAAAGTATTCTGAAAAGGTATTCACTTAACTCGTGACACGATTAGCAAAGTGATTGACGCGGCTCATTCATTGTCACGAAAAACACCTGATTCAAATACAAAGGGCAAAACAATCTAGTTCTCTAGAGAAATTGGGGAGAAACTTATGTAAAAGATTCCATGTAGTCAATCAGAACTGGAACCCAATTGCCTACTGCTTATAGGATATATGGAATAGTAAAAGCCCAACGTGATCAATAAACTCCGAACAGATATGCATTAAACAAAATCAAACTGAATCTGACAAAAATCCTCCGTAAAATATGTGAGTTGATCCAAACAGATATTGAAACAAATTATCTAAACTTTAGATGCCAGATGGTACTGGATTACAAGAAAGCAGGGCAAACGAATTTATCGTTTCCCACCACCACCTCCAAGCTTGGGGCCCTTCGGGGCAGCACCCTTAGGCATGTTCCCCTTGGATTGGGACTTTTGTGACTTGGCCACCGTCTCGGCTTTCTTTGCCTTCTTCTCATCCTTTGTCTTCTTGATCCTCTCCTTAATTTCCCTGCAATCCAAGAAATCATCATGCAAAGCAGAGTGATAGCATGCAAAGCAGAGTGATGCGAGCAAAGACAGCATAAACCTCAACGGTGACTGTGACAGGTCAAGAGCTCATACCTGAGAGCAGCCTCACGTGCAGCATCACGGACTTCTGGCTTCTCAGTCCTTTTCTTCTGAATAACTTCCAAGGTGGCACCGACAATAGACCTCGAGTAAGGCTTCTTAGTGGCACGACGCTTCTTCTTCACAGCCTCGGCAGCGATATCCTGCAAATGTGATTAATAGAAAGAGTCAAATTGTAACCACCCCAAGAACCATTCAGGTTAAGCAAAACAGCCATGCTAAAAAGCCTTCTGGCCGATTCCTCACCTTCTTGTGTTGCTTCCTGTACATGGCTGTCCATGTAAGCTTCGAAGGCTTCAGGCGGTTGTGGAAGTACCTCTTGCATTTAGAGTTGGCAAACAGGAAAACCTACACATGCAAAGTCGAGGAGACAACTCACAGTAAGATACAATGACCGACAAGCCCGTCACAGAGAGCCGTTCAGTACCTCACCTGGGAATCCGAGCGAATGAATCTGATTCCCTTGCCAGGGTAAATCTTGGCACCGCTAAAGCGGCAGAGTTCAGTCCTAGAACATCAAAAAACAAGGGGAAAGAAACTGTATTAAGAACGATGAATCTCCTAAACACACTTCTGGTTATGCATACTAGGGCCAATAAACACAGATCAATCAAACAACCAAGAATCATCACACAAGACTAACACCATTGCCGCCATGGTCACAACTCATAGAGTGCGACAACAGCCCGGAACGCAACATCCATCCATCCATGTAATAAAGCCACACAAGCATTGAACTGCCAACGTTGTCCACATCAACAGCTGAAGATCTAAAATCACCCAGGTCCAAAAAACTTGTCCCAACTCCTGCCGCCCGGCATTTCGAATACATCTAATTCAATCAGCGATTCTCCCCCCGACCCTACCGTGTTCTTACTTTCATCGTAATAGCAAAACAGTCTGCAAGCTCAAGCCTTTGAGAGCTCAAACCATTCGGGGATTCTGCAATTCGGAGATCTTTCCAAACTCACACGAACAAGGCACTCCAAACCCAAAAAGGAAAAGGCAACAAAGAAAAAAAAGAGTTGCCACCGCGCCTAAAGACGTGAGCTTACAATCTGCGGCGCGACCTCACACCGAAACAAAACGCCCCGACATCGAGCAACGACACCGACGGACAAATCACGAGACGAAACGCGTTACGTCGAGCGAGCGAGCTACAGAGAGATAGGGGGAGAGAGAGGGAGAGAGAGGAGGGGCCGTACTTGAGAACCATGGCGAGCGGAGAAGAGGCTGCTGCTGGAGCTTGGGTCTCGGCGCGTCTCTGCTAAAATGGGAGAAACCCTAATTTCCAATGCGCCTGCTTTAAATGCAGTCCCGAAGCAAGAACGACGCCGTCGCTTGACGGTCCCCGCAAATTGGGCCGGTTTAGGGCAAACCTCCCAAAGACGTCATTCGGCCCACTCCCGTCTTGAATTCAACCCGAACTTGAATCTTCATGGGTCGATCAATTCGACGTATTCAGTTACTTGCATTTTTAAGATCTTGAGCACAGGTGAAATTTCCGATAACAAAAATAGTAGGGTGATTTTTATCAAAATAGATGTGATGTCGTCTTTTGAGATTGGTCAAAAGTGTCAATTTGGCTCTGGGTTGGAGTGACGGAGATTTGATTATGTTTCAGGAGTGAGGTAGGAATACATAAGTTTTCCGACAAACTTTATAGGATATATAACCACACTATATGCCTCTAAATTGCTTATAGAAAATTTAGTGTAGAAAGAAGTTGGAAATTAACCAAATTCCAATTTCAGCAGATCATTTGCAGGTTCCATTCAAGTTAAAAAATTTTTTTTATTAGTTCATAAATTCAATTTCGCTGTACTTCAGCAAACTAAATCGATAACTATAAAATCAAAGTTAATCACGTAGGTTACTAATCATTTACCAATTGGGCCATCCATTTGATTCCACAACTTAGCAATTTACACTATGCTAAAGACATAATTGTGTTTAGATGGAAAGAAAGGGACGGCGAAAAAATATTAAGAGGGATTAGGAGGAATTAGCCCCGTCAATATTGCGTACGTTTGAAATCTCACTACATCAATCAATCTAAATATGAAAGGATTAGTTGGAATTTCTGTATTGACAAACAGATGTATTTCCCTCATGCCCTTTTTCTGCATCTGTTTATGAGTACATAAAATGGTATTCCATCTTTATGCATTCTTTCCATTTCTTCTCCCTTCTATTCGCTACATTCAAACGTAATTAGTCTAAACCTCGTCTGAGGCATATGAAAGGCCAGTCGCCGAAACAGGGCATACCATGTAACAAGCGCAAGCCACAACATGGTTGAGTTAAGCTTGAGACGGAAGGAACAGGGTCCAACTGTCTAGATGAACTGAATCGATGGTTGGGGTAGTCTGGTTAGAGACGGTGATCGAAACTGCATTGCATGCTTTTGCTCGAAATATTGGAACCTACCAATGCAATTGCAACCGAAATATGAGCTTCAGGGGATCGAATTCAATTAGCCATTGACAATGCATCTTGATAGAAATGGATGCAGTATCAGTTATTCATGCCCTGAACACTGAACGATGACATTAATCAGATCCTTCCACGGATGAGAGCTGAGAGAAAATTTCAGTACTTGTCTTTTCAAAGCACTGCAAATCAAGTCTAGTCCGCAATTGAGTTCATTCTACTGTATTTGAGGTTGCTCATGTATTCACTTTCCTAAGATTTGGTGCTTCAACTTGAGTACTGATTCTGCAATTTACGAAGAGAAATCCTTGTAGCTACAGGCAAGTACTGATCAGTCAATAGAGACCCCATCCCATAATTCGACCAGGACAAATCAGTGCAAGGTGCAGACAATGAATTTAAGGATGGGGATGATCAGTTAGGGAATCAAAACCCTAATTGCAAAAATCTTCAAATGGGGGAAAAACAAAGGGATTATGTCATTTGTACAAGAACCGTCGCGCGAGTCTCCAAAAGAAAACCCTATTCCATTCTTTCAACTAAGTGGAAACCTTATGCATCACCAAGAGATGCACCATATTCCAAAACTCATTAAGTCGGGGAGGTAAGTTAATAACACTCTTTCAAATCCTCATCTGCATGCATCTAATTATGAAATCAAACACATCCTTACATTCACGGGAGCCATGAAGGACAAGCCCAGCTACAGAGATGTTCCAGCTCCACATCCTCAAGCTGCTTTAGCAGTCTCACGGACCACAGCTAGCTTAGCCAAAAGACCACATAACTGAAGATATGAACCAACACCATCACAGATTCTCATATGCGCAAAGCCAGTTTCCTGCATCCACAAGTGCATAGTATAAGAAATCAAGAATCTTCATGTATAGCCTCAACACTTAACTGCACAAGAGAGACCTTCATGAACTCCAACTTCAGATACTCGGCCATGTCATAATTCTTTATAATACGAAAAAGCGTAGTAATTATGTCTGTAGGGGAATAGCCCAGATCATAAAGTTGCTTCAGACCAGCACAAGCATCATCAAACTTCCCATCTAGGACATTGCGAACCATATTCTTGACATGCAATGGATGTGGCTGATCACAAACCTGAAAAAAAAGTGCATGATGAATTATTTATGAATTCTTGACAGGGCTGGTGTCGCAAATGTGATAATTCTTGAGTTGTATTCTAACCTTGAAAACATTTTCCTGGTTGACAAACCGGAATCCACTGTATGTTGCTTGCAAGTTATTAAGCGCCTGCCTCATGTCACCATCAGCAGTGAAAATGATAGCCTCAAGGCCTTCGGGGACATAGGCTACCTTCATTTAGTACCATTGCAGTTAAATTATACATTCACCAAAATAGCAGCTAAAAAATAAAAGATTGATGGAATGATAACCAAAACGAAGAAACCGTAGTTATGCAAGTGGAATCACAACAGGACCCAATTAACAATCCATGCAATCAGTCACGTCCATCCATTAGACAGACGAAAAATGTTCCCGTGACTTTCTTAGATATTTTTCAGATCAAGTGGCTATCTGCCATGTCTGAAAAAAGCCCAAAAAATAAGAGTAGAAAGAACACTAAAATACATAAAAAGAAAGCTAAAGACAGACTGCTGGGTTCTTCCCACGGGGCGGGGAGAGGAGGATGGGATCAATGGGGGTGGCAACTTCAACCATGACCTCAACCATGGCAACTTCACAATAAAGAAGATGAGCTCATCATCAATCTTCGCAGATTGCTCAACCCCATCCATCAATTTCGAATTTTTCCTTGATTTTCCTTTCCTTTTGTTTTCCCTTGGAACTTCAACAATTTATATCATTTCTGTTTCTAGCCATTTGTGCCAAGTTTTCAATTCTCCTTCAAACAAATATTCTTTCTCAAGACTGAACATTCCCATCAATATCATTCATTTTCATCATCTTTTGCAAGTACAACAGTGAGAACTGCTAAGACATCAAGAAATTCACACACGAGATAGTGCCTCTCAAGGAAGACAACCACTACACAAGAGCAGTGGCACCATCATCAACGAGGAGCATAAGCCACCAGGTGAACCCTTTGGGCAGGGGCAAGTAGGCACAGTGAGGACCAGCGACCCTCGCCCTTGCCAATAGCTGGGCAAGGGTCAGCTGTGCTTGTCAAGTCCCCGGTGAGAGTAGACGGCCCTCACTGGCAAACATGATGGCTGGCAGACCCTCAGTTGGTGGTGGCAAGTAGTCGCGCCACCAGCACTCGCCACCCTTGCATGATACAAAGCAAGGGCCGACAGCCCTTGTTGGCGGAGGTGACCACCCCTTCAAACAACCCACTGCATGTATCTCTCTCTTCAAGTTCTATTTTTCTTTGTCTTCTAATTTTTGGCTCTTTTATTTTTGCATTTTTTTTTTGCGCTCTTCATTTTTTACTGATGTGGCGCCTATTTGACACCACATCAGCATCACATGTTCTTGAAAATAATTAAAAATACCAAGTCAGCATTTTTCCATGACTTAAATTAGATAGTTAATGAAATACCTGACTGCACTTTCTAGCAAATTTTTTGGACTCGATTACATTATTTGAAAGTTTTACTACTTGAATGCACTTTTGCAATAAGTTTTAGGATTTATAATACATTTATTCCTAATAAAAACTTAGAAGGAAGCTGTTCAAGGACAATATGTTGGCAAATATTCTCAGTCCACATGCTTCTAACCACAAAGTAATTGAAGTTGGCTTTTCTCAGAGAGACTTCAAGCAACTTGTGATCATGGTAACACTTCTAAACCTGAAATAGGGAGCATTCGCCTTTAATTCGAATTGGAAGCAGTTCTCGAAGAGATTAGACTACATGCAATATGTATCTCAATGTCCAAATTAAGCCACAGAAAGTCTCCACTTCAACACCTTGTCAGCTTCAAAGGATAAAATCTTACAAGGGTGCTTTGGAACTAGTAAATCTTAGTAGAGTTTCGAATGTCCAATAACAAAGATAGATCAGTTTACCTGGCTTGGAAAGTAAACTTTCAGACTTAATCTAAATTAAAAAACAAGTATTTGACGGTTTCAATTCTGTAATCAACAGAAGAATCACTTTGGGTAAACTATGGCAAGTCCAAGAACTAAGAGACTAATAATGTTGAATTTCCACTGCAATGATCAGTTTAGATTATCTATAGATGTAGGATTGAGACAAGTATCCATAAATAACATATACATTTACCTTTTCTGCTTCAATCACCACCATAAGACGCCCAAGTATTTCTTGGTCAGATAACCGTGAAAAGCGAACAAGGGCACATCTACTCTGAATAGGCTCAATGATCTTTGCAGATATATTGCATGCAAGGGCAAAGCGAGTAGTGTTTGAGTATATTTCCATTGTCCGCCTCAAAGCCTGTTGTGCTCCAGAAGTCATGCTGATTTTCAAAAGATATTGGCAAGGAAGCAAAAGTGCCCACAATAACCAACCCAAAAAAGCAAAATGTGTAAGAATTATACTTCAGTAAATGCAACAAGACAAAGAACCAACATGTAAGGTAGGACAAAAGAAAAGGATCATAGAATAGGATAAAAGAAAAACTTCTACAGTCATCGAATGATCAGTTTAATAATCAGCTAAATAAGGTCTGGCTATTAGTTAGGTGAGACATCATACCTGTCAGCTTCATCCAATATCACTATCTTATGCCTCCCAGGAGGAAGAGTTACTTTCTTCTGGGCAAACATCTTAATTTTGTTCCTTACAGTGTCTATTCCCCTGAATAGGTAAGTGACAAGAAGATTACTTTTAGGAAGAAACAGCAGATCGAAATGTTACAGACTTGAAGTACAAATCCTTGCCTATCATCGGATGCATTCAGCTCCAACACCGCCTCTTTATAATTTGGTCCAAGAAGTTCATGTGCGAGAGCCAGTATACTCGTAGTTTTACCAGTTCCAGGAGGACCCTGAAAGTACATAGAGATGGGGTCAGAAGTATCACGAGCATTCTTCAACATAAGCAAGAAAAGCGCCATGCACAAGGACTTCACAACAAAAAAAATCATAGCTTTCCATGTCACTTCACAAGAGTATTGCAGGGAAAACAGAAGTGAAAAATTCAGCTTCTGCAAACCAACAATTACTATCGATAGAAAGATTCACACAGAAGATTGACACACGATTGTCTAACCTAAGCAGGCATGGAGAAAGCACTTGACTGAAAGAAGACAACTTTAGTAACTAAACAACCTCTTGCCAATCACTAGGTGCATTGCCAGATACCAGACCCAGAACTTGAACTCAGAAAGGCGATTCCAGAAATTCCGAAGAAGACTTAAAAGGAGGTCAAAGTAAGAAGGCAGATATCATCGGGAATTTCCACAAGCACCTATAGCACTCCATTCACCCATCTCAATTCTCAGCCCACAGACCACAAAAAAAGAGAAGGGCCACGAGCGGCAGACAAAGATCCGAGCAACAACAATCAATGCAAGCACGACCTGGAAACAGAAGACAAGCGAGGGGGCGAGAGACGTACGGACAGGATGAGATTGGGCATGTTGCCGTCGCGGGCGATGACCTGCAGCCTGGAGACGGCGTCCTCGTTGCCGACGATGTCGGCGACCTTGTTCGGCCGGTACTTCTCCACCCACGGCATGTCGAAGTGGCCCGCTCCGGCGCCGGACGAGGAAGAGGAGGAAGCCATTTCCGCCGCCGTTCCCTTCGCGCGAAAACCTCTCGAACCCTTACCCCCTCTCCCTCTCTCGCGCTCCGAGACTTGGAGGGAAAATGGCCGCCCGACGGTGCTCCCCCTCTTTCTAATTATTTGCCGTTGCCCCCTTGAACTTCCGTTAAATTACGTATTTTACCAGACGGGTTCAGCCCCAATCCAACCGGACCCCCCGGATTCCTGATCTCATTCCAAATTAAGCCAACTCAAAATACAATTTTGGACTAAAGCATTTTACCATAAGCGGAATTCCATTACAAAATTCCCTAAACAAGTAGATTAACACGACATATTCAGATACCGTGATTTTTAATTAATAGAAATCTTGCATTTTTATTTACGAACAGATTGCATGTACTAAATTATCCGTTATCATCATGACATACCATAAAGCAGCACGTTTTAACAAGAATCCATATTATATATATTGGTTGGAGTACTATTTATGGAACTTATTCGAGGACATGAATTTTGTTCCCACCGGCGAGAATCGGGTCAGTGTGGGAAAAAGGGAATGGTACGAAGGACCGTGCGATCGTGCCTAATTTACGACAAGAATCGCTCGGTTTCGAGAAATTATTTTTGTTTCAACAACAAAAGAAGTCCCAAAATGGAAAAAGAAAGGAAAACAAGTGCGATATGTAGAAAAGCGGTTATTCTCGGGCCACCGAGTGTTCATCACAGTCGACGGTGGACGTCCAAGCTGTCCCTCCCATCATCGTACACGTCACCACCCGCTCACGGACAGGGCGTGGTAGGCGCACAGACAAATCTCCTTTTCTTGATCCAATCTCTCTCCTCGGTTTCTTCTCTTTCTTCGCCTTCCTTCTTCGCCTTTCCTGAGTAGATTCACCCCGAGCACAGCCCCAAGATTGCTCCTTTCTAGTTCCTCCTCCCATGGCGTAGTGTGCCGGCCGGACCCAGAAAGACGCCCCGCCCAATTCGATAGCTTGCGAGACGAGAAGAAGATGGCATCGACCGCCGCGAACGGTAACGCCACGGCCCAATCCCCGGCCCGATCCTCCGACGACCCAATCACGGTCGACCTAACCCCCCTCCTGTCCCGCTCCAGCAGCTCCCGCGACGACCCCTCGAACTCGAGCCCCGCGCGCCGCCCAGGCGGGGGCGGCGGTGGGGGGCGGCGGAGCGGCGGGGGCCAGGGCCTGCGTGAGGCGGCGCGGTTCCTGCGACGCGCCAGCAGCCGGCGGATGATGCGCGAGCCGTCGATGATGGTCCGGGAGACCGCTGCGGAGCAGCTCGAGGAGCGGCAGAGCGACTGGGCCTACTCGAAGCCTGTGGTGGTGCTCGACGTGCTCTGGAACTTCGCCTTCGTCGCCGCCGCTGCGGGGGTCCTGATCGTGAGCCGGGGCGAGAACCCCACGATGCCGCTGAGGGTGTGGATCGTGGGTTATGGTTTGCAGTGTATTTTGCACGTGGCTTGCGTGGTGGATGAATACAGAAGGAGGCAGCGGCGGTGGCGGTTGCGCCAACAATCGCCGCGATCCGATAGCTCCCTCGAGGAGGAGAATTCAGGGGGATCTCGAGGGGATTCACCGAGGGAGTACGTGTCGTTGGCTCAGTTTAGCGAGGAGGGAAGAAGGTATTTTGTGGGTTATTTTTTGGTTCAATTAGATTTCTGAGCTCGATTTATTTGCTTTGATTTTCATTTTGAGAATTGTTGATGGTTATGTTATTTATGAGCCCGTTAGTTTAATGTCAGTGTACTTGCAGAAAGAGTGTACGTGAAATGAAACGAATGATGGGCAGTGTAGAGCAGTAAGGAGCTAGATTTACTTCTTGGATATTTTGAAGTTGGACCATCATCAAAATTTTAGCGGGTTATCAGCAAAATTTCATATCTGCATTATTAGCACAGGCAAAGAAAAATAGAAGTTGAACTATTGGCAAAAATCATGCCTTTGCTACTTAAATATACATATTTTTCATATGCGTATCATGCTGCTGTCTAGCTCCGATTATGGTACTGCATTGCTGTGCAATGATATACTGACCAGTGGTTGACTTACTCTCTTATGGAGAAAGTCTGAATGTATCAGTGAATGTGGATTATAGTTGGTTGCTTTCATGGAGATAGTGCAAGATGTGCTGCTTGCTAAGTGCCCTTGGCTGATCACTTAGTACATTTCATTCTAATGTGATATTGCAGGATTTGTTGACACTCCTCATCCTTTTTGTAGTTTCAGTAGTGTAGCGAAGCATCTGGAATCAGCAAACACTATGTTTTCCTTCGTTTGGTGGATCATTGGTTTCTACTGGGTTTCAGCGGGTGGCCAAACTTTAGCACATGATGCTCCTCAGCTATATTGGTTCGTCTTGACTCTTTTGTTGCTATGATTCAAACAACAGCTCTAAGTAGAAATTCTTACTTTCCTCTACCTTGTTATGCACAGGCTTTGCATCATCTTTTTAGGGTTCGACGTGTTCTTTGTGGTTTTCTGTGTTGCCCTGGCATGTGTCATTGGCATAGCTGTGTGTTGCTGCCTCCCTTGTATTATAGCACTTCTTTATGCTGTGACGGACCAGGTATGTCTCGATTCTCACTGGGGATAAGAATTTCATTTCTTGACCATTTGATTTTTCAATATTTTGTCTTGCTAGTTTATGTGCCCAACCATGCTGGGCATTTTTTATAAGCAATTTAATGTTGGAACCTTAACAGGAACTAGTATTATTTGCCACTTGCAAGTAATGGTGACACTGTGATAATCTACCATCTTTTTAAGGGCCAAAAGGAAAAAAGGAACTGATTGCAGAATCGGTTGGTTGGCATATATAGATGGCTCTCACAGTTGTTTCTTCCTCTTTTCAAAATTTACTGCAAGGCGTGTAGCCAAATGCTGTCTACCTGAAACTACATGTTGGAGGTGCCAAGGCCCTACAAAGTGTCTTCAGTCTTTACACCTTGTGTTGCAAAGATTTTGGCTTGCCTTCACTAACTAATCTTTTCTTTTGGGCTGTAATTGAAGGATGCATTGTTATTTTTAGGATGTGATATACATTGACATGGTAAGTGTCTATTTGCAAGGATTGGGTTGTTCTTGTCATTTGAATGGTGTCGATTTAGATGTAACCATGTCATGGAAGGTGCTGTGATAATCAACAAATTCATGGAAAACTGTGACAAACAACATAAGTTAGATGCTGATGATGAGCAGGTAGTTTACAGGAAATAATTGATGCTTTTTCTTGTGAAGAATTATTGCTGAGCTAGTTGGTTAGATATTTGTGATAAGCTAGTTGAGTATAATTTCAATGTTGAGCTAGTCAAGCAGATATTATTTGCTTTCCTACTTTTTATATGCATATTCAGGCCAAACATAAACATGTGCACTCAAGCTATAATTCTTAATACACCAGTATTGGACTATTGTTGTCTTTAGAAGGGAAAATTTTGTTTTCTTTGAACTTTCAGTTCTGTGGATTTAGGTGGGGACAGTCATTCTGTAGTTAGTGGTAGTACCTTATATGTCGTTTATGTTTAGTGTGACGTCAATATGTTTAATTATTTCCTGGAAAAACTTAGGTAGGTTGTTGTTAAGGAGTGGTGATTGAGGAGACACAGAGGTATTTGTGTGAATCATGTTACAGACTTATCATCACATTTGGATTATGTCGAAAAATATGTCCCTTTAACAGGATGTTGCCTGTTTTGATTATGATCCCTTTTACAGTGTGATGAAATCACGGTCCTATGTCACTGGTTCATGTTGTGGTCGAGTCATTTTGGTGATATTAAAACGTACATGTTGTGGTTGAGTCATTTGGTGATATAAAACGTACTTTTACCTAACATTTTTCCTAGGCTTGGACTTATTTGGTGGTTCTTTATTATCCAAACCTTGAAATATACTCTTTTCTTAGATGAGTTCTACAGCTCCCTTTATTGCTTGTTAATAAATTATAATGGAGAAAAAGTCTACCCCATAGGAGAGCTATCAAGAACTCTGTGCAAAACTGATATAAAAGCTATTATTTGCTAAAAATACAGATAATTTGTTGAGTAGCATACATCAGGTAGAAGTGCAAAGAGATAAGTTCAGAAAAGCAGGATCTTACATCGTGTACTGGAATAGACTTAGAAAGACCAGTATCCTCGTGTTGCTGTCCTCCACTCTGGCTAAGTTATTAGTTATTTGACTTTCTTTATCTAGCCGAATGATGGGAGGCATTGAATCTTTGCTTGTATTCTTACTATGTGTTCTATTAATTGATGAATGCAATTCATGATGTTGCAACCATGCATATTTCATGCATATGAGGAACTGTGTCAATGATTTCATGCGTATGTTGTAGTACTTTAGAGATTGTTTGGGTTTTGGTTTTGGCAGGCAGTTTGGACTATGTTTTCACTGATATTCCTACTTTGCATCAATACAGGAAGGAGCATCTAAAGAAGATATTGAGCAACTGCCCAAGTTCAAATTCCGGAAAATTGGTGATGGCGAGAAACATATCTCTGATGTGGAGGGACCTCTTGGAGGCATAATGACTGAAGGTGGCACCAAAGACTCACCCATTGAACATTACCTATCGCAAGATGATGCAGTACGTAGTCCAATTTTCTCCCGAGTTCCATTGGATCTCTTTTTTCCCTTTATATTATCAAAACTAACTGATGCAATTTCTATAAGTATTCCTATAAAGTATGATAGATCAAACTCAGAAACTTTTTGCGTAATAATTGGTGAAAAAAGAAATTGTTCCTTCCATGACTTTTGCCATCAATACCTGCTGAAATGCCATTGTGTTCCTTAATGTCTGAAATTGGTATCTGTGCTAACTGTAGGAATGTTGCATTTGCCTTTCGGCTTATGAGGATGGGGTCGATCTGAGGGAACTTCCTTGCCGTCATCATTTTCATTGTACCTGTGTAGATAAATGGCTATACATAAATGCTACCTGCCCACTCTGCAAGTATAACATCTTGAAGAGTACCAGCAATGGATCGGAGGAAGTGTAGAAGAAAAGTTCCCGTCACAAACTACATATTCCTGAACTTCTAGTTCTAGAGAATTCTGAGTTTCAGAACATG
Organism: Corymbia calophylla; assembly: GCA_014182845.1. Lineage (NCBI taxonomy): Eukaryota > Viridiplantae > Streptophyta > Magnoliopsida > Myrtales > Myrtaceae > Corymbia > Corymbia calophylla. The sequence goes on from CM024696.1 coordinate 24,317,756, forward strand.
TTGAAGGACAAGTTGTGGGCTGTCTTTTTCATCGTCATGGTAGTAGTAATAGCAACGTCCCAAGCGTTCTCTGTCCATCCTAGTATGTAACATTTTCAACCTCTCCTTTGTACATGTTCATGTCTGGATTTTTACCGAGTCTGATGATTCAAGAAGCCATCGGCTTTCGCCATTGCTGACAATGGTACGATTAAAATATCAGATGCTTGTTGTATATCCTTTTGCGAAGATGTGTACTTACAATTGGACGAGTCTCCGAATTAAAGCATAAAAGTCTCGATGCCACTGGAAACCTGAAAAATGAGGCGTCGATTACCTTTCTTTGTCGGGCCGACAAGGTGATGTGTTGATTTAACTTGCTATGATAGTGACCACAGCATATGCTTGATGCATTCAATAGATTGCTTTTCATCTAGTCATGCCTGTGCATATGGATTTTTTGAGCTTGTACTCCGAGATTACCGAGTGAAAGGAAAGGAATATGTTCCGTGAACACGGTTAACATCTCAGGATTTGTTAGGGAGTTCGAGCCTTATTTTGGGTGTTAAAACTTTTGCTCTCGCATTCACTCTATTTCTTCGAACTCTTTTTTTGTGGTTAATAGAAAATAAACGTGATGTATTAAGCTTACAGCTTAAGAAGTATGAAGGCTTCCTCAAGAAATTCAATATTCTCTTGATTCCTTATGTAGTCCTTTTCGCTTGCTAGATACTTAGGAGATTCCATATCTAGTCCATTTCGGCTGCTAGACCAATTTCAACTGATATGATCATTGATTTAGGAAAATATGTCGTGTGAACATCCTCTGACATGGTAGATAAAGCATTGTCGTCTCGCTGGTTCGATCCCCATACCGTGGTTGGTCATATTCCTTACGGAAAAATGAACATCTACGGTTGGAATCTCCTAAGTATCTAGCAAGCGAAATGGACTAGATATGGAATCAAGAGAATATTGAATTTCTTGATGAAGACTTCATATCAGTTGAAATTGGTCTAAAGTTGCAGAAAAGGGAGCTGGTTCTCAGCTCCCGGAACCAGTCGGTTTAATTTTAGTCTGTTGTTGGTCCCTAAACTCATCTGGGCACTGGTCCGGTTCCTAGGTAGGGCCATGGAATCAGCCATCTGGCAAGCTAAGGCTGCGAGAGTGATCTGCGAGAGAGACTAAGAGGGCGAGCGTCTTGCAGAGAGCGTGAGACTTTGAGAGAGCGAGATGTGACACTGAGATGAGTTTTGAGCTGTGAGGACTGAGACCATGAGAGTCTGAGAGTCTGAGAGAGAGAGAGATATGCAAGACTAGGAATGGGAGGAGTTAGGCTTCGAGTCGTGGGACTGAGAGGAATTAGAGTGAAGAGGCGATTGAGGAGTTTGGGGATGGCGTCGTGAGAGACTAGCTGGACGGTGGACTCGAGATCAGAGACGGCGATTTGGTGGTGTCACACTCGGAGAGCTTGGACAGCGAGGTGAGGGTCCTGCTTAAGCTCGACCATGGTGAGGTGAGATGACATCGATGATGAGGCACGGGGGGCCACATTAGCAAGGAGGAGGATCGGGACGTCAGTGGTGCCAGCGAGGATTGGGCATGAGGCCACTAAGCCTAGGGATGAGCATATTGGATTATCCAAATCGGGACCAGACTGAATTGAACCAACCGATTGGGTCCGATTCCCAGAGGCATCGGTCCAGCTCCCGGTTCTGAGGGGAATCCGACTGGACCAGACCGACTCTTTTTTTTTTTAAATATATTTTTTTAATTTCTTCAAAATACCAATAAATAGACGATGTTATTTCTTAAAAACACACACATATATATAAACTTAAACACATGGAGTTTGACTTTTTAGCACGTAGGAACATATATGATCGATTTTATTAGGATCGCTCAAGAACCGAACCGGATCGATTGGTCCAAAGCACGGCCACTCGTTAGTGGAAGAAAAAATAAGTGGCCGGATTTGTCGGACCGAAACTGACGGTTCGGTCCGATCCCCAATTCTCAAAATTGGGAACCGGATTGGAAACCGATCACTCCTCGCCCTGCAAGCTCATTACGACGGTTCAGCCCAAATGCCAATCATTGGGGTTGGGGTTGGGTTGGGGTTGAAAAATCGAGTGGTAAAGCGAGTATGGTTGAAAAAGGAAGAGGTTGGTGAAAATCGAGTGGAAAAGCGAGAGGAGAATTCATATGGAGAGACAAACCAAATCTCCTTGAGCCGTGGCTCGTTTGCCATGAGGTGGGGGCCAAAAAGGAATTAAGTTTTGAAAATATTAATAATATATAATCTAGGTGGGTGAGTAAGAGGTTCTTTGCATGGAACCGAAAATCGAACCGATACTCAATGACAATCAGACTAGTCCCTAGTACCATTGATTTAGTTTTATTTTGAGCAATTCCTATTTTTTTGCACATCCCTAGTGTAAAGAATTTTTTACATATTTAAATGTGGATGGATTTCATTATGCAAATATCTTTTAAGCACATGTCACCCTTCCAACAATAATGAATGTGAAATAATCAAAACTTTTCTAGTCACAATTTCCTTAAGGATTGCCTTTGAGGATGACGTATATAAGTTTAAAGGATTGATCATACTACTTACAAGCAGATCTTACACTTGCAGCTTATTTTTGCTACCTAGTGATTACCCTTGTCTCACTCTTATTGGGACCGTGCAACAAAAATCTCAGTACCTTCACTTAGGGAGATGTTCTAGAGGAAGTTCAAGTTCAACCTCGTTAATTTTACTTATATTCACTCAAAAGTTTAACCTAATAAATTATAAACTAATTATGATATATTAACTAATCATGTCAATTTTCCGATTTGAAACTTTCCGACACAATTCACACAATACATCTTAACAATCTTCCCCTTGCATATAAGTTTAGTGTTAGATATGCTCCTCTTAATCCAAGTATTATTATGCATCAAGATATCTCTACTTGAATAACCATTAATGCCCAACTTCACCTTTTGTCTCTTTTTTCAAATTGAACCATAAAATCCGCCATTGAGCTTGTGTTGCTATACCACAATATTATTGCCTGAAAAGCCATGTTAATCACCAAATTCCTTTCTTGGGATATTCACAAAAAATAGAACATATCGAGAGCCCAACAATTTACCATCAGTTGTGATACCATTTGTTGCAAAAAGCAAGATATCAAAAAATAAAATAGACAAAACAAATAAATAGATCACACACCAAATTTAGTAGTTTGGTCAATGTAACTTATGTTCATGAGAAGAGAAGTAAAGAGTTCCATTATAAATCAAACAATACAATAAGGATTATAATCCAGACTTAAATTACTTAAATACTTTCGGTGTCTTCCAATCTCCAATTATACCCAAAAATTTTAAACTATATTTTTTCTCACAAAATAATCATTTCAATCTCATGAAGAAATTCAAAAAATCTTAATACAAGATTTTCATGACATCAATTACCTAGAATGTAATTCATGAGTAGAAACCCCTTTTTGATATTCTTCACAAAAAAAAAAATCCTCTTCTTATGTATAAGCAAGAATTACATCCAAAATAGGAAATCTCTTACCCACAAACACTCCTACCCACAAATATTGAAGACTGGCCAAATGTATCGGATGAATTTTAACTCCAAGCACCACAACCTAAAGCCTTACTCACCTTATGCATAACATAAGAATATGTATTTTCTTACTCTTCCATCAAGTTTATCATCACTCAGTTGCACATCTCCTTGAGCCATGGAAAAGCAAGTATGGTTGAAAAAATCGAGTGGAAAAGCAAAAGGAGAATTCATATGGAGAGACAAACCAAATCTCCTTGAGCCGTGGCTCGTGGGCTATGAGGTGAGGGCCAAAAAGGAATTAGGTTTTGAAAATATTAATAATATATAATCTAGGTGGGTGAGTAGGAGGTTCGTGCTTAGAGCTGAGAACCGAACCGATACTCAACGGCAATTGAACTAGTCCCTAGAATCATTAGTTCAGTTTGATTTTGAGCAATTTCTGATTTTTTTACACACCTCTAGTGTAAAGAATTTTTTACATATTTAAATGTGAATGGATTTCGTTATGCAAATATCTTTTAAGTGCATGTCACCTATCCAACATTGTACCAATAATGAACATGAAATAATCAAAACTTTTCTAGTCACAATTTCCTTAAGGATTGCCTTTGAGGATGACGTATATAAGTTTAAAGGATTGATCATACTACTTACAAGCAATATCTTACCCTTGCAACTTATTTTGCTACCTAGTAATTACCCTTGTCTCACTATTATTGGGACTGTGCAACAAAAATCTCAATACCATCACTTAGGAAGTTCTAGAGGAAGCTTGAGTTTGACTCCATTAAATTTACTTATATTCACTCAAAAGTTTAACCTAATAAATTATAATCTAATTATAATATATTAACCGAACACATTAATTTTCCGATATAAGATTCTTTAACACAATTCACCACAATACATCTTAACAATCTTCCCTCACAAATGAGCTTAGTTTTAGATTTGCTCCCCTTAATCCAAATATCATTATGCATCAAGATATCTCTACTTGAACAATCATTCATACCCAACTTCGCCTTTTTTCTCTTTTTTCAAACTAAACCATAAAATCCACCATCGAGCTCGTGTTGCAATACCACAACATCATTGCTTGAAGAATCACGTTAATCACCAAATTCCTTTTTTGGGATATTCACAAAAAATAAAACATATCAGGAGCCCAACAATTTACCATAAGTTGTGATACCATTTGTTGCAAAAAGCAAAAGATCGAAAAATAAAATAGACAAAACAAAGAAATAAATCATACACCAACTTTAGTAGTTTGGTCAATGTAACTTATGTTCACGGGAAGAGAAGTAAAGAATTCCATTATAGATAAAACAATACAATAGGAATTATAACCATACTCGAATCACTTAAATATTTTCAATGTCTTCCAATCTCCAATTACACCGAAAAATCTTGGACAATATTTTTCTTCACAAAATAATTTTTCAATCTCACGAAAAAATTCAAAAAATCTTAATACAAGATTTTCATGACATCAAGTACTTGGAATGTAATTCATGAGTAGAAACACCTTTTTATACTCTTCAAAAAAAAAAAAATTCTTCTTACATATAAGCAAGAATTACATCCAAAATAGGAAATCTTTTTTTTTTGGTTCCTTCAACTTGAAAACCATTCAACTAGAGAACCAACTTGAATGTACTAAAATTCAAGACACATTTTCAATAATCTCCATCTCGACTCAACTTTGTCAAATCATAATTGATTCGCACTTCAATGCTACTCTCTCACAACTCTTTATGGGCTCAACTGCCACAAACACCTTTCAAGTTCAAGTTTTAATTTGAATTTTGCCATAATCGTAAACCTCATCTGAACACCAAAGCCATATGCACTTTCAACTACCCTACCAAGATTTTTCAACACAATCGTCTTTATCACAGATTAAACAAAACCATTATTGCATCCATATCTATCAAGAGATTAAATGCACGCCTTATCAAACTCAACAATCATGGCATCTATTGGCTTTATAAGCTCCACCCCACTACAAGTATCATTTGTATTGATTACTTGCTAGTACCCACTATCTTAGAAGTTTTTGATTGCAACTCCAACTTGAGCTAAACACAATCCAAATCTGTATTAACATTGTCATAAACACTCCCACCCATAAGTATTAGAGATTGGCTAAATGTATCGGATGAATTTTAACTCCGAGCACCACAAACTAAAGCCTTACTCACCTTATGCATAACATAAGAATATGTATTTTCTTACTCTTCCATCGAGTTTGTCATCACTCACTTGCACAACAAGGGCAATCAAATACCTATAGCCCCACTCATCTTGTGCATAACCTAGGAACATATGCTTTCTTACCTTCCATCAAGCTTATCATCACTCACTTACACATAACAAGGGCAATCAAATACCTATATTTTCACTCACCTTGTGCATAACCTCGAAAGATATACTTTCTTGCATTTCCATCAAGCTTATCATCACTCACTTGCACATAACACGGACAATCAAATATTCTAAAACAAAATAATTAGCAACATTATCAGAACATACTTATTCGAAAGTCTATAGGTATATCACCGTGAATTTCTTCATATAGAATTTGTTTAACAGTTTCAAGCACAACTCTGGGGTTCGATACCTTCAATTAGGAAAATCATCAAGAGGGAACCTAAGTTAGAGCCCATCGATAAATATAGTTGGACTTACTTTCACTCAAGAATTTAAGTCAAAAAATTATGAAACAATTAGAATATATTAAATGCTCCATAATATATCAATTCTCCTATGAGGGACTTTCTAACACTAACACTAACACTAACACTAACACAACTCACAACTCACACACGCATCTGAACAACTCCTTCCTATTTCTGCGTGATTTTATTTATTTTAATTGTAACTCCTTTGTATTAAGTGGAATTTCCTACCTCAATCTTAACATAATACATACTATTAGTATGCCGGTACATTTATTTAAATAAAAATACACAAATCACATATACTCGAGATATAATAACGACAAGGAATACGATACATCAAAATATGAAGTACAGCTGTTATATTATGCTCTGAGTAATTAATGTTGCGTTAACGTGGTAAATACGTTTGCTATGATTTTCTTTTTCATACTTAAATATTTATATGTCATTTTCTATCACAAATTTGTCAAGCGCAGGTTACCAATGTAAACTATGTTCTTTCAGGGAAATTCCTGTTGCAAAGTAAATTCTCTACAGAGGAAAGATAAAACCAAAAAATATGACAAAAACGAAGACAACGTTCCCTAAACAAAATCATTGTCTTTACAGAAAAAGAAGAAAATTCAAGTCATCGAAGCCATCCTGACCGTCCGATCCGGTTGGTTGGGGGATCACTGCTCACAAAAGCTCCGTCCGTCTCTGATTACCCGCAGGCGGACGCAACTGGCAAGCCAATTACGGTCGGCCACGCGTCCGCACAGCCCGCGCGCGTCGCACGGGAGCCCACCCAACCTTGCTCGACCACGACTCTCGCCGAGACGTCTACCGTGCCGTGGCCCCTCGTCCCGTCCCTGTCCCTCAACCTGTAGCTCAGGAACACGACGGATCCCGCCGGCACCGTCGGCGAGAGGATGTCCCCGGCCGGGATCTGGCACCAACCCAGCAGGGCCTCGCCGCCGGCGAGCCTCCGCGCGCGGACGGCGAGGTCAACGGATGAGCGGAGATCGGCGAAGAAGGCGGGATCCACGGAGAGGCGGAACTTCTCGTTCCACGTCGGGTTCGATCCCCCGCGGCTGTCGACGCTGGTGGTGTGAACCTGGCCCGTCGTCGATTTCGAGGACGCGGCGGAGAGAGTGGCGAAGGCCTTGAGGCGCCGCGAGAAGAGGGCGTTGAGGATTGGGTTCTTGAGGCCCTGAGCCGACACGACGGTGATCTCGACGGAAACTGGGCCTGTCGGAGCCGGGCTGCTCGTCATGTGGAGACGGATCTCGATCCGAAGACGGGATCTTGACCGTGCTCGGCGGAGGAGGAGGAGGAGGAGGAATCGGGGAGGGAAGTGGGTGGTGGTGGTGGAGGGATCGGCACCATCGAGAGCGGCGACGAAGGTGGGTAGGGGGGGGACTGATTTCTTGAAAGGGAGACCGGAGGAACAGGTGGGGAGGGTTTTGTAGTGCTGTCTGACGGCGATGTGACGTGGACTTGGCGTGGCGTCACGTTAATGGCGTGGAGGTCGATGGCGTTATCATCCACATCGATCTCCATGGGAAATATTATGTGTATATATGTTTCCAATCTCTAATTTAGAAGATTATATTTCATAAAATTATGAAGATATTACTCATTATCGTCCTAATTACATCATCTTCGAAGAGCTTGAATTTTCCGGAGGATGCAGTGGCCACTGTATCTAGTCCAAATATTTGATTGCGACTTTAACCATGTTCGATTCTAATCTTGACTTTTTCTAAAAGTCAATCTTAATTCGAGTCTCAATAATTTCATTGGAGATTCGATGTATTGTTATGTGTGTACTTCGCAACATACGATCTATTGACAAAATTTGAATAGTTTCAAACCAAGCAAGAGGAGGAAATGTGAGCATTTAAGTTTGGATCTTGGTGCAAAAAGTCGCAATGGATTGAACAAATGAATTGCTTGGGGGCAAACAAGGCACCAACAAGCGATCCACTTGATTCGGACATGTCTGGAAATTAAGAAAAAGGGAATCTTGAAGCCCCTATCCGCAACTTCTGAAAATAGGGGAAGCTCTCGAATTGTAAGCAATCCTTTCAAGTCGCCACAGCCATGAGTCGTGAGTACACACGGAATGGCACATCACATCTTTAACAACATCGTTCGACGGAAACTTAATAAAGATTAGATACGAGTGCTAATTGAATAAAGTTTGAACCAGAATTAGAAATCGAGTTAAAATTGATGTTTTTTTTTATGAGATAATTGAGACTAGAATTAAACTTAGTGCTTTTTAAAAAAAATTGGATCCTCCGTTTTTAACCCATGTGAGATTTGCATTAAATTTTGTTAGAGAATATAAGTGGGTGATATCTTTTATACATATTTCTGTTTTTTTTTTTTTTTTTTTTTTTTGGATTAATGATGCTGGAGATTTTGCAATGAGTGTTCGTCATCGAGATATTTTCTTACAAAAAATAATTCTTAGCATTATTAAAAGATGATTTTTCTAAATTAACGAAGATCTTTAGTTAAATAATTTTCTTATATATTTAAATAAAATAGGATTTCACACATTGATGATGATCACTCGATAATTATATTGTCATTATAAGATTGTATATTCATATAACTTGTTTTTCCAGTAATGCATGTCATTAATTACTTTTGTGAAATCCAATCTAAACTCTTGGGATGGTTCCAATTGTCAATACTCCTCATTTATTAAATGAAGACTAGTAGTACTTATTTATGTTTAAGGTAAGGGAAATTGCCACTTATATTCTCTAAAGTTTGGCCCGATATGCAATATTATCATTCGATTTTTAATTCGTTCAATATGATTATTAAACTATTTGTGAGTATTGAATGTAATCCCTACAATTTTAATCTGTCAAATCTAACCTCTCAATTTTCAATAACAAAGTTAAATCAGGGGTCATTCTCCAAACGGGATGGGGCCAAGCCTTTAGGTTGTTTAAGTCGGTTGGGTGACAAATCGGCCATAGGAGTACTCTGGGATATAAACTAGGGCAACAAATGTCGAGCATACGACGATGCCGATTTACTTCTTACGACTTGACTTTCCTGTCAAACAAGGATATCTCCTCCGCGCGTCGTATCAAAAACATGCCTTTTCTATCGATTACTTTCCTTGTATAAACATTCGGTACTATTCCCTAAGCTTTCATATTTGCACCGTTGCCTAGATTATATAAATCTTTTCATTTAAATCCTCTTTTCCAAATCAACACAAAAGATTTACCATCTTCTTATCACTCTTTTTGGCATTTTTTTTTTAATGACCCGGGAACCCCCGCACAGCAGACAGCCGACGAGGTAAACTCGGGGCGGCAGTCGAAGAGATAAACCCGGGGCGGCGCTAGCGCAGGACCCATCACCACAACGCCGCACTTAAGATCACTAATGGTTGCGTTGGTATGCTAATCCGGGGGTTTGAACTCTTGCCCTTCCGTGAAGAGGGTCTAAGCACATACCAACGCAGCCACCACATGGGGTGGTCCCTTTTTGGCATTTTTGTGTGTCTTTGTAACAATTTTTCATTTAAGTAGATTTCAAGACACAAGATCACTACAATAGTAAAAGCAGAAACTCAAGGGTTGCATCGGATTGTCATTCCTGTTACCTTAACTCTATGCATTTTCATAAAGATAACACAAAAAAAATGATTTTCGAGTTCTATGCTATTTATTCTTAAATAATTATCTACCTTGTCTTGGAGGAGTTGTCGGAGCTAGAGAGGCTGCTTTCGGCTTCCTAGCAAACCGACGTTTCGATACGTGGAATGGCCAAGCGCCGTGGAAACTTGTGGAAATTCTCTTGCTCATAGATAGAGTTCCAGAGTCATTTATAATTGTTTACTCTTTCCTTCTTTGTCCCCCCTCCAATCCGCATCGCATCATCCATGATTTTTATTAATGGATCAGTGCGTGGATCGTGATGCTCCCAGCAAACGCTCCCGAGGACGTCGACGTGTCCCCCACCGGTGGACCACCAGGCGTTTTTGCACCGCATATGTTGGGCAAGAACCGCACGGCCTTTTCCTAAGAAAGAATTCCGATCCTTTTCCCGTTTCGTCATTGAGTTCGCCCAGCGATGGAATGAATCCAAACTCAAAAGACCGGTTCAATCAAAAGATGGCACCGGACCATCTTTTAATCCGATTAATTTAGTCATAAATCTTTGGCGATTTGTTAATGTAGATAAAAAATTGCCTGAATGATGATCCATTTAGTACCGGTCGTGTCATATTGAATGATCAGTGTCCATATCAAAAATTTCCGACTAAAATTGGTTAGAAAAATTACATTGATAAATCGTCAAAAAGTTGAGAATTATATTAGTTAAATCGAAAAGTTTACAATTAAATTAATCGCCGTATGAATCGGTGCCAGGACTTTCTGGCCTCTTTTTTTTTCCAAATTGGACATGGTCCGATCATCTTTCACGTTTGAGGAACTTGTCTTCATCGTTCCGTGTAGAAAATGCTCCACCGAAGCACGACAATCACGATGGACAGATCGAAAGATTAAAGAACGTTGACCTGGCAGGTCGCCTTGACGATGGACCAATGGTGCGTCCTGTCTTCTCTTCGTTGGAAGAGAATGTGAGTGCCTCATCATGGATCGGGGAAAGCGGTGTGTATGGGGGTCCTTATGGTCCGTCAAGGGAGTCAACGTGCTGCCGAGTCAAGTCCGATTCTTTACCCGTCAACACATCCTCCATCGTTCGTACATCGAATGAAGATCCTGGCAACTTCCATCTGCCAATGAAGAAGAAACCAAGTACGACGTTTTGATGTAAGTCGTGGCAATGCTCATCACTTATATAGATGTCGTGATTTACCCGGTCCCCTCTCCATTTGAAAGTCGTTTTCATTTTATTCAAGATAATTTGGAATTTCTTTTGAATAATTTTCAATGTTAAAAATATCTTGTACTTAATATATTGTTACTTTAAACCATCATGTGAAACTTTTAGATATACCCGTATACTCTTCACTTGATTATGAAGAGAATATTACATTTTTTTCTGTCATTTCAATTCCCAACTTAGTATTGGGGCTAATTGCACTAGGTGCACACCAAAATAGATCCAATCTCATCCAAGGAAGAGTTCCATTCCATAATGGTTGTGTTTCGACACCAACTGTATTGACTGCATCGCCAATGTGAGACTTTTTCATAAAGAGGGATTTTCTTTCAATGTCAGCCACACAAATTGCATTGCTTATTTTCCTAGGACGGCCGTATAGGCTACTTGATGTTTACACCGCTAGTCATATTGGCTGTGTCGCCTAGATATTATTTCGCAAGCCAGCTGCACTATATCGGCCACTTGTTGTTCCCTTTTGATCCTCAACTTTTCCACGGGTTGTTTCAAGGAGCCGACACTATTACCAAACTCGCCGCTCTCAAACTGTAACCTAGAGTTTTGTCTAAATAGCCACGCAACGTCGTCTCACGCACCAACTTGGCGCAAATCCACTAAGCCGTGTTAATTTCATGGAAAAACAAGTTTAACTTTATTTCAAACTCACACTTAGTCACCTTGAGTTTGAGGGATGTTAGGATTGGGATTTCTCTAGGATAATTTTCAATATTATAGATATTTTGATAATTATATTAATTCCCTATATCTCTCATGATTGCATGTATATCTTCCCTAGTAAAGTCTATAAATAGGCTCATGAATTCTTCTTCAAGATAAATCGAAATATATTGAAAATTCTCCAATTCACTTTTCCGTATTATTCTTAACTTTATTGTAAAATCAATGTGGAGTGTGTTTATTTGAATGAAAGAATTTCATATGAATTAGTTTTCTAGACTTTTAAACTTTGCTGAAAATGATTAGCCAAGGGAAAACCAATTACAGTCAAAGAAAATGTGCATATTTAAAGTTACAAAAATGAAATCCTCTTACCCAAAAAGGGAAGATATTTTTCTGGAAACTAATTTCTTGGAAAACATTTTTCTTTATCATGAAATTTTTCCTCAAAACGAGCATACCCTTGTAATTGTTTTACTCCTTTATTTTTGATGCTGAGATGGCCCATCTTAGGTGGGTGAACCACGGGCGCCATAATACCCTACCAAACATCATCGAACACAACTACCACCTCATGTCACGGACCCAAGAAGGCCGCGTCATCAATCCAAAAGATTGTCACATCATCGATCCATAGAGGCTCATCAAAGCCGTTAGATTTCAAGGTGGCTCAATCTCTACCATTAGATTTGCTTGATAAGGATTTGATATCCTTAACTGTTGGATAGAGCTAATCTCTATTGCCAAATTAATTTGATGAGGATCAAAATTCTCTATCATTAGATCAAGTACATCTCAATCATCGGATCGATTAGACAAGGATTGACACCCGATGATTTGTGTAAAAGATCATGATTGTAAATAAAGGGACTTTTGTATAAATAAGGAGACCTCCCTTCATTTATACCATCTACTTCATTTAAGCAATACAAGTACTAGAGCATCACTGAGTGTGAGTGAGAGCGAGCGCAAGCCTTACTTAGGCCTGATCGAGTGATTCAAAGGTTTAAATGTCATACTGTTCACGCCCGTGACATGCACGGCTCATGCTTCTATGATTGCCATTAATAGTCTATAGTAGTAGTTGGTCATCCCCTAGAATTGCAGCCAAAACCATCATCGCCCATCGTTCTAGCCTTCGAATCATGTGTCTCTCGCAAGAGCCCTACATAGTTCAAAGGATCACGAGAGTTGGAACGGTGAAGATCACACAACTAAACTACTGATTTAGTATCCTCTTCTCTGAAAAAGAAAAAAAGAGAGAAATTCTTCATGGACAACCGAACTTCCACCTACCTTTTTTTTTTTTTTTTCCAAAAAGTCTTCGATTGATAAGTTTTCGATTAAAAAACCTTCTCCTCCCCACAAAGCAACTCACTTTGAGCAAGCAAACCCACATACTTAATTCCACCTACAAGTTTTTTATTGCTTCTCAAGAGAGTTGATGCGACTTGGTGAGATGGATTTAAGGTTTGCAGAATCCACCACATCCCCACTCTATAAACAAGAGGGCGACCATGTGATGGTCCTATTCAAATGACGTGGCCTCACATGTTATCAGATTATATATAGTATGCATATATTTGTGGAATCTGATTCTATAACGTCTATCATAAATATAATATATATTGTGACTAATGGCGTGCATGACAATCATTTTGTCTCCTTATTTTTATTTTTTCTCCCGATAATAGATTTTGAAAAAAATAATCTGTATGATAACGCAATTTCATTTTTCAATGTCTGAATCAAATTTTTAGTCAAGGAAAATGAAATTTAACAAAAATGAGACATAAAAACATTTCATATCGCTCGCTTTCGCTACTAGTTGGTTGTCCACTAGTCGCCGCCCACCGCTTTTCACCACTTGCCAGTCGTCACTGCCAGGAAATTTTTTGTCATTTACAAATATATAATTTTGCTCATAAACTCATTGATAGAATAATGGGCCCTAACAAACTTATGTCAAAATCCCACCGCCAAAAATTCCTTACCAGTAACTACATTGTCCGATTCATCAATAGTCATAGAACTCGAAAGAGAGAAAATTTGAGATGAATGACACTAGCATACATAATACAAATATTTTATAAGCAAATCAAAGCATCCACCAATATGCCCGTTTATAAGCAAAACTAGGAATACCTTTATCCAAATCCTAATACATATATATGATAATAAAAAAAATGAGTTAAATTGCAATGTCCAGTGGGCCGCTATAGTATTTTGTGTATGTCTATGCTGTTCTTCTTGGGCTCTAAGCAGTCGCGGTTCCATTAGATAAGGTCCGACCGATGTTCATTCAGCCCAGCGTTTGCTCTCACTCCAACACAACCGGCACTGCAAATCTTCTCCTTCGTTGATGCCTGCACCGTGCACTGACGAAAGCGCATAGCACCCACCACCACAGGTTCGTTCCTAACACATGTGAATGCCGGCGCTGGAGTTCAATTCATTCTGTGTTCCGTCTTCGTTTCCTCGTATTGCTTTGTCTCCTTTTCATATTCACGAGATGGAATCCTTGGAAGTTCGACTGAGGGAACTGTTTCGTTTGGCTTCGTCTTTCGTTGGCTGGTTGAATTTCTGGGAAGTCGAAAATTCGCGCGGCTAATTGTTTGGTTCGCGAGGTGGGTGGGCTAACGTCTTAGGTTGGTTAACTGCTGTGTGGCTGTCGCGCCCTCATGGTGTTCGAGAAAATGTCTCAGAGACAACGAAGTAAGGTTTGTGTTCTAAGGCGTGGGAAGTGCAGATATCGTGCGGTTCAACTGGCGGTGGACGTCAATCTCTTAAAGCACGATGCTAAGGCGTGTCCTTTTGGAGGCGGGCATGCTTCTTTTAGAAGTTGGATCAGCCACCCTCTGTCCAATGATATAAATGTTTTAGCCTTTTTTTTTTGGCCCATTTACATTTTTTTATGATCATGTTTTTGTTGTGAAATTCAGAATTCAACCTTTGATAAGAGAGTTGCGTTGTTCTCACGTTGACACTAATGCTAGCATCGGTATGACCTCATTGTCAGCAGACATTTTAAACTATTCCTTTTGTTTTATTGCAGTTCACTAAACATTCTTCTGAAGACCCAAAAGTTAGTTTGCCCTAAAAGATCGTCAGCAATAACTGTCCCAAGGCCTCAAAGATGTACAGGTCGTGTATCTCCTTTTTCATCTTTAAAGATTAAGGTGTTCCCATGTCAGCCTCTAGTGCTTGAGGGAAGTTAAGCCAGGATTGAGTTTTACATACTTTTCCAAAGTTCATACAATTATCAGAGGGATGGTTTTGTTGAAGATGCCGATGTTATCATCAACACGGTTGCTGCTCCTATCCTCGCCCTGCCAAAAGCTATCCTCTCTTTCTAGGGCTGCTTGCTTTCATGGGAGTGGACATTTGCTCCGTCATGTTGAAAGTACCCAAGGACCCCTTACACTAGCAAGCCTTGGTCCTAAGATTGAAACTAGTAAAACAAATAAGGCCAAAAATAACAGTGTTAAGTATGAAACTTCTCCCAGAAAAGAAAAAATGGGTGAAGTGCAGCCTCTTAGTAGCAATAAATTCAAGTCAGTTGCTACAAGAAAACCGCTTGAATCTGGACTTGGTCCATTTAATGCGAAATCATTTTCAGAGCTTGGGTTGCCAACATTATTGTTAGAAAGGTTGGAGGCTGAAGGGTTCAAGGTTCCAACTGATGTTCAAGCTGCTGCAATTCCAACCATTCTTAAGAATCACGATGTTGTGATTCAGTCTTACACTGGTTCAGGAAAAACATTGGCGTATCTCCTCCCCATACTTTCTGAAGTAGGTCCACTAAGGAGGAAATGTACCGATTGCAAGGACGAGCACGGGAAGAAAATGGAGATAGAGGCTGTTATTTTGGCTCCATCTAGGGAGCTGGGAATGCAGATTGTGAGGGAGTTCGAGAAGTTCTTGGGACCTTCTGATAAGAAAGTTGTTCAGCAGCTTGTGGGGGGTGCGAATCGTTCTAGGCAAGAAGAAGCTCTGAAGAAAAATAAGCCAGCTATTGTCGTCGGAACACCGGGGCGGATTGCAGAAATAAGTGCTGCCGGAAAGCTTCACACCCATAATTGTCGTTTCTTGGTCTTGGATGAAGTTGATGAGCTTCTTTCGTTTAACTTCCGGGAGGATATGCATCGAATATTGCAACATGTAGGGAGAAGATCTGGCATGGATGTACGAGAGTCTAAAGGTCCAACGGTAAGGCGGGCAGAACGTCAGACGATATTGGTTTCTGCAACTGTGCCATTTTCCATCATAAGGGCTGCTAGGAGCTGGGGAAACGATCCACTGCTTGTGCAGGCAGAAAAAGTCATGACGCTTGATTCAGCTCCAATATCTGAAGCTGTTAATCTGTCAAAGCCGTCATTAACTTCAAGTAAAACCTCAAATTTGCAGGGTCAACCGGCTGTTACAAGTCTGCCTCCCTCTTTGAAGCACTATCACTGTGTCACAAAGCTACAGCACAAGATTGACACCATGAGAAGATGCATCCATGCGCTCGATGCCAAGTCCGTGATTGCTTTCATGAACAACACTAGGCAACTGAAAGATGCTGTTTTTAAGCTAGAGGCCCGTGGCATTGAAGCCGCAGAGTTGCATGGTGATCTGGGCAAGCTTGCTAGATCAACAACTTTAAAGAAGTTCAAGAATGGAGATTTGCATGTTCTGGTGACGAATGAGCTTTCAGCAAGGGGTTTGGATGTGGCAGAATGTGATCTTGTAGTTAATCTGGACTTACCAACAGACTCCATTCACTATGCTCATCGTGCTGGCCGCACTGGGCGGCTTGGTAGGAAGGGTACTGTGGTTTCAATATGTGAGGAGCCTGAAGCATTCGTTGTTAAGAAACTGCAGAAGCAGCTCGGGGTTCAGATTCCTGCTTGTGAATTTATAGAGGGCAAACTTGTCATGGCAGGGTAGGAAGAGAGGACTTTGTAGCCTACAAAATAATGGGCTTTTTGTTTTTCGGCTTTCTCCAAGCTTAGCAGATAGTCTATTGGAAATTGTAATCGTTGACAGGTCCTCTTTTTGTCTACCAAAAGCTATGCACGCCCTTTCACAGCACAGTTTTGAATTGTGTTAGTTGATACATTATACTGATTGTATCTTCAAATGGAATTATGGGATGAATGGACTGCTACTAATATGTCATGATTCTACTTTGATAATTGTCTGAATACTTATGAGCTAATAACTGAGCGACAGCTTCAGTCCAACTGACAAAATTTACGTGGCTATTTTCTTGCTAGTATGATGTACGTATTACCAAATTGGTGATTCTATATGCCGATGATCATAGAGAATTGCCTAAAGCGCATAGATGCCTTGTTAATGAATTGTCTGACAAAAACAGAAATGCTTCAAGAGGTTAGACATCAATTCATCAACGATCAAACATTCTGTTCCAACACACGCCTGCACATTTCAAGGGGCATTACCAAATAATTCTCTTGCAAAGCTTGTACCCTGACAATAGAGCACAGATTGCTGTGACCAGGAATATTGCGAAAGACATGCTAATGGATATAACAGATGCTCTCCAGAGTGGTGTTTCCCTTTCTATCTGTTGAATTGCTTGTACCCCCAATGAAGAACTTGAAATGAGAAGGTAAGCCACCAGCTGCATCATGCAGTAAGATGTCGGCCTTAACATTGCCATATGGAAAATAAAAATGCGGGTTTCTTGACAGGGTGAAGCAATAGTAAGAAACTGACTCGGACCTGTCAACAAATGTCCATTACCTGATCAAGGATGAAGCTAAGGTAGTCCGAGAACTTGTCTGAGATTAGAATCCCTCTATAGGAAATATCACAGACACCTTTGAAGAGCTGAAAAGCTGAGTAAACGAAAGCCACAACAGTTACAATGAAGCAATACCTGCGAGGAAGCAACGGGGAAATAAATCGTGAGCATCGAATAGCCTTCAGCGCACGAAAAGAAGTGAAATGCAGACTCAGCAATAGGTTCCGCCACAAACAAACTACGAACTCTTTCCATGCAAGTTTAATAGCACTTTCAAGGTTTTTAAATTGCATAAGAGATGAATTCATTGACAGAGTTCTTCTTACACCAATTCAGGAAGCTGGCTGAAGCTGGAAGGAGATTGACCTCTCTTCTTTGGCTGGGCCGTCAGCACAAGAGCCGAGACGAAGGACAGAAGTAGTGCCATGAACCGGAGGAAGAGACTGGAGAGCTGGATCGGCGGTGCTGCACTCCACCGGGTAGAGGTGACTGAGAACGAGAACGGCGAAGGCGTTGGGAGCTGCTGGGCGAAAGCAGCGGGAGATGTGCGATCCATTGATGGAGAAGCAGTCACCATGTCATCCTTCAAAGAGAGCTCTTGATGGGTTGCTTCCTTCCAACTGCTCCGTTCTTGAAATGAAGGTTCCTCGGACTTCAACTGAGAGGTTGGGGATGGGGTCCTCCAGACCATCGAGTTGACTTAGTATGAGCTTCATATTAGCATCAGTTTGTCCTTAACAGCTAACAATTTCCTTATAATTTCCTTATAATTTCGAAGAAAGTACCTCCAGTCTAAGTCAACTCGGTAAGGACAAACTGAGAAAAATTTGGCAATGTTAAGTTCCGTCCTCCAGAAGTCCAAGTTCCGTCAATCTCTGTCACATGCAAAAATCTCTGCGACTTCTGAGAAAAATTTGGTTGTTTTTATTTTCTGTCATTTTAGTCGTCTTTTTTCACCTGTGCATGACGTGGAGGAGATAATATTTCTTTTACGTTCATCAATTAGGAAAATGAGGCAGGTGACGCCCAAGGAAACATGGTTTACATTAACTATGTTTTATTGATCAGCCTCCCTTATTTTATTGCAGTACTAATAAAGAACAGAACACTCGCTATCAGTCGTCAATGAGCAAGTAACAAGAGGATGGCTTGACCATCTGTCATCTGACTAATCTTCTACTAGAACGTGCTCCATTTGGGATTAATCAAGTCTCATTGGTCATCGTCTGGAGCACGGAACTTTCGAGTACGTCACATGCCAAACACGCTAACAAGCTCGTGTTCAAACAGCCGTGCAAGTAATAGCTAGAAGGCAAAAATCATATTTTTTTTCAGTAAGGGGGGGAATATTCAGTTTCGTTCTAATTTTTGAAGCAAGACGGAAGACTTGTAATCTCCGCCAATTGAACATGAGGGGAAAATTGTAAGTTACATGTAAACATTTCAAAAGTTCAAAAAGTGATTCGGACCTAAGACCCCGATTCAAGTGTTCTTTGCCATCGAAATTGAATTCACCACTTTGGTGATCCCAAAATATGTAAAATGGCTAAATGGTATGTCCCGAGCTGTAAATTGTTCAAGGCTCGGACTGATAGCCCCATGGATTGTTGCTTGCCCAGTTCCATTGATCCCGGCACATCTCCTCCACACCATACTTGGCCCTGAAAAAGAGGAGAGGAGAGGAGACACTAAGCCGTCAGAATATGACCTTCAATTTCTCGATATATCTACGTCGTAAACATTACTGAGTTCGTCAGGAAAAGCAATCTTATGAATTTGCTGTAATAGAAATAAATGGAGGCAATCCTGATGTACGATTTTTGTATCGTCAAGACTAGGATCCTAGAGGAAAGGGAAAAATACAACCTATTCCCTAGTCTATGGCTACCAATTTTAGCACCTCGACAGCAGGACAAACCGACACAGGAAAATTAAATTGTCAATTCATCTAGAAAATCAAGGAAAATTGTATTTGTCTAATACCGCCTGCATCATAAGTGGCGGAACTTACAGTCGTGTAAAACCAAAAAGAAATGGGAGAACTTGATCTATAAGTTAGTAGATAGCTATACTAAAGAAAGAACAGAGCATGACCAAAAGGAACTATTTCCTCCTGGAGCATAGGCGGTTAGTATCTTTTGGTAATGGATTTTTAGATGAATAGAAATAAATTACTTATCAAGAGTATTGAAGAGGAAATGTCTGTCAGCCATAAAACATCACAAGTAATATTAGGACAAGAAGTTTCTAATGAAACAGATCGTAAATAATTATTCGCGTGATCAAGCAAATCACATGAATCCATCTTTAAGTGGCCATAAGAAAAAGGGAAAGGAGAGAGATCGAGCTGATGACTGCTGAAAAAATGTATAGGATATAGGACATACTTCCAGCCAAGTTCTTTTTCTGCTTTCTCAGTGGAGGCAAAAACCTCTGTAGCGTCTCCTGGTCTCCTTGGACACAGTTTAATGGGAATTTCCTGTAAGCAAACAGGAAAAGTGTTAATGAGTAAGAACCTAGAAGGATCTATGAAATAGATCCTAGAGGAAGTTTACCTTGCCAGAGGCCTTCTCAAATGCTGCAACCATTTCAAGGACTGAAGTGCCACATCCAGTCCCCAAGTTGTACGCAGTACAACCTATGAAGATAATCAAGAGAATTACTAAATTATATAACTTGTCTTCAACAATGATAGAATATACTTAAATTATTTAAGATAGAATTATAGGTAGAGATTTGCATGTTATTGGAAGACACAATGTCAAACTAATGCTGCACAAGATTAAACCTGTCACTAAGCTGATTAGAGAACCCGCTGTGAAAATCAAGAGAGAAGAAGAAAGAGAGAAGAAATAGAGAGAAGAGAAGAGAAGAAAAATATCATAAAGCCAAAAGGGGGCTCTAGGTTTCTGTGTGTATCAGAAGCCTTACACCCAGTGTGATATTTATATTAAACAAAATTGTATATGACCATAAAGCAACGTAACAAAACCAAAAAGAACATCTAAAGATCACCTATGTTTTCTGTTGTAAAAAGCTTTTTAAGAGCTGCAATGTGACCATCTGCCAAGTCCATGACATGGATGTAGTCTCTGATCTGTTGATTAAAAGCAAGTTACTTTGGCATGAGCAGTTGCATGCTTAAAAGGAACAATGAAATTAGGTCAATGATTTGTTGAAGAATAATAGACTGAGAAGAGATCTTCACATACTGCAGTGCCATCCCTTGTCGGATAATCATGACCATACACATTAAGTTCAGGCAGTCTGCCAACGGCCACCTGTTGGATGTAAGGCATGAGATTGTTTGGAATGCCCTTAGGGTCTTCGCCTATTCTGCCGCTCTCATGAGCCCCAACTGGGTTGAAGTATCTTAACAATATAATTCTCCATTCAGGTTCAGCCTTTTGAATGTCCCGAGCAATCTCTTCAAGGAAAAGCTATCGAGAAGCAAGTGCACGAAAGGGTAAAAAAATAGAAGCCATATTCAGCGTGCAGAAAACAAAATCATACCCTCACAAAAAGGATAAATAAGTCCAGCCAAAAGAGCACACCTTTGTCCTCCCATAAGGATTCATGGCCATCAATTGAAAATCCTCAACACAAGGTATCTTTTCAGGTTGACCATACACAGTTGCAGATGATGAGAAAACCATCTGTATGCCCCCAAAAACATTACTGTTATATGAGAGCCAAGGAGAGGAAATAAAAGACAAAAAAAAATTATTCTCTATAATGCAACACTAGAATGGGGAGAATGATTTCTTCATTGTAAAAAACGGGAAAATGATATATAAGTCAGCAAACTCAGCTAAAGGCAAGGACCGAAAAATAACATAAGGGAAAGACAAAAAAGAAAATATTCAAATCTATTGTCGAACAACTATCCTATCAAAGAATAGGAAAGCTTTCATATCTTAATAGGAATGGCTAGTCTATGCATGTGCCTAGTCTATGCATGTGCCTCATGAGATCATTAAGACATGAAACAAGAGTGGATTTTATACAATGAGAAGTGGAATTGCCCTTCTAAGTTTCATGTAGGCCAACTTTTCTTGATGATGGGTAAAATGCCATCAAACATACAGTCATGGCTCAAAGCACATTAAATCAGTCACTTCTGTTCTGCATGGGGCTTTTAAGGCACAGTCAGCAATTCATTTGCTTCATTTAATTATAGGGATTGTCTTTCCATATGTCAAAGCAAGCAGCTGAAACAACAATAACAAGCATTCATTTGCTAAAGAAGTCAAACAGACCTTCTTACAGTAGTACTTTGCCATGATCTCGTACAGATTAATAGTCCCAATCAAATTGTTGTCAAAATATCTTCGAGGATTTGCTACACTTTCCCCAACGGCTTTAAGCCCCGCAAAGTGGATCACAGCATCAAAGCTTTTTCATTGAAAAAAAAAAAAAAAAGGAACGGTTTAATCACCCTGAATTCACCGATCAAAAAAAAAAATCACCCTGAATTTGTAAAGAACCAATGAGGCCATTGGACAAGGACAAAATGAGAGCGAGGATCAAGGACAGTGTGCATACTTGGTTTGAGAGAATAGATCCTCCAAATCCTGCTTATTTCTGAGATCACCCTGCAATAAGCTCTAGATCATCAACAAGCAAAATGAGTAGGAAAGCTTAACCTGAACGAATAGTACATTCATGTACATCTACACCAATTAATTCCCCAGTTCCAATGAAGTATCTGGAACAGACAGACAGAGAATTTACCCCACAGCATTGATAGGCAGTCGTGAGAAATGTTTTCACCTTTCACTTTGACTCGTCGTCTTCAACCTCTGTTCTAATTCCCGACAACATCGGCGAAACACAAAACCGAACGCCAGAAACTACAAATTCCATTCAATCCCCAAATTTTCCTTCTCAACGAACCAACAAACAAACAACCCAATTCACCAAACCTCGAAACAGAATCAAAGTTCAATAAAATATAAGTACCAAGTGGAACTCAAGCCTCTCCGAGAGCTCAGGACCCACGAGCTCCCGAACTCGATCGACGGCCTCGGGGACAGAATTGTCGAGGTTGTCGATGATGGAGACCCTGAACCCATCTTTCAGGAGCTGGACCACGGTGTGCGTGCCTATGAAACCAGCCCCGCCGGTCACGAGAACGGCCTTTCCCGACGAACCCATCTCGTCAATTCGGTGAAGTTCGGTTTTTTTTCCCCTTCAGCGGAGCAGATGAGGAGCAGCGGGATGCGTGACCTTTATGAAGATGGCAGGGGAAGTGGGGAGGAGGCGATGAGCGTTTGAGCAAATCAAGAAAACAAATCCTGCGCGTGTTGGGGATAAATACATGACGCATGCCAGAGAGATGGAGAGAGAAATGGACGATCCATTCCAATCAATTTACGGCTTTTCTGTTGCCTTCTCGTTTTAGTCGTTCTCGTTTTAGTGGATCAGCAGGATCGATGAATCTATTCGCGCGCTTTTTCTATTTTCGGTTCTTCCTTCTAATTATTCTCCTTCCTTTTTATCCCTTTTCCTGCATTCTGAAAAGCAAGTATGGAAAAATGAGGATAAATCCATTAATTTGGCCCAAACATAGACGGAAGTTGCGTTTAAGATAATTTCTGAGCTGGAAGTGATCGACGAGACAAGTGTCGCTGACGATGATGTTTTATCATTATCCAATGATGAGTCCTTATCGCTTTTTCTTTTGTTTGTTTTTAAATATAAAAATAAGGTGCCCAATCTTTTCTTTTTATTTATTACTAGACTAATTTGATGGAAATGTTTCCCTACCCGCCGGCTACCAGATAATTAATACCATAAACTTGCCGATGCATAACATACTGATTCATAAAATATGCAGGTATTGCAATTTAAGACACAAATTTTGATCACCGTTTTGTCAGGTGACGATGCGATCATAAAATATTCACCTTTTATTGTCATTTTTATTGGGTTTTTAAAAGAATTTTTATAAACCTGCTTCTCATGTGAGGATCAGGCAATAGAAGAAATGAAATGAACATCAACCTTGGATGTCAAGATGTATATACTCATCAAATTGCCCACAGGAGATTTGTGCATCATCCAGGCAACAAAATGCTACGGACCCCTCAAAGTGATGATGATTCTGATTTTTCAAAAGAAAAGAAAAGCGTTAGCTTTGGGAATTTTTCAATTCAAACGATAGTAATTACTCTTAGGAAGGAGATGAAAAAAATAGCATTTTGATTTATTTAACATACGTGTATATATAACATATTTCAAATTTTCAAAACACGACATCTAATTAATCTTCACAATATTTGCAAACCACAAAGTGCACAGATGAAATAATGGCGTCGGCATTCAATTCGAACGCTCAATCAATCATGAATATTTTGGGATTCCGCTTTTAATGCGACGTGGACATAAGAAATCGCCTTTAAATAATGCAAATACGGAATGGCATCGAATCAAAGTACCGTCGAGTTCAAAGGAAAAAAATAAAATTGGAAGGCTCAACCACCGAATTAATGATGACAATGACGACAAATTCTACATAGGAGCATCCTAGGACCAAGCAAGTGATGTTCAACGATGACCGTTGGCAGCGCAATTACACTCTTTGCCCGTGATACTTCCATCATCTTGTCGGCTAAAGCACCCTTGATCATTCTTCTGATTCCCTGTTATTGTTAAGTTCCTTTGATCTTTAGAAACAGAGAACCTGTTAGCTTTGTTTGGCAACTTGCCAAATAATGCTTGATTCTTCTTTTTTTTCATAAGAATAGATTTTGAATAGAAATTCGTTTGATAAAATTTTTATTTCAGGGAATAAATTTATTTATAGGAATAAATTTTGAACAAAATCAAGAATTAAAAAAATATTAATTCTTGTTTTCGGAAACAATTCCAAGAATCAAGTTCAAGTTATCTTCTTCTCTTTCCTTTTCTTCTCTTCTATTTTCCTCTTACGTTTTCGTTTTCTTTTTCTTTTTCTTCCTCCTAGCCTATGACTGGCCTACCGCCCCCCCTTCTATCCACCGGCCATCGTTGCCGATGTCGACGATGGCCAGTGAGCAGCTCAACGAGGTTCGATGAGCTCGTTGAAACCTTACCTGGCCATTGCAAAACTCAGCCTCGTAGATATAAGCGAGGCTGAGCCTTGTTGGTGGCCAAGTAAGCCTCGCGCAACCCGACAGGCCTTGCGGGTTTTGGCACGGCCTAGCCACCATCGACAAGGCTCGACTTGGCCCAAATCTAGTGAGGCCCAACCTCACAATAATTAGGCAAGCTCGCCAAACCTCGCCCTGGCTAGCGGTAGTGACCAACCACGAGGGTGGAAAAAGTAGAGAAAAGGAAAAAGACAAAAAAAAATATTAAAAATGTAATAAAAATATTAAAAAATTAAAAGAAATCAAAAAAATTTATGAATCTTATCAAATGCATTTTTATTCTAAAAATAAAAAATTTAAATAATTACTAAATATTTTTAAATACTTAGAAATTATCTTAGGAGTAGAAAAAAAAATATTTCTGAATAGAATTTATTTTCAGGCATAAAATCATTATCACGTGAATTCTTAACTATGATCTCTACGAACCTTCTGCAGTGAAAGGAACTGTGCAAAGAGAAACTGTAAAAAATCATGTCCTCCTAGTCCTCGTCTTGGTAAAGGGTACACCCTGAACTCCCGCTTTTCAAGGAGGGGTATTGAGCCGACAGTCGTACAGTGGACAAAGCATGAGGACAAGAAGGACCCACAGACACATGGGGTTAGGTAATAAGTGTGAAAAGGATGACATGCTTCATTTACTTGGCACTGCTGCAGCTTGACAATCTCTGCCGAGGGGAAGAAACTGGATGTGTTGGATTTATTCCATGTCGCTGCGGCATAAAGATGGAGAATTTCGTTTGTCCCGTGAATGTTTTAACTGGGTTTTACCCGTGAGTCCATCCTTCTGTGTCTGTCACTCCTTTTTTTCTTTTTTCTTTTGCTTTTTGAGTGGCAGATGTAACTAGAAGGAAACTCAAGACTACTTAACTATTTGTTTATGTGGAACAGGAAGCTGTCATCATTAGTCTTGATCGATGGAGGAAGCCGCTAGCCCGATGCCGGACCGCATTGTGAATGGCGTCGGGCCTGAGGAGTCTAGAATAAGAAAACCGAGACTTTAAAAGAAATATGTTCCGACTCCAACGCCCTTCATTGCCAGGAATTTGTGGCTAGGCTAGTCCAACTTTTGATCTGCCAAGTCGGCAAGACTTGTCCAAGCACACCCAGATGATGGTTAGCGTCTCATGAGCTTGTCAGCCTGCCGAGGCCACGAACAAGTTGAGTGCGCACCGACATAAAACTAGGGAAACCATGACAGACAATCAAGAAAAATACATTTCAGAGGAAACAGACCATGGAGTCAAGTCAAAATACCAAAGAATGGGCCTAAAGAACTGTGAAAGCAAGATTTCCCAACTTTTTTATTCCTTACAGAGCTGAACTGTCATCATTTACAAAACGCCAGTACATGCTATCTCGGAGTTACAGCAGTAAAAGAGGGAAATCTACTTCATATGTACTTGTTTTAATTGATGTAAGACAGCCACATCATATACACAGCTGTGCTATTGTCATCACCAAGAGTCAGACTAATAGCGAACAAGTTCATGGAGCAAAGTAAACTACAAAATGGATGCAGATGACAATACCATCAGCGATAAGCTGTCTTCTTGTCTAGGCCCCGTCCTGGAGCTTATTGACATGATAGAAATGCTTGGTACTGATGAAAAATCATTGATTCGCTCACTCATCTCCAGGGAATGCGCTGCTATCTTCTTGTCTAGGCCCTGTCCTGGAGCTTATTGACATGATAGAAATGCTTGGAACTGATGAAACATCATTGATTTGCTCACTCATCTCCAGGGAATGCGCTGTTATGATTAACCCCCACCTTCAGGGAATTGCCGTATCAATTTCCATGTCAAAGGCATGTTCTAGGCGTTTCTCCAGACATTTAGCACCGGTGGAAATTCTAGCATTATGAAAATTCAATAGAAGACCTCGTTCCACACGCAGAAAATCCACACTACCACCTTCCTTCTCTTGATGATTTGATACCATCGATGCTGGCGTGCTCGCAGAGCCTGAGAAAGAAGCATCGCCTGATTTCTTCAAGTGTCGTCTCCTAATGATGGAGGGAGTATGCTTGTAGGTCATTGCCAAGTTCCTCAAAAACAACTCTGGACTCCGACTTTTGACACTAACACTACTCACTGAGTTAGGGGGAGTGGAAAGGTAACACAAAGTCCTTGATGGGCTACATTGTTTCTCTACACCTGTGAAACCATTATTTGCAACCACAGGGCCCGGATCTCTAGGCTGAAGTGCCAGTGGTATCATACCACTGACGTTTTTTGTTTTACCAGCTCCAGTGAAGTCCATATCTGTGAATTTTGAGAAAGTTGAACAAAAATATCCAGGATCATCACCACATTCTGTACTAGTAGCCCCTAATCTTATCCTTTTAGGTGATTCAAAACTCTGCGAAGCAACAGAAAGATTGACTTTGACAGGACTAGGAGTTAACTCAACAGTTGAACATGCGCCGGTGCTTGAAGGATCAGCCAGTGAGGAAACTGAAATATTAGAATTGCTACCAGCATCTCGAGAAAAACCAGTGGCCATACGAAATGGATTGGCAGTTGGACATGCTATGCTATTTGCCCCTGCTGTTGAATGCCAAGGAGTTGATACAGAACAATCTTCCGCTTCCGAATCCATGATACCACCATGAGAATATTCAAGAGTGAAGTTGGTGAAACAGGTTCTATTCAAGTCCAGATGCATTCTCTGATCAACAGAAGTGATTTCATCTGGACTTTGTCGGTCCAACTTAACCATCAAGCTATCTGCCTTAACCTCTGGACAGCAAAATTCAGAGCTAGCACCAGACATTTCCATTATACAGCCGGTTGACCATGAACCCAACCTCTTCTTCATCGAACAGTTCCAATGGTTCTTAATTGCATTGTCCGTCCTGCCAGTGTGATAAGATATCAAAACCCCAAAGTCTTTTCGGCAACCCTTAAATAAGGCATGCATAAAATTAACTGAACAATTCGAGATATGGAAGGGGAGCGGGTATTCATCAGATCCTGATGTTCCAGTAGGCACTAGATATGTGTAGATATCAGGTGAAAAAGGCAAAACAATGGCCACATGATGCCCTTGTCCAAAAGGACCGAGAACAAATGCAGTGAAACTCTGGCCAACAGCTGAGACGAAAGCAAAACATGGACAAGTAGTTATATTACTTGTGTTGTCAGAACTTGACTAAATCAGGATTATCAAGCTTCTAACCAATGCATTTTACATACCATTTAAGTGTTATGAAAGTAACACCGCAAAAATCATCCAACCAATTGATTTTTATCATCTCAAAGTAGTCTTTTGTTTTCTTTTAAAGCGAGTAATTGGAACAACATTTGGGGGGCCAACCACAGGTAAATCGTGGGTTGTCTTCTAGTTTTTGATATGTACCTTCCAGGAAGAAATTTTGCTATTTGTGCCCACTTGTTACCATAGACATGGTGGTAGTGAGCGAGAATGGATTCCTCTTCTGCTGTCCAGGTAACCTTCTTTACTGTAGGATCGAGATGATTAGTCCACCTACAATCAGCAGCTTCTTTAGTCACTAATACTCTATAACAAGAACAAAAAAGTTAAGTATAATTAATTAAGAACAATAATTACATATTTACATTTTTCAATAAAGAGTCTCAATCTGGTAAAAGGAAAACTAAACTGAAGAGTGCCAAAATTACAGAGGTATAGTTCCAATGTACACACTATCCATTCATTAAAGATGGTGATATCTCACCTTTCTCGGCACTGCTTGCCTGTGCGACCAGGAAAGGTTTTTGCAATCAGCGACCATTTGCAGCCATATCTCTTAACCCAGTTGATTAAAAGATCATCTTCCTGATATGGAAAGAGGAAGCAAATCATTTTACTTTCTCAGACAATATACAGTATCATAACAACAAGCTACTGAAAGCACAGATATGTGACAGTACCCCCTTTGTCCAAGATCCTTTAATAAGACGAGGATTTAGAACCTTCTGCCAGCGATGCAAGCACTGACTATCTGTTTTACCAGGGACACGTGCAGCTGGTAACACATGGAAACAACAAAAGCATCAGCTTTCTGCCGAGTGCAAACTAATTTATATGGAATGGAACCACCACATCATGCACTTCATACATCTACATCTGTCAAAAATCACTGGAAAACATTGGAAAATTCTGTAGTTATTTTGAGTTACTAAATTCTGAACAAGGAATCTCCACTTAACACAGCAGGAATTCACAAACTTGGCTGAATTTTTTGAAGCTAGCATGCTTAATGACACCATAATATTACGTTTAATCTAGTTCTGATGATGGATGGCCAATTACATATCTCTTGATGGTCCTGCTCCACCAAAATAAAGAACTAGCAATTCTTGTGCAAAAAATCAAGTAAATCTTGAGGGAGATGGAGGAAAGTGTCACACTGACCTATTGTCTTCCAATTCTTGCAATTGAACTTTTGCACTGCTGCAATAAGAAATCTGTCCTGCTCATATCAAATTGTAATGTAGCTGGAGTTAGAAAGCTTCAGAACTCTTCTAGAGAGGAAACGTTACATGGCAATACACAGTTGAGTGGGAAAATTCTGAGAAAGAAATATGTTCTGCTGTCATATAAAGGTTGGAGGGAATTAAACCCTTTACAGTAACAACAGAGTAGCCTAATCTGCTTGAATATGCACAATTCACATTCCCACCCTAAGCTTCATGTGCCTAATTGGTCTATCATCTATAGTAGAAAGCTTTAGACTCAAAATATCTTAACATACTGAAGAATCAAAATGTAGCTGTTCCAAAACTAACCTCTTCCTTTGTCCATCTTCCTCTTGTTGAACGCCTAATTGGACCAATTGCCCTCCTAAAGTCAAATCAAATGCCGCATTAGAAGGGAACATCAAGCCCAATTCATTCAAGATGCGGAAAAGCAGTTCATCTATTATGCTTCTGAACAAACAACTTATGTGCCCATGTTGAATAATGGGTTATACCATGCTGATGCAACAGCTCATTTTTTATTGCATGCTGATTTTAAATATTAATGTCTAATTAACTTAATCACAACTGCAGTCAGAAGGTCTTGAACTTGGTACATTACTGAATGATTACCAAAACAAGAGGTGGGACTGATACAATGCATCGGAACTTAAAAGGCAGAGTAAAAACTCGAACTGTACCATAAAGTGGATGGTGATTTCTTAAGATAGGAGTCGCAGCTGCCATCAGAAAATGAAGGGCTAGTCACCACATCGTATTCCTCCTTTACTCTCACCATGCTAACCAAAAAAGGCACGACAAAGTAAATCAGCATGAGATCAGGACAAATGACACGTCAAAGGAACCAAGAACTAACGAAAAACCAATCATGCGAATCACCCAAACTTCGCAAGAGCACAAAATCAGCGCCAATGCAAATAGAAGGTCGCAATTCAGTCCAAGTGATCATCTTTCCCGAGTCCTTCGATACGTTGTATCAACCTCCAAGGCTTCGCCATTAACATCTACTGCTTAACCAACACGTACAGATTTATCCGCTCACGACACCGAAGCTCAAGAACTCAACAACGAAGCCACTAACGATTCCACGGAAGCAACAGCGACAAGATCCTACCCATTGCTTGACTTAAGGAGCAAGACCCAACAAGAAAACCCAATTCGCAACACGTCAACTTTACCGCGACTTACTTCTGCAACCGCCTCCGCATTGTCGTGGGTAAGGAAACATACACGAAACAGAGCCGACCATCCCCCCCAAAAAAAAAAAAAAAAAAACCGCATCACGTTCATGGAGGAAAACGAAGACCAACCTCGAAGAGAGAACTCCTCGGGGTTTCCGAGAACAAACTGCGGCCGACAGGGGAACACCGGAAGCGAGCCGGGGAATCACACGAAGTGGCTAGAGATCGTCGCCGAAAATGGGGGATGCGTGATCGCAGAGAGCGTCGAGAAAGCCCCCGTATATATATGCAGAGGGAGGCCTGGAGCTCAGCGGGAGAAATCCGAGGTGTTCGGCGGTTCAAAAAACCGATCTTTCCATCTGCTTCTCTGCGAAGCTTTGCGCGAGCGAAGGGGAGAGAGAGAGAGAGAGAGAGAGAGATAGTATAAAAGTGAAAGCTTGCGCTAGACGCTGAACAAGGAAGGAGAGAAGAAAGAGAGCGAAAACAAGAGAGTTGAAGCCGTCGCGAGGTGGGGCAAACGATTATTAAACTTGGGCCACACTTCTTTGGTCATGTTTTGTACTTTTTAATTTATTAAATGTGACCATTTAATTATTTCTAAATACTAAATATAACTGCCCATTTGATCAAATAACAATTCGAACATTATATGATGATACGAAGTATTTAATGTTGAGTTCGAGTTTTAGAACGATGGATATAGTATAAGAATATGTGACCGTGAATTTTATTTGCTTATCATCCTTCTTTTATATGCATTTATTTCCTTAACCGTTATTGAAAAAGCTTGACCAGTCAAAGGGCATGCTGGTAAATTACGATGAGATGAATAATTAGTTAAGATTCCACGAACCGGGTGAGACTATTTCCACTTGTCATTAATTGTCGAGCCTCGGTGACAACCTCATACTTGGCCATTTAAGGTGAGCACCATCCCCAAGGTGTTCCCTCAATCTAGGCTAGATCTAATGAGATGAACCTCGACGAAGCCCGACGGGTCAGGACTAGAGGTGTCAATATGGGTCATAAACTCATATTATAACCAACTTTTAGTTAAATGAGTTAAATATGGGTCAAGTGAAAGTTAAATATAGGTCAAATATGAGTTAAGTGAAAGTTAAATATGGGTTAAATATGGATTGAGTGAGTTAAATACTCCTCCACTATGCGTTCTCGACTTTCGTTGTCGATCCGATGAGGCTCACTCAACAATAATTAAAAAATCAATTTTTTAAAAATTATTTTCCTCAAACTATTTCAATTTAGAGGTATCCACGTTTTTTTATTTACTAATTTTTTATTATTTAATTTACTTTATAAATTTGATGTGAAATTTTTATTCAAATAATTTATATGTGAAAAGTTTAAAGTGGACTAAATAAATAGGAGTAGATTTTTTTAAATTAAGTTAAATATTAATATGTGTTGGTAATATGGGTCGAGTATGTGTTGGGTATGGGTCGGGTCGGGTATGAGTCATCAAATTTATATTGCATAAAAATGGGTCAAAACGGGTTAAATGAATCGATATGGGTTAGACTATTTTCGACTCAATCCAAACCCGATCCGACCCACCCATTTGACACCCCTAGTCAGGACCAATGACGAACAACATTTTTTAATGCAAAATCTCAACTACTAGAAGAACCCGAAAGTAAAGACTACATATTGAATTCATTTTCATTGTATAAGAAAAGAAAATTTACTCAAAAAGCTATATAGATAAATAGAAACGGTGATAGGATTAGACTTGTATATTATGACTCTAATAATTTTTTTAAATTACCTAATAAAATTACGCACGTATGCGAACCATAACTAGTTTTCACTTCGAGGATTCAATTCATAAAAAAATAACTTAATATACTTTTTAAAATTATTTTCAATTAAAAAAGGCATCTAAATGGCAAACAAAGTCTGCCCTATCAGATTACCAAAAGCGTAAGACTTGCCAATATATTCATAATTCCGTAATCGGCAAGAAAAATATATCCTTCAAAAAACATTTTATTTTTACTTTGAGCATTTAAAATAGTGAACAACTAAAATTCAATATTAAATTTTCGACAATTAATTTTCAGCAGTTTTACCGAACTGGCCCAAGTTTTGCGGAAGCAACGGTAACGTGCGTTGGTGTCTTGCCTTCTTTTTAATTTTTTTTTAATTTTTTTTAATGGTCATGTGTTTTCTTATTATGGACCTTTAAGCGTGGCACAAATAACACATATAAAGAGCTGTTAATGCCAAAAGCAAGCGTGTGTATTTCTGGATAAATGTATATATATCAAGAAAGTCTTAAATATATCGCATTTGTGTCAATTTAGTCTTACACCTATTATACCCGTATCAATATAGTTTTAAAATTTTTAATTATGCTAATCGAATCCTAAGTTTTTTGAAATTTTGCTAATTTAATCATAAATCTTTTAACAATTTGTTAATTTAATAATTTCAACTACTTTGGATCGAAAATCACTAACATAAATAACAAAATTAGTGTTGACATGGATGATTTTTATAATTTTTTTTTAAGTTCATTTTTTTCCCTTTTTCCCTTTTTTTTTTTTTCTTTCTTTCCTTTCTCTCTTATCTCTCCTTTCTTATTTCCCTCCGTTGGTCATCAGCCTTGGCGATGGCCGGTAGAAGCACCACCCACCCCCTACTCTCGCCGGCCATGGGCGAGGCCAGCCCTCCCTGGCCTTGGCGAGGGACGGCATACAATTTTATTTAACCGCTAGATAATAGATATGATAGCATTTATTATTGCCTTTTTCTCCGTCCTTGATGAGTACTCACCACCGGGCCGAAAAGGCCTTGTATGGAGACCTTTCGAGGGCGGATCTTTCGACTAGACGGACTTCGCCGGGCTGAATTTGGGCTTTGCCAAACAAAAAGGACAAAGCAAAAAAAAGGCTTGGTGGCCCAGAATTATGGGCCGAAGATCGATATCCAAGCCCACCCAATTGCCTCGCGAACCTATCGGGCCCGTCATTCACGAGTCCTCACGGTTAGGTCCAATTTGTCTCGGACATTAAAATTGAACTCCCGCACACATCACGTACGGACAATAATTTAGTGATTATAGGGCGATACACACGCACACTCTGATATGTAGCCAAAGGTGACTTTATAACAAAGTTCCTCGATCGACTTTAGACCCATCATGAACTATTTTTTTATTTTTAATATTATCTACTCTTGGGTACAAAATTATCCCTCAAGATTCACCAAAATATGAAAACACAAACAAATGAAAAAGAAAAAACAAAACAATCCGATAGAGAGAGAACAAGTGCAAAAGCTCCCGTGCTAATTATTGACCCGACATGATGTGCTCATCATATATGGCCAATCACAAGTCGAAATCATACATGTTAAAATATCTCTTTATTTACTGGTTTAAATTTTTAAATAGACTTTTTTCACGATATGCATGCTGATTCTTTGGGGATAAACCTATCGGATGCGAATGCTCTCGACGGCTCTTGTTCAGCTTTCAATTCAAATCGCTTTCCTAGGATAAGATTTTTCTTCTTTTCTATCTCTTAGGGTTAGGCATAGGTGGACATGGAGACACATTGAAGTCGATACGTCTTCAAAGGTATCGAGCATCCATCGAGACTTGTGGTTTTGTCTAGAATCCATGTAGTTTGCTCACTTATTAGCGAATTCCTTCTTTGCATTGAACGGGATTGGGATATTATCATCAATGGTCTCAGTGCTCTTCTTCAAAATTAAAAAATCTTCTTCGTCTTCTTCTATCTACTCTTAGGTACAAGGATTATCCCCTGAGAATCACTACCCAAAAGTAAAACCAAAAAAGAAAAAAAAAAGAAATAAGACTGCATTTTTTTGTGAAAAATGAATTATTTGAAAAATATTTTCATCGCTTAAAATGATTAGTTAATCGAAAATATTTTCATTACCGATAATAATTTATATCTAAATATTTTCGTGAACAATGAAAATATTTTTGTTTATTCACTTTTATAAGCAATATAAAATTTTTATTTTAATTATTTATTTTTCATGAAATAAATGGTCTTATTTTACCGACATAACCAGCTCGTTGCGCATGGATTGGCGCTTGCTGTGATGCCACGAGTCGAAATCGCACGTATCTTTAATTCCGTAAGGAAAATCCCAACCCTCGACGACTTTTCTTCAGCTTTCCATTCAAAATCTCTTCCCTATAATAAGGTTCTTGTCTTGGACAGGAATCCAACTTGTTAGATGAGATTGACAAGTGCAAGCACGTGATCGCACCACCTCTTTCTTCTTCTTTTGATTTCTTTCCGCGTCGCATTGTTCCTAGTCAAGACTTTGACAATAACGTCTGTGGACTCTTCTTGGCGGTGAACTTTGATCTCCCAAGAATAATTCCCTCCCAAATAGTACCATCAAAAGACCCAAAAAAGAAGAAAAAAGAAGAAGCTTTCGAGTGATTTATAATTTATGAATTTTAATTTATCTAGGCGAGTTCGATCTTTTCGCAATATTGGAGAGTGATTAGAAAGGTAAATTTTATTTAATATCTCAAAAGGGGAATTAAAGAATCCCTAGATAATCACAAATTTAGAATATATATATGGAATTAAATAATACCGAGCTGAAAATGACTAAATATATTTAACATAGCTATATATTGTGATTTTTTGTTGCAGTGGGGTCAAATGCCGTCAGAGCTAGGTTTCATGCACCTCACCTAGATGTCCAACTCTCGGGGCGATCTTAAGGGCACATTCCTCAATATTAGCTCGATGCATTTAGGATTTAACTTTTGTAGAGCTCTCCACAAGGCTTGAAGTCAAGACCACGAAAAAGAGTAGCAAATTCCATAACTATGTGAGCTAACAAGTTTGTTCTGTATATGCTATTTTGAATTATTGTATAACTTTTTATGCTGACCGATAATTCTTAAATTAAGTTCTTCCACAGACTTCGTGAGATTGGTATGATTGATACATGATTTCATTTTGTTTCCAGCGATCCCACACTAGAGAGATTTCTCGATAGGGCTTTGACATGAAGTGACATGTATGATAAATAAGCACGTAATGTCACCATAAGCATATAATATCTAGCAGAAGTTCACCTGCTAATTCTCTAGCATGAGGACATAACGTCACCATGTGAATACTTGTATTCAAAAAGGTAGGCTGTAGCTCACATCTTTGTCTTGCAGAAGTTCACCTGCTGATTCTCTCTGCCCATGTTTTGTAGCCCAGATTGGTTGAAATTTCTAAGCAGAAGGGCCTAATCGGTGGATGATTGCCAAACCCATTAGCCGCTCCCTGATGATGAAGCTCTCAAGCACTCGCACGGTAAGAAAACCCCTCTGGTCTTCAGGAAAAACTTGTATCTTTGCACTTATTGTTGACCGGGTTACAGATAAGCCTCTGCGCATCGTGGAGGCTTTATCTTAATTCTTGACTTGTCTTCGAGCCAAGCAAAGCCAAGGACAACATTATCAAACCCCATCTGATATTTCAATCAGCTCATCATGTAGAGACACCTGTTGGCCTCTCTCCACCAATCCCTAGCTGCTCTCGCCCCTATATAAACCCTCATGCACTTCTTCGTTTACGCACCAAACTACTACACCAGCACTATCACAAACCCTTATCCTGAGCAAACCCCAAGCATGGCTCGCTCTCATGCCATTTGCGTTTCCTCCGTCCTCTTGCTCTCCCTCTTCCTCACTTGCGCCAATGCTGCCACTTTCAACATTAGGAACAATTGCCCCTACACGGTCTG
Source organism: Corymbia calophylla (assembly GCA_014182845.1). Lineage (NCBI taxonomy): Eukaryota > Viridiplantae > Streptophyta > Magnoliopsida > Myrtales > Myrtaceae > Corymbia > Corymbia calophylla. Next base: position 24,353,814 of record CM024696.1, read on the forward strand.
GGCTGCGGCTGTCCCAGGAGGTGGCCAACGGCTTGACCGAGGCCAGTCCTGGAGCCTGAACGTGAGCCCCGGCACGAAACAAGCCCGTATCTGGGCCCGGACCAACTGCCAGTTTGATGCGGCCGGGAAGGGCAAGTGCCAGACCGGCGACTGTGGTGGTGTCCGCGAGTGCACATCCTTCGGCCAGCCCCCGAACACCCTGGCTGAGTACGCGCTGAACCAGTTCGGCGGCAAGGACTTCTTCGACATCTCCCTGGTCGACGGCTTCAACGTCCCCATGGACTTCAGCCCAACCTCCAACGGGTGCACCCGCGGGATCAAGTGCACAGCCGACATCAACGGGCAGTGCCCTGCCCAGCTGAAGGCGCCCGGCGGTTGCAACAACCCCTGCACCGTGTTCAAGACCGACCAGTACTGTTGCAACTCCGGAAGCTGCGGACCCACAAATTTCTCCAAGTTCTTCAAGGATAGGTGCCCGGATGCTTACAGTTACCCTAAGGATGACCAGACCAGCACTTTCACCTGCCCAGGTGGAACCAACTACAGGGTCGTGTTCTGCCCTTGAAGCAAGAGCGGAATCGTAGGGAATACTCCATAGGAGACTCTTATGTCAAAATAATGGTGCTCAAGTTAGTTTGAGCTGTTATACTTGCATGAGTGTATTGCCTCAAGCTCCTCTACGCATGCAGCTGAGGCAAGAACAAAAGTTTAAGGAGTTGAATAAAGGAACATGTTATATGTCTGTGTGGTATTTCCTTTTCTTTGAGTTGTCTATAGCTGACCTCGCCTTTTTCTTCTTGGGAAGTCGGGATCGAGAGCGTGCAGAGCGAGGGCGACACTTGCATAAAAGAGACTATTGTATGTAGATAAATAATAAAGGTTCCAGGCCGTACACGTGAGAAATTGGGTCTTACCACTTGCTCTACTTGCATTTGGAAGATTAAACCGCTAACTTCATTTCAAGATGATTTAATTATATCGCCAACTTGATCGTTGCATCTCCCAACCAGCTATTATTTACTAAGTCATCACACTCATTTCTCAAATAGCCTCCACGTGAAAAAGTTACTACACGCCCACCCTCTCGCTTCTCTCCGACACCCACTAACAAGCCCGCACCCATACGCCTAGCACCGCCTCTCCACCGCTGCCTTCTCTCCTCGGGAGGCCGTTGCTGACTCAAGGCCAGATCAACATTAGGCCACCTTGATCTGGCTGCAAATGGCTGAGCTTTGCAACGGAGCTTGCGCCCGACTGTGGCCCTCGCGAGCTGGGGGGTCAAGCTCGCATGGCATGCGCAGCAAGCTCAGAATGAGCTTGCATGGCCAGGCGACAGTAAAACTCGAGCGGGCTTGCACAGTCAGAGAAGGAGGCACAGGGAGAGGACGGGGTCGAGAGCGTCGGTGGCCAGGTCGGGGTTTTGCTGCTGAAGTGAGGCAGGCGACGGGTGGTTGAGGTGGAGCTGGCGTCGGGCGGTGGCTCATCGCTGTCGGGGTTATCATGTTACTGTGTATACTAAGATGGTAGTCTATCTGGGGAAGATTCTCCCGTAAATTTGACGTGGTGTGGTTAGCAAATACGGATGTATTAGATTGTATTTTTACATTTGTTTAAAAATGGATTTCTATTTGATTAATTATTCGTTAAATCATATTGTATTCCATATAAATCTCCTTTTTTTTGTACAAGATAAGAAGAAATTTTTTGTTCATATTACATATTCTAAAATATAGAGATTTCATGACAGTTAGAAAATTCCCTATTGTCATTGTTGTATGACATATAGAAATATATATGTAATTGATGATATTATCATAATATTGAGAGAAAATACTGAAAACCATCTCAGAAAATACTTAATAGGATAAGTTACAAAAGAATGTTAGAATATTTAATAACTATTAATTTGCAGCATTAAAATTCATTAAAGATACTTTTTTTTTTGTCCAAAAAAACTCATGGTAATGATTGAGGCAAGCACAAATTCTAGGTGGAAGCGAATTGAGTGGAGAGTGCAAGAAAAATGCTCCTTGTAAGAAAGAATGATTAATATCTTGCAAATTCGTGTCCTGTGTGTCACTTTTAGAGAATAATAAAAACCTTATAATAAAAAACTTCATACAAAGAGTTACTGAAGAGATTAGAATTTTAATAATTCGGAACATTAAAATTTAATCAATACTCTTTTTTTTGTTGTTGGAAAAAAGCTCATGATGTTGAATGAGACAGGCACAAATTCTAGGTGAATGCAAATTGAGTGGAGGTTGCACTTGCAAGGAGAATGATTAATCTCTTGCGAATTAGAGTCCCCCGTCTCACTTTCAAAGGCAATCCTTAGGGAAGATATCGAGAGAAAATAATAAAAATGTTCCAAAAAAAAAATACTATATGGGAAGGGCTACGGAAAATATTAGGATCATCAATAATTGCTAATTTGCAACATTAAAATTCGCCAAATCTCATCAATAATTTGTTTCATTGAACAAAATTAATAGTATCGACCGAGGCAAGTACAAACACTTATGGGGAAGCAAAATGAGTAGAAAGTGCAAAAATAAATACTCTTTGTAAGGATAGTAATAAATCTATTGCAAAATAGAGTATTATGTGTATTTTTTAGAGATAATTCTTAAGAAATAGTTTGTTATTTATTACATATTTATATAGAAATAAAATTCTATGTTGACACTGCTTGATAATTCGGTAGATAAAAGACAATGAGAGCACCGATAATAGTGACTCGATATGGAAAGAGGAATATTCGCCAAATGAATACACAACCAACGAGGGGAAAGATGTTCATAATAAACCGACTTCATCGCTTCTGCTGCATGAGAAATTTCAAGCAATGTTAGTGCTAGGTGTTCAAATAATGAGACCCATCTAGAAGTTGTTTGTCTTTTTTTTTTTTGAACGTCCTAATTTCGATCACTACTACACTATTTAATTGGATGGTTGTTTTATCCATGGAAAACTGATCTGAGTTTGCAATGTCAAACACCGTGTTTGTAGGTGAAATCGACTTGGTGAAGCAATCTGTTGAAGAAGTGTTTGACTGGACATATCAAAAGTCAAAATAACCTTTTTTATAACCAAAATTTCATATATACTTCAAATTTGTGAAAATTATGAAAAAAAAAATGTGTGAAGTTAAGTGTGAACGTTTATACATATTTTATGAAAATTTCAAGTGCTTAAAATTAAAAAAAAATTCAAAGTGCATGCACCAAAAAAAAAAGTCATAAGTAAAATTCACCCAACAAAAAATAATTACGTGTCAACATTTATATGTATGTCAAGAAAATTCTGGGTGTTTAAGATTAAAATAACTCAAAGTTCAAGCATTGTAAATTCTGCAAAAAAAGAAGAAGTCCATCAGGATTCTTTTTTTTTTTTTTGAAGATCCCTTGTTATCACTTGCAAAACAATTTATGTCTTTAATCTTACTTCGAAATCAATTTCCCCATTTTCAGTTTGACACTGTTTTCAAAATGTGCCTAAAGTATGTTTGACTATTTTAAGCATGATTTTGTTTTCAAGCACTTCAGTATTACTCGTTATAAAAGATCAATTAAGAGAATTATGTATTTTAAAGTGTATGGACTGTTCTCGTCTAACGTGAAATTACTAAATTTAATTAATCTAAACTAAATATAAATAAAAGTGTCGAGATCACTTATTAACACGATTGATGATAATAAATATGAAGTTTTAAATTCGAGATCTTTTCAAATATTCCAAGCACGGCCTCATCATTCTGGTGACTGATAAAAAAATATAAAACATGGAATTAAATTTCATAGATATGGAATCTGGATTCTTTCAGAAAAGGTGGATGAGGTCAAATGAAGGGTTTTTTTTTAACTCTACTCCAAATTGTTCTAAGTTTTTTTTCCTTGTATATTGTTGAAATCCAATGGAGTAAAGTGAAAAACTATCAAATTAAGACGTGCAAATGTAAGTATGGAAATAATGCTCTCTATTACTTTCTGAAAAAAAGTTTGTAATTAGAGTTCTATTATTCTATCATGTCTTTCCTTTTCTTTTCTTTTTGTCTTCTTTTGTGCGTTTTTATCGTGATTTTTATTTTGTAGCTATTGATTTTTTTCAGATTTTTCTTTGGAGGGGTTTCTAAAAAAAATCGAAAAGAAATGAAATCTATTTTGATGAAAGTCAATTCAATATCGACCTAAAAATTTGCAGGGAATGGGGGTGAAGACTGAAAAAGATGTTGAAACCTGACCGAGACGCCGTGATTAATGGGAGAATCGAAGATTACGTGCTTGACTGAAAGTTAAATTAAATATTTTTTTAAGGAGTTTCATTGCATCTGCAAGTTTGACTTATTAGTCTTGACTTGACTAAACCAAGCTCTCAAAGTAATGTCTGCTCTGGAGCGTTTAAACAAATGATTGTTTAAATCATATAGGGAAAATAATGAACGATAAATAATTTTATTGTCAACAAAAATTGTTTTGATATAAATTATATTCAATGATGGAAACATTTTACATTAATTAATTATTTCAAGTGATACAAATAATCATTTATAAATTATTAATTTTTTTCACAAAATAAATAGAGCCTTAATCGTTTTGAGTTATTCTTTTCTGTTGTGGTTGTTCTCTAGAAGGTGCAACGAGAGGATCTACCGTAAAATAAAATAAAATAAAAGAAGCTAAGTTTCTTGTAAAGCATCAATTAATGGTAATGCTGCCTATTGTAAAAATAGTTAGTGCATTCGAAATCACAGCACTTCCTCATCAAATTATTTGATAATTGCTCTCAGAACACTTAGAACTCTAGACAATTAAACCAACTTATGGGAAAGTACATCTATGGTTTTTGTTGCTGTTTAGGTTTCTATGGATACCTTAGTACGGATTTTGTTGAAGAGTATGCCTAGTAGGGCACTCGTTTATCACATTTAATAAGAAAAGTTTTTTATTTCAATTTTCAATATATCGATTACACATTATATGAGAGATGGTGTTTTGAAAATAACATTCTTTATTTGGGTTTTACAAAATTCATCTAAAATATCGACAAATTATGCTTGACAAAGCTATATAATTAAAATGGCGTTGTTGATGTGAAGTGTTTACTACTTCAGTCTTTAATTGAACTTGCTAATTATTATCTATTATGAGTGATCATATCGTTAGGGAAAGGAATGGCTCAATCTATAGCGTCATGAGCAAAAGCAAAGCATATTTACCATGTTCAAATTTGATGTTGACAAGCTTTAGATCGGACACCCATGCAAGATCCAATAATCGACCGTGATAAGTTTAAATTTGACAACTAACAAGAATGTTGGGTAAATTTTTCATGTACATAATCAAATCAAAGTACACTTGCTGTGTTCAAATTTGAAAGACTTGACAAGTTTTAGATCGGACATGGACGCAAGATTCAATGGCCGTGACAACCTTAAATCCGACCACCGAAAAGAGCGTCGGTAAATTTTTGGCGCACATAGTCATGGGTGGGGAGACTAGCTAATGCCGTGTAGTTACAGGTTTCTAGTTTCTATTAATAAATGTGCTTTGACTAAATCAAACTGGGACAAGTTCCTCTCGATCTCTTTAGTCCTTAGTCCTCACGCAGCCGCTGCGAAAGAGGCGTATACCCATTCATTTGACTCGTGTTTTGTCCCCCATTTGAAGCGATCATCTTCTTTGAAGTTTCTGTGAAAGTTCGCTGGCATGCAATCATCTATTTCTTCGTTCCTTGGCGCCAAGCCTCTGCCTCCACAATCTACATAGACCTCTCTCTGCGAATCAAAATAATCAGCAAGTGGAGCTCAATCAGAAAAATGTCTCTTCTTCAAACGGTTCAAGCACTCGTGTCCCGGTCGAGTGTTCAGGGACCAAGATGAGCTCAATCCTCGTGCCTCTGTCCCTAATCTTGTCCCTTTTGCTTACCCTCTTCCTCACTCCCACACCTGCAGCTACTTTCGACATTGTCAATCGATGCACATACACTGTTTGGGCCACGGCAGCACCAGGTGGCGGACGCCGGCTTGATCCTGGGCAGCCATGGATCCTGCGCTTCGCCCCAGGCATGGTACCGGCGAGCATATGGGGCCGGATGAACTGCAACTTCAACGCCAATGGCCAAGGCCAGTGCGAGACCGGCGGTTGCAACCGGCTCTTGGACTGCCGGGGCTTGGGGAGCCCGCACAACACCATGGTCGAGCTTGCCTTGGACCACGTCAACAAACTGGACATGCTGGACATATAACTCGTTGACGGGTTCAACCTTCCGACACACTTGAGGCTCACCTCCGGTGCGTGCAGGGAAATCAAGTGCTCAGATGACATCAACAGCTAGTGCCTGAATGAGCTGAAGGTCCCTGGTGGGTGCAACAATTTGTGCACGGTGTTCAAGACCGACGAGTATAGTTGCACCGGTGGATCCGGGAGCTGTGGCTCGACCGCTTACTCCCAATTCTTCAAGGATAGGTGCCCCATGCTTATACCTACCCCTAGATCCATCATGCACGTTCACTTGCCCTGATGGTCCCAACTATACTGTCACATTTTGCCCATGAGGAACAAAATTTTACGCAGAACAAGAATAATATTTGGGGAATTAATGAAAGTAGCTCATGAGCTCAATTTATAGGGTCTTACCTTTCTTAACTTGAACAATAGCCCTGGTGATGATTTATACGAATGAGACAATAATAATCAATTCTATGGTATGTTGCCAGTATATCCTCTAGACTAGTCAATCACTCAAACTATAATTTCTATGTGCAATCTTCTTATTCCTTATGTCTTTCATTTTGTTGCATTATTACAAATTACGTCAGAAGTTTGCTTCATCACAAGTCAGATTCTGAACTTAGTTCCTGTTTTTATACATTGCCCAGACTTTACAAATTATATTATTACCTATTCATCTCTTAAGTGTCTGTAGTAACTTTCTCGAAGTTCACCCGCTAATTCTCTAATGCTCAGTTCCTTTTCGCTTTTGCTCATTTTCAGATATTGAGCTCATGTTTTGCAGCACAGATTGGTTGAAATTTCTAAGCAGAAGGGCCTAAATGGTGGATGATTGCCGAACCCATTAGCCGTTCCCTGATGATGAAGCTCTCAAGCACTCGCACGGTAGGACGTTCACCAGAGTGGGAGTGATCATGTTTCCTTGGGACACCAAAGCGACCATGTCTGCTAGCTTCTAGCACCACCCTTCTCCAAGATTGGGACGATAACAACACTGAGAGGAGCTGAAATCACTGATGCAGTACTACGCTCTAGGAAAGTTTGGGAACGATGAGCGTGAGAAGATAAGGCCGAGCACACACCCTAAAGTGGGTGCGTTTGGTTCAGCAAGCCTGAAAGCTCCTTGGGGAAATGCTGAAAGCTCCAAGCTAGTAGGGACTAGCTTGGAGCTTTTAGCATTTTGGCTGAAGGCTAATATTAATTTTTCCCTTTCAAAACTATCATCACTAATTCTTCATATTTCCGATTTTATCTCTGGTTTTTTTTTTTATTGAGAAAGGGGTAGCCCTTCGCCAAACCGACGAAGGGCTACAGTCGCCGGCTGGGTCGCGCGACCCTCGCCCGAGGTCGAGCAACCTCGGCCGACGGCCGCCAGTGCCAGATCTGGCTCGTCGGCAGTCGTAGCCCTTCGTCGGACTGGCGAAGGGTTTAATCCAATTTTCAAAATATATATAATATCCCTTAAAGTCCATTGATAAAGTTTTTTAATTAAATGCACATTCAACTCAAAGTCCATTTGCAAATTTTTTTTATCAAACACAATTGTATTTTTCCAAATAATTTTGACCTTTCAGCATTTACATTGGACTTAAAGTCCCTTATAAATGTTTAATCAAAGGCAGCCTTAGTAATGGCGACGGTGACGACGAAGGGAGAAGTTTTTTGGGGGTGGTGGGAGGAGAACGTGTCGAAGATCGAGGAAAAGCGAGGCCCAAGTATTTTTTATTATTAATTATCGGGCGTGGGGCCCGTCATTAGTTTCAGTTTTGTCAGGGCCTAGGGGCAAAAGGGTAAATTCAAGTGGGAGAAGGAGGGGGGTTGGCGAGGTTTTGGGAGAGTGAGAGAAAACCGCGACGGTAGGGTTGGGGGAGGCGGCGGCTAAGACGGAGGCAGCGGGACGTCGGCGTCGTGGTGCACTGGAAGAGACGCGTGATGAGGAGAGAGAGAGAGAGAGCAGAGCGATTTTTTAACCCTTCACCCTCACTTTGCAATTTTGTTCTCCCCTGTAAGGGAACAGAGAACGGGGAGAGAGAGCACAGAGGAGAGAGATGCTCTGTGGTGGGTCCGCTCAACAGAGAGAGACAGAGGAGAGAGAGGAGCTTTTCCGTCGGCCCGCACTCGACGTGTCAAATTTTGTGTGGTTTTCCACGTCGCCTCCATGGAGTACGAAACCTACCTAATATTTTCTCCGCGTTGCCCCTCTCCGCTGAGGAGGGTCGTCAAAAACCAATTGCTGCTCTGGACGAAACGGGGACGGCACGCGTTGCTGACGTCGACAAAGCTAAGCCCAGCCACAAGAGGAGTTGCCCTCCCCCAGCCCTTTTTTTTTCCCAAAGAGAGAGAGAGAATCGTCTCTTGAAGATACCCGTACAACACTCATTCAATGAATGTCGGGAAGGCTAATTTTTCTGGAGCAACACTTCCTTTTTGACCGGTTACAGATAAGCCTTGTGGAGGCTTTTGTCTTCATTCTTTGACTGGTCTTCGAGCTAAGCCGAGGACAGCGTTATCAAATTCCATCTAATATTTCAGTCAACTACCTAATCATGTGGAAACACCCGCTAAGCCTCTCTCCACCAATCCCCAGCTGCTCTCGCCCCTGTATAAACCCTCATGCATCTCTTCATTTGCCCATCAAATTCCTCCACCACCACCACCGTCACAAACCCTAATTCTGAGCAAACCCCAAGCATGGCTCGCTCCCATGCCGTTTGCGTTTCCTCCGTCCTCCTGCTCTCCCTCTTCCTCACTTGCGCCGATGCTGTCAATTTTGACATTAGGAACAATTACCCCTACACGATCTGGGCCGCGGCTGTCCCGGGAGGTGGCCAACAGCTCGACCAAGGCCAGTCCTGGAGCCTGAACGTGAAGCCCGGCACGACAAGTGCCCGTATCTGGGCCCGGACCAACTGCCAGTTTGATGCGGCCGGGAAAGGCAAGTGCCAGACTGGCGACTGTGGCGGCGTCCTCGAATGCACATCCTTCGGCCAGCCCCCGAACACCCTGGCCGAGTACGCGCTAACCCAGTTTGACAGCAATGACTTCCTCGATATCTCCCTGGTCGAAGGCTTCAACGTCCCCATGGACTTCAGCTCGACCTCCAGTGAGTGCACCAGCGGGATCAAGTGCACGGCCGACATCAATCGCCAGTGCCCTGCCGAGCTGAAGGAGCCCGGTGGTTGCAACAACCCCTGCGCCGTGTTCAAGACCGACCAGTACTGTTGCAACTCCGGAAGCTGCGGACCCACGAATTTCTCCAAGTTCTTCAAGGACAGGTGCCCGGATGCTTTCAGTTACCCTTTGGATGACACGACCAGCACTTTCACTTGTCCGAGTGGGTCGACCGATTATAGGATCGTGTTCTGCCCGAATATAGCTACTTTCGACATTGTCAACCGATGCACATACACCGTTTGGGCTGCGACATCATTCGATGTTGGTGGCGGATGCCGGCTTGATCCTGGGCAGGCATGGATCCAGCACTTCGCCATAGGCACGGTACCGGCGCGCATATGGGGCCGGACCAACTGCAACTTCGACGTCAATGGCAAGGGCCAGTGCGAGACCGGCGATTGCAATGGGCTCTTGGACTGCCGGGGCTTGGGGAGCCCACCCAACACGATAGTCGAGTTTGCCTTGGACCAGGTCCAAGGCAAACTGGACAAGCTGGACATATCACTCGTTCATGGGTTCAACCTTCCGATGCACTTGAGGCCCACTTCCGGCGTGTGCCCGGATGACATCAATAGCCAGTGCCCGAAGGAGCTGAAGGTCTCTGGTGGGTGCAACAACCCGTGCACGGTGTTCAAGACGGACAAGTATTGTTGCACCAATGGGACTGGGAGCTGTGGCTCGACCGCTCACTCCCAATTCTTCAAGGATAGGTGCCCGGATGCTTATACCTACCCAAAAGACGATCCATCATGCACGTTCACTTGCCCAGGTGGTACCAACTATATGGTCACATTTTGCCCATGAGGAACAAAATTTTACGTAGAACAAAAATAATTTTTGGGGAATTAATGAAAGTAGCTCATGAGTTCAATTTATAGGGTCTTACCTTTCTTAACTTAGCTAATAGCCCAGGTGACGATTTATACGAATGAGATGATAATAATCATAACACAAGTTAGGATTCCTCTCATTCCGACCCCATCTTATTATCAATTCTATGATATGCTGTCATTATATCCTCAATTAATGAAAAACAGATATTTTCATTTTCAATACTTGACCCTCATGTTAACTAATTCACTTTTTGATGCATTTCAATTGTTTTGGCCAAATAATTTAGTAGATCATCTTTCTCTCTAAAGCATATCATGATTTGAATCGAGCCATCTCCAAATGAAAAATTTGATGGTACAAGTATGTTTTTTTATAGGTATGTTGAGATATGCACATGTTATGCTTACACATTGAAATGTACTAAATATACTTATTGTATATATAGACAGAGTTAACCACCATGCATTCACCTTGTAAAAATTTATACTTATGTGAACTCTCCCTATTTCTTAGGTGCATTTGTTTAGGGGAAACTTTATAATAAGGGAAAATATTTTTTAGAAAATCATTTTTTAGGAAAATGATTAGTTTTCTTTTATTTGGTGATATATGATCGAAAATATTTTCTGGTAGTTGGATTTTATTTGGAATCTCATGACTTTTATCTCAAGAAAAAAATCAATTTTTAAAATTTTATTTTATTTTATTTTCCTTTTCTCTTTTTCTTTTCTTTTACTTTTACCTTTTCCTTCTTCCTCCTTCGCTAGTCGCCAAGTCATGGGAGCGAGCTTGAGCACCATAGTGAGGTCGAGCTTGCCCAAGGCTAGCGAGCTCAAGCCTTGTCGGGACTTGGCCTCACTAGTCGCCATCCTCCCCATTGTATTCCTTCCTCACCTCCTTGCAAAACCAAGAATGACAAAACCTAATTTTGTCACCAAAAATGGCTCGTGCGAAAGTCCACCAACGATCCAAGCCTCGTTGAGATCTAGCGAGGCGCTAGTGAGATCTACCTTGCCCAAGGTCGGCCAAGTCAACCCTCGCCAACCCTCGGTAGTGGCCTATTGCGACCATCACTAGCCTCGGCTACGGCGGAGGAGGAAGGAAAGAAAAGAAAAGAAAATTAAAAATTCAAGAGTAATAATTTTGAAAGTGTTTTCACTTTCTTAGATTGAAGAATTCACTTTCTTAATTTTATACATTAATATTTTTCTTGACTGAAAAGTATTTTAGTTGACTAATCTTTTTTAGTGAACTAAATGATTGAAAGTTTTGCGAGATAAAATAGATATTTAAAAATGTTGACAAAAATTCGAGTACCAACAATGATGCTTATTATCAATTCTCAATGACCAGATCAGTGGGGAAGGGGAGGACTTGATCTACAATGTCATGAGCAAAATCAAAGCAAATTTACCACGTTCACATTTGATGTTGGTAGGTTTTAGATCGGACACCTGAATTGATTGTAACAATCTTAAATCTGACGACTAATAAGGACACCGGGTAAATTTTCCATTCACATGATCAAATCAAAGCAAACTTGCCGCGTGCGTTCAAATTCAAAAGACTCGACATTGACAAGTTTTAGATCGGACACCAATGCAAGACTCAATGGTTGACGCGGACAAGCTTAAATCCGGCCACAGACAAGAGCGGCATTAATTTTTTCTGGCGCACATAGCTACTGGTGAGAAGACTAGCCCGAAAGAGTGATGCCGTGTGGTCGCCGGTTAGTTTCCATCAACAACTTGTGCTTTGACTAAATCAAACCGAGAGAAGTTCCTATCTATATCTCTTTGGTCCTCAGTCCTTACGCACCGACAGCGAAAGATGCATATATCCATTCGTCGTGTTTTGTCCCCCATCGAAACCATCGTCTTCTTTGAAATTTCTGTGAAAGTTCGCTGGCATGCAATCGTCCATTTCCCGGTTCCTTGCGCCAAACCTCTGCCTCCTCAATCTACGTAGATCCCTCTCTGCGAATCAATGGAAAAAATGTCTCTTCTTCAAACGGTTCTAGCACTCGTGTCCCGGTCAAGTGTTGAGGAGCCAAGATTGAGCTCAATCCTCACGCCCCTGTCCCTAAACTTGCTCCTTTCGCTGACCCTCTTCCTCACTCCCACACATGCAGCTACTTTTAAGGTTGTCAACCAATGCACACACACTGTTTGGGCCGTGGCAACACCTGTTGGCGGGCGCCGGCTCGACCCTGGCCAGACGTGGGTCGCATTGGTGGCCCCAAACACAACCTTTGGGCTCATATGGGGCCGGACCAATTGCACCTTCGACGCCAATGGCCAAGGCAAATGCGAGACCGGAGATTGCAACCAACTCTTGGATTGCCAGGGCTCGGGGAGTTCTCCCTACACTATGGTTGAGTTTGCCTTCAATCCGCCCAACAAGCTGGACTTCCTGGACATATCACTTGTCAATGGGTTCAACCTTCCGATGCACTTGAGGCCCACCACAGGTGCGTGCAGAGGGATCAGGTGCTCAGATGATATCAGCAGCCAGTGCCCAGAGGAGCTAAAGGTCCCCGGTGGGTGCAAAGACCCATGCACGGTGTTCAAGACTAACGAGTATTGTTGCCACAATCAGTCCGAGAGCTGTGGCTCGAACACTTATTCCCAATTTTTCAAGGATAGGTGCCCGGATGCTTATACCTACCCGGGCGATCCAAAAACCAGGTTCACTTGCCCAGGTGGTACCAACTATGAGGTCACATTTTGCCCATGAGGGAAAAAAAAATTTCAGGTGGAATAAGAATGATGTGCAGAACTGGCGAAGTTGCTCATGAGATCAATTCCAAGGATTATACCCTTCACTCCTCAAATAATACCATTGGTGACAACTTATTCGGAGCGACAAAAAAATGTGAGTAAGGCTTCCTCTTATTTCTACTCCACAAACTTATCAATTCTTTGTAATATTGTCATTATATCCTCTAAATAAAAGAGATTGCCTTTTCGATTTAGGGAATTTGACAAATTGGTTAAGATTGAATATCGGTTTGTGTTTTATTAAATGATAACAGCGAATTCAAATAGTATCTTCCCATGAGGGTTCGGGTGAAGACAATTTAGTTTCAGGTGTGGATTTCGACTCCCACGTCTTGTAAAAAGATAGAGTAAAAACCTGAGAGTGAGAGTTAGTAAGAATAGAGTATAACCGACAAAAAAATACGACATTTGCTTTGAGCAAAGTACACTTGAGCCAAAGAGCTTTAGGGAAATGATTTCCCCATAATGAACCATAAGTCCAATCATATCAAGAAACGGTGGAACTTCATTGTGGTTAATTCAATCTATCTAAAAAATAAATATATCTAAAAGCTTTCAATTTGTAATTTCGACGTACCTATAAAATGAACTTGCACCATCAAAATTTTCATTTGGAGATGGCTCATTTGAAATCATGATATGCTATATAGGAAAAAAAAAAACGGCACGCTCAATCATTTGGCCAATAAAAAAAGTCATTTGGCCAAAAAATTGACATGCATGAAAAATATGAATTAATTAACATCAGGGTTAATATATTGAAAAAGAAAATATCCGTTATCCATAAATTGACATGTTTGAATCTTCAAGTTATGATATTCCATTTGTCTTCCACCTAAATTATAATCATGACAAAAAACCACCTCTCCACCGCGCTGCCTCTAGCTTTGTTACGGAGCTCAGGTCCGGCTACGACCCTGGGGAGCTTGAGGCTTAAAGCTTGCGCGGCCTGGGCTATCACGGGCAGCTATGATAATTAGGCGAACTAGTTTTTATTCAGCTATGATCGAGACTTGTGGTCTTGTCTAAAATCCATGTAATTTGCTCACTCATTTTCCAGAACACAAAATTAAGGGTGTAGAGGAAAACAATTTTAAAAAAAAAATTATTTGAATTGAATTAGCGAATACCTTCTTTGCAATAAATGGGATGGGGATAATATCATTAGTGATCTCTGTACTCTTATTTGAAATTAAAAAATAATTTTCTTCTTCTTCTTCTTCTTTTTATCTACTCTTAGGTACAAGAATTTTACCCTGAAATTCACTATCCAAAAGCAAAACCAAAAAAGGAAAAAAAGGAAATAAGACTTCATTTATTTTGTGAAAAATTAATTATTTAGAAAATATTTTTCTAAAAATCATTGCTTAATTATGTTTGATTTTTCATTTATTTACTTTTATAAGTGATATAAATATTTATTTTTAAGAAAATATTATTTAAATTATTTATTTTTTACCGAATAAATATATTCCGAAGTGCAAATTCTCACTTGCTGATTATTCAACCAACATAACGTGTTCATCGCGCATGGGTTGGCGGTTGCTGTGATGCCACGAGTCGAAATTGTAGGTATCTTTAAATTCCTCAGGAATAATCCCATCTGATGCTCCGCTTCCTCGACGACTTTTCTTCAACCGACATAACGTGCTCATCGCGCATGGGTTCTTGTCTTGAACAGGAACCCAACTTGTACTGTGAGATTGACAAGTGTAAGCACGTGATCGCATCGCACCCGCCTCTTTCTTCTTCTTTTGATTCCTTCCTGCGTCGCATTTTTCCTAGTCAAGACTCTGACAATAACGTTTGTGGTCAACTTTGATCCCCCCAATAATAATTGCCTCCCAAATGGTATCATCAAAAGAAACCCCCCAAAGGAGAGAACAAAGAAAATAACTTTCAAGTGATTTACAATTTATGAAATTAAAATTTCAACTCGGGACCTGTCCGAAAGTCATGGATTTGCAATGAAGAACAGTTGAAAGCTATTTCACTAGCATCTTATTCTTTATCTATAGGGACTGTTTACGGTAGTCTCTCCAATGAGGGTGCCCAATCAAACTGCGTTTATTATTTTAACTTGCTGATGTCCGCACATTTCGCACCCTTTGTTGGTTATAGAATATCTTTTTCCTTCTAATTTGGGAATACCCTGGAATTTTTACATCCCAAAGTTCAGACGAAGTAATTTATAGACTTGCTTAGGTCCACCTCTTTCTTCTTCTTTTGATTTCTTTCTACATCGCATTTTTCCTAGTTGACAATAACGTTTATGGACTCTCCTTGGTGGTGAACTTTGATCTCCCCAGAATAATTCCCTCCCAAAAAGTATCATCAAAAGACTCACACAAAAAAAAGAAAAAAAGAAAAAAACTTCCAAGTGATTTACAAGTTATGAATTTTAATTTCTCTAGGTGAGTTTGATCTTTTTACAATATAGAAGAGTGATTAGATAGGTAAATTTTGTTTAATATCTCAAAAGAGGATTTAAAGAATCCATAGATAATCACAAATTTGGAATGTATATAATTAAATAATACCTAGCTGAAAATGACTAAATAAATATATTTGACATAGCGATATATTGTGATTTTTTATTGCAGCGGGGTCAAATGCTGTTTGAGCTAGTTTTTATGCACCTCACCTAGACATCCAACTCTTGGGGCGATCGTAAGAGCACATTCCCTTAATATTGGCTCGATGCATTTCATATTGAACTTTTGAAGAGCTCTCAAGAAGGCTTGAAATCGAGACCACAAAAAAGAGTAGCAAATTCCATAACCATGTGAGCTCACAAGTTTTATCTGTATATGCTTTCTTGAATTATTGTATGACTTTTTATGCTCAAAGATAACTCCTAAATCAAGTTTTTTCAGAGACTTCGTGACATTGACATGATTGACGCATGGCCTCATTGTTTCGAGCGATCCCAAGCTAGAGTAGAGAGAGATTTCTCTGTAGGGTTTTAGCATGGAGCGACAAGTATGATAAAGAAGCACTATAATCTCTAGCAGAAGTTCACCTGCTAATTCTCTAGCATAAGTACATAGTGTCACCATGTAGATACTTATAATAAAAAAGGTAGGCTGTAGCTCACATACCTGTCTTGCAGAAGTTCACCCGCTAATTCTCTAATGCTCCGTTCCTTTTCGCTTTTCCTCATTTTCAGATATTGAGCTCATGTTTTGCAGCACAGATTGGCTGAAATTTCTAAGCAGAAGGGCCTAAATGGTGGATGATTGCCGAACCCATTAGCCGTTTCCTGATGATGAAGCTCTCGAGCACTCGCACGGTAAGACGTTCACCAGGGTGGGAGTTACCATGTTTTCTTAGGACACCAAAGCGATCATGTCTGTTAGTTTCTAGCACCACCCTTCTCCAAGATTCGGACGATAACAACACGGAGAGGAGCTGAAATCACATAAATCACGTGATTTGCATAAGATACACTTCTGTGGTAGAGGGGCAGTTTAATCTTTTATTTAAGGACCTTTGTTTAAAAATGAACATTGCTGCAAATGTCAACAACTAAGAAGCGCATTTGATACAGTTACAAGTATTTTGAAAATTTGCTCTAAGTTCAAAAAACATCTTTATTCGACCCTGATTTCACCTTATATCCTCTACTTATAAAGCTATAAATCGATGATTTGGTGCCTTCCCTTTCGTAGCTTTGTTAATAGGCTTCAGATTTTAAAATTGTTGTTAGATGAATGGGAGGAGGAAACTTCAAGGATGACAACCCAAATTATTGAGCAATGAAATTGATAAACTGCAAGCTTCATGGTGAACGATTCTTCTTTAGAGGAATCTTGTTTTCCAATTGCTCCGAAGAATGCCTGCACATTTGGTGGAGGATATAATGTAACTCAGAAGATGTATAAGAATTCCGTGACTGTTCGTGGAATTAACATCTATTTTTGTCGTTTTCTGAATTAGAAAACAAGTTTATCGGATATACAAAGACTGGTAAACTGCATCCTACTTTTTACTATATCTTATAAACGTGACTAATGGACAAGAATTTACGGGACAATTTCGTAAACTGCATGCAACCACGTGACTTACTGTTTCAAAGTGAACGATTCTCCTTTAGAGGAATCTCAGTTTTCAATTGCTCCGAAGAATGCTCAAACATTTAGTAGAGTATTTTAATATAACTTAAAGAAGATGTACAAGAATCATGTGACTATTCGTGTGGTTACCATCTACAAGAATCATGGGACTATCCCTGTTTTTCCACAGAGAGAGAATCGTCTCGTGAAGATACCCGTATAAAACTCATTTAATGAATGTCGACCCAAAAAAAAAAAAAGGAAAAAAAGAAAAACGCATTTAATGAATGCCGGGAAAACCGCTTTTTCTGGAGCGACACTCCCCCCCATTCTTGACCGTTTACAGATAAGACTCCGTGCATCTTGAAGGCTTTATCTTCGTTCTTGACTTGTCTTCGAGCGCCTCTCTCCACCAATCCCCGGCTGCTCTCGCCCCTACATAAACCCTCATGCATCTCTTCATTTACCCACCAAACTACTACACCAGCACCATTACAAACCCTGAATCTGATCAAACCCCGAGCATGGCTCGCTCTCGTGCCATTTGCGTTTCCGCCGTCCCCTTGCTCTCCCTCTTCCTCACTTGCGCCAATGCTGCCACTTTCGACATTAGGAACAATTGCCCCTACACGGTCTGGGCTGCGGCTGTCCCAGGAGGTGGCCGACGGCTTGACCGAGGCCAGTCCTGGAGCCTGAACGTGAGCCCCGGCACGAAACAAGCCCGTATCTGGGCCCGGACCAACTGCCAGTTTGATGCGGCCGGGAAGGGCAAGTGCCAGACCGGTGACTGTGGCGGCATCCGTGAGTGCACATCCTACGGCCAGCCCCCGAATACCCTGGCCGAGTACGCGCTGAACCAGTTCGGCGGCAAGGACTTCTTCGACATCTCCCTGGTCGACGGCTTCAACGTCCCCATGGACTTCAGCCCGACCTCCAATGGGTGCACCCGTGGGATCAAGTGCACGGCCGACATCAATGGCCAGTGCCCTGCCCAGCTGAAGGCGCCCGGCGGTTGCAACAACCCCTGCACCGTGTTTAAGACCGACCAGTACTGTTGCAACTCCGGAAGCTGCGGACCCACGAATTTCTCCAAGTTCTTCAAGGACAGGTGCCCGGATGCTTACAGTTACCCCAAGGATGACCAGACCAGCACTTTCACCTGCCCTGGTGGAACCAACTACAGGGTCGTGTTCTGCCCTTGAGGCAAGAGCGGAATCGTAGGGAATACTCCATAGGAGACTCTTATGTCAAAATAATGGTGCTCAAGTTAGTTTGAGCTGTTGTACTTGCATGAGTGTATCGCCTCAAGCTCCTCTATGCATGCAGCTGAGGCAAGAATAAAGGTTTAAGGAGTTGAATAAATGACCATTTAATATGTCTGTGTAGTATTTCCTTTTCTTTGGGTTGTCTATAGCTAATCTCGCCTTTTTCTTCTTGGGATGTTGGAATCGAGAACGTGCAGAGCGAGGGCGACACTTGCATAAATGAGACTACTGTTTGTAGATAAACAATAAAGGCTCTAGGCCGTGCACGTGAGAAGTTGGGTTTTTACCGCTTGCTCTACTCGCATTTGGAAGATTAGATCAAACCACCAAATTCATTTCAAGATAATTTAATTATATCGCCAACTTCATCGTTGCATCTCCCAGCCACCCATCATTTGTAAGTCATCACTCTTATTACATAGCCTCCACTTGAAAAAAATACTACACGCTCACCCTCTCTTCTCTCCGACGCCCACCTAGCAAGCTCGCACTCATACACCCGGCACCGCCTCTCCACCATGCACGCCACCTTCTCTCCTTGGGAAGCCACCGCCGACTCAAGGCCATATCAACATCAGGCGGCCTTTATCTGGCTGCAAATGGCTGAGCTTTGCTATGGGGCTCGTGCCCAACTGTGAGCCTCGCGAGCTGGCAAGTTGATCTCGCACGGCGTGGGCAGCAAGCTCAGGCTGAGCTTGCATGGCTGCACCACAGTAAGCCTCGAGCGGGCTTGCACAGTCAGAGAATGGAGCACAGGGAGAGGACGGGGTCGAGGGCATTGGGGGCGGGGTCGAGGTGAGGCAGGCGACGGGTGGTTGAGGTGGAGCCGGCGTCGGGCGGTGGCTCATCGTTGTCGGGGTTATCATGTTACTATGTCTTCTGAGGTGGTAGTCTATCTAGGGAAGTTTCTCCCGTAAATTTGACGTATTGTGGTTAGCAAATACGGATGTGCTAGATTGTATTTTTACATTTGTTTAAAATTGGATTTGTATTTGATTAAAAATTATTCGTTAAATTATATGGTATTTCATATAAATCTTTTTTTCCTGTACAACATAAGAAGAAATTTTTTGTTCATATACATATTCTAAAATTTAGGAATTTCATGACATTTAGAAATTTCCCGATTGTCCTTATTCTATGGCATATAGAAATTTATATGTAATCGATGATATTATCATAATATTGAAGGAAAATACTAAAAACCATCTAAGAAAATGCTTAATAGGATAAATTACAAAAGAATGTTAGAATATTCAATAACTATTAATTTGCAGCATGAAAACTCATTAAAGATACTTTTTTTTTGTCCAAAAAAAACTCATGATAATGAATGAGGCAAGCACAAATTTCTAGGTGGAAGTGAATTGAGTGGAGAGTGCAAGAAAAATACTCCTTGTGAGAAAGAATGATTAATCCCTTGCAAATTTGTGTCCTGTGTATCACTTTTAGAGATTAATAAAAACCTTATAATAAAAAACTTCATACAAAGAGTTACTGAAGGTATTAGAATCTCAATAATCTGGAATATTAAAATTTCATTAAAACTCATGTTTTGTTTTTGTTGGACAAAGCTCACGGTGTTGAATGAGACAGGCACAAATTCTAGGTGAATGCAAATTGAGGTGTGCGTGCACTTGCAAGGAGAAGAGTAACCCGTCTCGCTTTCAAAGGCAATCCTTAAGGAGGATATTGAGAGAAAATAATAAAAATGTTCTAAAAAAAATACTATATGGGAAGAGCTACAGAAAATGTTAGGATCATCAACAATTGCTACTTTGCAACATAAAACTCACCAAATCTCATCAATAATTTCTTTCGTCGAACAAAACTAATAGTATTAAATGAGGCAAGTACAAACCCTAATGGGAGGCAAAATGAGTTGAGAGTGCAAAAATAAATACTCTTTGTAAGGAAAATAATGAATATATTGCAAATTAGAGTATTATATGTTATTTTTAGAGATAATTCTAAAGAAAGAGTTTGTTATTTATTGCATATCTATATAGAAATAAAAAGTCTATGTTGACACTTCTTGATAATTCGGTAGATAAAAAACAATGAGAGCACCTACAATAGTGATTCAAGATGGAAAGAGGAATATTCGCCGAAGGAACCCATAAAATCCACAAGACTGAGTCAATGTCGTCCAACGAGGGGAATTATGTTCATAATGGACCGACTTTATTGCTTGTACTACATGAGAAATTTTGAGCAAAGTTAGTGCTATATGACTTGACTGAGATTGGACATTTTTACATGGTTATTCAAATAATGAGACCCATGTAGAAGATAATTGTCTTTTTTTTAAACATCCTAACTAATATCGATCACTGCTACACTATTTTATTGTATTGGCGTTTTGTCCATGGAAGACTGATCTCAATTTGCAATGTCAAATACCCTGTTTTAGGTGAAATAATTTGGTGAATTGAAGCAATCTATTTAAGGGGTGTTTGACTGGACGTAACTTTTTTTTTTTGGCCAAAATTTTATATATACTTCAAATTTTTTAAAATTATGAAAAAATGTATGAACTTAGGTGTGAATAATTATACATATTCTATGAAAATTTCAAGTGCTTAAGATTCAAAAAATTCAAAAGTGCATGCACTGTAAGATGTTTTTTATTTTATTTTAAAAAAGGTCATAAGTAAAATTCACCCGACAAAAAATAATTACATGTCAACATTTATATACATGTTATGCAATTTCCGGGCGTTTAAGATTAAAATAAGTCAAAATTCATGAATTGTAAATTCTGCAGAAAAACAAAAAGTCAGAAGTAAAAGTCAGTCAATGGAAAGTGGTTTTTAGTCTGTATTGAGTTGAATGAAAATGAGAATTTTATAGATAGACATTGTGAATATAATTTTAATTCCATCAGGATTCTTTTTTTTCTTTTTTTGTTGAAGATTCCTTGTTAAACAAAAAATATTTTTTTGTCTTCAATCTTACTTTAAAATCAATTTCCGCATTTCCAATTTGACACTGTTTTCAGAATGTACCAAAAATAATTGTAACTATTTTAAGCATCATTATGTTAACAAGTAATTCAGTGTTACTCGTTAAAAATTAATTAAAAAAATTATGTACTTTATAATGTATGGAATGTTTTCGTTTAATCTGCAATTACTAAATTGAATTCAGTTAATTTTAATCAAATATGCATAAGAGTGTTTTATTAACACGATTGATGATAATGAATATAAACTTTTGAACTCGAAATTTTTTTAAATATTCCAAGCACAGCCTCATCACTGCAGCGACATATCAAAAAAATATAAAACATGGAATTAAACTTCGTAGATATGGAATCTGGATTTTTTCAGAAAAGGTAAATGAGAAAATGAAGGGTTTTTTTTTTTTTTTTTAACTCTACACCAAATTATTCCAAGTTTTTTTTCCTTATATATTGTTGAAATCTAATGGTGTAAAGTGAAAAACTAGTGCAAATGTAAGTATAGATATAGACAATGCTCTCTATTATTTTCTGAAAATATTTTGTAATTAGAGTTCTATTATTCTATCATGTCTTTCCTTCTTTCTTTTTTGTTTGTCTTCTTTTGTGCATTTTTATCGTGATTTGGCCCCAGAGATAATTTCTTAGCTATTGAGAAAAAAAAAAGCGAAAAGAAATGAAATCTATTTTGATGAAAGTCAATTCAATCTCCACCTAAAAATTTGCAGAGAATAAGGGTGAAAACATGTTGAAACCTGACCGAGACGCCGCGATTAACGGAGAATCGAAGATTACGTGTTTGACTGAAAGTTAAATTAAATATTTTTTTAAGGACTCCTTAAATGAAACTGTTTCATTGCATCTGCGAGTTTGACTTATTCTTAATAAAAATATTTTGATTTTCAATGCATTAATTGCACGTAACAGGATATTTGGCTGCTCAAAAAGTCCATCTAATATATTGACGAATTGTACCTAACAAAGATAGTTAATTAACATGATGATGTTGTTGTGAAGTATCCTTGGTACTTTATCTTTGAAATGAATGCGATGATTATTAACAAGGCAAATTTGTGGTGCTGAAATTCGACGGATTACTATTGAGCTGGAGAATCGGGTGGGGTGAGCATGTAGTTTCGGATATGGAATTCAACTATTAAACTTTGCAAAGAGGAAGAGAGAGTTCGAAAAAAAAAAAAAATCTGATGGATTTGTCAATAGATTAAACGAATAAAATTTAATGAATGACGTTGATTGGTTTAAATCTAACGGTAGTTTTCCATGCACATAATCATGGATAGATAGACTATTCTGCAATATTAATTCCGTGTGATTATTGGTTTCTAGTTTTTCCTAATAACGTGCTTGACAATCATCTCTAAAATACAGGCCCCAAAACACAAAAATCATCACTAAAAAATCGATCTAAGAGAAGTTTCTCTTGATCTCTTTTAGTCAATTTCCCCATTCCTTACGCCAAATCGCAGCCTCCTCAATCTATATAAACCCCTCTTCGCGAATCGAAATAATCACGAAGCAGAGCTCCATCATAAAACGATTTTTGGCGCTCGTCTTGCGGTCAAGTGTTCAAGAAGCAAGATGAGCTCAATCCCCAAGCCTGTGTCCCTAGCCCTGTCGCTTTTGTTGACCCTCTTCCTCGCTTCCTCACATGCAGCCACTTTTGACATTGTCAACCGATGCACGTACACCATTTGGGCCGCGGCATCGCCTGGTGGCGGGCGCCAGCTCGACCCTGGCCAGACGTGGTCCTTGACCATGGCTCTGGGCACGGCCACGGCGCGCATATGGGGCCGGACCAATTGCAGCTTCAACGCCAATGGCCAGGGCCGGTGCGAGACCGGCGACTGTAATCGGCTCTTGGATTGCCAGGGTTGGGGAAGCCCGCCCAACACCCTGGCTGAGTTCGCCCTGAACCAGCCCAGCAATCAGGACTTCTTCGACATATCGCTTGTCGACGGATTTAACATCCCGATGGACTTGAGCCCCACCACCAGTGCGTGCCGTGGGATGAGGTGCGCAGCTGACATCAACGGCCAGTGCCCGGCGGAGCTGAGGGCCCCCGGCGGGTGCAACAACCCGTGCACGGTGTTCAAGACCAACGAGTATTGCTGCACCAGTGGGACTGCAAGCTGTGCCCCGACTACTTACTCCCAATTCTTCAGAAATAGTTGCCCGGATGCTTATAGCTACCCACAAGATGATCATGCAAGCACCTTCACTTGCCCTAGCGGTACCAACTATAACGTCACATTTTGCCCTTGAGAGATTTGATATGTTAATCCATAGAAAAAGAATAAGGTGTGGGCTTTAATGAAGTAGCACATGAGCACAATTAAAAGGGTTGGACCATTTACTACTTAAAATAAAATCACTTGTGACGATTGATACGACTACGACAATAATGATCACAATGCAAGTAAATCTTCCTCTTATTTCCCTCCGAATTATTATCAGTTTTATTAAATTCTGTTATTATAAAAAAAATCCGTAAAATAAATTTCCTTTGAACTTTCCGCCCACCCTTTTTTCTTTATTATTGTTATTCAGTTTCAGGTGGACGACAATTGGATTATTGTAACTTTGAAGTTTCAAAGGCCGCAACTTACGAAAAATGGATCTTTTTCACTTTTTAATCCTGTTGTTAATTAATTTAAATTTTTTCATGCACTTCAATTTTTTGGCTAAATAAATATCAGATCAAATTTTTTTCTCTATATAGAATATCATCATTTGAACTCAGCCATCGTCGGTCGAAAATTTTGCTAGTGCAAATTGATCTTATATGTATGTCGAAACATGTGCATTGCAAAAATGTGTAGAAATTTATATATAAGTGAAGTTTCCTTTTTATTTTCTATTTTTTATATGTGACCGAAATCAACTATTAGAGCCTAGCCTATACAATGATTTTTCCACTATAGATACGCCAGTGACGATGAAAAGAGTCTCAACATTCTGAAAGTGTCAATTGATTATTATATGTTAATCGTGAATGTTGCTAGCATTTATATCCGTGCATTCACCAAGTATTGTTGGGTATATTCAAAGAGAAATATTCTTTTTACTGAGGCGAGGGCCAGTGAGGCCAACCTCTCCATCCCTTGGTGAGCCTTGCTAGCCTGGTGATGGTGAGCCTTGCTCACTCCACCTTGCTAACGGCAAAACGTGGTTGACATCATCCAGCGATGGCGAGATTGAGCCCCCGCCATGCCCAATAGGGTTGAGCTTCGCTAGAGGCAGGCAAGGCCGACCTCGCCATCCCTCACTTCTGGCTAGTCGTTGAGGCTCGGCGATTGACAAGATGAAGAAAGGAAGAAAAAAAAAAAAAAAAAAAATTGAAAAATTGAAAAATATTATTCAAAATTGTCTAAGTCTATGCTAGGTTGGCTTTGCCACGTCGGATGGCCAGTATGGACGTTGGCAATTTTCGGCCAAATTTAACCATATGAACTTAATTGACAAGATATGAAAATAGTTAGGATTAAAATGATAAAAGTACAATATATTAATAGCTTTTTGGATAATTTTCCCCGTTGGAATTGACTCACTCATTTAAATATTCAATCACAATCCACCGTATCTATATTTCTGCAAATATATAATGTTAAATTTCAAATTTGATGTCCATGTATCGACCTATTAAAATACCCTTATCTTCCATAAATAAATTGTAAAGGGTAAATTAGACATTATATAAATGAAAATTTGGCATCTCTAAGCAATTACCTAAAAAATCTCCTACTTCATGGTTGTATGCCTCACCTTTGAAAATGATATCTCTATTCCCCCTACTAAAAGTAATATCCATCGAACTCTGATTAGGCACGCGCGGTGCGAAAAATCTAGTTCCTTAGCATACCAACTTTGTTGACAAATCTTATTATTCATGATATTAATTGGTCCACTTGGCAGACTATAGGCGGACCATAGGCAAAGCACAATAATAATGGGCCGCGTCCCTTTATATACCTTTTCTTTTCCTTAAAAATCAATCTCGACATACTTGGAATTTCTCAATAAAAATGTCTTCCAGAACATGTGCAAGTTGTGATGCCTAGAATATCCCGTCAGCATCCAGTTTTATCCCCTCCGTTATCATTGACATTTGACTCATGAGTCGTGTCAGATTTGTTATCTTGTAGACTGTCCTTATCCACATACGTGTTACTTTATCTCGATTACCCGCATCCGATAATGTGCAAAAGAACGCATAAACTCCCAATTTATTTATTGTTTCTTTTTTTTGTGTAGCCCAATTTTTTATTGTAATGGAAAACATAAGTCGTGGAAACTGAAATATTCAATGATAAAACATATAACGAAAATTTCCTTGGAGATCTAAAAAAAAGTTAGGGTTTGTCCGGGTGACACTGACTATGACCTTAATCCTATTATATAAATTCATTAACCTTGGAGAAAGAAGCTTGAGGATGCCATCCAAATCAACTGTTCCTCGTCAAAAAGCGATCTATCCGACTTGTGGTCCTACCATTAAAGATGAAGATGCCAAAGCATCAAGTAGCCGCCTCTAACTTTATGAAATAGTGGACACATGCCTTCATTTACGTTAAGCCAAAAAACCTACTTTAGTTTAGCCTTTATAGGATCAATCATAAAAGCATGCTAGCATTATCTTCTATATATAAACCCTCCTTAGCAATCTTCTCTTAGAAAGCACCGCACATCTTCAATCACAACACGAAAATGTCTCTCACCCTCCTCACCCTCCTCACCCTCCTTCTAAGCCTCTTCTTCACCCCCTCCCACTCCACCACCTTCACCGTTCGCAACAACTGCCCTTACACCGTCTGGGCAGCCGCCTCCCCCGGTGGCGGCCGTCGCCTCGACCGTGGCCAAACTTGGACCCTCAACGTTCCTGCGGGCACCTCCATGGCCCGGATCTGGGGCCGCACCAACTGCAACTTCGATGCCAGTGGGCGGGGCCATTGCCAGACCGGTGACTGCGGGGGCGTCCTCCAGTGCACAGGATGGGGCGTGCCCCCCAACACCCTGGCGGAGTACGCGCTGAACCAGTTCGGCAACCTGGACTTCTACGACATCTCCCTAGTCGACGGGTTCAACATCCCCATGGATTTTAGCCCCACCAAGCCGTCGTCAAAAGCCAAGTGTCGGCAGATCAAGTGCACTAGCGATGTCAATGGTCAGTGCCCTAACCAGTTGAGGGCCCCCGGCGGGTGCAACAACCCATGCACGGTGTTCAAGACCGACGAGTATTGTTGCACCAAAGGCAAGTGTGGTCCGACCAATTTTTCCAAATTCTTCAAGGACAGGTGCCCGGACGCTTACAGTTACCCACAAGATGATCCCACGAGCACGTTCACTTGTCCGAGTGGGTCGACCGATTATAGGGTCGTGTTCTGCCCGATGGGATCGTCTTATTTCCCCCTGGAGATGTTTGGAAGCGAAAGCTCGGAATGAAGGTTTTGGCTAAATCGTGAGGCCAAAGAGAGAATATATAATCCAAATAAATGATGATGTTCTCGAGAAGAGCAACGTTCGGTGTTGCTGGCCGTGACGTCCTCGAGAACTAGTTCTTATGTCGTGTCGTTTTATTATGTATGTATGTATCTTTAAGAAATGTGACCTCAGTTTTCAAATAAGATTAGCAAGATGTCTTACGAGTATAAATAAGATCAACCAGAACGTATTATGCACTTTTTACCAATAGCATCCCCGTGCATTGCGCAAGCCTGAAATTTTTTAGCTGGGTAAGTTTGGAATATGTAACTTGACCATATATTATTTGTTAGATTGCATCCTATTTCATATGAACCTTTCTCTGTTTGAAGAAAATGAAGGCGGGAGTTTAAATTATATATTCTAAAATTTAGAAACTCCATGGTAGTCGAAAAATTCCTAATTATCATCGTTATATGCCATTAGATATATTTATGTGATCAAAGTTATTATACTAAAATTGAGAGAAGATTGCAGAATCTTCTAAGAAAATATTTTAAAGGAAGTGCAGCAGAAAATGCTAAAATTTCAATAATTGTTAATTGACAACATTAAAACTAATTAAAACTAATGGTTTTTCTTTTGTCGAGCAAAACTCATCGTACTGAATAAAACGAACAATTCCTGGTTGGAAGCAAACTGAGTGGTAAGTGAAAGAAAAATAATTTGCAGGGAGAGATTATTTCCTTGTAAATCAGAGTTATGGGTGTCGCTCTTTGAGAATAACAAAAATCTTTTAAGAAAATGCTTTATCACTTTTCTTAAAAAAAAAGTCTGCAATTAAAGTTCTATGATTCTATCATGTCGGCAATATTTTAGGAAAAATATATGATGATTACTTTATTTAGATCTGGCCCCAAAATTATTTCTGTAACTAATCATTTTATTTTTTAAAAATTTTCTTCGGAGGGGCTTCTGAAAAAGCCAAAAATAAATTATATCATTTTGATGAAATTAAATTAAATGTCGATTAAGAATTTGCTGGGGGGCTGAAAAGTGAAGACTAACACAAGCATGTGGAAACCCGATCCGAACGCCACGATTGGCGGGGCCATCAAATTTGATCGAATATTTTTCAAAGGAGTTTTTATGACGCCTGTGCTTTTTGACTTGGGCTTGACTTGACTAAACGGAGGTCTCAACGCGGCGTCTGCTTTTCAATGTTTCGGTCACATTGATCTGACATTTTTATAAATGATTCGTTTGACATGGATCACATGGATCAAGTCTCAAATGAGTGTTCGAAATAGCTATACAAGGTGATAAACATTTTGGAGCACTTATTAACTTATATCACTTAATAAAAAATCTTTCATCTGATGTGAAATTTGGGGTGTCGCAAATCCCCTTTATTCAATGTTTGATTTGGTCGATTTGTGCCCCTCTGCTATGAGCTGGGTGGTCTGATCTCTTCTTGCCCCTTTTACTATGAGCCTAACAAGAGTTTTACTTTACACAAGCTCTCTCATGTCAATGATCTCTCCCCTTCCTAGTTAGGTCAAGTATTGGCCTAGCTCATCCATGAACCGCACCCCATCAAACGGGATGCTTGAATGCCATCTATCATGATCTAACCCGTCCATGAAAGCCAAGCCCCTAAAAAAGTATTCTAAGTTATCACTTACAAAGTGACCATTTGGTGTTGGACTTTAGTCCAAGTTTCACATTTAATGTGGAACCTGGTACGTCATCACTTTAGTCACAAGACTTACTCTTTCGTGCATTTAAATCCTTGAATTCATTAGAAAAAGGAACGGCCGAGTCTATGATGCCATGAGCAAAATCAAAACAATTTTGTCATTTGATGAACAACATTAATAAGCTGTAGATCGGACACCTACGCAAGATCCAATAGTCAACATTGACAAGTTTAGATCTAATGATGGACAAGAGCGTTAATACGTTTTCCATGCACATAATCATGGGTGAATTAGACTAGCCCGAAAGATTGATGTCATGTGGTTATTGGTTTCTAGTTTCTATTAATAACATATGTTTAACAATCAATCACTACCAAGTCAATTTGAGAGAAATTCCTCTCGACCTCTTTACTCCTCAGTCCTTGTGCAATCACACTGCAAAAGACACGTATATCTATTTATTGACTCAAGCTTCGTGATTTTGTCCTAACATTTGAATCGATCATCTTCTTTGAATAGCAGAAAATTCAACTAGAAAAATCGCCAGTTGCCCCATTCCTGACGCCAGATCCTTGCCTCCTCAATCTTTTATTTGTAGAAAACTCTTGACACACAAAGACATTGGTCAAATTTCCCCGAAAAAAGGCAGAGACTTTTACATGGGGGACAACAATGGCCACTGTCATAGTTCCATCCGCACGATTTGTACATGGCACCTAATGTGACCAACCACGCTGAGGTGATGTGATGACATGACATTTTTTGTCGTTAAAAAATTAAACATAGCGATTTTAAAATCAAGAGAAATGTCGTACCTTAATATATAAATGAAAAAGCTAAGCTGACCCCATAAACAGATTGGACTTTGCTCTTAGAGATACACGGCTGTCTCCGTGTGCACCCCCATCACAACCGTTGCCGATCTAGAATTTGAGGTTTGCAGAGGTCGGTGATGGTCACCCCTCCGATTTGATCTAGATCAAGGGCAGCCACAGTCATGCACAGTCGCAATGGTGGCGCACATGGAGGCTGCTATGCATCTCCGAGAGCAAAGCTCAATTTGCTTATGGGATTTACTTCGCTTTTTCTTTTCTTTTTTCTTAATAAAAATAATTTTCTTTTTATTTTAAGATTGCTAATTTTAAAATTTTTAATAGAAAGCATCATGTCATTATGCCACCTCAACGTCATTTGCCACATTAGGTGCCATGTTAGATCATTTGAAAAAAAATATTATGGTGCCTTTTTCGTGCATTGAATGAAAGTTTGCACTTTTTTCATTTTGGACATGTGAAAAGTCATGCCTTTTCTGTCCGTTGAGTATAATTTCATGATATTTTTAGGGGATTTGTGCAATGGCAAATCAAACCATACTATTTGTATAAACATCATACCCAAAATCTTATAACAACATGACTTTCGCAATATCATAATAAATGAGAAACATACCTTGATTCATGAAGATTTCTTATGAAGAAATCAATTGTAGACGATAAATCTTTGGAAGAAATAGATTTCTCTCTTTTTACCCCTTTAGACTTTCTAACATTCTTGATGGAGAAAAAACTATCTTTTTTTTTCCTAGGGTTGAGAAATTATGGCTTTTTATAGTCACACTATCCATAAGGATGTATGGTAATTAGAATACATTTCTCTATTGGCCAATAAAAATTTAACACTCAATAATTGTTAAACTTAAACTACATATGTGCCATTAATCACATGGGCTCCAATAAAATCCAACAATTTGGCCCAAGATATCAGCTTTGCCATGCATAAAATATGCCTAAGATCATTCAGGGTTACTATTCTTATTCATTGCGTTAACGCAGCAGCCCCCCATTAGTCATTCTCAGAATTCAACAGCAGCCCCCCATTAGTCGATGATCTTTCCCCGCCCTAGTCAAATCAAGTATTGGCCTAACTCATCCATGAACTGCACACCTATTGGAGGAGATGCTCAGATGCCATCTGTCATGATCCAACCCGTCCATGTGGGCCAAGCCCTTAAAAGAAATATTCTAAGTTATCATTTATGAAAGTGACCATTCGCCATTTGATGTAGTACTTTAGCCTAAGTTTTACATTTAATGTGAAACTTGGTCCATCACGACTTTAGTTATAAAACTTATGCTTTCCTACATTTGAATCCTTAAAACTTCATTAGAAAAAGGAAGAGCCATGTCTATGATGTTGTGAGCAAAATCAAAACAATGTTGTCATTTGACAGATGACATTGATAAGCTGTGGATTGGACACCTATGCAAGATCCAATGATTGACATTGACAAGTTTAGATCTAACAACCGACAAGAGTATCGATAAGTTTTCCATGCATATAATCACCAGCAAATTAGACTATTCCGAAAGAGAGATGTCAGGTTGTTGCTGGTTTCTAGTTTCTATTAATACTATGTGCTCGACAATCAATACACTACGAAGTCAATCTGAAAGGAATTTCTCTCAATCTCTTTAGTCCTAAGTCCTTACGCAATCACACTGCAAAAGACACGTGTATCCATCTATTGTCTCATGTTTTGTGACTTTGTCCTAACATTTGAATTGATGATCTTCTTTGAATAGCAGAAAATTCAACTAGAAAAATTGCCAATTGCCCCATTCCTTACGCCAGATCTCTGCCTCGTCAATCCATATAAACCCCTCTTTGCGGATCACAATAATCACCAAGTAGAGCTCAATCAAAGAAAGGTTTCTTCCTCGAGAACCAAGATGAGTTCCATCCTCACGCCCACGTCCCTAACCTTGTCCCTTTTGTTGTCCCTCTTCCTCACTTCCACCCATGCAGCCACTTTTGACATAGTCAACCAGTGCACGTACACCGTTTGGGCTGCCGCATCGCCCGGTGGCGGGCGCCAGCTCGACCCTGGCCAGACGTGGTCCCTGCCTGTGGCCCCAGGCACGACCGTGGCCCGCATATGGGGCCGGACCAATTGCAACTTCGACGCCAACGGACAGGGCCAGTGCGAGACCGGCGACTGTAACCAGCTCCTGGATTGCCGGGGCTGGGGGAGCCCGCCCTACACCCTAGCTGAGTTCTCCCCGAACCGGCTCAACAATATGGACCGCCTGGACATATCGCTGGTCCAAGGGGGGTTCAACATCCCGATGGACTTCAGCCCCACCACCGGCGCATGCCGCGGGATCAAGTGCGTGGCCGACATCAATGGCCAGTGCCCGGCGGAGCTGAAGGCCCCCGGCGGCTGCAACAACCCATGCACAGTGTTCAAGACCAACAAGTATTGTTGCACCAATGGTCCCGGAAGCTGCGGCCCGACTAATTACTCCCAATTCTTCAAATCCAATTGCCCGGATGCTTATAGCTACCCTCAAGATGATTCAACCAGCCCATTCACTTGCCCAAGTGGGACCAATTATAAGGTCACATTTTGCCCATAGAGCGAAAATTTTTCCGCAGAATAAGCCTAATGTGGGGGGGGGGGGGGGATAATAAAATGGCTCATGAGCACAATTTATGAATTGTTGTACTCTTCGCTACTTAAATAATGCCATTGTCGATGATTTATATGCGACGATGATAATGATGATGATGATGATGATGCAAGCAAGTCTTCCTCTCGTTTCTGCTCCATATTATTGTTAGTCTATCTAACACTCTGATTATATCCTCCAAATTGAAAAAGAAAATTGCCTTTTCAACTTTACAGACAAGTCTTACTACACATACCATTAATTGGTATGCTCAACAAATTATAAGTAGATATTTAAATAAATAGACCATATGCAACCCGCAATCATGATGTGTCCTCACATAATATATCAAGTGCTCTTTCTGGACAAACTCGACAGACTTAGAAATTTTCAAATAAAAATATCTTCTAGAACACATGCAAGTTGACGCCCAGAATATCCTATCAGCACCAAAATTTATCCCATCAGTTACATAGACATTTGACTTTGAAGTCGTGTCTGAATTTTTATTTTGTAGGCAAGTCCCGTTGACAAGCAGTAACTATGGACTCAATCCTATAATATAAGGTCATTATATAAGTTTACTATTAACTAATCTCCACGAGTAAACGTAAACAAGCGGTAGACAAGATCTTAATCCTGTTATAATAAGGTCATTATCCTTCGACAAACGAGCTTACGGATGTCATAACGAATCCACCGTTACTTGTCAAAAAAGCGATCCATCTGACATGGTCCATGTCGAGATCAAGATGCCAAAGCCATCGAGTAGCCGCCTCTAAATGGACACCTGCCTTCGTTTACGTATAGCCCAAAACACCCACCTTATTTTAGCCTTCAAATAATGGACCCTCGACATTCTCCCGATAGCACCTCCGAGGGCCGGACCTTCGGCCGCGTGCACCGCGACTTCGATATTAGTGGCCGGGCCGGTTGCTGGACCGGCGACTGTGGGGTGGGCGTGCCCCCCCTCTCAACATCGAATTTAGCCCCACCAAAGGGTCACCGCCGCCGTGTAGGCCGTTCAAAGTGTGGGAGAGACGGGGAAGTGCCCTGACGAACTGAAGCACTCCGGCAACATCGTTCTTGAGGAGTCACACAGGATAGCCATTGTTCTAGGTGGTTAAGGAACAACTTTTCTTGATTTGCATTATTGAACAAAATGAAGGAAAATTCGTTCCATGAAGAATTATCTGGGAAAAGAAGAGTTATTATCACGAACCAAATGTGGTATAATCGTTAATGAGACGACAATCGCCACACATTTCGTGGAATAGCAATAAAAATAAGACAATTTTCCAGTATTATTTGATGATACTATACTTTAGTATAAGGTAAAAATTAATCCGTTCTCTGAATGGGGTTAAGAAATAGCTTTTCTTGATTTGCATGAAGTGACGTTATAAACAGGTTATTAGGAGTTTAATTTGACTCACCAATTCAAATGATCAATCACTTTCTACCGAATCCATACTTCTACAGCCATGCTGTATATACCCAACTTTCAAATTTTGCGTCCACCCATAACTAATTAAAATATCCTTATCTTCCATATATAAAAAGTAAAGAGTAAAACAATATATTATATTCCGACCCAAAAAATAGAACTAAATGTTGTGCAAATGAAAATTCGATATTTTTAAGTAATTACCTGAAAACACTCTACATACATACATGCATATATATGGAGCATGCCTTACTTTGAAATTTTTATCTTTGTTCTGCTTCTAAAGCCAATATGCATCTATCTCTTATCAGGCATCCATGGAGCGCCTGCGAAAAATCTAGTTCTAATATATACCAACTTTGTATACAAGTCTGATTATACATAGCATTAATTGGCATACTATAAATGGACATTAAATAAATGAATCATGTGCAACACATCATAATGACGAGTCGCATTACTTAATTTCTTCATCAACTTCCTTTGAAATCGATCGCGACATTCTTAAGGGTTTCTCAACAAAAGTACCTTCCGGACCATATGCAAAGTCATAATGTCTAGAATCTCCAGCGAGAACTTGAATTTTGTCCCTCACTCTCCTTTCCATCGTCCTGGGCCTCTTCTTCACGCCCTCCCACTCCGCCACCATCATCGTCGGCAGCAATTGCCTCTACACCGTCATTGTCATCAGCTTCGATGCTAGCTGCCGGGGCAATTGCCAGACCGGCGATTGTGGGGGCGTCCTCCAGTGCAAAGGATCGGGCGCGCCCCGCAACGCCTAGGTCCGGTGCTATCTGGACCGAGAGCACGTCCGAGCGGATCTCTTCCATATCTCCCTCAATGACGGGTTCAACATCCCCATCCAAATTATACCTATAGAGTTGTTGGCGTGATTAGGGTGTGTTGAAGGCCCCCAGTGGGTGCCCTAACATGTGCGGTGTGTTCAAGACCGACAGGTATTGTTGCCCCCAGGCAAGTGTGGTCCAACGAATTATTCGGAATACTTGGAGAACATTTGCCAGATGCTAGGACATGCCCTGAAGATGGCACCGGAGGCGCAACTTGTCCCGGGGACCGGACCAGTTATGTGGTCGTGTTTTGCCCGAGGAGGTAGGCTTGTTTTCCCAGGAAATGTATGGAAGCGAGAGCTCCGGCGCAAGGGTTTGGCGAAGCCGTGGCGCTAACAGGAGACGATATAACTCGAACGGATATGATGTTGAATGTAGACGAGAGTGGAGAATAGCAGCGTTTAATGTTGCTAGGGGCGACTTCCTCGAGAACTTGCTCTTATATACCTAAGTTTTCAAATAAGATTCACCAGCGTTTAATGTTGCTAGTGGAGAATAGCAGCGTTTAGTCTTGAGCATGAATAAGATCGATCAGAACGTATACCTAAGCCATCCCTTCTCAAGAAACAAAAACAAACAAATACAACATGCCAATGCATGGTTGAAGCATTAATTCAAGCAATAAAAATACCACAAATACCATAATTTTTGTATAATGCTCACTTAAGCATTATAACTTTTTTTTGATAAGTGTCATAATTTCTAAATAAAAGTTTACTCGTGTGTCATAGCTTTCAATTAATGACTAGTGCCAACTAATTTTTAAAATGTTTACTCACCTTCTAGAAATTTAACATAGCATAACACTTTTTTTTTTAAAAAATATGCCATTCAAGTGATTAGTTGAAAAGTTAAAATTTATAGCAGTCAAGTGAACACCATATATAAATTATAGCACTTAAGTGATGAAAAGAATTATGACACTCGAGTACACGATACTTGTGGTGTCATTTTCCCAACATTTCAATGCCACTTTTCTTCATAATTCTTGGATGGAGGTGCGATTTGCCCATGTACTCTTGCTTCTTTAATCAATGAAATCGACACAAATGTGATTAGCAAAAATTAAGTCAAAAAAGGGAAAATAAATAAAGTTAATATCACGGAAAATACCAAATTGATACACATGCAACAAATTTACACAAATTTAATTTTTTAACTATCAAAAACCCAAAGTATTATACCTACG
The DNA here is from genome assembly GCA_014182845.1 of Corymbia calophylla. Classification (NCBI taxonomy): domain Eukaryota; kingdom Viridiplantae; phylum Streptophyta; class Magnoliopsida; order Myrtales; family Myrtaceae; genus Corymbia; species Corymbia calophylla. The sequence goes on from CM024696.1 coordinate 24,389,189, forward strand.
ATAATTTACTCAAAACTAATTTTTTGATAATAAAAAATTCCAAATTGATACAACTGTGACAAATATGCCATTCGTTAGTTTCCATTAAATTTAATTAATACCGCGAAAAATCAAAAGCCAATTGTGACAAAAAGAGGGTAAAATCCCAAACTAGGTAATTTGATGATAAAATTTAACGGAAACTAATGGAAGATAAATTTGTCACAAGTATATCGGTTTGAGATTTTTAGTTGAAAAAAATTATTTTGTGGTAAATTTATTATAAATATACTAATTTCAGATTTTTCGTAATATTAATCTAAATATTAAAATAACCAAGTTTTGTTCACGATACAGTGCACAAAAATAACAAATAACTCCCCATCCCAGTCAGCTTAAGAGACTTGAGAAAATATTGCATGCCCGTTGGATCCCACGCTGTCAAAATTGCATCTATTCACCGGACGACATGTACCGTCCGGGCCACCGTGCTCCCCCTCTCTCCATTTCGCTCCTAACCTAATCAATTTTGAAATGGACGACACCCCTTTCCACTCGCTTCTCTCTCTCTCTCTCTCTCTCTTTTCCAACTCATGACTCCCTCCGACGACGAAACACACCGCCGCCTCCACCGTCCGACAAATAGAGCGAGTCCTAAGAGAGGTGGAGGAATCGAGCGAGTCGAGAGACAGCTTTACAATAAAACCAAGTCCAATTTTCAAAATAAAACCCTAAAATTACACAATTTTTGGGAGTAAATCTCAGTCCTTTTTGCGGCAGAGTTGAAGGTTGTAGCGTGTATAGAGTAGGGTGGTGGCGGCAGCGTGACTCATTGGACAGTGGAGAGGGCAAGAACAGAGTGAGTTGAGAAAGAGACGGCATCAGAGGCGGTAGCGTGTATAGAGCAGGGTGGCAATGGCGTAGTTTATTAGATGGTAGAGATCGCAAGAATAGAGCAAGTTGAGAGAGAGCCAGTGTCAGAGGCGGTAGTGTGTACAGAGTAGGGCGGTGAAGGCGGAGTTCATTAGATGGTGGAGAGGGCAAGAACAGAGCGAGTTGAGAGAAACGGTGTCAGAGGCGACAGCATGTACATAGCTAGGGGTGTGCATGGTCCGGGTGGGCGGTTCCCACCCTAGAACCAGGAACCGCCCACTAAGGACCGGTTCCAAAAAATTAGATCCGGAACCGCCCGTTGATTCCATGGATCCACCGAGAACCGGACCGCCGGTCCGGCCCGGTTCCCGGTGGATCTATGGAACCGGTCTCACAAGCGGGCGAAGAAAAGAAGCTCCACTGGACACGTATCGAAAATATGGTCTATTTAGAGATTTTGCAAATGTTCTCGTCCTTTTTTCTTTACCTCTCTTGGTAGGTTGCCTCAAATAGAACAATAAAAATTATAAACATGGGGCTTCAAAATTTTATTTTTTTTTCAACTAAAAAAATTATTTTTTATAATAAAAATTAATATATATTATTATTATAATATCGGTCCCGGTCCCAGATGGGTGGGCGGGCGGGCGGATCCGCCTATGGGCAGGAAACCAGGCCGGTACTCACCGGTTCCAATTTTTTGGAACCGGGAACCGGACCGGTCCCTTTAGGAACCACCGGTTCCGGGCCGGTCCGGGTGGTTCCCGGTTCTTTTGCACACCCCTATACATAGCAGGGTGGTGGCAGCATGGTTCATTGGATGGTAGAGAGGGCAAGAACATAGCAAGTTGAGAGGGAGATGGTGTCATTTGGTGTGGTTCATCGGACAGTGGAGGTGGAGGCGGCGTTGTTCATCGGAGGAGAAAGGGTTGCATGAAGTGAGAGAGAGAGAGCATGAAGGGCGAGTACATATAGGGGTGAGCATGGTTCTAGGATAGAATCTAAAACCTGAAAACCACACCTGATGAGAACTTGTAGGTTTCAAGTTTTAAGATATGCGGAGTAGGTTCTACGTTCCAAAATTTGAGAAACCTATACCAGAAGATAGATTCTAGATTCTAAGTTGATAGAAAACCTAGAACTTAGAACCTATAACATAGAACTTAGAATTCAAAATAAGTTTTTGTATTTTTTTTAATCTATGTCTTCACGTGATTTTGAGGTATTCCATGGTATTTGATGATAAGTATATAATCTGAAATCACTAGTCTAAACTTCCATTTTATGATTGCGAATTTTATTTTCGTAGACAATGAGATCAGTGAAAGCTCCAATTGCTTTTTTGATGAAGTTATGTTAGGGCAATTACTTCTTTTAAGATAATGATTTTATGTAATATAAAAGTAATTGGTGCATTAAAAACTATAAAATTTCTTTAATATTATTCGATAGTTGCATATGGTTAGGCAATCAATAATAAAATCTTTATTTATTTTTATTATTGCGTTTATTTTTGTTTTACTTAACTAAAAAGGGAAAAAAAAGAATTTATTAAAACTCAGAATTGATTCTGAAACCTATAACAGGGTAGATTTCAGGTTTTAAGTTCCGATTGATAGGTTCTAGGTTTCAAAAAATAAAAAACCTATACTTGAGAGTAGGTTCCAAATTCTAAACAAAACTTGTAAGAAACTTCAAACCGCTCACCTCTAAGTAGATATAGAGGTATTTATCCATTTTGAAATTGATAATGTTAGGAGCGAGGAAGTGGAGAGAGAGAGCACGGTGGGCCTGGGCCGACCCATCTACCGCTGCTCGTTTAATGAATTCCTTTAATAAATTCCAGGTCCAGAACAAAGCAGGGCGCCGAACGGAGAAATAGACCCCGTCTGGCTACCGCTGCGAGGACCGATTCGGAGCCGGAAAGGAAAACCTCGTCGACGATTCCCTCGTCTTCTCGATCGAGAGGGGTTGATCGCAGGTGCGTATCCGGTTTCTCCATCTCGATTACAGCTCCGTTCCGTTCTCGATCGTTCTCAATCGTCGTCGGTCGGTCGTTCGGTGGTGCGTCCTGGATGTAGCGTTAGCGTTCGCGTTCGCTTTTGTTCCGATCTAATCGTTGCGGATTCGATCGGTCCATGTGATGCGGTCGTCGAGTGATTTTTCGGTAATCGCCCGTGGTTGTTGTCGAAGTTGCTGTGAGGGCTTCGCTCGATTGGTCGACCGATCATATTTAGGTTGAAAGATGGGAACTTTGCGATTTCATTGTTTTTGTGCTTCTTTCAGTGCTTTGATTGGTAATCTCTTCAGTTGGAAGTATTTGGGCTGAGCTTGCGCTGTCTTTGCTCGTCATGCTTAGCTTGAGTTGTTCTCACTGTTAGTCATTGATTGCTGACTTACCCATTTCGGCGCAGATTCATTTGTGCTGGGCACTGAATTTAGGAGAGGTTCGCGTACGTTGAACGGGATTTGACGACCCATTAGATAACCATGGCGTTGCAAGAACAATTGAATAAATTCAAGAAACAGCAGGAGAAGTGTCAATCCACTCTCACCAGTATTGCGTCCAGACCAGGAAACACGAGGACTCCGGTGAAGCCTATGCCTGCACCTCCTGCTGGTGCGCGAGCTCCATTGCCCGCTGTCAAATTCTCAGATGATACGGAAAGACTTAAATATATTACCGGTATACGCAAAGCGCCTGTAGGAGCTCAGATGAAGCGTGTCATCGACCTGTTGTTTGAGGTAATCTAAACTTCTCTCTTTGTCTGTGTGCGTGCGTAGGTGCAGGAGCACACATTTCTATGCGTACTTAAGTGTGGTTCTATTCTAATGATAGGGTTGTCTTTTATCACTTTTCTAATGGCTACTAATGATTATTGACACGTATAACAAACCAAATAAGTTTTGGAACAGTTGGCTTGGCTCTGCAATTGATTTACTCAATGTAGGGTAAGATGCATGATGGGGATTTGTCATCAGTCGGAGTTGGAGGTCCATTAATCATTGATTGGAGAGTGGGTTGAATCTCCCTTAAATGTTCTGTGATGGTATGTACTAATTGATCAATGAATGTGGCTTTACAATATGGTTCGTGATTTTTCTGGAGCAGTGAATTTTATCAGTTTGACAGAGGACTTAGGCAAAGTCTTGGTAATTCCAGAGTCAAGCAATGGCCATGGACAAACTGAGCGCCTTTCTTGAGGCTATCATTGAATGGAGGCGGTCTTCCAAAGTTTTCTTGTTTAAAATGGAATAATTGACCAGCAGTTTTGCCCACCTTCTGCACTTACTTCCAGACGTTTTGAGTCTTGACCTTCCAAATTAGATTGCATATATTGCACCTGAAGTCCCTGGCATCCATCGATGGCATCAATCTCTCTCATTTAATTCTGCATTTGCTGTTATGTTTCTTGTGAATTGTTTTTTGTGCTGCCCCCTTCATGTCTTTCCTTGTTGTTTCCCATCTCCCTCCATAATTACTCTTCAAGTTGGGTAAAACATTACCAAATGATGCTTACATCTGAGACCTAGTACATATTATCTGAACACTCCTCACTAATTGAAATGAATGTTTCCAGACAAGGATGGGGCTGACACCAGAGCAGATAAATGAAGCATGTTATGTCGATATGCTTTCCAATAAAGCTGTCTTTGACAGTTTGGCAAATAACCTGAAGGTACACTACGATGGCCAGCGATTTTCTTACAAGGTACACTTTCCTGGGAAGCTCCTCTGTTCTATAAATATAACTACCGTGCTTTCTTGAGGTGATAGTTTGGTTTTGGCTTTGGCTTTTGAATTGCTTCAGTCAAAGCATGATGTGAAGGATAAGAATCAGTTACTGAAGTTGATAAGAAGCTACACGGAGGGCATTGCTGTCATTGACCTTAAGGATGCATACCCAACTGTGATGGAGGACTTACTGGTATATCTACTTGCTGATCATGTTCTTCTTGCCTCATTGTGACTTGAGTCTGGTTTTCCTTTTCTTACTAAACTACTAAGATAAAAGGCAGCTGAAGTTATTTGCTAGTCTAGCACGCAATGGCTTTATCTGGAAGTGGGCTTAAAACATGTTCTTGAGAGTACCATGTTGTCTTTATAGCTTGTAGCAGGGGTTTGTGATTCACTTTTTGCATTTCCTGTAATGTTCTATATTTACAGGGTAATAAATTGAAATGACTGCTGAATAAATGTTGGAGTTGCTGCCATGTAATTTTTGCCATCGGAAATTGATTGGATAGTTGTTGTAGTTGACTATTGGACCCAATAGCACACATGCACTTGCTACATCAGAACACAACTCATGTTTTACCTGAATTTCTTATTGTCATTGGAATAGTTAATGTCTTCAGTTGTCAGCAATACTGGTATCATGAGGAGGTTCTTATTGTAATCTGATTTAATGTGTTCGGTCTCTATTGTCTTCTAATTTTAGTTTCTACATTAATTGTTGTTAGGACGTCCACTGCCTAAGCATTTAGTATATAGCGAGGCTTAAAAAGTATATGATTTTCTTTTTTGTGTTGGCCCGGGAATGACAAATGGAGTTCTTTGACATGCGTCTTGATTTCTATGGTATTTATATACAGGCCTTGAAAGCTGCTGGTCAAGTATGGCTCCTATCGAACTTTGACTCTCAGGAGGATATTGCCTACCCGAACGATCCCAAAGTGCCCATAAAAGTAGATGACGATCTGAAGCAACTCTTTCGGAGTATCGAATTACCCCGGGACATGATCGACATTGAGAAGGATCTCCAGAAGAATGGAATGAAACCATCAACGAACACAACGCAGAGAAGGCTTGCGGCCCAAATCCATGGGATTTCTCAGAAGCCCAAGGTCAAGAAGAAGAAGCACGAGATCAGCAAGAGGACGAAACTCACCAACGTTCATCTTCCTGAACTCTTTGAGAATCTCAGAGGTTCCTGAAGGACGGATATGCAGAAGCTGTAATCCAGAGGGACTGCATGGACGACGATCTTTTTCACTCGAATCAATGATTCCTTGTACTTACCGTGTGCTGGTTTTGGATCCTTGATCTTGACCATAATTTGAAGTATACAGTTCAAATACAGTGGGACAGTTCTTAGAGTCAGATTAATCCAAGTTTAAAGGAGGCAAAGAACTAGTGTTAGATGACCCTTGAACCCGATTAGATCAACAAGAGACCCATGACAAATACATCGGTCGCATCTATCTCCTAAAGACCATCTTCTTCTTCTGATTCCTGATGAATAAGTGTGTGGTGGTATACACAAAGCGCCTGTAGCTTGTGGTGATGGTCCTTCCTGTGTACCTGCATCAGTAGCGTGGACAATCTAAGTAACTCAACATCCTCGTCTGACTAAGGTTCGGTTCGCAAGCCACTTTGACTGAGTCTTACAAATTGTACGACACGTGAGGGACGTTCCCAAGTCTCATTATTGCTCCAGGACGCAGAAACACAACCATGTGAAGAAATCAAACAACGGCAGTACTTCGGGTTTCAGATAGTTTTCTAAATGCTCGGCACCATTTATATCCGAATTCGAAAATATCGATTCTCGACAAGAAAAACAGCATGCGATGAACCTGTTCATGTTCCGCGGTGCGTCCTCAAGAGCATGTCATCGGGCTAAGTCGGATGTTAATAAAGGTCAAGACGCACGGACATAGATCCAGGTTCTTTAACTATAATACTAATATAAAGAGAAGTTGGGGGAGAAAAGAGAGGAAGAAAATGGTGGAATCGAAATCACGAGACAATGGAGTGTGACCATGGTTAATCATCCTCCTTCACGGTTTCACGCTAAGTCAACATATATGAATAATTTATAAACAAGGGCGCCAATGCTTCAACCGCCCTTTAAAATCGGCCGTTTATTTCCTGGTCCACTCGTTTCCGCCCCCTCCCCCTCTCCCTCTCCCTCTCTATCGAGTCAATAGCAGCCATGCTCGTCCAAGCTCCCGGCTGGAGCTCCTCTCCGGCTCGCCTCTCGTTCCTCCGCAACCGCCCCGCCGGGGCCCCGCCTTCCGGCGTTTCGGATCGTTCGACGGTGAGCCTGAGCTCCTGACTTGTAGTGTCGCTGATGCTCGACCAAATTTAGGGATTCTTGATTATCGCTGACTTCGTGTGTTTTGGGTTGCGTTAATTTTAGTCAGGGGAGCGAGTGGAGTGACGGGCTCCTATTTTGTGCGGAGAAAGGATGCCCGGACGAGGATTTCGGCGTGCGGGAAGGGTCGGTCGAATGGCGACGGGCAGAGGAAGAGGTACATTGCCGCTGATTGTGTCCTGGCGACGTGCAGTTACTATTCATACTCAGTTCGCAACTCATGTTCATTGGTCAGCTCCTAGTTGCTTTTTCTAGGTTATCTAGTTACAATGTGCAAAATTAAGTGGATGGAGCGAATGGAAGTTGATCGCAAAGCAATAAGATGCACAGGGAATGAGGTTTGGGGATATGGAAATGGTGCATTTGTATTTTCATGAACTCTAGTGCATAATTGCTGAAATTTGCATGGAGGTGTAAGCAGTGGAAGGGCGAATAGCAGCCCCTGGCCTGCCTGGCCGCCACTTCTTCTAAACATTATCATGCTGCTCTGTTTGGGAGCTAGGAGTTTGGTAGGGTGAATTAGGTGTGTTTGATGTGGAAGTGGCTGTAGCTTCCCCTTCTGCAGTACCCTTGACAGTATCTCAGCAACCGAACTCAAAATGGTGAACAATATTCGACAAAATCTTCTTTCATATATATGCCAGAACATGGTCTATTGAGAGAAGAAAGGAAGTTCGCTTGAAAGTAAGTGGGGGCACATGCGGTTTCTCTTCCATCAGGTCTTGTTTTGAAGCTATAAAAAAAATTAGCAGTATATGGCCCTCTTCTTTTGTGTGATATAGTTTGGCCAATAGTCACCTATTTAGGGTTGGTGCTCCTTTCCCACCATTTAAAATTTCAACAAGATTGCAGGTCAATACTGGTTTTTCCCCTTCTCACTTGGAGTAGTCACTTTGTTGAAAAGTTTTAGCAAATGTATTCTTACATTTTAACTGGTTTATATTCCAGCTCCTTCATGACTTAAATATTAGACTGTTGATTCAAGTGACTTGTTCAACTGAAAAACATTGGGTGGTAAATGATTGTAAGCTCTGCTTCTTGTTTTTTACTTGCCATATTAACATCATCAAATGTTTTGCATCTGACACTTAAATATGAGAGAGGAGTTTGAAAATTCTATATTGATTACTGGTAAGTTATACATTTCAATCAGTATACCATATGAAAGATCTAATGACAATTAAATACCCACCATTGTGGTTAGACACCCCACTTTTTGACACAAAAGGCATAATTACTTGTGTGTACCTTCAATGATTTAGTTGAAAATCTTACCTACACTTTCAGTACCATCATTATTAATGTATGAACTGCTTGTGGCGTTTTATTTACTGGTCATGTTTCATTCTTCCCAGAGATGTTGTGGAGCACATATGTTTGCTAAAAGCTAAGGGTACCCTAACTGATGAGGAAGAGAAGGATATGCTGGATTATCTGTATACATCCCAATATCGAATGGGTGGCATTGTTGCAATATCATTAGGTTGGTTCCTCTTCCACATTCTTACTAATGCGGAACTTCCCCGGGCATTGTGCTGCATTCACTTAATTAGCTCGAAGCTTCTGGGTTAGCTACTTCAGTCATTTTGTGACTTTACTGGTAGTCTTTTAAAAAGTATTTTCTCTATCGCATAAACTGTCTGATGCTTGATTGCCTATTGACATCCCACATACTTTCTATGCTAACATACGTGTCACGGTAACTCCTGTAGGACGCATTGATGACGATAATCCTGAAAGATACACGCATGCTGTTTTTATGCGTTTCCAGAGGAAGGGGGACCTGTTCAAGTTCTACGAGAACCCCTTCTATTTGGGAGTTCTTCAGAAGCATGTGATGCCTTACTGCCATGTATGACCCTGCATGTGACTGACCACCAATACTTGGTGCCTATACTGCTTCTGGCTGTTATTTCTTGTGATAGTAAATTTTGCACTATTCAACTTATCTTTTTTCATTTTTGTCTACAGGAACTACTTAATGTTGATTATGAGTCTGAAGTAGATGACGATATCCTTTCTATATTTAGAAAAGGAGAGGTAAAAAGATCCCTAGCACAGAGTTTGATCATCTAACGTTTTGGCAATTCTCTTTAATTCTCTTTTGGGTAGACACATGTTGTTGTCTTTACTATCCAATTTTTTAATTTATGAAGGGTTCCAAATAACTTTTTGAAACAGGAGTTCAATTATGGCGAGGAATTTGTTTTGTTGGTTGAGTTAAAGGATGATGCGCTTGGTGAACTTGCAGAAGATGCACTGTGTTCTCTGCATAGAATAGCCATGGAGTCACCATCCTTGATAGTCCAAGTTTCTCAAGGTGCAGTCATTGAGCTGAACCTTGTGCCTATTATAGCTTCATGCGGTTTTATTGGTCTTTCAGTCTCTAAAATGGAACCTAAATAGCTGTCAACTGAAATACGTCGTTGGTGCTCTCAGTACTCTTTTCCTTCTTAGCAGAAAATTATTGCACTCTGGTCTCGGTAACCATTGTTTTCATTGATTTTAACTTTCAGGGTTGAATTTCAATTCCACCAGTAATATGGAGTATACACATGGTGTTGTGATAAGATTCCGTTCAAGTGAGCTGTCATTTGGCTTTCTATCTTATCAGATGGCATGAATTTCAATTAGTGCTAATTGTGTTTTTACTTTATTCTTTTGCAGTTGAAGCCTTCAAAATATTTGTTGGGAGCACAGAGTACAAACATGTAAGGAACTCGACTTAGAATAATGGTTTTCTGACAACATGTCTCCATGTTGTATCTTGAGATATTGGTTCATCAGTTTTCACCATGAGTGTAGAGTTACACGCAAGTACTGCCTGACCCTTTTCCCTCACGAGAAGCAAATGATGCTCAATTATTCCCATCTTGACCAGCAGCCATCCTTCTCATTCTTGTCTTTCTGCACCTGTTTTCCAAATTCCTGTTTGCTGAGAAGGGGGAAAATCTTTGATTTTGAGACTTTGCCATGTTCAAGTGGCAAGAATTGCAAGACTTTTGACTTTATGTTTTCATGCAGATCTGGAGCACCAAATTCCAGCCCATCACTCAGAAAATGCTTTCTGTTCATTTTTCAATTGATCCCGTGGGCACAGAACTTATGTAGCTTGGAGTCATTTAAAGAAAATTTGCAGATTCATTCCATATCATTTAAATGGTGAACCTTGAAGGCAAATGCTCCTATGCCAGTTTCCAAATTACTTTTGGGTTGGAGCTATTCCACTTCTCTAAAAGAAAGCATCCAGGTGAGTACACTGCCTCTACCTTTTTTTCTTTTAGCTATGTATTTTCTCCTTCACTGGCTTCTTTGTGGTGTATTTGTGCAAATTCACTTGCTGTTAGTTAGGCAAATCCATGTGTCTCCATGTTCATGCACCTCTGCATGGCAATCTGGAATAACTTTGATACTTAATACCCATACCCTTCTCAATGCTTCTCACCACTATAATTCTTACGTGTACGTCCTTTTCTGTTGCCTCAACCTCCAGCAATGAGTGGATTTGATGTTCTTTTTTTATGAAGAACTGTTCTCACCGTGGGGTTTTCTGTCTCCATTCCCATAATTTTACCAAACAGGGGTCAAGCTCTGCCAACGTGGGGTCACTTTCTCTTTTCTAATTTATCATATGAGTTCTTGGTAATTGAAAAGTCAACCTATCTCATTCTAAAAGATCTTGATGGAGAAAATGGTGTTGCGTACATGAATATATTTTTTTTCCTTTGTCTTTTATGCAGCTGTCTCTAAATCCTCATTACTCATTGGACCCAAATTTGATTTGAGGGTCCAATGAATGTCTTTCTCATCCTTGTGCACGGATGTGCAGCATGAGAGACTATAGAGATTCGCAGTCCTTTACTGCCTGATGTGATGCCTCTCTTCTTATTCGATTAATTCTTGCCCACATGCTGACAAGGAAAAATTTGTCAGTTGGAAATTGGAAGTTGCATCTGTTCAACCTTTCCATTCCAATTATTATGTTGACCATGAAATTTGACACCCTTAGATACATCCAAAATTTTCCTTTCATCGCTAGAATGAGCACAATGAGCTCTGACATACAATAACTTTACAAAAATAATGTGTCTTCTGTTCTTAGATGAAATTTGGAACTAGATAAGAAGGCGGCACCCCACCTTCTGGCTACTAGCAATATGAGATAGTTCTGTAAATTATTTGCTACTTCTTTTAAGTGCTTAGGTTTAACTTTATTAGTTGATGGAGTACTTTAATGGCCAACGCATGTATGTCTATGACTCAAGTTGGTTAGGCATTTATTCTAATTTTAGTCCACCTCTTCTCTTTCTGTGTTTTTTTTTTCCCTCCTGTTGCATACTCCTATGCCTTGACCTTCATCATTTTCCGATATTTTTGCTGCCTATATGTTTTTGGAAGGCAATTTATTTTTGTAGGTATTAGCACAACAAGAATGTCAACCACTGTTTGTGCTGGATCATATGTAGCCCTTCCGAAGTAAGGGCTTGGACGGCTATTTATAATCGGTTTTAACTGCATATATTCTTTGCAATCTCTGTTTGGTACAGTTGCAAGTTTCTAGTAAAATACACACACTTACATTCCTTTTCGAAAGTGTATTTATCAAACAATATACATCAAGCCCTGAAGAAGTATACAAATGAACAGAAAAGATAGCTATTATCTGCAAAACTTTGTATGACCAACATGTCTTAGAGAGAGAGAGAGAGATTAGTTGTGAAGCGGATTTGGTCCTCCAGGAACTTCTCTCATGGAAACTCCATAAATTGGGTCGATCTCATCTTTGCTGTTGTCTTTGAAGGCTTTTGTTGAGACTTGCTTTGCAACATGCTTTGCATACTTCGGAAAGAACTTAGCCGTCAGAGATCTATGTGATTCATCACCTGTTCTCTGGATAGTGCGGCAACTGGAGAGCTGAGCGATGATTAACATGGTTGTTAACAACAGAAACGTCAGTCTAGAGCCCGGCGTTTTCATGAATGCAATGGATATTGGTGAGAGTAGAGAGAATGGAATGATTTTGCTGAGAAGGTGGTTTATCTGAGTTTGTTTCCTTAATGCATGCAGTTTCTGAGCTCTTAAATATAAGGTGCAGCGACTTGTGGTGCAGAAGAAGCCAAAACTAATAATTTGAAAATTTTCCTTTCCAAAATGACATAAACAACCTCATTCTTTGGTTTTAACCTGAGTCTTGCGAACGAGTCCTTGATTGGCCAATCTTGACATTCAAAATTAGTATTGAGCTCCAAAATTTTTGTTGCAACTTCTCTTGCTTATGGGGATTCGAAGGTATTGAAGGAGTGCCTAGCATAACATGCAGTAGAGCTGGATCAGAGGTGACCCAGATCATTACTTTTGTTGAATATGAATGTTAATCTTGAGGCTAATTCGGTCCTTGTGTAATCACTTGAGTCCCAATTGGGATTGCTGGGTCGTTGACTTTTTCTTGCTGGATCCATATGGAGCCCGTTTCGGATTTGATGGTGAAAATTGATATGTTGTTACTATCTTGATCGGAGGACCAATGAAGTTCCTTGCGGATGCGTGTCGCAGAATTCATTGATCATGTGGTGTCGTGTAAGGAAATAGATCGGATAGCCCGACGGAAAATCGAATTAGTGGTTGCGGAAAGGGTTGAAGTTATCGAATCGGGAGGGTCTCCACATCATTTGTTTCCAATACTGACTCAACAGAAAATTGGCTTGATGAAATTTTAAAAGGAAAAGAAATTCTTTATTCTCAATAAACCCTAGTCAATAGTGAAAATAAACGGTCTTTCAATTCTTTCACAGTGACAATCCTTTAGACAGTAAGAATTAGATCAAGCGGGAAAATTAAAAAGTAAGTGATAGGTGACGATCCTTAAACAGAAATAAAGGTTTGTGTCTGTGAATGGGTTTGTCCTGAAACCCGACTGGTCATTCGTACATTTCACACATGTATAATTACCTTGTCTCAAGCACATCATTCATACGGATTTTGGGTCTTATGTACGTGCACATGTACTCGGCAAGTCGCCTATATTCTTTATTAATTGCGCGGTATTCTATGAACGAACGTGTGGACTAAATTCCCATGCGTCGATATCATGGACATTAAAGCTAGGAGCCTTGAGCACGCCACTGTTATTCAATTTGGAGTTTTCATTAGTCTTCATTCCTAGTCATCTCCATTGAATCGAAATTAATACTCTCTCTCTCTCTCTCTCAATTAATGAGTTCGTTTAGATATGTGAACCGAAACCAATAGGATGGACTCCCTAATCGGTCTAGTTTACCTTGGAGCCATCAGGTTGTCTAAAGATGAGTAATCACTCGCTTATACAGGCTACTTCAATCGCTAGCCGAAAGATGAGTAGTTTAAGCCTACTCTGGTCCGTCACTAGTCTCTGCGTTTTAGCAAGCTTCAGATGTGGTAATCCTGTAGCAAAATCGACAGAGAATTGCTTTGTCATGACACGAAGGGTACTCTTTTTCTTTATAGCATTTTATTGAACGATAGCTACATTTGAACACCCTTAGATGGCTCAGAATGACAGTTGATTGCAACGGGGGGAATATTAAACTTGGTATGAACATTCTCTTGCAGACAGGTTTAGGTGTAGAAATATAGATAACATAACGTATCTAGGGTGGAATTTCAGGCATAGTGGGTCACTAATCAACGTGATAAATCATTAATTTAGGATTATATTTTCATTCTGTTGGAATTCTTAGATTGCCTGCGTGAGAGGCAATGGTCCTGGCATTAATTGACTGCAATTATAGGTCAGCAGTCCAAGGCAAATGTTACGAGCGTCGGAAGATTTCGTGAAGGAAGTTGCCAACAACCACCCCTTTGGCTTATAGTCAAGTGGTACTTTGAAGTCCATTTGTAGACAAGGGGACTTTTTGACAAAACCCTGATTTTGTGACATTATTGGAGAGGTAGGCTGCAACAAAGTCTTTCGTTTCGTTTTATTTCGTCGACTGGACCGAAGGAGTTTGAATTAGTAGCGTGCGTGGAAGTTGATTGATGATATTACTAGAACGTGCTACTGATAAAAGATGTGCTTGTTCATCGATGGTTCGAGGCATGGAACTATTGAAAGATTGATCTTTTTAATTGAGCTATGAAGATGAGTTAGAGGTTTGATACATGAAGAGTGGTCCGAGATATCACTCAATTGGAGCAATTAGTATAGTATGGCCATTCTGGTTGTCTTAAAAATTTGGATTGCACTTTTATATATGGGTGATGCCTGCCGCAGCAAAGTTGGAAACTTTAAGCGTGCTCGCTCGTTACATGTTAATGAGAGAATTATTGAAGGCCACCAAGGTGAATCACGATGACCTATAAATTGATAACAAGGAAGATCGAACTATAAAATTTTGGGATTAAGATGTTCTATCCTGCATTGTCTTCATTGGTGCATCATCAAATCACACTTCATCGATACATTGAGTCATAAATTGCACAATTGTCCTTATTCTCTTGGATGAAACAATTTAGATAAACCACAAGCCGGATCAAGTCTCAAACGTCATGAAATGTGCACGCACATCAGGTTGATTCTATCCTGGGAGATCTCGTTCAGAAAACACCTAGCTCGTGCTGTAACTATTACAGCATAAAGCCAGGCAACGTGGTCGCTGTTTATGGACACAAAGCTTGTCCTGGGAAGCTCTCACAATCCGATTACACCACGGTGCATGTCCACGGCTTGCCGGGCAACTTATCATGTAGATTGGACTCGCGTCATGGCTCGAGTAGGGTTAGATACGGAGATTATGCATTCACTGAGAAGTGATGATTATTGGGTTTTAGCTAATAGTCCTGTAGATACAGTACACTGGGGATCGCCTCGAGAAGTGCATGTGCTTTTATGCCTGAGAGTATATAAAGTGGGCAATGCAGGGAATTTATAATTAAAATATGAGTTTTTTTTACGTGTCGTGCGTTCTTTCTATTGAGTAAAGTTTCAAGCAATTTTACAATTAAAATAAGGCTCTTTTCGAAGTATTAAAAGACTTACATTTCCTGTGATCCAAATTCTGATTGGCGACTGACAAGGTTTGGCAATGGAATACTGCTGGTCGTAGTTAATGAACAGCAATTTCCGAGAACTTTGAAAAATCAATGTCTCTCAAACGGGAAATCCAAATTACAATCCGCGAAATTCCACTGTTTCGTGACACCCGAAAGTATTTTTCGCACATGATTTCACAGTTCAACAACCTCTTGCATTAACCCAGCAGCCTAAAGTCCATGCTGATCCGAAACTATAGCTTAACCAAGGAAATTTTTTTAATTGGATGAAACAAAGCTTGGAAATCTTACCACAACGCTTTGAAACGGAAGTAATCCAAATTGTCAAGATCTCGGAAGCGTGCAGGAACCGAAACCCCCTTCTTCGTCTCTCTCTCTTGAATTTCCACTCCTTTCGATTTTCTCTTTTTTTCCTTGTTGGTTGTCGACTTTTGTGCTCCTCCTCCTCC